>CM019743.1:494531-2894531 GCA_009761775.1 Ficus carica | reverse complement strand
GAACTTAGACCACCTACGCGCTGGTAAACGAAAACCACCTCGACCGGATCAGAGTAAAAAACAATGTCAACTACTGTCATTCGTTGGTTATTGGTCGTTGATACACGATCCAAGCCATTACATCTTTTTTTTATTCTTTCTATTCGTTATTATCTTTAGTACTATTACCAAATCGAATGACTGCAACACAAATAGAAAATAAGGGATGAATCTGCTCTTAAGAATCATTAAATCCTAGAAATAAGTGTTCTGATGTATCATGTACATTCTTTGAAATGCAAAAATCAAATAATTCTCTGTGGTGGAACAAAATATCTCTTATTTCGCACTCAAATAAATTCTTCTTTTTGGTTTCCAAAGAGTTCGGGTAACCACTTCGACGATACCTACAGGGGATGGAGCTACCCTTCAACATTGACCAGGTTATCAGCCTAGGGAAAGCGCAATGTTGCCTAGCAAAATTCTGTTATTCAGATCCGTTGAGCAGAGGTAGAGGATACCCTTTTCGGACAGTGGCATCGTGCGGTACTCAAGAAAGACAAGCGCAGTCGATAGTGCCTTTCATAGAACGGTGCCTATGGGAAGGGCGAGAGGAAATGGCCTAACTAGGAAGGGCAGACTCAAGGCGATGACTAGTAGATATCCCAGGAGTTTAGAAAGCTAACGAATTGAACTATGACCATGGGGTTGCGTACGGGCATCCGTAGTTCAGTGGAGGGGGGTACTGATTCCGCCAAGTAATAAAGCTACTTCATATTCAGACAATCATATAGCTCGATAAAGTGAGTTGTTTTATAAAAAAAGTACCGTATCAAAAAAGTCTACCGTACCTGCCAATCAAACTGGCCCCTTGAAAAACAAACAAGTAAGTGTTTATATTCTCCTGTTCGGCCTACTTCCTGTGAAAAAGAAAGAGGAAGCGCTCTTGTTGCGCAGACCCCACAATAAAGAAAGATGGAAGACAAGAAGCTCAGTAACAAGGCCGTCTCACCACTTGTCTGTCGTTTCAAGCTTCCAAAACAAGCAGAAAAACAATATACCGTTGTCGGTTCAGCAGCTCGAAGTTTATCGCAATAATAATGTCAGGTCAGTCACATGACTCATCCTCTTAGTCGAGCATAGCTAAGGCTACCATGACGCTACGCTGCGCCTGCACTGACTTGCAAACAAGGCTGACGCTATATAGCCATATACCCAACGCTCGGTACCCCCTCCCTCTTATTCTTCCTCTGTAATAGCTGCCTCGCTAGCGAAGGGTCTTCCAAGCCCTGCGCGAGCTGAGTGCTTAGCACTGAATTAATAGCACCACTTATACCACTTGCATAGCATATCGGTAGTAGCTACAAGACAAAAAACTAACTCAAGAACGCAAGAATTCATTAAAATTAAACAGGAAGAAAATAAGATCTGCTTGACTCCCAGTTTAAATTTTTTATTTTTATTTTTATTTTTTTAAATAATCAATAAGTGATGATCTTTATGTGGAATTCAAAATTAAAGGAAAAAACATTGTGGGTGTGTGAATCATTCAGACCATAAAATACAGTTCACGTATTTAAGCATTAAAAAACCAAATAACATAAGTTTCGTGTTAAGGTTTAGATTGTAAAATTTATATTTAAATTGATTCTAAATTTATAAGGTGTTTGAATTTTTAGAATTAAAAACTGTAAAAACTTAAAATATATTTGAAAAAAATATTAATATAGAGCTTGTTTTTTTCGTCTTAAAATTCTATGTAATTAAAAAAATCATCTTATTTGAACTTGTCTATATAAAATTATAAATTTTTAAAATTTAAGTTATAACAACTTAAACTTTTTTTTGTCTTTTTCCCAAAAATAATTTTATTTTTTTCCCAAAATTTTTTTGTCTTTTCTGAAAATTCAAAAAAATTTACTATTGAAACTTAAAAATTTCAACTCAAACCGTTTTACCAAACAAACCCAAAATTATCTAAATAATAAAATTAAGGGAAAATAATAAAAATTGGAGTGCCTACAACCAAACATCCCCTAATTATAAATAAAAATAAATAAATACATATTTCTCTGACTACATGTCGGTTCTCTGGCAATACAATAAATACATGTCGTTTTGCAGACTGGAAAATCATCATTTATTAAAAAATATTTATTTATTTATTTTTGAACTTTGAAAATCATCATTTATTATATACGCATTTCTTTTTTTATTAATTGTTTGTTTTAAAAAAAATATCAAATCAATGTTTTTTTTAAAATCCTGATTTCCCCGAGCAACACAAAAAAAAAAAAAAAAAAAAAAAACGAAAAAAACGAAATGTATTATGTAGCTTTTAACACAAAATGACATGTAGTTTTTAAATCGTTGGTGAGTGAAAAGAAAAGGATAAAATATATGTAAAGTTTTGTCGCTTATCTAACTTTTGGCTGAAATATTTTTTCAAAAATAGATAAACAAAATAAAAATGAAACTTTTGGCTAAAACGACACGGCCGTTCAAAATATAAATGATAGTAGATTTGAAAACAAAGGACTTATCATTTTGAAATCTTAGGAAATACGACATGTCGCATGGATCTAAAATGTAAACTACTTCTCGTTGTGATGTGAAAACCCAAATTACATTTTCTAAATTATAAAATAACAAGTCGTTTAACCTCAACAAAAGCAAATTCGGAATTTAAAGTCGACATGCCTGCTTGTCTTTTAATACAAAAAGTCAAAAATATTATAGGAAACAACAGAATAAACGACATATCGTATTTCTATTTTGAAACAGCGAAATTCTATTATATGGCATGTTGTTTTCCGTTCTCCTTTTTCCATCTTGTGGGACATTCTCTCCATTTCTAGAAACAAATTACTTTTTGTCGTTTCAAGTTTATCTCCATATCTATATCTATATTTAAATCTCATCTTTATCTTCTTTATCTTCTTTATCTTTATCGCATCTCAATAACATTCGACTTCTCCATTATTAAAACCTTGTGCTTAAATTTTGAACTAGAATTTGAGTTTATCTTATTAAAAAAAAAGGGCAAAAAAAGGAAATTCTGTCTGGCTATATAAAATAGACAAGAATAATCCAAGGAACACGTATATCTATGAAGTCTACACATAAATATCATCAGAACTAAAACTGCAAGCAACCTATCGCTGCAAAAATTAGCAAGCCAGAATAAACTAAAAATTTGTTTATGTTCTTTACAATTGTTGTTATATACAAGCAATAGCGGAACAGACTTTTATTTTAGTGAGGTATAATCGTAACTTTTAAGCTTTGTTTGGTATATTAGTTTAATTCCAACTAAATTATATTTTTTTTGCTAGATTTTTTTCTTTTTTAAAAAAGTCAATAAAAATTATAACTTATTTTTAAAAAGTTAATTAATTCCAACTTAAAAATTTTAATTCAAACTAATGATTCAAACGGACGCTTAAAATATATATATGTATATAAATAGAAATAAAAATTGTATAAAATTTAGCACGTCTTAATAAGTGCAAAAGCATAAAAATCAGTGAGGCTGCTACTCCAACTCATTTTCAAGTGGCTCTGCCACCGTATAAGGGTCTGTATCTAGGATTTTTTGTTTTTTGTTTTTTTTTTTTAACATTAATAATTGTTTTCAGGATTTAAGAAATCTGTCTTTAGACCTATCAGGACGATTTGGACTAGCACCGGTTGGTGCGTGTGTGCAGAACTCTAGTAAGTCGATTTAATGATGTTTCTGTTTTGCTATATATACAAATATATTTATTGTACTGATCTTTCATAGGACTAATAAGCTTTACGATATGTTAAATGTAAACTATATTCATGAAAGCCATACATAGGGAGGAGAAGCTAAGTTGATGAGTGTATTTTAATTTATTTATATATATATATATATAAATGTGATCATTAGTGAGACGACAAATTATATTCTACCAATATTGACCAGTTGAGTGTGTTAAAGATCGAATTTGTGATCATTATTGAGACGACACATTATATTCTACCATTATTGACCAGTTGAGTGTGTTAAAGCTCGAATTAATATTTATATATATATATATGTATGTGTGTGTGTGATGTCGTTGGACTTCCAATATGAACCAATAATTGTCCTTCTAATCATTAGAGCCATACTTCATCAGCAGAACAATCTATTAAAATCCCCCTTTTTTATTGATTCCTTTTCAACTTTTCATATCTATATATATATATATATATATATATTTATATTTAAGAATCCTCTTGCGCATGCAGCCAGGAAAGTCCCGATTAGTGGAATCAGTACCACTACTAAATTATTATCATTGTATAATTATTATAAATAGCTAATAATAATCATAAGAATGATAATAATAATAATTGTTTATTATTACTATTATTATTATTTATAATTTTTGAAGCCTGCCCATAATTGAAGCATTAAGGTAGACCAAGTTTTTTATAATCGATAATAAGTTATTATAGGGGCCGCACTATAAAACGTAGTGTGTAGCTTTTCAAGCTACTTGTTTCTTGATTTGGAAACTCTATCAATGTTGTTGAGTAGCAATACAATATCCAATTAAAGAAAGGTTGTTCTGATCCCAAATATTTATATCTCAATTTCCACCAACAAGATTATTCTGTGACATAAATTAGAGATACATATGGCTTATACTGACACGTGTTTGCAATCACTGTCGGCATAATGATGAATTTAACAATTAGAAAAATAAATTAAGGATTTAGTAGGAGTGGTAGGTCCACTCACTATCATTCATCATGGATTCGAGTTACGACTATTACGGTGATCAGAGCTTATAAATAATTCACCTCGAGAATGATCTATACATGAGATTGAATATCATACTACTTTAGATTATTTAAATCCGCATTATCTATCTCTATAATATTTTTTTTTCAAGTAAAATTAAAAAAAAAATATATTCATTTATTTGAAACATGAGGAGATCTGAAGAACTCTAATCATGATTATATTCATTTATTTGAAACATGAGGAGATCTAAAGAACTATAATCATGATGATCAGTTCATCAATAGAATACTACTTCACAATCATACACTGCACCGACTTCTTATGGGCCTTTCAATAAACTATTATTACTCATCTTTTTTCTTTTTTGACAAGAATCTGTTTATATACAGAATATGTATATTTGAAGTACGGAGAAAAATATAATGCTATAGAGGTTGAGATGAATGTCATGTCATGTGGAACTGATGCAAAAGTACTCAATTGTATATATATATACACACACACACATGTATGTGCAGTTAGTTGTTTATACCTAGAGGAGCATTTACAATAATAAGAATAATATCAAAGCCGAAAGCATTTCTGGCTTCGGATCATCAGGACTTTTTTTTTTTAAAATAATAATTAAGCTTCGCAAATAAATAATATTAGTCGATTCTAATTCAATTCATCAAGAACCCACCAACCTAATTAGGGGGGCCAAATATTCTTCTCTATAAGTAGGCTAGTCTTTATACTTTTCTGGCGCCTTTTCGGTAAAATCAAATGAGATTTTTCGTTTAGGTATTTCATAGTACATCTATTCGTTGAATAATATGGTATATAAAGCAAATAGAGAGAGAGAGAGAGAGAGAGTAAGGCATAAAGCTAAGTTATGACTATTATATGACATAAAATCGCTGAACAATCTAAGGGGGGACTTGCACTTTTTCTTCTTCTTCTTTTTCCCCGCAAAGAAAACACCCCAATTAATATAGCAAATTATACCTTGACATGGGGAGGCCATAAGCCTGATTGTGTATATATCTAGCTACAAAGACATATTCCTTATTGATAACTTTTGTTCTCCATTCAAAGCACCACAAAAAAAACTTTAATAAAAAAAGCCCTCAATTGCGGAGTGTCATTTATTATGCTCTCAAATGTTCAATACTGTTAAGAATATTGGAAATTCTACAAAAGTAGAAAAGAATAATAATTGTTAAATATTCCATTATATATCACATTTTACATTTTTCATTTTTCCTCCAAGTAGTACTAAAATATTCATAAGATACTCGTACTAATAATAGAAACATCTCAAGTCTACAATAAGTGACGTGAAGGTTGAATTTTCATTTTTCTTTGGCACATTTATATATATAATAAGTCACACATTTTATAAGTTGAAATTTTTTAACTCTTTTGCCACGTAATCTAATTTGGTATAAAAAAATTGATATTCTTAAGATCTTTAGTATTGGTTTTGTGAATATACATGTATATAGCTTAAAGTTGTAGTCCCTTATGTTATATCTCTCTATAACCATTTAAATGTAATAGGAAAAAAAATCTATGTCATGATTTAGGCTTCGATAAAAATAAAGAAAATATTATAAATACTTGATATAAATACGTAGAATTTGAACTCTACATCATATCATCAGGGACCAAGGGAGGAAGGCACTAGGGGGTCCTCAACTTTTTCCTAATTAAAACTTTGTAGGCATTTTTTACTAAAATTTATAAATAGCCCCTCCCCCTAAAATATAAAAACAACATTTTATTCCACAAAAACTAAAAATTTATAGTTATTAGCCCCCCTTATCAAAACTCATGTTTCGTTACTGATTATGATCGAGTAAGTATGTATTGAATCATTTTATGTAATTACACACATTCTAATATGTGCGTCACCTTTTTTTTAATTTTTTATTTAACTAGAATAGTATCGTATAATAACAATCAATTCAAGAAAGAAGAGTAGAGCCAAAATATTCTAAATACATAAAAAGAGTTAACCTTGTGTATGGGGCAATTGGCGAGATACATGTTTACTCGTACGTGCAAGTTGTCGGCCGTTGTCAGCGGGGCTGACAAGAATAATAATTAATAAAGAGCCAAACAGATAAGTGAGAAAAATGGAACAACCCGGACCAGACATTTATATATTAGGCATTGGTCGACATTATTGTCTGATCAGACCAATCTTTTGTATGTTCTGCTAAATCATACTGAAAGTAATCTACCCCAAAATAAGTACTAGTACTACTGCGCGCGCAACTCAAGAGCCCTGACTACTGCTGATAAAAAACTCAATAATAGAGGAACCTCAACAGTGTAAAAAGAAATAAATAAAAATGTCTTTTAGAATTTTTTTGCTTTCATTTTACACACCTCAATTATACAAACCTAGCTAGTTAACAGTTACCAATATTTTTTTTTATCAGACCATCATGGGCTGACTATAGCTGACCATGCATCGTCCCGGTCGATTCCAGTATATTTTCTTAGAAATACGCTCATTATATATATATATATATGTGTGTGTGTGTGTATCTATATTTAGTTTTAGGGAATAAATTATGTCATTAAAAGAAGAGCACCGCCATGAGAACTTTTGTCACACCGGGAAAAAAAAAAAAAAAAAGTCATTATCATGTACTGCATGAAATAGGTATGTAGATATGTGTGTGTGTGTGTGAGTGTATTCTCCTCCGTTTGAGTTTGAGTACTGTGTGCGCACACAGATGCTGTATATAATACTAGATATATAGATATTCTTAAACTAGATATGTTCTTAGCACACTATACAGCTTACGGTAATTTATAAGACCTGCCAAAGAAAAACGATTATATATCTCAAAATATTCTCCTTTTTTCTTTCGGTAGAAAAAAAAATTGTGTGCGCCCTTTGTTAATCATGACCAGCTTGAGTCTTGTTTAACATGCAAGAACAGTTATCAGCAGTAGTACAACATATATTTTTTAAGATCAAGGAAAATGCTAATCTTTCTCTCTCTCTCTCTCTCTCTCTCTCTCTCTTTTTTTTCAAATGTTTTAATTTAACACGAATTTCACAAATCAGTTGTGCTTAGCTTTTCATGTTTTTTATGTGCACTTCACGAATTGAAATTCGCAAAGTGTAGAGGAATTCTAAGATTAATTGGTGTGTTTGCTTAAGTTAGCTGACAATTAATATAGTATGCTGAAAGGCAAACTATCTCCTATCTAACATTTTGTTTTAAATCATTTTTTCAAACTTTTTTCTATAATTCTGTTATCAATATTTAAGCTTGTGTTTGATTTGTCGGTTGAAAATAAAATTTTTAAGTTGTAGTTGATTAACTTATCAAATATTAGTTATATTTTTTTTTACCTTAAAAAAAAATAAAAACTAAAATGAAAAAATATAGTTTAATTGAATTTGAATTAAAGTATCAAACAAAGCATAAATTTACTAAATTTGAACGTAAAGTACAAATAATATTATTTTACTTTATTTTTTAATACATAGTAAATACAATATACTTTATATTGATATACAGATGGGTAAAAATTATGTTCTTTTTTAGGAAAATGTAAAAAATATGTTTTGAAAGACAATTTGCGTCACTTGATATGACAAGGGTAGAAAGTACTAGAGTGGTTGGGGCAAGTCTCCGGTTAATTAGCCAATTGCAAGTTCTTGAACAGTATTTGACATTATTATAAAGTCAGTGTCTTTCTCATCCCTTTTATTTTCCCCTCTTGTAGTTAGCCCCATAATTTATTGCACACTACTTTGTATGTCTTTTCCTTTCCATTTCCCCCTTCTCACTCACTGAAAAATGCTCTTTGCCTCTCCGGTCCTTTCTCCCAAATCCCCCCTCTTATAATTACCTTTTGCTCACTGTGTTTTCAGGTCTTTCCTAATTCCTGAAAAAAATATATTTATAAATTTAACTAGCTATATAGCTAGGGTTTCCCTGGCCTCTTTCAGCTACTCGCAGACTATTATTCCAACAGTAACGAAGTCCAAGGATCCGTTTCTTCCATCTTTTCATTGACTATAACGTTTCTGATCTCTCAGCTTTCTCTCTCTCTTTTTCCTTTGGGAAATTACAGATCTTGAAAGAACTCTGACAAATTGAGGAGGAAAAAGGTAACTGTATATTATTTCGCTTTTTGATTGTCTGAATAGGTATATATATATGTTTAATTATAAATTCATCAAACAAATCCAAGTGAAATTAAGGGAAAATAAAAAATATCAATAATATTTCTTTTATTAGCTTTTTGTAATTTGTCTCTTGAAAAATATATATATTTATCACAATACTAAAGGGTATATAAACTGCGTCGTATTTGGTTGTGGGGTTTGATCCATATACAGGACCCTGGCTTTCCGGTTAACAGATCGCTTTCACCTGTGTAAAATTACTGTAAGCAAATTTGGCTGTGTTGATATGTGCAAAAGATGGGATTTGTGAAAATATGTTAGTAATTTGGCGTGTTAACTGATCAAGAAAACTATTTCCAGGTCAACAATTTGTAGTAGGAGATATATATATATATATATTCATAGACATATATGTATATATCTAGAGAGAGAGTGGTGTGTTCAAGGCTCAATAATAAACTAGTTTATCAAGGCCTATCAACGAATTAAACTGAAAATTAAAATAATAATCCTATGTATGACTATTAACCAATATGAATGGTGAGATAGAAAACTATGTACTTATCTTTGATTAATTATCAATAATTCGGGCATACTTAGTGTGTGTGTATGTGTATATATGTATATGAGCAGTATTCAAGTTCAATAAAAACTGCTTGGCAGGCCAAAAAAGTAAACGAACGTTGAAAAGAAAGCTAAGCGGTGGTTTGTTGTTGTTGTTGTTGTTGTTGCTTTTTTTTTTTGGTTTCTTTTTTAAGCATATGTAAGAAAGTAGTGTTGGTAGTCAGCTAAACCCTAGTTCTGTAGTTTTAAACAATCATCTTAATTTAAAATATTTGGATACTGTCTGTGTATTACAGTGAGAGATATTGACTTTATACAACGGCCAGCTATATGTTATTACAGCGTTGGTCAAAATTCATATATACACATATATAAATATATGTATATTATGTGATCAGAGCTGCAAAACGTGATCATGAACACAGGAAATTTGAACTTATTGATCAAGAATTTCAAACTTCGATCTTGTCTTTAGTGATCAACGGAAAACACAAATTTTAATTAAGTAATAAAAATTTGTCAATCAAAATTAATTATGAATTGCTATTTTGACGAGTAAAGTTCTAAATATATATATGTATACACTCCTAATTTTGGTCCGGCAGATCAGAGATATGGCTTCATCAAGTTACTCAAACTCTCCCTGCGCAGCCTGCAAGTTCTTGAGGAGAAAATGCATGCCGGATTGCATTTTCGCCCCCTATTTCCCGCCCGAAGAGCCGCAGAAATTCGCAAACGTCCACAAGATATTCGGAGCGAGCAATGTCAGCAAGCTCCTCAATGAGGTGCTTCCACACCAAAGAGAAGACGCCGTGAATTCTCTTGCCTATGAAGCCGAGGCGCGGATGAAAGATCCGGTCTACGGCTGCGTCGGCGCCATCTCGGTCCTCCAGAGGCAAGTGATCCGCCTTCAGAAGGAACTTGACGCTACAAATGCTGACCTAATGCGCTTTGCTTGCAATGAAATGCCGTCTAATTCTCATCATGATCACTCTCAGAGGAGGAATAATAATATGAGTGGCTCTTCTCACCATTTTGGTCATAACTCTGGCTTGTATTTTGGCTCTCCATGGAGTGATCATCCTGATCCATGTGGAGATCAGAGAGGAGGTGGAGGTAATATGTAAAGCTATATTAATGGCTATCTCTATTCCCTTTTATTAGGGTTTCACCTTGTATACGTACACCACCATATAGTATATTATGGTGTGTGTGTATGTGTGTGTATATATTGGTATTGGATATATACGCTGTATTGGAGGACTTGGGTGTAAAATAATAACTTTCCTTTGCTTGATATGTTACTGTTCGCTATATTACTGTATTTTACTATGTATGATCATGATTGAACATTATATATACACAGTAGAATAATGTTCATTTTAGTGTCTTGTGTATATATAGAGGATAAGAAAATTAGCTCTGTATACATATAATCATTAAAGTGGCAATATATATAGCTAATTGTTTTGTAGATATATTTATTGATCTTTGTTTATTGTTGCCTTGATTAGTGCACATTGCTTATTTTCAGATAGATTATTATCATGTTTGGACTAACAACTACAGATATTTGTCAACTTTGTTAACTTTTTTGTCTGATTCGGATACAAAAAGGGTCGACAGGACATGAATTACTTTGTTCTTATTGTGTTTAATTGTAGCTTATTATATATACATCAAGCTCAAGTGTTGCAAATAAAACATATCAAGCTAACTTTAAGCTTAAGTGTCGTTAATCATGAGATATTTACACGCTTTCTTTTGAGTTAATTATTCTTTTAATACCTAAATTTTTAAATTTGTACAACTTTAGTCCATGTTCTTTTTATTTTATTTTATTTTATAGCTTAAATGACGATAAGCTTTTAAAAATGTTGTTACCATAATCCTTTTTTTTTAGCTTAACTATTATATTTATGATTATTTTGTGGTGATTCCATCTAAAAACTAACATAGAAGACTATTATAAAAATATTTTTAATAATTTATGATCACTCAAATTACAGAAAAAAAAAAAGAACATGGATTAAAAGTACATAAACTTAAAAGTTTATTAGAGATCAGCTTAGGAATTTACCCAACAATTTTTACCCCCAAAAGCATTCTAATATTTATAATGTTTATGCAATATGTGGTTATACTAGAAACAGCTAGCTTCTAGTAGTACCACCACCACTAATTTGGTTTAATAATTAGTACAAAACATAAAATTATTTTTCCTCTGACTGGTTGGTAAGTTGCAAGTTGTTTTCTGATCCCATTATGTTTGTACTAAAAGATGAGGAAGCTTTTTGTCCCGTTATGTTTATGAGAACTTGAAAGTGGAAGACATAATAGTAGGGTTCACCAAGATCTCAAGCTGTAGATTTTGGTGTTCACCAAAAGATTACAATGTAAAGGGCACAGGAAACAGGCATTGATCTCATTCCACATATGGGCTCCCCATTTGCGCTCGTGCATTGTATCGAGGCCCCAAAGTGTGAATTACCAAATGAAAAGTGATGTGTATAAGAATATTCTAATAAGTTTTTTTTTCTCTCTCTTGTGAAGCTTTGTTATATGTATATATACATACACACAGTCTAATATCCATTGTTTTTATGAAATGACATTTTAACTTTTTTTTTATACGTTAACGTCACAATCAGTTAATTTTGATATTATTTTTCAGTTATACATGTTATTTACACTATTAATTTTAAACAGTACTTGTTACATATAGTTTTTACGTGAAGTTACAAGTGAACAAATTACTATTATAATATTTTAAATAAAAAGTTACATTTATCGTTCAATAATTGGATAAGAGACAATTCTTATATATATAAATATTCGTATTCTTAGATTTTACACACATAAAATAGTTGTTGTTCAAAAGGACAGACGTGACACTACTGTAAATTGGTGACTTCTCCATCTATGTCCAAAATTTTTTAATAAAAAGTTGTTACAATATTTTCAATAAAAAATTATAATCATTGAACATTTCCGATGACCCGAATGAGAGATAATTCTTAAGTTAATAAATAATTGTTATCTTTAATTTTACACAGCTGTTGTTCAAAAGGACGGATGTAAAATGTGGCACTACTGTAAATATGTTGACTTCTGTATGTCCAAAAATTTTTAACCATCTGTCTCTGTTGCTTGTGAATTTCATGTCCCTCTCCATCATAACATTGTCTCTGTCCAAAACAGTAACCTAGCAGATGCCTACTCTCTTAGATCCACAAAAGGGCTTGTTTACCCATGTGAATGGTACGTCCTCCTATACAAATTAAATAGTTTTGCTCTTTAGCCCAAAAAAAAAAAAAAAAAGAAAGAAAGAAAGTAAAATAATATAATTTTATATGACCGCGGATCATATTTGGAATTTTCACTCTTCTGTCTTTTGACTAATTATTAAATATACCAAATGCATTGTTGTTACGCAAATGCAAAAGTAAATTGGCGCGATTAAAGGTCTGGTTTGTATGTTTAATTTTGAAATGAATTTTTTTTAAATATATAAATAAAAGAAATAGCATTTATTAGAAGCGTAATTTTTTGTAATTCTAAAAAAGGTGAAATCTCAGAAATGATGTTTGAATAGATATTAGAAAAAAATCATTTGAAAATTAATTTTTAACAAATGTAATAGATCTTTCATATTGTAATAGAGTATTATATAGATTTGTCCCTCTACTAATTATGAACTCATTGAAAAAAAAAATCATTTTAATCCAATATGAAATGAAAAGTTATGAAATTTTAAAATAGATATAAGAAATTTTTTAATATAAAAATATTACAATGCAAAATATGTTGGAAATAAAAATGAGTAAAATGGTTGATTCTGAAAAAAAATTCATTTAATTTCTAAAATAAGATAAATATTTAGATCCAAACAAACACCATTTTTATTTCATGGACGAAGACCTATGACTAAATACGGGGCATTAATTACACGTCGTTACACTATAGGCTTTTTTTATTTTTTTATTTTGTTTTTTAGTATAAATGAGATAGTAAATTTTATTTGATACCACAAATTTTATAGTACAATCATATTATTCTTTTTTAATTGTTGATCAATGTGAACTCGAGGCTGGGGTCCCACATTAATTAGGATTGGTATTGTGTATACTTTGTCTCTAGTTTCTTTGCGATAGTATAGTGAGACATCGGTCTTCCTGTCTCTTCATAGATTAAAAGGAATTCAAAGGGACAAATAGTAATGTCACATGTCCATGTTTCTTGACTTTACTATGCCTAGGAAGAATTTTCCAATAGAAGGAACTATGAATATATTGCAAATATATAATTGCAACAATTCGATATACGGAGCACCCCACAGGAGTGGATGCGATGTGGGGTGGATGCGATGGTAAATAGATGAGAAGTATTTGTTAGGTAGTTTCCCTTTATTTATCGAGGTTTGATTTTTATTATCTACTTTTAGATCCCGCTCTAGCTTCGGTTGTTGAAGTTTGATTTGATAATGACAACTAATATAAAAAGCATGTCTCTACCATATCAGAGAAGTGTTTCTGCCTATGAGGCTGAAAATCTTGAAAATAATGAGACCACCTCCAATTTTTTTGTTTCTCTTAAAAAAAAAACAATACGATCTACGGATTAGCCACCTAACCATGAACATATATACATATATATATTTCTAATAACTTAGAGACAAAGTCAGAATTTTATTTTAATGATAACATTACTAAGAATTTTTTTTTTAATTTATCATCATTGTTATTTTTTCGTCAGGTACTAATACAACTTTTTCTTCATATTTTTCATAATCATTACAAATTAAAATTTAAAACACTATTTAAGGCAACTAATGTTATTAGCACAACCCATTATATTTTATATATATATATATATATTTCATTATCCATGTTTTAGAACATAAAAAATAAAGATCAAAATTAATCCTCAAGGAAAAAAAAAGTTAAGTTCACATATATATTCATCACAAACGTGTTTTGTCAAAATTATATTAGCAATTGAAGCTGATAAATCTCTAAAACCAATGATAAAATATTTTCTGTAAATGTACATAGAAAGAAAGTGAGTAATAAAAATTGAAAAAAAGAAATCAAATAATAGCTAATCAGGGTAAGGTTTAATTTGGAAGTTATTAGAGAACAAACTTTTTTAGTCCCACACAACTAGTAAATATATATAACGGATAACAACCTGACGGGGTTAGTTAAAGCAAAGGATCAACAAGAAAAACCGAAAGCTCCAAATTATAGGAATTATAGGATGAAGCTAGAGCAGCAAAAAGTCATAGAAATGTGGGGTTGAAATTGAAAACGACAAGATTCCCAGATGTCTTTCACTTGTAAAGGCATAAAGGGGCATGCGCAGAAATAGTAAAATGAAAATTATAAAAAAATAAAAAGTCGTAATCTGGGCATCGGTGCAAACGAGTCGTAGGTCATATCCATCGATCGCTCTCCCAACGCCATGGGCCACCACAACCGCCCAAAAAGAGCAACTGACCCATTAGCTGATTAAGTTGAATGACATTATATATTTACATACATATATATATATATATATGTATATAGTCACATAGACTCTTTCTCTGTCTATATAGATGTTCTAATCTCTCATTGACTGATTGATTAGATGTGTCTAATGCCCCTAGGTCCTCCCGATGTTGACTCACGTAATTTTAGTTTTCTCCTAAATTTCAGTCCCGCTTCATCTAACCTACTAAGCAGGTAATGTGTTATAAGTTTTATATAAAAATAAATGATTCTATTGTTGGTAACTGATAGATAGTATATGAACGATGGAATTCAGAATTATTAAAATTTAAATTCTGATCTCACCGAACTTACTAAACAGGTGATACGTTATCGATTATATATATAAATAAATGATTATATTATCAGAGACTGATAGATGACATATGAATGACAGAATTCAGAATTCTTAAAATTTACTAATTAAAACACGTGCATATTCAGTTTGTAGGATATTTAAGTAGTATCTTACTTTGAGAGAAATTGACATATTGTATAAAAAATTATTATGAGGTATAATAAAATTATAAAATAATAATAATAATAATTAAGAGGGTCACATGAAAAAAATTGAGAATTAGATAGGGATACCTTTGCAAAAATATTAATTAGATAGAGTCATTGTAAATGTACTACATCGGTGAATTTCTTTCAGTGTTCTTTGTAAATTTTGTTACTACGTAAGTAAATATCACATATTTAATAGTCACTTATAGATTTAAGATAATAAATTTATAGTTAGCATGAATGACGGGAATTCTTCTTCCCATACAATTTAAGCAATCCTCTTTTATAATCATGGTGCTAATTATTAAGGTATGACACAATTCTACTTCTCGAAAATGCGATGGAACTTTTGGAAAGAATATCTTGCTAACATTTCTACCTGACAATTTCTATTTCGCTTTGGCCGTGGTTTGAGGAAAGAGACGTTGATCTTATCTTTCTTTTTTCTCTTTAAAGTGATAAAGGTATCTAGCGAAATATTCTAGCTAATTGACGTGAAGTAGCTAGATGAATATTAGTAGTTTTGTGATCTTCTACCTACTTCCGCGGGAGGCAATGCCCGTATATATACATATATATATATATATACACACACATATAAATAAACCATTTACACCCCACTGTAAGTTCATGACATTAATATACATACATATGTGTGTGTGTGTGTGTGTATGTAATTATGTGAGTTTTAAAGAAAACACTATCGCCAACTGGAGAGGATCTTACAAGGATCACAATAGTTAAAAAGTGAAGCTAATGATGTGATTGAACCTGTGAGGTCATATACCACGCGGAGGAGCTATAAAATTTCCTGTTTAACTCAAGTGCTAAATAATTGCCAACAACTTTTACTGTAATTTTTTTGTTTGGAATTCCCTGCGAATCTCCTACGATGAAAATGGATAGATAATGTAACTTGTGTTTAGAGCTGAAGTTTAAAAAGTTTTTTCAAAAAAGATTCCAATTTAAAATGAGAATCAATAATCTTTTTTTAAATTGGTGATTAGGATTTGAATATAGGTGAAGTTTTTTGGTTAACGAGCACCATTAAAGAATAGGTAATGTAGTTTGTATATTTTTCCATTGTGATTTACAGAATTTCACAAGGCTCTAAAGTGCATAGGATGGGGTGATTCAGAGAAATACTACAAAACATATAATTCTTCTGTATCGTTTTCATTAAAAAAAAAAAATAAAAATTTAAACCTAATTTTCATATCAAACTGATTCAAATGAATTACTAGACTTCAAAAACGATATACAACCTCATCAACACTATGGATAAAGCGTAAAGGTATAAAATGGGCCAGCAAACTGCCAAGGTCCATTATTATGAGGGTTTTATGCAAGTCATAAATTCGACACTTCCTTATATTATATATATCATAATATTAAACTTGATAATTTTAGTATTATAAAATCGAAATATTGTTATTAACTTTAATATTAAAGTGAATAAAATTATAAAAAGGTATTCAAGGCCTCCGTCAAATTTTCTATTATTTTTTCTGAAGTCCAGCAGTTCTTCGCGCAATGTTGGGCTGACAATGTTAAAGCTGGGCTAATCTGTGAGTAAGTATGACGAGCCCATTTTTGGTGTTGGGCCAACTCTTAAAATGAATAGAAGCCCAATTTGAAGCCCAACATGTTGTCCATACGTGGCACAACCTGAATAGAGCTGTGACTTAGGCCATGCTGGATCAGCTCTACACGTGTTGCGCCGTCAAATTTACACCTCTATAGTAGCATGCACTTTTAAATTCGTCACACATATTTTTCTTCTTTTTTCTTTTATAACGCATTAGTCTTTTTCAACTCCAACTCAAATTCTGAGGGGGGGCAAAAATTAGACAAGTTGCGTGAGAATGTTCCAAATCAATTTCAAGTTATTTCGTGAGGGCCTATAGAATTATTTATTATAAAATCATCAATTTTCATGACAGCGATCTAAACTATCAAAAATTTAAATTTAAATTGAAGAAACAATTTGCTAAATAATTTTAAAAAACAAAGTATTACAATACTTGTAATATAAAACTAATGGTTCTAATAACCCTTTTCTTTTTCTTATTAGTCTAAATTGAAGTTTGAAGTCGAACGAATAATAAAAAAAAAAAAAGCATGAAAATCCTTAAATTATGATTGTCCATTTAACGTGAAGAGTTCGAATCTCTATTTTAAATTTGAAAAATTAAAAGTTCAAACTGAATTTGTTTCACATTGATTTTAGTTCGAGCCAATGGTTTTGCACAAACTGCCTGTTTGACAAAGCGGCAAAACTCGAACATTTGCTCACTTGTGAAAACCACAACACAACAAACTCTCAGAACCGCAAAGCGAAATGTGGCAACAAAGATTCCGTTTCCCTTCCCCCCACAATTGCCACCTTATTTTCTCTCATTTTAATTCTTATTTTCTTATTTTTATTTCTTTTTTTTAAATTTTTCAGCTCCCAAAAGCCAAACTGAAACTTGTTCCTCATGCAAACTCCCTACTCACCATCTCACACACATACGTGTCGCCACCTTCCCACTCCTCCTCCCTCTATAAGACCCCACCCTCCTCCTCCCTATTTTCCCACATCTTAAAATTTTTACACTTCCCAAACACCCTCCTTGAAAAGAAAAAAAAAGAAAAAAAAAAAAAACGAAAAATGGCCGACCGTCCTCAAGCTCACCAGATCCAAGTCCATCCACAATACGGTAAGGGGTTTCAGCAGAGAGGAGAACAGCAAGGCCCGTCGGCGGGCAAAATCCTGGCCGTTCTGACACTCCTTCCGGTGGGCGGGACTCTGCTGTTCCTGGCGGGTCTGACTTTCATCGGGACCCTTATTGGGCTGGCCCTGAGCACGCCGGTGTTCATTCTCTTCAGCCCGATTCTGGTCCCGGCGGCCATAACTATAGGGCTAGCCATTACTGGGTTTCTGACCTCGGGGGCTTTCGGAGTAACGGGGCTGTCGTCGCTGTCTTGGGTGTTCAACTACTTCAAGCGGACCTCGGTGCCGGACCAGCTGGACTACGCCAAGAGGCGCGTGCAGGACATGGCGGGCTACACCGGCCAGAAGGCCAAGGAAGTTGGCCTGGAGGTGCAGAGCAAGGGCCAGGAAGGGAAGAGGACCTAGCGAGAGAAAGATAGAGAGAGAGAGAGAGAAGGGAGTGTATCTAGTGATGGCAAAGGAAAGGGGAAATAATGTTGGACTTTGCATGGTTTTTTAGATTTACATAAAATGTTAATGTACGAGGTTTTTTTTTTTTTTTTTTTTTTAATAATTTTTAAATATCAATATGTAATTGCTTTGCATGTGTCTGTTTATGTGTTCGTAAGAGAGTGTAATCAAAGTGTTTAATTTTATTATTTTTGCTCGGAATTTAAGGGGGTCGAGGATTAGGTCTGTTTTGTCACTCGGCTAACCCCTTGGAATGTGGTATTAATATAATAGTGTGTCGTTGAATTTAATTCTTTTTTATGTACTTGCATCCATGTTTGACCCGGCGCAGGATCTCGGTTTAAAGGCAAGAACTAACTTTGTCTTTAAACCAACTTTGAAATGGGCAGCGTTACCTTTTTTATATTACCTCTAATTCTCTAATTTCAACTTATTAACTTTTAAGTACCATCTTTAATCTCAATTTTTAAGTTTATGTGATAATAAGTAGTTTTTTTTTTTTTTTTCATGTACTTGCATTATAGTGTGTTATATTTTCTCAGTCGTAGATATTAAAAAGATATAAACGTGAATTTTATTTTAAAGATATTATAATATTTAATATCACGCCGTTTAAAAGTTTTAGAGGATCAATGTGTGAGAGTGAGAGAGAGTGATGGTAGGTCTTTTTTGTTATTTTTCTTTTTGTATCCTGTAATCTGGCTACCAGAGTAGTAAGTTCAACAACAAGAGATCTCTCAAAAAGAAGTTTACAACAATCGAAACTTTGTTTTTTTGTTTTTTGATCAAGGAAAATACTAGAGACCATGTTGATATTCAAGTCCATCTATATGTTTTAACGGTCTAACATATAGTACTAATACATTACTCTTATATTTAGAAATACTAAGCCTATGGTACTAATTTTTTGCTCTTATATTTAGAAATACTAAGCCTACATTCGGATTTTTATGGCTGGTTGTATTTATATGAAAAAATCAACAAAAAAAAAAAAAAAAATAGAATCAGTTTTTGAAAAGCCAATCAATTTTTTCATTTCAAATTCAACTCGAATACCAAACGCATCTTAAAAGGTTGATTCTTTCTTGGATTTTCCTTTAGATGTTTCTCATGTTATAGTTCTCTAGATAGTGTGTACAAAGGGAATTTTCCTGTCTCTAATCTGAAGCTTTGATGGAAGAATAAATACGAGGGGTGGAAGAGGGAGCATCAATACATTTTTTTTTTGTTTGAAAAAATGTTATATCAATAAAAAAAAAATAAAAAAAAAAAAGATCAGCAACTAATTTGAGGTAAAAATGCTACAAAAAACGTCCTCGCTTGAATAAAAAACAAATACAAAGTTTTATTGAGAAAGATGTTCATGTTGAGCCCCAGCTTCAGCATCCATAGAACCAGGTTCCGCATTTGAGTTGTTTGGTATCCAAAACGTTAGAACGGTGGACGCAGCCACGAACATGACTCTGCGTGGGGCCCACTTCAAGCATGAAGCAACTCCTATGTTGCTCGTCCAGCTTGCCACCTGTTCATACACCAGTTTGTTCGAGAGTCAGAAATTGCATTACATTTTGATAAAATTACTATTGGTCTGTACGGATCATATAAAAAAATATATTTGAATAGCAAATTAAAATTTTTGTGAGAAAAGATACATTAGAAAACTTTTTAAAAAAGTTTATAGACCGGTGATCCAGTCGACCATATATTTTTTTAAATATATTTTTATACTAAACGCCATTAATATAAATTTTGTAATATTTTCTGATTTTGTTCATAATCGCCAATTAAAAGGAGATATTTTTTCCATTTTTGTTATAGCCATTGCAGTCGCTGAAGCAGTCATTGAACCAGTTATTGTTTCGTCAATTAATCGTAACAGAAAATCAACCAGTATCAATCAATCGAATTTGTTGAGTAAATAGTATGAATGATCAGTAGTAATATGACGTAGAGGACACTAAAAGGGTTGTCTTATTGGATACTATCTGTATTGTATTTAACCGTCCGGCACATCATAATCTAATTAGATTAAAAATATATGAAACTAGATAAAATGGTTTAGGATTACGTCGTATTGATAAGGTATTTTCCGGTACCCTATGAAGCACTCTCCTAATTAATATCATCAAAATGAACAGTAATTTCATCGCTAAAACCAGGAGAATTTGAAATAGATTGATACCTCGTTTCGTGTGTTGACGCTCCAGGCATGTAAGGTTCCATCTCCTGAGCCTTCAAGAAGGAGAGGTCAAACTTAGTTTAGTTATATATATAATGCAATAACAATAAGAGAATGCTCATGACTCCAAAAAAAAAAAAAAAGGATGCCCATGGTTAGATACCTGATAACACATACTGGCCATCTGGAGTAAAAGTTGCCTCTATAATTGAATTTGGAGAAGGTTCCAAACTATACCCACAACGCTGCGGAAAGAAAAGTTGAAGCTTGTTAATGCACATTCTGTTTGGTAAGGGCATATAGACCCAAATATGTGCAAGTGGTAGTGTCTTTGTTCTGTTAGATATTATATGTGAGACATGCCATTTTTGCAAGTGCAAAATCCATAAAAGAAAATTTCCCCGAAGAGGCGAAAATGTTAGTCTATATTTTGTAAAGAGGAAAACCTCACCTTCTCTCCTCCATATGCGTCAAGAACATAGATGTTGTTGTTTGTGGTTGTCAAGAGCATTGATTTGCCATCATTGCTAAATTTGATATCCGAGACCTCAGCTGTGTCTCCACCAACTAAAAAGGTATCAAAGGGACCCTAAATTGCAAAGAAAACAAATGTTAGGTCTGTCAAAGAAAGATCACAAATGACAAGATGAAGATAGTACTTCGTAGCTATAAACCTTGTCATAGGAGCGTGAATCAAACAACTTAATTGCACCCCCTTCCATCGCCACGGCAAACACAAGGCCTTGTTGGTCATAGGCAACTGTAGGTCTCCCACGTAGATGTAAAATTCCCTGAAGAATACAAACAGCAATGAGCATTGAGGATTCCAAGCATGCATCAAACGACATAAAGGCCAATATAAACGAGCACAGGCCGAAAGGCAACAGGCATGAATAGAAAATTAGATAATTCGGAACTAGGATATAGGAAACTCTCCATTATCTAAAACTCAGCATGTTTATTTAGGAGATCTCATATTTGCTCCTATCGTAATGATCAACTCTCTCTGTTCTATAGGAAAAGAAGAGCAGGTAATATATAGAAAACCGACCTGGCAGGCATTTACACGAAGATCCCATATTCTGACACTGTGGTCCAACGAACCAGACATGAAGCTATCGTTAACCGGAGACATACAGAGGGATACAATTCTGCAGCAGTCAATTATTTGAGAATGATCAGTACACACACAACCACACACAAAGAAGATGCCTTGGTAACGTTGGAGATAGTAATTTGATTATATTAATGAACTCAGAATTAGCAACATGTGGGACTTCTAAGTGTGTATTTGTGCGCTTAATTCATGTAAAAGAGTACAGAATAAACTATAAAGCACATTTTACTAACAATCGGATGTTTAGTAGACTTACATTACATACAATAAAACTAAACACCAAAGAGTTTAAACATAAAAAATAACACAGGAATTAGCTTTATGCTGGGCTGTGTCAAAGTCTTAATTTCCTACGAATGTTCAATGTACTTTCACTAAAAAGAAATGGATTCCTAGTGCCACTCTCAACCAAACTATCTGTTACCATTAGAACGAACAAGAACACAAAATGATCTAAAACATACTTGAATCAGCAAAATACCAAAAAGATCAAAGGAATGAGGATCCTAACCTATCTTTGTGCCCCTTAAAGTACCGAAGGCACCGATTGTCGTACATTGAAAGATACCGAAGGGATTCTGCAAAAACAAACACTCAAGAGCATGCGTTTGGTGCTAAGGTTTGGATTGTAGAATTTAGGTTTGAATTGATTGTGCGTTTATCAAGGCTTTTGAATTGGTGGAGTTAAAAAATGTAAAAACTTGAAATGTGTTTGGAAAAAAAAAAAAAAAAAAAATCAATATGGAGCTTGTTTCATTCATCTCGAAATTCTATGTAATTTAAAAAAAAAAACATCATCTCATTTGGACTTGTCTATACAAAGTTATAGACTTTTAAAGTTTGAGTTACAAAACTGCATGAATAGTGAAGCTGAGGGAAAAAGACAAAAATTGAATTGTAATTTTAAGATTTGAACCGTTGTGCCCAACAATTAAGATCAATTTCTATATAATGCAGACCGTAGAAGCATCAAATCGTCAAGAACAAAAGAAGAAACTAACCTCCACTAGAATCCAAATTATATCTCGAAGAACATATAACAGAGCTCGGATGATGGGTAAAGCATATTCGATCGGCTCCATGTTTCTTATGATATGTGGTCTTAAGCAACCTTTATTCATAACATCAATCAATTACAAGTTAGCATGCCTTTAAACTAAGGTCTTTGAAACTAAAATCACAATTTAGTTCAAGGGGAAAAAAAAAAAAAAAGATTAAACAATAATTTCTAAACTCACTTGGCATCTGCAATGTCATAAAGTCGTACTGAATCATCCTCACTAGCAGTGACTAGTATATCATCCTTACGATGAAAATCAATGGAATTTATTTTTCCACCCTGAAAACATAATCAGAACTCAGTGTGTCACAAAATTATATGTATATGTATATATCTGTGACTAATATAAAATATGTAAATTTTTTCAGTCAACAAACAGCTAGAGTTGGGGCAATTTGGGCGAAAAATCTCTAATGCACTAAAAACTCCTAAATCATCCAAAACAAACGCCTTTTGACAAGAAAATTAATTTTTTTAAAAATCTTACCAAAAAAAAAAAGGAAAAAAAAAAACTGAAAGTAAAGATAAAGCTTACGAAGTCTGCGAAAACGGCTCCAATGGCCATACTGCGAACTGTGTCGTCGTCTAGCTCCGTCATTGACATCTTCATCCCGATGATGAATTCTCGGCTGGCTTTAAGGTTTTATACCTGTTTCTGGTCGGAGATTCTCGGAGATTGGAAACAAAGCATATTATTCTGAATCACGAACGTGAAGTTTAAGGTTGTATTTATAGGCTCGTATCTTGAATCTACTTGGAATTCTTTTTTTTTTTTTTTCATGTAACCGACTAAATTATAAAAATTTAGTTCAGAAAAATAGTGTCTTTATTTTGACTCCAACTAAAATAGAATCCTAAAAAGGTTCAACTCTCATCCTACATTATGTCATCTCCTAGGTTAATTCTCAGAATTTGGGCGCGACTCAAGGGCGACAAATTTATAGGAAATTACAAAACGGGCACCGATTCCTATATTTTTCTTTTCTAGCAAATAAATATGTACTTTTGAATATAGTTTCCTTCTTTCTTTTTTCTTCTTTTTTTTTTTTTTTTTTTTGAAGAGATAAATATTGTTTGGAGATAAATTTTTTTTTTTTTTTGAAAAAAGGAAATTTCATTAAGTTCAATAAGAAAATATAAAGACATCAAACATAACAAATGATCTCGTATTACATGATATAAAATCCTTCGATTCGATGATAACAGATCCATCAGTGAAGGCTAATGGTGCTTTTAAGGGAAAGACGTATGCTTGACACACACTAAAATCAAGTACATGTAAAGCTCTTTTGAAAAAAATCCCAACAATCGATGGAATGTCCATATTGATCGAGGGTCAATACTCAGTAACACTAGGACCACCACTAACTTCACATAGAAGTAATTCCAGCGGGATCAAAACGACGCCAAGACTTAAAACTGGCGGAGAAACATCAACACGGAAGGAAGATAAATATTATTTCTAGTTATGTTAAATCAAAATATTTTATAAATTTAGGACTTAATAGTTAACAACATTAATTAAAAAAGTTAACAACATTAATAAATTAGGCTTCGTTTGACTTTTAAGTTTAATTCCAACTAAATTGTATTTTTTATATCAGTTTTTGTTTTTTTTTTTTTTTCTGAAAAGTTAACAAAAATTTATAACTAATTTTTAAAAAATCTGTCAACTTCAACTTAAAAATTTCATCTATAACCGGTGAACCAAACGCTAGTTAAATAATTCACCAACAACATAAATTTACTTATTCTCGTTAAATTTTTTTTTTTTTTTTTTTCTAAAAATCAATCAAGGAAGATATTTTTATATATAAAAGAAATGCATATTTTTATTGTTGTATGTGGGTAAGTATTATTTTTTACGAAATGTTTAACTATTGAAATTTTGTAAAATTTAATTGAATTTTTTTTATCATGACGACTATTTTTATACTAGTAATAGTAAATGACAATTAATAATAATAATAAATGAATAAAATTATTTATCTAATAAATTTATTATTTACTGTTAATTTAATTTCATAAAAACTTTATTGTTTCAGGGTATAAATAGAAAGAGATATTTTTTAAAAAATTTAACAAAACAGAACAAATATAATTTTTAAAGGACTTTTTTCATCAACAAAGTATTTAGAATACTCGTATGACATTTTTTATCCTTTCAAAAAGAAATATGACCTTTTTTAAGTTAAAATAAAATCAATTTGGACATTTTAAATATATTTAAATGATTTTATTTCGTAAAAACTTTATTGTTTCAGGGTATAAATAGAAATAAATATTTTTAAAAAATTTAACAAAACAGAAAAAATATTAATTTTTAAAGGACTTTTTTCGTCAACAAAGTATTCTAAATACTCGTTTGACATTTTTTAAGTTAAAAAAAAAATCAATTTGGTCATTTTAAAATTTTAAAAATACTTTATGTAAAATACATAACATTATTAGATGACAACTTTCTTTTTTACGGACCAGGACTCTCAATCCTGCATGAACTCTAACTGTCTACGGGTCATGAATGAGTTTGAGTTTGAAATTTTAAGTTTTAATAGTAATTTTGTTGATTTTTCAAAAAAGATAAAAAAAAATTTCAAAAAAGATAAAAAATTGATATGAAAATTTTGGTTTGAGATTGAAGGACAAATACCCCATATATATTAATCAAACTCAAGAAAAATTCTCTTAAAAAAAAAAAAAAAAAAAGGAAAAGGAAAAGAAAAGAAAAGAAAAGAAAAGCAGACCCTATCAAGTGTCGTATTTGTTGGAAAATCAAAACGCGCTATATTCAGTGTCGTTTGGGTTTACCGCCACTGGCAACTGGTTCTTCTTCTTGCTCGCTCCAACTTTTGAGAGAAAAAATCTTTAGCGCTTTTTTCTTTCTCTTCTCCAACGTCGATGGATTCCTACTCTCCCTTGCTGGAGAAACTCCGGGTTCCCCAACCCTCTCTCCAGAAATTCGCCGTCGTCACGATCTTCTCGAAGCTTCGATCGGCTCCGAAGTATCTGGACTCCAATTCCGATCCCGGCAGAGAGGCCATTAACCAGTGCCTCCACTCGGCCTCGCCGGCCGTCGTCGATCAGTCCGTTCGGGAGCTCTGTCGCCTCGTCGCCGACGCTCGCATGGACGTTTCTCGCGGCTTGCTTGAGCTCCACTCCGCTCTCGAGGGATGCGAGCCTCGCTTCGTCGACCTTTTCGTCAAAGCGTTGGGCTTCCTCGTTCGATTAGGGTTTCAGAAGCACAGTCGCAAATGGCGGTCCGGTTCAACTGAGACTCATCCCTTTGTCAAAGTAAGAGGAATTGCGTTTTGCAGTTAAAACGCACTGATGTTGATTCTTGAATTGGAAGTTTGGTAGAAATTAGGATTTGTTTTTGTTTGATTAATGAATTTGGTAAGCAATTTGTGGCAGGTTCTGTCGAGCCGATCGGAGGTTCAATCTGAGCTAGTGCAACAAGTTTTACTGTTGATGGCACATAACAAGCAGTTGGGAATGATTGAAGTTTGTGAATTTTTGCGACCGTTTCTGAATTACTCGATCTTAAGGATACCGTTTTCAGATTCTTCGTCTTCAATGTTTGCGAGGAATCTGATATCGTCCATGGCGTCGCTTTGTTGCTCTCTTTCTCTAGAGTCTATCCCTGTTCTCAAGTTGTTAACAGAAGTTCTTAACTACATCCCTTGCAAGAATCCAGAAGTAAGTAAATTTGTCATCGAAGTATTACTTTCTTCTCTTAGTTTGCTGATTTTTTCTTTTCTTTTCAGGATTCTAGGAATTTTATTAATTTTGTGGAAAATATAGTGGATGCACATGTAGTGGTATTGAGACATTTGGCTGGAAAGGGAACGGTATGTTCTTTAGATTTTTTAATTGTTTGGTTTTCACTTTTCATCATAGAGCATGTCCAATGCAATGCCAAAATCTCTGTCCCAATGCCAAAATTAGGCATTTGGTAAGAAAAACATTCTCCAATGCAATGCTATATTCAATGCTAAATTTTGGCATTTGGTTTCTATTGGTTGATAGGTTGACTTTTTCACTCAATAATTAAAAAATTCTGATATATTTAAAATTAATTTTTTTTTTTAAATAATAAGTCCTAGGACTTGAATTTCATGACAAAAAGTAGATATAGCATTTGAATTAGCAGAATGCTGGAGTACAAGATAAACAACCTATTAAATATGTCATTTTAACACTTTTTTGCGAAAATATAACATTGACATTAGCATTTGCATTGGAAATGGTCTTTAGTTGTTTTGAAAACTTACCACCACGTTTATTGGTAGGGACTTGTGGATAAACTTTCTTGATATGTTTGTCTTCTTTCATTTACCAAATTTTCTGTCCTTCATTGGCAGTTAATTGCTGGGGGTCAACTTTGCAGTTTGGAACTGTTCGAGACACTTCTTTCCGTAGGTTCAAGTCATAGGTCCTTCTTTTGGATTGAACCCATAGCTGAACTCTCCAGGCGTTTATTGTGTGTTCAGAAAGATCTTGGGTTTGAATATTTACCCAAATTATCTTCAGCTATTTTATCCCTATTTGTTATCCTCGTTCAGACAGAGCTTGAGCATGAACATCTCTCTATACTTAAACTCCTCCACTTTCTTTTGACATGGAAATATGGAAATGGTATGCGTACTAATTTTTGTCCAGAAGATAACTGTTCTTTGGCATTAGCATTTTCGTTTTGCTTCTTAAAAGAGGAAAATAGTAAAAAGAATCCAAATACACATTTATTTTGTTAATGTGACATTATAGTTGAATTTTGTGATCATAAATTTCTCATTTATATAAACTACAAACAAATGTGATATATATTTTTGTATTTATGCTTTGCTTCTTGAATGAATGCTTAGTTTTTTATTACCTTGAATGTCAAATTATCTTAGCTTCGCTTCAATTGTCTCCTAAATCTAAGTGATTATATCCATTATTCTGATGGTGTTATCAATTTTCTATATGGATGTCTTTTGCTTATGTAATCCTCATTTTCTTTTCAGAACCTCTTGTTGGCGGGATATCATATACTTTGAGTGAAGAGGTTTTATTAATATTTCCTGTCATCAGCCTTCTTTCATCTCCTTCGAAATCCGTAAAAGGAGCAGCAACCGATATTCTGATCATGTTACAGAGAATCTTGGGAGGACCTTTTGCATCAGCAAAGATTAACCAATCAAAAGAAAGACAATTTCCACCTATTAGCACACTTGGAACTTTGGTTTCTAGACTTCTTCAGAATCAGTGGTTTCAGGTTTATTTACCTCTCCACTTATATTTTACAATCTTTTTTTTTTTTTTTTTGGGTCTGAATATGATTATATTAGAAGCTTGCTGAAACCGATTATGTTGTCTTCCTCTCCGAGTGATTATGTAGAAAACAGAATCTCCAAATTATTTTATTTAGGAATTCTTATCCTTGCAGAAACAAAGCTTATAACTTCTTGTTAGGACCCGACACTTGTACACTAGAACAAGAAAGACCACGACAAATGAAGTTTTATTAAGCGTTTTTGTTTTCTTACAGGATCAATATTCATCATCCAGTCTGTTTTTAAGTTTTGCTTCTAGTGGTGAAGTTGACGGCAAAGAATTACACACCGTACCAAGATCTTGGGCTTCTCAATTAAGACGTTATTGTTTATCAATAGTTGACAGACGAAAGTCCCTTCTTCCACTCTCTCCGTCTCAACAAATTTTTGTATCTGGTAAATTGTTTAGACGTTTCCTTCCTTTGTCCATCTTTCTACCTATGCAATTATTTGATGCTCCGTATGACTTGTTTTTTCTTTTGAAGTAGTAAATTTCGAATGCTTGTTGTATTCAATTCTTCTCTGCCATTTGTTCTTGTAGAAATGCCTTTGTTACTGTCTGCAATTGCTGGTGTTTTGTTGATGCATCAATCATTAGGAAGTATCTCTGTAGATACTTTGACTGCTATTGCCATGATGGATCCTAAAACGGGAACTCAGTTTTTGCTGGCAATCTTGTTTTACAACAATGTATTCACCAAGAAAGATGTAATTGGCCAAAATATGTTGGTAAGGTTTTTTATTTTTATTATTATTTTATGTGTTTCGTATTTCTTTTGCTAATGATGCTGGATGTCTTATCTGATTTGTAGTGTTTAGTATTTTCCTCATTCAATTGTTCTGCAGCTAAAACTGCTAGGGATGCTTCCAGCACTTGCTTCAAATTCTTGGATGATACCACTTATAGTCCAAACTATCTTGCCAATGCTACAGAAGGATTCTAAACCGTATGTACTATATTTACCATTCTTCCCATGTGGACTTCATTTTATTTGTATCTTTATTTCATGTTTCATTTTGAGTTAATTTGATCTAGTTTACATAGCTGCCATCCAGGAGAGAATTCTGTGAAAACATGTTGGTGTATCCAAAATATATTTGCTAGGTTTTTATCTTGATTGTCTGATACTCTCATTAACTGGTTTATATCTTCAGAACTTTACATGCAACAGCCATTCGCTTACTTTGTCAAACCTGGGAGATGAATGACCGTGCCTTTGGGAGTTTGCAAGTAAGATTCTTATTTTTCTGATGGTCGGAATACCCTGCACCTTTAAAATGAATACTTGACTTGGAAAACTATGGAAAAATGCTGCAAAAAATGCCAACTTGGCTAAACTAAAGCTGATGTTGTGTACTTTCCTTGTCCAGTTTCTGGCTGTTATATTCTGATGGATTTTGATTTCTTCTTCTTTAGGGAGTATTGCTTCCAAAAGGGTTGACTGAGTTCAAGTCGGATAGAAATGTATGCATCAGTATTGCTTCTTCCATTAGGGATGTTTGCAGAAAAAACCCTGACAGGGGTGTGGACCTTATCTTGTCTGTTTCGGTATGCTTTTTTTTTTTTTTGGTAGCCATTTTGTTTTTATTTTGTCTCATGCAGACAGTTCTAAGGTAATTTCTTTTTGTCTTTGTATGATCATATGAATAGGCTTGCATTGAGAGTCGCGATCCTCTAATTCAGGCTCTTGGTTTTCAAAGCCTTGCTCATCTTTGTGAAGCTGATGTAATTGGTAATCTTGATTTTCTCTGAGCTTATACGTTTAAATAACTATATATATTCATGATTGTTGGTTTGTGCTTATGTTTTCTTCCTCCCATTTATGTCTTATTTATAGCGGAAACTTGAACACATGCAACTCCTTCTAAGTATTGGATAGAAAATCTCGTATTTTTAGCGACCACTGAAAAATAAATTTGGCATTTTTTATTAAATGTATACTAAGGAAGGTCTAATTCTTTTTTAAGAATTCTTTTTCTCCGTCAAAACTTTTTTCCTGATAATAAAATGATTAAACAGAATACAATGTGGAACTTTGTGTGAGCCTGGGCATTGTGGTTCAGCAGCTACTTTCTGATGCCATATAGATTTGACCTCAAATTTTATATTCATATGCTCCTCCAGCGAAATAAATGTACTAGGTTTACTCATGGGGATCCTTTTACATATTGCTTTTTCAGATTTTTATACAGCTTGGGACGTCATTTCAAAGCATGTGCTAGACTACTACACAGATTCAATTCTGGCACACAGGTGAACATCTCTATGGGCCCATTGGATGCCTCCATTTACCCCATGTTATCACCTTTACGGATTTATTGTTGATCAATTGAATTGTAATTGTAACAGTTGCTTCAAGTATCACTTTACTTTTTAAAAATTTTGGTTTTGGATATTTCACACGCCTTGGTTTATTCTTATTGCAGCCTTTGCCTTCTTCTAAGATGGGGTGCATTGGACGCTGAAGCATATCCAGAAGCTTCAAAGGATGTTTTGCAGATTTTGTGGTGCATTAGCACCTCTACTTTCCCTGATTGGGAATGTCAATGGGAAAAGGCAAGAGTTTCTGCGCTAGAGGCCTTGGTGCAATACGAGGTAAATTTTGCTAACGCTTTCATATCTGTTGCCTTTTTTTTTTTTCTCCCAGTATCAATAATGAACTTGAGCTTGTATTAATGGGCTATCATAAATTGTATGATCTTTGTTGCTGGTATAACTATGCATTCTCCTATTTTTTTTCATGACTTCCCAGGTATCACATGTTGAGCAACAACTTCCAGATTTAAGAAACTGTTCACAGAGTTGCTTTTTTCTGAAACAAATCTGCATGTATTGGGGGCCATGGAAGAACTTCAAGTCAAGATCATAACATATGAGCATATGTAAACAACGCATATTCTTTACTGCATTAGTATACTTGGAAGATAAGCTTTTATAAAAACTAATTTTGCAAACTTTAATGTGTGTATGCTTCAGTACAAGGAGACGACTGCGAAAGGAAAAAGCAGTTGCAGGAAACAAAGTTGAGAAGTTGCTGGATGTGTTTCTCAAGTGATCTTCTCTTCAGGTATCAGGAGTTGGTTATGTCGTGATTATGTTAGGACAAATTGTTCAAGGTTTCTTGCTTTTACATAAAAGAAAAAAGCTCCACTACTTTTTGATCAATTAGATACTTGTATAATACTAGGAAAATAATTGCTTTGAATAATTAGCATACAATACATAAGTGGAACGTTTGCCTATCAATGAGATATGTTTGGAAAATGGTGAAAGTGGTGTTTTATGATTCTTCTTGTTAAAATAACTAAATTGATTGTTAGTTCCATATAAATTTCTATGTACGAGTCTGTATATAGATTGCTTCTAACCGTAAATCTATAACTTTAGTATTAATCTTCTTACTTATATGATATAGATTGCTTTCTAACCGTAAATCTATAACTTTAGTATTAATCTTCTTACTTATATGTATTGTTCTTATATGTGACTTGTACAGTTGTACCGCATTTTAGCATTTAGTTGCTGGGTTTTTAACGTGTAACATCCCATCTGCAGGAAAAGGTAATAATGCTAGAGACTTAGCTGGTGCGGCTCTGTTATGTCTTTCCTTTACTCCTAAAGATGGGAATGACCGAAGGACATCAAAGGTAAGATTATTGTGACTAAAAACGCATTGGTTATATTTATTTTTTATTTTTAACGCTAACCTTATTCTTGTTACAGGGATTAAGTGCTGTACACTCTGAATATGAGAAAGCGCTTCTAGAATTAGCCACATCTCTTCAACTTTCAAGAAATGTTTTTATTGCTCTTATTTCTCTGCAATCCTGGAAAGCTTTCATGCATCGTTGGCTGAGAGCTGATATTTTGTTCTTTGATGCTAAAGCTCGATCAATCAGCTTGGATGAAATCACTAAAGCTGCAAATGATATACTGAAGGTACAATATCCGTTGAAATGGGGGGAAAGAAAATCTGAAAAATTAATTATTTATGCGTTTGCACAAGTTATAATCATTTAATTGCAAATTATTCTTTGTAAAATCTAATGTTACTTTTTTCTCTTCTTTTTCTCCTTTGCTCTTATCATGCAGAGAATGATACATATAGCAAAAGATGCCATCCCTAGATCTTCCGAAAATATTGCTCTTGCCATTGGGGCACTTTGTGCGGTAAGATGTTTAATGTGCTTTACATTCTTGTTTCTATGCTTTAACTTAGATAGGAAAGTGATACAAGCCCACAAAGTCCACACACACAGATTAACAATAAAAGTACTCTTCATTGAAGATGAATGAATCTGCACAAAAACAAGCTCAAGACAGACCCTAAACTATACAGACTTGGGTAGAGATTTAAGAGCCTACCCACCTCTCCCCAACTTGGTTTCCCGAGATTATTCCCTCTTAATTATACTACCTATCCCTTCTAACAAACTCTAACGAACCGCTAACAGAAACTCTACAACTACTATCAGCAATTAAAATACTACAGTTACAATTCTCTGCCTTAGTACATTCGGCACTCCACAATTATTGGATATCTAACAGAAAGTCATTGCTTCAAAAAGTAATACTAGAAATATTACTTGTCCCCCTAGGCAATGTACAATGGCATCCTAACCGTGCCCATGCACACTTTAAGAATTTCAAATGCTTTATTCCTCTACTCTTCACATATATCCACAAACAATCAGAAACAAGAGATTAATAGACTTTGTTGGACTTTCACTAGCCATATATTTTCTCAAATTTGTCTGCTTTTTCCTATTAAAGGTTTTCAATCCATTCATCTTTATTTAGCAGGTATGACTTTTATGATTGACATGCTATGCTGAGTGCAAATCTTCTCTGCTTTTGTTAGGTCTTGCCTCCATCTGTCCATACTTTAAAATCAGCTGCATCAAAGTTCCTATTGACTTGGTTGTTCCAGCATGAACATGAGCACCGTCAATGGTCAGCAGCAATTTCTCTTGGTTTGATCTCAAGTTGCCTACATGTAACTGATCATTTGCAGAAATTTCAGAACATAACGGGACTTCTTGAGGTATGCAAAGTGTTGCTTGATATTCTTCCTCTTAGTAGTTTGTTAAATAAGTACTTGGGATTTTTTTAATCTGAGATCAGATATTTAATACGTTCCAGTTTTCAAGCTTGCCAACAAACTTAAATCATTACATCCATACTTCTTAAGTGCTTGGGTAGTTGAATTACGTGTATTACAAGTTTTTATTTTTATTATTTTTTATTTCATTTTAGTTTTTGCCAATATCGAATTTCCTTTTGGTTTTGGCAAATATCAAACAACCTTAACAGCTAAAATATTTATGCATGCTGGATAATCTTTTTCTACGTAATAATTTCACTTATCTCATCTCGCATCACTAAGGAACTATGGAGATCAGATGGATCTGAAGTAAGATGATGTGTTGAAACTATCTAGTCCATGTGTCTTAACCATCGTTTTCTTCAGGTTCTTCGTAATACCAAAAGCACCCTTGTCAAAGGAGCCTGTGGGGTTGGCTTGGGTTTTTCATGCCAAGATCTTCTTACCCGAGTTGATGTAGCTGACAACTCTGACTTGGATGAAGAAACAGAGAAGACTTCAGAAGCGGACTTACTAGGAAAGATAGTTGGCACCTTATCACTCACAATATGTCAGTTCACTCAATCTTCGTTTGATATTGTGGAAAGTCTCTCTGCATATTTCCCACCAAATAGATATAGTATAGATGCAAACATGGATGCTGAACCGTCTCATGAGAACTCTGATGATTTGGAGGAAGATATATGGGGTGTTGCTGGAGTTGTTCTTGGATTGGCACGGTGCATTGGTCCAATGTACAGAGCTGGGTTACATGATGCTGTGCTCAAGATAAAAAGGTTAATTATGTCATGGATTCCGCATGTAAATCAATTGAAGTATTCCGACCCTAACTCTGAGAGATCCAAGATAATTCTATCAGTAGGATCATGTCTAGCACTTCCCTCTGTTGTGGCGTTCTGCCAGAGGGTGGAAATGATGGATGTGAATGAAGTGAATCAATTAATGAATGGTTATAGAGAACTCGTTTCGGAGTTGGTGTCTGTGAAAAGATCAGGCATTTTCTGTCAGAGCTTGTTGATGGCATCTTGCATCGGAGCAGGAAGCCTTCTTGCCTGCATATTGGACGAAGGGGTGCACTCCATTGAAGTTCAATCTGTAAAAGTTCTGCTGGAATTATTCAGAAAATGTTATTCTAACCCATATCCTCCTCTGGTCTCTTTGGGCGGGATGCTTGGAGTGGTTAATGCGGTGGGAGCTAATGCTGGAATCTTCTTACAGATGCATCCTCAAACCATCAAACTGCATGCTGGTTATGCAAATAAGGTAGCCAATTTCATTTCTTACTGCACTTGGACCTGTTCTCTCTCTCTCTCTCTCTCTTCAGATTTTAACGTTTGAAGTTATATTTTGTTCATGAAACAGGAATCCAATCACGTCAATGGTCCCCTACTTTCAAGTCCCATCAGCGAGTCACACTTGACATCATTAATGCAAGAGATATTTCTCATTGCTCAGAATTCTGATGACCGTCAATTGCAGCAATATGCAGCATGGGCAGTTTCTTTTTCTACGAAGTCAGTTATGGTCCAAGGAAAATCTTAATCTTAATGTTGTTTTTAAGGCGGAGATGGATGGTTCAAAATCTTCTCAAAATTTTGCTGACGATAGTGCAGTTATGAAGCTTTCTTCATGGCTATTTCATCTCAATATCTCTGAGGTAAGTCGCTTGCTCGAAGTTATTATATGGTTTGCTTTATCTCGGTTTTTCTTTGTATTTCTTGAAATAAAAAATATTATTGGCCCACTCCTAATAGCTTAAGATTTTAGGAGAATTGGCAAAGCTAACAAGGTATTAGAGTAGGAGGTCATGAGTTTGAATCCCTGTACTGCACTCGTTCTACCTTTAAATTGTCATCACATGTTAATATGTGTTGGGATTTACTCCTAATAGCTTAAGCTTTTAGGAAAATTGGTAAACTAACAGTATTAAGAGAAATCTGTGTGGTTGTGGTATTTTTTCTTCCTTAATTACTTATTTTTCTGTTGATTGTTTGCTTATATAAGAAATGGATTGAGTCATACGCGACAACACCAATTCTCCAGTGGTTTAGTTGAACTATCCTAGTACTCCACAATTTGCAACATTATCCAATCTCTCTCTCTCTCATGGTTACACACACAAGAGAGATGCAAAAGAACAAATACGTAGTTTGTGAAAATACCTGCTATTAGTCATTCTAATTTCTTCTATTTCAAGTCTAGACAGGTAGCAGTTCATGCATCAGCACAGTTGTAACAGTGTTGCGCTGCCTCTCGGAAGCTCCTAGATTGCCAAGTTTTGATTGGGGGCAATTGTCAGACGCTGTATGAGATTTGAGGCGCAGGCTGCTGAGTTACTACTGCCGGATTCAGCTTATAGAAAAGGAGTGCTCAGGGAAGAATGTACTAAGTTCTCACTAGCTCATGCAAATCAGTTTGATCCACTCCTGAATTTCCTTGATGAACTATCTGATCTGCCGAGATTCAGAACGCTTGAGCTAAATCTGCAATCTTATCTTCTCATTCATATTGCGGACCTTGTAAAAGTATTCTCGGGTTCCAGGCTTGAAAAATTATTTGACGATGTGACTATTTTCCTGTCTTCACTCACTTCATACCATGCATACGATACTGATAAGAAGAGCATGCTAAGAAGTTGTTGCTGGAAGGGTCTTTTTCAGTGTATCGATGAAGCGTCTATTGACTCCCTAGAGTACGTATCTCATATTGAGAAGTGCATGGAGGTGCTCTTTTCCTTGTTGCCTGCACTGCAATCTGATTTGACCACCGGGGTGGGTCAGGTGAACTATTCGGAGGAGTGTTCTGTTGCAGTTAGATGCTTAGCAAAGGCTCGGCGGAGTTGGTTAATGAATTTCCTAGAGGTATATTACATGCTACCTTAATTCTTCCCTTTCTCACTAGATATTCTCAGAAATTGTTCCAGTTTGATGTTTCACAAAGATGCTTAGTACTCAGTTTCTATGATTAGCAGTCTTTGGTCCAACCGTCCTTTTTAAACGTAATTTCCATTTGTGCAGCGCAGAATTTCTTGTGAATTGCTTTTTGCTTCAGCTATGAGATTAGATGCAGAAGTTATAACAAAACATTTTTTCATATCCTAGGTGTCGCAGGATGATCTTCTACAAAAAGGTGATCAGTTTATCGAGGTCCTGAAGAAGGTTCAAGCCAAAGCTAAGCTAACTAGAGTCGGTTGCTTGACATCAGCTGAGTTGGGGAAGCTAAAAGCTCATTTATTGAACTCTAAATTTCATGGTTAGTTTTCTTTTAGCTCATTTATTGACCTCCAAATCTCATGGTTAGGTTGTCTTTTTTAAAAGTAATTGAGACTTCTCGGCTTGAAGTACTGCATAATATGGTAGAAAAGTGGCCTATTTTCTTCTCCACATCAGAGACATCTCTAATAAAACCAAAATTTGCTTCAAGTGCCGTTATTAACTTTTTAATATTTCAGGTACATGGGATTTGCTCATTGAAGTTGTAGCAGCTTTGCAACATGTGGAGGGAAGTGTCAGGAGACAGTGGCTCATTGATGCGGTAGAAATCAGCTGCGTGGCAACCTATCCTTCGACGGTAAGCACTTGACTAGATTTCCTTCTATGTTGACATAAAAAAATTTCTTTCAGCTCCTTTATTGCATCTTGGATTCTCAATCTTCATATACACGATTGTATAAGTTCTTTTTTCCCCCTCTTATTTTTCTACAGGCGCTGCAGTTTCTTGGCCTGCTAGCTGGTAGCCGCAGCAAGTATATGCCTCTTCTGATTCTCGAGAGGCAGTCTGTGCTGAGCGATTTACCACTTACTCTTAGTTCTCTTCTGGCCGAATCAAGTTGGAGAGACATTGCGGAATCTGTTGCTTGTAATCTTTGGGCTTCGACCGAGCGCATTTACAATTGGGCAACACATATTACCCGAGGTGAGGATATAACGGAAATGCAGTCTATTGATGAAAGTGAGAATGAAATGGCTGGTTTCCTGTTGCGTGTTATGCACCGTACAAGTCTATATTTGAAAGACTATTTGCCTCTTGAAAAGCAGCTTAAGCTCGCCAGCATGGTCGTTGATTGATATACGACCCTTGTATATAAAAATGTTGTTGTATTTTATTCAATGAAAATGCCAATTATTTTGTTTATTTATTCTCACGAGGTTCCTCGTTGAGTTGCATGGGGCGGGCATCCATAACACTACAAATGACATGTCGTTTCAGATGTAAGGAAATCAGCGGCTTAACTAAAATACGACCGTGTAATTTGCTAAGTAATAGGGTAAACGACAACAATATTATACAAAAAGGAAAGGAAAATAGAAAGAAAGAGTAAATAAACACTTGACCGCAGTAAAATCGACAAAAAAAAAAAAAAAAGGGAGGGGGGGGGGGGGGGGGTGTGTGGGTGCGTGGGGAGACAAATACAAGGTTTTGAAATGCAGGATCAACGACAGAAAAACCCGTAGAGAAAGTAAAACGACAAATCAGGAAAATAAATGAAAAACGACAATGAATATGAAAACGACATTCTCGGCAAAAAAGAATATGACGACGACATTATAGCCGTCAATGAAAGTAAAATCAAAATGCATGGCGTGGATTTTTTTGGGGAAACAGCAACCGAATTTTAAATGGAAAAAATTTTGAGATTTTAGAAAATAAACGACCAAAAAAAAAGTGTTGAAAAGAGAGAATACAAAAATAAGTGGAAAACGACAAAAACTATAAAAACGACAATCAATGAGAAAGTGGAAATCGACCAAAAAAAAAAATAACATAACATAACAACATAATAAAAAATGATAAATGAAAACGAGAACAAATGAATGAAGAACGAAAATGTAAAACGATGAGAACAAGCATTAAAAGGAGAAAATACAGAAATAAATTGGAAACGAAGACAAATATGAAACGACAGCAAAACATTTATTAACAAACGACAACAAATACGAAAACGTTGTTTTATAATCGTTTCGAAAACAATTTTGTGAAAAACGTTTGCAAAATGGTTCCAAACACAATTTTAACAACCTGAGAATTCAGGTCGGTTCTGAGAGCGTTGTTCAGGTCGTCTCTGTTTACAAAATCGCTGTGCTTCCCATCCTTTCGGTACTGATGAATCGAACTTCACTCCGTTCTGTAAACCAAATTCGGATTTTACCAGCCAAACCCTCTTCAAATTCACTCTCTGACGTGAATTCTATTCCAAAATCAAATTCCTCTTCATCCCCTTCTTCTTCTTCTTCTTCTTCTTCTTCTCTGATAACAATTCCAGACTCAAACCAAAAACCAAGTTTAAACCCACTTTACAATCTCCTTCCACCAACTCAAAACCCCCACAACATCGTCAACCTCATCTGCTCCACCCTCAAACGACACAAAACCCATCTTTCTCTTCTCCAAAACGACATTAAACCGCTTCTTCCCCATCTGGGTCCCCACGAAATCTCGAGGGTTTTGCTCAGATGCCAATCTGATTACTCCTCAGCTCTTAACTTCTTCAATTGGATTAAACATGATCTGGGTCTCAGACCCACCACTCAGAACTATTGCATTGTCCTTCACACACTGGCTTGGTCAAGAAAATTCTCTCCCGCCATGAAACTGTTGATCGAATTGATAAAAGAAGGTTCACCAAAAGACGACATTTTTCATGTTCTGGTCTTGAGTTCTGAAGACTGTAACTGGGATCCTGTTGTTTTCGACATGCTCATGAAGGCTTTTGTGAAATCAGGTATGATTCTAGAAGGTTTCAGTACTTTTAGGAAGATAATTGAGGTGGGTTTTTTCCCAAGTGTGATTTCTTGTAATTGTCTCTTGCATGGATTAGCTAAGTTGAATTACATTGACCAGTGTTGGCGTGTCTATGAAGAAATGGGGAGAATTGGGGTACACCCGAATGGCTATACGTTTAATATTTTAACTCATTTGTTGTGTAAAGACGGGGATGTGGATAAAGTGAATGTTTTTATTGATAAGATGGAAGAGGAAGGGTTTGATCCTGATTTGGTCACTTACAACACTCTTATCAATAGCTATTGCAAAATAGGAAGATTAGAGGACGCGTTTTATTTGTACAAGATCATGTATAGGAGGAATGTGATGCCTGATTTAGTTTCGTATACCGCCTTGATGAGCGGCCTTTGTAGACAAGGAAGGGTGAAGGAGGCTCATCAGCTTTTCCACAGGATGGTCCATAGAGGGTTGAATCCGGATGTCGTGTCGTATAACACTCTTATTAGTGGTTATTGCAATGAAGGAAAGATGCAAGATTGTAGGTCATTATTGAATGAGATGTTAGGGAGCGGAATTTTCCCCGATAGTTTCACTTGTAGGATACTTGTGGAAGGATATCGGAAAGAGGGTAAGTTGATCTCTGCGCTGAATTTGGTTGTAGAGCTTAAGAGATTTGGAGTTTCTGTTTCTTTTGAGATTTATGACTATCTAATGGTTGCCTCATGTCGAGAAAATCACCCATTTGCCGCTAAGAGTCTTTTGGAAGAGTTTCTCAGGATGGGTACAGACCTGATATGGTTATCTATAATGAGCTGATTGAGTCTCTATGCAAATGTGATTTTGTGGAGGAGGCTTTACTTTTAAAGGATGATATGTTAAGTACTAATTTGAAACCAAATCTTGTCGTGTATAGAGCTCTCATAGATTGCTTGTGTCGCGTAAATAGAAGTGAAGAAGGTGAATCCCTGATGAGAGAACTGGTGGAATCCGGTTTATTTCCGGATGCGGCAACATGCAGGTCATTAGTAAATGGATACTGCAAAGAAAGAGAAGTTGCTAAAGCAGAATTAATTTTGAGCTTCTTCGCTGCTGAACTGCAAGTATTCGACACCAAAAGTTATAATGCACTCGCCAGAGTTTTCAGCGAGGATGGTGATGTGGCCAAGTTGTTGGATTTCCAGGATAGAATGCAGAAAGTAGGTTTTGCTCCAAACAGTTTGACATGTAAGTACGTGATCCATGGTTTATGGAAAAGAACAAGAACTGAAAAAGACGAGCTCCCACTGGAATGAAATGAAGAAAACTTGGGGGGGAGAATCGATTCCGCTAGTCTTTCTCTTGCTTGTTACGACATGCCTTTTGGGTTCATGAAGTAGCTTGTATTAACAATGTCCCGCATCTTGGAATGATTTGGACAAGGCAAGGGATTGGAATGAACAGCACGGATGCTTGGTGGAAATATATGAAGCACACCTAATTGATGAAGCGCCTGTGTATTTACAATAAGCAGTCCTATTCATCACGACTTACCTTTAATCTCAACTAAACCTGAGTAAGGACGACTAACATTTTCCATTCTAGCATCTTCTGGACCACGTTCCTATTCTCCTCGGAGTTGGAGCACGTATCATTTCAAGCAACAGTAAACTTGGTTTAGCTGTCCTTAAAGCTCCTAATGCTCCTCGATGGCTTCGTGAGGAGCAGATGATAATAAACCTCACGTGTGATCTTTTGCTGTTTCAGAGTCTAATTTTTTTCTTGCCTAGACGTGAAATCCGTTCTTAGAGGAAGGCAAGTTATTGCTAGAAATGACGCAATAATAGTCTTTGCCCATTTTTATTAATTATGTATTTTTAATCGAGCTATTATCTTCTTCAGAGGTTTTTTTTTAATTATTTTTTTATTTTTTGGGTAAGGAGAGTAACGATTTATGACATGGGGACAGGTAAAACGACGACATGAAAATATGAAAATAACTGAAAGACAAGTAAATATGAAAATGAAATGAAATACGACAATGAATATGAAAACCACATAAAAATAATAATAATAAAATAAACTCGATGCACGAACGTGGAGTTTTCGTGAAAATAAACGACAATTAAAAAACCTTATGACAGTAAACGACGAGAACAAGTGTTGAACGAGAAAATGGGAAAATATAGTATTTTCTCTTTTTTTTTTTTTTTTTTTTTTGTCCCTACAATCTTTTCGCCTTTGTTTAGTCAGTACTAGCTGTTAAACATACCTCCCAAAAAAATAATAAAAATAAAATTCACAGACTTTCAGCAAAATAATGATTATAATTATCTTTTCGCGAGAATTCCATAGTTATCTTTTTTCCCCCTCCCCCCTTCATTTCTAGGTTTATTTATTTATTTATTTCAGCAAATAGTGAATACGGTGAAGAATAGAAAAAACTTTTCGTTGTCATTTGCAATAATGTTCACTACTAATACTATCATGAAAGCAAATGCAAAAGGTTGATTAATTTTGAAAAATTAGGTTACGTGGTCTTTTTTAATTACTTAATTTAATAGATGGTCCAAATTTTTTTATTTAGAAAAATGACCGTTTATCATTTTTAATATTTGGTCAATTAATAATTGACTATCAATTATTAATTATGAAAATTGGTGATTGACTTATGGTTAATCAGTGATTGACTTACGGTCAATCAGTGATTGACTTATAGTAAATGAATAATTATAAATTGATCATCTAAGAAAATTGATTGATCAATTTAAAAAAAAAAAAAAAAATTGACTATTTAACTATAAATCCCAATAGTTATTTGCAAATCCACAAGTTTTTTTACTCTGTAGTTTTCCATTTTTCTCGTTTTAACACTTCTTGACGTCTTTTTACTTTCGTAATGGTTCTTTTTTGTCGTTTTATTTCTTAAAATCTCAAAATTCATTGAAACTTTCGGTTCCCGTTACCCCCGTATCCCGCTAAAACTCCACGTCGTGCATTGAGTTTATATCTTATTGTTGTATTACTGTTATTTTAATGTATTTGCGTAAGCTTTCAAAAATTTAAAAAAAAAAATTATTTTCGTATTTTTAACTTGTCGTCGCTCTTCTTCGCACTAGGGTTTTACTATCGTCTATCCTTCATTACGTACCATACAGAGTGGTTAAGAAAAACGCAAGGACAGCATATCTAAGATTTTTTTTTCCCTTAATCTGTTTAATTAGAAATAATTTTGTTTAAGACATAACCTAATGATAATTTCGCACCTATAACAAAATATGTAAAATTCGAATCCCCTCGTATCCAAAGTTCATAAAATAAAAATAATAAAAAAATAAAATCCGTTAAATTAGTCAATAATTTAAGCCTGAAACTCAACTCGAGGATTTATTGTATCATCACATTAGCATGGTAATCTAGGTTAGTAGCCATGAGCAGCAAACGTATAGCTAGTCTCTCTCTCTCTTTCTTTTTTCTTTTTTTTTTTTTCAAATACAAACATAGAGTAGATCAAAGTTAGCAATTAGAATTTACAGCAAATATCAAGCAAAAAAAAAAAAAAAAGCCAGTACAAACACATGCTTCTTGTAAGAACAAACTGAATGGGAATCTGATTCCCTTTTATATAATTTTTTTTTTTTAAATATCATTTGATTGATTTCAACAGAAAATTCAACATTGACTTTTGGTCCTAGACATATCAAACAGATGAAATTCACCACTCAACTATACCGACCAAGCATCCTTAGGTTGGTAGTCAAAAATCAGGAAATTTCCCTTTAGACATGTCCAAGCATACAAATAACAAATATCGGAAAATAAAATTTCAGCAATAAGAGAGATTCAGAAGATTAGAGTTTTTCTACGATTTACCATTTAACCTGACTGTACAAACTCGTTATTAGTCCATCCTCAAAACTTATCGTCTCTGGTCGACTCTTCCTTTCCAGATGTTGGACTTGGACTCTGCTCGGTTTCTTCACCTAGTTCCACGTCCTCAGTGATTCCTTTTTCCTCATTTTTGGGTTCCCCACTTCCTGATGAAGCAACTTCCTGGGAAACAACGGACGCTGGTTTTTCTCCGCGCTTAACATCAGCATCTGATGACCCCTTTGAAGTGGACGGAGAATTTTCTCTGCCAATCGGATCGTTGCTAGGAGTACTTGGTGCAAGCCATGTAAATTTCAAATTATGGCCCTGCCAGGATTTCCCATTAATAAATGCCCTCTCAGCGGAACGGCGTGTTACGAAATTTACACGAGCGGAGCAATCTTTCGATGCCTCCGTCTCACTACTACCGTCACATGCTTCCACATGTTCTAGCTCTACGTTGGAAATGTCACCGTACTGTAAGAAGTGTTCCCTCACCACAGCAACCTGGAAGGCAAGAACAAAATTGCATCACCTTACATCGATATATATAAACAAGAGTAATAGACAAACCAAATGTGAATAATTCAATACTGAACCTAACCAACAAAAATTGCAAGGCCACAAAAACTTGAAAGTAACATGGGAATTTTTGGGAGGGAAAGAGAGAGAGAAACTTACATTTGTAAATCCAGCCGGTAAAGGTGGAAGGATTTTGAATGCTGTAGGACGATTGTCTAATTTGAATCTGTTGACCATAAAAGGAGATCCCACAGGGGCAAATGGACGAACTGGGTGTTGCTTCGAGCTAATAGATTCCGGCAGGACAACAGTTGTATTGGTTTTGGGACTATGGGAGACAGGTTTCTCTCCTGATTTGTTCTTATCTGGCGTTTTACCAGCATTTGGTGATATTACAACAGGAGAGGCATCAGAAGAACTTGGAGTAGAAGCTTTAGCAACATCAACTGCTATCCACACTTTAGGTCTCTTAGCAGGTTGCTCCGTGTCTGACTCGTCCTTACTTCCTGTAGTCTGCAAAACATCAAAATCCGAGACTCGTAATGAAACATTTACAAGATTAGTAATGCGGATGTAGATACTTATTAGTTGAAATTTATAAGAGTGCTATATAACATCTATAAGAGTACAGAAATTTATAGGACAACTTGTGCAAACCACTCAGGTATAGTATCTTAACAATAAATCTACTACAAGGCTTGTTTGAAATAAGATCGTGAAATGCGAAACGTAGAGCATGCAATAAATTCATGGAACTTGCATAAGATATAATATTACGTCACTTTGTAGCAAGAGATGAAAGACAATAAGAGAACAGTGAATCTTACCTGCTTCTCAAGTTTGTCCAACTTGCGTCGGAAGTCGTTCCGCTTCTGCTCCAGCATTTCCTGCTTTTTACGGAGTTCTTCCTTCAACTGCTCTAAGCTATCTAGTTTCTTCTGCAAAGGAGGTACGACCTTGGAACCATTCGTGTTATCGGGCTTAGAGTTGTCAGAGGCAGGTAAAGAAGCATCTTGAGTATGAGGCGTACTACTCTTTGGTGCAGCAGCTTGGAGATTATCTTTGTTACTGCTTGCAAGAGATGAATGGGTTGAAACCAAAACAGCTGCCGCACCATGGGTAGTTGCACGTACACTACTGCTACTACTTATATGATCATCAGGAATGCTATCACGATTGGCCCAAAATAGCCTGATAAAGCGGTTTGCCATCACAGCATCAGGAGCCTTCAAAGCCGCCTCAGCCTCTTCCTTCTTTGAAAACTGGACAAAAGCTCGCTCAGTATTCATTGGTATGTAAATGTCAATTACCTCTCCAAACTTTTGAAAATGGGAAAGAAGAGCCTCCTTTTTGTTATTTTTCAGAGGAATCCCATTGACAAATAGAGTGCGCAATGCTTTTTGAGACGGTTTCCGATTGTTATGCATAGTGTCAAACTGTGCCTTTCCAGATGAATCCAAAAGTTTTGGACCAGCATCCTCGGCAATGATTTGCTTTCCTTGCCGAGATGAATTCAGAATCCCTTCTGATGCCACCTTATCTACCTTGCTGTCGCTTTCAATATAATCAGAGGAACTTATTGCAGGATCAACCTTCTCCTTTACATCTAATCTACTTTTTGAACTGCCAATTCGACCCCAGACAGATGTACTGTGTGAACCAACAGCATTTCCGGTGCTTCGTAATGAGAATTCATTATCAGAAGGATCACCATTCATCAACGATTCAGTTTCATCTATCTTAGTTGAATTTAAAGCTAGAAGCGTATTTGATGTTTCAGGACCATTGTTATTCCAGAGGGGTTGATCGGGATCGTATAATCAGCTCCAGCAACATAACTAGAACCAGAATATGAACCATTTAAACCCAAACCATCGTCAGGAAAACCAGACTTGCTCGTTTTGCTCTGTGGTCCTTTACTATTCATTGATGTTAATGAAGATGAACTTATGGCTGCTAGAGATCCAGGCCCAGGTCCACCGGTTGTTCCAAGTACATGTGCACTTGGAAGTGAAACGGGAAGGTTGAACTGTGAAAGACTCTGTAGATTGAAAAGAAAACAATCGTTAAAAGCAAAGCAAAAATCCAAGCCAACACAGAAAAAGTATCTATCCTAGGATTGGCAGCATAATAATTAAAATCATGACCTCTAATAAAAAAAGAAATAGACATGTTGCAGTCTGATAATTCAAAAACATTACATTAGTGAAGCAAAAATGTATTAACCTCCTCTTTGAACTTTGAACCATTTACAGCAGTAATAAGGAACCAGCAATGGCCAGGAAGCATACAACGGATCTTGGTGAGATGTACTGAAGGTTGGAACATATCGATGTCATGTCTAGAGATTATTTAGATTATGGTTTTAATGTTCCAGTTGTAATACAGATCCATTACCATGCAGGTTTGTTTATACTTTGAAAAACAACACACTGCCTCAAAGAAGCCATTGGTTTTATTAAGGAACTACATTTGCAGTGCACGTACCTGAACATCCTCGATAACTATTCGATTGACACCATGCTCCATCGGGCACATGTCCCCTCTTAGACAAAAACCCTCGCTCCTCAAAATCTCTACAACGTTGGCGAGGAATGCCCATACTTAATGAAGAAGGAAGTGGCGGTCTGAGTGTTCCAGGCAAACCAATGGGATGAATTCCATCCAGGCCCCCATTCGGTAAACCAGGAGTTAAGCCAAATGCATTCCAAGACGCATTAATTTGTGCATTTGAAACATTTAGCAACCCTCTTCCCGCAAACAAACTAGGAGTAATGGAGCCCTGAACCACTTGTGAAGCAATATCAGAGCTGAATCTAGGATCACGTTGGTTCCGTGACCCAAGGTCCCTTCCTCTCCCCCTACCAAGAATAGGATCTCCAGAAACGAGTGATTTAGCCGGATTCTTTGATTTACATCCAACGGCAATCGATTTATTGATGCATGGCCAGGCTGTCTCTTATCAAACTTTCCAGAAAAGTCTTTCTCAAAAGGGTTGGAGTTAAAATTTTGTCGTTCCCATTTAGAAAAGGCTTGTTGTTCCGCTTTCTAAATGGCCTTGTTAAAGCTTGATCAAGTGTATCTCTCTCCAAAGATTGAGAACGAGTATCCCGCCTGCGATGCTTGTGATTCCGATCATCATCATCATCATCACTAACTTCTTTCTCTTCAGGATCACTATTACAATCAGAAGGAGAAAGACCCCCTAGTTTCGGAGAAGAAATTTTTAACTCCATTTCCAATGTTGTTTTATGGCATCCAGGTGTACCAACTCCAACTTGCAGCAATCAAACTTCTCGACTCTCTACGACAGTCACCACAAGGGAACCTATTATCAGAAGAAATATAGTGCAGATTACAAAAAATGGTTCTGATTAAAAGTGAATCCATTGCCACTCAACAAAAACAAAGTACGGAGAACGGAAAATAACAATGATCGACAGAGATTCCCGTCATGTTATGAGCATATTTTGTCAACCTAATTCTTTAACAAACTCAAAACTGTGTAATTCATATGCTACTACGTATAAATCCTCCAGAAAATGATTAACAAAAGCAGCTCGACAATTAACTGAAATTTAAACTAGATTATTAACAAATATATAATTAAATACTGGAACGCACATAATTTTGCATACCGCTTGATGATCCACAAAGAAAATCAATCAAACGAGAAAAAGCAGTAATCAACAGTTGAACCCGAAAAACTAAACATGTATAAATAACATAAATATATGTATATAAAGAAGCTCTCGAAATTCGCAATTGAAAATTGGAAGAAGTGAAGAAATCCACTAAGCTTAAAACCCTAACAAATTGCATTTGTCGATGAGAATCTAGGTTTAGAACAACACTCGACAAATAGTGAGAAAATTGAGAAATAGGGCATCGAATTCTTACTGTAATTACCAGAATTCAGCAGCCAAATGTCGCGAAGAACTTGGAAGAATCGGAGATTGAAATTGAAGAATTCTAGTTGTAGCAGAAGGCAACGACGAGAGGGACGAAAATGAAAGGGCAGGATCGTAATAAAGGAATAATCGAGGGAGGTTTAATTAAGAGCTTTGTCGCCGGAGAGAGATTTGTCGGGGTAAACAATATAAGAGAGAGAGAGAGAGAGAGAGAGAGAGAGAGAGAGAGGTTTTTGTGACTGTGACTTGTTTGGGTGTTTGAAGCCTTGCGGAGCATACAGGATTTTGGGAGAGAGAAAGACAAACAGAGAGAGAGAGAGAGAGAGAGAGAGAGGAGAGAGACGAAAAATTAGATTTAGAAATTGTATTTTTCTCCCATGAATTGTATAAACTTATTGGTTGCCCTTTTACATAGTTTATTCTATTAAGGCAAAGAGTTCCTCCTCCTCCTCCTCCTCCTCCTCCTCCTTTTTTTTTTTTTTTTTTTTTTTTGGAATAATTAGTCTAGATATTTCATAAATTCTTTAAAAGATGATGATTTGATTCCTGTTTTATTCTTTTTAGCTGAGATGACCCTAAAATCTTAAAATGTTGGTCCATTTTAATCATTTCCGTCCATTCTATTAATTTCTAACAGAATCTTGTTAAAGTGATCAATATTTATAGTAAAAAGACCAAAAAAATACCCCATCTTTCTCTCTCCCCCCTCCCTCTCACAACCCCCCCTACAAACCAAATCCAGGTTGCGCGGCCGCCACTACCCCCCCAAACTCCGGCAACCCAGGCGCCCCCAACTCCGACAACAAGAGCCCCCCAACCCCAACCCCAACCTCCAAAAACTCCGATACGATCTGGCCCCCCCAACCTAACCAAAACCCAGACCCAAATCCCGGACCAAACCTAGCGCCACCCCCCCCTCATGGGACCAAACTTCGATCTGGCCCCCAACCGAACCAAACCTAGACTCAATCCCCGAACCAAATCCAGTGCCGCTGACCCCCCCTCAAAACTGAATCCAAGCCCCCCCCCCCCCCCCCCCCCCCCCCCCCCAATCCACAGATCTAAGAGAGAGATTTTTTAAAATTTTTTTAAAATTAATTTTTAGTAAATTACTAAAATAACTTTTTTTTTGTTAAAAATTAACAGAATTGGACAGAAAATACTAAAATGGTCAATATTTTAATAATTCAAGCTTATCCTAACCAAAAATAAATAAAATATGGACAAAATCATTACCTTTTAAAGAATTTAACTATGGACCAATTACTTTTTTTTTTTATTTTTTATTTTTACATAGAGCAATTAGCTTTTGCTCTTAAAAGATAAATTAAAGCATTGTCCTTAGAGTTTTTACCCAAATACTCCTCTCTCTCATCCATTAAGTTAGCTCTAACAAAAGTGATTATATACATAACCAAATGATAATTTCATATTTGACTTCACTATTACGTAACTAGTTTTAAATTTCCTTATTTTCAAATTCAAGGTTTTTCGATAAATGCCCCAAAAAGAGCACATCTCTTAAATATTACTCAATATATAATGGTTTCAGGATTTTTGTTCAAAATTTTTGCCCCCTTTTAATGTCAAATAAAAAGAGTAATTTGTGCATTTAGTCCCCAAATTATGAATATCTTGTCATTTGGTCCCTTAACTTTTGATTTTGATAAATTAGTCCCTGAACTTTTATTTTGACAGTTTTGGTCCCTCACACTAAAATTGACAAATGATTTCTGAAATTTAATATAGATAATCAAATTCCTGTCGCATAATAACTAAAACTTTTTAAAAATTATTACATTAAGTTTAAAAAAAATAGTTTTTAAGCTTGTGTTTGGTTCGCCGGTTGACGATGAAATTTTTAAGTTAGAGTTTGTTGATTTTTTAAAGCTAGTTATAATTTTTATTGAATTTTCAGAAAAAGATAAAAATTGAGATGAAAAAATACAGTTTAGTTGAACTTGAGTTAAAATACCAAACAAAGCTAAGAGTTTTAAGAAGAATAAGGATAAAATTTTTATACATAGTGTAATTATTTTAGTAAATTTCATGTTAATATGGAATTAGAACATTATTATATACAATAAATTTAAAAAATATTTCATCAATTTCAATGTCAGTGACCAAAATGGTCAAAAATCAAAAGTTTAGAGACTAATTTTGTCAAAATAAAAAATTCAGAAACCAAAGTGCCATGATATTCATAGTTCAGAGACTAAACAGATAAATTACCCAATAAAAAATAGCCAACATGACAAAAATCCAAATAATTGGGCAAAAATCCTAAATATATACAATTCCCACAATTTCCTCTACTTTTTCACAACTAGAGCTGGATCTTTGAGAGCTGGGCCCAATTCTTATGGACCAAGAAATTCGCTCTACAGATGGCCCAACCAATACTAGCTGGGGGAGTGCTCCTCGGGTGAAAGAGTCCGTAAAGATTTATGTCCCTCCTTACATGCAATACACATATGCATATATATATATATATATATATTGTCATTCGAGAATCTCAGTACGCTTTCCTTACCAGGTATAAAGTGTGTGTGTGTGTGTGTGTGTAACAGATATATGAAACCTCGGGAGAAACTTCACAACCAAAGAGTGTTTATCAACATAATGTTCTACATTGATTGTTAAATTTGATTCTCACAGCAACATCTCTTTTATGTTAGAAATGAACAATACCAACCATGGAACCAAACAGCAACAAACACTGCATTATAATTATAGAAACTCCGAACAAAAAACTCAATCATCAACTTAAAATTATTTGGATTATACACGAATGAGATTTAAACATGTGGGGACTAACCAGAATAAGCATGTTCAAAATAACCACAAGACAAGCAGAAATAAATGAGAGAGATAAAAAGTGAAATGAAATCACAGCCCTAATCTCTTTCTTAAGACCAAGACTTTCTCAGCAATGATCCGGCAATAAGTGAAATGTTCTGTACAATCAGTCTGAACCGCAACGAATGAACATACTACCGTCCAAACCAACCCCTGGGAATCTGACCTTCTCCTTCATTCATCAGCTTATCCAGCACAACGTTCAGGTCAACTGACTGGCCGTTCTCCGTAAGCTTTCTAACGGTTGCCCTCACATGGTCTCTTGGGAACCCCATGGTTGTCACTTTATCGATCACATCATCAATGGGAACCCTGTTTCCAGTCCCAGAAGAACCTGAACCAGCACCAACCGCAGAAGCAGCAGGCAACACACGTGGTAGTACCCGAGCAGTTGGCATCTGCGGATACCCACTTCCACCACCTTGAGCTGCGGTAGGAGAATGAGGTTTAATCCCAGAGGTATTACCATACTGAGAGGGTGATCCACCATAGGGGAACTGTTCGCTAAGCCCAGACGGTGGGCCATATCCAGAGGGAAATCCTGAAATAGGCCGACTGGACGGTGGTGGCTCATACACATGAGGGGGTGGAGCACCATAGAACTGTTGGGAGGGAGGTGGACCACTTGGTGGCTGAGCGGGTGGTTGGCGAAGGTTGGGCGGGTAGCTCTGAGAAGGAACATAAGGTGGCTCTTCAGAATGGTGGCTCAGCGAAGGTTGGAGTTGAGAGGGATTAACAGGTGCAAGAGATGGGTGCTGTTGGGGTGGTGGCTGAGAGAACTGCGGATGAGGTGGCGGCTGAAATTGTTGAGGTGGTGGTATGGCAGAAGGGGGAAGTTGCTGCTGACTGGGATATTGCTGGCTGGGTGGTTCTTGGGTTTGACCTGGTGTTGGTAAGTAAGGGTCCCGCTGGGGGACGGAAGTGATCTGATTTTGAGGAAATTGGTTTGGATGTTGAACCGGTGGCGGCAGGTTCTGCTGGGGAGCTGGTTGGGGAGGAGCATTTGGAGAAGAGTAAGAAGGATGTGGTGGTGGAATGTTAACAGGAGGAGGAAGCTGTTGTTGCAATTGTTGAGGAGTGTTCGGAGAAGAGAAAGATGGATGTGGCGGTGGAATGCTAGCAGGGACAGGAAGCTGCGGTTGGGATTGCTGAGGAGCAGATGCTGCTGGCTGCACAGGGTCAACATGCACTGTGTTCTGAGTTTCTGTATGCTGATCTACATTAGACAATTGTAGCTTCGCAAGATGTAGCTGGGCCTCTACTATTTCTTGTTTATCCTTTAAAACTTGAACCCCGGATTGCACCTGCATGATTGTTAATGCAAATCAAATGAGTACAATAAATTGACAAATGTAGCAGCATAAACCATATGCATATACTATACTTATAATGCCTTCATCTGAACTTTTGCTACCCCAACACGAGAAAGCAAGGAAACCTACGAAAGAGACTTCGTTCCAGAACAAATTGAAATCATCCACCACGCTTAAAGCAGTTTGACTTGTAGGCATCTAATGTTCTAGGCAATTTGATTGTTGGGAATTGCGAGTTCTATCTCCAGTTGCATCTAAACCAGTTTTAACAAATATTAATGGGGATTGGAGATTGGGCATTGGGATGTTTCTTTGCTCGTGAGTTTGCCGTGCTACTAGATAACTTTAAGACACAAAACTACATATATATATATATATATATATATATATATACACTCAACTAAATGCAACAAGAGGTTAAGCAAACACCAAAACGAACCCGGATAGAGAAGATACCTCTCTAAGAATATTCTCCAACTGCCTCATCTTCCCATCAGTGCTTCCATGGTTGTTCCCAACTGATATCTTCAAATCGTCCACAGAATTCTCAAGATTGCGAGTTCTAGTCTCCAGTTGTGTAAGTCGAGCACTAACACCATCCAAAACATAAAGCAAATTATCCGTATGTTTCTTCATGGTTTTGTCAATCTCAGCCATGATTGTAGAAGAATCAAATGAACTTTGGTCCTTCTCTAGAATGAACTTCGCCGGATCAACGGAGTCTAGAGACGCATAATTCTGTACCAAATATACATCACCATCAAAATGTATATGCAAGAAACTTGTCCCCAATACATAGAACACACACACAGTCCACAAGAATCAATTAAACAACATCAGAAATAGGGTTCCAGTTCCATTTTTCTTATTAAATACATTAAATAAACCTAAATCCTTCTCAATTTCCAATTATTCCTGGAATTCAATTAAAAATTCAGATATCAGATTAAGAAAAAAAGCCTAAATCTACCCCAATTCGTTTCTATGGCGCCTCAAAAAGAGAGAGAGAGAGATACTCTGATAGGAGAGCCGGTTTTGGCTTGGAATCGCCGGAGCTCCAAGGCCTAGCTGATCCTCCGATGGCCGGAGCGGAATCGAAATTGGGAGACGGCGAAGAAGTGGCAGCGAGTCCGGCGATAGGGCGAAGAGGCTGGAAATCGTAGCTGGGCAAAATCTCTTCCTTCTTGGGAATTCCATTGCCGGTTCCGCCATGGCCGGTCTGATCTTCGTCCTCGTCGTGGGGGTGGTTCATCAGGTCGATGAAGTCCTTCATCTGAGGCGACGACCCCTGCGATAGATCCATAATCTGTTTGTCCATATACGGCGTCGTATTCATCGATCAGACAAAACAGCACACAAAACTTGTGATACTTTTTTTCTGAGATTTGGAGAAGTTATTCGAGGTGGGGATGGAAAACTAGTTGGAGCGGAGTCTTGGAGAAGACGAGAAGATGTCTGCTCTTTTTCCTTTGTTTTCTCGAATTTTTGGTGTCTTACCAACGACGTCTTGTTTATTATTAGGGGTTTATTTATTATATTTATTTATTTTAAATGATTATTATATTTAATTCCATAATTTTAAGTATTTATTAGTCCATGTATATGTGTTTAGGAATTATTAATTATTATTTTGAATTTAATAAATGAAATTAAAATGTGTTTAGAAATTATAAATTATTATTCTGAATTAAATAAATATTTTAATTTCATTTGTCCTTTGTGGGTGAAAAACAAAATTAAATAAAACTACATAAATGCTTTTTTATATTAAGTAAAGGTTCGTTTGATGTTTGAGTTAAGTTTGAGATAAGATGAAATTTTTAAGTTTGAGTTGGTTGACTTTTTAAAAATTAGTTATAAATTTTGTTGATTTTTTAGAAAAAGATAAAAATTAAGATGAAAAAGTACAGTTTAGTTGAAGTTAAACTTTGTTACCAAACGTAAGATAAATGTTATTTCGCAAGGGAAAAAAAGAAGAAGTTAGGGTCATTTTTACAATATGAATTGTACTCTAGGTTTTACGTTGCTCACCGTTTTTAATTTTACACATCATATTCACTCAAAATTTTTTATTATTATGAAAATAGTCCTATATTAATATTCCATTAAAAAAAAAAGATCGAAATTGAACACGTTCAAAACACGTGAGTTTTGATTATGGTTAAAACCCTAATTAATATTATTAAAAGAAAAAATGTACTTTAAAAATAGCTTTATGACGTTATGTATCTTTAATTAAAGTACATTTTACGTTGTATATCTCTGATTAAGTACATTGGGATACAATTTTCCTTCAAAAACTATTTATTACAATGTTACTTATAATTAAAGCTCATGTGTTCGGAACATGTTCAATTTCTTCCTTTTATTTATTTATTTACAGAATATTAACAAAGCATCCATTGGCATAATATTATAAAAGTTCAGAGAAATGTGATGTGTAAAATAAAAAATTAGGAGCCAACATGAAATAAGGCGTATGATTTAGGATCATTTGTAAAGTTAACCCAAAAATTTATTTCATATATTTGAAATCATGAAAAATCCTCAACCAAAAAAAAAAAGAAAAGAAACCCTAAAAGTATAATTTGGGAAAATCAACTAAAAAAGTTATTTCCTACATTTGAAAATATGAAAAATCCTAAAAGTTCTTGATTTTTTTTTTAAATTAACCTTATCTACAATTTTAAACAAACTTTTTTTTTTTTTTTTTTTTTTTTTTTTTTTTTTTACGTTACGATTGTTGGGCTGAGACGCTGTAGGCGATGGTTGTGGGCCACTGCCTTCCAAGTTGTTAAGAGTCGGGTTCTGGCGGTGTAACAACAAGCCCAGCCCAATGAAATTCTATTTTCAACACCTTATCCTATTTTGTTTCTTTCTTTCTATGAAATTAGAGAAACGTCCCCTATAATCAAGATTTTATACTTTTTTTGACGCTAATAAATTTGTCATTATTTTATACAAATAAAAATTTTCATGAAGTAACGGAATGAGGCTGCCCTCTAATTAAGAGAAGCAAGAACCGATTGGATAATAATCCATTTTAAAAAGTGTCTTTTTTGTGTCTACCTCAATCCTTACCATGATATTTTATTGTCGATGAAAATTCCAATATGTTAGAAACAAAAGATAAGTTGAAATCAATTACAAAATGAATCGTGGTAATTGCTAGTATAATTTAACGATAATTACATACTTAACTCTAACATGAGGTATTGAATTGGAATCCCTCCAATTCTTAAGATATATATTAATAAAATGAATCCAAATTAATTTTCTCAGAAAACAAATTATATTCTGGCAAAGTACCTATAAAGAACAATTTCAAGGTTAAGAGTTAAAACTAAACAATTGTTAAAAAGTAAAGAATTTTTTATATTTTTTTACACATATATGTAATTACTAATATCAGACTGAGGACAGGATCATGAGTGTTCATTTTGTCTCATCTCGACCTCGATTTGGGAAGAAATTGTCTCCCCAAAAATCTTTATGTCATCCTAAATTGAACGGTGCAATAGTCATAACTTAGATTTGGGAAACAAAGGACGAGAAAATTACTGAGAAAATAAAACTTGGCATTGCTTGTAATTCATTACTCAGTTACATGCACTTGCTTCTTAAAATACATACGACAAATCATCACTTGTCTCTAAACATTGCCATTAACTTGCAAGGAAATATAGTAGCTAGCAAGTAGTTAATTATTAGAAGTAGCCTAAAACTTAGAATATGTACTCCACGGTGGATAGCTTGGAAAAACTAGGCCATGGCACTTGAATCACGACCATGTGTTCTTCGTATTGGAACTCGACTTCCTTCCCATCGATGCGGCAAGCCACAGGTTTCTGCGATGCGAAAACCCTCATCTCGCCGGTGCCTCTAACCCCGACACAAACGGAGCTCTTCTCGTCATCAAAGGCCAATGATTGAATGGCACCACCGGTGTTTAACATGTTCACTAGGCCTATAGGAGCGAAGTGGACAGACTTTCTAGCCAAAATGGTCACGGGCGAGACCGTAATAAGCTCAAAGTTGAAGGGCTCCAAGGATATATCCACACTCTCGGAGGGCATGGAAAGGATAAGCTTCTTGGCTTGGGAAAAGTACAAGGCAAAAACTTCCACACCCTCAATGGGAATTGGGTTCTTGCCACTATTCCACTCAATGTCTTTGACACTAGCCTTAGAGGTCACCAAGTGGGAAAATTTAGAGGCACATTGGTTGCGCCTAGTCTCACGAGACCATCCTCCTCCTTGGCAATTAAATGCCCCAACTACTCCAGTGTGCTGCAACAAATCCAAACAAACCATGAGCTATTAGGCCCAACCATTATAAGCCCATTCCTAGACTCCTAGTTCCTTTGAAAACCAGAAAATGGTGACACTAAATTGTTATTTTTTCGTTGAGAAAATTGTAAAAACAGTATAAAATAAGATATATTCATGTTTTTTTTTTCCCTCCTTTTTATATTTATCTAGGCTTTTGACAATCCATATTTATCTAATTAGATATCAAAAAATTGTAAATTCAGATATCTATTTTTGAAGGACAATCCAACAAATCACCCATTTTTATTAGTGAAAAATTTGTTACACTAAGTGACTACATAATTTTTAATTACATGTCAATAAAAGAATAGTAATTCACATTATTGAATAGTAGAAGTAAAATCTGCCCCCAAAAGGTTTTTTTCTTTTTTCTTTTTTCTTTTTCACTTGGGAAAAAAAAAGGGTAATAATTTACCTTGTTGAGGTTCCAAATTTTGAGCATGGTTTTGCCATCATGAAGAGGGTTCTCAAAGAGACAGTCACGAGTGGGAAGGGCGTAGTAGTCACACCTCAGAATAGAGCCGTCAGGGAGAACAAGCTTCTTAAGCAAATCAAAGTTATGTTTCCCAACAGAGTCACTAACATAGATGGGACCACCAGAGATGGCCCTGGACGCAGCGTGAAACGCAGCGCAGGGGTGAGTAGACTGGAACATGTCCCAGTCAGGGTGTATGAAATTCCCCATCCACAGACTGTTGTACGCACAGTGCACCATGTGGCACCCTTGCAGCCAAAACGTTCCGTTCGGGTCGCCGGACGGATCCGTGCACCAGAAGTCATCACCTGTTATTTAAATTTGTTACATTAATACCATAAAAAATGTATGTTAACATCAATTCATCGATGTTAAACACCATAACTTTTATAACTAACAATTTGAATTGGTCACGTACCGACACGGCCAAGAGCAATGGCTTCTGTTCCGAGGAACATGAAGTCGTTGCAGTGTTCCATACTCGCGATCACACCGTTGCCGTTGAAGTGTTTCCTCACTGACGATGTTAGGGCTTTGTAGTACGCCTTTGCAAGCTCAACTCGTCCACCATAGTTCTCACACAACATCTCCAACAGCTGCATATAATGATAAATATTGACGTCATTATTAGTCATGAAAAAAAAAACCAACGATAAAAAAAATTAAAATTGGTTGATTTTTCATAAAATAATTAAGAAATTAATTAATTTAAAAAATAATTAAAATTGAATTAAAATTTTTAGATTATAGTTGATAAACTAAATAAGTGTAAAACTTTGTGGTAATCTCACAGTTATAAACAAATATTTGTTTGAAAAGTAACATAAAATAAAACCTTGTAGTAATTAAAAATGTAGATATAGCGTGCCGACCATGTGAAAAATATTTTTTTAAAAATAATCTTATCCGTTTATGAAACGTTCAACATGGAACGTTTATGAATGTGACAAGAAACGAATCCGAAATCAAGAAGAAATACAACTTACATGTATGACGTCAACCTTGACCCCATCGATCCCGATGGACTCCAAGTGGGAGTGAAGTCCCTCAAACATCTCATCAACCTTCTCCGGTGGGACCAGTCCCACACCGGTGCTTACGATCTTTTCAACGGCCAGATCCTCCATCGTCATCTCCAGCCCCGGCGACAATTTCGGCTTCACCACCTCCGCCTCCGGCAGCGCCGGAACATTGGGCCTCAGCCCACCCCAGTATCCACACAGCGCGTGCCACACGTACATGTGCTCCACGCTCTTGAACTCCTCCTTCAGGTCACTAACAAACGCCGCCATGCCCTTCACCCCGGTTTTCTTGGGACTCACGTAGTCTCTGAACTTGTAATTCTCTTCAAACTTCAATAATCTGCAAGGCATTTGTTCTCCGGCGACGGTCTGGCCCACTCCTTCCTTGGTGATTGGGTCGGAGTCGTGGCCGATGGACTGCCAGCCGTCGTCGATCAGGACCAGCCCAGGTGGACACCCGCCTTGGGTCAACCCTTTGACTCCTTCCAGAACCCCCTGCGGGTGCACAGTAAGATAGAATGCGTCCCACGTGCACCAACCGAATTTGTCCACGATGCCGGGTGGGGTCTTATCTTCCAAAAGGTTAAAGGTCCCGAGGTGGGTTTTCATGACTCTTGTTGCCTCATTGACCAGACTGAACGGGTCGTCACCGGCGTGAACGTAAACGACACTCCGGAACCCCGAGGAGAGCGCCTTAGTGGAGCCACTCTCGACGCAAACGGCGACGAAATCGTCGTCGTTTGAGAAGGGCTGGAGAGAGGCCCGGAATGGGCCTTCTAGAAGCGGGAGGATCAGGACGTAGGGGCGGCCCAGGGATTCGGAGTTTTCGAGTATCACCATTTGGGTCTCGTTCTCCAGGTCCCGGCCGCTGGACCCGGTCCACTGGGTGGTCCACCAGACCTTGAACCGGAAGATGCTCATGAACCGTATGTCCCTCAGCTTGCCGATCGGCTCCACGTGGCGGCTGCTGGGCTTGGCCGCGTCGAAGCCGAGGAAGCAGCCGACGGTGGTGATTGACTTGTGGTCGGTGTACGGCGACGGCGTAATGGTGACGGTGTCAGGGACGTCGGAGAGGATGACGTGGCCGTTGGCCAGGAGGTTTGAGCCTTTGACGGTGAACGGAGACGGGTTGTTGCACCCGTTCACCATTGCAGTGACGTCAGAGCCAGCTTTGCCCAAGCTTGGAGCCATGGAAATCACAGAAAAAGTAGTTAAAGTAGTTATTTCAGTGAGCTAACTAGATACAAACTGAGTTTGTGTTTTTGGGTTTTGGTGAAATGAAGAGAACTGAGGGGTGGTATATATAGAGAGAAACGGAGAGAGTATGTACTATATATACGTATAAAGTGAAATAATATTGGTGTAAAATGATCGACCAAAGATTCTGTACAAAATAATAATGTTGGAAAAGAATGGAAAAAAAATAATCGTTTTTTTGAAGTGATTATTTGAAAAATGAAATCTTTTGAGTTGGGTTTAGTTGTGGTTGATGAGTGTGGGAAATGGGCAATTTATAGACAAACCCCATAATCCATATCACCATGTGGGTTGGGAAAGTGAATGGGAAGGTCGGTAGGAAAGTAGGTCTGAAATTGTTTATTTATTATTATTGTTTCAAAAATATTATTACGTCTTTCTGAAGCAAGACTTGCCTGAGGAATTAACGGGTCATTTAAAGTAAAAGGTATTAGTTGTTTATTTATTTATTTATTTTGTGAAACAATTATCCATACAAAATATGTGTTCCACGCCGGTGGAAAATAAAGGGACGTATGAAATTAAGGTCCCGTTTGGGATGCTAATTCTAGACGGCATTTTATGGTTTGAAATTTAAAATCTCAATTTAAAATCAAAATTTTCTTATCTTTTATTTTTAAAAAATTAAAATTTAAAAATTCATAATTTTCTTAATTCAAATCGAAATGAGATGATTTTTATGTCAAAATGCTTGTAACGACGAGACAAATAAGACAATATTCATTTTACATTTTTTTTAGAACACATTTCAAATTTTTGCATTATTTTCTATATTATATATTTTTTTCAAAAATTTTCCGTCAAAACGTATATTTCCAATCCAATCTTCAAATCATCTCCAGATATCCTTCTAAATGGATCCTAAAGCTCTTAAAAAAAGTTTGATTTGACCAAATGATAATGACTAATTCGTGATGACTTTTTTTTTCTAAACAAAAAATAGTAATTAGAGGGTAAAACGTTAGATGTGAAAAACAACGTGTTTTATAAGTTCAGTTTTTTTTTTTTTTTTTTTAAAGAGAAATTACATTAAACTCACTAAGAAGATATAAAAATACTCAACATAAGAAATCCCGTATTACATGAGACAAAACTCTTTAACAAGAACGGATCTATCAGTAAAATCTGATGATGTTCAAAGAGAAATATGTGTGCTTGAGGCCCGATAACAAAAATATATCTTGGTATACTGAAATCGAGCACATGTAAGGCTCTTTTTGACCCCGACAATCAATGGATTTTCTCGATTAATCGAGGGCCAAGACTCAGTAGTACTAAGGCCACTACTAACTCTGCATAGAAGTAACTCTAGCGGAACCAAAATAACGTCAAGACTCAGATTTGACGGATAAACAACCAACTCGGAAGGTGGAGAAACCACCTCCATTATTATAAATAACAAAAAAAAAAAAAAAAAAAAAACTACAAAGAAAAGACGACGAAGACATCATCATTATTACATACAAACTTAGACACACAAAAAACAAAAAAAACCAATATCGCGGAAAGAGTCCTTGCCGATAAAACGAACCACATCGTTGGGAGAAACTGGGTTGCCGAAGCCAAGTTGTTGTGGGACTTCCTCGGTGCATGACAATCATGCACCTCTACCAACTATCTTGTTCCTGCCTTGCTCATTCCCACAACGCACATCCTCATGCCACGAGTTCGCCTCTGTCAAGTCCCTTACCATATGATTCTCACCTTCATCTTTAGGGCCGGGAAACCAAAGACAGACAAAGACCGCCCTCGGAATCCAGATCTAAGAGAGAAAAACGATTAAGAAACCCTAGCCCTCACGTGTTAGAGAGAGAAATGGAAGAGAGAGAAAGAGAAAGAGCTTTAATAATCTAACTACTTGAATATTGTTTTTTTGTTATATATATATATATATAGTTTCCGTCCACATGATTTTTTTCCATCTTTACACGAGTTAGTTTTCTGAATTACATCCGCATGATATATTACGTCTCATGTGGTTAATGATTTTTATTGACATTTATTATTAAAAAAATATGTATGATTTTTTTATGGTTTTAGGTCTAAATTTCTGATAGATTCGAATTATTTTCTTGAGTTACCTAAATTCTTGGAAACCTATGTGGCGAGCTTTTAACAGTCAAAATAAGATTTGTCAATTGAAATTGGGAAATTACTTGATTAATGATGCATTTGATTGACTTTTTATCAAGCATGCATATTTAGAATTAAATATCAAATTTTTGGAAAAACCAAGTGACTTTCCTTATTATCTAGTTAATTCTATCCACACATAATGTACACATAGCCTTCTGTCTAGACAACATCATCAAGCTTTTAAATTTAACTCAAATCGAGAATTTTACGTATGGAGTCAATTTTATTGTTGTTTGTGTGTGATATATGGTCGACCCTAAACAAATGGGAACATGCCAAGACACTTTCTTGAAATCGGCCTTTGCTTATTTAAGGATTCACACATGATCATAGTTCATGTCATTCTAAACTTTTTAGAGATTCTATAAAGATAGACAAATTCAGATTGAGTATTTTAAGTTTATGTGAGCACTAAAACTTGGAGCCTGTGAGTTTAAAGGAGAGTCATTGAAGGAGAAAACAATTTCAGTTCTCTATTTATGGAGTTTTTCCCGAGTTATATAGCTCCAATCTCCTCTAAGTGTAATTCATTGTAAATAGATTTATTTTATTTGAGTTTGTATGTTTAACACTCGTGGTTATTTTTGTATAATCATATCAGCATATTAAAATTTTATTTTATGGTTGTTTACTTTCTGCAATCTTTATTCTACTGTATTAATAATGCAATTGCTTGTCTACTAGATCTTACACATACCATGAAGGTAGACGATGTAAAAGTAAATTTAAGTTTGCGAACAATTAATTGGCATTAAAGTCAATTGCTAATAAATAAATAAACTGTATATGTACCTACTCCTATCTTGTATATGTCCCTGTAGAAATTCCTAACAGTCACGTAATTGATTTTTTTTTTTTTAAAAAAAGTGTTAATTGTGGAAATTTCTTGTAGGATCGTCAATTTCGGATACGACACGGTTACAAGATATGAGAACAACACGAAATAATGAATTTAGACCGCACGTTTAATAATTTGGTTAAAATTAGGTTGACACGTTTAACACGAAAATAAATAAGTCAGAAATGGGTTAACACGATTAACCCGTTTATTTAAATGGATCATAAACGGGCCAACCCAACCCAACCCGTGTATAGCCCATATATATATAATTTTTCAATATATTTTTATAGCGTTTAGGTTCCTGGCCCATTTATTAATCGTGTCGTGTTCGTATTCATGCTTATCGTGTCGTGTTGTATCGGGCTGGCCTGAACCCGACCTGCAAACACAAATTGCCAATCCTAATTTCTAGAAACTGCTTTCTTAATTCTACAAATTAGATGATAAGGAAGTTGACATCCATAAGCATACTCTATAAGAGTTTATTAGTACATTGTCAAAAACAAAACAAAAAAACTTCAACCTAATTAATAACTTTTTGTTTTTTTTTTATTGCTACTCGGCTTCGGTTCTTTTTAACTCCGGATTGAGCTCAAATGATGTGGCATGCACCACGTTTTTTTCACTTTGAATATGAGTAAAGCTAAGAGGTATCTTTGATGTCTTACATCATCTGAAACGACCCCTATATGACTTACTATTTAGTAAAATATAAGACCCATCTTACTAAAGAAAAAAATAAAACAACTTTATAGTGAGGAGCACCATATGTCCCTTAACTTGATTCCTTGAATATTGCTATGTAAACGGGGCCATACCTTTTATTACATCCATTTATTTGAACTAATATTTTCTCTTTTTAGAAATTTAGAGCGAAAGACGTGAGGCCCACACCATTCATTTCACCTCTCATAATCTTAGTGGACCCCACTTTTATAGTAATTTTCAGAGTAATCCTATATAATCTTATGGGGTCAAGACCCCTTCCATGTGGCACTTGTTGTGAAGTAGGCTTCACAATTTTTTTTATTCTTTTTTTATCCAAGTGGCTTTGCATGTTTTCCTTTAAGAATCCAATTAAGCTTAACCCACTACACAATAAATGTCACATATGAGGATGGGGCATAGGGTTATTCTTTTTTTCATCAAAGTGAAAGATGTGGAGCATGTTACACCATTTGGAGCTAAAAAACCAGAGCCTAAAAGCAATTATCTTTCTTTTAGCTTACTTTTGGTTTACCGATTGAAGATGAAATTTTTTAAGTTAGAATTTGTTGATTTTTTAAAAACTAATTATAATTTTTGTTGACTTTTCAGAAAAATACAAAAACTGATATGAAAAAGTATAATTTAGTTAAAGTTAAACTTAAATGTCAAACGAAGCTTTATTAATTTGTCTAATCTAAAAGTGTAAATGCAATTATAGTATCTGTGCACCACTAGTATCAAATTATTATATAAACGTTTATGACATTAAGCAAGGTTTGCGGAACAATTTTCCTTTACAATACAAAATTTATTTGACTATATATATTACTCTCGAATTAAATAAGATTCCATTATTTGTCCACAAATATTGCAAAAGCAACAAAGGAAAGAAAAGAAAATGAACGGTCCAATTCTATTGACAATTTACAAGACATTCATCCAAACTATTGGAATTTTTTTTTTTTTTTTTTTTTTGAGTGATCAAATCGCAATGGGAACCTGATATTTGCTTGACAGTACATGTTATATATGTCCTTCGCAAAGGGTAACAGGTAGACCCTCTTCATTTTTTTGTTTTCCTTTTTATTTTATTTTAATTATATATATTTTTTTATATAAAGCATTCCTAAATACGGACCCAAAAACTTTATAAAAAGCAAACTATATTCCTCTAAAAGTCTGTCTCATCACGTAAATGTTCGTGAATGATCCTTGTGAATAATGAGTGAAAAAAATAAATAATAACAAACAAACACAACAAGGTAAAACAAAATATATATATATATACATTTTGTATATATAAAGAAATCTATGATCAATAATTCATAACATCTAGTGAAGTAACAGACTCAATTGCTAGAGAAAAATCCTCCAATCAAGTTAATTGTCTAAAAGAACGTAAGAAGCAGATTAAATCATTATAGCAGCTTAGATTAACTTAGCTAAGGGTTTTGAAGATTAAACGAACAAAATTATTATTATTTTTTTCTGAAACTGAGAGTAAGAATATTCGAACTCTACATATTTTTTATGGAATTAGATGTAGAATTACTGTTAGACTAATGTTTGTAACCACCAAAAAAAAATTATTTTGAAGGAGTACTTATTCGATGTGAATTAATCAATCAAGCAGCGGCCATGTTCAGTAAGTTAAAAAAAAAAAAAAATTATTAGGTGAGGAAAATTAGAGAGAAAGATTAACAGGAATTCCTGAAAATAAGATTAACATGAATTCTATTTTCTAACTTCTCAATATTTGGAGATTAAAAGTAATTCGATTTTTTGAATGATTTCGCAATCCATTTATTTCTATTTTCTCCGGTTACGGATCTAGAAGTTCATTTTTCAATCAGGACTAATCATTATTTAACACTGATATGTTAAAGTTAAAATAAAATAAAAATAAAAAAAAACTTTAGTTCTACCTTGGTACTAATAATTATGTTGGAACTCTACTTATTAAATAATTTACCATACAAAAATGTCATCGTATTCATTTCTTTGATACAAAAGTGATAACATTTCAAACATTGTTCTTTCAAATTTGTTGTACTGATACTTAATTTATTCTCTTTATGAGATTTTTTTTTGGTCATTTATGAATTTGGGGAAAAAAGATACAAATAAATAATAAAATTTTAAGTTGGGAAGACATATAGAGAATTGGTAAATGTTAAAATGATATTAAATATTGAAAAATGAGTGAAGCTATGGTGTATTATAAGTAAACCTTATAAATATTAAGTTATATTCAAATTGAAAACAAAGTGAGGGCAAATTAGAGGTAATATTCTATAATTTAAAAAACATGTAGGTCATTTTCAGATTAAAAAGAAAAAAGCTGGGACAGATGTTCCCTTGAGCTCTTAATAGGTCATTTACCAAAAAAAAAGTAAAAAAAGAAAAAAAGAAGAAGCTATTAATAGGTCCGTCACTGCTTTTTTATTGTACCAAATAATCGTCAATCCAAAATTCGTCCACTTTTTTCCCTTTGACTTAATTTTCAAATAATTTGAGGTAAGTTTTTTTTATTTTTTATTTTTTATTTATTATTTTTTTATTTTTTAAACTAAAACTTGAAAAAAGAAAAAAAGAATAAAGGGGGATTCAGAATAAACGATAGAGCTTGCTAGTTTATTCTATGTAATATCATCTCACATTAGAATTGTCTTGATTCAAAATATACCAAAGAACTTGCTAGTTCTACTCTTTGGAATATCATTTCATTTTTTTTAACTGATCTAAAGCGAAATATTCTATTCTATTTCATTGAAGAAGAGAAAGAAAGATTTTTAATCTTATTCCAAATTCCAAAGAACTTGCTAGTTCTACTCTTTGGAATATCATTTCATTTTTTTTAACTGTCTAAAGCGAAATATTCTATTCTATTTCATTGAAGAAGAGAAAGAAAGACCTTTAATCTTATTCCAAATTCCATAAATTGAATATTCTATTTCCTTTTTTCACTTTTCAACTACTTCCGATCATATAGTATATAGCAAACATAAGCCTCCGAATCGAATAACCTCTTGAAAAATAAAAGAAATCATTTCCTTTTTTCCTCCCTTATTGGTGGGTGTTCCACGTATTCTTTTTATTTTATCTAAAAAAAAGGAAATACTCAAGGCATCTCAAAAGGTCTATAAATGTGAATATTCTTTTACAAAACGTGTGGGCTTTTAAAACAAAATGTGGGCCTCTGTCCGACTTCAGTCTCTAGAACCGTGTCAGGTTTTTTTTTTTTTTTTTTTTTTTTTTTTTTTTTTTTTTGAAGTTCCATTACTATTTGATTTTACTCCAAAAAAAAAAATTACTATCTGATTTTATAATAACTTTAGATACTAGTAGCCGTTGACTGCGTGCCGAGCTCGCCACGTGTACGTTCCGATGACCTAGTCCACCGACAATACAAAAGTCATCACTAGTTTAAAGAGGATAAAATAATAAGGATAAGGTGGGACGTGGGATCTCCAAGACATGCAACGTGGTGGATAACTTAATGGGGAAGAAAAGGTTGTACTGAAAGATTGAGAGGAAGTTTGAAATCGCTAGAAGTAGCCACCGGTCAAAACCGTTTGCTGCAACGACTACCAAATGGTCCAACTAACTCTCACAGACCATATATTTAACGATAACGTATTAATGATACCCAACATTAGTTTTGTTGAGCTTTAAATTAGTGTTGTTGAGCCTTCTTAATCAACAGTGTTAATTAGTGTTTGCCATAATTAGTATAGAATTAAAAAACTAATACTTCGTTTGGATCACACATTCAACTTTAATATACTGGTTCATTTATATATTCAGAGCGGAGCTAAAAATATATTTCAGTAAAAACGTACACAAAAATTTCTTTTTTCAAGATAAAATTTATTTTTGTGGGGTTATTTGATAATTTTTAATTTTCGTAAGTTTATATGATAATTTTTAATTTTCACGGGGGCAAAACAGTAACAATATAAAGCTTTTTTTTAAAGGATTAATTTTAGTGAGGATTATGTGAAAATTTTTTATTTTTAGTGGGGGGCAAAGTAGAATGTATGAGAATTTTTAGTTTCTAGTGGGGCAAATTGTAAAATTTTATAAATTTTTTTTTTTTTTTTTTTTTTTTTTTTTTGTGTGGTAAAACTAGAAGAACAAAAAATTTGAGTGGGGGCTCTATCCCCCACTAGCACCCCCTTAAATCTACCCTTGCATATATTGTATCTTAATTCACCTCTATTTAAATAGTATACCCATTCATTTTACTATTTATCTATTTTCTTTTTTATCTACTTTTATCAATTACATCACATATTATATCTATCTTATAGTAAATACATATTAGAATGATTATTCAAATGTAAACGATCTAAATACACATTTCATTTGAATACAATAAAGGGGGTATCTAAACGCATATTAGAATATACTCATTATATTAAAATATAATATCAAGTGAATGTGTAATCCAAATAAACTATAGAGGAAAAAAAAGTTATAGTTATGAAAAAAGTGAATTTCCGGTGGAAAAAAAAGTCATAATGTTAGGATTATGCTTTTAACCATCCATTTATATTAGGTTTTATAATACATATACATATATATATGTTCTTTTAATGTGATTTTGATAGATCTAATATATCCATAGAAATATATTACTATAGATAACTCCATTAAAAAAATGGAAATTATGTCAATATTAAAAGTTTTTGGATAACAAAAAGAGACTATATAGCCAACTAAATTGAAACAAGAGGAAATGAAGAGTAGACACTTAGATGGAGAGGGTAATTAAGTAAAGAGAATGAAAATTATAAAGCGGGGAATATTTCATGTTTAAATTTTAATTTAATTTAATCGGTCATGATTATTTATTGTCTTGCGTATAATTTACAATCAAATCGAAAGACAAGACTTTTCAATATCTTATTCGACACTTAAATAAGAGAATGTATAAAAAAGTGTTAAAGAGAGAAAAAATTATTTAAAAAAAAAAACTTTTATGGGATAATTGAATGTTTGCGTGTTTTCAATAACACGATTAATCTCACTAAAAAGAAGATTTGATATTGTTTTTCCCCATCTCAAGTCTAGTATCAAACATAGTATAAGAAATTTATTAATTAACCAATCTCATCCTGCTTAATAAACACATTTTCATTCGGTCAATAGATCCCAATTAATTGTAACATTTTAGTGAGTGGACCATAGATAAAAATATTTAATAAGTTGTGTGTCTACTAAACAAACTTTATTATGTAACTTTTTTTTCCTATGAAAAAAGATTTTAGCTTTGTTGGTATTTAAGTTTAATTCTAATTAAACTATACTTTTTAATCTCAGTTTTTATCTTTTTATGAAAAGTCAACAAAAATTATAATTAATTTTTAAAAAATTAATTAATTTTAACTTAAAAATTTAATCTCAAATCAATAAATTAAACACAAGCTTTATCTTTGTTTAAATATGCGTCACAAACGCGTATTTATAAACCAAATAATGGATTTTTTTTTTTTTTTTTTTTTTTGAAGTAATGGAATATGTTCTTTCCTCATTGGGGTTGGTAGTGTTCGTCTTCTTCTCTGGCTGTACTAGAAGGGCAGTACTGGTCTATTTTGTTAGTTAAAAAATAAACGACACGTGGCAGTGCGTAGTACTGGTCTGCTTTGTTAGTTAAAATTAAACGACACGTGGCAGTTAAGTTATCTTTTTCGCAGTTGGAATGTCGGAAGCACCTGCTCAAGCCCTACTGCACCACCCCATCCAACAACTCTAGAATTTTATTTTTATTTTTTTATTTGTGGGGTTGTGGCGCAGCCGGTGGGATCCACGAAAATCACTTTGACAATATTTTTGATTTTGAAATAATTACATAATAACATATAAAAAATAATATATTGAATTAGGAAAAGAAAACCAATTGAGAGAGATATGTTCTTAAATAATAGATATGTATCCAATTCTATCAATTCTATATATTTTCTATATTTTGAGACGATTTTGATATAATCTAAGTTCTAGTTTAACACGTAATTTTGAAATATTTTTTTAAATTTTTTATCTCAAAATGTTTTTGGATTGGTGTGTGAGAGAAAGCAAAATAAATAATTTATGGATTAAAAAAAAACGTAAAAAATATAAATTGATTTGTTTTTTTTTAATAATATTCTTAAAAACAATCATTAAGATACAGAAACATGGACAACAAAGACAATATTTAAAAAAAAAAAAAAATAGGACCTGTTTGGCAACAGGTTCATTTCAAATTTTTTTTTTGTCTTTTTTCCCAAAAATTTTTATCTTTTTCCTAAAAAGTTTTTTGTCTTTTTTGAAAAGTTAACAAAATTTACTATTTAAACTTATAAATCTTAACTCAAATTTACACACCAAACAGACCTATAGTTAAAAAAGAAAAATAGATTTTGGTCTTGAAAAAAGACCAAATACGCGTGCTTTTGCGCGTGCATTATGCACATATCCGTCTTTTTGGGATAAACAAATATTCAGAATGTTAGAAATTAGAGGCCTAAAATGGCGGATTTTGCAGTGACGTTGGGGCAGAATTAATAAATAGGATTAGGAGATAAGATTAGAAAAGTGCAAAGACTAAAATAGTGGAGATTAACAAATCAATTTCTGTCAGCTTTCTATCTTTGTCCAACGTCCGGTCAAAACGAACCCCTAGAGCCTAGAACCAGGCATGGAAGTCAACACCGTCACCACCTCCCCATTTCACTGTAGAATAGAATACTATATTAATTCTTTTTTTGTTTTTTGTTTTTTTTTGTTTTTTACCCTTTGCTTTTCATTGGTTATGGTAAACGATGAAATCTGAAGACAGGCTGATGTAGATCGGACTAGAATACAAAAACACAACAAGACAAGAAGCACAGGCGGAATCCTATGAATGTGAAATCGATGGTGAAATGAACCTGATTAAGTGTTAGAGGCCAGATTCAATTTTTCTCTAACCAAAAATAAAATAAAATTAAAATTAAAAATCACGCACACACAAACTATATCCCAAATTGTGATTAGTGATTACATAAATAATTTAGATGTAATTTCGTATCTAAATGTATCATAAAGTATATAATTTAAACGTCACAACCCAGTCTTATATATGTATATGTATATGTATATGTATGTAGGTCAAATTCTATGAAAGTGGGATTCAGTTTATCTTAAAAAATGGATAAACATGGCTCAAAATACGAAAAATAATCTCCAAAGAATATTTGAAAAAATACTAATTAACAAGGTAACAATTTAGCAGGAATAAAAGTAAAATTATAAGAGAACACGGAGAACAATTATGAGATTTTTTCTAACAAAAAGGAAGTAGCATATAGGAAAGGGCCAAGACTGAGGCCTGGTTTTGTTTTGTTATGTTTTTTTTTTTTTTTTTGCCAAACGAGTGAGATTCAATCCAAATGCAAAGACTAACGCAAAGGTTTTGGATTTCTAATTGATCTAACATGCTCGGCCTTGAGAGTACAGTGACTTCTAGCTATCTGCATTGGGCCATAAGGCTTTCAATCTGGTTCAAACTAATTACCCATTTCCATTAGAATCGCTCCCAAACACGTGAAAGTTAGAGGATTTTTTTTTTACTTTTTATTTTTAAGGGAAACAAGTTTGAAGTGTTTCCTTTTGTTTGTTTGTTTGTTGCTGTTGGTTTTTAATTTTATTTTTTCAATAAACAACCGGATTTGCTAATTAATTTACTTTAGTGAACAAATCAAGATTAAAATTAGAATTGGATATAAGAAGATTAAAATGGGTAATATGTTTTAAAAAAAAAAAAAAAAAAGCTTAGGGCCAGAAAAAATCTAATTATATATTTATAGAGTCATAATTTTGAAATTACCATTATAATTTTAGACTATTTTTGCAACCACATTTTTTTAATCTTTATTAAAACAAATTTTAATTAGTTGGAGATATCTATCAATTTAAAGGTGGCAAATATAACCAGTACTCTTTTCCATATCCATCACATGAATATTACCACGCGAGCAACGCGTATGAATGTGGTTTTTATTTTTAATAAAGCATTAATCAGCAAATTTGGTTTTGTGTAACTTGTAAGATGGGTAGTCCTTACAATCTCGTTATATATTACAATAATTTCCCTTTTATTATATATCTCCAAAAAAAAGAAAAACTTACGGTATATCTTATCTCCAAACCCAAAAAAAAAAAAAAAAAAAAAAAAAAAAAAAAAAAAAAAAAAAGAGAGAAAAGAAAAGCCTTTTTATTATGTACCAACAACGAGAAATAAATCTATACAGTATACACCATAATAAACATCCTCCAACCACCCTTTTTCCTGTAGACTTGCGGCTCTTCTTATTTTTCTTTGCACTCACATGACCTATTTCATACTTATTGAGAACAGATATTTATACTACATTTAAATATGCTCTAATTAGGATATACTTGTCGTTTCACTTAAAGCTCCAGCGCGGACTGTCCGACAGAAAACGTAAAACACATGAATAAGTACGTAGAACTTGTTCAGATTTTACGAAAGAATAAGAAAGTAAGTAATATATACATACAGATGATATAAATTAAAGATAGCTAGTTATAAACTTACTGTATTGAGAAGCCTGAGAGCAGCAGGGCGCGTAAATTTCCTCGCGAAAAGAAAGCATGGAGCTGGGTTTCCTTTGCTAGTGCACCATTCTTTTCGGTACTCGGTCTCGTAATTGATGTTATCTATCTCCTGCAAAATAAAATCTTGTTTGTTTTTAATGCTTTCTTACACCCAGTTCTACAAAAAATAGAGTTATATGCCATTGAATCTAAAAAAAGATACGATGCGGTTTTTACGCTGAGACTTGTTACCGGAGATTTTTACCACAAATATAATCTGTGACTTTATTTGTTTAGCTCTGACAGAAAAATTACAGTCGCCCTTTTGAACTAGATTTTGATTATCTTGTTTGCTCAATCAAAGAAGAATGCAAAATTTAGAAACCATGAGTTTTAGTATTTGAAATTAACAAGGAATATTTCTTATTAGATTATACACAATGCGTACTCAATTTCCCCCGTAACGACAGACACACACATCTGTTAATAAGAGAAACTTTCAAGACAGTTTTAGTTGGGAGTTACAAGCAGCATCCTCGAAGAACAATGTCAGAGAACCTACCAAATATAAACAACCGAAACATAGCTTTATGCGGCTAGGTCATTCAATGAGTAAACATTTGCTTTCCAGCATTAAAAGAGTAAATCTATTGCATTTTTGAATGACACTGATTGTTTCTATGATGCTTTTCCTAGTATAAAAGTGAACGAAAAATGAACTACCGGTGCTCAAATCATAACTTTATTCTTGTTTGAAAAAAATGGATTGATTTTGTTTAAATACCTTTATAGATTGTAAAAGCGTGGGAGTAGCATCTGAAAACTTGTAAGTCACAGGGTGCCATCCACGGCGTTCACGGTCTTTAGAGGATGATAAATCCCATGATGAATGTGTCAGTGATCTTCGTGTTAATTCTCCTTCAAGGCCTTCCTGCTGAAGTTTGTGAGACTGATTCGTCAGAAATTCAAGCTTTATATAAAATAGAGCTTAGACTTCGAACCAAAAATAAAGAGACGAGAGAGTGCTACAATGATTCTCTGAAATGACTCTCCATACAAGTTTTATCAGAATCAACAAGGCTCATAATTGTCAGAGGATAATATCTTACAGCTAGTAGTGTCTGTACGTAATGTTCATCTGGTATACAATTATGTTCCTTGGATGCATCAGCTGGCTGATCACGAAAGAAATCTTCAGTCTCACAAGTACATTTTGATAACGCTATTTCAACATTACAGTTAAAATTTTTCACGGCAATGAGATACAAACATGGTAGAAATATTGCAGGCAAATACACTTTGTTTGTACAACAGAATATTGAAGGTGAGGTGCCAAATCACTTTTCAGGGAGCTTTATGAGGTAATTAAACAAGGCTAATAGATGAATAGAGTACTTACAATGGGATGATCTCGCCAAAACTCAGGTAGTGACCTCCTCTGCATAAATGTTGTACATAGAAAAAGAAAAAGTAAGAAAAATGCCGAGCTTCAACAAGCAGAATACACGAAGGAAAAATTGATAAGATTGCTAAAAGAAACTGTCTTCTGAGTGGTGGGGAAGCTTAAAGGAGTACACTTTAAATAACTCAGTCAGTCCTCTGGTTACGAAACCAAATCAATTGTGTGCCTAATTCTTGCAGGTTGGCGTTCTCTTAAAGAAAGGTAAGATCTATGGATTCCAGTGGAAGAAAAGATGTACTGTTAAAGAAGCTCCGACAGAGGCGCCTTTATTAACAAGTAGAGTATGCTGCATGTCTAGTTCACTAGGCCAAAGCCAACTATTTGACATAGAACCTTAGGTCAAGACAATTTATGGGATAGGAGAGTTGCTTCCGACTATGTAAACAATAGCACAATGGGCCTCCAAATATACAAATTATTAGAAGTCCCTACTAATTATACATGTGTACAGAAAAGAAGCTACCGTGTCAGAAAACTAACCAAAAAGCAACCATGTCATGAAACTAAACCAAAAAAGCTATCAATATATCTTTGACTAGACGACTACACAATCACCCAAAACAGTATAACGATGATTTGCCTTGCAATGCCATTGGAATATGGGGAAGACAACGTCATCTCTCACAATGACCTCTGCGTGCTTCCTGGTCAAAACAGCCCACTGCAAGAGGAGAAAGCAGGAGACCCGAACCACATAATCAGCAGGTATATTAAATGACGGGAAATGGCAATCATTTAATTTAATTTGTTATTGCACCTTTTGAAAAAACATATAAGAACCATAAACGAACAAATTTGTGTCCTACCTGAGACCCTTTTCTCCAGTTATAAACAGGAATAACAGGATTCATTCTCGGATTGTAGCGGCCCTCCTTTGTATCGGCAAAACTGGTTCAAAACTTGATTTTAAATCGCACAAAAAGATAAAGATGCAAGAAGAAAAGCTCAACAGACATATCTTGAAAAATCCAAAAACAAGTGTATCAATACTTAAGCAATCAACATAAGTCTCGCAACACACAACAACCATTTATGTTTGATGCACAAAAATCTACATGTTCGAGTTAACTCACTCACCTGTCTACAAAACTGGTCGAAGTTGACATGATATAGTCATAAATGTAGCTGAAGTTGTAAAGGGGATGCAGCTGTGAAGAGATCAAGAAACTGAAATGCTGTTAGACAACACTGAAATAAATACTAATGAGTATCAAAAGAAAAAGAGTAAGATTTTTTTTTTTTTTTTGATAAATAAGAAAAGGAATAAGTTGTAACAAAGTTGAGATGCTTATATCAGAATAACCTAGACAAATATAAAGAACAATGCATAGAATCTTCTATATAGACAATCTCACCTGTCAGAAAGAAAAGCAAAGCGTTCATTGTAAGTATCTTCAAGTGCATGTCTAAGCAATATACGCTCTGCCACAATCATACTTGCTTCTCCCCAATCTACCTGGAAGAAAAACACACATGTAAAAATATATAATCATCATACTTGCCAGCAAATAGGTCACAAAAATAATTAATATTCAATCTCAAGTTATCAACGAAAAACTCGAATTACATATAATAAAAATTCATAAAACTGCTACACAAATACAATATCGATATGCCTAACATTTTAATAGTTCCAATGAATTGTATCTTTAAACTACTTTTCTACCCCGGCCAAACATTACTTCTTGTTAAGTTTTGGAGCCTAATTATCGCGTTGAATCGGAGTCAGCGTATGAAGGGTCCTTTGAGAGTTTCATACTTTTCGGTTGCCCTTGTTTTTCTTATCTAAAGGGGGTGCCGATTTTAGGCTTATTAAAGAGGTTAAAAGAAAAGACCAAGAGGTGTGCGATTTCCTCTTGTAAGCTTCCTCTTTATCATAGTACTGCGTCGGCCGAAAGTGGACATTCACTATAAATATTGTGTGTTATCATTTGTTCATTTTTCTTCTGCGATTTTATGACTATCGGTGATATCGAATTTAGGACATCAAATTCTTAATATTTTTCCGGTAAGAGACCAACAAAATTTAACTTACTTCTGCAGAAATTACTAAATAAATTGTAAATAATTAACTCGAAATGTGTGATTTGAGAATCCAGGTAAAGAACCAGCACCTGTATACTATCATTAACTTGACGATTCAAAAAGTAGGCCGATCTGGTTGTGGCCTTGTTGAACAGAAACCCAGGCCTCGAGTGTACATAAACTGAAAATTTATTCTCTCCTCCCTGCCAAAAAAAAAAAAAAAGAATGAAATCGCATTGTAAAAAGAAAAAAGAAAGGAAATTTTTAGCTTATATTACATAAAGAGAACAAAAAATAGGGTCCGAATTTTTTTCCGCAATTAGCAAAATACCTTTAATTCTGAATTTGATTAATTTTAAAATCAGGAGCTAATTTTGGAAAATTTTGAACCATTTATGCATGTATTTAAGAACTGAAATGAAAAATGAAATGCATAAAAAGAAAGGAAAAAAAAAAAAAAAAAAACACGAGAACCTGAAGGAAAGCGTCCCAAACCATGTCCAGAGGAAGCCGATTCCGAGCAATGAACAAGAAGGCGATCTTCGGCTTCTGAACTCGCAACGAAGAACTCGCGAGCGTCATAATCCGACTGTACCGACTCTGCATCAACAACAAGCTTCCGAAACAGAAACCCAACAGTACCACGGCGAGAAATTTCCTCTTCCATTTGTACGTCGATTTCTGCTGAGCTACCTTTCGCTTCATTTACCTTTCATTCATACAATTCAGCCGAATAAAAAATTACAGAAAATGCACAAAAATTTGAGGATTTAGCTCCTGAACGGAGCTCAAGCTCGTTTCTTTCAGTGGAAAAAACAAGAGCTAGATCCGGAGAACTTCCAAAATTCCAATGGCAATCTTTCGAGAAGCGAGATTTTGATTTTGCTAAGATTTTTTGCGCCAATTTTAAGAACAGGAAAAAAAAAAAACAAAACAAAAAACTTTCTTTGGAAATAAAGCGAAGTTCTTTCGGGATTCTTGTGGTGGGAGAGTCTTTTATCTGTGTCTTGTGGAGCAGAGCATGTGAAATTTTGGGATTCAGACCAAGAAAAGACCAGTTAATGAAGAGAGAGAGAGAGAGTTGAACTGAGAGACAAACTTGACTTAGTTTTTTTTTTTTTTTTTTTACTTCGTTGCGTGTGATCTTGGGCATCGAATCCTCTACAATGGTTGAAAGGTTTTTTTCTTTCATAAAACTTTTTTGAAGGCTTATTTGTTATATTTCTTTAAATCCTATTTTAATTCGTTTCCTTTAGTTTTACAAGTTTAATACCCGTATATTATACCAAAAAAAAAAAAAAAGGAAGAAAAAAAATAAATAAATAAATAAAGTATTATATAATAAAAATAGTTGATTAAGATAAATATTATAATTATAATAAGTATAATTCTTTTTAAAATTTCTTCTAATAGTAAAGATGTAAAATCAAAATGACAATAGTACTAATAATAATAAAAACGAAAACAAAACAAAAAAAATAAAAAATTCTTCTGTAGTCATACTTATTTAAAGAACAAAAATTAAAAAAAAAAAGAACAAAAATCTTTAGACTCAAAAGAACCGGAAAAAAACTAACCCTAACAAAAAAATTATAACAAAATAAAATATATATATCATTTTATCCTTTTTTTTTACTGTTTTTAAAAAAAACCAAAAAAAAATAAATAAATTTTTATCAGGTTATATACATGCAAAAACGTTAAAAAAAAAAGATTTTTAAAATATAAAACAAAACAAACAAAAAAGACACCAAAAAAAAAAATGCATGCAGAATCCTTAAAAAAATTATCTTTAAAAAATAAAACAAAAGAAACAAAAAAGACACAAAAAAAATTCTGAAATAAAGATAACAAATTTAAAGTAAAAAATCGTTTAAAAATAAAAAAAAGGTAAAGTGAGCAAAAACACAATGCAACAATAGATCGGAATCTAATGTCTAAAATTTAGTGTAAAAAAAAAAGGCAAAAACAATATTAAGAAAAAAAAAAAACAAACTCTAAATAGGGGTAAAACCGACAACACACTGTAGGAAAAAGAAAAACAACTAAAAAAGATGGGTAAAACGGTAATTGTACTGTGCGGACAACCGGTAATTTCTGCATAATAGGAGTAAAAAGGTCAACTCACTGTAGATGGAGGAAAACCAACTAAATCAGATGGGCAAAAAAGACTCTGCACTGTAGACAAAACAGTAAAATATATGATGACAAAACCATCCTTACACTATAGATAAGCCAAAATCAGCACATGAGATAGGGGTAAAATCGTCATTTTACTGTAGAAAAAGCAGCTACTGTACATCACTGTAGCAAAAAGTACTTTACATTACTGTAGCAAAAGCAGCAAAAAAAAAAAAGAAAAAAAAAAAAAGCAAAAGTCATTGTTCGTTACTGTAGAAAGAACAGTGAAACCCTTACTCTCATTTAATATATTAGTATAATTTGTGAAAATAAATGCTTAATAAGTAAAATATTGAAGAAATTACGGTTAATCAATGTTTCTATCATTTTATATAATTAAACATATTAGTTTTATTTGTCAAGCTTCTTAAATGGGGTTAGACATGACCATAAATTGATAACAAAACAACAATCAAACTTAAGGGTCTTTTTACACTAATTGGTCTTCCGAAATTCTAAAAACTATTGATTTTGTTTTTTTGGTGAATTAAAAACTTGTGACTTGCTATATGCTCTAAAGACTCCAAATGTTGATTTGGATTTTCTATGTTAAGGGTAAAAAAAAATGGTTTGTCAATCGTTGGCAAGGAACCAAATACATCTATCATTCAAGTTAAGGAAATACTAAGCTTTATAAATTAAAAATGAACCCAAAGAAATACAAAAAGCCAAATAAAATGAGAGAATAAATCCAAACAAGAAAATAATTATAATGTTCCAAAATAAGGAATCATAACTCATAGCATAGGTGATTGTGACACTTTCATAAATGACTGGAAATAAGAAAGGATAGGGAGAGCACTAAGTCACCAACCATGAGCTGTTACAATCAAATAATGAGCTATTTGTTGGGAGTCCTTGTCACACTTTTTTTTTTTAATATTTATTTATAGGAGATTGATTATAAATTAGTCAGCCGTGTTTTTTTGTGGTATTTTCTGATGCAAGCAATTCACCAACTAATTGCAGTTGTTAGGCTGAGCAACTTCAAGCATACAAATGACTGACAAGTTTAGGTGCCAATATATCTTATTATTTGACCACCCAAATGGAATATAATCTCTCAACCCACTATCTTTTTAGTTAGCCTTCTATTTAACTTTTTTTTTTTTTTTCTGGGCCTATATGACTCATACTTGGTAGTTTAATGTCAAGAAATTAAACATATGCAATAAAATTTATCAAATTGGCATAACAATGTTGCATCATGGGATTAGTAGAAAGCTAGGATTAGTGATGTAAATATGTGCTGGACCACAACGGATCAGTTTGTGGCCTGCTTCTGTGACCCAATGTCCAGGTTCGGTTGGCATGAGGATTCGGATTGGGTCATATCCAAACATCCATAACATATTGGGTCGAGATTTTAAGCCTGCGGTGCATTCCGTTTTGGCTTTGACATGGTAGGTGTGATGGTGGTCCCGTTATTTCTTGTTTTGTAACATCACACAGGCAAGGTTTACACTTCTCTGAGTTGGCAGGGGATTTGAATCTCCGACCTCTCAGTTAATGATATCCTTAAAGTTGCCTCCCGTACCAACTCATCCACCCCTGCATAGACAACATGGTAGATACATTAATTAAGTGGGGGTGTCACTCTAATTTTTTGCTTTTGTTTCTAATTGTACAAGATGATAATATTGAAGATTGTTGTGTGATGTATTACACTAACATATTCAAAATTGAAACAATTAATATGATAATTAAGCATATATTTGGTGTATTGAGTTTTTTGAGTTGAAGTTGTTTGATTTTTCAAAACCAATTAAAATTATTATTTAACTTTTCAAAAAAAGAAAAAAATGAGTTGATTTTTTTTTAGTTGGATTTGTTGCTCCAAAGACCCCATAAGTGAATGTTTGGCACATCATTCTTAAGATGAAAATTTTCAACTCAAATTGAATGTAAATCCACTTTTTCATTTTTTAAAATCCGTATTGCATTCATTTTTCTTTATCTCAAACACATTTTCGTTTTAGATTAAAATAGGCCAGACCGTATTTAGCCCATCAGGTCGGGCCTCTTTATACCGGCCCAGCACAGCATGTTTTGGATGGGATTAGGAATGAAGTTGAAGACGGGGCTTGTAAAATACGTTAGAAAGTTTCATGTTTCGACACAGAAAAGTGGTAAAATTCTGAGGTGACTTGAGATGCAATAAACCTCATGAATCATCATGGCCCATTGTAGCTTCTAATTTCCTATTATACAAAGTTTAATTTTTCTGGTGATGACTAAAAACTTAATTACAAGTACTATAAAATTACCTTCTAGTTTTGTTTATGCTTCTAGTTATTTTTTCAGTTGAAAAAAAAAAAAAAAAAAAGAGTATATCCTATTATCAGTAAAAACTGCATTTTGCTATTCTGTATTCCCCATATCCATCTGAAAAGCTTCTTTTGCCCAATTCCACAGTCTTGAGAATCTCTCCATCCTGATTTTCTTACTCGCATTAACTCGGGCCTCGGCTTGAGCCGGGGTCTCTTCTTCATGTGTACCTGTAAAAACAAGCCACATTAATGAACACACCAATTTAATTTTGTAATCCTATAATTTTTATATAGCCTATTTCAGTTTTAAACTCCAATGAATGAGAAATTTTACCATTTCCATATTGGTGTTCATTTGATGTATAATGTTTTAAGTGTTTGTTGAAGTACTTGGCTGCCTCAAAAACATTTTTCTGTCTTTCCCACCCTCCTCCAAACACGCCATACCCCTCTTTAGGCTGAGGCTGAATTAGAAACTCGAGCACGGGTAATTCTTCGCCGTCCACCCAGTAAATGCAGTTCACCGGGCACGAATCGACGGACACCTATCAAGTTTCACAAGGATTAATTCTGTTCGCCACAACATGAAAAAAGAATAAATGTTACATGATATGTCGTATTGTTTTGCCTCGATCTTTTGGTCATCATCTCCGTATTGAACTTTAACCCGCGCAAATCCGAGAGCTTCGTCCATAATGAACGTGTTACTTGCGTGATGCACACATTCTCTACACCCTGCCAAGGATTGGTCAAGAAGAGGAGAAACTTAGAGAGAGCATAAGCAAAAAATGGTCGATAAAGAAGAGCGACGAATTGACGAATTTTGGTTCGGAATTATGACCTATGCATGCATTTCCATCTACAAATAAAGCTTGAGATCTCAAGGGTCCATTCCATGTGCTGTAACCCAAGCATGATTTGTCTTTGTTGAAGGGTCTTCTCACTTGACCAATTGAGGCATTATATTTCAACCTCAGATCCTCTCTCATCAGAACCTTATAGGCTTCATTCAGCATTAGAGTGTACTCATGTCCCTAAACCAAAATGTACTTGATACTATAAAGATCATTCAAGAAATGAGATTTGGTGCTTCTTACTAGCATTCCGTTCAAATTTCGCATCTTCAAGCAACTTTTAGCAAAAACATACAAGGATAATGATAAAGATCACGAGCTATCTAACAAGTGAATTGTTGTTTTCCAATTGGAAGATCTATTTATAACAACTCATTTGCCGCATTAGTTGGTACAAAAATATTTGGTAAATAACTCGGGACCGTAGTATAGTTCATAGATGAAACCAGAATATTTAAAAAAGAGAAAATTTTAGTAAATATTCAAGACCTCTTGGCCTGCAATATCCGGGTGATACTTCTTCTGCAATTTTCTGTAAGCTTCTTTGATTTCCCGGGGTTCTGAATCGACAGAGACGTTGAGCAATTCGTAGAAATTCTTTTCTGTACTCATTCTCTTCCCTGCCTTTCTGTTACAACATTCGATCACACGGTATTTTTGCCCCCACCTCAAGTACAAGCGGACCAAAGTTTTTTTTTTTTTTTTGGAAGATAGACACCATAGAGTTAGTGACACCATAATCTAAAGTAACGCATATGGTTAGAAAAATAAAGAATAAGAAAGTGCCGTATAACCTCAGATTAAGAATTATAAAAAAGTATTTATTAAAATGCAGTGAAGAACTTCATAATCTAATATTCGCAAGATATTTGTTTATTACCTTGAGATGGGTCTGTTTGCTGTGGAAACTCCACGAACATGGGAAGCTTTTGGCACAGGAAAATGGCAGATTGGAAGTAGCGACACTAACATTTTTCTATATGTGTGGGGTTTCAAAGGATTCTGGCATTTTGCAGAAGCTTTTAAATTCAGAGGATATATAGTCCTGTACTTTGGCCTTGGGATATTTTTGAGTTCTTGGAGATTCGGATATTTTTTGAACGGCCTTGGTATTTTGACCAATTGTAGCTCTCCATGTCAGCATTAAAAGTGCAAAGGTCTTTGCAATCGGGCGGCTCGGCTGAACACAACTCAAAACGGCGTCGTTGGTATCATTTGTAAGAGGTTACTCTTTCTAGTATACTATTATTTACCTCTATCTACTCAGATTATTTTTGAAACCTTTTTTTTTTCCTTCAGTTATTTACTGTTCTTCCTCTCACGAGTCGTGAATATATTGAAGTAAACCTTTTTTTTTTTTCCCTTTTAAAACAGGAATATGATAAAGTAGCTTATTATTCTCAAAAGATGCCGTTCACCTTAGGTTTCTTTAATTAAAGTTAATTTTCGAGAGTAATTTGTTTTCATATTTTGAGTTTAGACTTCTTATTTCTCTCTCTTATAAATGACAGTGTTTATAAGGATGACTCCATGTAGGACAGCAAATAATGAAAGGAGAAAATATATGTCGTTTCACATTAGAAGACGACAACGTATAACAAACAATCTGAAAACGACACTATCATTAAAAGATGTGTCTTAAAGACACCAAAAAGCATTTTGGAACGACAATATGTTAGAAAAATACAACGTCCTTGGAAAAACACAATAAAAAGTCGAAAACGACAACATCCTTTAAAACAACAATATACGAAAATGACAACAGTTCAAAAACGACAACATTTTTGAAGCGCCAATAAATTCCTACTACGATCTCTTACTAAAACGATTAAATCTTAAAGAAACCACCACAATGCATCTTGGAAAGACAAAACATTAGAAATATCACATATCCATCATAAGCAAATTAAGAGAACAGAAAAACACTTGAAAAGCATAACTTCCTTAAAAACGACAAAGTATCATCAAAGGACAAAATCCTTAAGAAGAATAGAGTATCATACTGTCATAAAACAACAACAAACTTCCCTTAAAAAAGAAAAAAAAAATTAAAAATAAAAAACAACAACAGCTATAAATAATTGGCACACCTTGCCGGCCTAAGCTTGTGCCAAAAAGTATAAGAAAATGATGGAGAGAAAAATTGGACACTTTTAGAAAGAACGAAATGGGAAATCATAATAATATCCCTAGCCAGACAATAATTTCTGATTGTATAAGAGTATCTCCAAGAGTTTTAAAAAAAAAAAAAAAATACAGTGGATGTTTTTATGATTCCATAAACGACAAATCAACATTCTTTAAGAATCAAACGACAACAAAGTTCGCATTAAAACGACTTGAACTACAGGTCGTTTGTTGTTGAACTTACAGCAAACCTTTAGAGCCTAAACGGCTTTCCATGATAGAAAACGACATGTTTTTTTTTTTTTTTTAATAATTTTTTTTTAAAACATTTTTGTAATTACAATCAGACATTTCAATCATCGTTCTAGCTGAGAAGGCTCCGAAGCTCGGAGATGGTACCACTCCAAAAATGGCGTATTCCAGAAGATTCCTTTATCCACTCGGGCAATCTCTAGCTGTAATAACCTCTTCTACTTCACGTTCCTCTCAGCCCACTCAATTTCGTAAGTCCTTCTTTTACTTTCTCCTCTTCTCTGACTCTAACTTTATCGCCAAATTTATATTCATAATCTTTGTTGGTCAAACTTTTTATTTGTTAACGTAAATTGAAACATATATATATTCCTCTTGTTTTGCGCAGTCTATGAGAAATTGGAACCTTTAAAGAGGTTGATAAAGGGCTTTGAACCGGTACTTCGTAGCAGTGTCTCAGAATTTCGCTGCAAATCAATCACTCGGGCAATATCTTTTCAGAATACCCATTTCTCAGGCAAGTTTTCCTTTCTTATCTCTAGTGTTTTTCTCATTTAATTGCAATGCCAAAGTTCAGCATATATATATGTGTGTGTGTGTGTGTGTGTAAGATGTTAGTTGTAGCTTTAGTTAGTGTATCGAAGGGAAAAAGGTCAAGTCACTTTCAAGAACAATGAACATTATTCGGATGCTAATATATATGTTATAATGTATAAAACCTTTTAATTCCTATTTGGGTTTCTTTAATATAAGGATAAGAACTATGTTTGCGGACTTGATATACAAAGTAGAAAGTTCTGTCCATTAATAATTTAATGGGTATGTTTTTTCCAGTTCTGATTTTTGATATCGTCTTGGAATCATATATGTGTGTGTGTGCGCGCGCGTTCGTGTGTATTTCTATTATAAGTCATGATTTTTTATCATTGCTGAAGAGCAGCCATTTCTGGTTTTTCTGAGCCAGGTATTGAACTGGTTCTCTACTTGGGCCTTTTGATAGTACGTTTAGGGCCCATTTGACAGAGCTTTTGCTTTTGCTTTTGCTTCTAGCCAGTAGAAGAAGAAAAGCAAAAGCTGTGGCTTCTTAGTAAGTGCTTGGAACCAAAGAGCTTTTGAGGTCAAAATGATTTCTAAAATATGCTAATAAGTACTAAATATGTTAAATGAAGTTTATAATATCTAATTGAAATTTTGTTATAAGTTTTAAAATCTACTCATAAGAGCTTTTGCCAAAAGTCACATTTTTTGGCTTTGACATGAAGTACTTCTGGAGACTGGAAGCTCTTTTGACAGATCATCCAAACACTTCCAGAAGCTAATTTTGGCTTCCCAGGTCCAAAAACAGCTTCTGGGAAGCTCTGCCAAATAGGCCCTTATTGTGGTTTGGGATTCACTTGGCTTGTGGCTTTCTTGAACTGCTTAAGGATAGTCATGAATTTGGATGCGTGCTGAATGTTGATGGTTCTTAGATGAATCACGTACTGATGACCTTTTGGTTGAAATATGTGTTATTTGTTGGGAACAACATATTTTCTCTTTCAGCAGCTGTTCTTTTTATCTTTGTGATTTTGCGTTATTTCAGGAAGTGCGACAAGAATTGGAAGCGTTCTTGTTGTGTCAGCTGTATTTGGTTCAATCATCTTTCGGCCTCGAGTTTCATATGCTATGGATGGTAAGCAGGAATTTGTCTGCAAGCCAGTGTCATATCTCTGAAATTTGTATTGGTTTTGAAGTGTTATTGCTGTTGTTAGGATTACTTCCTCCTTAGTCATTCCAATTCTTCAAATTTTTGTGCTGTAGGACTTGATATATTGGCTCCTGATGAGATAGAAGCGTGGCGTGGTTCGGATGTAGAAGAAAATCCAAATGTCCTCTGGAAATTTGCAAAGAAATTCTGGCTTCCTGTTTTCTTCTTTCTCACTGTGTTGTCACATTTGGAGGATCCTGTTACAACACTTGCATTCAAAGCTATTCTTTTCCTCCTCAGCACGAAACCTAGTCCTTTCTCGGTCTATGTTTTTGTTAATGAGGTTAGTGAGCATATAAATTTCCTCTGCATTATTTCTTACTGCCCTTTTTAGTGAATGCATAGAATAGGAATATAATGGCAACCGTAATAAAAGTAGTTTTGTTAGTATTAACACGATTAGTCAGTTTCTCTCAAACTTGTTGACTTAAACTCATAATATTGCAGTTTTGCCGTCGATTGATGCGTCAAGAGCCTCACTTGTATATTGTAAAGGTGCGTGCCTTGTGTTCAAATCTTATATACGAGTAGTTGTTGCAATACAAGGTTGCAGGTTTAAAATTCTCCATTTTTCCTTTCCTCTCTTTCCAATGAAATGATTTTATTTTTTAAGTTTATTTTGCAACCATGTAAACAGAATGCTGACTTTGCAGGATGATTGTGATTTTTATACAGGGATAGTCTTCAGGCTTGCCCCAAGAAAAGAAAAGAAAACATGCTTGAACTTTATTTGACTAATAAGCATGATAATAAAACGTCTGATCTACTTATGAATTTGTCCTTGGCTGATAGTTTCATTCCAATTAGCGATGATAAAGATCACCACGTCCTTGATTTTCTCGATTTTTTCTGTCATTTTTACTGTCAGTCAGCTTTGTTGCCACTAGTTTGCTTATTCACGGTAAATTGGTTAAATGCTTGTCTACTGAAGAAACCTGTTGACCATTTCAGCTCCTGTTTGTCCAGTCACAAGTTAGAACGGACCTGATTGACATATCGATTTATTTGGTTTTAGATTATGAACTAGTTGGAGGCACAAGTAAATTTTACACATGGATGAATGTGAACCGCATCTATTTTGCCACCAGAAGACCTCACTGGTCTCATCTTTGAGTTTATTCGAGTTCTTAATCTTGATCAAGTAAAAACTATAGATTTTACTTTTTCCCGCTTTTAACTGTGGATGTTCTTTATTTTTCAGTCATTATATGCACACAAGGTTGAAGTACAAGACTACAAGCTTCTCTGCCTTGCAAGAGTGGAAGTGAGAGATCAAAAGTTTACTTTAGTTGGAATTCTTGGTGGTTGGTGGGCTTTGCCTAGGCCAAGTGTGGGACCATTTTCTCTACTTGGACTCAAGGCTGCTAAGCAACCTTGAGGAACTAATAATACAATAATTTTGATCTAGTTCTACTTTTCTTTTTCTGTATATTCAAGGTCATTAGAAACCGTCAGTTTTGTATACTTCTTTTTAATGTGATTTTAATCAGATTCAATATTCGTTTACACATAAACAATCACTATACAGATGTCTCTGACATCGTCAGTTCTATTCAAGAAGGCGAAAATGGTTTGTTTCTGGATTAAAATCATAGGAAGGTCCACAGAGCATCCCACCCCACTGAGGGAAGTAAATAAGGGTGACTGGGAGAGAAGAGGCAATCATCATAACGCCCATCAAAGAAATGCTCGTTTGCTTGGAGAATTTGGAGCCGGAAAAGAGTAATAGCTGGGTTATTACTGCCCCAAAAGTTCCTCCACTCCCTGTCATCCCTGATATGACTCCTAGTGACCTGCAAATCCACATATGACCCAGAAATTAGATGGTCTCTGATTGGATTTTAGATTTAAACCGAGTGTTTGACAGATAGAAAAATGGGTGTGATAGGAATTTCTAAAAGTAAGAATTTGAATTTGAGTTGAATTGAATAATTTAGATCTAAACTTATGATCCAAGCACATTATTAGTAAATGACAAACATCTTAACCACATTAAACTTAAATAAAACCACATTAAACAATTTTTTGCACCGGTGCACTCTTAACTTATCACAAAGTTGTAATTTATACCATAAACATTTAATTTTGACAATTTACATTCTGAACTTACAAATTTATAGTAATTTACCCCTCATTAATAAGAATGTTAGTCTTTTGAACAAAATTGATATGTGATTTGTACATAAGGTGTTAATTAATGACATGAACATTTTTATCTATTTAATCTAATTTATTTAGATTAAGATATTTAATTAAGTATTATCAAAGTAAAAAAAAATTAACTAATTTTATTTTTAAATATAAATTTGAGATAATATTGATTAAAAATAACCTTTTAATATTCTTAATTAACAACCTATATGTAAGTTAAGTGTCAATTTTCATTAAAAAAAAATCAACATTGTAACTAATGAGGAGTAAATTACATAAATTTATAAATTCAGAATATAAATTGATAAAATTAAAAGTTCAAAATGTACTGGACGATTAGTGCAGTGTGAATTGGTGCAAAAAAGCCATCAAAAATTAATAACTGCACTTTCCCTTTCACTCACTGTCCAAAAAAGCAAAATGATCGCGATCAATACAAAGGCAGCGGTGGGACTCCAACTCAACAATGACTCATGAACTTTGTGTCATCTGGTGTTGACACGTGGTAGATATATACACACATGACAAACCAAATAATGTGTTTGTATTGTCTGGAAATAAACGGTTAGAGCTGTCACTTAGGGTAGAATTAACGAGTCAGATGTCATCCCAAGACAATCTACTGGTTGATATACGTATATAATATAATAAGTACCAAAAAAAAGATATATGTATAATATATATAATTTTTTAAATGGCAGTGAGAGAAAAAGGTGATGTTATGTGACTTAAAACATATGGCATGATATTATCGAGAACACGAAAAAAAAAAAAAAAAAACAAGTACAAGGAGACATATCAACTGACTTGAATAACAGTTATCTCAAGTGATTGTCTTACCACTCATGTTTTAGAAACCTTGCTTTGCTAATTCACTTTGTGTTACCCCTTTAAGTTTTTCAATTTTTAATTAATATCTACGTCACTACTTTGCAATTGAAAATATATAATTATGTACCTATTTAACGAAAATTATCTTTACTTTTTTTTCAGTTTTTGTCCTTCAGAAAAACTTTTACTGCATGGAAAATTAACTCATATATACATACCTCTTGGAAACAAATGGCACGACGCCAAACGTGAGGCCACCAGTCGCCTGAACAAAGACGGAGAAGGCACACATGACCCCAATGGACCCCCACAGCGAGCTCACCCTTCCCAGCAACACGCACATCGTCCCCGCCACCGCCTGCGCCGCCCACAGCCCCCACAGCCTCCCCCTCATCCCGAACCTCCTCCCCACCTCGTCCGACACCTTCCCTCCCATCGGCCTCGCAAACACGTTCGTCATCCCAAAGCTCGCCGCTATCACCCCTGCCACCTCTATATTCACCCCAAACCTCTCGTAATAATACCCCGCCACTACATTATCCATCGTCATTTCCACTCCAAAACAAAACCCGTAAACTAAGGCCAAAATCCACCCTCTATAGTTCCTCAAACCGTCGAACATAATCGATAACAAGCTCTCTTTGATGGCAATATCTTTTTTGTTCTGTTCGTGTTTATTATAACAAGGTCGGTCTTGGCCAAAGGCTAGAACTAGAATTGCCGTCACGACTTGGAACGTGGCCGGGACGATGAACGCGAGACGCCAAGCGGTGGACGACGGGACGTGGAACGAGTTAGTGAAAAGAGAGTAAATGAGTGGCATGAGTAGCTGGGTAAGGCCCGAGCCCGCGTTGGCCCAGCCGGCGGAGACGCCGTTGGCGAGGCCGACGACGGGGGCGGAGAACATGGAGGTCATCCAGAACTGGTTGGCGACGAAGTTGGCCAGAGAGAGTCCGGCGACGAAGCGGACGATGACGAAGGATTGGGGCGATGAGATGACCGACATGGCGAGGATGGCGGGGGCGGTGAGGAGGGAGAGCGTGGCGGAGGCGACTCGGGGACCGACGAAGTCGCAGATGGGACCCATGGCGAGGCGGAAGAAGATGGAGCCGGCGAAGGAGGCGGCGCCGGAGTGGCTGATGTCGGCGTCGGTGAGGTTGAGGTCCTCGCGGATGACGGCGAGGAGCGGAGGGACGGAGAAGGTGGAGAAGAAGCAGGAGAAGAGAGAGATCCATGCGAGGTGGAAAGCTCGCATGTGTGGTGGTGTTATGGAGAATGGCCGGAACACGGTCGCCTTTTGGTCGGCGTCCACCGGAAGAGAGAAGACGGGTTCTTCTTCTAATTTGGCGGTGGCGGTGAGAGGTACTGATGATGAGTCCATTGTGGGCTGATCAATCTATATGTTTTGAAGGTATCATATATAACATATTATCTACAGATCATGTATAACGAGAAGTATAATAAGATATTTATTGTACTTAAAAGTAATAAATTTTTTTTAACAATAGTTCCAAATAGAAAAAAATGTAACAACAGTTCCAAATGATTTCGTTACTTAATGTTACACTTTTACAATATTTTAGGATTAAGTTTTCCAAATTTAGGGGTGCGAATTTGAAATTAAAACCTGAATAATAAGGGCAAACGTATAATTAATATTGGTTAATTAGTGAACAAATTAGTGAAACTGATCAATCTATATGTAATTAGTGTATCGTATATATAACATGTTATGGGTCAATCTTATCATGTAACGAGAAGTATAATATGATATTCATTAAATTTTAAAAAACAATATATAACAAATTAACAATAGTTCAAAATGATTAAACTATTTAAGGTTACATTTTTATAGCGTTTCAAGATAAAGTTTTCTGAATTTTGGGGTGCGAATTCAAATTAAAACTTGAATCTCGAATACTACGGCAAAAGTAGAATTACTGTTAACTGAACAAATTAGTGAAACTTGGTCTAAAATATGGGAAACATGTGTACGTCTTAGTGCCGTCCGAAAGTTTTCGATCTTTAGTCGGTGAAGAAAGTAGAGTCCATTAAAAGCTCAGAAACATGCAAAGGTGGTCCAATATGCTAAGTACTTGGCTGTTTGGACATTTGACTCGTTTTTATGCACAGGTGGAAAGTATACACATATACATGCAATTATGAAGTTGAGAGCAACACTTCATCACGAAGCTGAAAAATGTTTTGATTTTAAAGCTAAAGTCTCCCAAAATAATAATCGTTAGCGTTTTTGTGAACCATTCAGCTATCTCTCTATACTTTGTGACAAAACAGGTACAAAGTTTTTTTATTTTTATTTTTTATTTTTATTTTTAACTCAAACTTCAACCTTGGTTTTACTTGGCTACTAAAAGACCATGATCAAGATCAGCTCGAGTTTAAAAGGAAAAGATACGTGTGACTTCTTTTGTACTAATCCGGATAAGTCTTTGGTCATTTTCTCTTTTATTGATCTATGTTTGAGTCCAATTTAAGACAAAAACACAAGGCACAAAACCTAACAACGCCCGTACCAACACCGACCAAAAATTCTGTATTTTTAGCAGAATATGTAGTAGGTAAGTAAAGGAATACACTACAAGAATGCTATGTTATCCACACCAAAAAAAAAAAAAAAAAAAAAAAAAATGAAGAAGAAGAAGAAAGGCATACACTACAAATATTTTCAACCCATAGACATTAATGGCAGCAGTAGTCAAGTACTATTAACTGCAGTTGACAGGCTGCCAAATCGTCGTTCTGCCGCTAACGGTGGGTTCAATTTTCATGATCTTGTAGGAATGGCAACAAGACTGGACGGGGTCGGAGAATGCTTTCTCGTCCCCATCCGTGTTTCCAAAATTGTCCCCATCCTAGCTTAAATAGAAGTGGGTTGGGGGATTTCCTGTTTGAGGGGCTTTTTTCGTATCCGTCCCGTTTCCCATATATTATAAATGTACATTTGAAAATAAAACAGAGTAAAAACAATTATTAAAGTAGAAATGCACTATAATTTTGGTTCAAAAACCAAAGATCTCATAAACAAACCAAATTCAAAACATATATAAATGAAATTTTAATCATAAAGCCGTTAAAGGTTTCGTCAAAATATTACAAACTCTAAAGCTAAACCCTTATAAAACACGTAGGCTAAAAAGCTTGAAATCATAAAAATAAGCATAAAATTCTCCTTCTTTGTCTATTCCTCGTAGTGTCAATTTTCATTTAATGAATGCACACACTTTTAAAAATAAATTTTATAATATAATATATGCACATGCACCCACACACACACATATATATCGGGATAGGGGTGGGATGGGGTGGGGTGGGGGCGGGATAAGATTTTATCCCCATTCCTGTCCCGTTTAAGATGGATCCCCGCGGGTCCCCATCCCCACAGAGAATATTGCATCCCTAAGGACTTGTATACCATTTTGGACATGTCAAATACTTCAAGTTCAAGAGATGCTTTGGGCCCGTTTAGGGGGACTTTTTTCTAAATAATGCTGACAAGTTTGGCTAATTCTTTTTATCTTAGAAAATTGATTGGTGGTTATTACTGTATTGATTGACCATAATCAATTAGATCTAGTCAACTAGTGTCTAATCAGTAAAAACACATGTTGATATCATGTACCAAGTGATCAATCACTAGTTAATCATTTACTATAAATGAAACACACAACTTTTGATTAAAAAAAGAGAGAGTAAACTAATTGAGAACAATGTTGAAGCTACAATCAAAACTTTCATAAGGTCAAATTATATCACTTTGTTATTGATATATGAGGGAAGTGGAGTCTTTAAATTCATTATGATATTTGGTGGATTCCTCTTTGGTGTTCCCAAATTTCGTCTAGATAGAAATAGATGAAGGACTTAACCAATTTTAATTAAGCAATGAGGGGGTATGAGTCAACGGAATTTGGCCAAATGGGAGAATTTTATAACAATTTTGAAATCCGAGGGAATAAATATGTTTTTCAAAAGAGTAGATGCCATCAATGTGATTAAGTCAGAATTGAGGGATATATTTGCAATTTTCCGTTCCATTAGGCCGGTTCACCCGCCAAAACTCCCCCGAGTATAAATATCCATCAATTTCAATCAGTCGTCGTCTTCCTCAACCTGCAAAAGTTCTCTCCTGAGTCTGACTTCCGAAGCTTCTGGAAATTCCTGCTCGTCAAAGTCTCTCTCTCTCTCCCCATTCGCTTGCACGAAGTACAATTCTGTGATTATTTTGCCAATTCGTCACACGGTCTGGTATTTTCAGTTCAGAATTGATTATCGGAATCGAATCATAGAAAACGAGTATTACTCTTTTTTTTTTTTCCTTTTTGTGTGTGTGTAAACTAGCGTCGCAGATTTGATCCATTTTGGATCTCAGACCAACTGAAATGATGATTTTCCTTTTTGTCTGTAATTCAGCCTTTAATGTTTTCAGCTACAAGCTCGTCGATCTTTTTTGCACCCGAAAACCTTAAACAAAGAAGAATTCGCGACAATCTTTCAGTAGAACAATGAAATTTTATCAAATTAACTGTTAATTTGACGTTCCTGGTATGAAATAGTGAAAACTTTGCAAATTTTAGTGAGAATCCTTAAAACAAACCCTAAGAAAATTTTATGTGCTTATTTCCATGTTTTATTTTCCCTTTCGATCTCTGACTTACAAGCAGGTTTACAGTTGTTCGGTCGAATTTACTTCTAATTTTATTGGAATGTTCTTTGGATCTGAGAATACGATCTTCAATATAGTTTAATTTTCCCCTTTCCGCAGCCGTTGATGAAACAAGTGCGATTATGGATTCATATACATTGAAGTCCGTGTTAGATTTGCCTGTTCCTCTTCAGTCAACTTTTAGTTTCAGGTAATATCTGTATTGTATGTACCTTTATCAAATCAGAAATGGTTCTTGTCTTATCAATTAATGTTAGAGTGCTTAATAATATATTCTTCCTGTTTGGCATTACGCATGGAACGTGCAGGTATTTCAATTCTCTTCAGAGTGAATGCTTTCCAGTCTGTTTCCACTCCGATGCGAACATGGTTGTTTCAGCACCAACTGGAAGTGGTAAAACAGTACTCTTTGAGCTTTGTATCTTGAGGCTTCTCTCAAGGTTTATCTCCCAGGATTCGAAGTTTGTTCCTATAAAGGGAACTCTCAAGACAGTAAGCTCTTTGTTTTCTTTGTGTTCGATCTCTTTTTCCTGGTAGTGTTTAAAATTAAAAAAGAAAAATGTTTTGATCCTGAAAAGTTTGATTGAATCTCACATTTAACAAGAGGATAATCCATTTGATTTCATTTAGCCTTCTATGTTGCTCAATAGATATACGTAGCGCCATCCAAGGCTTTAGTACAGGAGAAGCTTCGTCATTGGAGCCAAAAGTTTGAATCATTAGGTGTAAATTGTTTGGAGCTGACAGGAGATAATGAATCTTACAACATAAGGAATATACAAGATGCTGACATTATTTTAACCACTCCTGAGGTGAGGACGAGTTTGTGTCTTAGACAAACATGTAAGATACCAGGTTCCATTTCCATTGTATTTATACTGTTTTTCTTTCACATGATATCATAGGGCCTTGGCCTCATGTTGTTGTTTTTGTCCTCTATTAGAAATTTGATGCAGTAACTCGGCATGGCATAAAAGACGGTGCATTGAGCTTTTTCAGTGATATAGCACTTCTACTTATTGATGAAGTTCACCTGTTGAATGATCCACGTGGAGCAGCTTTGGAGGCGATTGTCAGCAGAATAAAAATGCTTGCACGAAATCCTGTAATGAAATCAAGTTCCCTGGCTCATGTTCGTTTACTGGCTGTGTCGGCCACGATTCCAAATGTTGAGGACCTTGGTAAGAGAGATCTAATGGTATTGCAAAAGAAAGAAAGATAAGTTTTAAATTTTGAGCAATAAAACATTTGAGAATTTACACATTTCACATAAAAATTGCAGCTGAATGGCTAGAGGTTCCTGCTCAAGGAATCAAAAGGTACATTTGTTTTAAAATATTATCAGAAATGCTTGCACACAAACACACACACGCAATATATATATGCACAGGTAGCCTTTTTATCCTGTTTTGCCTCTGGGTTATGTTTTCGCAGGTTTGGAGAAGAAATGAGACCTGTGAAGTTGACTACTAAAGTTTTCGGTAAGAAGGTTCTGCTATTCTTAAAATTCAGAACTTGATGAAATTTTTATACTTCAGAAAGGGCTATACTCATTACTTGTACGTTTTTTGAGGAAGGTAAATATTTGTTGGGGGTAATCACACTAAATTGTTTATGCATATCTCAACGCTTCCATGTTATTATCATACAACATTATCATTGTCTTGATCCGTATCCCAACCACTTCTGCTGCAGGATATACTCCAGCAAAAAATGATTTTCTATTTGAGAAGGCAAGCCTTAATCTGACTGAATTTCTGGATTATCCTTAAAATGCACTTCTGTTGCTCTAGGATATTATATTGACTAGGAATATGAAACTTCCATGTTGTTGTCAATAAGTTAAACCACTTCTGACTTTTCTCCTGGTTGGTTTGTGTTCCATTCTTCAGCGCCTTCAAAACTATATTTTTGGTAAGCCGGAGCCATTCAACTACTTTTTTTAACAGAATGTTTTCAGAATGAAATTTATGCATGTTTTTCTTTTGAGTATGTCTGCACTAATATCATGCTCCAAATTTTCATGTTCGAAACTTATTTCTAGATATTCTCATGCTCTATTCAAAAGGGAAGTCTGCTCTGGTCTTTTGTTCAACTAGAAAAGGGGCACAAGAAGCAGCACAGCGGCTGTCTCAGTCAGCAATGACATACGGTCACTCAAATCCATTCGTTAAGGACAAAGAACAGCAGGATCGATTAAGGGAAGCTTCAATGTCGTGTAGTGACAAGCAAATGCAGTCCTATATTCTTTATGGTGGTATATAGAAAACTTCTGCTATTTGGTACTCTGCTTTACAAATCTGATGCCGTTATCTATCTGTTGCTTGGCTCATGATTAAGTACCAGAATAAAAAGTATTTCCATGTTTGCAGTTGGTTATCACAATGGTGGACTTTCCCTTAAGGATCGTAATCTCGTTGAAAGTCTTTTTCTTAGTGGCGATGTTAAGATTCTGTGCACAACAAATACTCTAGCCCATGGAATCAACCTGCCAGCCCATACAGTTGTAATAAAATCGACCCAACACTTGTACGTTGACCTATCGTTTCTACCACCAGTGAACCGAAATTTGAAAAACCTCTGTAATTTACCAAAAAATGTATTTTGTACCAGCAACAAAGAGAAAGGTCTCTACATGGAATACGATCGGTCCACAGTACTACAGGTTTGTCAACGGTTTGGATACACATCAGTTAAAGCGTTAAACCAAACTAGTTTTAAGAAGATTCCCATTGGACAAAATGGAGATATTGCTAGATTGCTAGGTTCTTGTATTTCTCGATTGTCTCTTGATATCTTTGCTTACTCCCAATGTCTATTTGAAAGAATCGCAGGCTAATGTAAGTAATCTTAGGAATTATTGCATCTACACAAAATGATAGTTTTGTGAAATATGTTCTCATGAGGTTAGTTGTGATGTCTTGCAGATGTGTGGAAGGGCAGGCCGGCCACCCTTTGATGACACAGGAATGGTTATAATCATGACAAAAAGAGACACGGTAGTTCCTAACCTTTCTTCCATCATTTCGTTCTTGCATATCTTCTTATGTTTTAGCGTTATGTAGTTACTAATAGATGTAGCTTACCTTTTTTTTTGGTAGTTATTGAACTGTCATGATTCTTCATTGGTAATTAGCACTACTACTCTATCCCAGGTACACTTGTATGAGAATCTCTTGAATGGATGTGAAATGGTGGAATCACAGTATGTATATATAACTTTCCAATTTTACAATGAGATGGTTCCTGGGAATTCAGAACTTTTTTTTTTTTTGGAAACATTATGTGTTTCAAATTCTGTTGTTGATTGTCTGTTTGCTTTAGATTGCTTCCATCTGTCACGGAGCATTTAACTGCTGAAATAGCTCAACTGACTGTCTCCGACATTACGAAGGCAATTGAATGGATGAAGTGCTCGTACTTGTATGTGAGAATGAAAAAGGCATGTAGTTCTTCGAACCCCTGTTAAGATGTTGGTTAGGTAATCCTTCTCATCTACCTGATTCTGAAAATATGGTGCATAATCAGAACCCAGGAAATTATGCAGTTAAGAAAGGGATCTCCAGAGATCATATAGAAAAGCATCTGCAAGGTAACACTACAGTCCACTGGTGGAATTAATACTACAAAAAAGAAAAATGCAATAAAAAACAACTCCTTTCCTCCTCTATCTCTATTCCTAATCAAGGTTATGTTTTCCAGAAGTTTGTGTTCAGAAAGTCACTGAGTTATCAAAACATCAAATGATCTGGACTGATGAAGATGGTTTCCTTTTGAAACCACTAGGTATCAGTAGCAGACATCCCTATACCAGTAAACTATTTATGGATGAAAAGATACTTCACTTTCTAACCATTTTCCTTTTTGTTTCTTCAGAGCCTGGAAGGTTGATGGCGAGGTACTATTTGAAATTCGACACAATGAAACTAATTATGCAGGTCCCCATGAACTGCACTTTGGAAAACGCTCTTAATGTGATATGCCATGCTGAGGAAATTGCATGTAAATATACTTTAAGTTCTTGTTGAATTTCTTTGCTGTTTTACGAACCATCAATTCAGGCGTGGTATTTGTGTTTTCTGGAAAATGCAGGGATACAACTTAGACGCAATGAGAAAAGGATTCTGAATGACATCAATACTGATAAAGAAGTTCGGTTACGCTTTCACGTCCTCACTGATAACGGGAAACGGAAAAAGCGTATTCAAACTCGAGAAGAGAAGATATTTGTTCTGATTAATGACTGCTTGACTGGAGATCCTTTAATTCACGATTTATCCCTGACCCAGGTTTCAGTTTCTACAATTATCTTAGTGCATACATTTTGTGGAATTTGATGCTTGGAGCTAGATTCAAAAGCCAGTGGTTTCCGTGATGTAGGACGTGAGTTCTATATGCTCAAATGGATGCAGAATTGCCAAGTGCATGAAGGAGTATTTTATTTTTAAAAAGAATTATAAAGGAGCGTTGAATTCAGCCCTTATAACTAAGTCATTGCATCAAAAACTCTGGGATGATAGTCCTTACCTGCTGAAACAATTACCTGGGATTGGCATGGTGACAGCCAAGGTCTACTCTATGACTTGTTAATTGCTGTCCGAAAACTGGGTCCCTCTTGTTGACTCTTGGCAAGCCCCTTCTCTCTATTGTAGGCGCTAAATTCAATGGAAATTAAATCATTCGAGGCACTGGCTGAAGCTGACCCCCGGAGGATAGAGATAGTCACTGGTCGAAAATTCCCATTTGGGAATCATATCAAAGACTCTTTACTGTCTCTTCCTCCAAAAGTCCAAATGAAGGTTGAGGAAACTGAATGCCAAATGCGTGGGAAGTCGAAACTGGTGATAACATTGACAAGGATATCAGAACCTATTCAGTTAACGAAAAGACATTATGCTGACATGGTATGTTGTCTAGAGTTTTCCCTGAGCATTTTCTTCAAATTTGGTGATGCAGTGTCGATTACTTGTTGTTTAGTATGATAATGAAGATTTACGCTTAACAGATTGTCGGTTCTGAAGAAGATAACCTGATTGTCTTGCATGAGAAAATAAGGTGAATTGACTATTTTGTTTACCTGTAGTGCTATGCCTGATTCCGTAATCATTTTGTGCTGAACCACCGTAAGATAGAATGTTAACTCATCTTACCTGTTTCTGCAGAGTGGATGAGTTTTCCAGGTATGCAAATTTAAAACCTGCACTCTCTTCTCTGCTATGAATACCGAGTATCATATTATAGATTTATACATGGTCATAACCGTTATTTTTTCTAATAAAAATAAAAAAGTATTTATTCAACTCCAGAGCTTAGGAAGATTAACTCACTGACATTAAATGGACAATTTCTCTAGCGAAGAAATGTGCGTGGATTGTAACTTACTTTGCTGTGACATTTCTATGCTTGTTTTTTAAACAACATAAAAATTTCTTTATAAAGTACGAGTAAAACACGAGATAAGCAGGTTTTTTTTTTCATCACAGCCCCTATAGCATGGTAATTCACCTGTCAAACCCCCAGAAAGGAAAGCTGACTGTTAAGGCTGATCTTATTTTTGAAGATTACAGTAAAGCCTCTTTCATGAATGTCTAGATTTCGTGACTTTAAGACACAGTGGCTCCTAAAATCCTTAGATTTACTTCTTGGTTTCGTTCATCTAGTTGGCATTGATCTCCACCAGAAGCTTGTATTGACAAAAGCGAGCAATTTAAACTTCAACTTCGAAAGGGAAAAAACACAGCTTTCTTCTTTTGCTCCAACACAAGAAGTATGGGTTATAGATGACGATGATGAAGAAATTATATCTCAAGCTCCGACTGAAAAGCCTCGCAGCTCTACTGAATCTGATGATGTAGATGATTCAATGTAACTGTTTTCTCTATAGATAACTGCCTTTTTTCTTGGATCTATTTTTTCATTCGCTTTCTTAATTACTTCGAATAGGTCTGAAAATTTATTTTGATAAAACCCATGCTTTCTGTCCCAGGCCCAGTTTCAAGATTCTAGGTGAAGAGTTTGACGAAGGTATTATGAGATAAACTCTGCATATCTTTTCTTGATCCATTATTTCCATTATGTTTTTTGCTTTCACTAATCACTTCTACCTCTAACCAATAAAGATGAGCCTCCTGTCAAAGTTAATGAAGACAAAACCAAAATCGTAACAGAGAACAAAATATTTGAGCACATACGTGAAAAGGCCAAAAGCTTCCCTGACTTGGCTGCATCAAATATTGCCTATCCTCCATCAAATGAGACCCTGAATCTTGCAAGGAAGCGTGCTCGTGAAAAGGAGCTCGAATTCCTTAGTGAAATAGAAGTTTTAGAACAAGAGATGGAAAAAAAACAGAAATCAAAGACAGACTTTGGTCAAACCATCTCTAGAATCCAGTGAGAGAGACCCGAATAGACAGAACATTGAAAATTCTCGATCTCCACAAAATCAAATTTCAGCCAGAAGCTCATGCACCTTCAACTTAATGGACGAAAGAGGTGCATTCTTATACCAAGCAACACTGACTACTATTATTGCTTGATCTTTAAATAGAGTTCTTGATCGCTTTTTCTATCACTGAAGGTGGCCTTTCCCCCGAACCTGAACAAGGCATCGTCAAAAATTTAAACGACAAGACAATATTCGATCACATACGCAGAAAGGCCAAGGGATTTCCCCTGTTTGGTACAATGCAGACTCAGTCCGAGCCTTCAATCCATAAAAATGAGCGCTTGTCTACGAGACAGATCGAGGTTTGCAGTGAGACATGTGACATACCAAAGTGGAAAATATCCGATAGTCTTGTGGAAGATGCGATGATCACATTAGATTCAGGAACTGAAGAGGCTGGAAACTATGTATGTGATGGAAGGCAGGGAAAAAAGATGAAACATGACATGTATTCTGGAAGCCCTGGCAAGGCTTTTGGGAAGTTGAATGCTTCCCCTGGAGTTTCAAGCACTGGTGTTGATATATCATTTCCAAAAATGCTGTCGTTTGATATCTCGATGTTGAAGAAAAACAATGAAACGACTGACCAACGTAGCAAAATGGAGAAAAGAGGGAAGCAGCTAGACTCTCCGACTGTGTCGGTGCAGAACCAGCGCTGCTCATTGGAAACGCCTGGCAACGGCAAAAAGATGGCACAATCATTCCTTGGGTTTGAGAGCGTCTTTTCCTTTCTCTGATTTGTTTTCCATTGCTAGCCGAGATTGGAGGATATCTTGATGGTTTCACAAGTTTTATTTCTAGTAGTTCATTGCACTGTATTTCTTACAGTAGATGGTATTTCTTTCCAGATCCTTGTTGGTCCCATTGTTTTCAACAGGCAGCTATGAAACTTACGCTATTAGACCGAAGACCTTTTTATTTTATTTTACTTTTTTATTTTTATTTTTTGTGGGATTGCTACATCAAAGACATTGTTAGACAACAGATACTGCTAAATGCTAATACCTACAAAGACAAAAAGAGTGAAATTTCTTAACTAAAGCTATGGAACTTCCTTAAAGCTGACGTCTTCAGCCTTCTTTTCCCCTTTGGTAACGGTTTTGTTTCCAAAAAACAACTGTTAGCAAAAGCGACAATAGGCAATGAATTGAAAAATGACAACAAACTCAAAACAGCCATGAAATTAAAACGGCAATGATTAGATAAAAACGACATCAAATTCAGAGCGACATTGACAGAAAAACGACGTAAAAACGGAAAATAACATTAAAACATATATAAACGACAGAATCCTTCATGAGCATCGAGAAATATACCAAAGATAATCAGGCATACGACAATGATACAAGAACACGATATCTTGGGGGGAAAAAAAGCCCTCTGAGAAAACGACAAGTAACCAAATCCGACACGTCCTCTAGTAATTAGAAGTAATTTTGGGGTCCAAGTTTGAGTTTTGAACATGACGCCACTCCAATACTAATTTTCTAATTAACAATGATATTCATTTTTTTTTCTTTAAATTAATAAATTCTGAAGTGTTTATCGCGTGGATTAGGTAACACCAGAAAAAAACTCACCAAAAAAAGATAACACCAGAAAATAATTACGATTGTCATGTATAAATTAATGGTACTAAAAAGAATCAGAGCTAAACAAAATACTTAGCACTAGTCTTGAGTTTTAGTATAAAAATCGGACACGTCCTAACGACGTGTCACGACTCCACGGCCCAAAACTGTGTTTCAAGTGAATCCATCAGAGTTCGCGTAGCTTCTGATAGACTAAAAACAGTTAAATTTGCCGCTTTGTTCGTTAAAAAAGTAAAATGATATAAAATAAAATAAAGAAAAGGGAAAGAAGAAGAAGAAGAAGAAGTAGAAAGGTTGCCGGTTTTATTTTTCTCTCCGTTTCTGAAGCCTTATTCTTCCGTTGGACCAACATCTACATCTCTGTTCTCTTTCTCTCTCGAGGTAATTACTATTCCCTAAAGTTTAGCCTCTGGTTTTGGTCCCTTTCCACCGTTATACTATTCCAAGCCTAGTTCAATTAGGGGGGGAAAAAATACAAATTAATAAATGAAGACAAATTGATTATTGCATTATAGGTTTAGTTCAAAATTTTGCTTCAATTGTGATCGAAGACATAGTCTAACTATAATACTATATATGATTCTACTTATATATGATTTTACTTAAAGGTGTAGAATTCAATCCTCCACCCAAGTTTAAAAAAAAAAAATTTGCTTCAATTAATGTATCTAAAAAAAATTCAGATTCCGTCACTAAATATAACAAATAAAGATAACAATTATAAATAGAATTTATATTTTAAAATTTTCAGTTGCATTTTTTTAATACAGTATATCTTAAAAAGTACAAAATTTTTTTATTCTTTATATATTCTAGCTCAAGATTTTGCTTCAAATGGGGTTAATATATGTATTAAAATTTTTAGGTTCTTATTGATTTGTTTATTGTTCTTTGTTGAGCACGTGTTTGGAATTGTGACAATTGGTGACCATAAAATGCAATACTAGTGGAAAGTAGACATGGGAGCTAATGTTGCTTATAGGGGTCCCAGTGTCATTAAGGAGATCTTCTATGGGATAAGCATTGGCCTAGCTGCTGGTTTCCTCTGGAAAGTGCAACATTGGAATCTCCAAAAGAAAACAAAGGAATTTTATGAGATGCTTGACCGTGGTGAAATCAGTGTTGTGGTGGAAGAAGATGAGTAAGCTACTTACTTACTAACTATATGAGTTCCCCAAAAAGTAAATAAATAAATAAAAGGATTATTCTCATCTATGTCCTTAAATTTTAGGATCACTCTTATTTTGTCTATGAATTTTAAATGAATTTTAAAAACTCACACTTTGTCCCTGAACTTTAAATTTAACTCCATATTATCATTTTTATCAAAATTTCAATTAAAAAAACAGACGAAAAAAATCAAGTTAAATGCAGTTATATGGTCTTTTTTTCATTTGTTTTTAAATCCTGACATAATGAGTTTAGTAAGGTTAATTCTCTTCTTTTTTTTTAATCTATTTTTAACTGAAATTATGATAAAAGAGATAAAGTGGGGATAAATTCAAAATTTAATAAACAAAATAGGAGTTTTTAAAGTTTAAGTGATAAAATGGGAGTGATCCTAAAGTTCAAGAGCAGATATGAAAATAATCCGTAAAAAAGAAAAAAAAGAAAAAAGAAAAAAAGGGAATAAAAGGGCCTTTAGTTGTTTGTAAGTTAGTGTCTGTTGTGTATGGTTTTATGTAAAATCAGATTTTGTGATTGGTAGTTAGTACTAATGATCACTGAAACTTACTTTGGTACTTTGAGTGAGGGCCTTTGTACTAGACATGATCAGTAGGAAGTTTTATCCCATTTGGCTTTTTTCAAAATCTTCTAATGGTTTGTATTTGGAGGCACTCTCATTATGCAGTGAATGTTTCACAGTTTCGATTCTTTTAGCTGTGAAATCTTTACCATTCAAACAAACACAATGTGCTCAACAAAGCCAGTTCAGTGCCTATTTGATGTCGTTTTCTTGATGTCTTGTGATTTGGGTGCACAGTTTTTTTGCTTTTCATATCTGGTTTCTTCTCATCAATCAAACGAATATAGCTTCTTCAATTGATGTTGTCGTGAAAATGATTTGAAGGACATGCACACTTTTGGCTAATTATTAACTGATTTTAAAGCAGCATGATAAACACAAAAGATTTTTGACAATGTTGTCTCCTAAAGTTTTCAACTTTTGAGAACTTGCCCATGAATTCTTAATTTTGACAATTTATATCCTGAATTTTTTTAAGTTATTACATTGTTCTTCCTTTTGTTAATTTCCATTAATTAGGGATTTGAATCTCTAAGGTTGGCCTAAGCTTTTGAATTGGATTTGGAAGTTTTCTAGAGGATATGGGATGTTCCTCCATCCTCGCATAAGGTGTATATGTAGGCTTCTCGTTACCAATTTAATGGAAAGTTAAGCTAAAAGGGGTATATCGTAATAATTTAAAAAGTTTGTAGGATAAACTATCAAAATTAGAAATTAGAAGTATGGAAGGTGATTATCAAAAACCAATAACTTTAGGGACAAATGTGGAAGAAAAAAAACCCCCTTAACATGTGTTAAAGTTTTGTAAAATGAAAGTTCTTTTTTTATGCTTTATTTTACTTCTTAAGAATGCACTGTGAAACTGTTTTTATTTTTATTTTTATTTTATTTATTTTATTATTTCACAGCCTGTCTCATTTACCTTCAAACGTTTGCTACCACATAAATTGATAAATATTTCATTTTCCAATGTATTTGGTATTTCATTTTCTGAGTAGGAAGATGTTCAACGTTTTGTTCACAAAAATCAGCCCATCTATCATCTACATGGCCCCAGCTAAGGCTAAATTAGCGTCACCCACCAGGCTATAAGTTGGCAAATATTAAATACTCTCATCTAAACAGCAATCCTTGCATTTATGATGCTCTTGTTACAAGGAATAAAAATTCTTGAGCAAAATTACAACTATATAGTCCATTTAAGCTGTCAAATCTAGTATTATTACATAACTACTACCAATATGCTGTGTAATTCAATTGTGAAACAACACTTGTATAAGCGTACTCAAACTTATACAGTAAAGTGTGACATGCCCATTTGAGTTTTCTTGAAAAGTACAGAGAAAATGAAATATTAACATCAGTGGGACTACAATTATTACAACCTATCCCTTATCAACAACCCCCACCTCCTTACATTATAAATTTATTGAACCAAAAAGTTGAGGTCTACAAAATTTTAGAACTTTCTTTTTTGACCAAAAAAAAAGAAAAAAAAAAGTTAACAAGCAACCTATTCAGATTTGTCTTTCACACAATCTGCTTTATCCCAAAATTGAGGTTTCTAGAATCTAACCCACGTGTTTCCTTTTTGGTGAGATTTCTATTTCCATACTTCAAAAAAAGTGCTTTTTTTGTTCTCTTTCAAGTAATCACCACTTAAGTTTTTCATTTGGAAGGTGACATTGTCGGTCTCTTTATCTTCATGTGAAAATTCCGATCTTTTTATCTTCACGTGAAAATTTCTGCCATTAAATGATGGAAAGAAACGATCTCAGTCTTCGAAAGAAAAAAAGGTTGTCAACTTTTAGCTGAAGAAACTTCAACGGCTCTGCTCATTTCGTTCCTCTCATCCAACGGCTGAGATTAGGCTGATTCACATTCTTGATGGCCATTCTGAACTGTTTGCACTAGAAATAAAATCCGAGGATGTGTAAGAGGCTTCAGCTTTTGGTAATGCATTTGATGGTAAGCTTTGTGAGCTAAAGGACCTAGAGGAGCTTGTTGGGTCCAAAACGGCGGCGTTTAGGAAAGGGGGTTGGTTTGGTGTAGGTATCTCCCTTTCTTCGTTGGTTAGCATTGAAACTACTTCAGCCATGGATGGTCTCAAAGGAGCTGAAGCCTGTGTGCAAAGGAGCCCTATTTGAAGCACATTGGACACTTCCTTTACTGGGAAATCACCTTTCAAGCCAGGGTCAGCTGCTTCATCCAATTTATCTGATTTGTAGTGCTTCCAAACCTGAAAGTTAAACAGAAAACGAAAATGAAAATCCTCCATTTGACTGTTTTCTTAAAAACATGCGATAAATTATTGATTGACTGATATCAGTTAGTGTTTAACTAATGTCAATTAATGAGTTACGGATTGATGGATCATTCCCAAAAAAAAATAATAATAATAAAAATAAAAAGAAATAAAAGCTTGGACATTTATTGAAAGAGGTGACTAAAACCAGCCACCTCACCTAATATCCCTTACAACGATATGATTAAGAACTTTATTTTTTAGGTGTTTGAGATGCTTACGGTTTGTAGAAGAGAGCCTGAGTCTTGTGCGAAGGCACAATTTCTTCTACCACAAACAATCTCTAGGACCAACACTCCATAACTATAGACATCTGCTTTCTCCGTAAGTTGACCTCGAACAAGATATTCCGGAGCCATGTAACCTCTGTTTCATAAATAAAAAATATGTCGGTAACTAAATGGAATTGGAAAAAAGAAAAAAAATATATTTACATGGTTAGGACGCTGACTTTTGGGAACTAGTTTGGTGGGAAAAGAGAAAAGTGTGCTTACATTTATTTGCAATAATCATTCCATGGTAGGGTAAGCTTATAAAAAAAGGCAGATTTACGCTGGCATCATCATATCATAAAAGTACAAAAACTAGACAAAAGCTAGAGAAGATTTGACGGTTCAAAATTTTCATGGTCCAATTTTCATTCGTCCATTTTTTTACCCTTTTGAGTTTCCACCATAGAGACAAAATGTACGGAAAGTTACAAAAGGCGAAAAAAAAAAAAAAAATCCAAACAAGGAGAGGGAATAAAAAGGAATGATTTTTGAACTTACAATGTTCCAGCAATTCCAGTGCTGAGATGAGTCTTTTCGGAACCAAAACACCTGACAAGCCCGAAGTCCGCAATCTTGGGAGTCATATCCTCATCAAGAAGAACATTGCTGCTCTTTATATCTCTGTGGATTATTCTCAATTTAGAACCTCCATGAAGATATGCAAGCCCCTCAGCTGTTCCGACGATGATGTTAAACCGCTGCTTCCAGTTCAGAATCTGAACCTTGTTCTTCTCTGCACATATCAACCAAAATTATGGCGGCTTCTGCTTCATAGGTTTCAACAGAAAGTGTGTGTTCAAATTTAAATTTTTGTAAGAGAAAATACTGTTTAAAAAAAATAAAAAATAAAGGAGAGTTCGAAGTTACCAAAAAGAAACTGATCGAGGCTTCTGTTGGGCACAAACTCATAGACCAGCAAGCTCTCTGGTCCTTCAATGCTACAACCAAGAAGCTTAACAAGGTTCTTGTGCTGAATTTTGCTGATCAGGTTGACCTCATTGAAGAATTCATCAACCCATTGCCTTGTGTTGAAGACCAGTCTCTTGACAGCCACAATTTGCCCATCTGGAAGTGTCCCCTTGAACACAGAACTAGCCCCACCTTGCCCGATTTTCGTCGAAGAGCTAAAGAAATCCGTGGCTCTTTCGAGCGTTTCGTACTTGAAATTCAAGCTAGACCTGTGGATCGACATCGCAGCGTGACCGAGATTCTTCCGCACTACAACAAGAATTAAAAAAAAAAAAAAAAAAAAATCATTATAATGCATTTTTTTTAAAAAAATTAAGCACTAAATTAGTACATACCTGCTCTTGTCTTTGATACTCTTGCATATGCTATATAAGCACCAAACAGACACAACAAAACAAATGCAACTACTCCTAGAACAATTGCTATAATAACTCCTTTACTTATTGAAGAACCTGAAATAAAATAAAGAAAAAAAAAATTTAGTGCCTTGTTTGGTTATCAGGAAAACTGATTGAATTTCAACAAAAGTACTTACCTCCACTCTCTGTTTTAGCATAAAACTTCTCAGTCGAATACCTCAAATAACACCCGGTATTCAAAATCCTCCCTTCTCTACTAGCCCCACACTTTCCGACCTCCGAACTCGCCTTCGTCAAACACTCTCTACACCCACTTTCCCCAACAGTCTCCCAACACTGCGCCAATCCAAACACGCCTCCACCCTTAACCTCAGCAACTCCGAACCCGCTATTTTTAACTGCCAAACTCGTCACCTCCGCCACCACAGACCCAACATCTTGCATAAACTTCGCCTTCTCGGTCTCGCCCGCCACCACGCCAAGCCTGGAGCTGCAGTTCACCGTGTCGAGAACAGGGTCAACGCTCTCCCCATAGAAGCTGTAGTTGTCGTAGCGGATGAAAACAGCCATCGAGGTAAATGCGGCCGGAGACGGCGGGGAGGCATCGGGGGAGCCTCGTCCTCGCCGCGGCGTAGCAGAGGAGGCAGTCGGTTTGGGAGAGGTCTTCGTGGCATTGAGCAAGGCCGTACATGGGAATTTTACTACTAGTGGCGGTGGAGTTGAGGGAGTAAGTATACCAAAGGCTGGTGTTCATTCCTAGTGATAAGCCCTCCATTTCCTTTGTGAAATCCGGGACGTTGCTGGTGTTTGTTGGTGGTCTTCCTGTCCCGCAGTAGAGCATGACTTCCGAGCGCCGAGGGTCGGACAGACATGTCGAGAAAAAGGTGGAGAAAAACAAGAATAAGAAGAACAAAAACAGTGTGGGGTTTTTGTTGTTGTGAAGAATTGAGATGGTTTGCATGGAATTCATGGAGTTTTAGAGAGAGAGAGAGAGAGAGAGAGGTTTTTAGATGAAAGTGTTGGGATTTTGTTTATTGGGTTTGCATGGCCGGCTTGTATTTTGACGAGATCATGATCTTAGAGAGTTGCAGATCAGGAGAGATATGGAACAAGAGAGAGAGAGAGAGAGACAGGTACTAATATGAAAATACTATTGGCAAATTTAGCGGCTTCGTCTTCTTCTTCTTTTTGGATTTGGGGACTATAATGTTCTGCTTTGTGGTTGTCCCTGTCTGATCTCTCTCTCTCTCATCGTGGAGGACAATAGTAAACGGCAACTGAGAGCAACTAGACTTACAAAACGTTAAAATTAATGGAAAGATTTTGAACTTTAGACTTTAAATTAGGTTGTTTATCATCACGAGCATCCACGCTTAGCATAATTATTTATTTTCTTTTTCCTTCCTTGCTGTTTCCAAATTACTTTTTAATTTGTCAGCCACATTTTTTTTCCACAAGCTTTGCTGTTTCCAAATGTACTGAATATTTTCTTTATTATGGTACTCCCTCCTTTTAGACTCTTTCTCAAGTCTCTTTTTCTCTCCTTCTAGAACTTGGCTCTCCCATTATTAAAACTTCAAGCTAGGTTTGCTTTGACTTCAAAATTAGCAGTTAAAAACTTGCAGCAGTTATGTTTATTTTTTAAAAAATATTTAGAGTTGAATACTTGAATTTCACTATTCTTCCGCACATCTTTTCTCTCCTTTGGCTTGCTATAATGGGCAAAACGCTCGGAATTTATCCAGTTGAATTTTATCTTATAGGGAGTGGATTGTTTACCGGCACCTGCAGGTAGTGTGAGTAGTATCAGCTGTCCACGGCTTTCACCCACCACCACCTTTTACGTGGGACCGGTCGGACTTGGCCACCTCCCATTCTTTTCTTTTAGGTGATTAATTATTATGAATTTTTGAGAAATTTTTACGATAATAATTGTTGCTTTAATTATTTGATTAATTTTTTAATAATTTAAATAATGATTAAAACGATTTTGTGTTGTGTATTATAATTTATAATGTGAATATTTATAAATTAAACCGTAAAAAATCAATTTTAATAATTAACAAAATGATTATTATTAGTAATACAAATAAGAAGTTCTAGAAGATTAAAAGAAAAAGGAGTTCCTTAGTTCCATGATTATATTGACGACGTGTACCTTGTAGGCGTCAACCAAATCGCTTCTTTGCAGTGAAGATTGCACTAATTGATTTAGAAAGTGCGTTTACAGACTGCACTCTATAGCTCCCTGTTTTCCGCCAACATCTTTTGGGTTCTAATATGACGAAAATTCTCTATCAGTATGGCTGCCATGCTGAGTTGAAACCATCATGCCTTAAACTTTAGAGAATTTCGTGTACGAGAATTTTACATTTTGTTTTTAAACGTCATATTTTTGTTTATCTCTCTTAATTTAGTTTATATCTATATTTTTATTTTAATACGATCTTGATCCTATATAAGATTGAGAAATATACACTATTAGTAAGAATACTCTGTCATTAAAAACAAAACAAAAAAAAAACAAACAAAAAACAAAAACAAAAATCCTTCTCGTTATAGAGAAACGAATTATTAAAAATAGGTTTTGAAATATTATAATTTTGAACTATTAAATTGCGTTTGAATTATATCAAATTAAAATTAAATATTACAATTTATCAGTTTAAAATTAACGTCCGACTTATATATGTTTGATGTCTTTCCACGAAATTTTCATAATTACTATTATACATTTACGTGTAGAAAAGAATTAAATTAGTACTAGAACAAAGGCTAATAAAAAGGAAAATAAAGAATTAGGAGTTGGATTATGTATGGAAGAAAGTTTGATGTATGACGAGCAGATTGGACAGCGAAGACCCACTAAGGCACTACTCAAAATTCGTAAAATTTTTCGGTCGTTGTAAACAGCCCGGGTTACAAAAAGAATGAGATGAGAAAAGTCTCCCGTTGAATCATTACAATTTGGAACTATATTTATTGACATTTTGGGAGCAAAAGTCACATTTCTTACCCTTTTATTTTTTTTGTCTGCGAAGATAAACAAATTGGGCAAAATTGATCACAAAATTCCTGCACTTATGGCGTGTATTCTGCATTTTCCACCGTTGTCTTGTTCAAAAATTCTAAAATCTCGGCTACACGAGGACCACGAAGTATATTTCTTATTTGAAAAAAAAATTATTTGCCTCAAAAATACATATTGTATTGAAAATATATGGTACATGTGATTTACCTATGTTGTTAGATTTCTATGATAACAAATAAAAAAAATACATTATTGATAGGGTTCTATTTTTCAATTGTTATATCTATATCAGAACTGTATATTTTAATATGATTTTGATCATATTCAACTGTCATAAATATATACTATTTATGATTAAAAAGACCTATAGTAAGGTGGAAAAACAACTAAACTATAGTCATATCCTCAAATTTTTTTGTTGGGTGTACATAAATTATTATCAGATATAGATGAAGGTTGACACCGAAAAGAACGCGATGAAGACGATAATTCCAAATGTTCATCAATGTAAGGAGGCTTGGACGGCTTTGGCAATTCGATTTCGTTTTGTTTAAACAACTGAATTGCCATTGACATGCTAGGACGTAAAGATGGTGATTCTTGGGTACATAATAGACCTACTTGCACTACTCTTTTCACTTCTTCAATGTCTTTAATCTCCAAGCTTTTCTCCAAAATCTCCATTACTGTTATATATATATATATATATATTCACACACCAAAGAAAATCAAGTCATTTATAAAATAAGAAATGGAACTTTTCTAAATTAAAAATTAAAAAAAAAAAAAACATGGAGAGTTTTACATGAGCAACTAGTGTTTTAAAAGGACGATCGGGATTCAATTTGTTATTCCTCACACCACTTGCTATCTCCAAAACAATAACTCCAAAGTTATAGACATTGACTTTTCGGTTAATCTTCCTTGAGCAAGGTATTCAGGAGCCAAGTAACCACTAAAAACGTCAATGTCCCTGCAATGGTGGCACTAGAAACGTTTCTGCCACATGAAGAAAACCTTGCCAAACCGAAATCTGCGATTTTCGGTTTGTAAAAAGAATGTTGCTTGCTTTGATCATGTCTCTGTGGATTATCCTCAATTGACAGCCTATGTGGAGGTACTCCAAAGCCTCGGCTGTTCCTATGATTATCTGCAGCCTCTTTGTCCTTTCTTCTTCTCTAGGTCTTCCTTCAACAGATGGCACAATTAGATCATAAATTTGTTGCAACAAAACAATGGTATAGTATATAGTACTATATATAATTCCCAATTGTTCTCTAAATTCGTCAATCTTTATACGACCATTCAAAATCATATACAATTGAGTACTCGCTTGTCTAACAATTCTTATGACTTTTCTATGAGCCAGAATAGAAAAGACTAGCAAACATATGAAAAAAAAAAAAAAAGGAAACGTCAAAATTGATGTCCTTTTTCTAAATATAATGATTTGATTTTGATGCGGTCTGACGATTGAAAATTATCTAGTGGAAATTATTTCTTTCTTCTTCTCTAAGTTTAAATTTCTTTGACACGAAGTTCAAACGCGTATATGTAGTAGTAGAATGTCGAGGGGCTACCAAATAAGACGCGGTCAAGGCTTCTGTTGACAAGGAGTTCATAAACAAGGAAGCTGTTAGCGGTAGTGAAACAGCAGCCAAGGAAACGAGCCAAGTTTTTTGTGTTGAGCTCTACTTATGATGTCAATTTCATTGCATATCTATATATATATATATGCATGAAAATAATCAATCAAATGTTTAATAACATCCTAACAATACAAAGAAAAAATCATTAACTTCAAAAATTCATGGTTTTTGCACTTATTTTAAAACTAGTTGACAGCACGTAGCAGACAACGTAGCAGACAAATAAATAATATATATATATATATATGCACGTGATGTTGACATGACCATCACGTGGCAAGCAGGGAAGGAAGACAAAAAAAGTAATTGACTTTTTAAAGTATAGTATAGATTTTTGAGACATTTTTTAAAATATATATATATATATATATATATCGTTTCATAGTAATCTTATAATTTTTTTATGCGGTTGATTTCTAAACTACTAATATTGTGACAATAGAAATAATGATTATTTTGATACTCTAGAAACTAATCTACCTAAAAAAATAAATATTTTAGGAATCAAATTGTGAACCATGCTACTAGTTCAAAGACAAACGGTCCAAAAATCTGATTACGAATTTCCACAATAGGATCTCAAAATAAAATAAACACTTTTACCCCCCTATTTGTGTTATGTTATACCCTGAAAACTTCACCATAACCTCCGTGACCAAGCTTGTGGGCATCATCAAAGCCCTCGATTGCTTTCTCAAGTGTGGAGTTAACTGAACTCCAAGAAGTTCAAGCCCCTCTTTGCTCCCGACAAATCTATCTGCATCCCTTTAGCTTAAAACCAGCCAAACAAAACGACAACATAATAAACTCCTTTTAACTATTGGACAAAAGGGTGAAATAAAAACGACATTAATTAATTGTTGGAAAATATAATCATATATAGATTTATTATCCTGACATACTTCCATGTGATTTCCAACCGCGAATCTTGCGGTTGTAAGTAGCTCTGCTGGCATAGATTCCAACTACAACAATCAATGCGCTAATAGAAAGCCCAACAGTGACATATGTCGCATATACTAGCATAATCTCTGCGAAAGAAATAAATAAATAAAAGGAGAAAGGAAAAAAAAAAAAAAAGGTCCCAGATGAATTTTAGGGTTAGTTAAAGTTAAATTATTGATTATTATATAGTGCAATGATCAAACTGAGTGATCATTATTTTTAACCTGACAATTTAAATTAGACGACACTTATGAAATAAATATAAAGGTGCAGTTTTAAAAAATTCTCAAAAATTCTCTCAAAGAATCTAAATCCTAAGGATATATAGTCAATGGTTCTCTCAAACTCTAGAATGAGAGCATCTTAGAATCTCCTAAAGTTGCTGGTCCCAAAATTTTGTAAAGAATTTGAGTTTGTCCATAAAAACTTCTAGAAAAGAGAGAGAACATATTCCGCGGTCTTTTTTATATATATATATATATATATATATATATATATATTTAATGCAAGTTAGCTTTTAGGGACTACATGTTCAACTCTGGTTCTAAGACTAGGCAATCAAAATGAGACTTGTAGCATAATTTAGAACAAAATAACCTTTGGCTCTACGGGCATTTGGGTTGTTCCCAAAATCGTAATCATGATAGCAAGCATGATAAAAAAAAAAGACTTAGAGTGAAAGATTAGACTTTAATAAAAATTAACAAAATTAAATTAGGACAAGCATGATAGTAAGAATTCCATTATAAGGTGAAGAGTACGAATCTCGATTTCCTAAATTAAAAAAATGATTTAAAAAAAAAGGGACTAGGATAAGCAAAATGTTCCTAAAATTGCAAAGCCTGAAATTAACAGCCTTTTTAACAAATAATACCAATGAAAACAAAGACTGAGACACAAAACTTGAGACGTTAGTTATGATGAGAGTAACAATTATATCACCCTAAAATCATCTGGTTCTATAGGCTGATTGAAGGAGTAATTCTCAGCTCTAATGAAGCACCTGCCGAAGAAAATACGACCTCCGGTGGCGGGAAAGCAACCGGACAAGATCTCTTTAATTTCGCAAAAAAAAGCCTAACATTCTTTGCCGGACAGATCTCCCAGACATTGGGAAAGCACATAAAAACGCTGAGGTGGATCCCCCCATTTCCCCCATGGTAAACTAGACTCGTTCCATGTTCTCTTCCACGGCTTTAACAATCTTATCGTAGTTGAGGACATAGTCGGACACGTTGCCGACAACATCATCTCTGCATGATCGCGTTATGAGTTCCATCGGAAAGGCCGAGTTCAAGACACAATCGACGCCAAGGACGATGACGAGGAAGATTAAGGTACACAACAAGGGCGCCATGCAAGAGGAAGAGGATGATTTTTTTTTTTTTTCCCCTTCTTTGATCTATTTTGATTTTTCATTTTTTTTTTTTTTTGCTTGTTTTTTGGTGTATTTTTTTTCCCCCTTATCCCTTGTTTCGTTGGTCATATTTGGGTTGGTTACGTGTGTGGTGTTAAAATATGGCAAAGGGAATACATAAAACTAAATTGTTTTCAACAAAAAGGAAAAAAAAAAAAATGAAACCAGACACTAATAACGTGGACGTTTCTCAAGTACGTGTACGTACAAACCATTAACTAAGGCGAGCTTTGACGTGTTTTTTTTTTTTTTTTTTGGCACAAAAAACCTAACTTTTATTGTTATTATCCCAACAACAAATGAGATTAAGAGAAAGATGAACAAAACTAGCACTAGAAATAATATCAAATCTAGATGGAACAAAAGGCTTACATGTCGAAATACCTAACGACAAGTTTCTTATTTTTTTCAGGTACTTGTGCACTTTGTTTCAAACCATCTCAACGAAGATCAGCTGAACAATGAACACTATAAAATTATCGATATAAACATTTGAAGAGAGAGAGAGAGGAAATTGACCCCCTCTCCAAAAAAAAAAAAAAAGAATAGATGCCAAGGGCACCATAAAAATTAAACCTTTGTAAGTCAGGCTAATCTACTGGCACCACTCATTGTTCTTCTTGGAGAACCGATCTCAAACGCAGGCCAAAATTCCTGATGTGTCTTCGGATTAGGAGGTTTCGTGATGCAGTTACCGAACCTAAACTTTCAATTGTTCCAACTTCTAGGAAGAATGTACATTTGATCATTTCGCTACCAAAATTTATTCAGGTGAATCCTCCTGTCGTTCCCCAGTTTTGCAATGTTATCATCGCAGGAGAATAGTTGATACACAATCCTAATCGTCATCCACTAAAGACATCACCGGAATCCCTTTGCTAGAAAAACTCAAACACTGAACTTGCAACTCATCACCTACCTCAAAGTCCGTCCTGCCGTCTGTCTGCATCAAAACACAAGAGAGCTTGAATAGCATCTTTGAAAATCTCATTACTCTGGAAAGATTACAGGCTCCACAGATTTAAGAACATCATTTTCTTTCCTAAGATTTGCAGCCATGTTTGAAAATTTAAAAGGAACAAGAACAGACTGTTGTATTGGATTATGATATCTATATACGCGCAAATAAGCGAGTTAAGTAACTAGTGTGAGAATAATAGACTACATTTGTCAATCTAAACTAGAAACAGATCAGGGACATGCATAGCCTACTGCGTATTCTAGAAACCTAACTTCGACAGTTAGAAGATGCTATTATAAAGTATAAAGTACATTGGATAAAGGTGAGAGGGTGTTAACTTGTTAAACCCAAATTATATTATTCATCAATAACTTAACAAACATACCTCAAAGCGATACATCCCGCGGAGCCCTCCACCTAAATCAAGAACCAATCCATGAGCTCGGACCTGATAAATTTTAGCGGTTACTTTTGATCCTAGCTTCAGACTTTTTGCAGTAACGGTGTCCTTAGTTTCAGCTTTTGCATCATCCAAATTACTCCTGTTTGTCTGGGATTCGAGCATTTGCGTAATTTCTTCTGCATCCTGGCTTATGGATTTAGAAATTGATTTTTTCTCTCTCATTTTTTGCAACGAAGGTTTTGACTTCCTATCTGCTTCTGAAGCACCAAGGGGTTTAGATTTAGTTTTAGATTTTTCTGTTAAACCAGCAGATTTTTCCTCCTCCTCACACTCAGCGGCACTTCGGATTAGAATTGGTGATAAAGAGGACCTAGAGTGGTTAACTCCACTAACTTCGTTTTTATTGACCAAAAATTCCTCTAAAGTAGCTGAAGTATCATTCTGCTTCTCTACTTCAATAGACATATCGAATTCGGATGCAGAATATTCAACTGCTTCTTTGGAAGATGGTAAAGCTGCTTCAGCCACATTATTTTTCACGGATCCAGGCTGCGGAATAGTTGCTTTAAGGGATAGCTTAATGTTACCACGAACATCCTGACCAATGCACTTCAATGAAAGCTTCTGGCCTACAGATACCACATCTGCAACACGGGAAACCTGATAAAAGTAATAGCATTAGTGCCAAAACATCCATATTTCACCTTAGTTGCCATCGGTGTATTTTTTTTTTTTTTAAAAAAAAAAAAAGGAAGAATGGGTCCAGAATTTCCATATTCCAACTAACTATAGGAAGCATAATTTAACTATAACGCTAAAGATAAAACAGGGACATCAATCAGGAATTTTCTCTTAAAATATTGGCTTCACCATTCTTTGCAGGGGGAAATTACTACATACCGGCTCATGTGACAACTCAGAGATGTGAAGAAGGCCTTGCTGACCACCATTAAACTCAACGAATGCTCCATATTCTTTGACAGAAGTTACCACACCTTTATAAACTCCACCAATTTCAATCTCACGCCCAAGTAGAAAATCAATCTGAGAAGCGGAATGAGTTAATAAACGCAGTAAAATGACAAACAGTGGAAAGATATGTCTCTTTAAAGCTAATGAAGCATAAGCAGATTATAAGCAACTGGTAAAACAACTCCTAATGCTATCTTAAGATAAATGCATTTTCACTCCCATCAGTACTTTAATTTTCCTTCTGTTGGTCATGTAAACAAAAGCAGAGCCCATTAACCATGAGAAAGGTACAAAAGCATAGTATTGATTTGTACCCAACCGAAACACACACACAACTAGATGAAAGAGTAAATACCTTTTCTTGAACTCTCTCCATCACGGCCTGATTCTTGGCCACTATGGTAAGTGTTCCATCACTTACAGAGAGACGTCCACCTAGCAAGCATATAACAGAAGTAATAATGTGAGGTTTCAGAGCCGCCAAGGTGCGACCAGTCTCAAATAGATGACGAAATAGCTTTGGAGAAACATATGACAAAATCATATGCTGCAGAAGACGAACAACAACACAAAATGCTCAAATAATCATGAGAGATACAAAAAAACCTCTGAGCCTTGTTTCTTAATCGGTTCTATAATATAATTAGCAAAAGAATGTGGATAGCATTGTCCATAGTGGACTCAAACCTGTTTCCTCTTCAATTTTTCTCTTTAAAGCACCAAGAGGTCCAACCAAGCGTCGAAGCAAGTCATTGCTATACTTCAACGTAGCTGCATGCATATACCAACCATCACAAAAACCAAGATAAGCATAGTCACCATAACAACATAAAAGTAGAACAAAAACAAAGGTTGAAAAGTCAACCTAATTGAGGAGAATTATCATCTTGGGCGCGTGGTGCATTTATCTCCTTCTCCATCTGATCAAGGATCTGAATACGACCTTTGCGAGCAGGCTCTAAGCACTCACAAATTATATCTAGAGGAATGCCGGCTGGTTTTATATCCAATTGAATTGCTGTAACTCCTTTTCGGGTGCCAGAAATTTTGAAGTCCATGTCACCAAGGTGATCTTCCAGACCCTACACACAAATCGAGCATAATTTCTAAACAATTAAGAAAAAGAAAATTAAACTTGAGATGTATCATTAAGTGCTGGAACTAGTGAAATTAGAGACCGAAATGACAGATATACACAGATAAACCAAACGAAAACCTCTCACCAGAATATCAGTCAGTATACGATAGTCCTTTATTTCGCCAGTTGATGGATCCACTTCACTAACAAGACCCACAGAGAGACCAGCCACGTGTTCACGCAGTGCAATGCCAGCATCCATCAAAGCCATACTGCCTAAGCAGGAGAATATATTTAAACATCATAAAGAAGATTCTAGTTTCAATGTGTAACCTCAAATCATTAAGTGGTGCATAGTCAATTAATAGGAAGAGGCTTATGACAACCAATGCCCAAATATGAAACAAACCTTAAGTCAGTAACTCTAGTTGATATTGTAACCAAAAAAAAAAAAAAAGCATATTGAGTTTGTAAGAAAATAACGAGAATTAAGTACAATAAAGACAAAGCGATTGTTATCACAATACGAAAGAGAACAGAATACCTCCACAAACAGTTGCCATTGATGTTGAACCATCAGATGCCATGACTTCAGAATTGACACGTACAACATAAGGAAAATCCTGCTCAGGAGGTAACACTGCAAGTAAAGCTTTTTCCGCAAGAGTTCCTATTAACAAAGAAGAAGCAAACCACGATTATGACTTACCATGATCGTTATCTGCAACCCCTTCAGTTAACTATATATACACGTTATATATATATATATATATTGCTTTTAAATGAAAATTCACCTTCCACTATAGGGATTTGAAATGAACAATTCCCATCCACCCCCATTCAATTTCTTTATTCATATGAATTTTATTTAATGAAAGTTGTTACTACTAATTCATATCCAAATTCCCTTTCCAAGAATCATATATCCAAATGAAACACGAGCGTGAATGATTACCATGCCCAACTTCACGCCTGTTCAAGCCACCTCGTTTACCAACTTCATTAATGCAGAATGGTGGAAAGCTGTAATGAAGCATGAAGCGCTTAGATGAAGGACCAACAACTGATTCCAAGCGCTGAGCATCGGCAGGTGCTCCGAGTGTAACAGTGCAAAGAACCTATCAAACATCAAGTATGTATGAACTTGGGCTGAAGGATAAAAACTAAAAAAAATATTAAAAAAAAAATAAAAAAAATAAAAATAAAAAAGAGAGAGCCTCAGTTATTCCAGGTATCTAAAGTATGCTAACCTGAGTATCTCCACGAGAAAATAGTGCTGACCCATGCAGCTGCGGTAGATTACCAGCTTCACAATACAAAGGCCTAACTTCATCGAGCCTTCTTCCATCAACTCTTAATCCTTCAGAAATGATCCTTCTTCGAACAACCTGACATTTTGTCAGAGGTTAAGGTAGGACAATACCATCATAGGTTTGAAAGTCAAAAAAGAAAAGGTAAAAGAAAAACATTTGTTGATGAGAAGTACAAAGAAAAAGTAAAGAGTAAGTCAATAGCCTCAATGAGAAGTCACTTCCTTTGCAGAACCATTCCAGATGAATACGACGAGAAATACAGATAAACAGTAGAGAGTCGGTCAGTATCCTCTATGAGATGTGACTACCTTTTGCAGACCAACGTCTTACTCTCACCCCATAAACATTCCAAATTCATATGACGATAAATATAACTACTCAGACAATGACAACTTTACAAATTTCATCCTAGTTCCCAAACATGAATAACGTATGTGGTAAACTAGCTTGCCAACGCGAGGATAAATGCCAATCTAACGTACCCAACATAAAAAAGACCCAATAACATTCACTAATAATATGTTTCAGCATACTACCTCCCTAAATTCAAAGATAATGCTAGAATACCTCATGATCAGTATAAAGACAAAAGTATAGTAAATAATCTAAAGGGAAAAAAAAAGACTCCTAAGTTTTACTTTTTGCTTAGCCTACCTGTTTCCTCACTGTGTCAACTGTCTTTGATAAACTTTTAAGCTTTCTTCATCGCATTCTTCTTCGAGAACCTTTTAACATCTTGTGTAATTTTATCCAAAGCCTCTCCACGTTCAAACTGGATGAAATATACGGCAACAAAAAGTTAAGAAAAATCCCTAATGTCTTTTCACAGGAACATAAGCTCCATAATGTTTATCCAAAATCACACTTCTCTAGTTTCAAGTATAGATAGTATGCACCTTGCCATAGGCAGGGTCTGTAAACACAGCTTCTATTGGAGCTTCTGCCAACTCGCGAACTCTCTCCAATGTTCTATCTGACGTCATTGACAATTTATAATACTTCTTCCCTTTACCCGCTTTAGCAGCCAATCTGATTTGTGGTTCAAGATACTTAACCGCCTGTATGATCAGACCATCAGAGTCCAGCATATTGGAATAAGAGGCTATGCAAGATGGTTAAACATTAATGACTCACCTCAGGATGAGCCAGTCTTAAACCAGCTTCTAGATCTTTCTCCGATATCTCGCGAGCTTGCACGTCAATCATTAATGTTTTGTCCTTTGTACAGGCATAGACTAAGTTAAGATCACTTAGGCAAAGCTGCAAATATCCAATAAACAACAATAAGATGTTGCCAAGTGAAAAAGGCAAACCCATTTACACTCATAAAAATTTAGATGCAAAAATAGCTACTTTCGTGCTAATAGGAGTTATCACTTGGTCTATACTAATTGCCAAACCCAATTCAGCAGGTAAAACATTTATGAAAGACACAGAAGAAAATACATTAAGCACACCTCATCCATAGTTGGATTAACGATAAACTGGCCCAAGATCCTTCCGATCCGTATCATCCCAATGGGACCACCCAGGGAATGTCCGACAACATAAGAGCTGCAGATGTCGCATTAGCCGCCATCACATCCGGGTCTTGTTTTCCATCAGAAGACAGGACACTCGCCATAACCTACAAATCACAACATCGAAAAAAAAAAAAAGGAGCATAACTGCACCAAAAAAGAGAGAACTTCCAAAATGATAATAGTCAAATTAAAAAAATCAAATCATACCTGAACTTCATGGTAAAATCCCTTGGGAAATAAGGGACGCATTGGCCGATCAATGAGACGACCACATAAGAGCTCACGTTCTTTAGGAGCACCCTCTCTCCTCATGAATGTGTTCGGAATCACTCCTTGTGCAAATTGCTTCTCTTGATAATCAACCTTTATAACAAAAACAAAAACAAAAACAAAAAAACAAAACAATTCACCACAAAAACCTTAGATAAACCTAAATTCCACCCCCAGGAACAAAAAAAATACAAGAACTTCAAAATTCTCAACTCAACTATAAAAATTAAAAACTCAAGTTTTGTGCTCCGGAAAAAAATAAAAATGATAATAAAAATAAAAAAAAACACAAGAACTTGAAAATGCTCAGTTCAACTATATATATACAATTATAAATAAATATATATATATTTATAAATATACATAAATTACTCAGCTTTGTGCTCCGAAAGTAAAAATATCAAACATTTAAGGCTTCGTAACAAGATTAAGTGAAAGAAAAAAACAGAATTAAAAGTTTGATTAAGGACGTACAGTAAGCGGTAAGAAATCGCGGACGTCATTTCCTTTGGCGGAGGCGACGGTGGACAAGACTTTAGTCTCTTCAATGCCCAAAACGACGGCACCATTAGCGAAGCGAGCGATCTTGCCGGTTTCAAGAGTGATTACGCGTGATCCGACCTCGAATTCTTCAGTGACAGTCTCGAGGACCTTGGTGCCGGCGACGGAGGGCTCGCCGCCGAGCGCCTCCGACAAGGACGCGAAGCCCAGGCGGCCGCTGCAAATGGTCCGGAACTCGAGGGCTCGCCACGTGAGGAAATGGGGGATATTTCTCAGAAGGGGGTTGGCTCGGCTCACCACGGACGCCATGGCTATGGCGTAAGAGAGAGGAGAGACAGGGACAGAGACTGAGAGTGAGAGTGGTCTGAGGGTTTAGGGTTTAAGGGTCTTACTAAAAACAATTTTTATTTATTTTTTATTTTCAGTTTTCCTTGTATTAAAACTACGTGTCACTTCACCTAAAAAAACGACATGTCACTCATAGGTTCAAAGTATGACATGTCGTTGATTTATGTGAATGATTTAACAAATACAGGTTTGTCGTTTAAGACGAAAACGAAAGTTTGACTGTCGTTTATTCGAGCAACATGTCGTTTGAGCAGAAGGGTGTTTTTTTTTTTTTTTTCTTCTGTCGTTTTAACTAGAAAACGAAGTTTCATTCTCCTTTCACACTTTACTGTTTTATTACTCTCGAGAACAACAAGTCGTTATGCCATCAACATTTTTTAATATAAGCGAAAATTTTACTTAAAATATAGATATAATGTAACTAAGAATTTCTTACAAATCTTTCAAAATTTTATGTTTTTTTTCTTTTTTCCTATTTTTTTTGTAAGACGACAAGTAGTTTGACTTCCTGTCTAGTTGTATTTCAAACTTTGAATTCCTGCCATCAACAACGAATGTCGTTTGTTAAGTAAGAATTGATGTCTTTAATCATCAAACGACATGTATTTTGACTTCCTCGCTAGTTGCATTTCAAATTTTGTTGTCCATAGGCTTGGGAAACGACATGGCTTTTAAGTCATAGTTGTTGTTCATGCGACAAAAACTTAACTTTTCTATCATCTCTATTAAGACGACATGTCATTTATTCTCAAATTTCTTTGAATGAAAACCTCTGGGTGATTTTTGGGTAAAGAGTTTAAACCTATATTATTTTGATTCAAACCCTTTAATAGTGTTTTATCTCACAATTTTTTCAAAAAAAAAAAAAAACAAAAAAAAAAAAAAAACTTGAAATCAAAACTATTTCAGAAAACGACAACTTGTTTCTTATTTCCAACTTTTCCATAATTTAATCTAAAAATAATAATAATAATAATGTCTTTTGATAATAAGTGACATATTAGTGTTCTAGTGCAAATGTAGTTATCACTGTGCTCGACCAAAACAAGTAGTTTTCTAAAAACTTTGCCCTTGTTATCATGAAAACGACATGATAATCGTCCTTTGACCATACGACGTCGCTTTAAATTTTCGTCATTGTTGCAAAAAGTAATCGATCTTTTTTTCTCTCTTCTTCGCCTCTTTGTATTGAAAGTTCGGAAAAATCAGCTGTGTAGTTTTTTTTTTTTTTTTTAACAAAATGTGTGTAATACAGGTTTGCAAATATATACATTCTTTTTTAAGAGATCTATCTACACACTAAGTTTTACAATCATAAACAAGTTTAAAAAATTAACATTAAATAAGTATAAAAAAAATTATTCACTTAATAAATATGCTTTTATTTACTGTAAAATGTTTTTTCTTAAGATAAAATCAAATATTAATAATAAGAAATACAAAAGGCTCTTTTGGTTAAAAAGAAAGCGATAAAGAATAAATTATTCAGTATCATATAATATACATAATAATATTACAAAGCTTATTGTCGTACGACTACGCATATAATATGTCCAAATCCGCAAAGCAAAATTAAAATAAAAAGTGGAATCTTATTGTCGTACGACTACGCAACACATCTTACGATGGCAGATACATACAAAGCTTAATAACAGTGCATTACATTTCACTGAATTTTCTTAAAGGCGAGAATCTGAATCTCTGGCAATTTGATAGCAACTAAAGAGAGCCGAACAAGATAGGATATATATAGCTATGGAGTCTTTCAAAGCACCAAAACAAGAAACCTCAAGATATATATATATAGGGGTTTTCCGATTGTTATTGTGGTGGATAATCTATCTAATATAGTAAAAAGTGTCCATCACGTAACATAAAAGAGAAAGTCATAATAATAATCCAAACAGAGTAATATAAGGTTGTATAAATTTTTAAAAAATTATATTATTAATAAAAATTATATGTAATATATTTATATAATGTTACGTTAGAGGCATCTTATGGTACATGAAGATGACCTCCAACCATAGAGATTGTAAAAAAAACTATATAAATGTATATAATATTTGTTACGGATATCTCTTGTCCATTTGTAATTTTTTTTTATACTGAAATGATCTCCGCAATCTTTATCATCATTTTCTTAACTAGGGTTTTGGAGTACAAAACTAGCGATGAAAACCAACATAAACCCTAGGATTTCGCAACTTAAAACATGTGAACTAAGAATAGAAAATGACCACATAAGAACTTGATCTCGCTTTCAAATCTGCACCAAGACACATAAAAGACAAAAAAAAAAAAAAAAAAAAAAAAAAAAAAAAAGAAGGGCAAAAGGAGAATGTCTGACTTATTGTTCTTATTTGCATTTATATATAATATATATAACTATAGAGTGGGGTCTCTATCCTCTGCGCTGGCGGCTACAGTCTCTAAATAAATCCACGGTTTGGGTGAACAGATTTTCTCTGCTGTTCTTTTTGCCAAGTAGTGAACAGATAAAGGAGATCAGAAAACTCGTTCCTTGGCTTTTTTTTTGGCCGTCTTTTTCCTTCCATTGTTTGTACTAATCATATTTGCCTCTCAACCGGCGAGGGTGACAACTCATTAGAGGGGTTTTGCTTTTTGGCAGCAAAATATTTATCTCTAACCAAAATCTTTTCAGTTTCCAATGGCCCGGCCTATGCCCTATTGTATAGCTAGCTTATAGTGCTCAATTTGATGCATTTTTTGTCGTAGGAAAAAGGGATTTGTGATGTGGTTGATCGGTCCGTGAGTTATAAGATATTGTGCATTTATTTGTTTTAGTTGAAGTAAAAAGGGATTTGTGTGAAGCCATAAGCTAAATCCCTTTGGTTTATAATATAAGTTAATAGTGTAATAATAAAATAAAAAGGACCTAACTTAATAATACTAAGTTGAAGTTTATACAAATTCTAAAATTATGATGGCTACCGCTTTCTAAATAAAATCAAACAAGATTTTTAGCCCTTTTGACACCTTATTTTACCAACTTTTTAAATTCTTTGACACAGTATTTTTTTTTTGTAAAAATTTGAATTTACTATTTTGAATTATGTGTTTAAACTTACGACCCAAATGAGACTTTCCTTTTTGTTTTTTTAGTGTTCAAATCAATATAATAATCACGTTGATTAGATGTGAATAGAGTTTTGTGAAAGATAGTTCATTAAACATCATGCTAATTTGAATGGATGGAACTGACAATTTACTAGTGAAATTTAGAAATGATCAAGTAGATAATGGTCTGAACTTTGATATCTTTTTTTTTTTTTTTCTTTTTCTTTTTTTCATAAGAAAAAACACAGAAAAGATTTCAAGAAAAATTTGAAAACTCATGAAAAGTTAGCTATGAGAAAGATACATACTGTTCAAGACTTCAAGTATCAATACAACATACACTTCCGCCGCAAGAAAAGTTAATAACAAGACTAAACTAGCTATCAGAACAGCCAAAAACAAAATATTACACACCAAAAATAAAATCATTTGAAACTTTTTGAACCAGACAAAAATCACCTGTTGTGAAGTGGGTTTGCGCCGTTGGGCGTGATTCTCTTCTGTTCTTGAGAAACATGGTCGCCTTGCGTTGATGATGTGAGCCATGATTGTGATAAACCTTCTGCTATTGAAGTTTATAGTACTAGTACTGCCTCTTGAACTCGGCGGATTTTGCAGATCTGTGCTGATTACATATACTGATAGACCTTCTAATGGCATGATGAAGAAGATTATGTAAGCTGCAATTATCACTGATTTACCATGTCCCATTCTCCTTCTTCTCTGATCTCTCAAACAGCTCTGGTCGGAAGCTCGAGCGTATTTGTAGGCCGGTTTGTGGTAATAAGACGCTTGATTGATTCCAGTCTGAGCTCTGGAGGTTTTTTTTTTTTGCTGGGTATTTTTGTCTGTTTCTTGTCGTTTCAGGGTCTGGCTTATCGGGGATGCATGGTGGTCCTCTTTTATATACATGCATAGGTTTGCAACGATTTGAGGCTCTTTTTTGGTGAGTCTATTTATGATGGATCGCTTAAGTGTATCAATAGTGATTCGTCACTATCTTTATTGGAAGAAAAAAATATGGAAATATTATTTAGCAAAGCCTAGTCAACAACCCTAAAGCAAGAGTTAAATGAAAAGACAGAGAGCCGGTACTAAATATGAACATACTATAAAAGATATTCGTTTAATAGGAAATAAAATGAAAAAGTTATGAAATTTTAAATCTAAAAATAAATGAGAGAGATTTTTTAATATAAAAATATTAAGATGCAAAATATATTTGAAATAAAAAGGAGTGAAATGATTGGTTATGAAAAAGAAGTTTTTTTCTTTTTTCTTTTTCATCTTTTTTCAAAAATAAGAAGAGCATTTTGAAAGGAAAATAAGATAAGTATATATATATATTTTTTTTACTCTCTTCTAGATAGGCCCTGAAAGGAGAAGGGAGGCTGGAATGCAGCCAGCAGGCATCTATTATTGAATTCACCCGACCTGATAATACCCATTTTAGGAATGCTCAGCGCCAAAGTCATTGAATGAATAAGTCGTCAATTCTTAAAACAGACCATATAATGTACTTTATCTGTTGGGTTAGGGGCGGGCATTTACCAGAGGTTTCTATTGTAACAATCTACCCTTGTGTGAATCCTGTTGAAGCATATACACGGGGGTGGGTGCAGGGCGGATGATTTCAAAGCGGACTCCCCATTCATTAGATAGAGAATATCACCAAGATTTCGTGATCCGCTGATAAGAAAATTCAAACTATGTACTTTTAGGTGGAGTCATATATGATATTATTGTTAGACTATGTCTGTACAACCACAAATAAGATGAGTATTTTTTTTTTTTTTTGGAAAAAAGGATAGGATACTTTTATTCAGTACTTGGCAAGTCATTTTTGATAAAAGGAAGTCCCAAAAACTTCGGCAGTACATCCAACCATCATTTTTATTTTATTTTTAAAATGAGATTAACCAAAGACTTTTATTTTTCCAAATTAAAAAAGTTTAAGATATTTAGTTGAAAAATGATTAAAGTCATTCTCCTGTGAAGTATAAACTCCATTCTTTTATTTACACCAAAAAAAGAAAAAAAAAAAAAAAAAAAAAAAAAACCTCCATTCTTTTATTCAACCAAAAATAAAAAGAAAGAAACTCCATTCTTTATTGGGAGAGAAAAAAATCTGGAAATATTAGTAGCAAGCCGTTTAAGCAAGAGTTAACTGAAAAGACAAAGAGCCGGTAATTTCGGCGTGGAGCCGACAAAGCCGAGTCCATAACCCACTCAGCCGAAGGAGAAATCCTCGAAGCCCCACCGTATCACCTCCACCGCCTAAACACTCAAATGCTAAGACCAAAACTCCGATTAAGCGCCATTTTCGGCACCACAATGATTTCGTCTTCTTCCTCGTCGTCGTCTTTGTCTTCTTCCAAAGCCCTACGAAACCCTACCTTCTTCTCCGCTTCTAGCCCCAGGCTCTTTAATGGAGCTCTTCCGACGAACCGCGTTTGCTTCTCTTCTCGCTTTGCTCACGCCTCGCTCCGATGCTACGCTCCGTCGTCGGGATTTGATCGAATTCAAGTCCAGAATCCCATCGTCGAAATGGACGGTTTGTTCGTTAACACAACTTCGATTTTTAAGCTCTTACTGTTGTTGTCTTTGTTGTTGTTGTTGTTGTTTTTGTTTCATATTTTGTTAGAATTCTGTGTTTTGTTCTTGAATTAGGTGATGAGATGACGGGAATCATATGGAGAATGATAAAAGACAAGGTGTGAGCTTCAATTCGATTTCAATTTCGTGTTAATCTTTCAATCCTAACACCATAGAAGCAATCTGATTTGATTCTTTTTTTTTTTTTAATTATTATTATTTGATTGCAGCTTATTTTTCCGTATCTGGATTTGGATATAAAGTACTATGATTTGGGAATACTGAACCGTGATGCTACCGATGACAGAGTTACAGTGGAGAGTGCTTTAGCCACTCTTAAGTAAGCTCTTTTCGTTATGATTTTGCGTTTTTCCTATATCAAATTCAGTGCTGTATTCAGTTCTTTTAAGTTGGTGCTTCTTTTAAATGGTACTAGGGATTTTTAGCATTTCTTAAGACTTCAAGAACAGAGGGTACTACAAATGGGGTTAATCCAGAAAATATGAGCGAGCTGAATACTCGTGTAGCGGAGAAATTTCTGTTATGTTTTAACATTGGTTCGATGGATCTGCTGCAGGTACAATGTTGCTGTCAAATGTGCTACAATAACACCTGGTTAGTAGGCGTTCTTCTTCCATCTAGTTTTCACGGTTCACCCCATCAAATGTTTATATTTCTCATACCAACAACAGATCTTTAGTTTAGTAATTACGCGGTCTGCATAGAAGTAATGTAATGAATCGCTGCAATTTATAAAAGGAGTAAAGTTTATTTGTGTTTTGTTGGACTTTGCAGATGAGGTGAGAGTCAAGGAATTTGGACTAAAGAAAATGTGGAGGAGTCCCAATGGCACAATTAGAAACATTCTAAATGGTCTGTATAGTTTGTGAGTGTTACTGACGTAGCTTCTAATTGTTTTTATGTTACCTTTAATGAAGTTGGTAATACTTTAGTTTGTGATTGTTACTTTTGTATTTTAGCTTCTCTTCATATTTATATATGACCTTTAATAAAGTTGATAATACTTTCTTTTTTTTTTTTTTTTTTTTTTTTTTTTTTAAATTTCCATGTAGTTTGTGTCACTTTTTCTCTTGAAATTTGTGATTTTCCATTGTGGAATCTGTTGCTACTTTTGCAGGTACTGTTTTTCGTGAACCTATCCTCTGCAAGAACATTCCAAGGATCATTCCTGGTAATGTCTTTGTTATGTTAATACCTTAAATGTGGTTAAGTTTTGTCCATCACTGCTCAATGCTTATTCTTCATTTCAGGTTGGAAGAAACCCATCTGTATTGGCAGGCATGCTTTTGGTGATCAGTATCGTGCCACTGATTCTCTCATTGATGGACCGGGAAAGCTTAAAATGGTATTTGGTAGCTGATTCCATAGTATTTTTCCTCTATGCTCTCTCTCTTTATATGTACGTACAGTTCCGTCATAAAAATCATCTCTCTACATCTATACTCAGTCCCAGAAGATGGGGGTGCACCAATTGAGCTTGATGTTTACAATTTCAAAGGCCCCGGAATAGCACTTGCCATGTATAATGTGGATGAGGTCAGACTTTGTTTAATGATTTTTTACTTTCTCCAGATTTGATTTGCGATACCCCCCTTTTTTTCCCAACATCTGCCTATTTATTGACTATCATAGCAAATCCTCTTGTGATTTCTCAGTCTATTCAAGCTTTTGCTGAGTCATCCATGTCACTTGCATTTTCAAAGAAATGGCCTTTATATTTGAGCACCAAAAACACAATCCTTAAAAAATATGATGGCAGGTAAACTTCACTTATGTTCTTACGATAGAATTGTTGTAATACTGCTGTAGTGCTGTTGACTTTTAGTTGGTATGAACAATAGACATTTAAGCGGTTTAGTGAAGATATGCCCAAATAACAAACATTATAATTTTTGAATTACCTCAGTTTAAGGACATATTTCAGGAGGTCTATGAAGGGAAGTGGAAGCAAAAGTTTGAAGAACATTCTATCTGGTTTGTATTGCTCGGTGAAAGCATGCTTATATGATTATGCTCAACATATTTCCCCACAACACTGAGAAAGTCTATATGATGTTCAGGTATGAGCATCGGCTAATTGATGACATGGTGGCCTATGCACTTAAAGTGAAGGCGGATATGTTTGGGCTTGCAAGAATTATGATGGTGATGTCCAAAGTGATTTACTGGCACAAGGTACCCTTCCTTTAACCTTTGTAATAAATATTGATTCATTCTTTTTTTTTTTTTCCCACACTTCCAATGGAATCTAAAAGCTTTACTATTGTGTCATGTGCAGGATTTGGCTCTTTAGGCCTCATGACTTCTGTATTGGTTTGTACCTACTATCATATTAATGTTGTTCTTTTTTTTTTTTTTTTCCTTAACCGCTCAAAGTCATAATGAGAAGTAGTTGTGCAGTTATCCTCTGATGGTAAGACATTAGAAGCTGAGGCGGCTCACGGGACTGTTACTCGGCATTTCCGTTTTTATCAAAAGGGACAAGAAACAAGTACAAATAGCATTGCTTCCATTTTTGCATGGACACGAGGATTAGCGCACAGGTACTTTTGTTGCTTTTTGGCTTATTTATGGATTAAAAAAATGGTGGGAGGCAATCTACCCAAGAAATGCTAGTGACAACATTATTATCACTACCAAACTTTAAGGGATCTTTTGAAAGTTCGGTGCGACTTAAGAAAAGTAACAGCTTGCTAATTCTTGGTGCCCCCCTCCAGAAAGGAGAAATAAAATTCTTTCTAAGAATTTCATCCAGAGACTTACTACCATTTTAGGATATGGTTCCATGTTCTCAACTTTTGACTAGTTAATTCTCACGACTTTCAAAAATACTTTCCATGTTAAAGTAATTCAACTCCAAATTCCCAGTTTAAAAGGAGAAAAATTTTCGAACATCGTTTTTATGGTAATATTTCAATTTATTTTCCAGATACTTTTTATGTTAATATTTCAATCTATTTTCCAGATACAAAATACGAAACAGGAAATCTGATATCCATGTTTCCTGTTGGAAGAAAAAAGAAAAGAATGCAAGCCTTGTCAGATGGTCTAAAAACTAAAAATTCTCTGACAATCTGACTGATTTCAGGGCCAAGTTAGATAAAAATGAAAGATTGCTGGACTTTGTTCACAAGTTGGAGGCTTCATGCATTGAGACAGTTGAAACAGGAAAATGACCAAGGATCTTGCCATTTTGATCCATGGACCCAAGTGAGTGTTTGCATCTTCCTTTCCCTTGAAAGTAATTTCTGTTAAAATCCCGTTCTCAATTCTGTTTCTTTGATTCTTGTGATACAAACTAGCTGAAAGGATTGGTTGGTTCCGTTAATCATGGATTCATGGTCGGGTAATCTGTGGCTAGCCATTTTCGTATTACGTAAATGCTCCATTCTTGCAGGGTAACCAGGGAGTTTTACCTGAACACTGAAGAATTCATCGGTGCTGTTGCGCAGAATCTTATAGGGAAGCTTCGAGAACCTGCATTAGCTTAAAACGTCTTAGCAGGATGCTTATTTTGGAACCTTAAAGGTAGGAAGGAATTTGGTGGTCAGACTTTGGGAACTGTGATGGCACCTAATTTTCTTGTCGTATGAAAATAAAAAATATTCAGTTGTACGAATTAATTAGATTTGCGAGGACATCTCTTGTTAGATCGTTTCAATCCATAGTTATAGAGCTTTACTTGAACAATTTTGTCCGACGTAAAATAATAACACAAGAACGAGAGCTCTCGTTTGAACACGGAAACGACATGTAATGCTAAAAACGCGACTCTGAGTGACTAGAATAAAGAATACGGCGTTTTATAAGTTAGAACAAACGGTTCTTAAATTCAGTACTCAAGCGACACGTCGTTTGTTAGTTGTACTACATGCGACATGGTCATTTATGTAACTGAAAAACGACTCCTACTGGAACTAGGTGGCTTTCAAAGCAGGTTAAAACGACAACTTAAAAGTCAATATGAGAAATCATTGAGGCCGCAGCTGAGAACAAGGTCTGCTGCACTTACATTGATTTTATTTACCAAAATAAATTAAAAATTAAATTAGAGTTGGTGCTTTTAACATTATTTTATTTCTTTTTCTTTTTCGTGAAAGGGATGACATCGTATGAACACAAATCTTATTATCATTATTGTTATTTTTTATTTTCCGTTGAAAGATGAGCTCTGCCATTTTTTAACATAGGTTTGATGTTCGGAAGAGAAGAAAATAAATATAGAATGGATTTGGCCTAAGTTTAGTTCACTGAGTTGAAAAAAATATTATCATCTTCTAAAAATCAGAAGGAAATAAATATCGTACATATTCAGCCTAGTTTAGTTAGCTGAGTTGAAAAAAATTTCTCATCTTGTAAAAAATCAAATGGTTATAACTATAACTTAAAAACTCAAACTTCAAAAATTTATAATTTTACATATATAATAATAAATAAAATTATTATTTTTTAAATATATAGAATTTTAAGACAAATGAAACAAGAATTATATTGATATTTTTTAAAAGAAAGAAATTAAAATTTTTTAAATTTTTTTAACTTCAATAATCTAAAGACACAACTCAACTTCAATTTAAAATTTTCAATTCAAACGGACACCTTCAATGCATGTTTGGTAATAATAAGAATATCAATTTGAATTAAAATCATTATTAAAAGTTCCTTTTTTTAAAACTTTTTTAAAAACCTTTTTAAACCAAATGCCAACGAAAGAAGTAAATGTGCAACGGAGATTGACGCAGCAAAAGATCAAAGATTGGGACGACGAGCGTCCCCATCGCCACGTCACACGAATCTTTGGGCCTCATCAATATGTGGTCTGAGTGCGAACAAAGGGCCCACGAAAGCGACGCAGACAAAAGCCCAATCAAATCAGAAAAATACAGCGCGAAATCATCGACGGCTTGATCGTTTCTTTCCAATATCTCGGTAGCCGACAATCACTCGGTTGCGCACGGAACTTGTAAATCACGCCATCGAAACTGTATAAATAAGGTCGGCGACCCTGTTTGGCTGCCAAGAAAAAAGAGAGGGATTCCATAATATCAGGGTTGAGATAGAGAGAAAGAAGAAAAAGAAAATGGCGTCGGCCAAGGCTAAGGAGATTGTTTCGTCCAATCCGGTCGTCGTCTTCAGGTGTCTCTCGCTCAATTTCTTTCTTTCTTTCTTTTTTTATTTCTTATTTTTTTTTCTGTGTTCATTCATGTCTTCGAAAATGGTTTCGGTTTTGGACGGACCAGTCTAATGTGAAGGGATTTGAATTTGTTTGTTTAGCAAGACGTACTGTCCGTTCTGCGTGACCGTGAAGCAGCTATTGTCCCAATTGAACGTCACTTTCAAAGCCATCGAATTGGACACTGAGAGTATGTCTCATTATAGATATCCTTTTTTATTTTCTTCCATTTCTTGTTCAAATTCATCTATTTTATGATATAATTTATTTACGCCTATAGCAGTAGTTTGTGTATCCCTGTTGTGAGCCTTGATGTTGGAACTGGAATTTTTGTCGGTGTTTTTGTTTACCTAATTGCCAATTTTGCAGATTCAATTTGATTGATTTAGATATGCAATTTTAGAATCTATGGAGCCTTAATTCCCTGTGCTGGATTCTTTTGTTGCAAACAGCAATCTTATCTATTTGTAGTACTACTAGAATTTTTTGTGCAAATAATTAGTTTCTGGTTCAATTGCTTATACTCAAAAAACTTACAGCCATATCGAACCAGTCGTAAGAATTGAACGGCTTTTAGCTATTTTGCGATGAATCTAAAATGTTTGTCAGTAATCTTGCAACAGAACACCTTTTACGTTATTTGTGAATCTGATTGTTTCTTGAGATCATTGTGATTTCTGGCTCGAGACATTGAATTTCGACGTTAAGGCCTAAGGTTCTCACATTTCCGAACAAATTTTAGAAATATGATATCTTGTTCTGCATCAGGCAGGCACAAGATAACCATTACTGTTAATAATGTGTGAAATTTATGCTTTCGAAATGGATAAGTTTGTACTGGTGAAAAAATAAAGCATAATGTATGTATGTGCAATTCTGAAGAGGATGGGGCTGATATCCAATCTGCACTTGCCGAGTGGACCGGACAGCGAACTGTGCCCAATGTATTCATTGGTGGAAACCACATTGGTGGATGTGATGGTGAGAACTTCATCGCCTTGACCAAACTACTGTTTGCTTGTTCTTGTTCTTACAGATGAATATGATATTGTTTCGAATGTCTTTGTTATACTTAAAAATGTTCTCTTTCGTTGCTGTTTGTAGCCACAACGGCATTGCACAAACAAGGGAAGCTGGTTCCTCTTCTGACCGAGGCTGGTGCTGTTGCCAAAGCTTCTGCATAAAGGAGAGAATTCAATTACCGGTTTAATTGTAGTAAACTGTAATGGCTTTAAGTGGTTTGCACCCCTTCTGTTTGTGTGTTAAAACTTTTTCATTATGAGCTAAATAAAATGGGAGTTGAGTTGTTGATAGAACCTTCATTGGTTCATATTTCTGTTATGTTTTATTTACTTCTTGTAATGTTAATTACGTAGTAAATTTTCTATTTACCTTGTAAATTTGCTATTTATTTCAAGTATTTTAAAGCCTTGTTATTTGCCACAATTCTCTAATGTCAACTAAGTCCTCATTTTGAAATTTTTTTGACGAAATAACGCGTCGTTTCTTATAAATGCAAATAATTGTTAGCTGTGAGGTTACAAGACACGATTATAAATCTCTGTACAAGAATAAATCACGAGTCTCTAAGGAGAGATGAAGAATGGCTGCTCTAGTAGAAGAGTGTAAAATAAGAACATGAACTGAACGAACTTAAATTTCCTTGGAAACCCACTACACCAGTGGGTTTAGTCAAGTGATTATACCGTAAACCAAGTACAACATCAACCAAATCCGAGGTTCATTAGACTTCAAGGAGAGTCAAGCCTAATATCAGTCTTATCTCAAACCTTGACAAGAGGAAGGGAACCATTTTGCCAACAAGTAGTATTTCATTTCCACAATCAATGCAAATATGCCATGGCATGGTATGTGCATGATTCCAATCAACAGGTACTGTAGTTCGATGCAGCACATAAAGAAGAAAGTTAACGTAAATTGAGAAAGAAGCTACAGCACGTCCCCAACAATAGGGATGTATTATGGAACACATTTTCCGCAGTCGGATTATTAGATTTTTCCAGCTAAAAGGCTGGCACTTCTCTTTTCAACGGCTGATATTATTTCTTTCCATTATTAGATTACGATGGCACTACAAATATGAGATGTCTCGGATGTGATGAGAGAGCATATACCATAAAGGAGCAAAGGGTGATGCCAAATCAAGAAATGGGTACGGCCACCTGTTAACAAAAATACTCTCTCTATCAATTGATGGAGAATCACCTTATTCTCTGTTAATTGATCATACAGAAGGATGACTAAAGTTACGTACCAGATCGATACACAGGCATGAGCGATCCACTGGGAAATGACAAATACACAGTCCACAAAACAAAGAAAGAAATGCGAAAGAAGGGAACCCGCTGAAACAGAAGGTTGAAGAAACTCAATATAGAGGAAAATATCGAAAGACAATTGTCTTATGGGAATTAGAACATGTACCCAAAGTTACGATACCAAGCAATTCAAAGCTGCATCGCCAAGCAGTAAAACGACATTGACCGAATGCAGGTCGATTGTCAGCTGCACAAATGATGCAATTAGACTTGACAAATCATAGAGGAAAAAAAGCCATACATACAAAATAAGATAGAGGTTGAGCAAGAAATTAATGGTACTTACAAGACTTAAATTGTAGTCTTGGATGGTGAGAAATGGAAATATAATAAACCAATAAACGGAATCAGTAAGCATCACTGCACCAGCATTCATCTGTTTACAAATTAAAGGAAGTGACACTAGGAGTCTAGTTAGAGTATGCAGCCCAGAAGGACTTTTATCATTTCGTAAGAAGCTTATAGCTAATCAAAAGCTTGACTAATGGTCAACTTTCATTACTTAATTCTATACCTAAAGAGGGATTATCTCTAGTAGTTGACAACCTTTTTCCAAACTAGAAGATAGAGACCATCAAATGATAAGTTTCACCTGTTTGCTGAACCAAGTTTTTAAGTGTGTCTCGCAGCTTGGCATGGTGACAAAAGGAAAAGGGCATCAAAGGAATAAAATTGTAGCAGAGAAGGAAGAAGAAAGTTCGGAAGACGAATATACGAATAACATACTTGTGAATAAGAACACATTCAGAAAAGAACTTGTCCGTTTTTTGGCAGAAATCCACTCAAAAATTGCATACGAAGTTCTTAAGGTCGTCCCCTTTTCCACAAGGAGAAGAAACTACAAATTATTTGGAATAAATTACCTGGAACAGATTTTCTAAGGCGTAATTCCAAATCCCTGGAAGTCGGTAAACAAAATCTTCCTCTCGAGGATTTGAGATGTTTCTTTTTCCGGCTCTATTTGTAGCTTCCTCACCTATGAGGGGCGTGTATGATCCTTGTTCTGCATCTTTTTCAACCTTGGAAACACTTCTACTTAGATTGATATACAGGTAACAACCATAAGGTGAGAGCAGCAATCCACACTGCCAGAAGACAGTTAAACGGCATAAGAAACGAAGATATCAGAGGCGAAGAAGTCTTCTGACTAGAAAACATGGAAGGCTTTTATCCAAATACATAGAAGACTGACATTTCACAATATAAAAAGACAAACAAATGACAAAAATAAGATTGGACATACCCCAAAATACATAGTAAGCAAGTAAAAGTCCATCTGCCCAGCAAACCGCTTGCTCACCAACCAGTAACCATTTGGTAACCAACTGATTACCCGCAAGAGGCGGCGGTTACCAGTCGAAAACCCGTCGGAGGTCGGTAATCAACTGATTATCTGTTGACGGCGGGTGGTCACCAAACAGAAACACCATCGGTGGTTGGTAAACAATTGGTTACCTCCATTTATCGATCAGACCTGACGGCAGTCGGTAACCAACTGGTTACCATTTGGTAACCAGTTGGAAACTTGTCGGTGATTACCGATTGAATACTTGTGTTGGCGGTAACTGACTGGTTTCTATTAGTAACTCAAATGAATACCATTTAGTAATTATATTTAATATTTAAAATAATAGATTAATAAATATTTATGATGTCATTAATGCTGCTCCCTGTACGGCAAAAATTAATCGAAGCCTTGATTTTGTGGCATTGGTCAAAAGTGCCCTTGAAAAAACGACAACTCATTAACTTTTCATCTCTCCTTTGAGGCAAAACGCACTGTCGTTCACAAAAAACGGGCCTCAATTTTAGAACGGCTTTATTAATCAGGCCCGGCCCAAATATTTGTGACCGGCCCAAGCCGGAACACGCCCTCTCCCAAAACCCTAATTCGACAGCCATCCCATCCATTGCTTATATAATCGTCTTCTTCCTCGAGCGGCCATAGCAAGCGAGCAAAGCAGCCATGCAGATCTTCGTGAAAACCCTAACGGGAAAGACCATAACCTTGGAGGTCGAGTCCTCCGACACTATCGACAATGTCAAGGCCAAGATCCAAGACAAGGAGGGTATCCCTCCCGACCAGCAGCGCCTGATCTTCGCCGGAAAGCAGCTCGAGGACGGCCGGACCCTCGCCGACTACAACATCCAGAAGGAGTCCACGCTTCACTTGGTTCTCCGCCTCAGAGGAGGAGCCAAGAAGAGGAAGAAGAAGACCTACACCAAGCCCAAGAAAATCAAGCACAAGAAGAAGAAGGTCAAGCTCGCCGTCCTCCAGTTTTACAAGGTCGACGCCTCCGGCAAGGTCCAGCGGCTGAGGAAGGAGTGTCCCAACGCCGAGTGCGGCGCCGGAACTTTCATGGCCAATCACTTCGACAGGCATTACTGCGGCAAGTGTGGCTTGACCTATGTCTACCAGAAGTCCGGTGGTGATTAGATTTATTCTCCTTTATTGAAATTTCGTGTCTTTAGGGCTGGAATTTCGTTTTACTCGAACATTTCGATGTGGATTTTGATCAGTTTTTGAGCTAAAATTGTTTTCTGTTTTACATCAATAGATTGTTGATCAAATCTTATGGATATTTTTAATATATGGATTTCATGTTTAAGATTTCGGTGATAAAAAACGGATTGAAATCGAAACTGACTTTTTGTGGTTTATTTACGAGTTGAGATGATTAGAATACGGCTTCAGTTCTTTGTTGGTGAAGTTTTGATTAGGATTGCTTTTAGTTGAAATGTAGCAATGGTCTTTAGCAGGTAGAATTTAGAGAATTTTGTAGTCCGATTGGTTTGGAAAATTCTATCTTTTTTTTTTAATAGAAAACTAGAAAAAGTTCAAATTGTGGATTCGAACCAATTTACCAAGTGGGGGATTTGATATAAATATTTGGTGATTTATGCTTGAAATTGCTAATCAGCATTATGCTATGTAATCTAAAAGTTTTAGATTTGAAGATTTATTAGTCTTGACTGCAGAAGCAATCTTAATACAAAGTTCTTGTATGATGTTGTTAGAACACCATGGACTTGGCCATTGGGGTTTCCATAGGGGCATGGCATTTCCACGCATGTAGCTCATTATCGTTTTCTCTCTCGTCAAGGAAAATTTTCTCGCTTGCCCTTGTTTCTCTTTCTTCTCGACTCTGTCTAACATTGGTGATCAAATTTAGCTTGTTCGTTAGTTGCTACATTTTGTGTTCGACAGTCCTTATCGCTGATTGCTTGTAACCTATAATAACTGATAATTTTGGTAAATCGGAAGAGATTAGTTCGAGTTCGATACGTGGTGTCTGATTCTTTGCCCCTTTTTGTATTGCTGCCGTAGTATTGTTATTATTGCAGCAAAAATGCTTAGGTTGTGTTCCTGAATTATTTATGTATCTTATGACATGCCTTTTGCTTTATATATTCTAGTTCCTTTGGCCACTGTACATAGACTTGTGAATGTTAAAGTCCAGGGTTTTGCCGCTTCTTTTGAACCTACATTCTTTTGCTTTGAGCAGTTTTTCCATCTCCAGTTTACTAAAACAAACGGTGTTAGTTCCATGAGTGTGGTGGCCCCGTGGTTGGGTCTGTGGTCTGAGCTTCGAGTTAGGCTTTGAATGAGAAGGCTTGTTTGTGCAAGTCTAACGGAATCTGAGTGTTGAACGCATTCGGTGGAGCTAAGGTGATGCCGTCCTTGTTCAAGGGGTGGAGCTCGCTATTAGCATCTTCTGTGAACATTCCAGGACATGGAAGGGTATGTTAACACCGGTCATCCTCTTTCCGATGCTAGTGTTGTTACTCAGATTGCAGAATAGGCTGGGAAAGTTCTGAGCTGCAGAAAATTGCTTACATAAGATTATGTGATTATTAGCCTAGTTCATTCGGCTGTGATCATTAGCTTGAAAAAAGAAAACCTGTAGTTCGTCTCCAGAACTTCAAAATCATCAAATTTCTGATGCCCGTCGTCATCTTGTTATTAGGATCAATAATAGATGAATAAATAAGCATTTGAACCCTTGAGTCACTTCCCAAAAAACAAAAACAACAAACAAAACTGTAGTCTTGGATTAATCCTGTTTCTCGCCTAAATAGTAAAGAACACGGAGCAGCAAAGGAAATAAAATAAAAAATAATTTTCTCATGTTTCACTTCAAATATTATTTATAAGAAATTAAAAGAAATAAATAGCAATGTATTGTGGCCGCAGTATATAAGGGTTTTTAAAATAGTAATGTTTTAAGTATTTGAAATAAATAATAATCTTTTTTTAACTTGCTCGATTATAAGATTCTTGAGGGAATTCGAAGAATTTTTCGATCACTGGGTCTCAGTTTATATTTTCATAGTGAACTTTATCAGATTTTACTGATAGAATCGGTTTTAGTCGAGTGTTGTGTCTCTTATAGTACATGATTGTTTCATATTCAATGGTGATGTTTGTATTCTATTTTAATTTAAAGGATAATTCCTCGTTAAAAAAGAAATAAATAGCATATGAATATTAATTATTTAACTATTGATTAATTTTTTATTTGATTAATACTTTTATAATTTATTTAATAAATTTTTTATTTATTTTAAAGACTTTTAGCTTATTGCAAAAATGTTAATTAATTAATAATCTATTTACTATAGCAATGTCAACAGTGACACCTATAGCAGTTTCAACTACTCTATGAAATAAAAGACACCATTGCATTGTTTAAAATAGGGGTGGCAATACGGGTCGCGACACGACGACACGACTCGAAAACGACACGAATTTCACGGGTTTGGGTTAGGAAAAATAGGGGGCGGGTCGTGTTCGTGTCACGGTTTCGTGTCGTGTTCGTGTCGCGGGTCGTGTTCGGGTTGGACACGTTTTTTGTGTCAATTTCGTGTCATTTCGTCTTTTTCTTGTCAATTTCGTGTCAATTTCGGGTCATTTCGTGTCAATTTCGTGTCACTTTTCGTGTCAATTTCGTGTCACTTCGGTCATTTCGGGTCGCGTGTCAATTTCGTGTCAATTCGGGTTGGGGTCAATTTCGTGTCAATTTCGGGTCAATTTGTGTCAATTTCGTGTCGCGGGTCAATTTCGTGTCGCGGGTCAGTTTCGTGTCGCGGGTCAATTTCGTGTCACGGGTCAATTTCGTGTCGCGGGTCAATTTCGGTTCGTGTCGTGTCAACCCATGACGGGTTCGTCGTCGTGTTCGTGTCACGGTTTCGTGTCGTGTTCGTATCGCGGGTCGTGTCGCGGGTCGGAGAAGAAAAAAATCGACACGGCTCTAACCGACACGAACACGACACGTGACACGAATTGCCACCCCTAGTTTAAATAGAGATTAAACACTAGTTTTTTCTACAAATTATATATGGGATTTGTCAAATATTTATGCACTTGCTACTTTTTCTTTTCTAAGCCTTTTAAATAGAAAAGGATTATAAATCATGCTTTTTTCAAAAATTAATTAATTAATAATCTATTTACTACACCAATGTCAACAGTGACACTATAGCAGTTTCAACTACTCTATGAAATAAAGACACCATTGCATTGTTTAAATAGAGATTAAACACTAGTTTTTTCTACAAATTATATATGGGATTTTGTCAAATATTTATGCACTTGCTACTTTTTCTTTTTTCTAAGCCTTTTAAATAGAAGAAGGATTATAAATCATGCTTTTTTTCTACACGATGTGAGAGTAAATTACTTTCACTTGTATCTCTTCCAATGATTTTTAGTAATAATATTAAAAAGAAAACAATACGATAAATTGAAAATAAAATATTTAAAGATTAAGCTGTTTCTCTAAGGGGTGTTTGGTGAATGAGTTTAGTTTAAGATTTTTAAGTTTCACTAGTAATTTTTAGAAAGACAAAAAAAATTTTCAGAAAAGACAAATTTTTTTTTCAGAAAAAGACAAAAAAACATGATGAAAAAAGTATAATTTAATTTAAACAGAGATGTCTGCCAAACAAAGCCTAAATTTTCTATCGTCTTAAAAGAAAATTGCAAATAGCATGATTATGGCCGAAATTAAAAAGACATTATTATTTGTAGAAATAAAAGTCAAGTGTAATTATTCAGGGATTTGTTAACAAAAAATTTTCAAAAAAATTTGTTTGACCCTCAAAGCTTCTAAATTTATAAACATACCCTTATTATATTACCTTATATTACTTACTTATATAAGTACCTTATATTTCCCTGCCGTTTCCTTTTCCTTTCCACTGTCCTTTTCTTCTTTTCCCTTTCTTCTCTCACCCATCAGTAGAAGCAATTCTCTGTCGTTGGGTTCACCACTGAGCGTTCCACTGAGTAGAAGAGAAGGCCAATTTTTGCAGCAAAACTTTTTGGAGGAAAAAGGTAGGGTTTTCTCTCTTCAAGGCGTTTATCTGAAATTTTCCTATTTGATTTAGTTTTTCCTTCTTGATTTCAATTCTAAGTGTGATGAAATCTCTTTTGTCATTCTGATTTCACCAAAAATAAATAAACAAAATCCCGAAATTCTCAGTACTCAGTAATAGGATTTATTTTGGATAAAACCTAATTTATGATTAATTCGAATATTTTGAGACCTTAATGGATAACTACTTAAAAAAGTTTCCCAACCTTGATGGCTTAACCCTAGAGCCAGCCCTGCGTATATATAACGCACATATACATTCATACATACATACATACATATATATATGTTTTTTGGTATTTGACTAGCTGTCTGGTTGAGAATTGATATTGGCATTGATATTTTTCAGATTTTAAAGGATGCTTGCTATTGAGCCTGCGAAAAAGTTGTCTTTCACTCGTTGCATTAGTGATGGAGATTTGGTTATTGTTTATGAGAGGCATGACAACATGAGAGCTGTTAAAGTAAGTGAGGGTTCGGTTCTCCAGAATCGATTTGGTGTGTTTAAACATTCAGATTGGATTGGGAAGCCTTTTGGGACTAAGGTTTTTAGCAACAAGGGTGGATTTATTTACTTGCTAGCTCCAACTCCCGAGTTGTGGACTCTGGTTCTAAGCCACAGAACCCAGATTCTTTACCTTTCAGATATCAGCTTTGTGATCATGTATTTGGAAATAGTTCCCGGTTGCGTGGTTTTGGAGTCGGGAACCGGAAGCGGGTCTTTAACTACATCACTTGCAAGGGCTGTTGCTCCGAAAGGGCATGTCTATACGTTTGATTTCCATGAACAAAGAGCTGCTTCGGCTAGGTAACGATTTTCCATCTTCACTTGATGAAAAGCTTATGTTTTTACTTTCCATAACATAGTATTTTGAAGTTCACTTTTTTGAGTTGTGATTTAAGTGAATTTTACTTTTTGGCATGTGGGTAAGTATTTCAAGAGTTTACTTCGTAGACTGACATTTTGAATCTCTAAAGGGAGGATTTTGAGAAGACGGGGCTAAGCAGCTTGATCACTGTCGGAGTCAGAGACATTCAGGGTGAAGGATTTCCGAATGAATTTGCCAGTACGGTGGATTCCGTCTTCCTGGACCTACCTCAACCCTGGCTGGCTATTCCTTCAGCAGGGAAAATGTTGAAAGACGATGGGGTTTTGTGTTCCTTCTCTCCATGTATCGAGCAAGTTCAACGAGTGTGTGAAACTCTAAGAGAAAACTTTACAGGTAAGCTATCAATTATCATCCAACAATTGCCTTTGGGCTTAGTGTTTTCTGGACTTGCATGTTCTGTATGACTTTATTCCTTCAAATATTTCATTTTAGCAATTTGTTGATTATTCACATAATGTTGGTGTATCTTCTGCTTGTATTTAGATATAAGGACATTCGAGATACTCCTTCGTGCATATGACGTTCGAGAAGCAAAACTGGAGGGCTGCCAGGATGACAGCAGTGTTTCAGTTGTGGCGCTTCCATCCAAGAAGAGGCGACAACGATCAAGTGAAGGAAGCAATGCGCAGGAAACTCAAGGATCTTCTATAGCAATGGCGAGGCCGTGTGCCGAGGCTAAAGGTCATACTGGCTATTTGACGTTTGCCAGACTCAAATGCTTCTCATAAGCATCGTAGGTCCTCTTCCATGCAAGTAGGAGGTTATGAGATTTGTTTTGTTGTAAATTTTACTCCAAGATTTTGATCTTCTTGGTAGCAATTTTGATTAGTAATTCCTGGACACCCTATTGGTTGTCTGTGGTAAAAGCGGTCAGGAAGAGATTGACCAAGTCTGAGAAAAGTATGGCACCATGACTAGTGTTTTTAGACGTTTCAGTTAATATTTTAGGCATTTCTCAAATGTCCTCGGAGATCCTTTTGAAATAACTTTATACTTATTGATTTTTTCAGTCGCGTAAATTATCTACTAAAGAGGAATTTCTTTCAAGTGAAGTTGTTTTTTCAAATGTGAAAGCACTTGTAAGTTCCAGCTCTCAGAAGTCAGAATGGTTGTCCCAGGCAAGTGGAGTTCCAAATTATTCGATACAGAAATATCTGGCTTTGAAAAGCACTGAAAGCCACATCTCTGGGCTCAGCAAATTCAGTACACACATGACAATAAATCCATGCCTTGCATTTATCCAAATGTGCCCGAACCACCACTGAATGAATGGTAAGCAGGTATAGGAAGTCTTGTTCTCACTAGTTGACCTTTTGGATTCGTCTTCTTCTGCTTCTTCTTTTCCTTATTTATCTTATGATAGGAAATATTTATATGGTCATCGTGCGTGCCTAATTGTCAAGTTGTCTCAGAAATAGGGGTATTTAGCTCTGTTATCCCCGAACTTGTCGAACTTTGGCAAGTTGCCCCCTAATCTTTTAATTTTGGCAATTCACTCCCTAAACTTAGTTTAAATCTTGCAATCAGGCCCATTTCATAAACAGTGTTTAATCAGTGACCGAATATACCATGAGCTACTCATGTGTGGGGTTTTGATGAGGCATAAGTGGTATCACCCATTTCTGAAAAAGAAAAACAAAAGAAAAAGAAAAACCATTTCAAAAGCAAAGCAAACACCCTGATCAAGAAGGGTGATTTCAAGCTTGCTTAGTCGGCATAATCCAACGCCGGCGACAATCTGCCACGGCCCAAACTTGGATCTTGGAATCAACTTTCTTCTTATCATGAGCCTTCTCTCTCTCTCTCTCTCTGCATTTTCGCGTCCGTGAAGACCCTCTGAAGATAGCCCAAGAAACTTCGGATTCGCCGTTGTCGAAGGTGACATTGTTGATCCACATATGAAGCTCTATGTTCATGGAAGCCATCTGGGTATTTTCTTGCTTCTATCCACATGAGTGGGTAAGCTTTCAAAGAAAAAAAAATTAAAAAAAAGAAAAAAGAAAAAAAAAGAAGCAAAAGCAGAGTTGGATGAAGGATCGGGATTTTGTATAGAGACAACATGATTTACATTAGGAGGTGAGGAAAATCAAGATTACGGTGAATAGCCCTTTATTGGGCTGTAATTTATACAAGATTATATATATTACTCTTTGGTTTGAGAATCTGCAAAGGAGACCATAAGGGGTTTTTTTTTTTTTTTTTTTCTCTGCCAATAGTTTCGTTGTGTTGGGTCAATCAAACGCAAAAGGGAATTTGTTGAAGAAGAGACTTTTGAAATTCTGGTTTTTGGCAAACGAAACCATAAATGACAGAAGCATGTCCATCATTTATCTCTTAAAATTCTGATTTTCTTTCCATTTTTTTTTTTTTTTTTTTTTTTTTGGGTATTACTTCAAAAATGTTGGATAACCGGTGTTCCAAGGGAATCCAGTGGGCAAGAGGCAAATAACAATTGAAAAATGGCGAGAAAAACTTTAAAAGAGTATCAGAATTGGAAAAGAAGGGGATCAAACCCTCTGTTTTCCCTTCACATGCCATCATGTGAAATGGCATGTGAAGGACACGTGATTCTTCTGTCACATTTTTAACGGTTTGTCACGAAAATGGGTCTAATTGCAAGATTTAAGCAAGTTTGAGGGTGAATAGCCAAAATTAAAAGATTAGGGGGTAACTTGCTAAAGCCCGACAAGTTCAGGGGGTAACAGAGCTAAATACCCCAGAAGTAGAGATTCAAAAATGTGTCTATTTAATGCATTTTGTTTTAAATTAGATAATTTAAAAGTGATCAAATTCCCATGGATGAATTCCGCCCCTAATAAAGACAAGGCAGGGATTGTTAACGGGGTGGGTTAGGGTGAGAATGGGGATAATTTCTCGACCCCGAATTGGTCCTATCAATCACAATTGACATATTCATGAATAAAAAAATGCATAAATTATTTAATTATATATATATATTCAGTATCAATCACGATCCTAATACATAATTGGTTAGAATTTGTTTTGTTTAGTTGGAATTTGGTTAGTTTATGGAGAAAATGAATTTATATTCAATTTACAATCCACTCCAACCTTGTATTTTGTTTTTGACTCATTGAAATTTTTGTCCTTGATTAGCATTTGATTTAGATAGGGATTGGAAAACATTCCCGATCACACACTACCCCTGTTACCATCCCTAATATGTCAAATTATGTATTGCCATATTCAATTCATTTTGATTAAAATCTAACAATTAGAAAGTGATAGAATTTGTTTTTCTCTTGTGGATTCAATCATATTTTAATCATGAACTTTAAAACTTTTAAGAATCAATTTTTAAACTATTAATTTGTTCTATGATATTCCTTCCCTATAAAACATTACAAAAAAATGGATTTTGATTACTTAATTTAGGTAATTTCATCAATTTCATGTTACATATTTCAATTTTAGAATTTGTAAATCCTTAATACACCTACAATTTAACATTATACTAAAATATTATACACTTGATCTTCATGTGGTAATTTTTTGGACAGGACTAACTATTGTAATAGAAATTAATAATTTGAGAACTAGTTCCGAGACATTTTAAAATTTAAGGACTCAAATGAGATTGAGCTTATAATTCAAAGATAAAAAAAAATGACATTAACCCTTTTCCTTATTGATATTGACATAATCTATAATCCCTATCCACTCAAGTCTGTGGCATCACGTGACTTTCCACGTGACACGTTGTTAGTTAGAATAAAATAACAACTCATGGCCGACATTAATAGTCACGACCAAACAGGATGTTTATAGTGAGTTAAGACGTTTACACTGATGATTTGAAAAAAAAAAAAAAAAAAATACACACTATGACTTGAAAAGAGAGAGAGAGACAGCACACACCATCCCTAACACACAAAGTCTCTTTTTGATTGCCAGTTTGAGTTAAAATTTTTAGATTGAAATTAATTTTAGTTAAGATATTAGTTGATTTTTTAAAAAAAAAAAAAAAAAACAAAAAAAAATTTGAAATTTTTAGGTTAGAGTTTAGAAAATAAATAAACACGAAAACTTACCGTAGATTTCCGTGGACTACAAAAGTTCGACGCACGAGAGCCACAGGGAAAATGGCTATGAGCAAACAAGAGACGACGTCGTTTTACAAAAGTCGCTTTTCATGCAACGTTGAAGACCACAAAAACCCCTCTCTTCTCCTCTCTGCTCTCCAAAAACCCAAACCAAAAAAAAAAAAAAATGCAGAACCCTGCACTTTCTCTGTCTCCTTTAACTCCATTTCTGAAACCTCCTAATCTAAACTCTAATGCGAAAGTACCCGTACTCACACACTCGCTCTCTTTGGTACAATTAGGCCGCCATTCTTGTTGCGGAGTCTCATGGAAAAGAACTTTAGACACATTTTCTTCTTCTTACTCTTTACATTCCAAAGCTCAAATCTCAGCTTCCTTCCTAGTCCCGAGCCAACAATGCCGCAATTTGTTAGCGAGAGCCGCGTTGGTGCCTGGGAGTGCTAGCAAGGATGCGAAACAAGCTGAATTGGCTCAGACTTTGCAGCTTGGATCCATGTTTGGCATTTGGTATCTTTTGAACATTAATTTCAACATCTTTAACAAACAGGTTATCACTCTATCCATACATATAGTCCTTTCAGTACTCACATTTTGAAGCTTTTATTCTTTTTCACCTTCTTGTTTTCCTTTGCAAATATTGGTAATTTTGATTGTGGTTAATTTGTTTTCTGGCTTCATATAATTTGCTTATCATGCATTTGCCTTGTTTTGAGAATTTAAATTTTCAATTGAAAAGGACATTCTACATATCCGGTTTTCACGAAACTTCAGAACTAAGAGAACAAATTTTTCGTGATTGCAGCCACAAATTAACGATAATTTCACACATAACTCCATCATAAGGTGTAGAGTTTATCCTACGCCCACAAGTTCAAAGGAAAACAAAAAAAAAAAAAACAAAAAACAAAAACAAAAACAAAAAAAAAACAAAGTATTTTTGAACTGAAACTACAAAAGTAAATATAAAACTAGTCAAAGTGAAAATGAATGGGAGAGAATTTTTGCTGGGATTTTTTATAAGATGGTTGAGTTTGATTACTCAAGAGAGTTTATAAGAATTTAAAGGCTACAGCTTGTTCATAGGTTCTGAAAGTCTATCCATTTCCAGCTACGGTTACAGCGTTTCAGTTCGGGTGTGGCACCGTGATGATTCTCCTAATGTGGGGTTTGAATCTCTACACCAGACCAAAGATTACTCGCTCCCAGGTAATTTCTTTTTAGTGTTAAAAAAAAAAAAAAAAAGAAAAAAGATCAGCAGTTGCTCGTTGTGAACCTTATAATTAAATTACTTTCCCAGCTTGCAGCAATCCTACCACTGGCCCTGGCACACACGCTGGGAAACATGTTGACCAACATCAGTCTTGGAAAAGTTGCCGTTTCTTTCACTCACACAATCAAAGCCATGGAGCCATTTTTCACGGTTCTACTCTCTGCCCTCTTTCTTGCAGAGGTAAGAAGACCTTTCTTTCCCATTCATATATGTGTGTATGTATATATATATAGAGGTCAGTTTTTTACTGTTGTAGCTCTTACAGCTTGCATATATGTGTATTTCTATATATATATATATATATATATATATATCAGTTTGGTACTATTATAGCTCTTACAGAAACTCACATGTTTCGTTTGGTAAGTTAATTTAACTGTAACTAAATTATACTTTTTCATCTCAATTTTATCTTTTCTGAAAAGTCAACAAAATTTATAACTAGTTTTTGAAAAGTCAACCAACTCTAATTTAAAAATTTCATCTCTAACTAATTTATCAAACAGAGAAATAGTTACTGTAAAGAAAAACTTTCCCGTCAAGTATCAACTATAAGGAAAAGCTGTTGGAGAGGGTGTTTTTTAACTTAAGAGTATGTTTATTTGTTTACCAGATATAATTATTTTAGTTAGCGCTTTTAAACTAGACCTCGATTTCGGATTGTTGTGCTTTTGAGAAAGAAGCATTACTTCTACTTTTAGCAAAAGTAGATGCAAAAACCGCGAACTGCTTTTATATGCTCCAAAACCAATATCAAACTGGCCCTACGTCATTTGATTGAGACAGTTGGTGATCAAACTTGTGTCTTTCTTGGATAACCAGAATTACTAAATCATTCAACTGGTTTTTTTTTTTTTTTTCCTATGTGCACACAGAGACCAACGTTTTGGGTAGTTTCTTCCCTTGTACCAATTGTAGGTGGAGTGGCACTGGCATCCTTCACTGAGGCCTCTTTCAATTGGTAAGAGACGTTTTCAGTTCAAATCGCTTCACAAAAAAACAACACATGACCTATTACTTATTCATAGGGTCCTTCCACGGTACTAGTATTGTACGTTTCTGAATGATAAATCGGGTCAAAATCACATCAAAATAAAAAAATATGCAGAACTGATAGTTTCTGATACAAATATTGTGGTCTAAAAGTATAACGCTATCGGAAGGGTATTTTATAGAAATTGCCTAACTATAGAGTAGCTTCAGCTATTAGATTGTAGGTACTGATATTGATTCTCACAAGATTCGCACGGTTCTTTCGTTTTCTGAAACAGGATTGGATTCTGCAGTGCAATGGCTTCCAATCTCACTAACCAATCACGTAATGTATTCAGCAAGAAGGTCATGGTTAACCAAGAGGTAAACTTTTTCATATAACCAGATCACGAAGCTCTTCCTTTTACCAGTTTTACATTCTCAATTTTTCCTGGTGTAATTAAACCAGTTTCCCCACTTTGTTTCTTCTGACTAGGAAACTTTGGACAACATCAATCTTTTTTCCGTAATGACAATTATTTCCTTCATCTTCTTGATTCCCTCGGCTATTTTATTGGAAGGAGTTAAGTTTAGTCCTTCTTACCTACAATCTGCTGTAAGTTCCATATTTTACTAACTTCTACTATATATATATATATGTATGTATGTATGTATCTATATGCATATATATAAACGAACAACTTGCAGAGAGGGCTTCTCCAATATCCTTTCTGTTAATGTTTCAGGCAAGCCAAGGATTGAACATCAGAGGGCTATGTGTGAGATCGATTCTGGCAGGTTTTTGCTTCCATGCTTACCAGCAGGTGAGTGCACTCATAGTTATAATTTTCTATCGTTGGGCAGGAGTACAGTTATAATTGTTCTACGAGCTTTAGACACTCTTACTTTATCCTTTAAATTTTTAATCTAACCATTTGATCTCTTCTATTTGAGTTTGTATTAAAAACAAACCGATAAAAAGGGATTAAGTGAGATTAATTTTTCTTTTTTTCCTATCGGATTTTAATTGAGATTCTAATAGAAATGGATTATATGTGATGAATCCAAAAATATCGTGGGCTAAGTGAGAATTTTAAAATTCAAAAGACAAAATAAAAATGACATTTAATTTAGGAGACGTAGCTGAGATTGATATAAAATTATATAAAAATGTTATAATTTTAATATATCATTAAGATACATACAATGACACGACTAAATTAATGCTCACATTATTAATTTGCACGAACTAATAAGAGAGTACTTTTATTTATCCAGATTCTAAAAATAAAAAAAAATAAAAAATAAAAAATAAAAAATAAAACACAATCCGATTTGTTGGATGTGGCAGGTTTCGTATATGATACTACAGATGGTAACACCTGTGACTCACGCGGTAGGAAATTGTGTAAAGCGTGTGGTGGTCATAGTATCCTCAGTCATATTCTTCCAAACAACTGTTTCTCCCACTAACTCCCTTGGTAATTTGCTATATAAATGTGTATATATATATATGTTTATATATTCAGTTCAGGACTTATAATATAATTTGATTGTTTAACTAGTAATACCAAAATGGACAAAAGTGAACTTTATTGCTGGCTTAATTTGATGGCAGGGACTGCTCTGGCTCTTGCTGGAGTCTTCTTGTACTCGAGAGCCAAACGTGTTAAGCCAAAGCCGAAGGTTGCTTGATCAGTTACCCTGTTGAAAGGAAAAAGGTGTGGGTGTGGGGATAGGATGGGGAATCCACTTCGTAATTGTAAAGTTTTTTTTTTTTTTTTTTTTTTTTTTTGGTGCAAAAGGGAATTTTACTATGGTCGTATAGCTTAACGACAATTTTACATTTATTTTTTAAAAAAAGTTTAAGTAGTCAAACAATATTTTTTTTTTTATAGATATGTTACAAAGAAATGTTTTTTGTCAAAAAAAATATATATATATATATCTTATGTGTGTCAGATCGTGGTGTGGATTTTTTCTGCAATAAATGTGATGTTTAAGACATCCATCTTTTTCTTCAAGATGACATTGGTGAAACTAATTTCATTAATTATGTCTTTCTATTACAGAGTCATCACTATTTTAGTTTGTATTACTGTAGTTTGAATGCAATTAAAAAAAAATTAAAAAGTTCACCACACCCTCACCAGAAGTTATAACCGACAAAATAGGGACACCTATAAATCACATAAATATTCCAATTAACTACTTGCTGAATATAAATGGCTAAAATTAATCCAACAAAATGACAAACAAAAAAAAAATAAAGAAAGATAAGATGAGTAATATGATCCTAGTTGCGAAATTCAAATTGCAGACTCAATTAGTAACTTTTTCGTCCAAACTACCCGTACAAATGGGAAATTATGACCACCAGTTCGTTTGGTAGGAAGGAAAGAAAATAAGAGGGAAAGGAAAATTATAATAGAAAGAAAATTGTAAGAAAAGAAAGGATTTTGATTTTTACTTGGGTTGTTTGGTATAAGAAGGTGGAAAGAAAATCATTTCACTTTTTCTTATTTGGTATTGGAAGTAAAATCAAAGGGATGGAAAATTACTATTACTATAATTACTATTATACCTTACATTATCAAAAATATTTTATTTTTGGCTAGGATTTTGATGGATAACCAGAGTAATTGTATAAGTGCAAAACTCTTTATTGCTTTCAAAGTTTTCCCTCACAAAATCTTTCAACATTTAGGAAGACAAATTTTTGTGAGGCCCACCTTTAAATTATTCCCTCCACTTTTCCATTCAATCCAAATTTCCCTCCTACCAAACACCCCTAATTATCATTTTTTATCCTAAAATCCCTCATCTATTTCTTCCCTTCCTCTTTTCCACACTACCGGAGCATAGAAGACGAAAAAATAACAAAAATTCAAAGCAGTTTTTCCCCTCTAAACTAGAAAACGACAAGAAACATTCGACATAAACGAAAGAACTGAAATGACCCACTCCACATAAACGACCAGAATATAGTCATACATAAACGACAAGAACAGACCCAATACAACATAAACGAAATTGTAAGTACGTTTTGGAAATTATAAGTACATTTTTGTTTTACATTTTTTTTAGATTACAAGTACAAGTATGTGTGTAATATTGAGTTTCTTCTTTTTTTTTCTTTTTTATACATTTTTTACATTTTTTTTAAGGACGTAAGATTGAGATAATTTGATCAGCTGTACGAGAAGATGTTTACATTATAAAAGTTCAGTAAAGGAAATTTGAAATATATATATATACGGCAAAGAAAGCTTTGCGAGAAATTATAATTTTATCATGTTTTGTGTATGGATAAATAAATAAACATATAATATATATTTATATAAATTCCATGAGATAAATGTGAAAAACTATAGCTAACACTCTTTGCAGATGATGTTATAAGTTATGAAGTAGATTATTCATTATTCTATAAATATAATGCAAAGAAGATAAAACAATTAATACAATTTATAAACTTTACTTTAATTTACAATATTATGATAACGAAAGAGTAGATTACCATAATAGACATCTGAGGACTAGTTCTATATAATAATTTTGATTATTTAATAATAACAATGGTGAAGAGTAGCACATTTTGTAACATATCTTGTATTTGACTAACAAATATTTTACACCTCTAATATTAATATAAATAATTTATTAGGGTTTTTTTTAAACTAAAATAAATAAATAAACCCAACAACAATTTTTCTTTTGTCAGTATTAATCAAGTAAGCAATTTCAAAAAAAAAAAAATAATAATAATAATAATCAAGTAAGTGTCCACAAAAGGAAAAAGGTCATTACACGACTCATATCAATAAAACTCATTGTTCTTAGCTAGATCGAAAAGCTTGCATGGCAGTATGGGCCCCACAGATTGCCATGCGACAACGTATGTGAGTGCCAAATTCAACTTGTGAGTTTTATGTCACTCAATTGGACAGAACTGTCAATACAAGATGCGCTAAGTCATAACAATGACAAAAAAAAGGTAACATTACAATTTCATACATTAAAAGACACGCCTGAAAGAGCATATAATTCGCAAAGACATTTTTAGAATATATATAGTAAATGAATAACCAAAAGTGTACACAGCCACACCTTAAAACCATATTTAAGAATTAATGCATTTTGAGAAAATCCACACCTTACCAGAACTTGGTAATTGAAAAGCATTTTTGTTTTAATTTTTTCTTGATGTCAAAAAGAATTTTATTTCTAAGTAGTCAAACAATAATTTCACGTAAACTCTGACCAGAAACTAAAACCGATAAATCACATAAATATTCCTATTAACTCATAACTGAATATAAGGCTCGAATTAAGCAACAAAAAGACAAAAATAATAAAAGAAAAAAATATGATCCAAATTGCGAAATTCAAATTGCAAACTAAATTCATAACTTGTTTGTCCAAACTAGCCATACAGAAGGGAAATTACGACCAACAGACTCTGTGACACAATTTAGAACTACAATAATTTTAAAAAAAGGACAACCAACACCTATAGACTCTCTCCCGCACATTCAATTGGATTATATAATTCCTTTTTTTTTTTTTTTTTTTTTTTTTTTTTTTTTTCTGGTTTCAAATTCTAGGTTGTTGCCTTTCTATGGAGTAAACGGTAATGATACTAAAACGAAATTAAAAGCAGTTTTTTTTTTTTTTTTTTTTTATTTTTTTAGGGGTACCCTAAACTAGAAAACGACAACAACTGACCCAACACGACATAAACGACAAGAACTAACCCATTAAGACATAAACGACAATAACTGACCCAATCCGACTAAAACGACAAGAACTGACACAATACGACATTACCATACGACATACGACATAGAACTGGCCCAATACGACAGGAAAGAAGTCTTTCGAACTCAAATCTTCCCTTGATAGATCATCTCCATCAAGCCCATCTCCTTCTTGACCTCGCAAGGACCCTTCATGAGGCTCTCGATCTCACTCCGCATCTGGAAGTCCACATTGCTCTCCCTCTCCATCGCCGCCGCCATTTCGGCGTAAGTCATGTCGTCCAACCAGAAACCGCAATTCTCGGAGTACAGACTCTTGTCGTCCAGATTAATATAAATACCACCATTATTAGCCCCACCATTAATGTTATCGCCGTAAACCAGATTAGCCACTGGATTAATGCTCCAATTATCCACACTAGTCACGTCCGAGTTGTTCTCCGAGAGAAGCTGCATTGAGACCCCGCGGCCCTGGTCCTGGTCATCATCATCATCATGGTCAGCCGACGACGTGTTGTTGTCGGTGTCGTTGCCGTTGCCGTTGTCGTTTTCGTCGACATCAATGTCGTCGTAACTGTTGTTCTTGTTGTTGTCATTTTGGTTAGTAGTGAGACTTCTGATGTAATTCTGCAAGATATTGCCGTTGGCGTTTGTGTTGTTCCTCCTCTTGGTGTTTTGCCTACGCTTGGTGGCGTTCCAGTGGTTCTTGATTGTGTTCTCCGACCGCCCCGGCAGCCTCCGGGCAATCTCCGCCCATTTGTTTCCGAGCACTCTGTGGGCCCGGATCAGAATCTTGTCCTCCTCTTCGCTCCAAGTATCTTTCTGCCGTTGATAATTCAAAGTAATGTTATATATATACTAAATATATATATTGATGTGTGTGTGTGTGTGTATATATATATATATATGTATGTATTGCAGAGGTACGTAAGAAGAATGTTGTCCATGACGAGATAAATCGTAAAAGGTAAAAAGGAACATATGTATTACGGAGTGAGTGCATGCCCTAATTTTCCCTTAAGATTTAGGGTTTGATATTATAAGTACAAGTATGTGTGTAACATTGAGATTAAAAAAAAAAAAATTAAGAGTGTAGATTGAGATAATTCATGATCAGCTGTTCGACAAGATGTTTACAACATAAAAGTTTAATAAAGGAAATGTCAAATACATGTGTGTGTGTGTGTGTGTGTGTGTGTATTTATTTATGGCATGACAAAAAATGTGAGAAACCATTGCTAACACTCTTTGCAACTGATGTTATAGCTTTGAAATGTATCAGTATATATCATTCATCACTCTACTAAATTTATAAACTTTATTCCAATTTTACAATATTATGACTATAAAATTGTTGATTACCATATTAGACATCTGAGGACTAGGACTATATAATAATTTTAGTAATTAAGAGAAGAACGATTTGTTATATATTTTGTAGTTGAGTAACAAATATTTTCACCTTTAACATTAATATAAATGACTTATTAGTTGGGTTTTTCTTTGAAAACTAAAATAAATAAATAAATAAACATGCTTGTGATGTATAATTTTACAACAATAATAATCAAGTAAGTGTCCAGAAAAGGAAAAAAGGTCATTACACGACTCGATATCAAGAAATCGCATTGTTCTTAGCTGGACCGATAAGCTCGCATGGCAGAAGGGAGCCCACAGATTGCCATGTGACAATATATGTGAGTGCCAACTCAACTCGAGTTTTCCGTTACTCAGTTGGACAGAAATGTCATTACAGAATGCGCCAGTTAAGTAATAACAATGACAATAAAAGATAAAATTACAATTTTATGTGTTAAAAGACACGCGTCAAAAAACGTATAATTCACAAAAAGGAGCAAAAAAAAAAAAAAACAATAAATAAATAACCAAATGTGTATACAACCACACCTTAAATCCAGATCTAAAATGCATTTGAGAAAATCCAAATATATATATATATATATATATGAATTTAATTGCCACAGGAATATATTTATTAGATCAACAAGAAGATCAATTTTTTCTTTATGTGTCAATATATGTATGTCGACATTCCTCTTGAAAAAACATGTCTATTGAAATGCATTTTGTATATGTTGAAGGTATAATAGCAAGAAAGGAACAGGTTAAAGAATTATACCCTTATCTCAGGCCTCAGATGGTTGTGCCATCTCTCCCTACACTGCTTTCCGACTCTACCAGTTAGAGTCTTTGCAATTTCTGACCATTTTCGGGTCCCATGACGCTTCACCAATTGCATCAACACCCTGAAAAAAAAAAAAAAAAAAAAAGGAGGAAAAACAACCATCAATTGAAATACCAAACTATACACACAAAAGGGAGTAAAATAAACTCCCAAAAAAAATCAGTAATATTAAACAAAAGGAAAAAAGAAAAAGAAAAAGAAAAAGAAAAAAACCAAAATAAAATAGATATATATTTATATTTATATTTATATAAAAATACCCATCCTCTTGAGGAGTCCACTGGCCTTTGACAACACTGGGCTTCTTTTGAGCCTTGGTTGGCTTTCTCACAACAGTCAACCTCCTCCTCTTTCTCTGGGCAGCCACTGATCTCTTTTGCTGGCCTTTCTGATCAGGAGTGCTTATGCATGGAGCATGATTATTCTTATCAAGATCATGATCATGAGGATCATGATCAGGATCAGAAACAGGCAAATTACCTTTGGTGGAGCCCAAATCTTTGATGAGAGTGAGAGAGGGATTTGTGACGTTGGTCTGATGATGATGATGATGATGATGAGGCACATGAGCAGGCTGCAGCTGGGGGGCTTGAATCATCAAGGCTTGACTACCCCAATAGGGCTTAGAGCTTGGTATGCCATGCAAGATCCCATTTTGTGCACTTGTAAGAGCAAGAGGGAGTCCATAAGAAGAAGAGGCGAAATTGCGGCCGATATTCAAATCATGACCACCCTTTGATGATGATGATGATGACGACGACGATGAGACCACCCCATGAAAAATGTTGTTGTTGTTGTTGTTGCTAGTACTATTGTTTGGAAGAGCAAACAAGGAGTCAGTGATGAAATGACCAAGATTAATTTGAGGAGAAGAACTGAGATTCGATGATGATGACCCATTGATGTTGCGAAAGAGGTTTTGAGGATTTTGATCAATTACACCATTGTTGACAACAAGGGGCTTGAAGGAACTTCCATGCAAAAGGTTTTGAAAGAAAGGAAAAGCTGTGTCTTTCATTTTGCGAGCCCTTTTTTTTTTTTTTTTTTCTCTCTCTCTCTCTCTAAAAGTTGGCGGACATGCAAACTAAAGAGAGAAGCGAGAAAAACAAAGCTCAAGAAAGGAAGGGTGGGTTAACGGTGAGGGGTAACTGGGGTGGTTTTATAGCGGAGAGGGGCAAGGTGAGATGGGACCTAAGCAGATCTAGCCGTTGTCTCTATCTTGATCCAACGGTCGACATTGCTTGTTGCTTGTGGCTCTTGAGCTTCGAAGACGCGGAATTTTTTTCAAGGCGGTGGAAAAAAAAAATAACAAAAACAAAAAAGAAAATTATGGTAGTGAAATAAAATGATTAGGTCGTTTTCTGTGGCCTTATAAATTAGGAAAATTTTTATCAAGTATGGTAAATGGCTCGTGGAAGACATTTGAGGCTCTTCTTTAGGCTAATTTTTTTACCTCTATAGGAATCGGTAGGAGTGATTTATATACCTCTCAAGTCATGTTTATCTTTTGTATTATTAAAGAAATGTGATAATTATCTTTTAAATCATAGTTGTTGATCATGATCATTTTATATCAGCACTAAAATCGCATGTTCTAGGTGAAATCAAACGGTGGAGAGATAGTGTGCATTACATTGCGAAAATTACAAAAGTTTGAAAGGGCTTTGCATCAAAATTCAAAATTTTTTTTCCCCTCTGCGTTGCACTAAAGAAAAGACAATAATTTAGCCTGTAATATGTTCGTTCAAATTTAGCTTTAAATGATACAATTTAATCATAATAAGAGTGCATTACAAAGAAGTCAACTATGGCTCATTGCTTATGAAAGAAATTTGAAAAAATATATTAATATATACATACACAGAACTGCGGAAATTGCTTAGAGCCAAACACATATTTGTTATTTTACTGCCTTAAAAAAAATTTTTGAAATGTAAATTTTTTTTTTTTATTATATGTATTATGAACTTTTTTTTTTTTCAACAAAGATTATTTCCTTTAATTTTTCAAAGGGATTCTTTCTAAGTTTTATAAAAGGTAAAAAATCTTCTTCTTCTTTTTTCCTTTTCTTTATTGGATAATCATTCCCAGGTGCGCTATCTATTATATAATATAAAATCTAGTTTTTTTTTTAATTATTTATTACAAATTGGCAAATCTAAATTTTGCTAAGAGAGAAAATGCATATATAGTAGTAGTGGATTTTGGCATTAATTTTCTCTCCTAAAAAGAATGCAAAATAACTTTCCTAACAGAATAATAATTATATTTTGCCAATTAATTTCCTAACAGAGGTTTTGTCACAATATATATTTTGTCCTTATGTCAATGTAGTTAAAACCTCGAATAACTTTGTTTGAGCAATGACCCGTAACCATAAATGCACTTCTTATGTAACTGCCATTTCAATATATATATATATGCCTCCCAAATATGCATTTTCAATTAATGACTCTTAATTTTCACTAAACTTATTACAATTTTGCTTTGTTTAGAAAGTAACCGTCATAACACACAGTTATGTCTATTAATCTTAGAACAAATCTAAATGTTATCAATAAATAAAAACAAATCCAATCATAAATCTATTACTAAACCTGGTTCTATATATATACTTTGACCACCCCCACTACAGAAGCAAAATTGGCACATAATTTAGAGTACTTTATATTAATATGGCATATACATATGTTGAAGACATAAAAGGAAAATATGGATTAAGTAATTTGTTTTCACATTAATTTCTGTACTTGGGTTTAAGAGAAATGAGTACTAATTTTGAGTGAGTTTTTTTTACCTTGGCAAATGGCTTCATAAAATACTAAAAATCGAGTTATATATTATCTCTATATTTCTCCTAAATATATTAAGATACGCCGTTGGTATAACTATAAACAGCATCAAAATTTGGAATATCGTTGTCGTTGTAACAACCCAGAAATAGATAAGAGAACAGAAAATCCTTTTATGTAATTGAAAACTTACAAACGGTTCAATTATCGGCTTGAGTTAATAAAAATAAGAGTGCTAATTTACTTTTTGTCAAAGATAAGCATACATACTGCCTACAATAATTAGTAGTTAGAATCCAATTCCAATAAAATAAAATTAAAAAAAGTGTATTATATGCAATATATAAATACATACTCAACGTGTATGTATATATGCTTTATTGATAAACATAACATTTGCCGTTCTCCCTCTCCCCTTTATCTCTCCCCTTTATCTATCCGAGTTATAATTTTAGTGTTTTTTCTCCAATTAGTTAAGTACAAAGAGGTTAAAAATTCAAGTAAATGACAAAAAAATATAAATATCTATTTGAAAAGCTGTTTTTTACAATTTACTAAAAAAACAAAATTTATAGGCAAATAAAGAAAGAACTGAAAAGTGAGTCGCATTTTTTTCTCTTTTGGAAGAGGAAAATCCCAATCTGGACTAGTTTATATGGAAAGATATGGATTTTTTTTTTTTTTTTTTTTGTTGAGTAAGAACGTCTTTTTTCCTTTTTTCGATTTGGTGTCTATGGTTTTTATTTATTAAAGATAGAGAAAAATTCTCTCAAATTTTGAACCTGGAAATTCTTATTTAAGCTATTTCACTCTCACCGCCATTTGCTGAGTTGGTCCCAACATGGTGTGTATATATACACACACTAGTGTAAAGCATGTGCTATGCATATGTGGAACAAATTTGAGAAAATTTATCTAAGTAAAGAAAAATTAAAATAATAAGTAAAAAATATATATAAACATAAAAAGACCCAAGAAAAAGACAACAAAAAAAAAAAAAACCAAAAAGATAAAAGGACTAAAATAAAAGAAATTATCTACATGAAAAAGGACTTAAATGAGAAAAAAAAAAAAAAAAAAAGATCCTGGAGAAAACTGAGGACCAAAAAATAAATACAAAAGTAAAAAAAAAAGGACCAAAATGAAAAAAAAAAATTAGTCCGAAAAGAAATTAAAAAAAGGACTAAAATAAAAAAAAAATTGGTCTGAAAAAAGGACTAAAATGAAAAAAAAAAAAAAAAAAAAAGGACCAAAAAGAAAATAAAAAAAAAGAACTAAAAAGAAAAAAATGGTACTGAAAAAAAAGGACAAATGAAAAAAAAAGGTCCGAAAAGAAACTAAAAAGAAGGACTAAAATGAAGAGAAAAAAAATAGTCCGAAAAGAAAATAAAAAAGGACTAAAATGAAGGGGGAAAAAAACCGGAGGATTAAAAAATATATACAAAAAAATTTCATCCAAAACGAATCATTTTGGACGAAGTGCAAACGAACAGTAGCGCTTATTGTGCTTTTTATAATATATGTATAGATATATAAAAGGACGGTGAATATTCTTGATTAGCAGAAATATGTGTTGGCGTATGTTAGTGCATGGAATACATGTGTGGTGCCAAAAAGGCAAGATAGATATATGCATAAAGAATCGAGTCTAAGAAGAACTATTGTGCTGCACTTCACAAGGTAAACGGAGTTTCGTGGTAGCAGATTTTCCATTTTTCACGCAGTTCTGTCTACCTTTTCAGATAAAACAAACCTATCCGGCACAAACCCCCCCAAGTTCAGAAAAGGAAAAGCGAAAGAGTTAACTGCAGGCGAATTCTGTGATTAAGATAAACTAGAGATAGAATAGAAAAATAATAATAATAATAATTTAATTTAATCTTATTTCCTTCCCTCTTTTATTTTTATTTTTATATATATATGAAATGACTTATTTTCTTCCTTTTTCTTTTTCTTTCAGGAACTCTTTTTTGAAACATTTATGCACAGAGAGAGAGAGAGATGAAGTCACAACTCATTAAAAAAATTATAATATTCCCTTTTTTTTTTAATTTAAGATGGAATAATTATATTTTATACCTAATAGTGGAGTTTTAGTCCATTTTTTAATCTTGTACTTAATAGTTACTTAGTTTGAGAAGGTAAACTATCCGTTTAATCTCTAATTTTTAGATTTGTATAATTTTGATATATGTTTTTTCTTCTTCTTTTTTTTTTTTTTTTTTTTTTTGGTAGTTTAAATAACCTTACAATTAACATTTTGCTATCCTTTCTGTTTATTTTTTTGACAAAATCCATCAATAATTTAGTTAAAAATAATGCTCGTTACCGGATTCCGTCTAAAATTAATGAAAAAGTCTTCTAAAACAACGATTTTAAATTTAAGATCATCCCAACTACAAGAATAAAAAATAAATAAATAAACCAACCTAGCAATTTACCATTTTGGGAAAAAAAGCAATTGATTGTTTGTACCTTTTTTTTTTTTTTGGATAAATCATTGGTTGTATATCCTTGGTTGAATAGAGTTTGCTCCCGCGTTGTTAATTGATACCTAGATTTAAGTTATAAATATTTTCTGATACCAGTTATGTTTAATTTCGAAAAGTAATTACCATTTTTCTATTTTCCTTCTAAAATATCCTTTCATTTTATGCAAGTAAATGTTAATCTCAAAATAATAATAATAAAAAGTAATGATTTGGGATGGGAGAATTTAAATTTTATACCAAATCTTCAGAAAACTTGCAAAACCTGATTGGCACTCCCCCATCCTCATTCCATCCATACTTCCGACCAAGCATATACCCCCTGGGAGCTTGTATTGCTTGCTCGGCAAATTTGAGATGAAACAAAATAAAAGAAATGAAAAGGATAACTACTGATATTCAAATACTAGATCTATCTCACATGGTAGAACGATAGGAAATCGAGATGATTTCCTCTAACTTACCTTTTCCTTCGACCGAAACTTAAAATGGCTCGAAAAATATTATTTTCCAACCACCAAAAATGGTGAAGACAGTAAACTTGACAAATAAATATATTCTTAAATCAGTTCGCTGGTCAAAGTTTTGCAAGTCACAGAACTACACAACAGATACACAAACGATATCACTGGCTGACTATGTTGCTTTTGCCGTTGCCGTATTCCTTTCTACCAAATTAAAAAGGGACAACAAAAAAAATATGTAGTTTTAGCAGAGTTAAAAGGGTTTTTGGGAAAACTTTTAGCCCCGATCTACAAACCAAAAAAAAAAAAAAAAAAAAAAAAACCCCATCTTCCACCATGTTCAAAATCCACACCAGGTAACCCTTGTACAACAGGCACCACCACCAATTTCCAGTTACAACACCGTCAAAACAAATGAAGAAGAACGGCATCAGAAAAGTTACCCGTTTGATACTTCACTCGTCTTGAGGTATCATGCCTTCCTCGGCTTCTTCCATGTAACCACCGTTACCACGAGGACTCTCTCGATCACCATAACCTTTATGTGGTGAGGACGACCGACCACCCTTTTCCATCATTACTTGATGGAAACTTGGCGTATGCTGTTTCAGGTTTGGGGAGGGCGGCCGACCCTTTTCCGTAATCGCCTGATGGAAACTTGGTGGCACCCTTTCCATCATTGCTTGATGGAAACTTCGGCCAGGACGTGGACTGCGACTACGGCTACGGCTACGGCTACGTTCACGATTCAAACCTCTGTTGCGATCACTCCAACCAAACCCTTTTTCAGGGCTTCGACTGCGACTGCGGCCCATATCATGCTTCCCTCGAGCATCTGCATCATTTTCGTTCTGGTAACCACGGTCAAACCTGGAGAGAAAACCCAGTCATTTTTCAGAATACAGTAGCCAACATAGCAAGCAAAACTATCCCATTACAAGAACATATGACGCATGCAACAAAAATTCCATGTACAGTACCCAAAAAACGTATGTACCTGTCACGTGAGGAAAATCCCAATCCGCCCCTTCCACCATCCCTTCCACCATAACCTGAATCACCGTATCCACCACGACCACCATCACGGCCACCTGAACCAGAGCCCCAACGTCTGAACTTGGACATCCCGCCTCCACGCGAAGCCATATTGCGAATTTCTGGGGGGACACGTTGGTTGGCCCCTTCCAATACTTTGATAAGATCTGAAGCATACTTCGAATCCTGGTCACCAAAGAATGTGTAAGCCACTCCACTAGCACCTGCCCGTCCAGTCCTTCCAATCCTATGGACATAATCCTCCACACCTGTAGGGAAATCATAGTTGATAACCACCCTGCAAGAAAAAATATCGACTTCAATTCCCTAACTAAACAATCCAGGATGTGAAGGAACATTATGCATAGAGAGAGAGAGATGATACTAAAACAAAATACGGAAAAATGACAATAAACAGGGCAGTCCAAAACCTGATATCCTTAATGTCCAACCCTCGGGCAGCAACATCAGTGGCTACAAGCACTGGAGTCCTACCAGATCGAAACTGATTCAACACAAAATCCCTTTCGCTCTGGGATTTGTCTCCATGGATAGCAGAAGCTCCAAACTGGCGGGCAAGGTTGCGAGCAAGTTGATCGCACATTTTTTTAGTTGAGCAAAAAACAATCATCTTTGATCCTGGCTCTTGAGATCGCAATATCTGCTCCAATCGTCTGTGCTTTTCCAGAGGTGGCAGTACTTCAACATGCTGCAACACCAAATTTAAAGCGGGTTAACATACAATATATATTAGATAGATTTATCCTTAAAAAAAATACCAAACAATGTTCAGAGCTAATACCTGCGTGATAGCCTTGTTGGCAACAAGCTCATCAACATTGCCAATGTTGACTTGAACAGGATTAACAAGTAGATCTGCTGCGATCTTACGAACCTCTTTTGGCCATGTTGCCGTGAACATTAAAGTCTGGCGACGAGCAGGAACCTCCTTCACAATCTTCCTTATTTGAGGTTCAAAACCCATGTCCAGCATGCGGTCAGCCTCATCCAGCACAAGATAAGAAACTTGATTGAGGCTTATCCTCCTCATCTCGAGAATATCATTCAATCGACCAGGAGTGGCAACAACAATGTCTGCCCCACGGTCTATATCTCTCAACTGTGGGCCTTTTGGTGCTCCTCCATATAAACACTGAGAACCAAATCGAACACGTGAGAATGCCAATGATATGCCACAAATAATATGCATGTCACAGGAGCTATAATTGGACGGACTTATGAGTGAAAATAAGATAAAACAATAAGAGGAGAGGTTTTTATGTACAGAAAGTAATAAACATGTCTTCTTTCTTGCCAAAAAATCCTACTGAATTTTGCACATTGATCTCAGCCTAGATTGCTATCACTTAGTCAAACCCAACTGACCCGCTCCGACTAATTTACTACAAATCCATCACACAATGAAGCAACTAAACAAAATTCCACTGGAACTCAACTGGAAAGAGAAACAGATGAATACATCTCAATGTCCCAAGTAATTTAAAGAACTTGCAGGAAAAATATATATATATGTAGATATATACTTTACACAGGCACAGAGGGAAAAAAAAAAAAAAGGATTAACAAGCCTATGAATCCAAAAGAAAGGCAACTAGGAATCCAATTTCATTCACTGCACTAAATATCTCTTCCATATGATTAAGATGCTAAATATAAAGTAGAAAATAAATTCAAGCAGCAGTATCACATACCGCACAAGATATTCTTGATGACTTTGCAAACTTCACAGCTTCATCTTGTATCTGTGTAGCTAACTCTCTAGTTGGTGACAATACCAACACAGTTGGACCTAATCGAGAATCATTGTGACAACGCTTGAGATGGATAAATCCTGGAAACAAGTAACCCAAGGTTTTCCCTGAACCTGTCTTAGCGATGGCAACTATATCTCTACTTTGAAGAGCAATCGGCCACGACTGTGCCTGAATTGGAGTTGGGGCAGAGAACCCTGCGTTTTGTACCTGGAAAGAGAAAAATACCACTGGCCCCAATAAGCGGATGACCTGGCTGCAATATGATATATGTGTGTGCGTATATATATATATATATTTCTTTTCTATTTGGGCTTATACGAGAGTGAACTCAAAGAAGAGTGAAAAATGCCAGAAGAAGCACCATCCCCCATTGGCAGGTAACCAGTGCTTGCGGATGCAAGCTGGAGTAGGAGGAGGCCTCTTCTTTCATTTGGACTGAGTGGCAGACTGAATCATCACCAACAGCAGTCCCCGCCACAAACTTGGGTGTTTCGGAAAGCCCTTCAAAAGAATTGGTCCACCAAATAAGGGCGCTCCAAATAAAATGCAAGGCCCCCAGAAGAGAGGGCAGCACAGCGTACGACATTAGCTCCTCCCAGGAGCAAACATCGCACCTGCGACAAAAAAGTACAGATGGCAAATGAATTAAGATGAGTCTGAAACTCTACATTGGAACTCCAGCAATGGCAGAACTTTGCACAATAAACATTTTTGTTGCATAGTTCTAGCACGGACACTGGAGTTCCTAGCCATCATTGTAGCATCAAGGCGAAAAATTTTAGCAACCAAGATGCACAAGTCTGATACCTCTCTAAGCATCTCTGGTGGAAAGCCAGCAGCTTCAAATGATGTGAAAGGTGGAGGCACGTTGTCACCCTAACAAAAGAGGTAAAAGCATCACGAGATTATCAATCATATAGTTAAATACAAAGAAATAGAACTGAACATAGCAGCTCAATATTTATGGTAAGGCAACAACAACAAATCATACAGGACAAACACAAGTCTCATGAACATAAGTGTACCAAATACGAGATTTTTGTGCATGTCTTCTCCCGTAAAGAAAAGAACAGACGAGCACACACACACACACTGTTTGTCTGTTTATATGCTTATGCACCTCACAACACTTTAGCAAAAGATGATGACCACAATTGCCAAGAAACAGAGGGAAAAATAAATAAACAGCAACATCATGGTACAAAGTAACAAATAAGAGAACACCTAAGGAAACATGAAACGCATATAACATGACAAACTACTCCAATATAAAGTATTCATGCCTCACCGAGGATCAAGTAAAAAACCTTATCCAGTTAAATACTCGGAAAGAGACTGGAAAATTGACGGTATAGTAAAAAACTTGAGATTGGGTAAAGAAATATTTCAAATTGAAGGTTGAAAACAGTTGAACCACCCAAAACACTAGGATATCTAGTCTCACTTAAACAGTTTGTTAAACTCACAGAAACAGTTATTTCATGCCGACGACGATAAGACTCAGCAGACAAACCACTCCCCCCGTCTGATGTTCCCTGTCCTCTAGCAGCTCCTCCATGTCCAGCACTAAAAGCCACATTTGCAGCACTGCTAGAGGAAACCGTTCCAGCTCGAGCAGCATTCTGTGACGGAGCAGTACCACCCCTTGTCTAAAGCAAGTAAAAATAATGATTAAGTCCACAAAAAGGACATACAGAGCCCAATGTACTACTAATTCTGGTATAAGCTGAAATATTATTCAAAGAGCAATTGCATTTGAGCCAGAAAATCCAAAACACTTAACAAAAACACCCTACAAAGATAATCAAAAGGTATAATTATACAAAATTATTGTTTATTCACAAGGTTGTTACAATAAAGCTATTGCAGTAAAATCCAAAGCGAAGAAGTTAAGAGAAGTCATTTTACTTGGTTAAAAAAAAGTTCAAAAAATACACTTAAAAAAAAACAATATCCAGCAAAAAGTAAACTGCTACTAAATGTTGGCCACGGGAATATAACAAGCAGGTGTCCCGATAATCCTGCTATGGGCAGCAAAAGGAACTGCCAGGAAGCCCCAATGGACATAGCATAATCCAATTTAACAACGGTAACGAGACCCAGAAAAGGAAAAACTAATAAAAATATTTTTAGAAAAAGAGAGCTTCACAGACCAACTATGGAAAATATGAACTTTTTACCAACAAAAATAATCTGATTTTCAATCAATGACAGAAACAGTATATTGTGTAACTGATACATCATCTAATAGGTAAAGACTAAACAGCATTAATAATTATGGATCCCACGCTTGCGCCACACGATTTTTCAAGAGATAAACAAGAAGTTATACCTGCTGGTTCCTTGATGCATCAGGTTTTGATACATCATTGCTACTTCTTTCATAGTTATCCCTGTCCTCATTTGGATTACCAGAACGTTGTCCTTGAGAAGACTGTTGAATTTGAACTGAAGAACTTACAAGCACTGAAGAGGACTTTTGAGGAGGGCCCGAGCCTATCGGTCTCTCGTACTGGGTTACATTGGTCTCAGGATTCCAAAAATAAAGATAACCAGTTTTTCCATCAACTAGTCCTCTCCAAGGTCTGGGGAGAGTGGGATCCTCTGGAGCATATCTTGGTCCTGAAGAAGCAGCAATGGCAGCCATGGCAAGAGACCCACTGACGCAATCCTATGACAACAACAGGAAAAAAAAAAAAAAAAAAGAGAGAGAGAGAGAGAGAGAAGATTAACATCCATGGCAAGATCGTTATAAATCAAGGAAAGAAAAAATGGCTAAGGAACAAAAGCTGAAAAACCCAAACAATCAAAATCACTAAATATTCATTTTCTTAAACAAAAAATTCGAACTTAAGAATAAAAAATCATCTCACTAAAAAAATAACTAATTCACAAATTGAACAATCATAAGAGAAGACCCAAATCAAAGAATCAAGCGATTTTCTTCGCCTAAAAAGATATAACTTTAACCAAACAAAGGAACTGTACCAAAGAAAATCATCAAACCAAACATGCAAGTAGACTCCAACCTCCTCCTAAGCTACCAACCAACAAAGAAGAAGCTTATAAGATTAAAATCGAAAGAAACCCTAGAATCCACCATATCCAATCAAGCTCAGGACCAAAAATAGCAAAAAAAACAAAAAACAAAAAGGCAAATCGAGTTTACGAGATCCGAAAAAAGCAAGAGATTGAGAGAATCGGAAGCTTACGTCGCGAAATCGCCGGAAAATTTGGTGTGCAGGAGAAAGAGAAGCGCGGGAGGTAAAGAAATGGGATCCGAAGACGAACGGAACGAGACGAACCCTTCTGCAGAGAAAACTACGCTTCCGAAGGGCAAGAAGCGTAGAGATAGAAAAGAAAAAGTACGCGCAGACGCATGTGCCGGTTTTTATAGGGAAAAAAATAAAAAATAAAAATGGGAGGGTGAAGTGGCTGCGTTGAGTTGGTACCCTGGTTAGGTTTAACTTTGACCATGGTTAAGTCATCAATGTGGAATGTTGAATCTTACACTCAGAGTCAGGTGGTTGTTTGTAGGCCAGTTATCGTTTAAATTGGGCTTCATTTTGGCCCACTTCTAAATGACAAGAAAGATAAAAGAGAAAATTACCCAAAGCCAAGTTTTTAATCTATCAATCAATATTATAAAAAATTTCCACTCTTAATTGACACAGTACAAATTTTAATTTTAATTTATATTGTATTAATCCAATAATAAAATTTTGTATTATATTTATATAATGATCTTTTAATTTATATTACTCAGTGTTTTCCCGTTTAAGGGGAGCATGAATTATTTGGTAGTTATTATAAAGAATTTCAAATAAACTTTAAAGAAAATTGTGCAAACAGTTTTTTAAATAGACATGTTTATATTTATTTTATTCTCCTTCGTTACTTGTTTGGATTTCTGACTCAAATCATACTTATGTCATTATATATTAACAAAAACTGAAATTATTATAACTAGTTTAGATATGTGATTTTTGAAAGGCAATCTTATCGATCATTTAGAATTTTAAGTTACATAATTATATAATAACTAATATAATAATGTCATCTTTTTGCTATTTGTAAAATGATTTACGTTTTTTTGTTTTATTTTAATTCCAGCAGATCCCAATAACTAATCTCTATTTGATTAATTAGGAGAAAGTGGCATTAGAAATAGTGTTTTTTTTTTTTTTTTTTTTTGGTAGGGAAGTATTATAAATAGTGTTAATTACCTGGGCGATATGAAATTTGGACTTAGATCTTCCACAAATTCAATACACTTGAATACCAAATCTTTACCGAGCTTCCTTGGGAGTATACATCCTCACAATTTATTTGAGATTGCACATGGAGTGGATATTCCTATTTTTGTGAAAAATATCATTTTAAACGAGCAATCTAAATCTTAGAATTACAATATAATTTTTGTTTTTTTTTTCTTTCGACTTCATTATTTACACAGTTTTATAACTCAAACTTCAAAAGTTCATAACTTTGCATAGACAAGTCCAAATGAGATGATTTTTTTTTAATTGCATAAAATTTCGAAACAAAAGAAACAAACTCTATATTAATTTTTTTTATGAACACTTTTTAACTCTAATAATTCAAATACATCGATAATCGTATAATCAATTCAAATCTAAATTTTACAATCTAAATCTTAACAATAAACACGAATAGATCTTTGGATCTTTCTATCATTATGTTAAAGTTCTGGCGGATGTTGATTTGACTAGTTATATCTTAGAGATTGTCTTGCTTGAAATATCTGAATTCTCATTCTCTTCTCCGATGAATTATGAGGATCTTCCTAAATTCTGTTCTAAATACCACTACATTGGTCATTCCTTAACTCAATCTAAATACAATAATATTTCTTTGGCGGAGCCATTGTCTACTGAAAGGGAAAAAAAATGAAATAGCTTTTTGATCAAATGACACTAATTGTAAAGAACGTTTATGTTCCTAAAAAACAGGACAGTCAACTCCACAGAATTCCAAATCTTTGAAAACAGTCACCCTCTCATTAAGCTATTGAAAAAAACTTATTTTATCCTTTTTCAGTATGCAGGTAGATGGTAAGCTCTCAATGTTAATTGACTAGACAATATTTTAAATACTTAGGTTTTGTTTGATATTTAAATTTAACTTCAATTAAATTGTATTTTTTTTATCTCAGTTTTTATCATTTTTTAAAAATTAATAAAATTTATAACTAATTTTTGAAAAATCAACTAATTCCAACTTAAAAATTTCATCTCTAACCGGTGAACTAAACAATAGCTTAAGTCGCGTTTGGTTGGATGGAAAGGAATGGAATGGAAAGGAATGGTGTTCCATTCTGATGTTTGGTTGGCTTTAAAATAAAGAATAGTCATTCCAAAGGAATAGTCATTCACCCCATATGGGTGAAATATCATTCCTTTCTCAGGTAGATGGAATGACAATTTCAATCACTTTTTTCAATTTTTTCTATGATTGCCCTTTTTGCTATTTCTTTCCCTTCATTTTCTGGAATACCACCGCCATCACCACTTCTCTCCTCCGCCCCAGTGCGACCACCGCCGACCCTCTCCGGTAGTCTGAGCATCGCCGGAGCCGCCGGAGCTCTGGAAAGCTCGAGTCGTACTTCTGCGTCGTCCTCCTTCACCAACTCCTTTCCCTCGCCCGCGCTCCTCCTCCAAGATCTGCAACTCTACTCCTCCGATCCTCGCCGACGCTCAACTCCTCCATCGTCTTCCTCTCAAATCCCTGCCTTTTTCAAGTCACGAGCTCAGCTATGCCCATAGTCTTATTCCCACGTTATTATTTTTTAAAATAATGATTTTATTAAAAATGCATCAGATTGGGCAAAATGCTAAAAATCAAGCATTTTCTATTCTTCCCATCAAGATTTCAATCTGCAAAACCCATCAAGTATCACACGCAGTAGCATATGGGTGGATTTTATTGGAGCTAATTTTGTGGTTTTTTTGTCTGGTGTGGAGTTTTTGATCGTGAACAGAGCCTGGTAGTTTGGGTTGCATTTAATAATATTTGTTGTTGTGTTTGTTAAAAGAAAATAAAAATTAGAATTAGATCCGTAAAAGATCGAAAACGCCTTTGATATAACCTTAAAAGAGAATTCGTTTGGTTATACGACCTGATGCACTGTTTGTTCAAAGCAAAAGGCGAAAAATGTCCAGATATTTTGAAAAGAAACAGATGATCCTAGTCCACTATTAAGGGTAACTTGGTCCAAACAAAATCAAAGCTAGTCCATTCCACTATATTTGTTAAATTCCAACCAAACAAAAGACTCAGCTTTCCTTTCCATCCTTTCCCATGGTCCATTACCATTCAAGCACTCTAACCAAACGCACGCATCCTTAGAGATTAAAAATGTCAATTCCCGTGTTGCATTTAGTATTAAAAAGTAAGATTAAACTTGTGTTTGGTTCGCCGGTTTAAGATGAAACTTTTAAGTTGGAATTGATTGACTTTTCAAAAATCAATTATAAATTTTGTTGACTTTTCTGTAGAAGACAAAAATTGATATAAAAAAATACAGTTTAGTTGAAGTTAAACTTAAATTTAAAATGAAACCTAAGTTTTAATAATCATGATGGCAAATATATATATATATATCTAAATAAGAAATAAAATTGCACATTGAAGCATAAATAAGTAAAATGCTATTTTTCGCTCTTTTTGACAAATGTAACATTGACATAGATAAATGGATAGAGGTTGGTCTAATACCATTCTTTAGGGGGGAGGGGGGGTTAAACATAATCCGTTATCATTTTCCCCCCAGAGGACAATAAGCTGTTATCTTAAATCACTAAATAACAAATTAAAAAACCGATTTAATCTAAATTAGCAATTCCAATCCCCTCCCAAAAATCATTATCCCTTGAGTAGCTTGCAAAGAATAAAATGTTCACGTCTTTCAATGTTCCGGTTTCAAAGGGTGGAGAGGAAAACAAGACAAGTAAAATGGAGAATTTGCCCCCATGGATCACCAAGGAACTACATCTACCATTCACACGGGCATTGGAGCTATTGATCTCGAGACATTATGCACTTTACCAAGTCTAGAATTCTAAAATAATCATAAAACAGTGAGGACTCCTTACCCTCGAGCCCATCCCGGTGATGCCTGTTACTACCGGCGAGATTATTGCATGGGCTTCCACCAACTACCAGATCAAAGCCTCCAAATTTTGTTATGAACTCATCCAAGCAATCGGCATTCAATTGTTGCACGTCTTCAAGGTCGATCAAATTTCCTTTTTGATTCGTCTGCTCCCACCAACTTCTAAGAATATTTCTGTTTACCTCCGACTTCTCAACAGAAACTACATTCTTGAGGGGGATACCAAGCCGATGAAGGGCAACTTCCGCACCACCTATCCCGGAGAAGAGAGAGAGGAGATTGATGCCGTTCGGATACATGTCTTTCAAGACAGATAAATGGTATGCCACGGTGTCGACCTAGAAAGAGGAAACCTATAAGCAGAATGACATAGTAGACATAATTCCAAACCAAATAAAATTATAGTTTGCAATATTCAAGATAAGTCTTAAACAAAAATGCATCTAAGATTAAACATAATTTGCAATATTCAAGATAGTTTTAAATATAAAGTGTCATTTGAGATTGAAAAAAAAAAATTAAAGAAATCCAGAAAGACAATGTATGACAATCAAATGAAGACAAGCAAGTAACAAATACTTGAATTAGAAAGGAAGAATAACTTTACCTGAAAAGAATTACCAAGTGACTTGTATCTATCTGTCCGACTTATTCCACCTCCCCTCGTGTGGTTCCTTGGAAATCCCAAAAGCATTTCCACTTCGTCAGGCTCGAGCGGGGCAAGCTTGTTCCTTCCAACCCAGACCAGATTCCACCTCCGGCATTCCTCGAGAACATACTTTTGGACTTTCGATGGTGGTTCATCATTGTATTTCTCAAGGGTCTTCCTGATTCTTTCTGTCAGTTTTGCACTCCCGATACAAGTTTGTAAGCAATTAAGCTTTGTTCTTGTGTCCCATGAAGGCCACCATTTCTTGGTCAACGGTATCGCTTCATTTATGGTACGCGGAGGAAGGGGAAGAAGAGGATATCTGTTTTCAATTGGAAGATTATGAACGTAACCTCGTTTCCTTGCAGCAGCGCAGAAATATTTAGAATCAACAAATTCCGGCTCCACGTCATACAAGAATCGAGAAATAGTGCTCCAAACCCCTTTGGGAGCGAGTGCCACGTTCTCATAATAGAAGTAGGGAGGGCCAATTGCAGCCTCTGGAAGAGTTCTCCGAACCTGTTGGAATGGTTCGGTTGGAACGCCATATCCAATCATCGGATATGGAGGACGAATTAGCTCATCATCTCCAGTCATAACCCTCCTCTGCTTTTTCTTTGTTGACATCTCACAATCAAATCTCTTTTTCTTCTCAATGCGTGGCCTAGGCTGTGAAATTGAGTAAGAATCAGTTAGTATCCTCCAGAACTTGTTGACAACAAATAAATACGTTAGAAAAGAGAAAAGTCGAGATCTTGAATTCATTAGTAGGAAAAATAAATACACAATTACATGCACTTCAAGGGGATAATCACTGTCTGCTTCCTTTGACGCTTGAGCAGCATATATAAAATCTGTCAACTCAGCGACTGTGGAGTCAAGACCTGTGATGTTTGAGAGGGAAAAATCAGAGCTTAGGCGAAGAAACAAATGAGTTATAATTTATAACAAAGAAGGAAAGCATAATCAAGTAACAGAAGTTGCAAAAAGTGGATTTATCACACAGAAGTTGGAATCACCTGGTAAACAATGTTGAATTTTGATTATGACAAAAGAATATTAAAAGTATATACAATAGCAAAACCTATATATGTTCTATGAGCATAATAGTATCATCATAAGAGAAATTTATCAATATACGTTGTGGAATGTCTTGATAATAAAGCCATGATTCTTAAAATGCATATTGTTATATTTAATCCCTCAACTCTAATATTACTAAAAATCTAAAAAACCAGTACTATCACACGATGACATGATATGTGTTCCTAGGCACATCTTTTAGAAAATTAAAGGGTAAATTGCTAGTTTGATCCCTAAACTTTTAGGTTTGTGTAACTTTGGTCCCTGTTCTTTTTTCAAAGCTGGAGCGACCCTAAACAATTAAAAACGTTGCTATAGTAGTCCTTTCCGTTGATTTTTGGACAAAATCCGTAAGTTAGCATCACTTTTTTACCAAATTACTAACGATTCCGTCCATAAATCAACGAAAAATTATATTGTATCAACATTTTATTAGTTTATGGCCATTTAAGTTACAAAAGAGAAAAGGAACTAAAGTTGCACAAACTTAAAAGTTTAGGGACTAAACAAGCAATTTACCCAAAAATTAATAGACCCACAAGAAATTATCAATGTAGGTGTTTACGGGAAGATTGAACATTAATAAAAGAAAATGATTAGCAATCTGCACCACATCTTTCTATTGCAATTGAAGCCTCCGCTCTACTATACCCCATAGCCACCAATGCCATTACTTTGTTCTCCACATCAGAATTAGGATTTGCGATAACCTGCAGGAGAGGTCAAATTATTTACAGGGGATACATATTGCAAGAACAAAGATACCAACATGCATGAAAATATATAAGAGCACCTAGGACCTCAAGTAGATATAATTATAAAACAAAGACAACTGCAGGACAGGTCAAATTATTTTACATTGCACGGTTATATACAAAAATTTACGTACACATCACATACACGTAATACATAAAAGCACCAGGGACCTTAAGTAACATAAAACTATACACAAAGCCACCGCTACAATCCATAAAAGACAAATGATAAGTAGCTTCTTAAGAAAACCACACATAAATAAAAGAAAAGTTTGATCACCTCATCATCAGAAAAACCATCAATATCTGAAAAACCGCTTAAAAAGCTCCCTTCATAATCTGAAGAAAGTTATCACGTTCAGTTTGTTGTTCATCTGGAGATGTATCACGTTCAGTTTGTTGTCCTTCAGTTGATGTATCCCGTTCAGTTTGTTGTTCTTCAGGAGATGTTTCAAGAGCCTGCAAAATCATAAGCAAAATAAATCCCATAAAATTATTCCTACAATTAAACATGATGTAGAACTGATTTGTTAACTCATTAAAGGAGATTTTGAAGATATCAAACTAGTAATAGTAACATGGTAACCCTTTGTGGAGTGATATTAAACTTTATCAACGGAAAATAAGTACAGAAAAGAACTGAACTAATAATAACTCCATTCCCTTCAAATAAAATAAAAATTAATTCCATTTTTTGACCACTATCAAAGTGGATCATACATGAAGTCCTGAGGACAAAACTTCCCTTACAAGGAAAGAGAACAAAAGATGAAAAATAAAAATAGCATGCATTACCCTTGATGGATTTCCACTCCATGATATTTCCATAATTTAAATCGAATTTAACAACTTCTAGAAAATTATTCGTTACTAAAGGTGAATACTGCACCATGGAAACTTCTATAGGTCTGCACAAGGGATTCAACACTCCAGACCACAATGATCTAAGAGGTATTAGTTTTTATTTTTCAAATTCACGTAGACAGAGGGAGGGGGAGAGATTTAATCCAACTGCAATATTTGTGTGTCTTGTCACGCTTCTAAGTTAAAAGAGTGAAACTAATGTTGTGGAAACAGCAAAGATTTTAACTTGGAGTTTAAAGATATCATATCAAAAGTAGGGAGCAGTTAACTCACTGAATATGTGAGTAGCGTCTCCAATATTGTGTCTGTATTTTCCTCTCCTGGATGATTCAACAGAACAGGTCAGTAAATGCAGCTTCACAGTAGAAACTTGTTACCAAATGAAATGAGATAGAGCCTTTACCATGTTCCTGAATTACTTTAGACACCATCTTTTCAGAAAATCCCATCCCTACAAAATTGTCTAGGACCTTGGAGCCAGAAGAACTTGCAGATGAACCAGCCTTTAAGAACAAAAGATAAACGCATTAGTAGAGTTATAAATCACCAACTTTACCATCCACATGCTAAGTCCGTTTTTTACCAGTAACAAAGTTAACAATGCATGAGGTCTCAAGGGGAAAGATTTGCTTGAGACAAAGAAACCATTAGACGTGCCTTAACAAATAAAACAACATAATCACTCGAACTTCCACGTCCCAACCATTGCTCTATCTGAACAAGCAAATAGCATGTCTTACCCTTGATGGATTTCCCGTCCAAACAAATCCTATTGCTGTGCTTTAAAAGGAATTTGACGATTTCTTGAAAATTTTTACAAAAGTAATATTGAACCTTCTCAGCAGGTTCACACAAATGATTTAGCACCCAGACCACAACCAACTAAGAGGTATTAGCCCTTTTTTTTTTTAATTCATCTACAGGGAAAAAAAAAATATATATATATATAATAGGCTAATCCAACTGCAATATTTGTGTCTTGTGAAAACAGTTCAACCAGAAGAAGATATCAGATGGGAAATAGAGATGTTAGTTAACTCACAGAATATGTGAGAAGCGTCTGTAAAATAGTGTCTGTATTTTCCTCTCCTGGTTGATTCAAAGGAACAGGTTAACAAACGAAGCTTCACAGTAGAAACTTTGTTTCCAAATGAAATGGGATAGAGCATTTACCATGTTCCTGAATTACATCAGCCACCATCTTTGCAGAAAAGCCCATCCCTACAAAATTGTCTAGGATCTTGGATCCCGAAGAACTCGCAGATGTACTCGCCTTTAATAATGTAGGTTTTGCCAAGTCACAATAATGATAAAGTCAGAGTAAAATATCCTTACATTGTAGAGAAGCCAATTTAAAGGAAAATAAGGAACACATTTCTTCTCAACAAAATATTTCGTATCCCTTCCCACCACCAAAGTTGTAGTCCATTCAACAACTTGAAGGTTTTTTTTTTTTTTACAAAAAAAAAAAAAAAAAAAAAAACCAAGGTCCCGTATGGTATTATTTTGAAAACGTTTTGGAAATGAATTCCACATTTTCCAATAAAGATGTTTTAAAAATAGTTCTAAAATAGTGTTTGTATTGCATAAAGTCATAAAACAAAAACAAATTTTTATGTTAAGGAATGAAAAAAAATGGAACAAAATTGTTTTTTCCATATCCGTTTTCATTTCTAAGGCTTATACACCAAACAAATATTTTCAAAACATAACCAAACACAGTTTTCAGTTTTACTATTTCTTGTACTCAAACCAATTTCTCTAGAAACACAATCAAACACAACTTCAAAAAAATATCTCAAAATCACTTCCAAAACATTCTCATTTCTATCAAGAAAAAAAAAAAACCAATACCTCTGCAGAACCAATAGCAGCTACTCCAGCAGGAACTGTCAAACAAGATGAAGGGTAGTTCGCAATTTCCAGTTCATCCTCAGTGTCCCAGTCAATGTTGTCACTGTCTACGTCAGAATTATTACCGTCCTGCACAGATTTTATAAAAGAAACACCCATATGAACATGAAAACTTAAACAAAATTTATTCTTTTTAACTTTTTTTCCCCTTTTCCTACACCCATTTCTTGGCCAGTGAAAAAAAAAAAAAAAATATATATATATATATATATTATATACATACGTTTCAAAACGGAAATTTACAAATTATAAACAAGGCAATATATAAAACGACAAGAAAATGCAAAACCAGAATGAACAAAGTACCATTTTTCGTAGCCCAGCAGAGAATTTTAAGCTGTTCAATAAGTAAACAGAAAAATCAGCTCGGCTGTCTCTTACTCTTCGCAGAACCAGAAACCAAACCAGACCCAAAAAAACAAACAAACAACAACAACAATTAACCTGTTATAAGAGAGATGAACCAAAAAAAAAATTTAATTAAAGAAAAAAGAAAAATCGTCGAGAAAATCTCACAGGAAACACAAAAGACGGTTTCTGGAGTGAAATTAGGGCAAGTTGGTGAAGAATTGCAGAGCTAAGCCAGAGAAGGATTAGCAATGCAATTAAAGGAGAGAGAGGACTACATGCAGAGAGACCAGAACCAGTAGACTGTAGAGAGAGAAGGACTGGTTGGAGAGAGAGAGAGAATTGGGAAATGGTAAATGGGAAATGGGAAATGGAAGAAATTGGGAAATTTGAAACCGGAGACGAAACGGGGAAATTGGCCCGTCTCCGAGAGAAAGAAAACAGAAATTGGGGGAAACGGTGGAAAGCGAAATAACGCCCACGCTTACCGTCTAAACCAATTTCGGTACTCGCTGACACATGAAAGTGCTAGTTACAAATCTAGTGGCAACGTAAATTGTTTTTACATATTTATTTATTTATTTTTAAGAATTTGTGATTTATCGTATTATTATGTTAACAAAGAAATTTTAATGAATGAAATTTTCTTCCTATTCTGATGAATAATCGATTTTGATGAAGTTTTATTAGATAAATATAGAATTTGCCGATTGATTTAGTTAGTAGTTATGGAATTTAATTTAAAAAATTTTGAGATTTAGTCATGAATTTTTTTTTTTTTTTTTGCTCCATTTAGTAATGATTTTAGACAATGAATATGAAAATAAATTAATAAAATCATCTCTTTTTTTTTTTTTTTTGGGCTAAAATATAAAATCATCTCTTTTACCTTAGCGACTACTAGTCCTCAAAGGGTCGGAAGGAGGGTGGCAGCATCAACTCTCGATTTTAGATGGAGATCGGAACTTCACAGTTGCGGCCAGCCAGCGAGAAGAGTCGGGTTCCATCACTGAAGGAGATCTCTGACGAATTGGATGGAAGGTCCGAAGGAATTGCAACCTCAAGGTCCCAATCCCTCCATCGGATTAGGAATGGTAGTGAGCTAGCGTTGCATGGGGTTGATCATGGTTGGCGGTGGGCTTGCAACATGCACTGGGATAGGGATCTGCAACGTACACAGTCTATCATCCGTTTAACTTCTTCAAATCTATGAAAATGGCTTGTCTATGGTTTTTGTTGATGTCTTGTTGTGTTTCCTGGTTTGTTTTCCATTGGTTGTTTGTGTGAAAAAAGGGCATTACATTCATCAAATAGATATTGATTTTCTGTTGTTTTGTAATTAGTTAAAGTCTTTTTAATAATGACAATAGTTTCCCCATTGTGTGGGCTTTTTGTTTGTATGTCAGATCCGTGTCTCGACAGTATATTTATTCCGCTAGACTTATGTCTATATAGAGTTGGTGGTGACTTTTGTGCTATAGGGTAGTGCTTCTCAATCGATTGAAAATCTCTATCAATTATAGAAGTATTATTGAAAATAGCCTTATACATGCTTGATATTAGATATGTCGAAGTACTTTTTTATTATCAGACCTCAAGCATATCTCTTCCCTTTTGAACTTCATTGCTGGTGGAATTGATCTCAATTGAGGGTTGTATCTTTTGTACTGCAGGGTCATTCCATTGTACTTTTGTGGTAATTTGAATTCTATGTCCCTTTTCCAAAAAAAAAAAAATTCTATAAAGAAAAAAATTACTAATTATGGTCTAGGCTAATTTTTTTTAATAACTTCCTAAAATTCGTTCAATTTCCTAAATCACACCTATAACTATGATTTAGTAGTTAGTTTTTCCCCAGCAATACTATTGATTTTGAATTTATTGTCATTTTTTTTCCATTTAATATGATTCCTGACTAGTAACAAATCAGGATTGTAGCTCTACTTTGTGACTGTGTTTTTTTTTTTTTTAATAATTGTTTTGCTTAATCGAAAGATTAAATACATGTCAAATTATTGTACACAATTTATCTGGTTTTAAAGGTCCGTTTGGTGAATGAGTTTGAGTTGAAAATTTTAAATTTGAATTTTTTAAAAAGACAAAAACTTTAAAAAATAAAAAAATAAAAAATATATTTTAATTTAAAATAAAATGATATTCTAAACAAAACATTAATTTCAAATTAAATTAGATCAAATTCTTTTGTTTGATATAAATAGTGTGAAAATTGGATAAAAAGACAATCGCACGATGAGAAGAGCGAGTATCTTATTTTTATACTCTCTTGAAAGTATAGACAAAATTCATTTTCTCTCTCTTACTTTTAATATGACATGATATTATGAAAAAAACAACATTATTGTCAGATTTACAGGGTTTTTTTTTCACACTTTCCCAGGCATAGGTGTACTCCACTAACTCATCAATTAACGTGGATTGAACCGACGTTACATTTTATTTTTATTTATTTTTGTATAGATCCACTTTTTATTAGTTACGATAATTTAAAATTAATTTTAAAACTTGGTTGTTCTCCAACCGAAACGGTAGTACCGCTGGGGTAGGAGGCATCCAATTCCAAAGGGTCCTTCTATAACTCAGTTACAATAATTCTGCTTTTCGACTCTGTTTCCTTCTTTTTATTTTTTATTTTTATTTTTTATATTTAATGAACGGAATATCTCTCCCAACCAAGGGAATTTCTTACTTGTATACGAGTTTTAGGACCTTTTTTTTTTTTTTTTTTTTTTTTTTGAGGGTGAGTTTAAGGACTATTTATACCATTATAATTTGAGAAATAAGATTTTGTTTTTGAGCAGTTCAAATCATCCCGTGGAACAAAAACCTTTTGTCAATTCAAAAGGCAAGAAACAGTCCAAAAAAAAAAAAAAAAAAATTTAAACATAACAGTTCTCTTGACTGAATGAAGTTTGTGTGATGAGCTTTGATCAGCAATATAGACGTAAGCTCAACAAATGAAAAACCAGTTAGAGAGAGAGATTTACATTGAGCAACTACTGAGTTGAAGTTATACATACAAGATCCACCTAGAATTGCTACTCACAAATTTTAACAGCGTTGTCCACAGCCAGAATACTTTTTTCTCTGTGACGTGTTTTTTTTGCAACAGAAAACGACATGCAAGCTTGATCCGGTCAGACTAGTCAAAACAATCTAGAAACCGAGAAAGGGGCATTGCTTGCAAGCATGCTCCGGTATCAGCTTCGCTAGGAGCTCCAGAGTTGCTCCCTTCAGCTTTGCAAATGTGTCACGTTTTAGCAGCAAATATAGTTACAAGGATATGGTCATAATCATTGATATTGCAGAAAGAACAAACCTTGAGGTTTGAAAAGAGGCAGCAACGGCCACCCAGTAGAGAGACAGACATTAGGATCACGGAGTTCGTTGAAAAATGGATGGGTTCAAGCCTCCAACTGCCAAGATTAATAATTCTCAGGAGAGGATTCGATACATTTTGCGAAACCAGAGTAGCAGTATATACATACAGTAGTGCATCTTAGACTTGGAGAATACTGAAGAAGTCTCGAAACAAGATCTACCGCTTCTGGAGGCAAGCGCTTGGAATATCTGTACAAAAAAGAGGGGGTATGAAATTTTGCAAAATAAAACGTTAAAGAAGCACCAAAGAGGAATAATGGACGGCACAGAAACTAATGAAGGTACTCACTGTTAGTTTATTGATTCTTCCAACAACTTAAGCTATTAGGAAGTGGGCCAACAATAATTATATATATCATGAAACCCCCCCTTGCATGTGGGTGAATATTAATAGGAATACCCAACATGCGAATATTTAATTATAAACCCGAAAGATATTAAAGGTGTAACATGTTATAACAATTTTCAGCACTTCCTGCTTTGTTACCCTGTTAGTTTAAGGATTCTCTCAAAAGCTAAAGCTATTAGGAGATGAGCCAACAATAGTTGTATATTGCAATACTCACTTAATGCCACGGATGAGCCTTGATTTGTGGGAATTTGAATTCTGTGTAATTCTGATTTATGCATTTCATTTCCTCACGAGTTGGAGTGCCAATTACCTTAAAACAAGAGGAAAAAAAATGCTTTTATTGAGTTTAACCTGTGATCAGACAACACATTTTACGTTTCACATGCACAAGGCCGAGAAAACTTTACCTTTATATTCTCAACAAGTTGATCTACTTCATTTTCACCTGGAAAGACTGGCTACAAGGGTTGTCAAAAGAAGCGGCAAATATTGCATATCATCGTTTCGGTTTAATAAGTAAACAATGGCGAAAACTTTATGCGTCGGAAAAAACCTGTCCAAGAAGCAGTTCAGCAAGGACACATCCCGCAGACCATATGTCAATTGCAGTAGTGTATTCAGTCGCCTCAAATATGAGCTCTGGTGCTCAGTAATGCTGTGAACAAATGTATGATATATATTTGGCTCGCCTTTGACCTGCCACAATTGCAATCTGGTGAAAATATGAAAAACGAACGACCTTAAGGGAAAGAGGTAGGACATGCATTACAGTGCAAATCTAGCTGTAAGCGGTTAAAACCAGGTACGTGCAACAAAATTTATCTTAATAGGTGATCACTTAATCAAAAGAAAATATCAATACCAGAAGTTTTGCACTTCCAAAGTAACACAGCTTGACCTGATGAGTATGGGGATTAACCTGAAGCCGAAACAACAGATTCTATTAGTACATGGCACCCAACCATGTAATAGAGAAAAGTACTCAAACAATCAAATACAAACCAGAAAATTCTGCGGCTTGATGTCCCTGTGGCATATTCCAATTCCTCCATGAATATATGCCCAAGCTCTACAAATCTACAAAACGAAATATCCATTTTATATTACAGACTGTTGAAGGGAAATACTAAACTATCCAACGCTTTTTCCGCTTAGAATCGAAATGCCAAACACTTCAACCATATATCAGAATGTTAACCAGAACAAAGTTGTTGGACAAATTCATTCAGTGAAATAACACAATAGACAACCTGACATGTGTATAGTTCGACATATATCAAAGGCATCCGCTGATTTGCCTTGCTATAGTACTTTGCCATTCTTTTTCCGAGGGTGAGAAGAAGCAATGTTTGAGTGACACGACACTGGGATGATCAAGAAGGCCCATTGTTTGCAACTTGCGGTTCTTATACCTCTTGTCCCGTAAAACCTTGTCGATTGCAACAGTTTCTCCGGTTTCTCGGCACTTAGCCTGCAAAAACAAGCATGATCGAGGCTTCAATTGTATAGTACGTATGTCCTACTCCAAAACTACAAACTTTTATCTTACTAGAGCTAATGAATAAAAAAGATTTGAACTTTCAAACTTTGCCAACAGCATCACCTGAAACACTATACCGAACAAGCCCTGTCCAACAACACGCTCCGCCATGTAACTTATAATCTGCAGAACAATGCCAAATAGGAGTTGGTGCCAAGAGCTCTAACATGTCAGCTAAAATATCAAAGCAACCAGACTTTATCATTTCAATCGGCAATTGATCTCAAACACCTGTTTCGGTTGACCCTTTCGACCGCCTATCGTAATTACTATAATGTGGCCAGTTTCAGTTCGATTTCCATCCGCCACTGCTGCTTCCACTTCCTGCCAACCAAAAAAAAAAAAAAAAATTTGTCAACAAATGGAAAATACAAAACAAAAGTAAATAAGCAAGTCCAAGAAAAACCGACCTTTTCGGACTTTTCGTCCTTGATTTTCATTTCGTTGATTTCATCTGGAAGCTTATCAGCAAAACATGTATTGCCACTAAGTTTCCCAACAGTTTCAGCAGAAGCCATATATGATGTTAGAGACAAGATGTTTGCAAACTCTTAAAAATAACAGACCAAGTGAACCAAATTGAACTTTAGAACCTGACATCAAACGAAAGAAAGATAATAACAATGACATAAGTGGGATCTATGTACATGTTTTTTAATCTACTATTCCAGCATTTTTTTTTTTTTTTTTACTGCCCTAACTTTGTTAGCTAACATGAAAATCTCCAGTTCACCAGCATTTCACTCTCTCTTTTTTTTTTTTTTCCCTCCCAAAAGAAACAACAGGACATTTCTAATGGATTAAATCAAAACAAAAAACTTTCGTTTCTTATGCTTTCTCAGCAACCAAACAGAATGTTACACTTAAAAAAAAAAAGTGTCTAGTACCTGTGAAGCTGAGAGTCTCTTACATTTTGCAAGCTCGCTGATCCAAACAAACAGCTTTAGGCACAGAAATATAAACCCAAAAACAATTTTTCTCCCCAAAAAAAAAAAAAGCTTTTTTTGCTCAGACAAAAAAATAAAAAGCTTGGTTTCGACTGAGACCCCCTGTTTTCCCTGATTCTGGTTTGTCCAAAGCGGACCCCAACCCGCTCCTTAAAAAATATAGTTAATAGTTAGTTTTGACGTCCAGTTATTGTATCTGCTTGACACGTTGGATGATGCCATTGGATACTGCTGTAGACGGACGTCATGGTGTTGAGTGTTGACTGCTCAGCGACAAGGAGTTATTCTTAAGATCCGACAATGATTAACTTCATTTTTAAAAAAAATTTCAGTCATTAAACAAACTTTGTATTGATAGTGGATTATTGTTTTATTTATATGTCGTTTGGTTCTGTGAAGGACATACTGTCAGTATTTTTTTTTTTTTTACAATTTTTTAAAGCAACAGCCTAATTAAGAAGTAATAAATAAAGTTTTATAATTAAAGTAAGGGTTTTTATTTATTTACCTATTTATTTAGACCCGTTTGGGATAATATTTGGATATAGTATTTTGGATGTTGAGTTAGAAATGTGTATTTATGAGAAAATTTTTGAAAAAGTTCCATGATCTAGAAAATAATGCAGAATTTTGAAATATATTCAGAAAAAAAATGTAAAATGGATATTGTCTTATTCGTCTCTTCGTTACAAGTAATTTGACATAAAAATCATCTCATTCCAATTTAAAATGAGAAAGATACGATATTTTAAAGTTTGAGTTTTTTGAAAATAAAAAAAAAGATAATGTTTGATGTAAAGTTAAAAATTTGAAATACGTCATCCAGAGTTATTACTCCGAACACCCACTTAGTATAAGAAGATGAATGTAACATACGAACATTTGCATTTATAATTCTTCATTAGTAAAGGTTGGTAAGTGACAAATTATGAGACAAGAAATGGAATTAGTAAACGACACAAAAGAGTTTAAACGACAACAATAGAGAAAACAACAATTACAAGTAAAAGGACATAAACTAAGCCTTCATTTTAGTAAGTTAGTTGTAAATAAAATTTTTAAATTAGAATTAATTGATTTTTTAAAAATTAGTTATAAATTTTATTGACTTTTTAAAAAAAATAAAAATTAAGATTAAAAAATATAATTTAATTAAAATTAAACTTAAATATGGTAGCAGGCCAAATAAAGTCGGAACGATTTACAAAACAACAGTATTAAAAAGGCATGAGAGAGGGAAACAAAGTGTATAAACGACAACTAATGTAAACAACAGTAAAAGTTGAGGGCCCTTTGGGTCACTTTTTTAAAAGTGTTTTTCAAAAGTTTTTTTATCTTTTTCCTCTTATTTTATTATTTATTTTTTTAAATATTTTTAAAAAAATTAAATTTTAAAAGTCCATAATTTTATCATTTTAAATTATAATTATATATTTTTTTTAATTTATAGAATTTCGAGAGAAACAATACAAATCTACGTTATTATTTTTTTTATAAATATATTTAAAGTTTTTATATTTTTTTTGACTTCAAATAATTTATTTTTACCAAATATATATTTTTAAAAGTCAAGTAATTTCCAACCTAAACACTGTCTTTAAACATCGGCCCAAATGGGTCCTGAAATAACACATACGATGTGATCGGCGGAAAACGACAGTAACTAGTACGACGGCGAGAAAGTAAAACGGCAGGCGAGAAGATGACGAAACAAAAACGATACGCCGCCACTCGGGAAAACTGCAAATGACAACAATACTCAAATGTAAACGGCAATGACTAAAGGAGAAAACGACAGTTAAAAATTAAAAAAAAAAAAGGAAACAACGGAAAGCTAAAAAACAACAGTTACTGGGAACAAGATGGCAAAAACAAAAAGTGCAATGATAAAGGTAAACGACAAATTCCCGAATAAACAAAATTAATACGACAGAAACGTGAAAACGACAATCAAGAGTAAATGGGAAACAACAGTGGAGGATGAAAGTTGAAACCGTAGAAATCCGAAAACGACAACAAATATAAAAGGACGGTAACTGGAACAGCGCCCAAATGTACGTCAGAAAGAAAAAAGAAAAAAACGACAAAAAATTGAACTACAAATATGTGAAAAAAAAAATGAAAAAAAAAAGAAGACAAAACAGAAATTGAAAACGCAAAAAAAGAAAAAGAAAAAGAAAGTTCCAGCAAAAAAAAAAAAAAAAAAAAAAAGAGTAATAGAGAAACCGATGCGTGAGGAGAACGGCAACAAAAGTACAAGAGAGTTAACGATTGAAACAAGACAGAACTAAAAACGACAACAAAAAATTAATGCACTCAACCAAAACGACACAACAATAAATGAAAATATACGAAATCCGAAGAAAGTGGACATCAACAAATGTGAATATGCCAATCAAAAAATTAAATAAGAGAAAGTAGAATTGTAATTTCAATTGCAGTGAAGGTAAATAACAGTAAATATATAGATTACAATTTACAACAACAAGCACATGAAAACGGCACAAAATGACGGCAACGTGATATGGAAACAATAATAAATAATGATGAAACGCAAACAATAAATAGGAAACGACGGAATTTATCTGTCATATTTAGAAAGCATTGTGTATATGCATGCACTTCTAACTTTATCCTGAAATTTAGCACAACAACCTGAAATTAACGTGAGTAAAAGTGGAGAGAAATAAAGAGAAGGGGAGAAAAGGAATTAAACGCAAACTAGGGGGAAAAAATAAAGATAAAATAACATTAGAAAACTTTAGAAAAAAGAAAGAAAGAAAGAAAGGGACATACTTGAAAAACAACAACAACAACAACAATAATAATAATAATTATTATTATTATAAGGCAACAGTTGGAACTAAATTTTTTAGGTTGAAATTGAGTTGAATTAAGTTATGCTTTTGGTGAGACGTTTGAATTACTGGAGTTAAAAAGTACAAAAACTTGAAATATGTTCGAAAAAAATATCAATATAAACTATAAAGCTTGTTTCGTTCGTCTCGAAATTCTATGCAATTTAAAAATAAAACCATCACATTTTAACTTGTATACGCATAGTTATGGACTTTTAAAGTTTGAGTTACAAAATTTATAATAATAACAGTAAATAGTAAAACTAAGGTTGACTTTTTAAGAAAAAAAATAAAATAAAAAACAAAAAACAAAAAAATTATGATTCAAATTATTAAATCGAACCTTAGCACCAAACAAGTCATAAAATTGAGAAAACTTGAGTGAAGTTACATTCCCCCACTGTTTATACATGAATATGTACATAAAAATGATAGATTTGAACTCTACACGATTTCGTAGGGTAACGAAGTCAAATCTCCGGCCACAAAATATGATGTTTTGTAATACAATCCAACAACAGGAGGAGATAAACAGAAGTCAATGGACAGCAGCTTGTGGATCTCTATCCACAAAAATTCCTATCTTATATGCACATTAGTTTCTAAGGAAAAATATTGTTACACACAATGATTTATGAACAAGGCAAATTTGAGAAAGGGATAAACTATTTCTTTCCTTTATCAGAGTTTCATTATTTTTTTTATGTAAATGGCTGACATTTAATTTCAGATTCACGTGCAAAATTTGAATAAAAAAAAGTAAACAAACAACAAATTTGAAATTAAGAACACGTTCATTGCATAATTGTCTCAATCAATCACAAGTAGAAGGAGTATGTTCAAATTCAAATTCACATGCCCAACAGGGATACTAGAATTTTAGAAGCATAGAAAATAAAATAAAAAAATAATGTTAGAAACATTGAATTTTGCTGCAAATCTATGATCCTAGCATGCCCTAATCTTAAACTTGTCTTCTAAGATAATGGCTCTTTAACCTCTAATCACAATCTAGCCAATAGGAAAACAAAAAATAATACTAAAAGTCACCTGGGTGCCAATAACATGGCGTAATAATCAATTATATATATATATATATATATATTTCTATAGCGCTAAGAATAATTATAATAATTCTAACTTTTTTTATACCAAGTTGCATAGAAATCAGTTTTTTTCCTTTTTTTTTTTTTTGCTGGAAAATAGAAATAAGTTTATTATTAATTGACGTAATAGTTTTTTAAATACTTATATCAATAAAAAAACTACAACTCATGTCAATTAAGTTTGTACTAAAACAATTACGATTATAGTTGGTATTATTATTATTGTTATTATTTTCTTTCTCTTTCGGTTTTTGTTTTTTGAATGACAATGCATTGCTACATTTTCAAACATTGCGTCTGCTTTGGAAAGTTTCCATCATGAGTTGTCTATACTCAATTTTGTTTACAATATTGTTTTTAATTGTTTTCGACAATTAATTAAGAAACAGTACAAACCTGTCACTTTATCGGAAATTAAAATAAAAGTAAATAAAGTAAACCAAACCATCTTCGACTTTGGTATAAAGATTTCAAATCTCTTATTCTAGCATCTCCTATGGGTTGGAGAAGAAACGTATAGGACCCGAATAATGAGGAAATATTGGAAAGAAATGAAAACGATTTCACATTTATCTATATATTTTCGGTTCAGCTTGATCTCTGTTACGACTTATATACACTTCTTCATTATCCCCAAGAAAGCAAACAAAATTTTATAAAGCTGCTTTTTTAACTTGTCTAAGGGGAAGCCAATCCCTAAAGCAATGGCATGATATCTGGGATAACTGATTTAACGGTTTTTCTTGCTTAATTATTACGATCCTCACATGCTTTGTAATAACTGTCGTTTTCACACACAAAGATTTGAAGAAGTTTTCAGCTGCCCAATCACCATCACATGTGTTCCTGGTCATTTAATGACTATTTACCACTAGTAGGGTCCCGCTTAGATCTTGTCGGTTAATGATCCGTATTCGTAGGGTTTGGTGATGATGAGAGTGAAACTGAGATTATTTTTTGAGTAAAACTTGATCACGTCCTTTTTGTCATATTGGTGTAGTGGTGTGTTCTATAACACATAGGGTTTGTGATGATAAAAGTGAAACTGAGTTATATTTCGAGTAAAACTTGACCCTATCATTTCATAATACGGTGTGTTTCGTAATTTTTGCTATAACCGGATGGGACGGGGACGTTATTGTATTTTTTTAAATAATTATTTGAACATTTTACCGATCCCTCTCGTCTCTTCCGAGTTTATTGAGAATTATTTGCCATATCCTCTGCCGCTTTTGGTGGCTTTTCCAGACAGATTTTGACTGGGTTCACAATATTTTCCCACAACTTAAAGAAAACATGCTTCGACAACTCTTCTAGAGATCGAGTTCGATGTGACAAATGGTAAGTTAAAATAAGTTATGTGATATCACGTCTAAGTATTGGGCTCCATGACGGCTAGGAATTTTAATGAGCTTGAATCGGAATAAAGGAAATATATATATATATATATATATATGCTCATAACATACTGCATATGATTTGTGCTTATCTAAGCGTGACATTTTATGATGGTTGGCTAAAAATGGTCTTCCATTATTATACATGTGAAATGGTCTTCCATTATTATACATGTGAAATGTAAATCTTGATTTGGATATGAGCTGTAGTGTATCATACATATATACGTTATCTAGGTTTTAATTTTTTTTTTTAGTCTAAGAGGTAGTTGAAGAAATTAGATGTACATACCTTTCTTTATAGGGGCTTTGTTTATAGGACAGTTAGAGAGGTTAGAGAAAAACATTGAGAGAGTAAGAGGGGTACGACTTTCTCTTGTAAATTTATTAACTGTAAAAGTGAATTACTGTAATTAATAGTTGAAAGTGTACGTAGATCTTACATTTTAAGGTGGACCGTTGTAAATTTTATATAGTCTTGATGAAACTGCGGTTTTTTTTTTTTTTTTTTAATTATTGTCGTTAACATATTGTCAATACTGTCATGGGAAGTGGTTGCTAATACTCGTTACTGTCAAAACATATCGCCTAATCTACTTTCAAATTTTGCCTTTTAAGACCATGAGAAGTGGCCACCACAAATAGGAGTCGAAATTCTGTTATAATTATTTTTAAGGATTGCAAATCAAAAACCAAACTTGCCTTAAGATTACTGATCAAGAATCACGTGCCTAATTCACTAAATTTGGTTTACAGGATGGTTATTAATTTCCTAACCATTTTTTTTTTCACTAGTTGCTCAAATACTTTTATTACGGTACCCCTTTGAAAGTTGGCCCATTTTCCGGTACCTGCAGATATATAATACTAATACATTGCTGGGATTATCAAATAATAGATCAGATTATTTAATCTTGCACATATGGTTTAAAATCAAATTAATAAACGAGATAAGCTGAGAAAAACCAGTTGGATTATTGAATATTATAGAGTAAATTAACATGAAAAAATGGATGTTTGATGTGAAATCTCATGTCAGCATAATATTTGATCAATATCAGATTTTCCTAGCAAGATGGCGGGTCATCTAAGTTTGCCCTATTGAGGTTTTCTTGTTTCAAGTAATCTCTGCGAGGAATGTCATGTCATGTGAGTAATCACCGCTAACATATATGTATATATTATTTCTATAATATATATATATATATATTTATATATATGAAACAATAATCATAAACGGCAAAAAGAGTCAAAACAAATGAAAGGTATACGTAGCCTTGTCTTTACTAAAACTGTATAGCCCATGTATGCACAGTGCAAAGCGCTCATACCTATTTAAGCATATTGTATTCTCTCCCTTATTAGCCACAACACAACAATAAGACTCTTTCTTCTCTCCATACAACTCTCTCTCTCTCTCTCTCTCCCCTCTGTCTCTCTCTCTCTCTCTAAAGGCAAAGATAGATATGAGTACGTTGAAACTAAAAAGCCTCACATTTTCTATAGTTCTCATTGCATGGTTGGTTTGTCCTTTGTCGATGAGAACTTGCAATGCCAGACAAGGGAAACAGTATTCCTGGCTTATGCCAAACAAAAATGTCCCCACGACGTGGATGAACAGTTACAACCTTGGACCCGAAAAGGCCAGTGGTGCTGGTAACTCTGCCATTTTCAATGTGTTGGACTATGGTGCCAAGGGTGATGGCCAAGTAGACGACACAAAGGTCAGCCACATATTCAGCTTACAAATCAGTAGCTTATGAAAAGCACAGTACTTATGTTGGATCACATAAAAATATCTTACTCGTCGTTTGAATTACCGTTTTAAAATTATTAACATTTTCTCTTATAAAAAATTTGAATATAGTATTTAAATTTACTTTTTAAATTTATGATTGAAATGGGAGTTTAGGTTTGTATTTCTGATTTTTGATGTACGCATTAGCCAATTTTTGATATGTTAGTCTCTATTAGTCTCAACCCACTATTCTGCTATTTTGGCTTCTATTTCTATCGTGAGCAGCACTTTAGCGGTTGACTGGGCCCAGCTTAGAACAGGATGGTATGCAGCCAAATCCCCAAAATGCCCACTTGAAGTTTATAGTCAACGTAGGAAAAGATAAAATAAAATTTACATTCATACGGCCACCTAACGTGGTGAACTAACGGTAATGAATTATCGTAATAGATTAATGATCAAATATCTAAGTATTGGATGATTCTCTTAAGGGGTCTTAACTGTGAAAAATTATTTCTTATTAACCTAGTATTTAATAGAGAGTGTCTGAGACTATGCCCCAATATATAGCCTTACTGTTAACATATTGGGTGGGACTGGGATGATGCACTCCTCGTTGAAGGGTAGAGCCCACCTATAAGATCTTCAATGAACATTCTTGTCACCCCCTTTTGGAAACGCTCATTGGGTATCCTAACACTAGTTTTCCCCTTCCCAAACTTTTACTATAAAAAAATTACATTTATTTTTTGGGATATACCTTGTAGTTTAATTTCAACCGTAAAGATACAATACGAGCAGATGAAAACTTTCAACTAAAAATTGGTAACTTTTTTTTTCCAATGACTGAAATTGTTTCTTTTTATCATTCAGAGGATGAGATTTTGGCTTCATGGTACATCTTTGAATTTTCGGGGGGAAAAAAAAAGTACACAAAACGTAACTAATTAATTTACACGTCCTTCAAATTTAAAAAAAAAAAAAAAAAATTTACATGTCCTTCCATATTTCCGTTGGAGAATCAAAGACTCCTCCAAAAACACAAATTACCATCAAGTGTCATCTTTTATGAGTGTTTTTATTGTCGTTTACTGCTCTATTAGCAGCTGATCAATCTGATACAATGCAATGACAGGCATTTGAAGCAGCATGGGAAGCAGCTTGCAAAGTGAAGGCGTCAACCATAGCCGTTCCATCCGGGTCAGTGTTCCTTGTCAAACCGATCTCTTTCTCCGGTCCTGCTTGTCAACCGGACATTGTCTTTCAGGTGAATCACAAATCCTTAAGACACAATTAAATTCCCATATTTCCATGAACAATATATTAAGAATTAGACGTCTTAATTCTACACTATCGAGAGAGCCGTAAAATTGGAGAAGAAATATAAGGGCAATAATTTTTTCTACAACTCGATAGAATTTTGATCCTTTGTATAATATTTTGCAGTTGGATGGCAAAATTATAGCTCCAACAGGCTCTGGATCATGGGGTTCAGGTTTTCTGCAATGGATTGAGTTCACAAAGCTTGAAAGAATTACAATTAAAGGGAAAGGCATTATTGATGGACAAGGCTCGGTTTGGTGGAATGACTCGCCTACGTACTATCCTACAGATGATTTGGTAATTGCTCAAATTATGCCATTGCTTTTTCAAAGCTTTAAACAGTCGATTAACCATTGTCTTTTCATGAATCTCTTGTTTAGCAGACGGAGAGTGAGAGCAGGCAAATGCCAGGCACCAAACCGACGGTAAAGATCTCATTGCTTGAAAGCTTATACAAAATCAATGCAAACACAAATTTGTTGAATGGGGATATATGATTTTGTGCGCAGGCCCTCAGGTTCTATGGAAGCAGCGGTGTGACGGTCACTGGGATAACAATTCAGAACAGCCCCCAAACCCACCTCAAATTTGACGATTGCACAAATGTTCAGGTTTTTAACATCGGTGTATCATCGCCTGAAAACAGCCCCAACACCGACGGAATCCACCTACAGAACTCCCAAGACGTGGTCATCTATAACAGCAATCTTGCATGTGGTAATTTCAGATTCTGACTAGCAGAAATTTTAACCTGATGTCCATGAAATGGTGGAATAAAAATGACTCGAGATTTCATCTAATTTCTACTCCAAACCGCGTTTTGCAGGAGATGACTGTGTATCCATACAAACTGGATGCTCGGGTGTTTACATACACAATGTCAACTGTGGACCTGGACATGGAATCAGCATCGGAGGTCTGGGGAAGGACAACACCAGAGCATGTGTTTCAAATATCACCGTCCGAGACGTCAAATTACAAAATACCTTAACTGGAGTCAGAATTAAAACGTGGCAGGTAAAAATGTTTGATTTTCTACCTACAAACTCACCAATTTCACAAAGTGTCCGAATGTTGTTTTTTCTGGCTATGCTCTATACGCTTTTTAATCTAAGTCTTTGATTGTGGTTTTCCACCACAGGGAGGGTCAGGTTCAGTGCAAAATGTCATGTTCTCAAACATCCAAGTTTCGGGAGTAAGAACTCCGATAATGATAGACCAATTCTACTGCGACAACAGCAAGTGCTCAAACAAAAGCTCGGCTGTGGCAGTGTCGGGCATCAATTACATAAACGTTAGAGGAACCTACACGGAGAAGCCTGTTCATTTTGCTTGTAGCGATAGCTTGCCTTGCACCGGGGTATCTCTCAACACCATACAGCTAAATGCTGTCCAAGAAAAAGAAAGCCTGTCCGGTCCTTTCTGTTGGGAGGCATATGGAGAGCTCGAGACTGCCACTGTCCCTCCCATTGACTGCTTGAAGACGGGCAAACCTTCAGGTGCCACAGTTCAGTCTAAGAGTGATTCTTGCTGAGCTGTATTAAGGGAAATTATAGTGGATATCTCAAGCAAAAAGAATAGATATAAGTATTGGAAATAACAGTAGATTTTCTGTATTCTACTCCGATACTTTTTCTTTCAGGTGGAAATACAACAAATCGTACTGCTAAAAAAAACATGGTTATATATATATATATATATATGGAGAGGTGTCAGTATACATTACTATCGTAAATCATTAACGCAGCAATCTTCCCAGTTAACGCACACACAAAGCAACAGTCAAAGTAAATTAAAACCACTATAACTAATCTACTCAATAAATTGGAGTTAGGAGAATACATGCAAGGAATTTTAAACGTAAATAAAATTATATTTCTTCAATAATTCATACAGCTAAACCATAGAATGACACGGACATGGTGTATCAACAAAGTGTCGAGGATTGTACAGCTGTCAACCGCCGGATAACTATGCCAGGTTCATTGTGAAGCAACCACGACCTCCAGTATTACAGGGAAAATGTGGTTCGCTACAGTTGCACGGGGTCCATTGTGAAGCAGCCAAACTTGTTCCAAGGCCAAGGAAATGATTAAAACCTACAAAGAATTAATTTAAAAGTTGACAAAACTATACTTAATCCATTAAAAGCAGACAAATTAAGGTAATCTTTTGCCCTGATGCCTTAGAAAGCAAAAAAAATTGATAGAAGGAACAAACTTAGCAATTAGAAAGTTTGAAGTAAACCTGACGTTTGCATGGAATCATTAACGCGACGATTTCCCAAAACCAACAGCAACCTTCTTCTTTTGGCGGGTTTCATCGATCCTTTCGGGACTTGGAAATCCTGTCTCCTCCTCGTACTTCTTTTCTAAGGCCTGTTATCGTTAAATAACTAAGAAAACTTAACTTTCCTTTTCCTTTCCATTGTTAAGTCAGGTGAACACACAATCACATAAAGAAAATATGTAATTCGAAGCTTTAGGATTGAAGAAACCTTGTCCATGTACAATATTTAAATGATTTAAAAAAAAAAAAAAAAAGGAGGAATGAATAATTACACAACCAATATAACCATTTTATTCAAATCAGTAATTAGGACTTAAACTATATGATAAAAGTATAAAGAAAAAAATCTTTGTTATCACAGAGCTTTGGATTCAATTACTTTTAGAGCTTTAGCTTGTGGATCTAATAAATAATGGAATTGGACTTTTCTTTTTCCTGTAGTAATCAGAATTTGGTTTAATTAACTCTCCAATAAGATTAGATAGAGGTATGCGTATGATACTTTGTAAAGGGACATTAAAAAAAATTATAACAGTCTGTCTACTAAGAAAAAATCTTAAAATTAATGGGGGCAAAAGAGAAATTCTCAAAAATTCAGGGGGCCTCACCACCCTTTGCCCCTGAATATTTGATGGCCATGACAAAAATGATCTTGTATAACCATAAAACATGATAGCATAAACATGCCTACTCACCTGTAACTGTGCATGTATACCTTCGAGGACTCCTTCAGTCATTCTATCAAAGAAGAGTACACCCTGCAAACATGTTTGCTATTAGGAAAATAGAATAATGGTTACAAGATTTAACTAATTCACTCAAACATATCAAATTCCAACTCTCGTAGCTTAGTCTGTTCTTCCTACATTTGCAAAACATGCGATGTTGCTATCTCGAGAGGAAAAGAGAAGATTAGAAGAAACACATTGTTACATTTGATATTGCAAATATGCCTTAAATCTGTGTCTTACCTACAATTCAAAACTTGAAATACAAAGAGTAAATCTTCATTAAGAAAGCAATAATGTATATACTGAATAAAATCTGGTTAAAAACCTGCAAATGGTCAAACTCATGTTGGAAAACCCGTGCAGGAAGACCTGACAAGTTGACTGTGAACCTTGCACCGTTAATATCTCGTGCATCAATCTTTACAGATTCTGGTCTCTGCAGACAGGAAAAGCCATAGACATTTGGATACTATAGTCCAAAAAAATTCAATTCAAATAATTTATTTTTCGAAATCCACAATAAGATTATTTTTCTTTCTTCCAAACACCGATCATTTTAATTCTCAATTCAAATTAAGTTTTCTCAATTCAAGACGGAGTGCCAAACGGGAGCTAAAGATACTCGTAGTAGATAAAACTAAGTCATAATTATTAGTTTTTCGGTTTTTTAAAAAGCGAATAAACACCGAATAAAATTCATAAACTTTAGATGGACTACCAACTGGAAAGGAGAAGGTATGAGGATAGTAAAAGGACCAGTATGTATAAGTACCTGAACATCAGCATGAATGCCTGGGAAGGACAAGCAACCTTCATTGTAAAGCACCAGTTTCTTCGAATATCTGCTGACTCTTGGGTTTACAAGAATAATTTCCTCTCCCTCACCACGTTCTCCAACAGGGTTAAACACCATAAGCTGAACATTGATTCCTACTTGGGGAGCCGAGAGCCCAATGCCATCAGTTCTGCGGAAAAGCAAGGCAACAACTATTTGTTCACTCTCCTGTGGATATCAACGTTTCTTCGTAAGCTCTAACTTAAAAAAAAAAAAAAAAGCTTGAAAATGCATATGGGTCTTGGCGAAACAACATCATTGACTGGTTTTTTAAAGATGACAAAACAAAACCCATTAAAGAACTAAACTTAGATTGACAAAAAACTCACTTGTACATTACGTCGAACATTTCATGGACTAATTTCTTCAGATTATCGTCAAAGGAATCTATTCGCTTGTTCTTGGCTCTCAGTAAAGGGTCTGGGTATTTCACGACTTTGAGTGGGGTCTCAAACTGAAAATCAGCAGCTGAAAAAACAACATCCATGGAAACGAAATGGTCGGAATTTGAAAGCAAAGAGAGAAACTTTAGCACAAATTGCAAACACGAAGAGCTAAATCAGCGTTAATTACGAGAAGCGACTTCGTTTTCTTTGAGGGAAGAGCCACGCCGGGCCTGGGCGACGACCGGAGCCGGAGGAGCTCCGGAGCGGTTCGTGGAGGCGAATCGGGCGGTCGAGGGTGAACCGGCAAGGCTACGGGAGACGGCGGGAAAGCTCGACCGGCGAGAGGAAGAGAAGGAGAAGGCTAGCGATGAAAAAATTGGGTGGAGCAGAGCCGCGCAATCCATGCCCACACTAATTTGGCAGTGGCGTCGTGTGTTGTTTGTCAGCCTCCCAAGTTTCAATACAGAATGAATGGGCATTACTGTAAATAACTAAAATATCAAAATTATGTAGAAGATAATTTTTTTAAAGGGACACTCTCAGTAAAATATTAACGCTAACACCCCAATATTCGTTCATTTATGTTTTGAGATCATAATTTATTTTTCTTACCATTGATTAAGATGATGAGACATAGCCATTTAGTTTACTTAAAAAAAAAATGTATCATAATTTATTTTTCGTAAAAATGTATTATACATTTTTTTATCAGAGAGTTTGATTTCCAAAGTTTTTAACCCAAAAAGGTTACACTCTCAAACACACGATGACACAAAATGCATCCTCATTGTTGTAAGAAAAATTGTAACTTGTAACCCCACCAGACCCATTTAAATGATAGATGAGGGCTTTATCCTTGAAATCTATTGACGATAAATACGGGTAGGGTCTCCATTCCCATGTTTTTGTTAACTCAACATTCAAAAACAGGAAACTTCTCACCTCCATTAACAGTAGGCTTTCAACCGGTTTCTGGCTAGGTGAGGTCTTCCTCCTGCGGTTTAGACCCCTGATCAACTCTAATGATGGATTAGTGTTCAAGAAGATAAAAAAAATAGTGGATTATTTCATCGAATACACTTGATAATTTGTTATAAAGTTTCATGACGAGCAACGCCTACGAAATTGATGATATACACTCCAAAATATCGTCAAAGCTGAACCTTAATGTTATCATTTAGTAGGAACAAAACGAACAAAAATCACCCAGCTATACTCTTCTATGCTTCTGACGTTTTGATCTCGTGTTACTCTTACCGCCTATTATTTCATTAACATGTTGTCAATGCCACTCCATTATAGGTCCCCCTTTGAGTCAAGAATTACTTTTCTGTCGGTTCCAATACAGTTATCTAAGGGGGTGTTTGGCTTGTTAGTCTAAACTAACATTTTCAAATTTTTTTTTGTCTTTTTCCTCAAAAGTTTTTGTCTTTTTCTCAAAAAGTTTTTTATCTTTTCTGAAAAGTCAACATAATTTACTATTTAAACTTAAAAATCTTAACTCAAACTTACACACCAAACTCCCCCTAAGGCCCCATTTGGGGTGACATCTCCAAATGGTAAAACACCATCTATCTAGATGGTAAAATATTATATAGATTTTAAAATTCGAACTTTACATCAAACTTTTTTTTCTTTTTATTTTCAAAAAACTTAAACTTTAAAAGTCTATAACTTTCTTGTTTCGATTGAAATAAGATGATTTTTATGTAAAAATGATCGTAACGACGAAACGAACAATACAATGTTCATTTTACATATTTTTCCAAACACATCTCAAAATTTTTCACTATTTTCTATATTACAAAACATTTTAAAAGTTTTTCTTCCGAATACATATTTCCAAACTAACTTTCAAAACACCATCTCCATATGTCCCCCTAAATTGGCCCTAAAAGTTTAAAATCTTAAAAATAAAAAAACCAAAGTACAAGGGCATATTAGCAAGATCAAGAAACTTTGACCACCAACGACGCCGTTTTGAAAAGTCACCCTAATTTGGTGTTTACCGCGATTTTTACTGACGAGAAGAGAGAGAAAATGAGAATCGGGACTTCTTAAAAAATCGTCTGCTTCGTTTCGTTTCTCTTCCTTGTTTGATCCTCTTTCTTTTCCTTTATTAGGTCAGACCTTTTCTCTTCCCCTCTCTTCTTTTTCAAATCCCTAATTTTTATTTTCCCGTCTCTGAATCAAGTTCCTTGTTAGATCACTCGGATCTTTTCCTGTATTCCTCCAACCTAGTCTTTGTTTTGAATTTTATCTCTCTCTCTCTCTCTCTCTCTCTCTCTCTCTTTTTTCCTCGTATTACTTGTGTTTCCTGTTGTTTCTCTGTGCCTGGGTAGATAATCTTCTTGTATTTGGACCTGGAAATTCCAGTTTTTTTATTCCTAAATCCTGAATTGATTTCAGAATGGATCTGATTAAGGTTTTTTTTTATTGCTTGTTTCATTGTATGATTCGAATTCATATAGCTGAAGATGATCTATTTGCCCGATCGTCAAACGATTAGGGTTTCGTTTTTCAAATTTGTTTATGGTGATTGTTTTTTTTTTTTTTAAATAAATTTTTTATGTTCAGGCTCTGGGTTTTCGGATCGAATTCCGTGAATTCCACGCTAGCTTGTTCTATTTGTATCTGATATCTTTCGTATTACTGGTTTTTATATAATCTTGCTAACGTTTCTGTGTTAATCTGATTCATAGCCAGCGAGAGCGAAAGGGAAAACTGAAAAAGTTCAGAAATGGGGTTGACGTTCACCAAGCTCTTCAGCAGGCTTTTCGCCAAGAAAGAAATGAGGATTCTGATGGTGGGTCTTGATGCCGCTGGTAAGACCACCATCTTGTACAAGCTCAAGCTCGGAGAAATTGTCACCACCATCCCCACCATTGGTGAGCCCCAATTCTAATTTTTTTTTTTTTTTTTTTTAGAGTATCATTCGCAATTTCGCATTTCCCAATGGATAAAACATTGCTGTATGCAGTAGATACTTGTTTGTAATAGAATATTATGAGATTATAGCTTAGATGATCGATTTATGTTAGTGCTTTGAGATCGTGTTGAGCAGCGCTTTTCTTGCAGGATTTAACGTGGAAACCGTGGAGTATAAGAACATCAGCTTCACTGTTTGGGATGTTGGGGGTCAAGACAAGGTACATCTATCTTTTTCTTTCTTTCTCGTGTACATGTGGATATGATAGGTAATTGCTGATTGCTGTCATGCTGTATGTCTTCAAGTCTCTGTCTTTGATCGAACTTGGGTTATTTCGCTGAGATATTAGTCGTGTTCCAATCATGGGGAAATCTTACTAAATATGCCCGCAATTCTGTGTTTAGGGTGGGTTCGGGTATACAGTTCAATAGTTCATATGTATGAAAGCAGCTTGTCTACGAAATCTTGAACTGCCAGTCATAAAGAAGCATTGCTTATAGATTTCTCCATGGGAAAGTGAAACAATTGAATTGTAGCTTGTGATCTGTTGTAACATATTTCTTCACCTCGTGAAGATATTTTCCCGTTTTAAAATCTAGAACTGTTACATAGTTTTTGATATCTTTATAAGAAACACTTGAATTGTAGCTTGACATCTGTTGTAACATTCATTTTCACACCGTGGAGATATTTTGTTTCTGAACTTTGTTTTGAGTTCTGTATGGAGCAAATCAGCAACTGATGCGGTTTCTTTCTGATATAGATCCGTCCACTGTGGAGGCACTACTTCCAGAATACTCAAGGTCTTATTTTTGTGGTTGATAGCAATGATAGGGATCGAATTATAGAGGCAAGAGATGAGTTGCACAGGATGTTGAATGAGGTAGTTAATGCTTATTTCTCCTTTGTCTTTTTGATTGTTTTTCTCCTCATGTTCCGATGTTAAATGTCATATAAAGTTTGTTAAAACAGAGATGTTAAGGTTGGATGCCATAGTTATTTCTTTTGCTTGAGTATGTGCAATTTTTATGAGGCTTATTTCATTGGATTCATTACTGAATTGCATGTGACTGTTATCGTTTCCTTTCTTTTAGTAACATAACATTTTTTATTTGAACTGGGCCTCAGGATGAGCTGAGAGATGCTGTTTTGCTCGTCTTTGCCAACAAACAAGATCTTCCTAATGCAATGAATGCTGCAGAAATAACTGACAAGCTCGGTTTGCATTCTCTCCGTCAACGCCACTGGTAAATTGTCTCTCTGAAGTCTGTTATTTATTGTGCAATTGTCTTTCCATCTGTGGAGATGCTGTGGATGTAACTTGAGGTTTATTAGTTTGCCACATCTGCCTGTTGGCTCAAATCTCGATTCTGACCTAGAGTGAGTACACACAGACAGAACAGAGTTGGCATGACTTCATCCTTAACGTTTCGTCTATGAGGTTAATTGGGTTGCAATCTTCCGTTCTTTCTTCTGTACTTTAGATGGTTTTAACCCCAGATAGAAACTGGAAATTATTTGCATTTGGTCATTTACACAACACAAATCTACAAAACAAAACCACACTGTTGCACTGTGTAGTGCACAGCAAACTATGGCACTAATTATTTGCTGATATTATCTGGTTTCCATTTTCAGGTACATCCAGAGCACATGTGCAACCTCAGGAGAAGGTCTGTATGAGGGGTTGGACTGGCTTTCCAACAACATTGCAACCAAGGCGAGTTCACTAACATGATTTTTCATATGAATCTCTTTTTAAGTTTAGAGAATGGTTCCCTTATTCTCTTCCAAAAGCAATGGAACATCTATTTATGTTAGGTCAGCCGTTGGGAATGTGTTTTTAGCATTTGTATCTGCTACTTCTGCGTGGTTCTTTCTGTATCTGCTTCCTGACAAGCATCTCTCCATCTTAACAGGCATGAGGTGCTATGGATTTTCGTGTTTTGTGCGGTGACACCTTCGGGAAGGCTAGTTTTCTTAATTAAGTGAATATTACAATAGCAAACTGTTTGGCTAGAACTTTTCTTTTATATATGTAAGTCGGGTATGCAAAATCACCACCTTAGCTATACCTTTTTACTTTTTAGTCGTATGCAAAGCTGCTATGTTGTTATAATCTTTTCGATTTCTGCATGAGCCGTGTTTCAAGACTTAAAGTTTATATTTTTTGCTCTGTGTATGCTTTGGTTGAACTTAAAATCTTCTAGTGACATTCGAGTGCATCTAACAACATTTCTTACCTTTAGTTTTTTGCACTTTTGGAATCGATTTGGTCTAACTCAGCCGTCTTGTTTGGAAGATGTATTCGGCAAATAGTAGAACCTCTATATATATATACATACATATATATATATATAGATATATATATATATATATGTATATATATAGAGAGAGAGAGAGAGAGCTTCTCTAATGTCTCTTGGGGTGTGTTTGGTGGGAAGGACAGAAAATAGGAAGAAAAGAGTGGTACATAACTTAGGGGAGGACAATAAGGAAAGAGGGAGAGGTGCTTTCTCTAACAATGTTTGGCAATCTCTAAATTTTTGGAAGAGATTGAAATTGAGCCGTTTTGAAGCATTTGAGATCCTTCGTCTAAGCGGTTATCTCGCTCTCTCTCTCTCTCTCTCTCTCTCTATCTTTTTTTCCTCGTACCAATTTGACACCTCTTTAAATGGGTTATAGGCAAGAATGGGTCATACGCAAGAATGTTATAAATTTGATACATCTTTATATTTATGTCAACCATAACATTAAAGCTGATAATTTTGACAGTTTATAATACTAAAATTATCAACTTTAACATTAGAGTGGGTAAAATTATAAAAAGCTATTTAAAATATGACTCTTTATCTAATTTTCTCTATTATATAATTAATATCATCTATTATATTATAAAATCTTTTTACTAATCCCTTCATCCCGTACTCCTTGTACTTCTCTGCTGGCAATTCTCATTTTGATAAGCCTTCTAGTCCAAGCATAAAATTTTTATCAAGGTTCGTCAGTAGCAAATGTTAGTCGTTTCCCAGTCTGACCCATTAAATCTATATGCTTAACGAAAAAGATGATCGGTGTAAAGATTTTTTCAATGCCACTAATTATTTGTTTATTTATTTATTGTTTTATTAATTATTCTCTATTAACTGACAGTAGCATGCTGGGTCACTGGTGGTAACCAGTCACTGCTTTCGATTGCAGTGGTAGTATAATGTGTTACTACTAATAACTTGTCGTGTAACCGACAGTAGCTTTCTGTATTACTAAAAGTAACCAACTGCGCTATTGCGGTGCTGATAGTCGTCTCTCATGTCACGGGTAGTATCTTACTGTGTACTTACAATGTTCTGTCAAAATACTTATTTATTTATTTATTTATTTTTTGAGCACTTTGCCCCAATATATACCATTGCGGAAGGCTAGCTCCAACGAGAAAAACTCATTTCACGTTGAGCACTCACGCCAACATCAACCAGTCTGCAAGAGGCTGAGCTCGTGTTGCGAGACTGCACATGGTTAAGCTTCCTGTGAGCCGCTCGAGTAGGGAAGATCTCGTGTTATCACTGCTTAGGCAAGCAGAGGCAATTGAGACGTCGAAGAGCTTGTCACGACCAGGCTTGCTATGGCGAGGTAGAACTGGTCACGACCATGCAGGCAACAACCGATGCCGGCAAAGGTTGTTGAAGCGTGCACGAGGTTAACTTTTTGCAGCATTAGGGATATCATCGCTTGTGCCTCTATCGCCTTCAATTTGTTGCCGCCTTAGTGGCACACTAGATGAATTTCTTATTTTCTCCTCTCTCCGATAGAGAAAATACGATAAAATGTTTGAACATCAAAATAATTATATTCACATCATTATTAGCCAGTTCTCGCTTGAAATTTTATGATTTTTCGACCTGTAAATGTGGTTTGAGTCCTTGAATATCCTAAATTAAATGCCATAATATTTCTGTATCAAATAACCCAATGAATAAAGAAGCGTTTGCTAATTTATAATTTGTAAGTTTTCATTTTTTAATCAATGAAATACATATTAATTATGGGCATGATCAACATTGATCAAATATTGTTCACGTATGACGATGTAATTAATATTTTCTCTTAACATGATTGGGAAATTATAACAAAGTGATGAAGATAATCTACCTAAGAGCGTAGAGTTTGTTTAATCTCAAGGTTTTTTTTTTTTTGGTCAAACACAAAAAGTACTATATTTTAAGCCGTTAGATTTTCACTAAATTCCGTTAAACTGTAAGAGCTTTTCTAATTTAATATGATCTAATATTCATAATGTTTTTTGTATTTTTTCTTTTCCATATCTTATCAGCAAATTCTCCAATTAATTATTATTATTATTATATAGAATTATATTTCCTAATTAAGTAACCAAAACATGTTTTTTATGTGTGTTCCTATATAAGCAAAAGTATCGAGTGATTTAATCATGAAATTAAGTGAATATAGACGTACCGTCACCACATGGGATGAGATTGAAATGGTCTCAAAGTCCCACTGTCGGATTTAAGCATTTGGTTCCCATGCATAATAAATGCCAGTTGTAATAGTTTCTTTTTGTATAATAGGCCCTTAAGTACAAGCATTATCTTCAATAATAATCCCATATTAAAATTGTTTATGTGGATTTCGTTTTGTAGCTTTTCTTTGTTGAAGCAAGCTTAATCCTCCTTTGTCAACCGCCTAATAATTTTATGTTTATATGTGTCTGTGTTTAATTAAGACCTGAACTTTTTTTGTATTATATGCCTTTTGCATTAACGCCTTATTCGATGTACATTCCACGTGACAATGCTCCTCGTTAGACCTACTATTTCAGAATATATCTTGCTTGCTATAGCAACTGATATATTCATCAGAATTTGCATTTTCTTCATCTAGTGTTGTGTTTATGAAATGGCTGGGAAGTATAGACAGTAACAAAAGAAAAACCATTAATAAAGTGGTATACAGCGATAAACATCTCTTTCTTTTTGTCCTTTCATAGGTTATACATTCCAGATTTGATCTTCAGTGATCATAATTAAAGGTCTTATCTAGTTAATAGATTGTGCGGTGTCGGACCTATGATGATATGAAACTGGGCTCATTTGTCAAGTAGAATTGGATCAATCCCTTTTGTTATATTTGATGAGTTTTGGTACTTCTATTATAGAAAATGAAATTGAGAGATGAGATGACATTAGATGGGAAAAAACTAAAAATAAAGCAACTCAGTTGTATGTCGGATAATTTAATGCGACACATAGGTAAAGTTCTTCAAGGGAATTGAGCAAATTTATTCATATGTAGCAACAGATACAGGCTATCAAATTTCAACATTGCTTTTAATGAGCTGTACGCAAGAGTGTAAAATAGATATTTGTTAATTAGATATGGGAAATCAAGGAATAATAAGGCCTTCCTAATCTAGTAATAACATGAATGGTTAAGACCATACATTAATCCTAATATAAACAATTATAAATTCATGTTTTTTTTTTTTTGTTGGTTAAATTTATGTGGAACCAAAACACTCGAACCTAATTACGATCCTTATAATTTATTCAAGGACATAATTATGGGCACATCTATCTCCAATTATCTTAACCTTAATTTTTTTTAAAGAATGAAATTAATGACATAATTAAAGATTAGGGAGTGGTGGGCAAAGGTGGTTGGAGTTTCATGCACGCATGAGAACATGATATTTTCCCAATTAATGGAAGCATTACCGTTGGATAACCACAACATTACTGTATGGAGAACCATACTTATCTTTGCAATTAGGCTAGACATGACTTAATGCATAATATGTCATATATGCATCAAAAAATTATATATATATATATGTGTGTGTGACGAGAGAGAGCAAAATATATATGGTAACAAAATATATATGTACATCGAATTACTCAGATTAGTTTATTAATAATTATCTTAGATGATATGTACATATTCTAATTAAGTAAAATTGTTACCTTTTAACTGAAACGGTTACTAGTTCACAATGAAAAAAAAGTTGGACGTGATCATAAATACCATTCAAATTCAAAAGACAAAATAAGAAAGAACAACATTGTTCTATACTTACATCAGTTTCCTGCAGAGTAGTCAGGACTCAGTACTAAATATTCAATTGTAGGTTATGGGCAAAAGTACTCCTTCCACACAAGAGAGAGAAGAGGGGGGGGGGGGGGGGGGGGGGGGGGGGGGGGGGGGGGGGGGGGGGGGGGGGGGGGGGGGGGGGGGGGGGGGGGGGGGGGGGGGGGGGGGGGGGCAAGAAAGAATATATAATCTATTTGGAGCCAAATGAGCAGTTCTAGAGTCTTTGGTAATTTGTTTAATGCCTCTAGTTAAATCCTTCTTGTTAATCAAAATCAAAGAGAAGGATATCATGATGATTAATAGGAAGACTAACCAAAAGGCACTAACCTTTCCGTCACGATCAAATCACCATAAGTGACGGTATACCGTTCACAAATCGAGTCTATCTTATCCAAATTTGATTTTTCCCTGACAATGAATGGGTTGAAGAGAGCTCTAATGACGGTTTTAATTTTACTTATACTTATTGCTATCTCAATTCTCAGTACAATTAATTTGCATGCTTAATTATCAGTTACCTTTCCCTCAAAAGAAAAAATTATCAGTTACCATGATTAATTCTTGTCACACCTAGCGAATTAATCGTTTTATATAGACTTTCAGGTCCCTTGAACAATATTACCTTCTTTTTATCCAATTTGTTTACTAGCAAGCCGTAGCATATAAGACAACATATAATTATTATATATGACAACAACCATGCTTCAAAAAGCGGTATTATAAAGTTAAAGAAACATTAATTTGGTAAATGTACAATTAATTAATCAAATTTGTACTTAGAAAATAGAGTTTGAGTGAAGATACACTTGCTCGGAAGATTTATTATATTACATAAGTTTAGATTTGCGCCTGTAATTAAACAAATCAAGCTGCAGTACGATATTCGCGAATAAAATAAGTAATATAACAAATATGTTCCATACTATAGGAATTGTTCCAATAAAAATGCAAACCCTTCTTCGCCCTTGAAAAAGAAAGTAAAAATTGATTGTATATTAAAATACATTATGCATGCTGTTTTTGTTTTTAGTTTGAAAGTTTAAATTTGGCCATGTGGTATGATTATTAGCCACCCTGTCTTTTGCAAATCGAGAAATGAAAGTACATGAATTAGACAGGCATGCATCTTTGAGATTGATCACATCACGATGGTCATTGTCTATTGAGCTAGTTTAAAATGGATAAGGATGCTAATAATAATAAGATTATTAATATATTATTTATTTCGTCTAGAAAACTCGATCGCATTATAATTATGGCTCGCATTTACCTAAGATCTTTTTTTTTTTTCCATATCAATTAATGATTCTGCCTTTGATGATTGGTAACATAATTATGATAATTTGACACCGATTCCACCATATGATTTAGTGTTCAAATCCCCTCATTTTCAAATTAATACTAATAAAACAAAAGAATAGTAAAAGTAATAATAATAATAATTCCGCCTTTGGTTTTCTCTAATCATGTCTTAATAGAAAATATGTATTTTCTAACTTTGCCATTATAGAAGTTGCATCTTTCTTAAGGTCCGTTTGGTGAATGTGTTGAGTTGAAAATTTTAAGTTTTAATAGTAAATTTTTGTTGATTTTCAAAAAGAACAAAACTTTTTCAGAAAAGACAAAACTGAAATGAAAATTTTGGTTAAATGGTTTTGCCAAACGGACCCTTAGTGTTTTTCTTATTTTTATAATTCTTAATAGTTGAATGCAGGGACGGACCTTAGTGTAGTATACCGTGATTAGTTACCAGCAGGGTGCCAACTTACTAGATATAAAAATTAACTATCTCAATATTTACTTAATTGTCTCTCTCATTATTCATAAATAAATTTTAAAAAACTAGACGTTAACCATTTAATAATATTATTTTTTTTTGTGAAAATACAAATGGGGACCATCCAATGCGGCCTTATATATATCTCAACCATGCACATGATTTCGTTATATTAATATTCCATTTTTTCAAAATTCCATTTTTTTTTTTTCTCTTTCTCAGCGGATTTCTTGAGACACATTTATCCAATATGCATGCTAGCAAGTAACGCAAATGCGTGTAATAAAACCCCAAGCTACCTCACCATTTTCTCAGCCTCTATACTCTCGCTCTCTCTCTCTCTCTCCTCTCTTCTCTCTTCTCTCTCTCTCTCTCTCTCTCTCTCTGCTTTAGGCCCCCAAAAAAAAAAAATGGATCACAAAAAGCCGAGTAATAACTCTTCTCAAGACGTAGAGGTGAGAAAAGGGCCGTGGACAATGGAGGAAGACTTGATTCTGATCAACTATATCGCTAATCATGGCGAAGGCGTGTGGAATTCCGCCAAAGCAGCTGGTAATTATACAGTACATAAATATTACTATATTTAACAATCTGTTTGATCCATATGTTTATCTATTAAATCTAATTTGTTTTAGTTCAAAATTTTCCATACTAATTTGTAAGTTTAGTGTTATATGTTTGTTTTTATAATTAGTTAATCACTAATTAAACATAAAACCACGTTCTTTACTCACCGTCTTGATGATGATTAGGTCTGAAGCGCACCGGAAAGAGTGCCGGCTCCGTTGGCTGAACTATCTCCGACCAGACGTTCGGAGAGGGAATATTACACTGAGGAACAGCTTATTATCATGGAACTTCTGCTAAATGGGGAAAACAGGTATGCAAATGGTTTACGTATGATCATGGTAGTAAATTTTAGTTGATATATTAAATATACATATTTTTTCATCCAACAATATTGGTACTTATTTGGACTAGAAGAGAAGAAAAAAAAAAAAAAAAAAGAGAGGAGGTTTTCTTTCTAATTTCGTATTCGCCTCCTTCCTAGCTAGCCATTATTTGTAAATATTCTAATTGCTCGTGTAGAGATAGACAAATACAGATATATATACATATATGTATGTATAGAGGAATATCGTTTATACGTGGGAAAGAATTGGAGTATTAATCATATGGCTATTAAAACTACATAACAGAATTAAACTAGGATCTTTGAGGAGCTTATACAAATCACTAAAAAAACTTGATGCTTTGCAAAAACTCTTTTGTGACTTTTCAATTTGGCCATAACCATTAACTTCCATGGTCTTCTTCTTCTTCTCCTTTTTTATCCGTTTTTTCCTAGTGCCTTATAGAGCAATTTCATTCATCCTATTTTTTTTTTTTTTTAAGTAAATAAAAAGAGAAACCGATCGATATTAAGGAAACTTAACAAATATTAAAGAAATAAGACAATTTCGTTCATGATCTAAATACCGAAGATAGAAAGTACACAATTTTCCATGAAAGTTGCATTATTATTATTTTCCCTCCATCTTTTTTTCTCTTCTTTCTTCATATTGAGACCATGAGAACCACCAAAGAACATGTACGGGGAAAATATTCATCATGGCATGATTTAACATAAAAAGGGGTGAGGTGCACAAAGAATGATGGAGACGCACCCAAAAGATCAATAGATGCAATATAGATATAATAAATTCCCAGGTACGTAATGCAGTACTAGCTTTGAAAAATATTGTCAAAGGTACAAAATAAAAATAAAAATAAAAACAACTTATTAGTGTCACAGCTGTGGATATGGGCCGGGTTCGACGTTTGATGAAAGCAAAAGAGCAAATTGACGGGCAATAAATAAGCTTCCCTTCTTAGCTGAGCCTCCTCTCAATTGGTCCCATGTTTAACCCTCCCTTTCTCAAGAAAGAAAAAAGGCCCTTTTGCCTTTGGTTTTGAAATGGACATGAACCCTATTCCTTCGGCAATTCTACACCACAGGCCTTGGTCCCCGCTCTCGTTGTAATGTTCTATATATATATATGGTGTGTGTGTGTGTGTGTGTGTGTGAAGAATTATATGGTATGGGTGTAGCTATAGCACTCACTTTTCAATTCCACCTTTTCTTTGAAAAAAAAACATAAAAAATATAAAAGGAAATTAGTACCAATTAAAAGACAATTAAGAGTAAATATATCTCAAATTTCTTTCTTCATCTTATTGCTTATAAAAATAATAAAAGCCAGCATGATAATCTCCAACATTTTTTCCCTTGGCTAAGACATTTATATAGCGATATCGATATCCATTGTTTATCTATACTCTTATGCTAGCGAAGAGAGAGGAGAGAGGGAGGAGAGAGAGAGATTGAAAGAGATTCTAAAGATCTACTTAGTATCTCCTTCTCCTCCTTAATTCTTTCTTCTTCTTCTTCTTCTTCTTCTTCCTCTTCTTTTTTTTTTATTTTTATTTTTTTTTTATAAAAAATCTGTTAGTTTTTTTAGGGGGAGAATATACATGCCAATTAAAAAGGCATAATATTGATATATATATAAATATAAAATACTTGTTGACAAATGGAATTTTGTAAAATGTTAAAAAGAAGAATAAGAAACATATATATGCATATAGATATCGATATATATATATTATAAAATTACCTCTGACATATTGCTAGCTGTGCTTACAACCTTAAGCAGTAGTGTGTGATGGAGTCATAAGGAAGCTGGGTGAAAGGACATGGACTAATTAATAACAAAATATGGATTGAGATTGGTTTGATTGTGATGCTAAGGGCAAAAGAAAGACGTGTTTTCCCATTGGAAGTAGCTTTCAAACATGGTGCCTAGGTTTCCCTTAAATATAAGAGTCCAACATGGAAGACTTTCATTATTAGCCATGGAACATGCCCTTGTAATTATATATTATACATATATACATATATGTGTGTATGTATTCTAAGATCTAAATATATTTCATATTGATCACCACGCTAGCTTCTCATATCACATCTAATCCACAAAAAAAAAAAGGGAGCCGTATGTCACAAGGCCACTTTAATTTCCATATATGACATGTTCATTATATTCGATCACTAACTCTTTTCTTTTTGGCAATTATAATTTATATTTCATCATGATTGAGATTGATATGCACTAGTTTCTATATATATTGATATTATCTTAGTTATTAATTGTTTACATAGATTTAGCATTCTAATTATGTACACAGTTCCTAACATGCTTAGATATAGTTGTAATAATAACAAATGCTAATTTCTAGTGTAATTCTTAAGTTATACGTTAGTGTATAGTTTAGTTTTTCTTTGTAAATTACTACATTACTATTTATCTCTCCTTAATATAATATATATTTATACATTTTATCTAAGAAATTCGTATATAACTTCATTTCTACTTAAAACCTACTCATTTTAAGTACTTGAAACTTGTGTGTATATACACCCTGTTTTCCGTTTATATATATATATATATATATAAAAGAAAACTATACGAAAAAAAAGTCTTTTAACTGATACTGTATTGACACTTCTGGATGCAGTTAAAAACCATTTCGAAACAAATAAAATTGCTTTTTGATCAACATGTTTCCACCTAATATAAAAGTGGTTTAATTTGAACTCTAGTTGAAATTTATACTAATTAATATTAAAAAAAATTATAATGACCTGATGATCTTGTTCGAATTACTTAATTTATCATAAACCATATAATTACTTGCTGATTAATCGTGTAGGTTGGTCGAAAATCGCGAAGCATTTGCCAGGAAGGACGGATAATGAAATAAAGAATTATTGGAGGACAAGAATCCAAAAGCAAATAAGGCAAGCCGATAATCATCATCATCATCATCAGAACAATCACAGACAGAACTCGGAGATGATGATCAACGACCAAGCGAGCACAAGCCAGTATCAGCAGCAAGCTCATCTGTAGATGCAATGGAGATCAGTAACATACTCTCCACCAATTATTTCATACCAAGGAAATTACAATATAGATCACTGCCCTAATTATCCTCTTGCTTTAACCTCCGGCCACTACTACTACTACTACAGCATCAAATGTTGATCATCAGAACTATAATTGGAACGCCGTGGAGGATTTCTGGTCTATGCAATTACTCAATTCAGATTGAAGGATCACCGTAATTAAAACTTCTTATATAAACAATTTATTACTATATATGCATATATATGACGACCATGATATATATTAATTCCAGATATAACGTATAATATATATATATATATATATATATATTCTTCCTATCTGGAATTTGGGCTATTATATATATTCTAGGTTTGTTTATAATTTGTACGTATTATATAAATTCTTCAATATAGTATGACATTTTTATATTATAAAAATTAAGCATATGGCTTGTAATAATTTAGGATTATAACTAAATTATCACTTAAAATTTGTGATTTACATATTTTGTTATGGGATCTCATTTGGGATATATATATATATATAGATCGAAAGCAGGACCAAAAGGATATACATTGAATTATTAAGCCACGATGGTGGACAAAGACCAAATAAGGTGATGTCTCTTCTCTGTTAATTTCTTGGAATGGTTATTATTATAATTTATTATGGCGAGAAATGATTATAGAATTGTATATATATAGCTTATGTTAGTGATAATTTTTGTCTGATAAGGACCAACTATTCCACGTACTGCTTTAAATATACCTTTTGTTTCTCTAACCTGAATAGCTTGATTTACTTAACTAATTAAAGTAAACTCAATCTTTATTTAGCTCAACAGAGGCCTAATCTTTAGTTGAGATGTGACACATGCAATTTTTATAATTGTTTGGGAATAAACATTAGCCATTTCTTTATAAAAGGTTTGGTGGGGTGCAATGGTCGGTCGATATAAATCGATTTCACTGAGACGGAATACCCATTTCTATACAATATTTTTATATATGAATACATATATGTATAAGAAGAACATGAGAAACATGCGTACACATGAAGAAATATATATATATATATATTTATTTTATATACACACAATATTTATTACACAAAGTACTATAGAAATTGAAACAAACACGTGGTAAAGGCAACATTTTCTATTCTTGTCAAATTGTATCTCTTCTTTCCAAAGATGTGCATGGCCATGCAAAGCAAGCTAATTAGATCCGACGTCAACCTAACTACTGCAACGACCCCAAAGGAAGTCTGCACATGCCCCCACTCCCTTTAAATATTCATAATAATGATCCTTTACTTGTCAATCGTGTAGCCACACAATAATAATTATAAAGTTAAGTACTTTGAATGTCATTTCGAAGATAATCATGTACTATATAAAATTTGTATAACCATATAATCTTTTCCTATTATATTATTGTTTGTACAAGTGACAATTAGATTATTTTGATATCCATATTAATAGTGTAACGTTTGTTTCTAATTATTTTAAATCTTATGAAAATCACCACAAAAAAAAAAAAAACTTATGTAAAATAGACAGAATCTAAATCATATTTTATAATTTAAAACAGAACTCTAATAGTAGGTTTTCTGTTTCATGTATAGCTTCTCGTAAACTTCTCCCTCGTAATTAAGCTTAACTACTTCTAAAATACTCGACAAAAGTCTATTTAGTTTTGGACACAAGAAAATTAGGCCACGTCTCGTGGATGACATCTGATTAGCTAGACTAGCAAACCAAACCATCGACTTTAGCATATTCCAACACTAAGTTCAGAGAGAGAGAGGGAGAGTTATCTTTCGTACTTGGCATGACATATACAAAGATATATATATATTGTGTGTGTGTGTGTGTGCGCGCGTGTGTATAAATATATACGTCTTTAAATGGGAAAAGATAAATGAGGGCAATTGGTTGTGGGCTTTCATTGTTGAGCTTAGGTTCATTGGAAAAGGAATTACAGCTTCATGATTACTTAATTTGAGCCGCTCGTTATAATTTCTTTTCTTTGGTCACATGTTTTATATGCAAAAATCGATTCAAAGCTAGCCAGCATAAGGGATATACATAGCTGTCTGTAATGTGAGAAGATAAGGAAAATTCACATGATGGGTCGGAGTATTGAGTGGAAAGATAGGTCATGAAATGATGAAAAAATAGTGCTTTTGGGTCCCTTTTCTAAACCAGTGGAAACTATAGCATCACATAACTGGAAAACACCTATAACTCGAGACAAACCGTATGTGACAATTCACCAGTAGAATCTGTTTGATAGAGTTTTTTAGATGTTGTTTTCGACTTATTGAGTTCAAAAGCTGTTTTTAAAAGTGTTTAAGTGATATGTTAAAAAAACCTTGACTTTTTAAAAGAACTTTCAGTTAAAAACACAAACATGTATTTTAGAAAATTCTTTAAAATAATAAGACATTATATACGTCAATTTAAAATTTTGATCTTGCTTCCTATAAAACTTAGAAATCATTTTAATTTATTAAGCTCGTTTAAAAATACGATTCTAAGATATTATCAAAAAGTCATAAAAGCATCATCAAAAATTATAACTTTCACTTCTCTTCTTCTCTCCCGATTAAAATAAAAAGCTTTGCCAATGTAAGCCCATATTATTATTCCTTAATTATAGCATATTTGGGAAAATGGGTCAAGATCATGAGAAATGAAATATATGTGCTTAGAAGTACCAAATCATTGTTAATTTAGGTTTAATAAGAAATCAAATGTAGGATTAATCAAAATAATTTTGAAATTAATTATCATAACCGTGAGTAAGCAACACCGACAAAGGAGTATAAATGTGGGAGTTGCACGTACGTGGGGGTGATGAAAGTAAAAATAGTTTTACTAAACCACTCTTATGAAAAGAGTTAACTCTTCAACAAGAAGCTGGTTCATTATTATTAACTTACTATTCGTTAGCTAATTCAATTTTCCTTTTCCTTTTTTTTCCCCCCAATCTTCTGACGAAGGTTACTTTAACGTGTTCTATATATTACCTATCCATGCATGTGCAGTAGATAATAATGTTATAATTACTCCCGGGTCATTTTAATTTATTTATATTTTAACTTGAGTTATAAGTCAAGTATACATAATTACACTTAAATTATACCTTTATTTATTTATTTTATTATTATTTTTTTGTATTTTTCATTCATTCTTCTACAACACAACAACAACAACAAGTACATTGGCACACTATTACAAGAAGCAGTGGCAAAGCCACATCTAGCACCACACCTGTTTTAGAAATTTTTACTTTTAACCCTTTTAAGGTAATGTAAAATTTTAAATATGCCCCTTTTTATAAAAGAAAGTAAATTTGTGTCTCTCCACTGATCATATTTTGAAAATAAATTTTTATCAAGTTTTCAAAATGTTGACATCATTCTCATTTCATATATAAGAGAAATTATAATTGAATCCCTACTAAATAACTGAAATAAAGAACCACATTCTCTATTCAATAGAAATCATCCCTAATATTCTTTGTGCCCCTATTGAAAAACTGTTATGACCGCGATTGCATGTATTGTTTAGTGATAATACCACACATGATTTCACCAGATAAAATATATAAAATTTGAATCTCCCATTTCAAATTAAAAAAAAAAAAACAGTTATGGCTCTGCCACTTATAAGAAGAACAATATTGCGCGAATAATATAACATTAATTATCGAAGTGTAGGGCTACTAAAATCACAAGCTAACATCGTCTGTGACAATTGAAACGATCGAAAGAATATGTTCAAATGATTATAACAAACATATATATATATATATACATACATATATGTGTACATACATACACATACATATAAGTGCTGGATGTGGGGACCTGCAGCAGTCCCATGTGGATATATACATATATGTACATACATACATACATACATACATATATATATCTATATATATATACGGGCTACTTGGCAACTGGCAACTGGCAATTAGTAGAGAATGTTTTAATTTCAAAAACTAGTATGAATAGAAGTGCTCTTTACAATGACAAATAACAAAGTCGTTTTACAAAAGCTAAGATTTAACAAAAATAAAACGATAAGTTGTATTTAACATGGGATTTACAAATCACTTATCGCCATCTTGATACTGACCAGTCAATATAAAGAAAGGCAAAAAGAAAGTCTTCCTTCTTGTCATCTCTACAAATAATTCATGATCTTATCGTAGATTTGGATATAATATATATATATATATATATATATATATATATATCAAGGAAACAAATTAGTCTTCACTCTTCCCGTCACCTTTCGGCTTTCAGTTAGGAGATTCTGATTATGCTAGTTTGTTATTAATAATAATACTAATTACATCCAAAGAATCTGTTAAAAGTCTTTAACTTCAAATTGGAGAGACGTGGATGCAATGGAAATTTCCACTTCTTAAGTTGCCTAATTCAGTTTGAAACAATGATCAACAATTCACGAAACTGAAAAAAAAAAAAAAAAATCACTTATATAAGTTTGGAATATTAATTAGTTGTTTATGGCACGTCATACACGCCAAATTTCAACGTCATAATACAATATTTTGCCACCACATTTATCCAAAAACTCACATCCTTTATCCAATCATATATTAGTCTAACTAATCATATAGTTTTGTATGACGTCATTTAAAAAAAAAAAACTGAAAACTATTTTTTTATAACTTGCTTTTCCATAATTTAACGTATGAGATCATTATAAAGACGTGGTAAAATATGGTTACTTAAACACCATTTGAAACTATTATTTGATTACTTAGAAATAGGGGAAAGAAAAAACAAAGATTCTTTAATGGATCTGAGCCCCCTCTTAAGGGGGTGAGGCGAATTCTAAATCTAACAAAAAAAAAAAAAATACATAAAATGTAAATCAGGGTAAAGTATCAAAAATCACTAATCAATATATTTTCCTTAGAATTTGGCCTCCCTAGTGATAAAAATCAAAAACTATTATTTAAATTAAAAGAAAAGTAAATAAATAAATTCTACTAAAATCTGAAAAATAAAAATATACTCATTCAATAAACTCAAAACAAAATTGTAAATTAGGTCGAGTATCGAATATCACTTATGAAATCTGGTTATTTCTCAATGTCATTTTTATGTGGGTTGATTGAAAAAAACTATTTTCATATGATAAAAAGACGTTTCTGTCTTCATTTATACAATAAAAAAAAATTAGGAAGTAAATTAAACAGAAGCATGGTCATCTTTTTATTCCCTTAAAGTAAAGGAAGAAGAAGAAAGGATTTATTTATCCAAAACAAAAGGAAGAAGAAAGAAGAAAAAGAGAAAATTATGATCTAATAGATATGTTTATATCTTTAAAAATATTATTTGAATTTTTGATCCTCTATATTTATCTAATTAAAGATTAAAAAGTTAAAAAATATTATAATTAGGACGATAATTAAAACATATGTTTGACAATTCTACAAATCACCTAGAAGAAAATCCTGGTGTGGATCATGTTAAATTTGTCTCCAAGGCCCAGAGTGCTATGGATCTCCATTGGCACAAATTTTGAAGCAAGGCCTTATATTAAACGACCCACTTGTGAGTCAAGGCGTACAAAGTTTGTCAACGTCAGCAGCTTCGTATGGTCAGGAAGTGAAAAGAAATGACACTTATTTTTTATTTTTTTATTTTATTTTTGGTGGTCTCGATATGAGTAGATTAGGAAGCTAAGTTTGGCTCTTTTCATGGCTATGCATCGTTTGATTCATTAGTGGTTCATGTTTCCGCCTAAGGAATTCTCTTATCCTCTTCCTTTGGTTCAGCAAAACATGACCATCCATTTTTATAATGACTATTTTCTTTTTTCCCTCTTAATTTTTCAATATTCTATACAATTTTCTTTATCAAGTTATGCTATTATAACTTCTTTTTTTTTTGGGCTAAAAGTAGTGTTATAGTTCACCAGTGCTAGCTAATTGGTCTTAAAGTAATAATATTCATTTTAACTCGTTGTGATCATTTGAAAGACAATAAGAAAATAGTTTGCTTGAGGAGTATTAGGAAATAAGTTTTGCAAATATATATATATATATATAGAGAGAGAGAGAGAATTTATCATATTACATTCCAAATACTAATAAAAAAATTGTAATAAGGTTCGAAAATAATTCTGTTTTTAGTTGTTAGATTCGTAACAACTTATGTCTATTTTGTAAAAAAAAATTTATATATGATTTTGATCGGATCTAATGATCAACAACTACACTTATGTCTTATTATAACAATATTTTTTTAAAAATATAATCAATATTTAAGATCCTGATTAGATCGCATTTAGAAATATACAATTTATTTAAAAAAATAAGGAGGTGTTTGATGTTTGAATTGAGTTAAAATTTTTAAGTTTAAATAATAATTTTTATTAACTTTTTAAAAAAAATTAAAAAAAATTCAGAAAAAAAATAAAAAATTTAAATTTAAATCTTAAATTTAGGCTTTGTTTGGCATACACACTCTGTTTAAACTAAATTGTACTTTTTTCATCATGTTTTTTGTCTTTTCTGAAAAAGTTTTTTATCTTTCTGTAAAAGTCAACAAAAATTATTATTCAAACTTAAAAATTTTAACTCAACTCAAACTGAGCCTGTGCACCAAACAGACCCTTAAACTTTAACTTCAAACTAGACATAAATAAACTAATAAAAGAATACGTGGTAGAGGCACAAAACCTTATCCAAAATTCAGTTACATGAGGTGATGCTATTGCCATTTACATTAAGAATGTAGAGAGAGCTCTGAGTCTGACAACAACAATAATAACAACAACAACCAAATCTTGTGTTCTGCCCACCACAAACAGAAAAAATAAATAATAAAAAATAAAAACTAGCTCCCATTCCTCCAAGTTGATATCCCCATCCCATCATCCATTTTCCCATTTCCCCAAAACTGTCATCATCTCCTCCTCAAAGTGGGCCCATTTTTTTTACAAGTGGCACCACACTACTTGCAGGGCCCACTCAACCACTGGCCCATTCTCCAGTCCTCTGAGCCTAGGCCCAATAAAGTCTCTTCACTTCATACGTCCTGATCAAATGAATTCCCTTTGATCAAACCACTTAAACGACCATGATTGTCGTACACTGTAAGTTACGATAGATCTAGAAGCAGCGGATCTGGATCTCAGTCAGCCCCATCGCCACGTCATCATTTGACAGATTGAAGAGTGGAGGATTAAGGTTTGCGAATTGCGGGTTTTTGTTGAATTTTCGTATTTGGGAGGGGGCTTTGGCTTTGGCTTTCTAAGAGCAGGTGTTTCTCTCTAAAATTAACATCCCAGAATAGAAAGAGAGAAAATCTAGAGAAGGAGAGAATCTACAGAGAGAGAGAGAGAGATGGGAAGGGCGTTTGTGTATGTGATTCTAGGAGGAGGCGTGGCTGCTGGGTATGCAGCTCTTGAATTCACCAAGAGAGGAGTCTCCCATGGCGAGCTCTGCATCATCTCAGAAGAACCCGTGAGCTTCAATTCTCTGTTTTCTTGCTCTCCAAGTCTCACCTTTTTGTTTTAAAAATATGAACAAAATTGTGTTTTTATCTGGGTCATTGTTTTTGGAGACTTGGTTGTCGTTTTCTTCTCTAGTTTAGGAAGAAAATTCGGAAACTTTAATAAGTTATGAGTTTTAGAAACCGGGTTTGTCTTAGATTATTAAGATGGAAACTGGAATTAGAGTGTGAATCTAATTAGTATTAGCAGGAAATTGCTCCATTTTATTGGCAGATAGTATTTTTAAGTGTTTACTAGTTTGCGTTTTACTTGGAAAAATTTGCTAAATTTCTTTTTTTTTTTATTTACTATAATAGCTAGTTTTGGAATTCAGCGATGCCAATTTTCCACCAAAGAACACATTTTACAGGCATGCATACGTTTATTTATAGTTTTATGTTACTGCAAATTATTGCTCTGCGTGATGAACCTAAGCACAAGTTTGATAAGGTTCACTAAACTGAAGATTTTAGAACTAATATTAGCACAAACGCACATGTCAAAGTGCGAATGATCTCAGAAAAACCAATTCAAAATTGATTGTTATTCATGGTGTTACCATATTTCTTGTGTGATTCAAGGTAGAGTATGTAGACATCTAACTTTTGTTTATAGGACTGATAATAATAAAATAAAAAAATAAAAAAAAATAAAAAAAAAAGAGTAGATCGGATATAGATACAGAACGAGATGGAACCTCTAGCCCTCACACACACGCACAGTATGACACACAGGATTTTCTTCTAGAAAAAAAAAAAAGAAAAAGAATTAGCATATATATAGATATATTTTTTATTGAAAGGTAACATATATAATTGTTCAATGTGCAATATTATTTCGTGAAATTTCTTCCATTTTAGTTCATCAGTTTTAAATCATACTGAATCATACTCAGGTTGCGCCCTATGAGAGACCTGCTCTGAGCAAAGGGTTTCTACTTCCAGAAGGTACATGTGCTTATTCAGATTCTTTTTTTTTCTTCCCTTTTCCGCAATCCGCGGTCTGGATTTGCTTGCTTGTATTGGTAGATCAATAAAAGCTGTTGAGGCAGCCAAGGAGTTGGGCTGGAGTTCTGTTTTGGTGCAGATCGGGTTTTCTAGTGATTTAATCTGCTGATGTTCTCATTTGAACAAAGTGATAACTGCTGATTATTCTTTTTTTTGGGATTTTTCTCTTAGAATGTATATTTGACTTATCTAAACTATTTGTGAACGTATGCAGATCCTTCACGCCTTCCCTCCTTTCATACTTGTGTTGGTGCTAATGAGGAACGGTTAACTCCGAAGTGGTACAAGGAACAGGGTAACTATTAAATGACATCTTTCTTCTGAACTCTAAACCCTTACTATCATTTCTTTTAAGGCCTTCTACAACTGATTTTCTATAGAGAAATGGTATTATAGTATGAAACTCAGCATGTCCAATATTTATTTATTTATTTTGGCCTGGATCTTTTCTTAAAGGTATTGAGTTAGTTCTTGGAACTCAAGTTAAGTCAGCGGATTTCAGGCGTAAGACACTGTTAACAGCAGCTGGAGAGACTATAAGTTACAAAATTCTCATCATTGCAACAGGTGCTCGGGTACTGATACTGATCTCTTACGATTTTATTTTCCTTCTTTAGCTTTATGTTGTCAGTTTATCTCAGAAGCATGACCAGAGTAATGCAAGCAGCCAAAGTTAAAAAGAGTCGATTCTTTTATATAGGAGTTGAAAACATATATAGCTTTTGCCAAATGTTTCTATATGCTCCCTTTCACAGTAGTTTTCTAAAAGCAGATATTATTGTGAAGTGTGTGATGTTGTGGACCTGAGAAAACACTACAAATTTTATGTTTTTGTCTACATGTAATGGAAAAGGAGTCGTACATATATTGTTGGCATCTAAAGTTTCTTGTTCTCGAATGGAATTTCTTATGAGAACTTCCAAGCAAAAGAGATAGAGCAAACAAAAAGTTGTTGGAAGAGTGCTTTCCTGGCTTTAATGACTTTGTGTGTGCTGAGAATAGGCTCTGAAGCTGGAAGAATTTGGAGTGAAAGGATCAGATGCTGAAAATGTTTGTTATTTACGAGATATGGGCGATGCAAACACACTTGTTGACCTTATGAAGTCTTTCCCTGGTGGAAATGCTGTTGTAATTGGCGGTGGCTACATAGGAATGGAGTGTGCTGCATCTTTGGTCATCAATAAAATAAACGTGACAATGGTTTTCCCGGAAGAACATTGCAGTAATCTCTCTTTTCCAATACCTTTTTTTTTTTCTTACCCCCCCCCCCCCCCCCCCCCCTTCTCTCTGTGGTTCTCTTTTATGTATACTGGTTTATAATTTTGTGGTCTAAGGATCTGGAATAAAGTGAACTGATCCGATAAAATTTGTGATGGATAAAGTACTTCAAAGTGAAATTGATTATTCCCTTTTTCTTAATTTTTTTCAGTGGCTCGTTTATTTACACCCAAGATAGCAAGTTACTATGAAGATTATTATAAGTCCAAAGGAGTAAGGTTCATCAAAGGAACTGTCTTGTCATCATTTGAAATCGACTCTGACGGGAAGGTAAAATTTTGTGGTGCTTTGGGGGACTCATTTCTATATTTGAGATGGAGAATATTTAAACATGGATCCATGCCGTTTGCTGACTGCAAATGCAAATCCTTTGTGTGATGAAGGAAGCATTGAAATAGAGTAAACAAAATTGAGATAATTCAAGAGTGAATTATATAATCCATCAAAAATAAAGGTTAAACAAAGGAAGCTTTATGTATCTATTTGTGAAAAGTCCAAGTTCTAGTAAGATAGGGCATCTAAAACCATCCGTGCTTCCCTGCCGCTTGTGCCTTTTCTTCTCACATTGATTAGAATATTATTTTTAAATACGAAGATAGTTTTCTAATTCTAGTCTATTCATTGATTCACTAATTTCTTTTATTGACATTTACAGGTCGCAGCTGTTATTCTTAGAGATGGAAGTAGACTACCATCCGACATGGTTGTGGTGGGAATAGGAATCCGGCCAAACACGAGCCTGTTTGAAGGTCAACTAACATTGGAGAAGGGTGGAATCAAGGTGAATGGGAAAATGCAGTCAAGCAACAGCTCAGTGTATGCAGTTGGAGATGTTGCAGCATTTCCAGTCAAACTATTTGGTGAAATCCGAAGGCTAGAACATGTTGACTCAGCCAGAAAGTCTGCAAGACATGCTGTGGCCGCAATAATGGAACCAAACAAAATGAGCGAATTCGACTATCTCCCGTTCTTCTACTCCAGAGTCTTCGCCTTGTCCTGGCAGTTTTATGGGGACAACGCAGGGGAAGTGATCCATTTTGGTGACTTCTCTGGAAGCACATTCGGGGCTTATTGGGTTAACAAGGGTCATCTTGTGGGGTCTTTCCTCGAAGGTGGAACTAAAGACGAGTACGAAGCTATAGCCAAGGTCACCAGGCTGAAGCCAGCAATCGAAAACATTGGTGAGTTGGAGAGACAAGGGTTGGGATTTGCATTGGCAATTAGTCAAAAACCACCGCAGCCAACAGTTCCTGTTAATGTTCGAGAAGCTGATCTTATTGTGGGGAAACCAATCTATGCTTGGCATGCAACAGCGGGTGTTGCCCTGGCTGCATCAATAGCTGCATTTGCATATTGGTACGGAAGGAGGCGCAGAAGGTGGTGAAAAACTCTTTTAATGGCCCTTTTTAATGCTAGTTTGGTCATGCCCATGTTGTGTCATGAATAGGACTTGGAGAATCTGAGATACTCGGAATTATTAATTTATTTCTTATAATTTCTGTTCAAACAGAGAGCTAAATAGATATATAAGTGAATACAAAAATGTATCTCCATATAATGTGTAGAGAGTTGTAATTTTTGTACTATCTATGAAATATTATTGAAACAGATTCAATGAAGTATTTATAGAGTTTATCATAAGTTGTAAGTTACTTCAATCATAAAGGCAATAACTTCTCGAAAGGTTTTGATCACATGTGAGCACACGGAAATAGTAAAATTACAATTTATGAGAGTTTTGTGTCCTTTTGAATTCTGAGAGCAAAGCGAGATAACTTCAAGTTTAAACCAAATTTGATATTAACCAGTTTCCTTATATTTTTCTTAATATTTGTTATCTAAAATATGAATATTTGTAAACTGTTTACAGAAGAAGTCAACGATAAATTGGCTTTTACGAGTTGCAAATCAAATTCTCAAGCCTTCTATTGAAAGTGATTATTAAGCTTCATTTAATATGTGAATCAAATGTTCAGTTAGTTTAGAGACCTATAGGTCCTTGCCTGGGTGAGTAGACTTTCTGGTGTTCTATAATGCTATTGTTTGATTGTTAAATAACTTGATCAATTAATAATACTGCAATAAATTTTACCAAAACGGGCATTTGGTCTAGTGGTATGATTCTCGCTTTGGGTGCGAGAGGTCCCGAGTTCGATTCTCGGAATGCCCCCTGCCATTACAATTTTTTTTGTTTTTTGGGCCAAAACCACTTCTCTCTGGCCTTTTTACACTAGCCCAATAAGACCAGGCCCATTAGTCATTGGCCCAAATAAGTAAATTGCACTCCCAATGTTGCAGAATATCTTTCTTACCCTTCCACCGAAACATTCGTCATACGAATCCGGAAGGGTACTTCCGTCAAACTAGACCCAAAAACCAGCACATCCTAATATTACCATTTCCCACTCCCACTCTACCCAGTCCATCCCATTTTCTCTCTGCCTTATCCTCTCTAATCTTCTTCTTCTTCTTCTTCTTCTTCTTCTTCCTCCTCTCTCTCCTTCTTTCTTCTCTCTCATCAACGGAGGAGCAAAGTAGCAAAAATGGCGTCCACTCTCTCAGCTCTCGCGCTCCGCTCTCCCTCTTATCCTACGCCCACCGCCGTCTCTTATTCTACACTCGCCTACCCCAAGCCCGCCGTCCTCAAATTCCCCTTCAACACCCCAAACCCTAGCCTCTCCACCTCCCACCGCGCCAGCCACGTCCGTCCCCTCGCCGCAGTGTCCGTGCCGGAGAAGATCGAGAAGATCGGCGACGAAATCGCCGGCCTCACCCTCGAGGAGGCCAAAGGCCTCGTCGACTTCCTCCAGGAGAAGCTCGGCGTCTCCGCCGCCGCGCTCGCGCCGGTCGGCCCCATCGCCGTTGCCCCTGGCTCCGGTGGCGACGCCGCTGCCGCGGCGCCGGAGGAGAAGACGGAGTTCGACGTGGTCATCGAGGACGTGCCGAGCAACGCGAGGATCGCGGTGATTAAGGCCGTCAGGGCCTTGACGAGCTTGGCGCTGAAGGAGGCGAAGGAGCTGATTGAAGGATTGCCGAAGAAGTTTAAGGAGGGAGTTTCCAAGGATGAGGCTGAGGACGCCAAGAAGCAGCTCGAGGGAGCTGGGGCTAAGGTCGCCATTGTTTAGGAATAATGGTAAATGAATGAGCTTTAGCTTCGACTAATATTTTTGTGGTGAATTCTAGCGGTAGTTTCCTTCTTTTTTTTTTAATTTTTTTCCTTTTTAGTACAGTGATATGTTATTGTTCCTCTGTTTCAATTGCAATGTAATTGGAATTCATAATTTGGATACATTTTGAGTTAAAAATTTTGGCTTTGTCGTTTGTTAAAATGTCAAAATGGCAAAAATGGCGTGCTATTGTTTGAAGTAGTGCTTGAACTGAAAATGTAAAAATGCTTTGTCTGAAACAAATTGGTTCTGTTCTGAGCTTTTTGAGGGCTGTTGTCTGTAAATTTGACGGTTAGAGAATATCCCCAAGTGGTCTCTATTGGCTATAGAAAACAATAATGGTTTATAATTAATTACATTAGTCCTTACTCTGTCTCGTGTAGCGGCCTTTGTGGGTGAGTAAACCCGTTTCGGTTTACAGTTTGAACCCATATCTCGAACCTTTTTTTTCCCCCTTTTTTTTTTTTTTTTTTTTTTTTTTTCTCTCATAAAATTTGAATTTAATCAGTTTTAAACTTACCGATATCGTTTAAAAGTATAATCCAAATGTAGGGGAGTGTGTTATTTAAGTTGAAATTTGTGCACTGGCCGAGGCTGTAGCAAAACTTTATATCTTACCTGGAATTCTGTTTTTAATTCTCACCAAACCATATGGTCTATGGAGCATAGAAGAGTATAGATTATCCTGGTTGGACTCTCTTACTTGCCGTTTGGGTTTCTGGTTTTTTTTCTTGTGAAAATTGAAAACGAGCTGGATAATGTTTTGGACACTTGTTATACCAAATAGAGATGTCATTTGGTTCGTGGATTGTATAGATGAAAATTTTAAATTGGAGTTAGTTGATTTTTTAAAAATTAATTATAATTTTTGTTGACTTTTCAAGAAAAAAAAAAACTGAAATAAAAATTTATAATTTAGTTTGAGTCGAGTTGAAATGTTCAACGAAGCAGTATTTTATGTATGTAAATTGGGTTCCGTTCACATTGTATGCAAAGCAAATAGAACTGGTACTTGCCCTTTTGGATTTTTCGTTTCATTTTCAAATTGAAAAGCAGGGTTGCTCGTCTCCCTACTCCATCGAGTTACAAAAGCATAATACAACCAAAAAAATAAAAAGAAGAAGAAGAGGAGGAGTAAATCCTATGCAGCGTACACAAGTGAAGACTGCATTTGCATGTTCTGAGAAAACACGCAAGGAAAATAGCTGCATGACGAAGGGACAATGCTCGAGAAGTTTTATTTTTTATTTTTTGAAGTGTGATTTGATGATATCATCACGAAGATGATCTATGGCACACTGAAGGTCAAAAATTTTATAAGGTTTTTATCATCACAAGTATAATGCTAGGATTTTAAAACACCCGTTGGGAGCGAATAAGGTAGAATCTCTTATTTTGTATTATCAATAAAAATTATTTTTTATTATTCGATTAATTTTTCAATGATCTGATTCATATTATTTTTGTTAATTATTTACAACATGTGTATAAAATATAGTTCGATAGTGGATTATATGATTGAAAATAATGTAAAATAAGAGTTTTTACTGTAAATTTTTAAAAAAATAAATCTATTATACCCAAAAAGATACAATTTTTTTAAAAAAAATCATTCATTTATGAAACATAAAATTATATTTTAACAAGAGAGAAATATCCTCAAAACAATAAATAAATAGTGTGGTTTTAATTTGATTGATTAGTTTTTTAATTATCTAATTTATAAGTAAACTGTTAATTTGTTTTACGGGACATGATTATAGCATGACATGATTAGAGTAAACATGAATATTAAATGATTAAAACATGACTAACATGACATGACATGCAAGCATAATAATTAAAAGGTTCATGATGCATAAAAACAACCCGTTTATGATCCAACTAACTGACAAAATATTTTTTTAAAAAATTAGACGCATGGTAACAAATAAATATATTGAAAAAGTAAACATAAACACAAGTATATAAAAAGTGTTTTTTTTATTTAGAAATTTAAATTTTCTTTATATACAGGCTATAAATGGCCTGTGTTGGTATATTTACAACCCATATAATTAAGGAAAATTGTAGTAAACAATATATTTTATAGGTACATTTAAAGCATGTTTTTAAAATATGTTAATTATAGCATGTATTTCTATTACATCCTTAGATTTACTTGGATTTTCTAAAAAAATTTGGATTTATGATTAATTTTTAATAACAAATTTATATGCATAGTTTCATATAAGGAGAGAAGAGGAAGGAGGAGAGGCTTTTATTTTTTTCGTATTATATGATCATAAATCTGATTATATTATTTATTATTATATTTAAATTTTATGCTATATTTTTTTTTATTACTCTATTCAAAAATGTTATTTTGTTATTTCTCCCTATAACTAAATGTGTTATACGGATTAAGCAGGTGAGTTAGCATGCTTCCTACCCATTTAATTTCGTGTTATATGTACCAACCAAATTATGACCTAAATGTTAAACATACGGTCCCAACCTATTTAATTCATGTCGTTTTCGAATTGTGTCTGAAAATTGCCAGTCTTATTTGTAAATATCTAATTAAAAAAATTTATATCTCTAGAAAAAAAAGAGTAAACATAAAGCTTACGTTTAGTTCGTTGGTTAGAGATCAAAATTTTAAGTAAAAATTAGTTGATTTTTTAAAAATTAATTATAAAATTTATTAATTTTTAAAAAAATAAAAATAAAAATTAAGATAAAAAAATATAATATAATTTAAAATTAAGCTTTAATGTGAAATAAAGTCTATAATCTTTTGTTCCAAAAAAAAGTTTTCATTCTTTAAAAAAGAAAGAAAGAAAAAAAAGATAAAATTACTTCGATATATCCGCTTGATCAAGATGCTCATAAATACACCGCTTTTCATGGATAAAAATGCGCGAGAGAGAGAGAGAGAGAGCAGGCTTTTTGTTGCCGCTTTACCTTGACGCCTTACGGCTAAGTGTGGGCTCCCATTATCCCACGGACACGTGTGAGTTTTCCGTCGAATCTACACTCTCAACACTCGCCAAAACTCGAAACCATGCAGACATGGCAACGAAACAAAGCGAGTAACACCTATTTCATACCCGCGATCTTGCGATAGAGTCCCAAGTGTTGGGAACTCTAGGGTAGGAAACGTGGAAATGACCGCTTTGATTAGGACAAAGAAGCTAAAATGTCGGACCCACCCACCGCCTTCGGATCAATTTATCGCTGTTTTATCCGCACACGATATTTTCACTTCTGAAACACTCTCAATTAACCCTTCTACTTCTACTCCGAGAAATTCACATTCCTCTCTCTCTCTTTCTCTCTCTCTCTCAGTCTCACCATTTCAAATTTTGATTCTCTCTCTCTCCTATACATTTCGAATTCGCCCCTCTCTCTCTCTCCTCTCTCTTTCTCTCTCTAAAGTTGTGATTCTAGTGGGTATTTTTTTGGTTTTGAGAATCCGTTCTTCGGACACGCAATATGAACTTGGAAACCCTAGCCTCTGTTTGTTCAGGTAGATATACATATGTTTGTATGTGTGATATGTAATACCTATATTTGTGTGTGTATATATTTGTATATATTTATGCAATATATATATATATATAATATCTGTGTATATAATCTTTGTCTTTTCTTTGATCGTAAACTCTCGTGCTTTAGCTTTTTGGTTTAGTTTCTTTGTTCTTTTTTTTTTGAATATGAATATTTCTTTCTTTTTTTTTTCTTTTTTTTTATCTAATATTCTTTTGTTCTTTGTTATGAGTGGGAACTGGATGCTACTATTATATTAAATTCCATTTTCGAGGTTGTTGGACACCAAAAACCCTAGAATGAGCTGATATTTTTTTTCACATTTTGTTTCTCTTGCCCCTTTTTTTTTTCATTTTTTTTTTTTGGTGTTCTGATCTTATCCATTTCAGCTGTGAAATAGGCGTGGAAGTTGATTCTTTTTCCGGGGAGAGTAATCTTTCTGTGGAAATGGGGATGGTTTGAGAAGAGATCAACAAAAACCCTAGCGGAAATTCTTGATTCTGAGTCGGCAAAACAAGAAAATGGAGATAAAGAATTTGGCGAGACTGATATTTTAGGGAAAAACGGTTCTTTGGATGCTGAAAAGGGTGATCTTGTTGAGGGTAAAAATGGGGATGGAGAAGGGAAGATTGGTGAAAAGGACAGGGTTGAAGAAAATGGGGTTTCTTTGGATGAAAATGGGAGTGTTCCTTCTGGGAAAACTGAGGCTTCTATTGAGGGTGTGAATGAAAATGAAGATGTGGAAGCAGAGGATTCGGTTAGTGAGGGACATGAGTTTTGCGTGGGTGATTTTGTTTGGGGTAAGATTAAGAGCCATCCGTGGTGGCCCGGGCAGATTTATGACCCGTCATATGCTTCGGATTATGCTTCGAAGATCAAATCCAAAGGACGACACCTTGTGGCTTATTTTGGCGATGGAACCTTCGCTTGGTGCCAATCATCTCAGTTGAAGCCCTTTGAGGAAAACTTTGGTGAGATGTCGAAGCAAAGTAACATGAAGACATTTGTCAGTGCTGTGCAACAGGCTGTGGATGAGCTTGGTAGGGTTTTGGAGTTGAAGATGGTTTGCTCTTGTGTACTGAAGCAGAAACGAACCAGACTTGGAAAATTGGTGGCGGAGAATGCAGGGATTAAGCAGGGAAGTCTTGTGCCTGAGGGTGAAATTAGGAAGCTTTCGGGTGTTCTGGCTGAGCCATCAGAGCTTCTTGCTGAGCTTAAACGTGTTGCCCAGGTTGTTTATGTGACCAATTTGCTTGAGCTCAGGGTGCTAAAGAGTCGGTTGTCTGCTTTTTATCATGCAAAAGGAGGTTATGAATTGCCTCGATACTATGATCCCAAGCCAGTTCATGGCCTCGATGACGGTGAAAAATCAATCGAGGTTCCAACCAAAGGGCCATTTGATGACTGGCTTCCTGTGGCTATAGATGTTAGTACCGTCCAGGCCGATGAATCTTGGTTGCAAAGTAACCCCGAATTCTCAGAAAATGGGAGAACTCCAAAGAAGAAAGAGAGATTTATTGCAGATCTTATTGCTACAAAAGAGACGGTGCCTCCTTCAGGAGCAAAGAAGAGGAAATCCAAAGGGGAATCTGATCAAGATGATGAGATCAGTTTGACTTCCCTAAAAGGGAAGAAGAAACGTTCTAGCACCAGCAAAGTTAGCAGCGTTGAGAAAAATGAGAGTAGTAGGCGAAAGGAAAAAACTAAAGAAGGCGTCCGTTCAAGGGGCAGGCCAAAGAAAAAAGTTGTGGACTTCAAAAATGCTGACGGTGAGAGCAAAAATGAAGCTGGGGTTGGTTCTGCTTCAAGAAACTTGCAATCAGAAATCGGTAGCTTGAAGAGTGATGATAGTGTGGACAAAGAACTTGAAAGGAGCTCGTCTTTTAGGGAAAGAAAGAAGAGCAAGTACCTGTCCCCTCCCTTCACAAATTTGAATAGTAAAAGGAAAAGAGACTCAGGTAATGAAATCGAAGTTTCCACCGAGGACAGAGCAGGAGAAGAAGTTGACATGTCTTCCGACCGAAAAATCATTTCTCCACAACTTTTGAAGTGTAGCTCGTCTGAGACGGCGCTTCCAAACAAAGTCTCTACGGAACCTGGTTTGGTTGATAAGACCGCTCACGACTCGAGTCCTTTTCCAAAGACCCCACTCCAAAATCGGAACAACATAATTGACCCAGCGAAAGCTAATGTGTCCGCAAACAACTTGCTTTCTCAAGTCCGGTCCGCTGCTGCCAACCTTTTGACCCTGAGGGGACAGAAACCTCTGGATAGGGTTGCCGACTTTATATCTGTGTACAGAAACTCAGTCTATCGTAATGGGTCCAACTACAAACTATACAACGGACCTCAATCTCGTAGGAAGAGGAAGAGCTTAGATTCTGTATCTGGGTCCCAGGTAGAAGACGCAAGGCAGCCTGCTAAAAAGTCTCCCAGAAGCAGCGAAAACATGGGCATGGATATGGCGAAAGAAAAGCAGGCAGTCGAAACCCTTGATAGAAAGTTGTCCAGTAGGCGAAAACCAAGGCAAGAAACTGCAACTCTAGGGACGAAGAAGAAGAAGAAGAACAAGGAGATAATTGACAAAGAACCTGTTGAGGAAAAAGATTCGCCTGCTTACCTTTTTGCAACTTTCGGATCAGGGTCTGCGCTACCCACAAAAGCTGATCTCATCCGAGTGTATGGTAAATACGGGGACTTGGATGAAAAAGAAACAGATATGTTCTACGACAGTTTTCGTTGCTCGAATTTGTTTTGTAAAGCACTCTGATGCGGAAGTAGCATTGAATGATTCTGAAAAGGACAGTCCTTTTGTCTCTGCCAATGTCAGTTTCCGACTCCAGTACCGGTCGGGTGTGTACAAGACTCGGGAACTCACTGATATATCCAGCCAAAGAGCTGTCAAGACCCCAAAGAAGCCGTCGAAGTTGCAGGCAAACGGCGGTGAGCAACCGGACCTTGGCTTCGTACAGAAGAAACTGGAGACGATTTCCTCAATGCTGGAAGATAAGCATGGTGAAGTGTCGTCGACAATGAAGTCCAGAGTGCAGGTGGAGATTAAAGACCTGTTGGAGAAGGTAAGCACAATGGTTGGATCGTCGTCTTGAAGAGTGAGCAATGTTCAAATACTTTTGTTTCAGAAATGCCCCAGTTAGTTATATTAACCAGTGATTTGAGTAGCTAAGCTTTTTGTATGGAGTTTGTAGGAATTACTTGATACAGATGAACTTCCGGTAGTCTTGTGTAACTACTTACTGAAGGTTTTACTTTTACCGTATAGAGATGAATATTTTGAGCCCCACAATCTCTCTTCTGACAATTTAGAACCGTTTTTGTGATTTCAATCCGGTTTGTATTTGAACACGGCCAACTAACAAACTAGAAGAATTGTGGAGTGGTGACCGGTTTCTATTTCGACTTTGATTTAAAGATGTGTTTGGTAAGAGGGAAAGAAAAGAAAGTCATATTTCTGACCTAACGTGAAGGAAATGGGGTGAAACGGACCGACTGTCCTCTTCTTGTATCTGTACGAATTCTCTCCTCTAATCTCTACCAGAGATTAAAATTATCATTTTTTGAAGGGAAAATTAGATAAATATACAGTTTTTAAACACTTAATTAAACAAATGGTTGAATTTTTTTAAAAAAAGCAAATTGGCCGTTTACCCGTTATTGACCATAATCAATCAATTATTAAACTTTGACTGTTTATTTTAAGGACTTTTTTTTATATTTAAAATCACTCCACCGATTTGCTCTTTCAACAAGTCAAATCCTTGCAAAAAAAAAATTGAAAATATCATTCTACATTGTAATGCAAGCCAAATACTACAAAACGGCAGTCAATTAACAAAATGACTCAAAACACTTTTTCTCTCTTTGTTAAATAATCTTCGAAAAAAAATTTATTAACAAAGTGACTTTTGAACGATCAAGAACGACCGATTTTTCATATGGTTGTTTTCATGATGGTTGTTTTCATGTTAAATGAAAGGAGGTAATTTTACTAATTTCAATTTTTAAGGTTTGTCATTTTAATAAACAAATATTCCTAGAAAAGGGTAGGAGTGAGGTAATACAGGGAGCTAGGAAGGTTAGAAAATACAGAAATCTTGGTTCAATGACATAGACGCCATCATTGATATGCTTTCTAATTATATGGCGTAGTTGCTAAAACCCTGAAAATGTAAAACCAACTATTTGTTTGTTGAAAGGATAGGTTTGTAACAAGTTTTTCACGTTAACCAAACAGCAGTAACATAGCAACAAATACTATACCATATGGACCTTATATAGGACCAAAATTAACGAATGAAACAAGAAGTTCAAGTAGCAATCTCCCCAAATTGAGTACATGACAATTTACAACAGCCATATCTACCGTCACTCAACAAATTCACATTGTAGTTGTCTCATTCAACTGCACAGAACGAAAAGTTTACACGAGCAATCTCTGTAATAGCTCAGCCTAGAGCTTACGTATGGTGTCTAGTCTCAGAAGCCTCTATTAACAGATTCCGGGAGAGGACAGGCAACACATATTCGACGATGCAATCAGTCATCAACTGGATCTTCAGGAGTCTCATCAGCCTTGCGCTTGATGACGATAACAGGGCACTCAGCATGCTTTGCGCAAATTCACTCACGGTTCCAACAAAGACCCTACAATACGGATTCGAAAGACGAATTTCTCTTGCTTGAGGGAAAGGGAACTTCGAAAAGAGAAAGAAACAACCAAACAATAACACTGAGAGCAGTCACATACCGCTGGAAAGGACCGAGACCCCTGCAGCCAACAACCAGAAGATCTGGCTGTACGCGTTTCACCTCGTGGCAGATCACCTCCTTCGGATCACCTTTTTTGATCCATGCTTCACATGAAACCTTCAAGCATAAAAATATAAACGTGAACAAGGACATCAATCCAAAATGAAACAATTGGCTATTGCAACATCGTAATATATCCCTCAAGCTACAAGGACATTTTAGTTTTTCTCACGTGCTTTTTGAAATTGTTTGTGTGCGTGACACAGAGAGAGAGAGAGAGAGAGAGAGATATTATCAGTACCCCGATTTCATGGCATTTGTTAACAAAATACTCAAGCAGATGAAGCCCTCTTGCTTTGTCCCTGTGCTTCAGGCTTTTAAAATCATCAGGTGATGCATAGATGCTATCCATGTCATCAAAGCCTGTGGAAGAAAGACATCATATGAAACCAAGAGCCTATAGTTTTCTTCTTGTAAGATACGGCCAAACCGATGAATACGCAATAACAAGAAGTTGATGCTGTTATGTTCTCAGAGAAAAGCAACTAACTTAAGCCAACCAACAAGAACTTCTAGAGAAAAACAGAAAGTTTATATCGATTTTCTGCCACCACTAACCAAGCCGTATTTGAGAAAGACCAAGCCTACTAAATCCATGATTTATAAAGCAGTCTGACCTAGCATAAACTAAATAGAGAGGGAAAAATACATACACAACCTACTGATTCATAGGTCATATAATCACAAGAGTTTTGCCCCCGTACAATAATTAAAAATAAAAAAAAATCAGTAGCACAGCTTGATTAAGTATCTAGCTAATTCAAGTAGGCAATAAGATTAACCCAAAAAAAAAAAAAAAAAAAAAAAGCTTCATTAATCAAGCAGTAAATAGTGTTGCAATGTTGGTAAATTGCTTAGTTCTATCCCTAGAAGTAGACTAAATTCCAAATTTCAGACGTATGATTGCCTAGTTTCTGTGACCATTTCTTAACTATCAACAGCTGTTAATTACATTTGCAAACTAAAATATATAGGGAAAAATACATCAACGATATCAACAACTGCAAAACAATTTTTTTTTAAAAAAATCAACAACAACAACACAGCTTGAATTATTATGTTGCTGATTAAGTTGACAATACGAAAATTCAGACAAGTTCATTCTACCACAAAGGAATTAGTAGCGCAAAGTTGGTAAATCGCTTGGCACTATCACTAGAAGTAGACAATCCGAATTTTCAACATATGATAGCTTAGTTCCTGTGACTACTTCATCTATCTAGACCTATTAATTACATTCACAAACTACTGGATTCATGGATCGTGTAATAACAAGTATTTTACAACGTAAAAATAATTATGAAAAAAAAAATCAGCAGCACAGCTTGAATAAGTATCTAGCTGATTCAAGTGGACCGTTCGATTTAAAATAAACATAATAATAAAATGATGATGATAATGATGATGATAATAATAATAATAATAATCTTCATGCAATCACAAAGGAAATGGCAACGCAATGTCGGTAAATTGCTTTGATTCTAACCCTAGGGACTTGGCCTTTGCCTGCCTCCCCGGAATCAACAAGGTCTCCAAGAAGTTTAGACTCTGTGGACTTGGAGCGACTAAGATATTAGTGAGGGTCGGAACAACGAGATTCCGGTGCGGAGCTAAAACTGAAACTATCGTATCACCGACCAGAAGTAGACTAAATCCCCAATTTCCAACATATGATCGCTTAGTTCTTGTGACCATACCACTAACTATCTAGACCTATCAATAAAATTCACAAACTTTTGGATTCTTGAAATTAATCTTCCTAGCCCTAGATTAATCCCCCCTAGTGATCGGTGCAATTAATCCAACTATTTCAGAATCTTCGTTCAGAATTAGAGGTATCAACCTCCATTTCCAATTTCCAGTTTCCAGTAACTTCAAAAGAAGCAAAATGTAATTCTAAATTTCAAAGAGTCTCGACTCCTAATCCTAGCCAAAAGTTAGTTCAATTTTCAGGTTTCATTTTCCCGTCGTTCTTTTCCCTCTGTTTTCCCTTTCTTTTCTTTTCTTTTATTTTCATTTTTCTTTTTCATTTTCTCGGCAAACAAACAGAAGCAAAACGAAAGAATCAAACACGAACGGAAGGTGAGAGAAAGATAGAGAGGAGGAGAGAGAAGAACCGTCTTCGTCGGGGACTTGGACATGAAGAAAGAGAAACTTGAAGCCGGAGGTGTTGGAGCGGACGATCTTCTGGAGAGTCCACTCGAAAGCTCGTCTGCTGCTAATGGAGGCGTGAGGGTAGCCCTTGATCGTCGACTCGCTCACCGCCACCATTATCCGAGTTGGCTCGCTCTGACTCTCCATCTTCCTTCTCTCTCTCTCTCCTCTCTCTCTGTTTCTCTCTCTTGTTTCTCGCTCTTTCTCTCTCTCTCTCTCTCTCGCTTAACCACTTCACGGGCTGCCAGTTTGCTACGTGCGCACCCATAGCGCATTACGCATCCCAGTACACGATACGATGTAACTTCTCTCGGATTTGCTAATGTGCGCCTTTTAGTTATTTGAGCCGCGGCGAAATTTGGCGGGCCTTATTTGTTCCCTTTTGAGTCCAACTTGAAATTACCCGAAAAGAACTCTATTCGAATTGCGTTTGCACAAAGCAAATCAAAATGTCTTTTATTATTTAATAATCATTTTTTAAAAATGTTTTTCCTCTTTTTTTTGCTCTTTTGTTTACTTACTGATATGATAAATGTTTATATTTTCTTCTCTGGAATAATTGTATATACGAACCACGTTTGTGGTAAGAAATGGTCTTACGTGCACCACATTGATGACACAGCTTTTTTTTTTTAATCATATTGATGTAACATTTATTTCATATATACACTATTTGATAATAGATGATGATATGGTTAACGTCAAAGAATTTTAAATTATATTTTTTTTCGAACAATTTAAATTATATTTTAGAATACGGATAATTTAGGAAGTTGGGAGACTTATCAATTTTCAATTAAATGACATGATAAATTGTTTGTTACTTCCAAAATATACTTTTTGATACATAAATTTACCAATTGAATAACGATTATTGACTTCCACATCATTCAAATATGCTTATCTCTATTTAATCTAATTTATAGTCATTTAAATCAAACTTTAATTACTTAGAAAAAAGTTCAACTTCATTATCTATTAGATTCATCAAATTGTAAGCTAAAATTCTACATAGTAATTAAGTGCAGTCTTTAATTTAGTCCATTATGATAGACAAAATAGGTTTACAAAGTCCTTTTTTTGGTGGCTTGAAAGAAGAACCTATAAAAAAATAAAATAAAAGGCTGAAACGCCTCTCATAATAAATCAAAGGAAAAATAATAATAATGAAAAAGAAATGGCAAAGGGTTAAAAAATGTAGAAGACTTTTTTTTTTTTTTTTGGAACTTTTGCCCAAAAAGAAAAAAACCTCATTGACAATAAATAATAATACTTATTTTCTTTATATTTTCCTCATTTAGTTTGAGTGCTAAATATTGGTTTAAACATAACGGTTGTCTTTTTTTTATTAGTTTTGTAAGAAAAAATGTGATTTCAGTTTTCTCTACTCATTTTTTCAAGTCTTGTACATTTTTACTTAAAAACACAAATCACCTCCCAATCACATAAGAAAAGACAAATCAATAGAATGCACATATCTTTTTATAAGTATGTGTGTAGAGGGGAAAAGGTAAGTTTGAAAATAATGTTTATTTTTCAAACGATTTTTGCATCTTGTAGAGTTCAAAGTTTCATATTAATTTATACATCATGTATATAGATTTCAGGCTCTGCCACTATATCAACGCTTTTGCCTTTTGAACTTTTCATACTTTGGGGAATTGCCCTCTAAATTTTTAATACTTTATAAATTATCTCTTGATTTGACAAAATATAATGTAATGTAGAAAAATTGATAACGCCTAATGATATTTGGACAATGTCCTTGTGCCAGTCATGTGAACTTGTTTAAATGACAACAATTCAATTTTCAAATGACAATATGAATTAAATACATCATCTCACTTGCACGAGAAAGTACCTTCCAAATTTTGACAACAATTTTGAGACAATCAATCACACTTTATGTATAAATAATTTTGAATTAAAAATTTCGAAAAATAATTTTCCTATTCGCCAAAGAAAATTACCAGTAGGTAAAACGCGGAAAATCCAATCCTATAACTTAAAAGTCTCTATCATTATTCTATGCGGGAATTTGTATGGTAGAAATCGTATATTTTCTCTATAGCTTCCCCTCAGTTTTGTTGTTGTACTTGTCCGACCTAAGATGTAGACTTGCATTAAGAAACCAAATGCTCAATGCATTTCTTTCGAATCTCGGAATTTCTACCCAAATTCATTTTCTCTCACATTGATCTAACTCCAACAGAGTTGAGACTCTTTTCTTAATTATTTAGATTCAAATTGTTATAGTTCAATTCCACTTTTATAACATGTTAGTTAATTTGATTTCTCAAAAATTTTTTTTTTTCAAAGAAAATCTATTATCTCATCTTTAGAAATATATTATAACGACATGAAAAATAAATATCCTAGTGGTTTTTAATTGTGATCCTCGTAAGTACTAACAGGATATGTTTTTGTTCCATCCAATATGAGACTCACATAGGAATTATCATGGTTTAATGATGAATAATATTTTTTATACAGTAATAAGTATATGCAAATTTTTACTACTAAACATGATAAGTACTTAATGATATGGACGTAAGTGGTGGTGGCGGCACATGATGACAAGTAACAATAGTTTTGTGACTTCTTCTCTTATCTAACATGTTTCACGTGTAGTCTCAATAGATTTCGAAATAATATTAAGTGGAGACACTAGAAAAACATTAATGTTGTGAAATAATGAAACTTGGAAATAGGAAAGTGATAAAGTGTAATAGAATATCGGTTTGACAGAGCAATTTGTTTTTTTTTTTTTTTTTTTCTAGTCAATAAATTAAAAAGAAAAACAAAAAATGTCGTTTTTTAAATAAGTGTTTAGAAACACATTTTAAAAAAAAATCTTTAATACTTCAAAGTTATTTAAGAATTTATTAATCAGTAAATCATGTTTGAATGAAGTTTTTAAAATCTTACTAACTTTGACACAAATTTCAAAATCTACTTATAAAAGCTTCTTTTTTTTTTTTTTTTTTTGGTCAAAGCCATATTATCGTTTGAATCGGGCATATAGAATAGTTTCTATTAATCAACTTGCTAATTATACAATTCAAAAAAAAAAAAAAAAAAAAAAAAAAAAAAAAAAAACCTGCTAATTACTCATAAAATCGTGTATATATGGGTCAATGGATCAATATATTCTTTGCGATGATCATTAGATAGCAAAATTAATCGTTGCATTAAGCAGTGTACTAAAAATTGAATGACTAATCAATGATTTTTTTAAATTAATTAATCATCCATTTGAATGAGCTAGTAATTGGAACAACTATTATTGTATTCAAATAGCCATTAATTGGTTAGGTTAGTACTAGAGTAAAATTGTTTAAATGAATGTTTCATTATTTCATAATAATTCAACTCAATCCAAATATAAAATTTTCACTTTTTAAAAATGCATATCACACTCATTTTTCTACATTTACACTGTTCAAATGTTACATTTAACAAAACTATTCAACTAAACATTTCATTTGCATACACAATTCAAATTCTATTTTTGAATGCGAATATTTAGGGGGCTATTAAGGGGAACAATTGGAGACGGAATTTTGGAGATATTTTGAATGTAAATGAGTAGAGTTTTCGAAAATGTGTGTTTGGTTAAAAATAAAAATAAAAACTATTTGGAGAGAAAAATGTAAAATCTTAAACATATGTTCGGATAAAAAAAAAATATATTGATATTGTTTCGTTTATCTCAAATTTCTACGCAATTTAAGTAAAATCATTTAATTTTAACTTGAAATAACAAATTTATTGACTTTTAAGTTTGAGTATATACGATACAGATTTAGAGATGTAAATAATGAAAAGTAGTTTCAAATGGAAGAAAAGACGAAACAATTTCCGGAAATGTGGTTCAAATGCTCCCAAAACAAGCCCGTTTGAATGAACATTTAATGTAATAGGCTATTTAAAAAAACTGAATTAGAAAAAAAAAATTGCAGTCATATACAACCATGTCATAAACATTTTTTTTTAGACAATAATATACCATTTACTTCTCTTTTTCAATAATTCACGTTAGAATTACAAGTCCTTTAGATATCTAACTCCAAAAGTGGTCTCCATTAATTGCAACTCTTTCACAACAATCCTTCTTGAAGTACCTATATCAAAGTTTTTATCTCCTCCGCTATTTATATTATATAATAATCCTGGCCGGTGACTCGTCAGCTTTTCATTAGTTTAACGAGATCTCCTGGATACGGCTGTTTACAGTTACCGATTACCAGCAAAAGTGAGATTAACTACAGAAGCTCCGCCATTGCAACAAATTAAAGGACTACAATTATATTTAAATTAATGAAGTTGAATGTGGCTCTGCACGTGCTCGCTGGTCTTCCCACGTGCGTGCCTGCTCATGCAAGTTCGTGACTAGAGAAAAAATATATATTTATACATGTGTGTGTGTGTGTGTGTGTGTGTGTGTATATATAGATATTAATATATAGCTGGGGAAAGAGCTTGGTAAATGAGGAACAGTTCCCTATATTCGCTGTCATCGGTACTCATCAAACTCCAGCGACTCCGCTAATGAGCAGCACTAATTTGGAGATTCTTCCTCTGTTAAATTTCATATTTTATACTTTTTATATTTGTAGGGTTCGGCCTCAGATTTCTACACATGACCCACATAAAGAAAAACGATATTCTGTATATCGAGAATTAATTAATAGGTTTACAAGTTACTAAACATTAATTTAATTAGAATTCTAAATAAAATAAAACCAGTCAGAGAGAGAAAAGTAAACAAGAGATATTACATCAATATCAGCTCGGCCTTTCAGATCAGATCAAAATATATATGTCTATATATATATATATATATATATATTGGTATTGTGATAGTACTGCTTGTGTTTTCCTTATTTTCTATAAACAGATAGAGATCTTTCTAAGAAAGATCATCTTCATTTGCAATTCCTCCTCCATTTGCATTAATTTCTGCTTTCAAAATAAGCTTTCAAGAGTCAGATACTGAAGAAATCTTAACCTGCATTTTGCTTCTTATTCCAGGTGAGTTCTTAATTGTCTCCATATTATTATACTATATAAATTGAGTAATTCTGTGCATTATAATATTTTCTGTTATTTTCTCTTCCATTTTCATTGATGTCTGCAACATGCAAGCGTTAATATTATTAGTACGTCATACTATGGCTATGTATTGATATAATCTCCAAGCACTGAATCTTACGAAACCATTTGTGATTGGAAGATTGAGCCAAAAGCCTATCTATCAATAAGTAGGTTAAGTCCAACCAAGTATAAAGCCTATTATTTTAGGCTTCACTTTATCAGAAAATCCACGTTCAGTTTGTTTGTTGTTTTCCTAATTGATCAGTCGTTATTAATGTGTCAACATGGTGAAATGGCCTTTAAAGCTTCTTCAAAGCTATTTTTGATTTTCTAGATTCGAAAACACTGAAAAGTATTTTTGATATATGATCATATGTTGGGAGCTTTTTAGAAGAGCTTTCAGTTAAAATCGCGACATAAAACTTATATAAGAGTTTATTTATTTATTTTAAAAAATTATAAACTTCATTTTAATATTTTTATTAATTATTAGAAATTAAAAGATTATTTTGACCCATTAAACTTGAAAATGATTCTAAATATTTGTTGAAAAATCACAGTTTTTTTTTTTTTTTTTCAACTGACCAAAAACAACAAAGTATTGTCAAAGAGAGGTCCATACAAAGACTTTTATTTCAGTAATCAAGCTATACTAATACTGGCCCAATAATGATATAATCATGAATAAGAGTAATTTTATGGATTTAAACATGACAATAATTTATTGATTAATCTGTTATATGTTATAATTAGGTAGATGGTTTTTTAGGCCTCGTTTTAAAGTTAGTGCCTTTAGAGCTTACAGATCAACTAATAAGTTTGAAGGTTGGTGGAAGTTTTTTCTACCACACGTAGACAAATATAGCACTATACATAAATAGTACCTAATGTACTAGCACTGAAATATTCAGTTACATTTTTACATTTTTAAACTTGTATATATATAGTTTGTATTGCTAGTTGCTCTAAATATATATATATTAAACTTGTAGCTAGTTGTACTTTATAGATAGTTTTTAATTTTATTAATTTTTTGTTTTTTAAGATTATACTTTCATAAGGTCATGTGGTTTGGTACCCATTTAATTTGACCTATAACAACAACCCATGTGAACAAATAAAATTTCCTCTTTACCCTTTGTCACGATTTGTTGGGAGCTTGGATACACTTTGGTGGGCTAGCATCAAAACCACACCACACATTCTAGTGGGGTAAATCTGGTTAGAGTTTTTCACCTATAAATTTCATCCACGCAATTTTAGCTTTTTTTTTTTTTTTTTTTTTTTTGTTCCCTCTCTTTGAACACAATTTGGAGCTTATGAATAAATTGATTTTGACAGTGTACTGACTAAGTATTTACACCGTATGACACCCCCCCCCAATGACCTTTCAGCAATTAGGAAATTGATGGGGCTCTTTCCCTTTTCCTTTCTCATGCTTAATATCTATCCCTTTACAAGTAACTTTTGATCTCTCACGATGAAGATTTCAGGTTTCCCTGCTTGTCATTTATGACAAAAAAAGAAAAAGAAAAAAGGAACACGTACATACCCTTCTCTCTTCCCTCTTTTTTTCATTGGGATTAACTTGATGCCAAAAATAATTAAATCAAATCCTAATGAGGAAAAAAAAACCAAGAATTTTAGCAAAGCATTGAATTTTTGACAGATTTGGTAGTTTTTAAGTGATCCATAAACTGAGTGTTGAGGATTTATCCATTTTCAGAGCACTTTTAGTGAATAAGAGATCCTGATCTAGAGTAATGTATATGTACGTACATATAGGGAATGCCTCGTATGCAGTGCAGCATATTTAGAAACATGTAATATTTATAATAACAAAAAAAAAAAAAAAAAGTTTTACTTCAAAATTGGTGCGTGACTTGGACAAGACATGCTAGAAGAATACTAAGTTGGTGAAAATATAACTTTGTAACTTTTTATTTAGAAACATGTAATAGTTAGTTTATTAAAATATAACTTTTTATTTCAAATCTTATAACATGATATTACTTAAATATTGAGATAAATAACAAGTATTCCTGAAAAATATTATATTTAAATCATCTGATTAATACAATATAACATAAGTCGTGTGTAGTTATGAATTGCATATGGGAGGATGAGTGCAATGCTATATACCAATAGATCAAGCTAGCTAATAATATGCCAAAAAAGGGGTGAAGTTTATTCTATGACAACTCATATCAATAGGGCACAAATTGGTTTGTAGGGAAGCTAAATCAGGCATGCGACATGAAGATGAGCATTGTGTTTTTTTTTTTTTTTTTTACAAAAATACAGTGGAGTGGAAACATTTTCACCAACTTAGTATTCTTCTAGCATGTCTTGTCCACGTCACGCAACCATTTTGAAGCAAAACTTTTTTTTATTTTTTATAAATAAATATTAATTATTATTCAAGGAAAACTTCCACCACCACCACCACCACCACCACCCACATCTGTAAACCATGTTGCCTAACTTTAGTAGCAGCTGTGTGATTTTACCATCCCGCCCTCACACTATTAAAAAGTAATTTGGCCACAAGATTAGAGTTAATGTATACTTACTTTGATCATGGGCAAATCTGTCATTCTGGGTGAGAAAACGCCATTTCTAAGGGCAACTCTTTAGTCCAGTACTCCTTTCTGATTCAAGTGCCTAGACAAGATCCTGGACCACTTGGGCTACCGGATCATGCTCTGCTGGATCGGACAAAACAAAGTTGTTCCGCCGTATGCAGCGGTATATATTTATACACACATATATATAATATGTATATCTACATGTGCTATGGACATATTTTATTGTCCCCTATGTAACTTGGACTGATCTAGTATGTATGTGGAACATTTTTACTTGTATCGCAAACTTTAACGTCAATTTATATCATACTTAACTAGATTCAATCTGACACACACTCTAATATTCATAAAATCTAACTCTTTCAGACATCACTTTCGGCATAAAATTTTTCTTACTCTATCAAAAAACAATCCATTCTATTAAGCTGCGTAATGAATAGGAGAGCGAGTGTGTCGATATGTGTTTTATTTTGATTTCTTCCTAATTATCTTTTTTTTTTTTTTTGGTTTGGCAGTCAATGGTCAACGGTCCCCCATATGCACAAAGTTTTTAGTTGTCCTACTTTAATTGAGTTTTTTTTTTTTTTTTTTTCAGCTACAAGTACCAAACACGAATCTCCCATTAAACTAAAGTTTATCCCATACTTGTTGGGCTCTGTTGACCAGTGTGTAGAAGATACTCCGTGAATGTGAATCCTCTCTCTCTCTCCTCACTGCCAAGGTGATTTACATGGACCATTTTACCCTTCCTGAATTTAACACTGAAAAAAGTGCATCAAGTTACTAAATAATAATATTATAAAAAGAACATATTTCTTACGTATAAACATCAAAAAAGGCCTGAGGAGGAGGTTAATAAAGAGAGTCCCAAGGCTGACATATTAGAGAGTACTTGAAACTCAAAAAAAATAAAATAAAATAAAATAAAAATGAAACCTCTTTCCTTTCTCTCAATGCTTTACAGGTATATATAGATCATAGTCTTTTAACAAGACAGACTACAGAGATCAGCGCATGGAGGGTCATCGAGTTCCACGTCATCGAAATGGGACCCACCACCACGGCGGAGGAGACGGCGGAGGAGGAGAGAGTTTCGAGTGCACGAGCGGGTCGTGCGCGGCGGCGCTGATAGCGGACTGCGTGGCGCTCTGCTGCTGCCCGTGCGCCGTCGTGAACTTCCTGGCGTTCGCCTTCGTGAAGGTGCCGTGGGCGGTGGGGAGGAGGTGTTTGGGAGCTGGGAAAATGAATAAGCGCAAGACTACGAACAAGAAGAGGAAGAAACGGCAGGAAACGACAAAGAGGGCCGGGGGATACGACAGCGACGGTGGTGTCGTAGAGGGTGAGGAGAGGTGGTGGAAGGAGGAGGGTGTTTTGGGGATTTCAGCGACGGAGGAAGCGGAGGGAATTGGGGAGTGTGTGAGTGCGAGGTTTGAGGCGGAGAGGGTTGGTTGGAGTTGTATCAGATTGGTCATTTGGGATTTGGGAGGCTTTCCTTCACCGGAATTCAACCTCAGCTCAAGGGCAATTAGGGAAGTCGAAAGAAGACAAAAATTGTAAAGTGCTATTTTTTTTTTTTTTTTTTTTGGGGGCAATACTTGGGTCTGTATTTTTACCCCTTTTAACTAGGGATGGGTTAAACAAAAAGTACCTGCAATTCGAAATTTAACTTGGGTTTCCGCTTGTCAAAGTTCTTGTCAAGAAATTGTTGATCTTATTTCTTGGAACTTAAGAAATTGTTGAATCAACTGACCAAGTATCAAAGCACTCTCCCTCTTTTCAATTTGGTATTAGAATGTGAACTTAATCAATTCATTATCATGGTCTATTTTTTTTTTTTTTCATGTTCGTGTCTCTAAAATTATTCACCGAATTCATAAATCCACCCAATTTGTTTAATTCAATTTAATATGATATATTCGATCATATCAGAAAACGAACGGATCGATACGTCCACTCAATCCATTTAATTCAATCTAGTCCGCTAGATTTGATCAATATTGTAACATTCAGGTAGATTAAATTTTAATCTGCTTTCATTCTACATCACCTCACACCCAATGCTTCAAAACTTACGGGTTAGACAAGTAGATGGCAATATTGTCGTGGGGACAAGGCCCTGCGGGCTTCAATCCAAATGGGACGGAAGGATAGGGATAGGAATCGAGTTGGAGATGGTTTTTTCCTTAAATTAGAAGCAGGGAGGAATGGGGATGCACCCCCCACCTCGCCTCTGCCCGATATAAATGTTATACACAAAAGGAAATAAACGAGTTTATTATTAGTCAGTCATCTTTATTAGCTAATAATAATTAGTACGTGTTTTTTATTATTTTAGTTTTCGGATTTGTTATTTTTTTATGAAACATTTGTGTGACTTTGTTGCTAAGATATAGTTGTATTTTTGGAGATTGATTTGTTTTGTAAAACTTTTGATTTTTATCTAAATTTATAGTGAATTTCTATTTTATTTTTTGTTCTAAGTTGTATAATTTTTATATGCATAGTCATATTAAACGAGAAATGGGATGGGTATGAGAAATCCCCACCCCCAATTCTACCCTTCGTAAGGAAGATAGCGACATGGATGGAGATGGTTTTAAGGATCGAAAACGAGAAAAGGGATGAGAAAGCGATCCATGTCCTTGCCTTACCTCGTTGGCCATTAATATCCCTACAAACAGGATCCAAAGTGAAATTGAAACACCAAACACATTTGACATATATATTTGAAAAGGAAAATTCAAAAGATTCCAAATCATATTGAGAATCTTTTTAGATGGGTGTTTGAGATAGAGAAGATGAGTGTTGTATCATTTAAAAAAAATAAGTTGAATTGGAATTCTTATAAAAATTAATAATCCATTTGGATTTCCATTTTAAATATAAAGTTTTTATATTAGTTTTCGTCTTTTTCTGAAAAATCAACAAAAATTATAACTAATTTTTGAAAAGTCAATTGATTTCAATCTAAAATTTATATTCCAAATCCGTACACCAAATTAAATGTTAATTTTCAAATCTATAAGCAGACATAAACTAAGCACACTACCGAAAATTGAAGAGGAAAAGACATTCATAACCTTTTCTCTTCTTTTATTATCTATCATGGATTTAGAATGCCACAACCCACAATGGATTTTTAGCCAAAAGAAAATGAAAAATGAAAAATGAACACACTGTAGATGTTTTTAAAGCTAGCTCAAATCATTACAGGACGTTGTAATTAAGCCTTCTCCAAGAACGCACTTAAAAAAAATTAATAAGAGAACATATAATCTTACTAATCACGTTGAAATGCAATAAAAATTTAAAATATTTTACAAATAACAAAAATTAAAATCATTGCAATGATTACTGTGTTATTTACTCCAAAGAAAAAAAACTTGACAAATATTATAATGCAATTACGTTATTTTAAACTGTAAATCATAAGCAATTCAAATTAAAAAATCAAATTTTTAGAAGAAAAAATACTGTAAAAAAAATTTTAAAAAAGAAGTTTAAAGCAGGGTGTTAAAAGGCAAAATTAGAGAGTATGCCAAAAAAAATTATGGGATGAATTAATTTTTACCACAATTTTAAAATTATTATAGAAAATATCATATTGATATTGATGATGTCATAATTAATTTAAAAATTTTATCTCTCCATCTTCCCCAATCCCCCTTCTCTCTCCCATTCAGGCGACAAAACCCTTCCCTCTCTATGTGAACCCCTCTCTCTGTCTCCACTCCGACCCTCACTCTCCCGATCTTGACTCGCCGGAGATCTATTCTCCTTCACGCTGTCGCAGTGGCCTGAGCCGATCTCTTTCGCTGGAGCCTTTACCTTCGCTGCCGCTGGTACTGGGCCTACTGGCTCGTGTGGAGATCCGCCACGGAAGCAGTCGATGCTCTCTTCAGAGCCTTTTCTTTTCTTTTTTTTTAATTGGAAATTTTCCTTTACTTTGATGCTTGTATTTTGTTTATTGGTTGTGTGGTTTGAATAATGAATTTTTGTGGGTCTGAGTAAGAGAGATTGTTGGTGAACTTTCTCACAATCGGAGCCATCTGATCTGATTGTGGTTGCTGGAGATTTGAACTGTGGAGGAAAATTGCTCCTCCAACTCTCAGATTTCACCACCGTTCCAATTATATGAATTTTTTTTTTCATTTTTTTCACTATTTTTATCTCAAATCTGGTTCTGATTGTGTGCTTTTGTGGTGATTGTTTTTTGGTATTTGGTTGAATTTTCAAGGATTACATGATGGATTATAGTGTTTCTTTTTTGTTTTTTTTTTAATATTCTGGTGAAATTCAGAAAATTCAGTTTTTTTGTGAATTTTATTGAATTTTGGTGTATATGATTTATGATTTTTCTGAAATTATGATGTTATTTGATAAAATCTAGTATTTGTTTAAATATTTCAGTGTTGAGACCCAAAAAATCAGACAAAATTGAAAGTTTTTAGGCAGTAGTTTCCAATCAAAAACTACTTGTTACCAATTGGTTATCCTCCGGTAGGGTTTGCTATCGATCGGTAACTAATTAGTAACCGCTAGTAATCTACCGATGGCGGCGGCTACGGTAGGAAATTCACCCATGGTTAATAATCAATTGATAATTAGTTAGTAATCAACTAATAACCTAATATTATAATTAATATTTTAAAATAAATAAATAAATAAATATTTATGATATCATATATGATATTTTTTTGTAAGGGTTTTTTTTTATCATAAAATTAATCAAGACATGATTTTGTGGCATTTATTAAATTGTGAAAAGCAAGAGTAATGATGGTCTTTGCGTTTTGTTTGGTGTGGGCTCCTTGCTGGGGCTTCTAAGGCTGGGCTTTAAGTGGGCCATCTTTGTAAACGAACCCAAGATTCTGGGATCTAATTTTAACACGGAAGCTTTCTGATGTGGCCCAGAAAGGCCCAATAACTATCTTTAAATTCTCCAAGCAACCGTGATCAACATCATTCGCACAAACTCCAGAACCCTAGCAGCTAAGCTAAGAGAAGCCGCCATGGCCGCTTTCAGATAATTTGTTTTTCTTCTTCTTCATCTTCTTCTCCGATGATGTTTTTAGAGTCATTTTGTTTTGTTTTGTTTTAAAATTATTAGGGCAAAGATGAAGAGTGCTTTTTATATTCTGACACCTCTTGTATGAGAAGAGTCTTCAAAAACTCTTCTTTGAGCACAGTTAGCAACTCACTGAGCCCCTTTTACTCCTCAACTTCTCTTCTGTTCTTTATTTTCTTCACTACTCAAATATATTTATTATTTTTTTTAATTTTCTTTTTATTTTTTAAAAATTTTGGTATAATCTGTATAATTTGACTCCTTATCTCATTATAATTCCTTATTTGTATTGCATTCCCCTTTTCTTGGCCGTAAGGTGGAGTTTTTATTTGGCTTTTTATTGGCTTTATGTCCCTTTACTGTATGGCTTTTGGATTGTGACATATTTTCTTCCAATTTTTTGTTTTCACTAAATGATTTCTCTTCGTTTTAATTGGGTATTTGTTCCTGGCTTGGCTTCGTATCAATAATGGGCGTTTTGTAACAGTGGATTTTGTTAGGCCAGTGAAGTCTTGGTCGTGTCTCGTGTTTGATTAAGCATTTTTTTAACTTTTTTTTCTAAATCGGTCGATAATGATAAATATATATATATATATATATAGATTGTAGAAATCTCCATCTCCATAATTCAATTTCAAGTAAGTAAAAACTTGGATATGAAAAATTAGGTTACTATGGCTTAAGCTATGGAAGCGTATCAGGAGGATTGGTGGAACTAATGCCTGCATGTTTCTAATCCCAAAATCCATTTTACCTTGTAAACTTGATTTTGGTTCGTCCATTAAAAATAATAAATGGCTAAATTGATATGGGTTCTACTCGCATTTGAGTTGAACGAATAATAATTTCCTTATGCTTTTCTTTATATTAAGTGGAGAACAACAACATTGCTTTTACTTGATTTTTCACCTTATTATGGTTTCCCAAGCCAGGTTTCCACAAAGATAAATAACCGATATAAAGCGATGCTCGATACAAATAAATTTAATTGCACAACAACATTACCGGATTACTACTACTTCTACTAAATACAGAGGATCTGGTAGTCTTAAAAAGGTGGATCTGATAGTCTTAAAAGGGGGATTGCTGGTGTCTCTCGTTGTAGCAGCGCCGTAGAGCCGACGCCATGAGGGTCGCAAGCTTTCTATCGGACAATTGAAATCGAGTCGCTTGGACATTGTTACTAGAAGAAGAGCCCGTGCCACAAATCCTGGTTTTTGACAAACGAATTTGGCCCGCCAACTTCTCCGCCTCGTCCTCGTCTTGAATCACCTTATCGAAACAGATGTACCTCCCGCCCGACGTCTTGTTCAATGCCTCGAACACGCAGACGTGTGCCTCAGCCAATCTGTTTACGTCCATCGTCGCCAGCACTCCGCTTTCGTACATCTCTTCGGCTCCTGTTGGGAAAAAAAAAAAAAAAAAAAAGGGCCTTGTGAGTTGTGAAATGTGGTAAAAAACATGTGCCTTTCATTTGTTTTTAATTTGTTGTTTCAGGGTGGTCCAAGTGAAGTGGTCATGTGTTTATAAATTACCTTTAAGATAAGCAAATGTTGCTGTTGAATTTCTTGACGAAAACTCCGGACCAGTAATTAGACCAGGGCATATGGTGGCCAAATTTAAACCATTTTCTTCAGCTACCTTCCATGCAGACTTTTCAGCCCTTAGCTTTCCCAACGCATACCATAGCTGAAATCGCCAATATTTATAAATAAATAAATAAATAAATAAAAAAGGGTTAGTCACTGACCATTTTAGTGGAATGGTTTTCTTAAACTAGATTTTGTTGACTAACTAGTAAGTTATCATTTTCTGGTCACATTATCATCTACCTTTCGTATTTTCGGGTCACACAATCATCTACCCTTCTTTTTTTTTTTTTAAATTCTTGGTCAAAAATGATGTCAGTAAAAAAAGATTTTTCTTATTACCATTTGCATGAAGATTATATTTCTAGTCTTTTCAAACAAGAATAAATGCAGTTGCGTCATAAAAGTCAGAATAGAGAAAAGGCCAAAGGGCCGGAAAAAAAAAAAAAAAAAAACTACTACTGTTACCTTCTTGTCTATGCATAAGGATTCGTCACTCCAGCTTTCATGGTTTATTACGGGAGAAAAAAATTCAGAATCAGCTCTATGTTGCCAAACGCAGGCCAAAAGTGATGAAGTGAGAACACATTTTTTAACTGATGGTGTTCTTGCACATGCCTTGATCACATTCTCTGTGGCTCTGGCTTCTACATCAACCATGTATTTCTGCATAGAAAATTTTAAAATGGAATTAAATTAGAGAGAGAGAGAGAGAGAGAAAAAAAAAAAAAACTCTTCAAGTAAAGAATTAAATGAACCGTAGACATGAACTGTAGCCAGAAGTGCAAGATCTTCATCCAAATTTCTGAATCGTATAAAGCAATGAAAATATTTCTTATCTCAATCTATTTCAAATATGGCTCCTATTAAATTAAGCAATCCGACCTATGTCTCATCTTAAATTTATTATTTTTTTTCCCAATAAAAAAGGGATTATAGGTACAACAATATTAAGACCAAATCCGTCTCTTTAACAGTTGGATGGTATAAGAATTTAAACTCTAATACCAAGAATGGAAGAGACCTAATTAAAAAAAAAAAAAAAGCTACAGTTTATCTTAAATTTCGTTGATAAAGCATATGTTATGTCAAGCAAGCGAGCAGGCTTTTATTTATTTTTTTTCCCTTTTTTTTCAAAGTCATTTTGTTGAATGTTTGATGAGTCATTGTTTCTGACCACCCAATTATGCTTAGACCATGGTTTATTTTTTAATTTAACTTTTTTTAAAAAAATTTTTACGCAGAAGCCAACGGTTATGGTTTGTTATCACTATTAGCATGTTCCAAACAATGGCCAAGTGGCTTCACTTGTAGAACCATCGACCACTTTTTTTTTTTTTTTTTTAATATTCTTTTAGAAGAACCCTTTGCTATCTACCAAGTCAATATATTCCACATGAAAATTGCCAAGGGAAATATAACACGTGGGTGGTAGCTCAACTTCCCACGTGATCTGGCTGCTCATCGACACCCGGATAATGACTTGGATCCGTTTTTTTGAAAGATGATTTAGATTGAAAATCAAATATAGTTTTGAAAATTTGTATTTAAAGAAAAAAACTCTTTGAAGTAATAAAAAATAATAATAATAACAATATATATCTTATTTGATTTTTTTCAAAATTTTTTATAATTAAAAAAATTATTTCATTTAGATTTGAAATAAAAAAGTTATCAACTTTTAAAATTTGAGTTTATTATAGATATTTATAAATATGAATAATAAAAAATAATTTTAAATTAAAAAAAAAAGGTAATTTATTTTTTAAATAAAACCAAATCTTCTATCCAACAAGTCCTTAGTGGTGAAAAAAAAAAAAAAAAAAAAACTTGCCGGTAGGAAAATGCTCAATGCAGGTTGGGCCAGACATGATATCCACCACAAAATCTCAATCTAGCTTTTCCAGTCCCCACAAATAAATTGAAGGACCCACGAGTGAGAACTATTGTCCTTTCATATGTCTTGCCCTATTAGTTTTTTTTTAATGGTACGTCAGCACCTCATCTGTACCCCTTTATATTAACTAACGAAACTATTACTAATTTTATATACTGGTTAAAAATCAAACCTTAGACTTGTGACTTATGGTTTCTAAACTCCAAATTCCCTTTCCCTCACCATTAGGCTAGCCCCAATGGCTTGCCCTAATCGTTATTACTCATGGTGAAGAATAGCAATACAAATACTCTTTCGAGTTGGTTAAAACAAAGATCAGTTTTATAAAACGAAGTCTTGTATAAACTACGAGCAATGCTTGATACCGTAGTGCATGGGATTAGAAATATCTGTCCAAATTATGTGTGTTCCACGATTTTTTGAAAACACAAAATAGTAATTAAAAAAAAAAAACCGTATTCCACGAGCATTAATGGGTTGGTGTGCTTGTTATTTCCTGTGTGTTGCTTGAAACGCTTCATTTTTTTTTTTAAGAAAAAAATGAGGAGAAAAAATTATATATCATTTTTGCAAAACTCATTAAAGTAAATAGTAAGATTTAAAACATTCAAAGTATTTCCTTAAAAAAAAATATTTAAAGTAAATAACATGTTTATTACGTAAATATTTACTTCAATATTTAAAAACCTAGTTATTTATTACTTTTATGGTTTGTTTGGACATTAGGTTTAACTCCAACTAAATTGTACTTTTGTATTTTTTGAAAAATTAACAAAAATTATAACTAATTTTTGAAAAATCAATCAACTTCAACTCAAAAATTTTAGCTTCAACCATCGAACCAAACAAACGTTCAAAAAAAAGTATATAACAGGTTTTACTACAAAAGGAGTAAATAAATTATTATTTACTCCAAATATTTAAAACTTGCTATTTACTCCTAAAAAGTTTTGAAAAATAATCTTATATGCTACAATTACTGATGTAATAATTAATATGCTAGAAGAAAAGAAAATAGGAGAAAATATTCACCAAAAATAAAAATAAAAATAAAAGGAAGGAGGAGAAACTAACAGTGTAGCCAGAGACACCAGCGGGGTCAATGAAAGAAGAAGTATGAAAAACACCCCGACAGTCCTTGAATGCTTCCGGTAAGCTTTCAGCATCAGTTACTCTCGCCATTATTGCTGTTATATTATTACCATTGCTGCTCTCCATTTCCCTTATTATTTCCAAATCCTCTGCACATCATTTTCATTCATTTTTCATGTCCAAATCTTGCATCGAATTTACAGTTAAAATATTTAAATACAGATTTGAACACAATATATATATATATATATATAGTAATTAATTATTCACTAAATCTATCCTTTAGATATAACATGAACTTTTAAGCCACACATATCTGTATTTTATTTGAGGGAAAAAAATGAAAATCTCTTTTATAGAATGTCAAAACAATACATTGACACGTCATTATCAACAACCAAAATAGATTATGACACTATTATTTATTATTTATGATTCATTACAGTTTGGCATGACTATGACTATTTAGTATGTTTTAGTAACGTTTACAAAATATTAAAGAAAAAAATCTTACGCCACCGACGAAAATGTCAACAACTCCACCAAAGAAAAAGCGATTCATAAGAAAAAATAAAAAATAAATAAAACAAGAAGAAGAAGAAGAAAATTTGTTCGGAAAAAGGAAAATTAACACACAAAAAAAAAAAAAAAAAAAAAAACTATCAAATTTGCTTCTTCTCAGAGGATGATTCGGCGAGAAAACGACGATCGGACGGGTTCGGATGAAAAAGAAAAAGAAAAAGAAAATAAGAAAAAGAGTCAGAAATTAAAGGTTAAAATGGTTTATTACCAGGATTGTCGACGAGGATGCGAACGGAGTAGCCGCGAGCGAGGAGGTTGTTGACGACGGCGATGCCGAGGAAGGAGAGGCCGCTGGTGACGCAGACGGGGCGGTCGCGATCGAGGAAATCCTCGTCGTCGTCGACGGTGGACGGAAACCGATCAGATCCGTTGAAGTCCTGCTGGTCCTTGCGGCGGTGAGCGGCGGAGGACGCCAACAGCATCCGCCGGAACTCCTCGATTTCCATCCTCTCCCTCTCTTCGCACCTCACAATTCCCATATTCCGATGAGACTAATTGATTTCGTTGCTCTTTTTTTGTTTTTTTGGGATGTTGTCTGTAGTCTGTTACGGAGGGGTTATGGAAATTTGTTAAGGATGAGAATGAATGAGAGGAAAATGATTGGATTTTATACTATATATAGAGAGAGAGAGAGGGAAGGGAAGCGAATCAGCTGTACATATTTGGCCACTCACATAAAATGCATTTTCTCTCTCTCTCTCTCGTTTTTATTATTATTATTATTATTATTATTTTTTTTTTATAAATTTGGTGGTCTTGTTGGCTTTAATTAGCTAAATAGAAAATGAGGCTTAAGCTATATAATAAGAGTAAAAGACTTGACTTTTGTATTTAATTGACTGTTGATTTTTTTTTGGGTGTAAATTAATTGAATGTTTGATTGTTGACGTATTATGTGTTTTTTCTTGCCACGATGACTTTTACTGTACACTTGTTGCACGTTCAACAAGTTAGCTGTTAATTTTTTGGGGTTAACTTTTCTTTTATAACATCAATTAGAAAATGGCATTTTTGAAAACATCTTGGTAAAATAAAAGAAAATGGTATAAATTAGTGTTACTAATAAATATTTTATTATTTGTGCCAAAAAAATAAACTATTAATTTATGCATGTCTCAGATATTGAGATTCATGTAAGGCAGCCGGACGTATAACACTAAGACTGAGTTGTTCATATAAAGTCAAGTAGGCAGGAACATGTGTAACACTAAGGCAATTATTAATATAAATAGTTAAAATTTTAAAGTGATATTTTTTGACAAACAAATATATATTATAATTGCACCATATTCAATAATTGAAAATTTGTTATCCTTTAAAAAAAAAAATTTTTGTTATAAAGCAAGTACTTTTCTTATCCTTTCCATATATATTACAATTTAAAAATTATAATTTGCCCCATATTCGATAATTACGAAACATGTATAATTTGTCATCCTTTCCATGTCGTACTCTCTCAGTCTCACTGAAAGAAATAGTCGGTCCAGCCACACACTTTGCTTCTGATATATACATATATATATATATATATATATATATATTAGAAACCTGCCTTTTTAGGGGGGAAAAATACATGGAGAGAAATGACGAGGTGGAACTACCTCTAGTCATCCAAACGGCTCTCACAGTTTAGCATGTTACTAGGGTTAAAAACTTGAAAATTATTACAAGCATTTCCACAATAATAATCGAATCTCAAATCTCTCGTCTATCAAACTACTTAATACATAATATAAACAACTAGAATAAGCATTACATTTGAATATAATGTATAAAGAGAACATATATAAACGTATATTATATTTAACATATTACATTCGATCGTAATATAAAATAAATACATGATCCAAATAAACTATTAACTCTTATTCTTTTTATAGAGATAAATCATGCAGTTAAACTCGTCTTGATTTGAAAAAAATAATAATAATAAACTTTTTCCAGTTATTATAAAGTTAATAATCATATGTTTTTCTTTTTTCTTTTATTTTTCATCATCTAGTGTGGGTAGTTGTTCACCAGATGTTGTTTATATACACGTTTAAGGAGTGTCATTTTCAGTCTTCTTTATTTTTGGCTTTGGCTACAAACGAAAGGGCTGAGTCGGAGCTCGGTGGTAGATACGAAAACGGGGCAGGCTGAGTCACGTGCTGACTGATTAGTGAGCACAAGATAGAATAGAGGACACTCAAGCCAACTACTTTAGGTCAGTTGTTAAACTGCCGGAGCGGTGACTCAACAGCATAGCATCTTTCCTGACTGCCCAACAGGCTTTTTTTTTTTTTTTTTTTTTTTTTTTTTCTATAGTACTAAAAAATTGATATTAGAGATAATGTCCTATCTCATTTTTTTATTTGGGGAAAAAAATAAAAAAAGGTAATATAGATAATGAAAAATATTAAACATCGATTTTATATCAATTTATATGATACCAGAGTTTATTTATTTATTTTCTTAAATGATAGCTCACGATTATATAAATTAGTATACAATAAATAATATGAAATTAATATTCTTAATATTACTCCTTTCAAATAATATAATTAAGATTCTAAACTCCAATTTGGATTTTTCCTAGTCGAATCTCTGCTTCGTAGAAGTAGACAACGGCTCGTGAAGGACAACAGGAAATTCATAACTTCTTCGCAATTTCAGTAATTAGAGTATTCAAAGTTTTGCACTCTCAGATGACTTTTTTTTTAACGTCAAAATATATATATATATATATATATATTTTTTTTTTTTTTTTTGGGGAACGCAGCCGCAGATGACTTTATTTGACACTCAAAGTTCAAGACTGTCTTTGATGACTTTTTAACCTTTTCTTTTTTCAAACGAACGCCTTAGATGACTTTTTTTTTAAGAACGGATTAGCATCCGACGTCCATTCAACCGTCTTTTTTACAATTAAAAAGGGATAATTATTATGTTAAATCAGCGGGATAGGGCTTGAAGATATTTTTTTGGTAGTTTGGGTACATTTTTTAATGTGTTGTGACGTACTGACTTTAAATAAGTAAAAACAGATGGAGTTTTTGTCAGCTTCAATTTTATGTTTGGACGATATGCAATAGTTGCATTATTTGAAACCTACATCTCCATTTTATAATATGGACGAAAAAATTATAAACTGATGTATTTTACCGTTATAAAATGGCAGGACTTGAAGTTTATCTCGTTGAAATTAGCTCAATGGATGGAAAAAATAAAAATAAAAATAAAAATAAAAATAAAAGAGTTTAAATAGAGATCTTTAGGTTTGAAATCTAATAATATTTTCATTTTTCTTAATAAATGAAAATCATAAACCCTACACCCTAACAAAAAATGGCTCAACCAAAAAAATATAAGCTATTTTTTAGTTTTGATACATACAATGTGAAAAAAAAATTAGATTTTCTAAAGTTATAACTAGTATGAATAGAGTTGAAAGAGCAAAATCTATCATGATCAAATTGATTAATAATAATGATACAATGCCACAATCGTTAGACAACCGTTAGAGCGGTTGTCTTAACACTAATTTGTATCCCATTGTCTCTATGTTCTCCGTGCTCCGCCTTGCAATACACCGATTGTCCACTCACAGGAGATCTCCTACGTAAGGGGTGAGTGAGTGGTTGTCAAGTGTTAAAAGTGTTAGGACAACCGCCCCAACATCTAGCGCCGTCTATGAGAACTCTTTGCATCCTAAAGCTTTGCCTTCATTGTTTAGGTTTGAGCTCGTTGCAACTCTCCCTCTCGCTTTCATTATCTATGGTGAGCAAGACTAGGGTGACAACATCGAAGAACATGGCGAACTCAAACGATCGGTATTGCACTTGACAACAACTCACTCACCTCTAATGTCGGAGATCCCCACGAGCAGGTGATCAGCATATCACAAAGGTGGAGTATGGAGACAAATGAGGAGAGGCAACATGATAAGAATTGGTGTTAAGATAACCGCTCCAACAAAAATTAAAATCAAACTTAAAAAAGGTATATAATAGGGAATGACATAATGTCACAAATTATGTAACAACAAAATTAAAAATTAAACTTATAAAGACAAATAATCCGGAATAAAATAATGCCACCAACTATCTTTTTATGTGATATAAATTTATCAGACATTTAAAAAGAGATCATATTTATCCACATAAAAAGAGATCATTCTTTAATCTATCATCCAGGCAATTTAGAAATACGCATGTTTATTATCTTTGATATCTTTTTTTCCCCACTTTGTTCTTTTCTTTCATTGATTTTTAAACCTTTTGCATTTAAGTCTTTGTTTACCGGCTTTGACCTTTTTTTCCCCTTTAAATGTACCAAATTAAAATTGGATTGGCATAATTTTCAGACTTTTTGACTTACAATGGATCAACACATAAGGTAGTTGAATTTTTTTTCCCCCCCCTAAAGTCATTGATTTTTCTTTCATTGCTTTTCATATTGACTTAAGCGGGGACATGCATGCAATATTTATTGAAATGGGTATAAATGAAAATTTAAATAAAAATCTTCTGTACTGGAATCGCCATCCTCCCCTGCTACTGTGTCAGCCAGCAAAACTTTTTATTATTCTCTCCACTTACAAAACTTTTTACCAAATTCAACGCTGGAATAATTTTTAGGTCCACAAAAACTTGACACGTTTTCGTTATGCCATAAATAAGCTGGTAAGCAAAGGCTATATTTACGAGTTACACCCCCCCCTTTTTTTTAATAAAGATGGTGAAATTCCGCTAAATTATTGACCTTTTAACAATGTATTTATTTATTTATTTATTTTTAATTTAAGAGGGAGGGATTCGAATTTAACACCCTATAATAGAGCAAGTATAAAATTACTGTTATGTTATACCTGTAATCACTTATTTTTTAAATTTCAAAACACGACATTTGTTTTTTTTTTTTTTCATATTATTTCATTAACAAATTTAATCCTTACGTTATTATTAAATACGTGATTATTATGCCTTTTATTCTAATGCACATTTTAAGTTGTTTGATTAAAACTATAATAAATATAAGAAATCACATAGATGAGGAGCAAAGTGTTACGAGACCGGTAATTTACCAAGACTAATCCTTTGTTTTTTTTTTTTTTGTTAAACTAAAATGTCCTTAATTTCTTTATCACGTGAGTTTTCTTATAAAACAATTGACGTAAGGGGTAAAATTGTTATAATTTCAAAGTTAGAAAAGAACATATGTTACCTATTGAAATTTCGAGACAAAAAGTTACAAAAGCTATAATTCATGAGGAATTTTGTAATTAACCTGCCTTTTGTGTACTTGAAACGTGTTGGTTACCCGCAAGAAAAAACATTAAATTCAATATTTTCTTTCTAGAAAAAGAAAGACCCCAAGGGCCAAGGGTGGTTACCTCAACATCTCCAAGGGCGAGCAGCATCAAGGGGCTCGTTGCTTACTTAAAACCAGAAATTTGACACTCTTTTTGAAATTCTCTCATGGGTAACCGCCCAAAGTCTGACATGAAGTTCAACAACTGATTCAACCAAGGTTTACTAATAGTAATACTACCATAAGTTGAAATGATTGCGGGAAAATAAAAATATTTGTAGTATACAGAAATCAGTGCATTGAAATCGTTATCGGATTAGTTGCATTAGTTGAGCAAATGTTTGAAAAAACGTGTTTTAAAGGTTTTTCGTTTCAACTCAGCTCTGTAGTTCCGGTGAATTCTACGACAGGAGGATATAAAAAGCTACCTACTCTATTTTAAACTATTGAATCTATATTAGGTTATGTTGTTTTGAACCAATAGAAATACTTTATTGTAGAAAGCTCCTGATTACGATGCAAGCTTTTCCAATCCATCACTTTCCCTTCTGATTATGGAAGAAGGGAAAGGAAGGACCGTATGAAAAGGCGGGGTGAGCATTAGGATACTAAAGGGTATCAATAATTTTCCATAGATTTCAATGAGACAAACAAAATCATGCACTTTTATTTTTGCATGTGTTTAAGAAGACGGAATTAAACTGTAAATATATAATTACAAAATCTAGTAAATAAATTACATATTACAGAAATGTGAGACTCGTGGGATTGGATTTCAAAATTTTGGCTCGTCTGCAAAAACACACATTCACACATATGGTACACTCGAAAATACGGTAGAAAGAATGCCAAGTATACCTCTCAAAGAAGCAGCTCTGCCACTCGGATCAAAGCTTTTTTGTCATCTGAAAATTCTAGATGATCGCTTGACTTTCATCCTCGCTTCATTGGCCCACCCACACTCACATTTTGATTGTCCAGCCTTGGTTAGACAAAGCCAGTGCAATCTCCATTACTCCTCATCGTCTTTGTGGGCCAACGCACTCAATTGTCGTTCCAACTGAAAACGAAAGAGACGACAGTGACAATGTGTCCCAGAGAAGGGGTTTTTTTTTTTTTTGCTATTTCAGTAGGGGAAAAATGTCATTTTTCCAAATAGCTCCTCCGCAATCTGTTGAAGCAAAATCATAATAAAAGCCAAGCAAAGCCAGAAGCAAGACTATCGAGCAAAAATTATAACCCACTCGGCCAAGCAAACTCAGAAAGTACTCATAAGATGCAAATAAGTAATGCTACAATCTTGTATTTCCAACCAGGGGTAAAAGCCACAAACCTGGGAATTTTTCATTTTCTGTCTCTGCAATTCTTCAACAAGACTCCCAATTCTGACATTAGAGACTGGTGTGAGATGAATGTAAAATGAAGGAAAAACGTAATGTCGCCAGAAACTATTGGGTTGCATTTAGTACCTCTGTTGCAAATTATTCACCTGAAACTGCAGGTCTCTCTCTCGGGAAGAAACAGGAAATGCCTGCATATTAACATAGAAAATTAAACTCTTGAGTTTTTTTTTCTCTATTTATTTTTTGAAAATGAATTATCCAACTTTTACTTCCGAATAGGATTTCTCTAGAAACATATTAATCTTCGATAAAAGAGATAAGACACTGAATAGTTAACCGTTTCAAAATGGATTTGGAGAATACGACTTTACCTGAAACGGGTCACAAGTACCTGCCTCAGCTAACTCAGCTTGCTTGCCTGTGACATACTAAATACATCAAATCCAATAAAATACACATATAGGGTTAAGGGAAGAGGTCTTAAACAATAGGGAGATGAGAATCATTACCAGAGGATTGTTCCACATACTTTATCAGTTTAATTATTTCTTCCTGTTTGAAAAGAAGCAGCTGAGACAATTTCCAGATTACATAACGAAGTAAATACAAGATATAGATATATACCCTTTGCATTGCATTCTGTTGCAGAATGCATTGTAGTGAAGGAAGAACTGTTGAAGCTGTAACATTCAGGGAGGTTGGACTGGTTGAACCTCCACTTATTGGGTTGAAGAAGCAATTTGTAGGACCCTGAACCAGAGGCGAGAACAGCAATGGTTATAAAGCCAAAGCCTCGTACTGTTCGTGAATGAACCATCAAGTCTATGCAGTTTTATAGCTAGGCAAATTTTCCATATAAGGAGAGTTTAAGGAGGAAAAAGAAAGTAAATTCTGAATAAGTTCTGAACCTACATGCTTATAAAAGCAAGAGTGGATATATATAGAGCCCAATATGAATGATAGCCTAACACAAAAATCATTGCTTCTAAAAGATTGTGCAAAAACACAGTAACAGTAATGATAACGACGATAAATAGATTGCTCTCTCATCGTCATTAGTTATCTGTCGTTAGCAATGAACAGATTGTCAAGGGATAACATTAACGAACAAAGACATAGGATATGAGTCTTTGACATCGTGTGTACAGTATACAAAAGGATAAACTGAGAATAACATAGACAGGAACCAATTGATGCATTTTTACCTTGGGGCTCAGTTCTGCAGATGTAACTTTAAAGCGGCCCTTACGTTGGACAACTGTTCCATCAGACGTATCCTCAGCTGCAGAAGAGATGTAATGATACCAGGATATTATTTTTCTACAGCACCCTAACAAAAGAATCTCCAGTAGAAAAAGTAAATAAAAAAAAAAAAGAAGAAAAAGCGAAGACACACCAGATGAAGGATTATGGCATCTCTCTTCTGGCGATACAATGGACCACTATAGCTCCGCTCGGATTGAAATTTTGATTGTTGATGATCCCTTCAAAACATTTGCAATATTACCAAAATCATTTTAGCTTCCCTCAACTATATTCTAATCAACAAATAGCAGTAGTAAGCAACCAAATGATTTCAACTGAAAAATAATAATAAAGATCTAAGAAGGTGATTGCTATACTGAACAAAGAACATCATTCATGACGCCATGCAAAACTTTAACGGACATTTCCACCTGACAATATTTACTGACATTTCATGATGTAATCCAGTAGCATAAACGTCGAACACGGAGAAAAAACACAACCCAAAGACAATGTATTAGCTCCTTGTGATACTCAATGAAGAAAGTTGAGGAACATGCATTCATATGCAACACCAGAAACACATATAAAAAGGTCGACAACAATAGATATGATCCACAAATGTGAGACACTTAGACTGGCTTCTTTGTGCAGGAGTACACACAGAAGAATTCCTATCTTTTACTAAGCTAAGCTCATAAATCATCAAATTTCCTAAACTAGAAATTGCATAAAATAAATGGAGGGCAAAGAAATTGCCTCCAGCAGGCTGAATGAAAATGAAAAAAACGACATAATTATTTTGAAGTACAAGAAAGCTTACTTATCCCCATCACCACCAACCCTTTTAGGAGAAAGTGCATTATCTGGTAGTAGTGTTCCACTCAGAAACTTTTTATGCTCAGTTATGACATGATGTGGCAAAGAACTACTTTGACCAGAACATTCACCCTCTGTTTTTCCATTTTCATGATACATCATTCTTGGACTAGTGGCACTCGCATCATCCTCACAAATATCAAAACAACCTCTGCATCAGACAAAAGAATGCCGCTTAAGAATTGTAGTACCATGATTATATTGTCAAAGCATGTCTTTATGTACACGAAGTCAAATACATAATGAAGAAACAACAAAAAGGTAAAATGCATATGATTGGTGTAACAAACAGCGCAGCTATGTATACAAGGAAAAAACTCTAACAAAAAAAAATTAAAAAAAAGGAACTGAAGTACTAAAAGAAAACTATTATTTCTTTTGGTAATGTGATAGGACTCGATAGTTGGTTTATTTGTTAGTTAGTTGGTCAATTAGTTAACCGTGATTAGTTAGAAAGAATTGTAGTATAGATAGGTAAATTAGTAGAAACAACAGTAGGGGGTTGTTTAGTGATATGGGCTCGGGAAACCAAGAATTGGAAAAGGAGGGGTGGTCTCTCGAATACCATCAATTTCTGGGGTTTCCTAGTGATTATCAGTCAATTATCATTATCAAAGTTCACCACTTTCATTCAATTTTGAGTGTTCTATGATAATGCAAAACATGTGATGAACAATCTAATAAAGAAAAGTTTATGATAAGTGTAATACAACAACAAACCAAAATGAATGTCGCTGGAAAATATGCAGTAATAACATCTGTAATAAAACTGTGACAAATTGAAAACCTCAATCTCTAGCAATACGACAATCATTAAACCAAACACTTGATTATAGTGTAACGACGAAGATTTTCTTCGTAGATAACACAAGGTATGAAAGGAAACCAATCATACTTAAGTGCTTGAAGAGGTTTGATAGGAAATGAAGCAAATGAACTCTCCAGATCATGAAGATCACTGAATCCATCCTGAAACAATGAAAAGCAGATATATTGATTTAATACAAAAATTAAATATCAGACATAAGAGAAAAAAACATAAAGGGAAAAAGGAGGAGGGGGGAAGACGAGATATTTTCTGCACAGGTCTCTATACCTCCTGATTTGGAGTAGGATTCGACTGTCTGGCCATTTCACGTGAAAAACTCTCTGCCGGAACCTCCGTATCCTTATAGTCATCCATTTGCTTCTTCAGCTCTTCAGTATCTGGAATTTCATCATCCTGAATCTACGGGCAAAAAAAATTTGTTTTTACTATGTAATAAATAACATGAAGCAACAATACCAAAAGCAATGCGTATTCAAATCATTTATGAAGTCCTTCCTAAAAGAACAGTAAATAAAGTAAATAGATACTACTTACAAGGGCGTTGTTTTTACTATGTAATAAATAACATGAAGCAACAATACCAAAAGCAATGCGTATTCAAATCATTTATTAAGTCCTTCCAAATAGAACGGTAATTAAAGTAAACAGATACTACTTACAAGGGCAGCCTGATTTTTCAAGTCCTCAAGGTTAAAATTCCAGGCACTGATTCCTCGAATGTACTCTTGCTGCAGCAATATAAGAATAAACAAACCTGAGTAATCAGAAATACATAAATCCCATCACCATTTGACCAATTACTACCTGCGACAGCTGCTCTTTATCCCCGTAGAGAGCTTTGTTCTGCACAAGAAGATCAGCCTCTTTTGCCTAAGACAGAAAAATGTAGTCAGAAGAATAAAATATGAACTTGTGAAATAACTCACAACAGAACCACCAAGAAGAAATAAATTTATTCAAACCAAAAAAAGAGAGAGAGAGAGAGAGAGAGAGAGAGAGTAGAAAGAAAAAATTCAGGATAAGCAAGCGACCTTCAGGATCCTAAATCGATCACCTAATGGAGAGAGACCCTCTAGAATGGCGCGAGCCAAATACTCAGGGGGACGCGCATGCTTAAAAAAGTGATGCTTCAAAAGCTTTTCTGAGGTTGGACGTTTCTTTGGGTCCTTCACTAGGCACGCAGCTACCAATTCTTTGAAAGACTGGAAAAACAAAGTGCTCTTTAAAAACATTAATAAAAAATAGATGACAAATGACAAAACTGAAACATCACGGACCTTTGAAAATCTCTTGTCCCTTTCATAGTCAAGACCGGGAGGAGCATTTTGTAAAGTCATCAACAGAACCTGCAAGAGTTAAACAAAGGGGCAATACTTTTGAGTTCACAAATCAATCAGCGGCAAAATATCCCAGCTTTTAAGATAAGATAAGAAAAATTTAGAAATTTACTTTCATTGGTGGATACTTGGAAAATGGGGCATGGCCATGAGCGAGTTCAAGTGCTGTTATACCAAATGACCAGATGTCTGCTCTGTATATGGAGCCAAAAACCGGGGAAAAAAAAAACTTAAATATATTTTAAATGAACATAACATTGAAATACCGAAGGAAAGAAAAAGAAAGGAAGAGGAGGAAAAATTTGACATATATCCTATAAGCAACCAACTCACTTAAAGTCATATCCATGCAATTGCTGCATAACTTCTGGAGCCATCCTGAGGAAAAAAGTCAGAAAGAAAGGAAAAAAACTGGGTGTCAATTTAAATAAATAGATCTCCATATTTTTTTAATCAACAGTACCATAGATTCATAGAACACAAATCAAAATATACATCGATAGAAAATAAAAGCAAAAAAGGAATACCAGCAAGGGGTTCCTACAAAAGTGTTTCTGGACCGTTGCCTGTCTCCAGTATCAAACATACATGCTGACACTCCAAAGTCAGCTAACTTGACTGCACCATTAGAATCTACTAAGATATTACCAGCCTGCAAAAGAAGACTATGAGCTTAATAAGATAGCAATCTCGTACCCTCCCCAAACCAATAGTAAAAAAGAGAAGAAAAAGAACAATGCTGGGTACGATTTAAAAAAAAAAAAAAAAACATATAGCACTTCTTTGAAATATGATTCACAAAAAATGCTAAAGAATTCAGCATACTACAAGATAAAGTTAGTATGCTACATAAGAAGAAAAACAAGTTTTTCACAACTTGATATTGTTTCTATTTGATGTATTTCGCCTCAGGATTGTGGATACCAATTTATTGCTTTCTTTAGATAACTTAAAATAAAAAGTACCAATGTTCTATTATTTTAAATGAGACGAACCATGGTAATTGTCCTAAACTTCATAACGAAAGAAGTAATAGAGAATAATTAGATGAACACATCAGGAAGGGTACCTTCACATCTCTATGAATGTGCCCATGGGCATGAAGATAAACAAGAGCTTTGAGAACCTCACGCAGTAAAGTAGCAATGACAGTCTCCTCAAAACCCTCAGGGTAAGCAGACTTCATTATATGCAGGCAGGACCCACCAGCCATATATGGCATCACAACCCAGAGGTTATGGCCAGTGGTGAAAGAGCAATGCGCCTGCAGAACATTTGGGTGATCAATCAAGCTCATTGTTTGTACCTCTCTCCGAATTCCATCCTGCATTACAACATTAGAATAAAATGCATAGTATCAAATTACAGTTGCCAGTAGACGGTCACAGTTTTGAGGCAAACATCAATCAAACATTATGATGTCTGCAGATCTAAAGAGTACAGCTAAGGACATGAAATTGGATGTTCAATAAGGGGTAAACTTAACTATTCTCCAGGAATTATCAGATTGCACAGGCCCAGAAATGTGTGCAATATGAAGAGAACAAAGGATACAGATTTGACACATCATTTTGAGTACAAAATATCATCAATTAACGTTGTAAAGTCCTTACTTCTATTTTTTTCTACGAGCTTGAATTCCAGCTAACTCACAAAATAAAGCTCATTATTACCGAACATATATACATATTTATGTAGAAAGAAGTAGTAAATATTCAAAAGTTGTAATCAAATACATACTGCTATGTCAAAGAGCCAATGCTACAAGTTGAAAAGGGAAATCCAAGTAAGCACCTATTCAGCAACAACGAATATATTTACAAAAAGAAACACGGACAGCCTGAGCTGATAAGTGGTTTTGGCATACATACCAGGTCATTATTACATTTTTCCAAATCCAGAACCTTGATTGCAACTATCTCATTAAGAGGAACGCAGAGAGCCCTGTACACAGTGGCGCTGACACCTTCACCAACTTCTTCATACAACTTATAATCTTTTGCATCTACTGGGAATCTCTTCTCTAGTATATACTCCATGCTTTCTTTGTTCTTATATGACACTCTTAACACTGTCTTTTCTCCTATATTTTCCAAAAAAAACAGTTAAAATATAAGTTAAGCAGGTAAGAGTCAAAATAATGAAGTTATTCATCATGGTGTTTATTTTTAATTTCCTTCTTTTTTTTTTTAACTTATTTTTAATTTCCTTCTACAGCCAAATAAATCTCAAAAAATGTTAGATACTAATAATCACAAATGCGAAACATTATACTTAGATCTAGAAACAATAATTCATGAGAGAGGTAATCGAACAAGCACTACAAACCATCGGATAAGGGATGAAACCAGCAAGAAAAATCTGATCCACCAACAGGTAGAGTGGAATTAATCCAACTCTAGCATATTCCGAAAAAAATGCAGGCTGCCACGATCAAATTCTGAAGTCAGAATTCTGCTTCCAAGACCAACTAAAATGTCTAGCGCATGAGATAAACTCCAAAGACAGAGCAATCTCTTCAGAAAGCAAAGCAGAAAGACCAACAAAATCAAGAATGCAGTGTTTAGGGCAGTACTGAAACCAAAGGGAAATACGAGAATAAACGAAAATTGCCTCAAAAAAACAAACTCGGTGTTAAAAAAAAGGGAATGTTATGAAAGAGAAAAACTAACATCAATTAGAAACACAATAACTTACTACATAGGTAGAACTTCCTAACTCGATTTCCAAAGAAACTTTGCGAAAGATAAAGTTCCCGTATGTAGAAATCATAACTAACATTGCCAAACATGTCATAAATGGTAATATCCTCTACAAAAGTTATCATGCCCTTATCATTCCCCATACACGTTTGATTTCCAACCTCATAAGTTGCTAGCTAAACCAATCTTTCTTTGCATTTCATCGGCGGCCCACACCTACCGATAGAGTACCGAAGTTTCCGTACACTTCACTATCTTTCTAGAACCACAAAATAACGTCCCTCATTCATCGTTCAAACCTGAAAAATAAAACTTTCTACCGAATCCAGAACCTTTTGGATGCCATAACCCTCTACAAACCAATTTTAGAAGATACTGTTCTAACTCTGAGTTGACAATCCTACTACACCAAAAAGATTTACTTCCTCGGTAGCTCAAGTACAAGTTATAGGAGCAAAACAAGTAGCAAAAAAGAACACGGATTTCCGTTTCAAAATAGACAATTTTAAACATAAATCGCGATTAAAAAGAAAAAGAGAAAAAGCCCAAGATAGAGAAGCTCAGGCAATCCCAAATTTCTTAAATTCATAGAAGAAAGAATCGTAATCTACTTTGCATTAATCAAAGCCCGCACCTCAGATTTTCTACTCAATAAAAACTTTTTTAACTTAAAGAAAAAATTGCGTTGCATTCCTATTTTCAATCCTAATTTGTTCGTCAATTATATCATTTTCACACAAGAAAAAAATCTTCAGAAGAAAGCATGTCAAACCAAATTTCAACTCTCCATTTCCCAACTTCATTGAAAAAAAAAAAAAAAAAAAGGAAAAAAGAAAAGGAACGAATCAGAGAGGAACGATGACAATAAGTTTAAACGCTTCGCGAAATATACGAACAAAGATCAATGAAATGCGGCGAACTCAATCGCGTCAAAGGCACAACAGCTGAGAAATCCACCAGGTGAGGAATTACCGATGACCTAGGGTTTAGTTTCCACCGGCGAGAGTGAATCTCGGAGTAATCGAAGGAGGAGAACTGAATCTGACCTAGTCCAGAGCAAAAGCAAACCTCGTATTCCGACCAAAACGAAAAAAAAACGGCGGCGATTCAGCTGGTGCTCAATTGCTTCACCATCGACTCTTCCGACATGATCGATGCCCGTATAGCTCTCGTTGTCGCACTTTCTCTCTCTCTCCTCTCTCTCTCTCTGTCTGTCCAACTGTCGCTGAGTCTAAGGTACCGGATCGAATCTCTTACTTTTTTATTAACCTCCAAAAATTAAAATATATATATAGATATATACACACACAAAATTAGATAAAAGCGAACAGCTTTTTTTCTTCCTTTGAATTTAGCAGAGAATATTTTAATTTAATTACGGTAAAAAAAAAATTTTAAGGGAAAATCGAAGTGGCGAGAAATAATTTTCCAGAGAGACTCCCCAGGGAAGGGGAAACTGCGGAAAATGGGAGTGGGTCCCGCCAAAAAAAAGATTTTGAGTTGAGTTGTAATTTTGTTGAGTAGGTGAAAATATCGGGAGAATCACCAGATTGTATCGGGATATTTTAAAAGATTTCGAGTAGAGGAGGGATATTAACGGATGGACCGGCCGGAGACTTGTTTTTCGTCAACGACATCGCGTGTTGGCAGGAATTGTATCCAGCGGATTTTCCTTCTAACCCGATTGTCCTGTCCGTATTTTTGTTTTTTTTTTTTTTTTTAAAGTAATATATGAGTTTAATATCCGTACATTAAGATAAATATTATATAATAAAAACAGTTAATTAAGATAAATATTATAATTATAATAAGTATAATTCTTTCCAAAATCTCTCCCAATAATAAAGATGCAAAATCAAAATGACAATAGTATTAACAATAATAAAAACAAAAGTAAAAAATAAAAAAAAATTTCTGTAGTCATACTCATTTAAAGAAAAATAAATAAAAAATAAAACAAAAAACAAAAAACAAAAATAAAAGAATAAAAATCTTTAGACTCAAAATAACCCTAACAAAAAAAATTATAACAAAATAAAATTTATATCTCATTTTCTCCTTTTTTTTTACTGTTTTTAAAAAAAACCCAAAAAAAAATAAATTTTATCAGGTTATATACATGCAAAAACAAAAAAAAAAGATTTTTAAAATATAAACAAAACAAACAAAAAATACATAAAAAAAATTTGCATGCAGAATCCTTAAAAATAAGGGTCTTTAAAAAATAGAACAAAATAAACAAAAAAAAAAACCCAGAAAAAAAAATCTGAAATAAAGATAAAAAATTTAAAGTAAAAAATCATTTAAAAAAAAAAGACAAAGTGAGCAAAAACACAATACAACAATAGATCAGAATCTAATGTTTAAAATTTAGCGTCAAAAAAAAAATGGCAAAAACAATATTAAGAAAAAAAAACTCTAAATAAGGGTAAAACTAGCAACACACTATAGGAAAAAGAAAAGCAACTAAAAAAGAGGGGTAGAACGGTAATTGTACTGTGCGGACAGCCGTCAATTTTCTGCATAATTAGGGTAAAAAAGTCAACTCACTGTAGATGAAAGAAAACCACCTAAATCAGAAGGGCAAAAAAAACTCTGCACTGTAGACAAAACAGTAAAATATGTGAGGACAAAACCGTCCTTCCACTGTAGATAAGCCAAAATCAGCACATGAGATAAGGGCAAAATCATCATTTTACTGTAAAAAAAACAGCCACTGTACATCACTGTAGCAAAAAGTACTATACATTTTACTGTACAGTACTGTAGTAAAAGCAGAAAAAATAAATTAAAAAAAAATCTAAAGTCACTGTTCATTACTGTTAAAGGAACAATGAAATCTTACATTCTTTAAGTTTATTTATAATAATGTGTCCTTAGACAACAATCACTTCCCCCACTCTTTGGTAGACTTGTCTGAAATTATAAAACTTTTATAAAAAAAAGTGTTTTATTTTTTATTTTTTATTATTATTCCCTCGTTTTGAAAATAAAAATTATATTATTTTTAAACTTATTTTATATAATATCTTTTTAAAAAATGGAGAGGATGTGGTAGAGTCTCTTCCAGAGTAACTATCGGTATATTCTTTTTTTGAACCGTTGAGATTTAATCGAACGGTTGAAATGTTGTTAGTGTATCATACTTGTCATACACCTTATCTTATATTACCCTTCTCACCCCTAAGTATTCTCTGTTGCTGGCGCCGGCAACCTTCCAGCCGTTGGCGACCGCCTCGAAGCCGGCGACCCACCCCGACCCCCCCACCACAACCCTAGCCTCGGCCACCCCCCACTCCCCGGCCCCCGGCACCCCCCCAGCCCTCCCGCGCCTGCCCAAGCCCCGACGCCCCCCACCCTAGGTCCCCCCCCCCCCCCCCGACCTCCCCCCACCCACACACCCCCTCTTTCTCTTCCCGGCCCGCGCCCCCCCCCCCTCACCCCCGACGCGAGAAGAGAGAGAGGGGGGGATGGGGGATCCCCATCGAGGGTGGGGATAGGGGGACCGGGAGAGAGGGGAAGAAAAAGAGAGGGGTGGGAGGGTCCCGTCGGGGGGGCGCCGAGGGGGGGTTGGGGGGAGGCCCGGGGAGAGGGACCTGGGGTGGGGGGGCGCGGGATCAATGGGGGAGTGTTGGGGAGGTGCCGGGGGCCGGGGAGTGGGGGGCGGCCGGGGCTGGAGCTGGTGGTGGGGGTGGGTTGTCGGCGCCGAATAAGACTTAGGGATGAGAATGGTAATATGAGGTAAGATGTATGATAAGTATGGTATATTAACAACATTTCAACCGTTCGATTAAATTTCAACGTTTTAAAAAAATGCTCTGCTGATAGTTACCGATAGTTACTCTGGGAGAGGCTCTACCACAGCCTCTCCCTTTAAAAAAATAAAATGAATATTTTTTTTTTAAATCTTCTCATAATACATAATTTTTAACACTATTTTTTTTCATTTTAAATAACTTTTGGTTTTCAATAAGAATTTTTTTTACACATTCAAATATCATCTTATTATTAAAATGAAAAGACTTTCCATTTAAAACAAGAAAATTCTCCTTTCATAATCCGATTTTAGCATTTCATTTCATTTTTTCTAAAAAAGAAATTAGGTTGTTTAGCCCAAAAAAAATGAAATAAAGAGACAACTTTTTTTTTTTAAAGAAAAAAACACCTAAATGACACAACTTGAAAAATCATTATATTAATATACACAAAAAATTAATATTAAACTAATATGACATAAAATTTTGATACTAAACCAATATGACACAAATCAGATGCTTATAAAAATAAAATTTGTATCATGTTGATTAAGAATAAAAAAATTGTATCATACTGATGAATAAATGAAAAAATGATAATTATTTAGGTAATTTTCTCTCTCCCATTTTTTTTAAGTAGTTGAACACTACTATGATAGTGAACATCAAAATAGTTTCGAAAAAAAAAATGTCAAATTATGTTACGTAGTCTATAATTTAAATAAATTATTCAATTTATGTGGGTTTGTAATTTAAACAGAGATGATAATAACAATAATAGTAGAAAGTGTGACTGGTACTATTGATCATTGAATTGTCATCTCCAACTCTAATGCTTCGTTTGTCATTTCAACTTAACTTCAATTAAATTATAAATTTTCATATCAAATTTTTTTTTTAAATCAATAAAAATTATAACTAGTTTTTGAAAAGTCAATCAACTCCAATTTAAAATTTTCATCTCCAATTAGTGAACCAAACACATGCTAAGGGTGTGTTTGGAACTCAAGTTTCAACTTAAAATTTTCATCTCAGTTTATATCTTTTTATAAAAAGTTAACAAAAATTAAATTAAATTTTTAAAAAATCAATCAGTTTTAATTTAAAATTTTCATCTTCAACGACGAATAAGGTTTTCTCATTGTCTCGATGAACAAGTGTCAGGTTTTTCGTCATTCTACTAGTCAACTCGCCTCACCAACCTGTAACACCGCTCCTCCAGCCCTTTTCTTGTCTTTTTTTCTTAATAAATTTTACATTTTTTTTTATAAACAAAATCAAAGTTTTGGGTTTTTTAATTATAAAAGTTAAAGGTTACTAAGGTGATTCTCCAAAAAAAAAAAAAAAAACTTATTTTCCTGTTAGACCATGTCACATACGATTCATGGTGCGAGTATCATATCAATATTATATTGTTTCAACATTTTATATAATTTTATTTTTAACATGATTTTGATTAGATTTTAACGTTTAAAAAGTTTTGATTTTCAAAATATTAATCTCATTTTTGTTTCATATATTCATTTCAAAATTAGTTGAATAATAAAAAAGAGTTTCATTTGATTCAATTTTTTTCATTATTCTTCTTATTTTGGAAAAAAAAAAAAAAATGGATGTCTCTTTCTCAAACATATTTTATATAACATTTTTCAAATTTTTTTTAATTATTCTCCTAATGTATTATTCTCAACCTCATTTATTTTCATTTTATAACTTTTCAAATAAAATTTTTTTTTGACATATCTAAAACTTGATTTTTTTAATTTATTTTAAACAATAAATTTTTTTATTTTGAAAATGAGTACCTGATTCAAACATGTCATAAAGTGCAAGTGCAACCCGACTCAATTAGCGGCCCGTGGATTGGATGACCGGCCATTTTCGCTGAGTTGTCCCCAACTATTGTTGGCTTGACAATGTTCAGCCTTTGGCTGCGTTGTCATGCAAGTTTTTTTTTTTTTTTTTCCCCACAAAATAGCAGGGGGGAAGAGAGAGAGAGAGAGAGAGAGAGAGAGAGAGGGAGCTTGATAATAGACATTAAGGTCCTATTTGGTAACCGGTCCTGTTTAAACTTTTTTTTGTCTTTTTTTCAAAAAGTTTTTTGTCTTTTCTGAAAAGTCAACAAAATTTACTATTTAAACTTATCAATTTCAAGTCAAACTTACACACCAAACATCCCCTAAAGTGGAATCACCAAAATATGAAAATAACAACTCGTAATTATAAACTAATTTGACCTTTTCAGTGGCAGGGTGCATGTTCTACATTGAGTTGCGAGAATGGTCAACTGATTTATATTAAAAATAATTTAAAAAAAGTTTAATTAATACGTGACATGAACATATATGATGTCAGTGAATTAGACTATATATATATATATATATTTAAAAATTAATTTAGACTTTATTGAGTACACATATATATAATTGTCCGACAGATCTCTCTGATGTAGATGTTATTCAGGCATTGCCATTTTCTAATTTGCGAGTCCACAAAAGGATTGCCATTTTTAATAGTAAATAAAAACAAAAGGAAGAATCAAGTAAATAGCATTTTTAATGTAACTAATTAACATATTGCAAATATTTTTAAAGTAAACAGTAACAAATAGCAAATCTATTAGATAAATTATCTATCTATTTATTACAAATAAATAAATCAATTATCTAGTAAATGTATTATCAATTGTTATTTATCTAAAAAATTTATTACTTAGATAAATTTCTACAAAAGTTATTTACGATAATATTAAACAAAATTATATGATAAAAAAACTAGAAAGAGGTGATTGATTATAATATTGGTTTATTTTGTGGACTGTTGTTTCTCTTAGTTTATAAAGTTTTTCAAAGCTTACAAGTAGAAGAATTTATCATTCCGATTATGTTAAAAAGTAAAATTTTGGTAAAATGATATTCTTTAATATTTATACTAAAGCACATTATAAGGCACTAAATATAATAATAAGACGTTATAAAGTCAATTTATTTGAAAAGGTCATTCCGCAAATAAAACTTATTTTACCAATGGACCAGTGTAACTTTATTGTTATCTCGTCAGGCTCCACAAAATATCATACTTTTTGTAAATCTCATGTCAACAAACGATCGAGATGGACATTGATGATAATCATGAATCATATTATTAAATTGTGCTTAATTCTTGAGTCTCCAAGATACGACCTTCCTTGTAACCGATGGTAACATAATGACAAATAAGATCCTATTTGAAACTTTCACTTCTTTCTATCAGATATTGTCGATGGACTCTGCAAGTCCCTGACCTGTTTTGTTGAAGGCCTGTGGACATGATCGTTTATCATTTCATCATTGGTCCGAGCTACTGTTTATTCTTAAAGTACACCACTGATTATTTTTTAATACATTCACAATAAGAAATAAAAAATAAATAAACAAATACAACCTTCTTCTCTGCTCTGCTGGAGCTTTTGCGTTTGATCTGATTACTTGTTCAGCCCGTTAAGTGCTGGCAATGCGCTGTGCCGCCATCCACGGGCCTATTATGCTATTCTATACTAAACTGGTTTCAAACTTCATTATTGGGCTTGACTTTATTCAGCCCAGCTCAAGTTTTTAGTTTTTGGTTTTTGGTTTTTGGTTTTTTTTTTTTTTGGTTGTCTAAACCTCGATAACTTATGGGAAACAGAGGGGGAATTAGAACAATATTTGTAGAGTGAATTAATTTGTTAACGGGCACTATGACTGGGTTGGAATCGCTGGATCTGATCGACTGCTCGTTTCCTAAGTAAAAGCAATAAGCATAAGCGAAATACAGAAAATAAATAAAGAAATAAATTTGTATAGAGATTTTTAATCAATGTGAGAACTAGTCCTCTATAAGGAGATCGGGGTTTTTTCTACTATGATGTTCATAAGAAAATGTTACAATGAGTTGCTGAAAGCAAGAAATGATAGAAAGAAGAGGGGATTTTGTAATTGATGTAGAAAACATGTAGACAAAAGGGAAACTTTGCTGAGGATGTCCTGAAATGGTGAAAATGATTGTAATTTGGTGTATTTCGGTCTCGATTGGTCTTACTTTAATGCATAGAGCCTTCTCCTATTTACAGGCGATGAGGAATGAAGTCCCTTTTCCTGATCTTGTGGGGGATTCAGGCTTTATTCGGCTGACTTGTTTCCCTTTCTGATTCATATCGGGGACCTTCTTTGTAGGACTTTCCGTTTTGTGGTTTAGAAAAGTGTCCTCATTATGTATTTGGTTGATTTTGGACATTTATCGAACCATTAAAGATGTGATCTTCTGGAATTTGAAGATTTGAATGAATATATTTTGATTGATCCTCTTCCTTTTATGGTTAGTCAACTCCACTATTCGAGGAGCTGATTTTATCCTTTAGGAAGTGGTCGTGATTTTTGGAGAGTTTATATGACTCATTTATTTATGTTCGAGCTATCCGAGTTGAAATGTTTATAATAAGAGATAGAATACAAAATCTTATTACAACAATATCACTTTAAACCAAATTTTAAAATAATAGCTATACATAGAATAACTAAACTTTATCAAGTAGTGTATTTCTTAGTTAAGACACAAAAAAAAAAAAAAAAAAAAAAAATGTAATCCCATTTCCATTTAAAATCAACTTCATTTAAGTTGACATTATTTTTTCTGAATATTTTAATAAGTTGACATAGATTAAAATTCGGGACAAATATGAATGCGTGGTTGAAAATAGCTAGTCAATTCCGGTGGGAGCAGTGTAGGAAGATACACCGACGAAATTCATTGGAAGTTTAAAGAAACACTGCCAAGCTTCTTCAATGGAATATTCACAAATAAAACGCAGTAAAAAAGAAATTATCATTTTTTTCAATTTTTTTTTCTTTTTCATTGTCCACAAAATGGACGTGATGTGATACAATAATGGTTGTAGTGGAGGGTTTGAATTTTGGAAGTGTGAATTGCCGACCTATAATCATTTTGGATTGAACATGTTGTGTTGCTAATGCCATGATGAAAAATTATACATTTTGATAATGACAGTTCAAATTAGCATGACAAACATCACAATATTGGAGAAATCATATTTCCCAAATACATTTCACCATGTGGCAGACAAATTTATAGCTTTTATTAAGTTCGTGAATTTATTTGGTTTTTTGACTCTTTTTTTTTTTTAACTAATTGTTTTCCTAAACTACTAAATTATCTAAAGTTAAGGAAAAAAATAATGTAATTAAGTCATCTTGAACAATTTATTTTTTAAATAAATAAAATTAAATGGACCTTTCTATTGTGGCATGTGAAAATTATTCAACAAGGTTGATGGAAAATTTTGTATCGAGCATGAGTTAGATCCAGGAGGACACTTTATTATGTAGTATTGAAAAGAAGAACAATTTTCAAAATGAACAAAATTTACAAGAAGATCACCCGAATTTATTGAGATGCTGTCCATACCCTTGAGTTCAAAATGTTCACTTGACTATAACCATAAAAATATAAGCAAAAAACATTCAAATGGTTTCGTTAGTCACAACATTAGAGCTCAAATGCATATCCTTAATTTTCACTTTTTGAACTTATTTTTGACTTTTCCACTATTCAATATTACCTTTAATAAAAAATTTTAAAACACATATTTTATTTGAACGTAGTTAAATGCAAACATTCAAAAGCAACCTAGGTATGTTTTCACGCCTATACGAAGAGACACACTTTTATTTTTGTATAATTTATACTCTTGATTTTTTTTTTTGGAGAAATATACTCTTGCACTATTATCTTACAAATCACATGAAACCTAAGTACCCTAATAGCAAAAAGACATACAAGCCAATAAAAACAAAATATTAGTTCATTGGCATTTCTCAAGTCCTAACTAGTAGTAAGTACACAAGTGACACAACTCATTTTATTAGCCAAAAAAAAAAAAAAAAAAAAAAAAAAAAGGTATATAACTCAAAGTGCATTTGGTATGAAAATTTTAAACTATAATTAATTAATTTCTATTGATTTAAAAAAAAGATAAAAATTTAAATGATAATTTTAGATTCAGAATGATACACCACACTCGTGCTCATTTCTTCTTGTCAATCTCTTTCGAGTCATTTGATGAGGAAATTGTGATGAATATAATAAATCTAGAACCGAAAACACCAGAACGTACAAGTGTTAAAGCGTAGACGTTTCGTAGTTTATTGGTACATGCAAGTATCACGATTGCATGGTACTGTCTGCAAAATAAGCCAAGCAACGTGGCCGACAACTATCAAATCGAATGGCACTTTGGCACGTGCAGGTCCCAGTGGAATTATATATTTCTTAAATTCCTTGGTCCCGCCGTGTTTTTCCTGCCCACCGTAGACGAACCACCGAACCGACGATTTCTTCTTATCTCCTGTTATTATCTCTTCCTCAATTGGGCCGTAGCTCATCATTAATTAGAAAAGATTTCATGGAATTTTTTTTCCTCTCTCTTTCTCTCTCTCTCTCTCTTTTTTTTTTTTTTTTAAATTTATTTAATGGAAGATTTCAAGAATTTTCTACTCACTAAAGTAGCTTTAATACCAAGAGTTTACCAACCATTGACTTAAATTTTTCTTCCGCATTATTTTTTTTTTCCTTTTTTCAAAAAACTTTCGCCCAGTTTTTTTTTTCTGAATTTTTTTCATATTTAATTCATCTATATGTTTTTATAGTTCTTTTATTTTTATAGCGTGTATTTTTGAGGTTATTTGAAATTTATACCTTATATTTCAAACTTTATTACATTTTAAATTCATGTTAATTATTTTGTAATTTTTTTTGAGTTAAAGATTGATTTTGACAATGAAAGTTACCTAATTATCCTTTATATTTTTAAAATGTTTTTCTTTTGTATTCTCTCTTTTTCTTATTAAAGATGTTTAGGTCTTCACATTTTTAAGATTAAATACTGTTGAAGTGATTATTAATTTTTTTTAATGAAAATAGTTGAAGCGATTGATTTGAGACACAAATATGTCATGAAATATAAATAAAGTGTCGTGCAATTAAAAACATAATTAGTGTTTTTAATATATTAAGGTTGTAACCGTGTTTCATACACAAATTGACATTTGAACTAAAACTTATAAAACAAGAAACAAGAAAGGGCCAATTATCACATAAAGCAATTTGTCTAATTGGCAAAATTGAAAAAGGAAATTATGCTCTTGAATTATTTACAAGTTGGTACATTTTCATATTATACTTGGTATTTCTAATTATATTTTAAACAGTACACATTTTTGATAGAGACTTTTTTAATAAATATAAGCTTGAAAAAGACTAATTATTTACCCCATGTTTGGGTGATGTATATTAATTTAATTTATCAGATAACAAAAGTACTAATTTAACTTGTCACACTCACCTCAAATTAACACATGCATAGAGAACGTAAAAAAAATAAATAAAAAAAAACCCTGACAAGGTTAAAAAAGGCACTTTGTTCTTAACGAAATATATTTTTCTCAAGTTCAAAAAAAAAAAATTTTTTTTTTCAAATTAGCAGGTCGAAAACGACGTAGGATTGAGAGGCACCCAGTGTTCCGACAGGGTACGATTCGGATGGTGAAAATCGTGTGGTGGGGAGAGCATGCCACGTGTAAAAACCTGATAATATACGACAGATCTTCTTCCAAATCTGACGTCAGTTTTCCCCGGTCTTCGACTCTTTTCGTGAATCATGAAAGCCATGAAGGCGTACGGGCAACTATCCCCTGCTTCGCCTCCCATTTTCACTCTTTCGTGTTCCCGAATTCATCTCATATATATTTTTAATTTCTAATTTTTAATTAAAATTATTTTTTTTTGGCTTATAAAAGCGGCAAAGGCACAGCTAAGCTAACTACTAAAAACTTACTCATTCGAAGCTTACCCTTTGTCTCCCTTGTTCACTGTAGTTCTCTCTCTCTCACTCTCTCTCTCCTCACTTTCTCTCTCTAAATTTCGGCCAAAGCCACGAGGAAGAGATCTCTGCAACTTGGAGCGGAAGTAAGGAATCGTGAAGAACGCAAATTCTAGGGTTCCGGAATAGGAATTTTCCTGAGCAGCTTCCTCTCGAACTGCGAAATCGGGGAGCTGATAAATTTTCTTCGTGAAGGCTCTTTGATGCGATTCTTCGTTCGCCGACTTCGTCTTCTTGGTTATGGTGGCTCGGAAGCAAAGCATTTTGAGCATATGTGGTTTCCAAGTTATGCCTTTCTCTTTAGCTCGCCTGATATGGTTTTGGATATCTTCGAAAGATATATCGGTTCTGCGTTGGTGAAGTGGAAGGGTTGAGGAATTTTTGTTTGAGTTTCTGGTGATTGTGGAGTTGACTCAGTCTCTGGATGTGGAGAGAGGTTTGGAGAATTTTTGTTGCGAGTGAGTGTTTGGTTGTTTGCTGAATTTTTTTTTAAAAAAATTTCTCGGAAAGTGGGAGAGAAATGTGGGTGAGGATTTGAGGGGATTTTGGTGACCAAATCAGGAAAAAAAGAGAGGGAGAAGAAAGGAACCTGTTCATTATTTTTTTTAGGTGAAAAAATGGCGGAAAAGAAGAAAAAGAAGATACATTTTAGCAAGCTTTATTCGTTCTCGTGTTTTCGGTCGTCGATTAAAGAGAGTCATGACCAGATTGGGCGAAGTGGGTACTCCAGGGTCGTGCATTGCAATGATCCCGACAATGCGGAGATGATCCAGTTGAGATACAGAGGAAACTACGTTTCGACAACTAAGTACACGGCACTTAATTTCATTCCAAAGTCCCTGTTCGAGCAGTTTCGAAGGGTGGCCAATTTTTATTTTCTTGTTGTTGCTTGCGTTTCGTTTAGCCCCTTGGCGCCTTATACTGCAATCAGTGTTCTCGCACCATTGGTGGTAGTGATTGGAGCTACCATGGCCAAGGAGGCCGTCGAAGATTGGCGGCGGAGAAAACAGGTAATGCTTTTTCAGAAATCCTTTTTCGTTCCATTATTTTTAATTGCTATTATGTTTTGGCAAAATATTTTGTGTTAAAGTGAAGGAAAAATCAATGGGAGTTAACCTCTGTAGTCATATTAGCTCATCGATGATTTCATTTATTTTATCATTAGTTGATTTTTCTATACATGATATCTTAGCTGTTAGTAGTTACCCTAGGGAAGGTTTGGCCTTTTGTGTAACCACTTATATATATTACTTCATGGTTAAGTCATTCTCGGTTGAACCTTGAAATGGTTTCAGGATATAGAGGCAAATAATCGAAGGGTTTATGTGTATAAGAATTTTGCATTCCATGAGACCAGATGGAAGAAACTACAAGTCGGTGACATTGTGAAGGTGTACAAAGATGAGTACTTTCCTGCTGATCTGCTTTTGCTGTCATCAAGCTATGAAGATGGTATTTGTTATGTTGAAACCATGAACCTTGATGGAGAGACTAATTTGAAGCTAAAGCATGCTTTGGAGGTGACATCCGATCTCCGTGAAGAAAAATCTCTCAAAGAATTTACTGCAGTAATCAAGTGCGAGGATCCCAATGAAAATCTCTACTCATTTGTTGGAACCCTGTACTATGATGGTAAGCAATATCCACTTTCCTTGCAACAGATTCTCTTAAGAGATTCGAAGCTTAAAAACACTGATTTCATATACGGTGCTGTTATTTTTACGGGCCATGATACAAAAGTGATGCAGAATGCGACGGACCCTCCTTCCAAGAGAAGTAAAATTGAGAGGAGGATGGATAAGATAATTTACATTCTCTTCAGTACTCTAATTCTGATATCTTTTATTGGATCAGTCTTTTTTGGTATTGACACTAAAAAAGATCTTTCTGGTGGAAAGCTTAGAAGGTGGTATCTTCGTCCAGACGACACGCCTGTGTTCTATGACCCCAGAAAACCAACTCTTGCTGCCCTTCTTCATTTCTTGACGGCCCTAATGCTTTATGGATATTTGATACCAATATCTTTGTATGTATCCATTGAGATTGTGAAGGTATTGCAGAGTATCTTCATCAACCATGATCAGGATATGTATGATGAGGAAACAGATAAGCCAGCTCATGCACGCACGTCTAATTTGAATGAGGAACTTGGTCAGGTTGATACAATACTTTCTGATAAAACTGGTACTTTAACTTGTAATTCGATGGACTTTGTCAAATGTACAATAGCTGGCACACCATATGGTCGTGGTATGACAGAAGTGGAGATATCACTGGCAAACAGGAATAGGGGTGGACTGCCTGAAACTGATGAAACGCCATCTGATAGCGTAGGACGTAGTGGTGATGTTTCAGGGTCTGGAAATTCAATTAAGGGTTTCAATTTCAGAGATGAACGCATCATGAATGGGCAGTGGATTAATGAACCTCATTCCGATGTCATACGGAATTTTTTTCGGGTGCTAGCAATTTGCCACACAGCTATTCCCGATGGAGATAAAGATGAAGGGGAAATTTCCTACGAAGCTGAGTCACCAGATGAAGCAGCATTTGTCATTGCTGCCAGGGAACTTGGCTTTGAATTTTTTGAGAGGAGGCAGACAAGCATACATGTGTACGAGTGGGATTATAAGAGTGGGAAAAAGGTTAAGAGGTTAGTTCCTTTTGCGACCTTGCTATTTCACATCTATAGTTTTGTTATAGTTTCTCAAAGAGCTCAGTTTGATTATTTCCCCTTGCACATGAGAAGGTGTCTAATTTACTACGGAATTTCTGACTCGCTTAGAAGAGGCGTTGGCCTGAATGCTCATCTGTAACACAGCTTGTTACTTTTTTTTGCTAGATTTTGGAGTTTTGACTTCATTTCTTATCAATCTCTCTCTCTCAGTTTTGTTTTGTTTTTTTTTTTTTGTTAACCAAGTTTTCCTGTGATTTGGTTTCTCTGTCCCAGAGTGTACGAGCTTCTTCATGTCTTAGAGTTCAGTAGTTCCCGCAAAAGAATGTCGGTTATTGTGAGAGACATGGAAAATCAGTTGTTGCTCTTTTGCAAGGGTGCTGACAGGTTAGACCTCTGATGTGTTAAAGAATAAGAAATTGCAAATTGGTCCGTCATTTGTAGAATATTAATTTATCAGCATATATCCAGTGTTATGTTTGAGAGGCTTGCAGAAGAAGGGCGACAGTTTGAGGCTCAGACCAAGGAACACATAAAAAAATATGCTGAAGCGGGTCTGAGAACGTTGGTAATTGCATATCGTGAGCTTGGTGAAGAAGAATATAGAAGATGGGAAGAGGAGTTTGTGAAGGCCAAAACTTCCGTATCCGAAAATCGAGATGCATTGGTGGATGAAGCTGCTGATAAGATTGAAAGAAATTTAATCCTACTTGGTGCTACTGCTGTTGAGGACAAACTACAAAAGGGGGTATAATGAATTTTAAATATCCTCATCCATGACTGATTTCAATACTCATTGATATGAGGGCTTTTACAATGTCTAAGCCCAGCAATCTTTTCATTAGTTATTAACGCTTGTTTGTTCGTTTTTGTGGTTGACTCATACAGTGTTGTCTGAGTGCAGGTTCCTGAATGTATTGACAAGCTCTCCCAGGCTGGAATTAAGATATGGGTATTAACTGGTGATAAAATGGAAACTGCAATCAACATAGGGTACAGGAATATTTCTAGTAATGCCTTATGTTTTTTAAGAAGTCAAATATTACAATGAATGTAAATTTTGCAGGTATGCTTGTAGTCTACTAAGACAAGATATGAAGCATATTGTCATCACTCTTGATTCACCAGATATTATTGCAATGGAGAAACAAGGGGACAAAGAAGCAGTTGCAAAGGTAGAGAATTCCAAATTATAAACAGTAACTTTTTTGTGGTAAAATTCTGAATCCTAAATTGTTTTAGGCTTCTCTGGAAAGCGCAAGGAGGCAACTTGGAGAAGGAATCTCAGAAATTGAATCAGCTGGAAAAATTTCCAACTCAGCTAAGAATTCTGTTAAATTTGGCTTAATAATTGATGGAAAGTCCTTGGACTTTTCACTGAGGAAGGATGTGGAGGACTTATTTTTCAGGCTTGCTACAAGTTGTGATTCTGTTATATGCTGCCGCTCTACACCCAAGCAGAAGGCTCTTGTAATTTTCTTGCTCTTGCTCATTGGCAGTTTATATTTATGTTATTCCTTTACATGTTGTTCATATAAATAGTTTTTGGTGTTACTGACAAAAGAATAATCTGATAGATTTATAGAAGATGTGCAGGTGACAAGATTGGTAAAGCTCAGAACAGGTAAAACGACCCTATCGATTGGTGATGGGGCTAATGACGTTGGCATGCTTCAAGAGGCTGATATTGGAGTTGGCATAAGTGGTGTTGAAGGGAGGCAGGTTATCATATTTCTGCTTATATCATATGTTATTTGATTTCATTGATATCCAATCTCAACTTGCTTTTGCTTCCACATTATTTCTGTGTCGACTGATCTTCTTAGAGACCGTTATTGCATTGATCAATTGAGATCTCTGTATTATTTTTCTCGAGTTCAGATGTTTTCAGCTGCTGCAGCAAATTTCTCCCCCATATCTACTGAAATACTGAAATAGTAGACTATTATACTTTTTTAGTGCTTTAAAAACCAAAATCAAATTAGACATTTTAAAACCTAACTCTAGTCAACTTTTCACCTTTTGAGCTTCCAACATCTCCCTTTCCCCTTCTGCCAAAGCCGCCACATCTGCCTATTTAGTTTGGCATAGTGAGTGAATATGGTTTTTTCTGGAAAATGCTTATATCACTTCAAGTTAATATAATAATGGCAATAGTATTTTCAGAATTTGAATCTGATATAATAAAGATCCTGGTTCTGATTGCAGTGCATTCTTTCATTGCAGGCAGTGATGGCGAGTGATTTTTCTATAGCTCAGTTCCGTTTTTTGGAACGTCTCTTGCTGGTACATGGCCATTGGTGCTATAGGCGCATATCTATGATGGTAAAATTAATGTTCTTTACCGTTGCCTCTAGAAAGATACAATTTTTGTGTTCAACATTTCCTTTTGAGGCTTTGAAGGCTTATATCTATTTATTTTATGATATTAGCTTGTTTACAACGGAGAGAAAACAGAAAGATAAACTGCATACTGTTGAGTTTCCTTCTTTAAAAATGATGTATTTTCATATACACATGGTCGTTTGTTTATGGATGTGGATAGTTTTGGAGCAAATTAATAAAAACATTTATCCCTTGTTGACATGGTTCTTTTAATGTGGATGTAGATTTGCTACTTCTTCTACAAGAACATCACTTTTGGGTTTACTCTCTTTTGGTTTGAGGCTTATGCTTCATTCTCTGGTCAAGCAGCTTACAACGATTGGTACATGTCATTTTATAATGTCTTCTTCACCTCGCTTCCTGTGATTGCTCTCGGTGTGTTTGATCAGGATGTTTCTGCACGACTCTGCCTCAAGGTACATAGTTTGACTTATTTCTAAAGATTGTATACAAATTAAAAGTCTGAAGAGAGAACCTAGGCTGAAATGTGCATCTTTACTTTGCTTCCCAGAAAGGGTGGTCTAAGTTTCGGTTCTTATAACTTGTGCTTTAAATGAGTTAATTGATAATGAATCCATCTGTTTTAAGTAAAAAGGGTGTCCACTTAATTAGAAAGAAGGTCATCTTTTTTATCAACCTAGACGCATATATGGAAGCTGAAATGTCTCTCATTATTCTATTTGCAGTACTCATTTTTATACCGAGAGGGAGTAGAGAACGTCCTCTTCAGCTGGGTTCGCATACTTGGTTGGATGGTTAATGGAATTATCAGCTCAATAATCATATTCTTCTTCACCACCAACTCCATTGTTTACCAGGCTTTCCGGAGAGATGGTCAAGTAGTTGACTTTGACGTTCTCGGAGTCACAATGTATACTTGCGTGGTGTGGGCCGTGAATTGCCAAATGGCACTAGCTATTAACTACTTCACTTGGATCCAGCACTTCTTCATCTGGGGAAGCATTGCCTTCTGGTATGTGTTCTTAGTAATATACGGCTCCCTCCCACCGACCGTGTCAACTACAGCATACAAGGCTCTCGTGGAAGCCTGCGCACCTAGTCCTCTCTATTGGTTGGTAACCCTCTTTGTAGTTATTTCTACACTTCTACCGTATTTTTCATATCGGGCTTTTCAGACACGGTTTCAACCAATGTCCCATGATATGATACAACAAAAGATGGTTGAAGCCAAAACCAGACAGAATTCCGATGATGTGTCTCCGCCAGGGAGGTGCAAACTACAGCATCTGAGGGAAAGATTGAAACCTAGTGGGTCATGAAACGTATCTAGTTCCGAATCTTACAATTTTCTTCTGTTTTGTTTTCTGTTTTTTGTAAATGTTGCCAGAGTCATTTCAAGAATAGTGTGAGAAATGATTTGTATACCGCTCAACTCCTCAAATAGATATAGCCATGTAAAGCTCATGAAAATATATGTCAAAAACTTACAAAAGAAACCCAAACCCAGTGTGTGTTGCCCATGCTTTTAGTTGTACGATGACGTCTTTGATCAATCTTCAGTTTCTGCTGTAAAAAAAGGTGAAGAAAAAGGTAGTAAATGTGTGCTAGTTTTTCTTTTTTGTTTGTTTGTTCTTTTCTTTTTCTTTTTTGGCCAAATAGTAATTAGATGATTAATGAAGAAAACAAACTTTAGGCCTTGAGGTCGTTGAGATGTCGTAGAGAATGTTTGAATTTATTTAGAATATTTTTGCTATTTTACGTAGAATTTGAATTCCCATGGGGTTGATTGTAAATGCAATGGTGGAAGTCGTCACAAACAAAGACGGGAAAATAATGAAAAGACAAAACTTCATAGAATCAATAAGCGCGTTAAGGTAATTAAAATTAATAAATATTATGAGACGTTATTGGTGTTTAACATCACAAGCTAATAGATAATACATCAGAGATGTTATTTACAGTTTACTTTTATTAGGTGTGGTGTTTTTTAGTATTTTTGAAATTCTCAACTAGCTAGTAGCTATCAATGCATGTAATTTTGGCACATTCTTTGAGACCAAAAGGAGAAGGATTACTATTCCATTTCCCTGCCAAAGCGTAGAATTAGCTTCACCTGGACTTTCATAGAGACCAAAAATTCGGGACTGTTAGGTGGGTTGACACTCAGATTTACTTAAGATCTCACCAATAACATGAAAATTTTTATTGGATCACATAAATTTTAATTGTGTGAAAATTGTCGTATATGGTAGCCTGCCTTGATCGGATTCATTTTTCATGAATTCAAATCGTAATTAGAAACCAACCATAAGGTTTAATCATTAGCCTAAGGTTTTTCAATTATTTGGTCACTTTGTGGAAAATTTGTGGAAGTACAATACAGCCATGAAGAACGTTGACAAAAGGAATATTTTCGTTGACCCCTTTTGTTTCCCTTAAAAAATATTTACGTTGAACTTTAAAATATATATATATATATATATATATATATCAAACGAGTTGTGCCGCTACAAGGAAGATCTATCTCTTAAGGAACTTACCAATTCATGAATTTTTTGCAGTCTAATTGTAGCTTTTGCGTACTACTTGATCCTTCCAATCATTTTAACTACCCACTTTCCTATAGATTAACACGATAGGCAGTAGTACTTTATTAACTTTCTTGATGATAGAAAAACCACAAACCAGAATTTTATTTTAAATATGTCATATCTGATAAACAAAGGGACGTTACTAGTACCCCATCCAACACATTAATAGAAAAAAGGTAACCCATCATGACGTACAAATGGACCTACTTTCAATTTGTTATGGTGTTCAGTACCAATGGTGTTCTTAATTATAAATATTTTGTTTATGACTAATTATCTTTTTTCCCCTCAACTCATAGCTAATAACTTTTTTCAAAAGTATGGAGGTCATATGAGCATCTACTTTGGATAAATTATTAGATTGGTATCTAAATTTTTAAATTTATTCAATTTTATTATTATTATTATTATTTTGTAGCTGGAGTGATCTGATACTATTAAAAACATTACTATAATAGTCATTTCCATTACTACTTGGACGGAATCCATTAGTTAAGAAATTTTATCTAATAATTAACGAAAATAATTATTGCAGTCACATCTTCATAGTTTAGGGTCATTTTAACTACAAACAAAAAGAATATAGACAAAATTAATTATACAAACTTAAAAGTTTAGATATTAAATTAGTAATTTACCTTAAATAATTTATAAAAAAAAACTCTTAGATTTTAAATATAAAACCTAAGAATCTGAACCCATTTCCACCCGTCAAGCTAATTATAACGGATTAATATATATAGCTAACAACCTTCTTTTAAGTAATGAATGCATGTGTACTAGGCAAGAGTACAGGTGTTTGTGGTGGCTAAATCACCATTCACCATTCACCATTCATCATTCATCATTCAATGCCAATGCAATTTGTAAATAGTATGATTCATTTTGGTCATCGTTTATCACAAAAGTTGTTAAATTCATTTTGGTCATCGTTTATCAGTCATCGTTTTACTTTTACTCAATGAATGCTGCACTAAACAACTTGTTAATTAAGAAACCCTAGGGCTAGGCTGGATAACATGGCATGATCTATCTACCTACTTTTGGTATGTGACTATGAATAATATATAATACAATAATATATAATACAAATGTATACACGTATCTGTAGCTATTTTTAGAGTGAGTTACTTAAAAACATTATTAAAAAACTTGATTAAGTTATTTTATCTTTTTGTGATGATGAGGTTTTTTTTTTTTTTTTTTTTTTTGAAACTTTTATTTTTTTTTTCTTGATTTCTCTCTCTCTCTCTCTCTTTTCCTTTTTAACTTTATCTAAATTTGTCTTTTTTTTTTTGTTCTCTTACTTTTTATTTTTATTAAAATATTTTTTTTTCATTGATTTACATTGTTAATCAAATTTGTTTCTATCAAAATATATTTCTAAATATGTATTTACTTTTTTTTTTATAGCCTAACATATGTGTAAAATTTTTTTTAACTAATATTAATAAATATTATATCACTAAAAACTTTGACATTTATGTTATAAAATAATTATTTAATAATTTTAATATGTGTACGCTTCGCATGTGTGAAGCACGTGATTTCAACTAGTATTCTTATAAATTACAAAAAGTCAAACGTCCAATTTGTGAACACATTGGGATCAATAATTTTGTTAATTAACCAAGTTAAAATGAAAGAGACTAGTTAAGACTTTAACATAAAGATAGGTTGGTAACAATATTTTCTTTCAATTTGAGAAGACCATTGATGCCCAATTATATTTGTCCCTAATAGACTCTCTTTTTTTTTTTTTTTTTTTAAATCCTAATCGACAATTTTTAAACACTTATTTAAGTAAATGTTGATCAAATTTTTTAAAATTTAGGAAAATGAGTTTCAATGAGTGAAAATTTATATTAACATATGTCATTTATTGATTAATTATAATCAATGACTGATTGATTATTTATAAATAAATAAAAACAGTCATTTCTCCAAATTTGACAATACTCTAGTCATTTATTAAAAAACTTATATCTAAAAAAAGTTATTTACCCACATATCCCTCTTAAACATTAAAAATAAAAATAAAAAGATTTTAAACCCAAAATGACTTTTCTGTAGAAAATATTTAAAAATTTGAGTCTATGTTCTTTTATTTTATTTATTTTTGAAAGGTTTTGAGGCTCTTTCACAAAGTTGATTTTGTACGTTTTACCAGGTATTAATTACTAAACTTCGTGTTCATATTACCCTTGAAAGAGTCCTCACCTTTGAAAAAATGTTATTGTTCCCACATGTGTAGATCAATCGCATTTAAGTTAGAAAACATCCCACCTACACACTAATTATAAATTTCCAAAGTCCCAACTCCCACGCGAAAGTAACCGCTGAACTAACCATATATTTTTTTTTCTTTTTAATAAAACTCAACTTTATATTGCCATAACAATCTCCATTGCCTCCACGACAAGTATACATACATACATACATACATATATAAACATAATTCTTCCATTAAACATTTTTTTTTTCCTTTTAAGGAACGTAAAACGCATATTATAACATGTGTCATCTTATAGATTATATTAACTATGATAATACACTATAATTTTGCCATTCACATGCACCTTCCAAAGCCAAATTCGAAGTGCGTTTTTTTTTTTTTTTTTTTTTTCTTAAACTCTAAATAAATGAAAAATATATATAAATGGATAAGTAAAGGGAATCACATAATATAGTGCCTAGTACTGGTTGATACGCATATATAGCAATATGAGATAAGAAATTCCCAAAAAAAAAAAAAAAAAAAAAAAAATTGGGTAGCAATTACGTAAGTAGTGAAGTGATAACAACGATAGTATAATACTTAATATCACTGAAAATCAGTTAGTGGTCGATATTTATCTCGTTTATAATTAATTATTTATATCTCTCTTCCCTAAAATTCGCTGTTTTTTATTTTTAAAACTCCATGGTCAGAACTTTGATGGTCCCATGGAAAGAAGAACAAAACAAAATATAATAGAAATATATACAATTTTGTTTTTTCATACTAACGTCAACTTTGCATGACTTTCTCGTATCTCAAAGAGTTTATTTCTATTTTGAGCTTAAAAAAAAAAGTTGATTTTTATGGATTAAAGGGCAAGTTTACTTGCCAAACAAGTGTTTTCTATTATATATTTATTTCTCTAAGTAATTTTTTTAAACAATTACAAAGTCATGCCTTGTTGCTAATTTTAGGGTTTTTTTTTTTTTTTTTTTCTAGGTACAAGATTACAAAACTTATTTCCACACATATTATAATCTTAAACATGGAATTTGGCCGTGTTGTTTTCCTAAGTTGTTTCTATTTGGAAGATTTTAGGAAAATCCATGCTTTGTTTCTTTATTTGCAATCATGCCAAAAATTATGCTCACTTAACGTACGTCATTTGTCATTAAGAAATTTTATTTCTACTAAAAAAGTATTTTAGATTCTTTTTTTTTTTAACTAAAAAGTATTACAAGATGAGAGATTGAAATCCTTATAAGATAAAATCGGATCATTTTATATAACAAATCAATATTTTGACTAAATGCAATCGGACCAATGACTATTAGAGCAGCTCAAATCTAAAATTTTTTATAACGTGAATGACCAAAACCAGCCAAACAACCTGAGCCGTGAGGGCAAATTATTCTAGATCGCACTTTAAAAAAAAAAATTGTAGATTGTAGTTCTAGAACTATGTTCACTTTCCAATATACAATGATGGGTACCATGTGGAAATTGCAATTTAATTTGTAGTAGTGGTATTTCGCAAATCATATGTAGTTTCTAAACTCGAAAAATAATGATTTTTGGGACGTGGAAGGTGTGGAATGTAGCTGAAAATTGTGGAATTTTTTTTGGCCATTTAGCTTTTGGAATTTGGAAGGTGGAAAGAAACCTAAAATTTTGGATTTTTTTTTGTTTTTGTTTTTGTTTTTTCATTTAACATAGAAGCTTTGCAATTTGTATCAAATTAGCCCATAAGATGTGACCATTCTTTCTAATGGGTGGGTCAAAATCCGCATCAAATGTGGAAAGGTGCTTAGTCTGGTCACTTATGTTCTCAAGTTGACATGTCTTCATTATAATGATGATAGCTAGACCACACAATATATATCTCTAGCATAATAATTGTGCTTTTTTTTTTTATTAGATTTAAAATATAAAAAATTCTTTAATAAGGCTCTGGTTTTCGGTCATCAGAATTGTATAATAAATTGAATTACAAATGTCTCAATTTTCTTTTTTATTTTGATGTGAGGTATATCGGATTTAATAAAAGAAATATGCATGTCTTATTCTTCTTCTTCCTTTCTATTTTTTATTTTTAAATATAAAAAAAATTCTTTAATAAGGTTCTGGTTTTCGGTCATCGGAATTATATAATAAATTGAATTACAAATGTCTCAATTTTCATTTTTATTTTGATGTGAGGTATATCGGATTTAATAAAAGAAATATGCATGTCTTATTCTTCTTCTTCCTTTCTATTTTTTATTTTTAAATTTCAACCACAGGCAAAAGAGTTTTGTATATACTACCTTTACCATTCTCTGCGTGGTTGTTTTGTGTGTGCGTGTAAAATAGGAAATTTGACATAAATTGGTACTATATATTTATATAAAGTCTTACGTAATTCATGATAAGTATCATGACACAACAACCACTAGTTATTTGTATAATGTTTTAATATGAAGGATAATTATTATCACTAGTAAAACGTTTCTCACATTACTCATAAAAAGGGGAAAATAATCATTCTGATATTCTGTAACTTTTTGAAATTATTGCGAAGATATCTTAAGTAGATTTTTGTAATATTTAAGTGATGCTTTTACATTTTTAAACATATCATTTTTTTTGTTTTGTTTTTTTTAACATATCATTTGGATATCTTGATATTGATTTTTTAAACATTAAATTACCTTTATACTTCTTTCCTCTTTTTTTTTTTTTTTAATAATAATAATTATTATTATTATAACTTAATAGGTCTGAAATGGTGGGGGAGGGTCTTGATAGTATTTTTGGACTGAAATTATACCATCTTCGCCCTTTTTCCTAATTTTTTGGGTCCTTTTCTCCTAATTTCGGACCAGTACTTAAATAAAAAGAAGAAAAGGAAATAAAAGGGTATAAAGAACATTTTAATTTTGTATTTAAAAAACCAACTTTATTGATGTACAAACATGATGTTCTTAAAATAGTGGGATCATTGAATGTTATAAAGAAAAATATAGTGTCTTCATTATAATTTCAAAAAACACAAGGTATTAAAATGTTTCTCTTTTTTAAAAGTAAATTGTTCGTTTGGTCCATAATCTTTTTACGAAATAATGATTTTGTCTCGAACCCCTTTTTTTTATTATCAAAATGTCCATAAACTCTTTTAAAAATGTGCAGTTTGGTCTTTTTTATTAATAAAAGTTAAAAATGGAATGAAATATATCACATAAATAATACATGTAAGTTGAATTTTATTATTTATTTTTCCCAATTATTCTTAAATAATAAATCATATGTGATCAACGTGATATCTTTTGTTAAATTTTTAATGTCGGTTAACAAAAAGAACAATTTTGAACTTTTTTAAAGAGTTAAGAACTTTTTAACCGCAAAAAGATTGAAAATCAAATAGCAACTTTATAAAAATATTTAGGACCAAATCAATATATTACCAAAAAATTAATCTTTAAAAATCTTTGGAATAACTATATATCCTTGACTTTTATTCTCAAACGCTTTAGAGCCACAATTTTCCACCATCCGTAGTATTATAGCAATGTAATGAGAATTTTTTTTTTTTGTTAATTATGGTACAGTGCAATCGATTTGATTATTAATAAAAACAATACTTAATACATGAGATATATATATATATATATATCATGTGTTTATGTTAATGGTGGTACCCAGTAGTTATGATATTGATAATTGGATCTCTTGGTAAATGATCAGGTCAACATGTGTTGTTTTCCATTTAATGGGCATTAAACGATTTAAATAGATATATTAACGTAGATATATTAACGTACAACATGTTAATATTTCTATTTCTATTACAAATAAAATTTTAACTTTGAGCAATAAATATATATATATATATATTTATAATTAGCAACCTCTCCATCACGTACAATTTTTATAGAAAATTTCTTTATAGATAAAGCATAGTTTTAGAGCATTAAGATTTAGATTTGTATCAAGTTCTGAAAAGTCGTCATATTATTTAAATTTATTATGATTCTAGGTTTCTAATATGACATGATAGCTTAAAATTGTTGTTAATTATAATCCCTATTGGATTCAGATATGAAATGCGAAAATGGTGAATTTTTTGCTCAATCTTGAATAGTTTCTATAGAGTTAATTGGAGTTTACATGTGTACAAAGAAGTATTATCATTTGAAGCCAAAAGAAAAATGGAAAAAGAAAATGTAAACATTTTAATTTATGCAGAATCTTCACTTTAACAATTCGCGGAACACGTGTAGATCAGTGGATGCTCCTTTTTGTAATGGCACACGTGTGAATTTTAGCCGCACGAAAACGTGAATATCGCAGGGGAAGGAAATATCTAGGAAGTGACTTGAAAAAGCGTTTTACTGAAAACAAAAAAATAAAAATAAAAACTTCTGAACAAAAAAAAAATCTAAGGTGTTTGATGTTTGAGTTTGAGTTAAAATTTATAAGTTTAAATAGTGATTTTGGTTGACTTTTTCAGAAAAGACAAAAATCTTTTAAGAAAAAAGATAAAAATTGAGTTGATGGTGGTGAGTTTAAACTCACCACCCAAACGGACCCTAAGTCTTTAAACTCATAAAGTTATTATAAGGTATAATTTATCACACTCTTAAACAAACCGTAAGAATTTTTTAATTATATAATTTTTTAAAATATAAGATAATTTAACCATAATTATATGTATATTCTAACGTCTATTAAAAAATATATATAGAATTTAAATCTTTTACACCTTAATTAAAAAAAAGAAGAAGGTAATTCTCCAAAGTTTAATTATTATTATTATTTTTATTTTGAGTTTGTAGGTGAATGGAAGTGAACTTTATATTTCATGTTTAAATTAGAAGTGAAGTTACTGTTATATTATACATGTAATCATTATTAATAGAATAATTTTGAATATGTTTTTCTTTTTTAACTTTGAAAGTGAAAGAATTTAAATTTTACATTTCATGATAAAATCAAACGTGAAATTATCATTAAATTATATTTACACTCACAATAATTATTAAATTTTTTTCCTAAGCTAAAAAACAAATAGCTGCTAATTCCTTGACCAAAAAAAAAAAAAAAAATTTATACTTATCTTCTTACAACCTCAGAATCACTATGTGCGTCTCCCTTATTACTTTCTCCCCCAAGAACCAACCCTAACCATATATACATAAGTCTCTCTCTCTCTCTCTCACTATATATATAAATACACACAGCTGTGTTTGTCCATATTATATACACATATACATATAGTCCAAAACCAAAACGAAGCTTTGCCACAATGCAAGACCAAACCTCTGAAGTCTCTTTCTCTCCCAGCTTCAACAGCTACTCCTCTGATTCTCTCGCCGAAACCGCCGCTAAAGTCAGCCGAGAGTTCTGCAAATTGAACCTGGAAACCTCCGGCGACGCTCCTCCGCCGGAATTTCACGGCGTCGCCGATGACGAAGACGACGATTTCGAGTTCGTTTCGCTTTCTACGGCCGGCGACGAGGTTTTCCTAAAAGGAGCTCAGATCGGCCCTGTCTTTCCTGTCTTCAATCGCGACCTTCTACTAGGCGATTTCGATGATGGCAGTCGAAGTCGTTTAGGTCTTCGCGATGAGAACGAGGTTCCCGATCCGCCGTCATCGTCTTCATCGTCATCGTCGGAGGTCGACGAATTGGACGGGATTCCTGAGGGGACGTACTGCGTGTGGACTCCGAAGGGCGTTCCGCCGTCGCCAGCACGGTGCGAGAAGAGCAAGTCCGCCGGATCGTCGTCCTCGAGGCGGTGGCGATTCCGCGATCTGCTCCGGCGGAGCCACAGCGACGGCAAGGACTCGTTCGTGTTCCTGACGCCGTCGTTTGGATCGAGGAAGGCTTCGACGGAGGAGAACAAAGCCACTAAGACCGAAGAGAAGCCGATCGGAAACAGAGGATATGGTGGCTCCGGTGTCTCCTCCGCCGCCGCAATTGGCGGCGGAAAGGGGAAAAAGAATATGGCGGCGGCTCATGAGGTTTTCTATGTGAAGAACAAAGCGTTGAATCCGAAAGAGGAGAAAAAGCGGTCGACGTTTCTTCCGTACAGGCAAGATTTGGTTGGGTTCTTTGCAAATGCGAACACCATGGGAAGAACCTTCCCTCCTTTCTGAGCTTCTGGAATGGAAAGAATCTTCCCTAATCCCAATTAAAGTTTTGTCCTTTGTCATTAGATCATTATAGCTTTCCTTTTTTTTTTTTTTTTGGTTCTTTTCTTTCCAAATTTTGTTTTCCAGAAAGTTATTGTAGTTTTTATAATACATATTCAAAACGCTGTATTGTATTTATTTATTTATTTCTAATTTTTGTCATTAATTTCCCCGAGAGTTGTAAATAGTATGATTTTGTATTTAAATAAATAAAAAATTGGAGTGCCCCTAATGCAATAGCCAAATCAAGAGTAATGTAATTTACAACTATTGTTTAGTATGATTATGCACCGGATTATGTGATGTTTTATAAATTTCTCGAAGTTTCGGGCTTCTTTTTTTTTTTTTTTTTTTTTTTTTTTTTTTTTTTGGGGTGAAAAGGCTCCAAGTTTTGCATGCATTTTTTGTTTGTTTCTCACCAAAAAAGGAGGCACAGTATCTTGAGCATGATATTTATTCAATATACTATTAACAAAAAATTTAATAATTTTAGACTAAAATCACACTTATTGTTATGCAGTCAGTTATGGAATTAACACTAAACTACATCTGTAATCACTAATTATATCATTTTAGTAATAATATAAGTGAATTAAATGTTACGTTTCTCACTTTAATAAATTATGTATAAAGAAGGTTTAAGAGGATCATTGTATATGTATATGTACACTCTGGTCTTGATGCTAAATATAAAATCGAGTCAGCCTTGGATTGCTTCTAAATAGTGAAACTTATATTTCTGAAATAGTCTTTAAGTATGTGTGAATATTGCTTTTAAATAACAAGGTCAATGGTAGATTTTGTCATAAAATCTACACCTTTTTTTTTTTTTCTTTCTTTCTGGCATCATAAATATTGTAATATCCTCGTTCGTTTTTTTCACTCCAGAAGAGATCTGGTTCATTTTTCTTTATGCAGAATTGTTCATAACATGACACCGCTAGAATTATGCTGTTTACTAACCATTGTTTAAATTGAGTCTACATTTAAAACAATTGGTTTTTGTCTTCTGATTGGCTAGATTGCATAAATTGTCTTCAAGTTCAATAAAAATCTTGTTACCAAGGTTAAACAAAAGATAAAGCCATTGACTAAGCCTTAATATTTGCTAAAATCTGACTTTAAACATCATTAATTCTCATTACCATATTCACGTCAAAAAGAAAAAAAAAAAAAAAAATCTCTATTAGGGGTACAGAATGCTAGCCAATCTATAGTGCTCTTTAGATATCCTATTACATAAAACCCTCTCACAATTTTTTCTACAAGGGAATCTTTTAGATCTTTAAAACTAAGTAAGAGCCAAAATATATATAAATATATTAATGATATAAGAGGGGACCTATGATTTTTATTTATTTTAAAGAAAAATGAAAATATTATCAACTTTCAAAATCGAGAGCTCCTATTCAAACCTCTTATTTCTCAATAGTTTGAGGTTACTCAAACGGGATAAGAGCATATAGTTGATGAAGGGACAATAAATTATATGTGACTGCGCTATTAATATAATTATATAACGAAGTGAACATACATGTGTGGATTTTGCAAATATATTTATGCAGGCACGCAAGAGTAAACTTTATAACTTGCTTGTTCCTAAAAAGTAGCTCTTTAATGAGATTTGAAGCGTGACCAATCACATAATTTACGTGAACAACGTCAACTTTTTTTTTTTGTTTTTTTGTTTTTTGTCATAATTCATGTACTTACGGTTGCCACGATGGTGGCATAGTGATGCTGTCGTGGCATAATGGTTTATAAGGTAAGGTTTTGAAATGTGCCAAATGGAGTTAAAAGGCTTTCGTCTAATTGTGCACAATTTGGCTTGATACTAGACCATTGAAAACTATGCATAACCAAAATTATTATACTGTTAGCGAATCCAAATAAAATTTTATTATTAATGGAGTGATGGTGCAATGATAAGGATGTTTTGTTTTTTACTTTATAGATTTGTTTAAATTCGATACTCGATAGTCCAATTAAAGATCTTACCTGGTTAATAAATCATGCAGCGTCAAACTCATAATAATATAAGTGAAATTGAACACATCTTTCATCTAAAATTGAGTCAAATTCTTTATGTTTCATTAATGGATCTCGAGATTTCTTGTATAGATGATGTAAAAAAAATGACGACATGACACTAATGATCACTTTTTTCACGCAAAGAAAACGTCAAAAGAAATTTACATAATTAATATGTTGAAATCTAACATCTGATTTTTTTTTTTATTACAAATATTTCTTCATTTTTTTAAAATTTTTTTTTGGGGTTTATCAAAAAGGTTGTAGAGATACATGGTAGTATATGCAAAAGTATTTATAAAAAGTATGGGAGTTTTTAGATAGGACCTTTCATTGTACATTCTTTGTCGGAATTGTTGTTTTAATCTTTCTATCGATTTTTCGACAGTCTTATTTATAATTAAGAGCAATTCTACATTACATGCTGAATATAAATACTTGTAAATCAAATCATTGAAAATTTAATTCTATAATTATTGTAATAGGATTAACTTGAATCTAAATTATATATCGTAATTGGATTGACTTTTTTTTTTGCCAAATAAAGGATATGGTGGCGGCTCCTTCATTTTCCGTTTCATAACACCATGAAGACAAGTTTTACACTTCCCAGAGTTGTCAGGGAATTCGAACCTCCAACATTCTGATTGGTGAGATTATTAAGATTACCTTCCGAGCCAACTCATCCACCCATGTGTGGGCAAGGTTTACATTTTATATTGACTTAAATATAAAATGTTATTAACCACGAGGGCAGTGTCTCCACTCTCTCCTGAATGACAGGTGCTAAATGTAAAAATGTCAATAAGATCACCAGCAGTTAAAGGGCACCAACGGGCTAAGGAATCTCCAATCCCTAATTACACGTCTCTCTAGAAGGCGAGAAGCTGACCAAAAAAAAAAAAAAAAAAAAAAACATAAATAAATAAAAAAACAACATTTCACAGATGTAATCCTCTCATGAAATGAAAAATTATGAAAGGATTATGCGTGATTGATGTGATTTCAAATTCCTCTAGACCTAGCTACTTATGTTCGCTTTTACAACATTGCACTTCAATTAGCGGCTCACTTTCATGAGTTCAGACAAATGGAGTCCAACTCTAGTCTGGTCTTTTTGTAAAGAAATTAATGTGAAAGGAGCCTTATGTTTTTATCATTGAATTTGATTAATATTATATTAAAATAAATAAATAAATAAAAATATTTAATTTGATATAGATTCAGGGTTCGTTTGATGTTTGGGTTGAGTTTAAGATGAGATGAAATTTTTAAGTTTGAGTTGATTAATTTTTTAAAAATTAATTACAAATTTTATTGATTTTTAAAAAAAAAAATTAAGATAAAAAAATATAATTTAATTAGAGTTAAATTTTATTATCAAATGTGACTTAATAGGTAAAAACAAAAGCATGGTCTATATCAAAAAATATGTTACCGTAAAATTTTTCTAACCTGTCTATTCAGCAGGAAACTCTCGTGTGGCCATTTGAGCCCATAATCATTATTACTAGTAAGCAATTAGTCAAAAGTTTTTTTAAGTAGAAGAAACGTCGATTCATATTGGCCTTTCCTTTTTTCTTTTTTCTTTTTTTTTAGGCTAAGGATTCTTGGCTTTTTTTTTTTTTTATAGATTCTTTTGCCTTTTGGCTCTTACTGTGACATAAAATTTTAAGACAACAAATCTTAATTCTCTCTTTTTATTTTAGATCATCTTTAATGCATTAATCTATATTATACTATATTTATTATAAAAAGATGTCAAATAGTATTATCTTATCTTATATTCTGATGTACAATGTTATTTTTATTTTTTTGTCATTTTTGTTGAGAACGGACATTTAGTATTTAAATAAATTAATAATAAAAATATTACAGTAATTTCATGATAAAAATCAAGCCACTAATTAATAAGAATCAAATGTTAAATTTGACATTGATTATATTATGTGACAATTGTATCATAAAATTTAACATATAGCAAATTTGATCTTAAAAAATAAAACTCAATTAGAAAGTTTTTTTTTTTTTTTTTCCTATCCAAATACCAAAAATTATTATTAACCTAAAATTTTAACATTGGAGATGCTCTTAAATGTTACATTTATGATATGTATGTAGTTTTCAATACTTTATTCCTATTAATTAAAACAATATTATTTATTGTTAGAATTACCACTAAGGGTTTGTTTGGTGAAACGGTTTGAGTTGAGATTTTTAAGTTTAAATAGTAATTTTTGTTGACTTTTTCAGAAAAGATAAAAAAAAATTTCAGAAAAAGACAAAAAAAATTACAATTCAACTTAAGTTGAACTGATATGCCAAACTCCTTCTAATATTGGCCAATTCTTTCAGTCACACGTGTCTCTGTCCTTGCTCTGTTGGGCAAAGAAAGCCGGGCGTGAGGGGACTTCTGGAATTAATGGAATTCACAGCAAAAGTCAATTATATATATAAAAAAAAAAAAAATTTCACAGCAGAACAAAAAAAAAAAAAAAAATAATAATAATAATAAAATAAAACCCATGAATCCATTTGAACAATCATCGACATGCAGTGGACCTTCTAGATAGGCATGTTCTGACTACTTGTATCATATGTAAGTTTATTTATTTAATTTAATTTTTTGTTGATTGGGAAAAATAATTTTTCTACACACTAGGACTTCCACTAATTTTTCTGGCTTTTTGTCTCCTCTTTGGTTATTATGGCAGACATTGAAAATTAGAAGAACAACGACATTATACGTTAGTGAACGATCCCCTTAATAAAAAATTTTAGTGCAAATCTTTAAAGTTCTATTCCATGTTTTTATTTCTCTCATTTGTTATTTGTCATTCATTCTCTTTTACTTTTCTGTTCCCCTAATCATTTTAGACAGACTGTTTCGTTCACTTTATTATCGGAATTGACATTATATTTTTTTAAGATAATTCTAGCTTTATTGTTTTCCTTTAAAATAAAAAACATTTGGTAGATGGAGTAAAATATTATCCATTTAAACAAATTTTATCCCAATATGTTTTCAGCCAGAGATCAAGAACTCTCATTTTCAATGTAAGTGATGCCGACTAGCAACAAATCCTTCGAGTTACGTGTGTTGCAAGTAATGGTGACATTTTTACTTGAGGGTTGTTAAAATATTTGTGAAGATCATAATTTTTTTTGGTCCCAATTTGGTTTAAATTTCCTAATTCGAACGATTAATCAGTAATTAATCGTATATCAATGCATGCTTCATTACACATTAATATTACTGCCATATCAATGATTGATGACTAATCATTGCATTAATATGTCGGTATATGAGCTGAGGAGTTTAAACTTAAGACTCGAAGTTAAGGATTAATTGCTTGGAATTACTTCAACCTAAGTTTTGCAATATTAGGAATAAAATAGAATTAATCGTAATATGAATAAATTAGCAAATATAAAAATGAAATATGGAATTTGACTTTTTCATTGAAAGTTGCTTGAAGTTGCAAAGACAAGAGGGTACGTAAAAAGCACATGAGATTGAGGCTGTGATCCGCTAGATGAGGATCATGTTTCCAGACCGGTATTGAAAGTAGTGCGCAATGTGTTCGAAAGTACTATCTTCCTCTTCAAATTTATCCAGTTTATTATTATTATTATTATTATTTATATCCATCCTTAAATTTAAACCATTCTTAATTAAGCAAACTAACATTAATATATAATGCTAATAATGTCAGTGTCTTCTAGAAACACATGCATGGATTGGCTGGAAATTGCGGGGGGCAAAAAAACGACATAGGATTCTCTCAATGAGAAAACGACAAAAAGCAAAAACAAAGACAAAAACGACACGAAATTGATTACAGTTTTTTCGTTTTGGCCTTTTGTTTTTGGTAGAAAAACATTCAGGAATTGATTACAGTTTACTCACTACAGGAAGCCAACCGATCAACTTTTTACTTTTTATCTTTTAAGGAATTCCTGATCTAGGGGTGAGCATACGGGTGGATTGGCGGTTTCGGGTGGGTGCAGGTCGGGTTTTTTCATGGGCGGGTTGATGATTTATAAAACCGCAAACCGCCCAAGGATAGGCAAGCGGTGTGCGGGTGGATTGCATGCGGGTTGGCCCATTTGGCTATTTCTAAAAGAAATTGTAACAAATGTGCAAAACAAAGATATTAAATAGGTTTTTGGAATTAATTTTAAAATAAATAAATAATTAATATGGGTGAGTTTGGTTTGTAAGTTTGAGTTAAGATTTATAAGTTTAAATAGTAAATTTTTTTGAATTTTCAGAAAAGACAAACAACTTTTTGAAGAAAAAGAGACAAAAACATGATGAAAAAAGTACAGTTTAGTTTAAACAGAGCTTTTTGCCAAACAAGGCCCCATATATATATATATATATACACACACACTTAGCTATATTATTATCACTAGTTTTTAACCTATTCCAATTTGATGTGAATTTTAAAACAGAACGTTTAAAAAACTCGATACACAAACAATTACTTCTAGCGTTGAAAAATCAATAGAAATTTTTTTATGAATATATATTTAGAATTTTATTTGTAAAAAACTTTTTTTTTTTAAATTAGTAGCAGTTGGGTCGGTTCAACCCGTCATGAAAAAGCGCAAACCACCCCCCGCCCACCAAAGCATACTAGTGGGCGGGTTGATGACGTGGACCCGCCTCGGCGGGTGGGGCGGTTTGCTGGTGCGGGGTGGGTTTTGTTCACCCCTATCCTAATCAACCATCTTGATTGAACACAGCATTTTTTTTTTTTTTTTTTGCTGGAAAAAAGCACAACGTATTTTTTTTGTTTTAAAAAAAATTAAAAGGAAAGATTCATTTAACACACAAGAACTTTAAGAAATTCTTACAATAGGGATTTTGTAGCAATATTGTATATATTTTTTAACATAAAACTTGTACTCTATGTTTAGGTTTGAGTCGTCATCACTGCGTTGGTCAGGGTATATAGATAATCCACTTGGTGAGGAATCCATATATCACGTGGGGGGCTATTGTTACGCACAAACTATCTCTATTGTTACGCACAAACTATCTTTCTAAAGCGGTCAATTGTAGTTAGATCGGGCGGTCCTATCTACTAGGTGGTAAAAGAAACAACCAAGAAAATGTTAGTAGAACAAGAACGTTAGATAAGTAAATAATTAAAGAAAAGTGAAAGAGAAATATATATTTTTTATTTTTGTTTGTGAAAATTAAAAGATAAAATGTAATTTAGAGACTTCGACAAGAGAAAAACGGTAAAGCATCGAGAATCTTTTATGTATTTTGTATTCTAATTGCAAAATTGATTCATAGATCACTCGATTGCATATTTCACATCTCAAATACACAATCGGAAAATATGGATTTTAAGCTCTTAAAAATTCACAAAAAGTATTTTAAATAAACTAAGTCTTCACTTTGATTTCCAAAAAGATTATTATTATAAGTTATCATAAATCAACATAATACTTTTCATAGCAATTTACAATAAAAGACAACTTATAAAATAATTCAAGCAAATAATTATGAGACAAAATTACATAAATAAAGCAAGACTAATACTAATATTAAATAAGGCACATAATATTTTAAAATAAAAAAAATTAAAATAAAGAAGACTTAATTTATTCAAAATATAAAACACTACAAAATAAGAGAATCAATATCACAAATATAACACTCAATACATAATCTCATATTCAACCTCACTAATAAAAGAATTAGCCTAGCCTGTTTATTATTTTCATAAATTGTGGAAAGAAAGTATGAAAATAAATTGCATGACAAAATTAGAAAAGCAAGAAAAATGTGTCTATAAAAATACACTATGTGACAATAACCCCCAAAAGCTTTAGCTGATTCCCCTATTTATAGAGTTTTGGAATGCTAAGGTTCAGCTAAAAGCAATAAAATTCGTGGGAGAGTTGTTGTGATAAGTGGGAGAAGTGCTGAAACACTGATGCAAAGTAGGGAGGCTTTGACACATGGTACCCGCTGATTCGTGGTATTAAGAAAATGGGATCAGATGTTAAGTTAGTGGGGAACAAGGGTGGACCCACACACCACATGTCACGCACGGATTGGGGGAAGTGGGAAGGCTTACATCAGCTTCCAGCAAAGCGGCACCCATGCAAAGAGGGGAAGGCGCACAAGTGGACACGTGAAAGAGAGGAACTCGCGCCCTGATTGGCGCGTGTTCTGACGCGCTCGAAAGGACGAGCTGGAGAGGAAAATGTGGCGGGGCCCACTCTGACTCGGCTCGGTGGCTTGGATTCGGCTTGGCTGAGTGACTTATGAAGCAGCTGATTATGCTTGGTTTTTGGGCTGAAATTTTCCTTCTTTTTCATTTGTTTAATGACCCATTTGCATCTTTCTTTAAAATAAACCTGAAAATCAAAATAAATTAAATTATAACTAAGTATTTTCAATCTAAAATTTTGCAATAAAATTATGAAAATATTTAATTAAAACTCAATTTATTAATCAATTAAAAACATCAAAAGTATATTTTTGTGCACTTGTGAGGGACATTTCATCTCTCCAAGATTATCTGAACATTTTAAACTTTATCCCTATAATCTTTTTTTTTTTCCAACAAAAAAAAAAAACTACCATTAAATTTCTTATCTTTTATACTTTATGTTATAAGTGTCATTCTTCCCTTCAAAAAAGGGCAAAAAATGTGCCATTTGTTCACAAGTTGCTCTTCCAGTATATTCGAAAAAAAAAACCTCTTTATAACTATTTTCTTTTCCATGCTTGAACCGCAAAAAAAAAAAAAAAAAAAAAAAAAAAGGAGTAATTTATGAAAAAAAAAACACTACACATGTAACATCATCAATTTGTTGATTAATATTAGATAAATCGTCGATTTGTTCCTGACCTTTCTACAAAATTACAATTTAATCTTCATTTTTTTTTTAAAAGATCTTGATTAAAAACTCCTTGAGCGCTTTAAAATGATAAAAAATAATAATTTTGAGTTGGGCCTGTTTAGTGGAGTAGTTTGAGTTGAGATTTTTAAGTTTCAATAATAAATTTTTTGAATTTTCAGAAAAGATAAAAATTTTTTTGGAAAAAAGATAAAAATCTTTTGGGAAAAAGACAAAAAAAAGTTTGAGTTAAATGGAGTTGGATGGATGAACCAAACTCTCCCTAAAATTTTGATAGAAAATATCACTTAAAAAGCAAACATGATTTACTGTTTAATGATAATTAAGAAAAAATCACATTATTCATACATACATATATATATTTTATATATATATAAATATTATATACGTAATTTGTTGAATCTAATTTTTAACTTCTATTAATAAAAAAAATTATTTTACACTTTTTAAAGAGTTTATGAAAGCTTTAGTCAAGGAAAAAAAAATTGTAAACGAAATTGTGACTTCGTGAAAAAGTTAGGAGCAAGTGGATGGCAAACACTCACAAAGGGAAAGTTTGGTGTGTAAGTTTGAGTTAAGATTTATAAATTTAAATAGTAAATTTTGTTGACTTTTCAGAAAAGATAAAAAAAATTTTGAGAAAAAGATAAAAATTTTTGGAAAAAAAGACAAAAAAAAGTTTGAACCAAACTTATGACCAAACAGGGTCAAATTTATGAGGCCGATCGATTCAAGACACGTGTCGTTTCTCATGTCTTTTTCCGTAAGAAGTCGCTGGTTCGGATATTATCTTGTACTTTAAAATATAAATAATATTTTTTTTTAATTCTGAGGACAGTACTTCTACTTTCTTAGATATTTGGCGCCACCGGATTTGTTCAATGCCCCCAAACCTATATCACAAGTTCTACACCCATATCCTCCCACCCTTGACAATGTGGTATCTCCCTGGACTTACGTCTTCATGACAATTCGAAATTACACGAACGCCCTCACTCCCATCGTGTTCTCTTACTTGGCGACAGATTATTGGATGTAGAATCTTCCAATCGATGAGTTCGGTAGTTGCTCGTCGCCGAACAGTTCAACGTGGCGAGTGTCCAGATCTTCGTGAGATGGGACCCACTCAAAAAGCCACACGTGGGCTCGCCCGAACTCCATGGCTTCTCTCTCTACATCACTTTTTCTCTCCAGGACGTTCCTCTTCTTCTTCACAGTCTCACACTCAGAAATGGATATTTGGAGCTAAAGACGACAAGACCACCGCCGTCGTCATCTCTCTCGGCCACAAAGCCTAGCAGAATGTCCGCTCTGCAACTCCCCTGTTGCGGAGCTCTCGCCGCCGACCGATCTCTGCCGCCTCGGTCGGCCGCGACGCCGTTTTGGGGCGGCCGAATCGTCCGCACTCCCGTAGCGAGGGATAATCTCCGACGCTGTTCCGATGGCGGGGGAGGACTTAGGGTTTCGGCGATGTTGAGTGGTTTTCCGTCGCTCAAGATGAATCTGAACGAGTACATGGTCACTCTCCAGAAACCGCTCGGAATTCGTTTCGCGCTTTCCGTCGACGGCAAAATCTTCGTTCACGCTCTTAAGAAAGGGGTACTTGATTTTTCTTCTCTTTTATCGCTTTTTTTTCCCCCCTAAATTTCTGAGATTTTATTTGATTTAAAGATTTCATTTTTTTAATCCTTTGGCTGTTGAAGGGTAATGCGGCGAAGTCCAGGATAGTTATGGTGGGCGACACTTTGAAGAAGGCAAGTGATTCGTCTGATGGCAGGTTTATTGAAATCAAGGACTTTGGCGATACCCAGTATGATATTTATTTTTATCCTTATTTTAATTTCATTCCAAATTATTATATTCTTAATCCAGCTAGCTACATTGCCAAAAGATGATTAGAGTCTAAGTTTAACATTTCAAAATTAAAATATCTCCAAATGATTTTTCATTTTTATTTTTTACAGTCTTTGGTTTCTTCAGGAAGATGCTGAAGGAGAAAACCGGGTCTTTTAGCCTGGTCCTTGAGAGGCCCTTCTCTCCTTTTCCAATTCAACAACTGGTTCTCTTGAATGGTCTAGATAACTCATTTAACAAAGGTAGAGTTCCGATCGCCACCTGGAACAAGAGATTGTTGGCGTCGAATTTGCAATCGTCTCCTGAGAGTAGTGGCAATTCTGGTTTCGTGATGTTCTCTTCGAAGTTTCTAAAACCTCAAGGATGGGAATTTCTGAATGAGCAAAATGGACATGTTCAATCCCAATTGCAGAAGAATGCGGTTACCTCACCCGTGCCCGTGAGCCAACTAGTTAGCATTTTCTCTGAAGACGAGCCTGGAGAGGGCGATTGGGCTCATGGGAATTTCCCGCTAGAGGAATATGTTAAGGCACTCGATCGGTCTAAAGGCGAGCTTTACTATAATCATTCGCTTGGGATGCGTTATAGTAAGGTGTGCTATTCAGCTATTCTTGTGCTATAAACTTCTGTTGGTTATTGTGAACTCTCACCATTGATTAACGAGGACTACTTACAATTATATTCTATGTAACAGTATCTTTATTCACAGATTTGGTCATTTTTTTATTTTAATTTTTTTAGATTACGGAGCAGATATATGTTGGATCATGTATACAGACAGAAGCGGATGTAGAGACCTTGTCAAACACCTCGGTGAGTTCCGTGACACTTATTTTAAGCAAGCCGCTTATCTCGAATATGAGTTGTTGGAAACCTATCACATTGACTAAATTATAGAGGGTGTGCTTATATATCTACATACTTAATAAGTGGCTGGAGAAGATTTAGTAATTGCTTTTTAAGTAGTTTTTATTTTCAATTTGCAGTCAAAAACTTCGTGTTTGATATTGGCTCTTATATTGTGTCTGGTTTTTCCACTTTGAATTTATGCTCTTTAATTGCTATGGAACTTTGGTTACAGGGAGTCACTGCTGTGCTTAATTTCCAAAGAGGAATTGAGGCAGAAAATTGGGGACTTGACCCCAAGTTGATCAATGAGTCATGCCAAAAATTCGATATCCTGATGATCAACTATCCTATAAGGTAAAATATGCAATGTTTCTTGAAGCAAGAATAATGCAAAATTTATGATATCAATCTGGATGATTCCGCGCACTTAAGAAGGGTGCGTGAGGAAGTCTCAAATGGAACAAGATAAAGTCTTTTTTACCCAGAGCTCGTTAGCCGGTTACAACTTGGTAAAATTTGGAATCTGGTTTTGCAGGGATGGAGATTCTTTTGATATGAGGAAGAAACTACCATTTTGTGTGGGTTTGCTTTTACGGTTGTTGAAAAAGAATCATCGTGTTTATGTTACTTGTACCACTGGATTTGATCGATCTCCCGCTTGCGTGATAGCATACCTTCACTGGATGACTGACACTTCCCTTCATGCAGCTTATAATTTTGTTACTGGGTTGCATTCATGCAAGCCTGACAGGTTATTCCCAGTAATCCTTTTTGTATCCCTCCTTGTTCACTTGTCTTCCATCTTGTATGGCATGTCGTCTTCGTTTTTACCTAGCTGTTTTTCATGGATTCTGCGAGCAGAGAATTTATTCCCTTCATGATTGCTGCAGACCGGCAATTGCTTGGGCAACATGGGATCTCATAGCTATGGTGGAAAATGGCAGGCATGATGGACCTGCAACACATGCTGTAACATTTGTGTGGAACGGGCAAGAGGTGACTGATATTTTCTGATTTCGGTTCTATTCTTCTTCTAGCCTAGCTAGATAAGAGAAGAGTTTATGATTTGCCAGTGCTTCTTCTCAGTCCACTTTATGTTGTTTTCCAGGGAGAGGATGTAAATCTGGTTGGAGATTTCACTGGGAATTGGAAAGAACCAATTCGAGCAAATCATAAAGGTGGACCAAGATATGAAGTGGAAATTAGACTTCCGCAAGGAAAGTAAGTTTATAGTATTCAGTTTCTTGTTTGGTATTCTAATTTAACTCATATTATATGCACTACAATGGTAAGTCTTTCTGTTATTTCGTTTAATGAAAATTTTTGTTTCTGATAAAAAAGAAAGAGGTGACTAAAACACTTGAAGTGCTACGATTTCAACGCTGATTCTGGATCTCTAATACCAGTTAATATCCAAATCCCACGAACACATTTATGCCCATCCCAACACATTTAGGCAACTCATACTATAAGTTGGTGTCTTGTACATTTTTGGAGGACTTGAGCTATATACTCGTGGTGTTCAGGTATTACTACAAGTACATTGTTAATGGGCAATGGCGGCATTCAACGGCGTCACCTGCAGAAAGGGATGACAAAGGGAATGTGAACAACATCATCGTGATCGGTGATACTGCCAGTGTGAGGCCCTCGCCAGTTCAACAGCAAAAGAAAGTACGTGCATTCATTTCCTGTCAACAATTTTCTTTGAACATAGGATTTGTCGCTCCCGCAGCCTCACTTTCGATTATTATATTTGTTCTAACGATTTGTTTACCATTCTTTTAGGATGCAAACATAGTGAAGGTGATTGAGAGGCCATTGACAGAAAATGAGCGCTTTACGCTTGCAAAAGCAGCACGATGTGTCGCGTTCTCTGTGTGTCCAATCAGACTATCTCCCAAGTAGTTGGTCACAAACTCACATGATTCGGACCAGTTTTGGCTCTTAAATTCGGGGCTAGAGAAATCTGCAGCAACAATAACAATAACAAATGCTTCTCGAGGCATAGACAATCGTACTTTGGAGCAGGCACATAATTATCAAATCCTAGTTCCAAATGTTTTGAGTAAAATTTTATCTACTTGTTTATTTTGTTACGAGACTCAAGGTTACCTTGTTAATTCCGCTCTCTCTCTCTCTCTCTCTCTCCCTCCGGTTGGAAAAGGGTGACAATTCCCTGTGTTAATAGAATTACACAAAAGAAGAATTTTGTTGCTGATTGCAATAAGATTAAAAGAATAAGCTGTCATGTGGACGACATTTGTTTGGAGCATCTCATTTCTTTTCCTCGTCTTAAAAATTTAAAGTAATCAATCAAGTTGTTGTTGTTGTTTTTATTTTTTTTTTAAAGAAAAAACTGCAATTTTTTCGACTTCTTTTACAATTAGAGGACATATATGATACAAATTCAAAAGGGTTGCATAATTTAATGCTTCATTATGCTTTGCATATCTCCATTTGAACTAGAAGACATCTTTGGCTTCGATAGTAAAGAAATCTAAGCAGGCAATTTCATTTTTCTTATACCAAGAAAACAACTAAAATTCCCTTTAAAATAAATATCTGAAAGCAAACCGCCAAGGACCAACACTGGAAACAAATTCAATAAAAAGAAAGCTAAAGCTAATTACAAGAAATCAACCTTACCATAGATTTCTACTTCTGAAAAAAAGTAGAATTGTGTTCAAATAATCACAACAAACGACTTCAACACAACGACACAACTCAAAATTCGCCAGCACATCCACAAGCTTTAGTCATTGGTTTTTAATTTCTTGCATAAACTTCTTATGTTTTTTGTTTCGTAAATTAACACTTTCCAACAAGATTTTCAAACGTAAAGCATCACTTGACCTTTTCCAAATCAAAGATCTAATCTAACGGAGTTTGTCAAAAAAAAAAAAATTTTTCATAAGAAGCAAAAACAATAAATCAGAGGAGTGCATTGATGCGCAACTTTCAAACAAAATAATCATGAGTTCAATCCGACGAGAGGCGCATTAAGAGTTTTTACATTATCTCACATCAATGCCAAGATGATGGAAAGTATATAACCCACAATATATGCTGAAAACTGAAAAAACATGGATTACTTTTGTCTTGTATGCACTCCGAGGGTCCACAAGCCACTGCTCCGGAAAGAGAACCATGCTATTGAAGCAGCGAAATTGCCTCCCAAACCTACATCCTCATGCCATTATCTTTGCAGACCTCACATAAAGGCTGTCAACAACCTTACCAATGTTAGATATGGTTTCCAACGTAGCAGGGTATATGGCATCAGTCTTAGGATCGTCGAAAATGATGAGGCATCCAGCACCCTGGTCCAAAGTCCCTGCAAACTTCTTATCAAGAATCATCTGAGACAACTTCTTCTCCACATGATCAACCGGCAGCTCGATCAGTTCAGCAATATGAGCAATCTCCACTCTCGAGAAAGGCTCGATCAACCTGCAAAGATTCTGCTCCAACAGCGTGTCGTAGAGGGACGACAGGTGCCTGTGGACAATGGGATCTTCCTCTAGCTGAGCCTTGAAATCACTAAGAGCCGTCTCAAAGAGCTTCAAAGAGCGCTTCGAGTAAGCATCAGCAACAGCTTTCATGGCATCCAGCTCCGGCCCCACATACTGCAAACCTGCTTTGGATGAAATCACTCCCGCAACATCATCAGCCTGGTTCACCATAATCTTGCACAGCAACATATACTTGAGGCTAAACACAGCACGAGGATCTTCAAGAGCGTTGAAGGCTTCAAATGCCTCGAAGAAATAACTATAAGCAGTTTTGTAATCCTTTTCTTCAGCATGAAGGATTCCACTCTGCAAATCAATAGTGCCCTGTTGAGCTGGAGGCACATAAATGGCATTGGCTGCTGTCCTTGCTGCTGTGAGAGCGGCTTTTGCTTTCGGAAGATTCCTCAAAGAGAAATGCAGCTTACTCTCCAACAAGTCTATGTCTACAAGCAGAAGCTTATCATCAAGCCTTCTCACTTCCTTGACCAACCCAGAAAGCAAATTCAGCGCCTCCGAATACTCCTTGTTCTCCATCAAAAGAGCAGCAAGCCTCGCCTCGACTCGCTGCCGGAGAAAAGTCCGCTTCTCGGCGCGGGTCCACTCCACCATCTCCTTGCAAAGGGAGATCTGAAGATCAGCAGAAGTCCCTGGAATCTTCGCCACGGCATCGATAATCCCTCGAACAATCTTGGCAGTTTTTGCCTTGGGGATCAAGTTAAAGAAAGGCCTCAATTGGGTCAGGAGGTTCCTGAGATCCTCAGCCCGATTTTCTTGCCTAAGAAGATCCGAAAGATTCGAAATTGCCTGTTCCTTTATCCTCAGAGCTTCAGAGGAAGACGACGGATTTTCGAGAACCCGATAGAGAATAGAAATAGATTCGGATGGGGTTTTGGCTTCTAAAGCCTGGGCAATCGAGTCGGTAGTGGCTGGTAGACAAGATGACGAAGACATTGTTACCGAAGACTGCCCTGAAAATACCTAACCCTAACCCTAGCCCTGCAAAAACAAGGGAAAAAAACCACCCCCAAAATTGGATTGAAAACTTAGAAAAACTATACCAATCATCAAACAAATTCCAAAATTAATGCAATTCAGTGTAAAAAGCTATTATTTTCCCTGGTGATTCTGATTTAAAATCTGAATCATTTCGAATGAAAAATCATCAAAATGTTAAAAAACTATTGTATTACTGATTCGTCAAAGAAGAAGAAGAAGAATAAGTACCTGGAGAAGTATTGAGAGGACTAGAATGGGAGAGATCTGAACGATGGAGAGGAGAAGAAAAGCTTCTGAATTTGGGTTCCTTTCTTGCTGCCTAGGGTTTATAATTGTTTTCTACTGTATAATTTAATTCTTTATTTTATTTTATTTTGTGTTTTTTTTTTTTTTTCGAATAAAAGAAAAAAGCATAAAAGCGAATTAAAGCCCAATAGGCCTTTTCAAATGGGCCCAAAAAGTGATTGAGAAAAGCCCAAAAGCCTCAAATTAGAGCTGGAAACCAGTAAAGTCATTTGCAGAAATTAGGTGGCATGCAAAGTCTTTTACATATCTTTAAATTCCCGTTAAAGTTTATTTTCAATTCCCTTTTTTTTTTCATATTGATTAGCCTATTTATATAACTGAAATCTTACATTTTAAAATTCATGATAAAATCTAAAACTGAAGTCTTTTAAGGACGTTCTTAGAAATTCCAATTTATATCAAAGCACTTAAATTTAAGTTATCCTATAAGATATTTAAAATTATTTATATTTCTTAGTATCTATTAAATTATAGTGATACCCCCGACCCAATTTAATTACTGGTCTCTTCGACTTTAAATTTTTATAATAATGAGGTTTAATCGTGAAAAGAGTCACCAAATCAAGCCTATGTCCATTGTCTTTTTGAGCTTAAACTATGACTCAACACGAATGCAAAGAATTTTTAAGTGTTTGCAAAGAAAAATGCTATATAATTTCATATCCTACCAAAAATCAAAACCTAGCGTTATACATTTAAGCTGATATGTGTCCTGTAACCTTATGTGCTTCTTAAAAATTTAAAAACAAGTGTTTAAACTATAAAATTTTAACGCGTATATGTGGTAAAAAAAACCGACATAATAATAAATTAAAGTACTTATTATTTAAGTTCAAAAAGCAGCGAATAATTAAAATGGGTGTCTTAAGGTTTTATTTGGTATTTAAATTTAACTCCAATTAAACTGTACTATTTTATCTTAATTTTTAATATTTTTCTGAAAATTTAACAAAATTTATAACTAATTTTAAAAAAATCAATTAATTTCAACTTAAAAATTTCATTTCCAACCGATAAACTAAACGCAAGCTTAATAAAACTTTGACAAGTCATTAAACTCTTATAATCAAAAGACTGTCGCAACACAAATGAGCTCCTGACCCAAATATCTTACGAAACAAAGTGTTTGATAAGGAAACAACATAACAAGAAGCAAACTGAGTATAATGTCAAGAAGATGACCAGAGGATGTCGACATGGGCCTAAATTTGGTTTGCTCAAAATGTCGACACTTTGAAGCTAGTTGCTATATATCCCTTACCCTTTATAAACGTTTCACACAAATTGATCTCTTCTCATCACTTCCTCTCTCTCTCTCTCTCTCTCTCTGTTTCTCTCTCTAGACGAAGATGACCAAGAAGAATCTGTGCCATGGAAGATGGTTACCTGATTTCAGTACCGGATTTGTAGTGACCGTACAGGTTTGAATCAACCTTTCTCTCTCTCTCTCTCTCTCTCTCATATGACTAATTGGGCACAATAATCATACACAAAATTTATTATAAATTGTTAGATTTTCAAAAAAAAAAAAAAAAAAAGTGAGTGCATACACATGGCATGTTAAAATAACTCCGCCAATGGATCCAAGAATAGAATGTTCAAAGAAAGAGAGATAGTCTCTAGTTTTGATGGTCCATATCAACATGGATTCAGTATACTAGGATATACCTTTATAAAATGAGAATATTTATCCAATATTTTTTTCTTATAGATTTTTTTTTCACTTCATTTAGTGTGTTCATTTAGTGTGAGCTCTGTATGGGTCTCATATTATAAGATCCACCTTCTATTAATGAGAATGTAACCTTTAATGTATATGTCTAAGATTTTTATCCACTTAATTACTGGTTCGGATTTTTATCATATTGACCACTTTAATTTATTTGACAATATAAGAATGCAAAAATCTTGAAGCTATTATAGATGGAACATATTCCAAAGATGCATGTTTTTTTGGCATTCCTCAAAAAACCTCTTATCATTGTTCTTTCACAATCTCCTCGCTACAAAACATACTATATATTTCCATCCTTTAAATTTCTCAATTTCCTCCCAATTTTCCATTCTACCAAACATGCATTTTAACAAGTAGCTGGTTTGGTCCTCTAATTTTTTTCCCCCTAAGACGTAAAACAACTTGTATGCAGAATGAAATCGCAATAAAAGTTGGGTTTTTTTTTTTTTATAAAATTAGGATATGGTTGGTTGAGAGATTGTCATCAATGATATCTTCCTAACTAAAAATTAGAGCACGTATTTAAGTGATGTGAAGGGCTATGATAATTAGCACAATATGTTATATCTTATGAGAAATCAAACAAGAGCGTTGTCAGAAATCATCGACGACAATAACCTAGTGTCGTTGCCGTCGTTTTATAGAAAAAAAATCAATATTCCACTTCCAAAAACTGATAAACACGTCGAAATCAAACGATGAAGTATTAACTATTGCAAAAACGACATCTCCAGTCATATTAATTCACCGTTTTCAGTCATCCAAATATATAAATCTTACATTGTCAAGTTGCTACTTCTTCTTGTCGTCGCTCTGGTATTAAAAAATTCCTTTTTTGTTTTTTTTATTTTATTTTTTTGTCGTCGAGGTAGATAAATACTCTTACACAAACACATAGCACTATGCATGTAATCTTATTAAAAAAATTATATTATTACAAGAATTGATTTTTGAAAATGTTCTTCAAAAAAAAAAAAAAAAATTACAAAGTGGGATCGAACTTAAAACCTCCTCCAAAACATCATCCAATCTAAATCCCCAATGTCACTAGACCAAATAATCAGGGACGTAGTTAATGAAGGACTAGGGCAATTAATCCCCCCTCAACTTTTTTTCAAAGAAATACCCTGCAATTTAGAAGCAAATTTCATAGTAGCGCCCCCATAAAAATGAAAACTTGCTCATAATCTTCTCTAATTATCTATTATATAATATCAACTCCTATTAAAAATGTCTAGTTTAGTCACTGCAAATAGTCCTAGTCTTCTCGTAGGCCATGCCATGAGAGTAAGACTCTTTTTTTATATGATCTTCTTATCTCTTAGAAGCCACAAAGTTCTCACTATGTATCAACATTACTCGAAGTACCTGGAGATACCCAAAAGTCACGAGAGCAACAAATGCGCTTGGTATAACTTTGTTCTCAAAAAAAAAAAAAAAAAAAAAAAAAGAGCCCACAAGAAATGCGCTTGGTAAAACTTTGTTATCAGAAAAAAACCACACTAAATGCGATATGTCGGATATTCAAAAATCCGACCGTAGGATACCATACATTCCACAAGAACCAAGTTTTTTAGGATAGGCCTTATCTCTTCAATCCTTCACACATTTTCTGTTGCATCTGGACCATTTAATCTATTTGATTTCACTGACGAATATTACTTGAAGATAACGCTCCAGAAGATTATATATGTCCTCTTGTGAAAACAATTTTCTTCTCTCTATTTATCACTCATACTTCTTACCAAATATAATCATAATTATATAGACTATCAATTTGGCCTCATCGGAAAACGTTATTATTTCTATTTTATTTATTTTACATATTCTAAAACAATAACCAAAAGGGTTTATTTTAATTTCTTCTTTCTTTCTCTCTCTCCTCCCCCCTCCCCCCCCCCCCCCCCCCCCCCTCTTTTTTTGGAACAAAAGTGAGTACTTATAAATATCAATGTATACACTGCTAGGTGGGTCTCAATTATATAAGTTAAACTTTTAATTCTATATATATGGTCATGTATATAAATAAAATGACCTGTTTGTATTGCATGGACATATAATTCGGATGGATCGCCTTCAGCTTTGGGACAACCGCAGAATAGGATTAAATGGACATACCGGAGCAATATTCTCTCCACCCACGTGGCAAATAGTCATTGCATGGCAATATAAAATAATCTCAATAAATGTGGATCTTAGGTCCGGTCCTGACTTGGATTGAGATCACTATAATTTTGATAGTAGAAAATAATGTCTAACTAATCAGATTATGCCACATGAAGTCAGATGCTAGAGCATATAAAATTTAATTGTAAAGTACTTAAATTTTTTAAATACGTGGCGTAACATAGTTGGTAAGACATTATTTATGATATCAAAAATTGGACAAGAGATCTGAGTCCGTTGAATATAGACCGAACGAGGCACATAACAGTAAATGAAATTGGAATTGAAATGATCAGTACGTATTACCATATGGAGACACAGATTGATTCTCCAACGTTCAAACCTCATCTAGAAAGGAAGAAGCTCTCGTTGGCTGGGATTTCGCTTTCGTTATCTGTTGCATGTAATGGTGTGGTGATATTGTGGGGTATAAACTATAAAGCTAAACCAGGTCTAGAGCCGCGTGCACAATGTCTTCAGCTTCGATCAACAGCGCCTGCCTCACCTCCGTCTCTCCCGCCGCCCAATCCTCTCTTAGGAGAGCCACATTGCGCCCTTGCGCTTTCGCCAGGCTCGGCTCTTCTTCTTCTTCTTCATCCTCTTCTCCTCCTCCTAGCCTCATCCAAAACAGGCCTGTTTTCGCTGCCCCAACCCCTATCATCACCCCCACTTTGGTAATCATATCATCTCTCTCTCTCTCTAGATCTCTATCACATAAAAAAAAAAAATGTGACACATTCATATACGAGTGATTTGAATTTTGTGACTTTTTTTTTGGGTATTAGTGTCATAATAACATGATTTTGGAGGCAAAATTCTTTGAAATTAAACAATGTGGATCCTATAGAGCTCTTTTTTTTTTTTTTTTTTTTTTTTTTTTTTTTTTTAATTTGATGTTGTAGTGTGGTTGATATGTTTGCATGTGAATTTGGGTGTTGATTAATGTGAGCTTTTTAATTACTGCACAACTATGATGATTTTAATGTGGAGGGTGAGGTGTACGTACTGCTTTTGGTGTGTTTCATATGTGCATGAAGAAAAGCTTCCATGTTTTCACAACTATTTTAGGCTTTAACTTTTTGTGGCGTTGTTGTCAAACAACTAACAAACCGATATTAGTACGGGGCGACTAGTCATTGGTTCCCTATCATGTGGACTTGTTTGATGTGGCGAGACTTGAGTGGTCTCTATGTGCTTACTTGTCACTTAATGAGACATACGTGTGTGGTTGTGTTTTTTTCCCCCCCTCTTTTTCGTTCTATAGTTATGACGTGTCACAGACAGTTTCTTTCAGTTTTCTTCCAATCTACCAATTTTTTTTATCCTCCCGAAAATTTAAAAAAAAAAAAAAAAAAAAAAAACACACACACACACACACACAAAATCAAACTATAAAACATGGCAAGGAGGTAGCTCTTAGCTAGCGAATTCTTAGGTGGATACACAAAAAAGGTATATTGTTAGAAAGAAAAAAAAAATGTCCATTTTTGCGTAGCACTGGTCTAATATATTTAGTACTCCTATAATTAGTTAGTAATATCGAATTTCTCTACGTTTGCTTCAATTCTGGTACTTTGTGAGTTAAACTCTTAACCGTGAAAAAGTGTCCAAAAATAGGCACTTTCTAATATGGAACACAAGGACTTTTCTTTTTTAGTCATGTACATATAAATTCAGTAGCAATTAATTGTTCTTGTAATACATATTTAGATTCATCTTCCTCAACTTTTTGCGTGTAATCTGCAGAGAGAAGACATGGGGAAGGAATCATACGAGGAGGCCATTGCAGCTCTTCAAAAGCTTCTCAGGTTTGTCTAAATATATACACAAGTGTGTGTGTGTGTGTGTCTCACTTTGTCACAAGCATACAAATTAATAAAAAAATTTATTTCGATATATTACAATTACCCTTTAATTAGTATTGTGTGATAATAATTAATAATGCAAAAAAGCCATGTCTGATGTCTCATATATATTTATATACAATGGACTTGTTATATGTGTGTGTGTGTATGGTGTATATATTTTTGCATAATTAATGCATGAAATAATGGTAAAATTGCAGTGAGAAAGGAGACTTGAAACCAGTGGCAGCGTCCAAGGTTGAGCAGATAACCGCGGAGTTACAGACTCCCTCAGATGGCAAACCCGCCTTTGACCCCGTTGAGAGGTTGAAGTCTGGCTTTATTCACTTCAAGAAGGAGAAATATGAGTAAGTTCTCCTCTTATATGTCTATATGTATAAGCCATAATATGTCATACACATATATGTATATAAATAGTTCTAATATTGATCATTTTGCTTTTGTTTCACAGCACCAATCCAGCTCTCTACTCCGAGCTTGCCAAAGGCCAAAGCCCCAAGGTGTGCATACGAATATCATATATGTGTGTGTGTATACATACACACACAAATAATGACTATTTAGCTTCTTAATTTGGTATAATTTTGATATATATATATATATATGTATATATTTTTGGTTGGCAGTTTATGGTGTTTGCATGCTCAGACTCTCGGGTTTGCCCATCACATGTCGTGGATTTCCAGCCAGGAGAGGCTTTTGTGGTCCGTAATGTTGCTAACATGGTCCCACCCTATGACCAGGTTTATTTCCATTACACAACACTCTTTAAAAAAAAAAATAAAAAAAAAAATAAAAACATTTTAGACTTTGTTCTTCGAATTTCGTACTTAATTAAACTCTTTCTGTTCTTTAAATTTTTGGAAAATAACATGACATGTTACGAAACTAAAATTTAAGTACCCGTCGTCGTGAGTTAAGAAATTAGGCGATAATTTGTCTTTTGACTCTGGCTTTCTTGCTTACAGACTAGATATTCTGGAACTGGAGCTGCTGTTGAGTACGCAGTTTTGCATCTCAAGGTAATTAAATTAATTACATAATCAAACTTTATAATTACGGGTTTTCTAAAGCCTAATCAATTCATTAATTAATTAATCAATTAATCTGATTTTTTTTTTTTTGGTGTCACAGGTGTCATACATTGTTGTGATTGGACACAGTGCTTGTGGTGGGATCAAGGGGCTCATGTCCCTTTCAGAAGATGGATCCACCTCCACGTGAGTTCATCCCTCAATATATAATGAATTTACTAAATGAGTTTCCTTTCTTTTTTTTTTTTTTTTTAGTTTATCCTACAAATATTTACCAAAACATATATATATCATATATATGTGCAGTGACTTCATAGAAGACTGGGTCAAAATTGGTTTGCCAGCAAGAAACAAGACCAAAGCTGCATTGGGCAGCGCCGGTCTCCCAGAGCTCTGTGGCTATTGTGAAAAGGTATACCAATTTAGTGGTATATACATACATACATATATATATATATATATATGTAAACACGACTGTAATATTGTTACGATGATGATCATTAGAGTTTTAACTCACATCAGAAACAGAAAGACGTTGCGTAAACCTTTTTGACTGATTGAAAAAAATATATATTGCGTCTTACGAATTGTATGTATGTGTGAATTATGTGTATATTAATGCAGGAGGCGGTGAATAATTCACTTGGAAACTTGCTGACCTATCCATTTGTAAGAGAGGGTTTGGTGAACAAGACTCTTGGATTGAAGGGAGGTTACTACGACTTTGTTAAGGGAACATTTGAGCTCTGGGGACTTGATTTTGGCCTTTCTCCATCATTCTCCGTATGAACATTATGAATCAATATTCCCACCTCTTGGTTTCATAACATATGCATTTGTTCCTCTCAAAATATTGTACTTAGTTATTGTGCGTTAAGTGAGTTTATTATTCGCATTATTAATAAATATAAAAAGGCGACCCCCCCTCGATCATGAGAGGTTCCTCTTTTTTTTTTTTTTTTCTCTTTTTTTTCTTTTTTCTTTTTATGAGAAGCATGTTAATTAAATAATTGTTTAAATAAAGTTGCATTTTCTAGAATGAAAGATCTATCGGACGTACCGCAAAATTTTCATTAGTGCAATTTTCTTTTTTTCATTAGGTTAAAGATGTGGCCACCATACTTCATTGGAAGCTCTAGGGACATTGCTTAGGTCGGTCGTCCCTGCAAAGACCCATGAGGCTGTTTTAATTATCAAACTATTAATGATAATTATAAACATATCTGTTTTTTGAGAGTTGAATTGGGTGTATAATTTTTTTTTCGTCCCAAGTTTCTCTGCATATGTCCAGCTCTTGTCTTTTCCAACAAAATCATATGCTTTCCACTAGAAAACTTGGCAGTTTTTAAGAAACCAAAGAGATATTATATACTAATTATAAAATCCTTACAATAATTGCTTCAAAACTTGTAAAAGCTACAATAATTCTGATCTCTGGAATCAAAGTGCATGAGACCTTTCACTAAAATAAAACCATGACTTCGTTACTAGTTCTCATGGTTAGGGGAAGTTGAAGAAACAATTGTTATCTCTGCTTAAAAGCTTCTTCCATATTAGCAATTCACGTGCATTTTTCCAATCGAAGACCACCTAAAGCACAGGCGGAGTTATATTGTGTCAAGTAGGGACTATCGTCCCTATTGAATTTTTCGTAGTTTAAAATTTAGTCTAATATACTTTGTGATTTTTCATTTTTTCTCACACTCAAAATTAATTATCCTTTTAAGCCCCTACTAAAACTCTATTGTTTTACTTACAAGCTCATTGGTCATTTATATCGAGTAAGAAATTTTTGATCGCATTGAAAATAAAAAAATCATATGAGACTTAATTTTAATATATGCTCCTATTGAATTATAAGGCTAGCTTTGCCGTTCTAAAGGAAACAATTTTAGACAAGGTAGTGCACTCAATGATTCTAAGTGCATGTAAAAACTAACACCAAGAATTATCATTTGTCTCTGCAATAAAAGAATATATTGAAGGGGTGAAAACAATATTGGAAGCTGTATATATATGCAGAACATGACTAAAAGATTGTTATTGTATTTTTTTTATAAAATTTTTTGACATCGTCTTCTCAACATTGTCGATTTTCAAGGAGGTCATGTCTCTTAAGAATGCTGTGTTTTCCTATTGTGATGTCGTTGACAAAAGATTGTTGTTTTCATTGTGTTGTCGTTCTTAAGAATCTTGCCATTATCCTAACATGATGTCGTTTTCAATAACACTGTCGTTTTTAATGTGCTGCCGATTTAAAACACTTCATTATCTTGAAGGTTGTCGTTTTAATGACATTGTGGTTTCCAAAAGCTGTCGTTTCCATATGTGATGCCTAGCATTTTGTTCGGATAGACATCTCCTGTCCAATTTTGGTATCCCAAATGATATCTAACCAATAATATCTTAGACATCATTGAAAGAAGTTAGATTTTAAAGTGAAAAAGAAAATCAGTTACAAAATATTTCAAACTTTTTAAAATGAGGTGGAATAATATTATTGATTAGACATCATGTAGGACATCAAAAATTAGACAAAAGATTTGAATCCATTTTGTTCAGTGGGGGCGTATGGTAGTATCACTTTATTTTCAACACAATCGAAAATTTCTTGAGTTCTTTTTTGTGGAAACTTACATAAGATAATCAATTTTGAGTATGGAAAAATATTTTAAATTAAATTTTAGACTGGTCGTTTGGATTTTTTTTATATATTTTTCTAGAAGATTTTGTTTCATTTCTTGTCGCTTTACAAAAACGTCATTGGTTTCAAACACTTTTATTGATGATTTCTTATTTATTTATATTTCCTTAATTTCTTTTTCTTTTTTTTTTCCCAGAAAAAATGAACTTTTAATTGGTTTTGGTTGTAATTATTTTTCTACTTCAAGAATCAAAAGACAAGTTCTTGATATTCCATCCAACTTCCTGAGATTTTTCCCGGGAGCCCCAACCACACCAAGTATGAATGTTCTTCAAGAGCTCTGAGTCTAGTCAGTAGGATTGCTCATAACTTTGAAGACAATTTGTGGAAATAATAATATCAAGTAGACGTTCTCCCAAAAAAAAAAAAAAAAAAACAAAAGAGAGAGAGAGAGAGCAAGCACCTGGCAAAAACGACACGAATTTTGTGGGTTTGGATTGGAAAAAATAGAGGTAATGTCAAATTCGGGTGACCCGAAATTGACACCGGAAAAAACGTGTTGTGTTCGGGTTGGACCCGTAGAACCCGAACACAATCTGTTTTTCATGCAGGTAAATTACGTGTCAATTTCGGATCCGACCCGAACACGACCCGGATCCAACTCGAAAAATGTTTGATATGCTTTTTTTTTTTTTTTTTTTTTTTTTTTTTAAACCCTAAAACCCCTTTACCTTTAGATGATTAGATCTAACTTAGAGGCCGACACTGCCCCATTTCTACCTCGCCTCCTCCATTCCGCCCAACTTTGTGCGGTGTGCCCAACATTCCGAATCCAAACCAGTGAAACCACATCTCCCTCTTCGTCTCAAAGAAACTCATCTCCCTCTCCGTGAGTCCGTGGTATACTAGTATGTTTCTTGATCTCCCTTTTGAGTGGTTTTTTGTTTGTATCTTGTATCCTATAATATAAATCAATCCTTGCACTTGCACTTGAGTTGGAAGTTTAATTTTATGATTTTATATTTGAAAACAATCCTTAAAACTTGTTGTTTTGTCAATGATATGTTCTTGTTGAATGTAAATTATTATTCTTCTAGGGTTTTTTTATGAATTTGGGATATAATTTTGTTTAAATTGAATTGGTTTTTGTGTCAAATTCAAGTTGCGAGTTCAACTTGGATCCAATTCGAGTTGCGGGTTCAATTCGGATCAAATTTTTGTCGCGGGTTCAGTTCGTGTCGCAGGTTCAGTTCGTGTCGCGAGTTCAGTTCGTGTCGCGGGTCAAGTTCGTGTTGCGTGTCAAGTTCAGTTCGTGTCGTGTCAACCCGTTACGGGTCCGTGCGTGTTCATGTTGCGGTTTGTAGAAATTTTCGTGTCACGAGTCGTGTTCGGGTTGGGGAAAAAAAAAATTCGACATGACTCTAATACGACACGAACCCGACACGTGACATAAATTGCCACCCCTAGCAAGCAGGCATCCAACAAGGTCTCTTGCAGGGTGATAAGAAATCCATAATTGCAATAGAAAAGTAGAAATGAAACCCAAAGAAAAGCTCACGCGGGTTCTCAAATAGTAAAGTTAAAGTCGTGGATTCAAACTCTATATATTTTATGGTATATTCAGGGATGAAATTATCACTAAATTATACGTGCAACCACTTATTTAGTATATATTAACCACTGTCCCTAACTGCAACTGCTATGTAGCACCGACTACCAAAGCTTTTCAAACTTTAGAGTTCAAAAATAAAGCTCGAGGGGTATAAAAGGTTAAAAATAATTAAAGAAAAGGGTCTTAAAACAGAAGAGAGCTCGTATCTTGTTTCAAGAATGGGAAAATACAGCACCACCAGTTCTCTTACTCTTACCGAAGATTTGTCAGTCAGCATTTCACCAACGGAGGCACGCATTGACTCTTGAACTTGATTTGTTATTCATATACAGAAGATGAATAAATGTGTCTTCTTCGAAGTTCAGCTTAAGTATGTACAATATCCTTCACGAGTGACAATTAATACACGCCTACTTTTGGTACTGTATTTCAAAATACACGCTGGGTCCATTTGGTATGTTATGACTCATCAGGCTTCGGTTCAAGTACTACTGGGATTTTCTCCTTGTGATCGCCCCGCAACACCTCCACAGTTACCTAAGCAACAGTCAAAACAACTAATTATGACTAAAAAGAGATTAATATACATATATAAGCCTAATTAAGGAAAATTCGCATAGCCCTCCATTGGACTAGAAGGGATAATTTAATCATGTTCCAGCGCTCAAGATGTTCTATCCGTCTCTCTCCTTATTTGAACATGCGGAAATGTATGCATGTCCTCTAAAGACACACCACTTCGAAGTTTCAGCAAAGAGGCTAAAATAAAATGGAGATTCTAATGGTGGGAAGTGGGAACCACAATTTTAACTTGATGTGTGATGTATGAATTGGGGTAGTTTTGTGTTGCGTGCTGCAAAATTTTAATTAAACATTCATATATGGTATATCAAACCGTTGACAAACTAATCCAACAGCTACAACTCTGGCTCCTACCGTTAGTGAAACAAGGACGGTTTTTACTATAGAAATCTCCAAATGAAAGACTAGAACTACAGGTGTATATTTGGAAGCAGGCAATTCATTAGAGGGATAAGCTTCCACGATGAGAAAACAAGATGGGAGATAGTAACGTGCACTTATAAAGTCATGTCATACCAAAACATAAACTTGTCACCTGCATTGCATAGCATGATTAACGTGGAAGATATGCAATTACATAAGCAGTACTCCCCATCTTTAGTAATGAAGTCAAAAAAAAAAAAAAAAACACATCCACACCTACCAAGACCCCGATTTTAAAAGCAACATTTTAAAAGTTGTGGGTGGATCAGAGATGTCAACTGAGTCACTCTACATTCAGCTCAAAACAATTTCCAGTCACGACCCAGCTAATCCCCGGTTCCCATTTTACTTTGTCTGCCCCAGTTTATCTTTCTTGGACAATTAACCAATGTAACAATGACATGAGATGAGCATTCAATCATGAATTCTAAGCAATTGACAGCATAGCAAGTATTCATGCCTATCACAGCGACTATAGACACGACAACTAAAATGCCTTCTTCAACTAATACCTATGCAGCACTTCTGCATATCATCTCTGCATGCTTATAAAATCTCGTTCCTATACCACTTTACTTAACATCCAATTTTTGATTCAGCTAAACTTAGGATATCAGCCTAACTACGATGATATTTTAAAATATCAGTCAAGTTATTTCTACACTCGAAGCAATTGCAGTAGTCAGAATTGAATACACTAGAGATAACTCTATCATTTCTCCACTCAAGTCATTTCCAAGTTCCAACATAATTCTACTGTAGTTATATTATGTTAGATAACTAAGGCACATCCTTATCATGCCAACATTTGTTCAAAAAAGAGGAAGAACAAGAGGTAAGTTAAAAGAAACAAAAGTAGCAAATACCTTATCACCCACGTTGCATTGGTCAAGAATTCTGTACAAGTCGCTGCCACTGGTTACCTTTGTCCCGTTCACAGATGTAATGATGTCGCCCAATATAAGTCTGCCATAGGAATCACGTTTAGTTGCTTTAAGTCCCTGCAGAATATACTTCATCAGCTCCACTGAATTGGAGAACAGCAATCATTTATTCATGCATATTGCAATAACTCAAGCCTAACACTTTCAGCTAACAAATAAAAACACGTGTAACTCAGATTTGGTACAAGAGGAAGCTGAAAAAAGTACCGCTTTGCCAGCCGGACCAGTGGCAGGAGCATCTAAGACAAGCACTCCACTAAGTCCCAACTGCTCAACAGACTGATCAGGTGCAAACTTAATCCCCAAAATAGGCCTTGTGACTTTGCCAAACTTCACCAGCTGTTCAACTATGCCACTTACCTGCAGAAGTAGAAATAAGAACCATGAATCGGTGTTAACCATAATTTGAGCATTTTGAAGTCAGATGTATAGCCCTACTCACAGTGTCAACTGGAATTGAAAACCCAACACCAGAAGATGCACCAGATGGCGAATATATAGCTGTATTTATCCCAATGAGGGTTCCCGAACTGTCTAGAAGTGGCCCTCCACTATTTCCGGGGTTAATGGCAGCATCCGTCTGAATGACATCTTGAATCGGCCGGCCGGTAGCAGCAGAACTAATTTCTCTACGAAGCCCACTACAACAAAATCATAAGGAACGAATCAGCACCGTTCTTCTTTACAGGAAGGAAACATAAACAAAAGGCAACTGCTGAAAGATGGAAAACGGAACTACTACAGCATTGCCGTAGTTTCTTTGTTGTACTTAGTTGCTTCTATTGCATAATCAAACATAGCTCTAGAGAGTGTTGAATGGTACTGAATGGCCAAACAAGATCAAGTATGACAACAACTAACATTCCGTGGGATCTTTACCTGATAACACCAGTTGTAAGAGTATGGTCGAGTCCAAACTACAAAGAAAACCCAAATTTCAGTTAACTCCAACCATATATAATCGCAAAACAACATCGTTCATAAAAAAAAATGACAAAAGTTTATGTTTTTTTTTTTTTTTTTTTTTTTGGTATAGAAGCTAAAGTTGTGAACATACAGGATTGCCAATAGCATAGACTTTCTGACCAACAAGCAAATCCGCAGAGACGCCAACAGGAATAGGCCTCAGCTTGTCTTTGGGCGCATCGACGCGAATCACGGCGACATCCTTGTCTTGGTCGAATCCAACAACTTGAGCATCGTAGGTTGTCTGGTCAGAAAGAGTAACCCTGCAAGTAATCAAACACAAAAGCTTCAGAAATCGAAACGAATAACCAGATTTTATAGTAACCAAAAAAAAAAAAAAAAAAACATTTGGATTAAACTAAGCAAACCTCAGATCAGAAGCACCTCGGATCACGTGGTAATTGGTGACAATGTGACCCTTTTTATCCCACACGAAGCCCGAGCCAGAACCTTGTGGAACCTCCAAGACATCCAATGTAAACACGTCTTGCCTAAATTCCAAAAAAAAAAAGAAAGTTCAAAAACAGGATCAGAAACAAATTAAGGTAAGATTTGAGAAGAGAAACTTAGAAAGAATGAAGCTTTAATGGAAGAGAGTTGAGTAACCTGGCGGCGAGATTGGTAATGTAGACGACGGAAGGAGTGTTCTCCTTGAAAAGACGAACCGTGGCGAGCTCATCGGACTGCAACTTTCTCGGCGTGGTGATGACGAATGCGGAGGCGGAGTCGACGTCGGCGACGAAGAGGGAGAGGGAGAGAGCTACGGAAGTGCAGAGGACGAGGAAGGAGTCGAGAGCAGAGGGAGAGGGAGAGGGAGAGGGAGAGGAAGAGGGCTTGTCGTCGGAGGAGTTTGAGTTATGGCGGAGGAGGGAGAGGATGGGGATTGGAGGTCTGCGGAGGAGGAGGAAGAGGTCGGGGGAGGGGGATTTGGAGAGAGAAAGAGTGGGCTTTCTGTTTGGGAAGCGAGAAAGTGAAGAGAAAGTGGGAGAGGAGTGGAAGACCGTGGAAATGAGTGAATATGCAGCCATCTGCTCTGAGTTCTCTGTTTGTTTGTGTGTTTCGGGACAGATGCTACGAAGGGATTGAATTATGGGAATCTTTTTCTCTCTCTTATTATAAATGCCACCCATTTTTAGTTAAATTAAAACTAACTAATTAATTATTAATTATTATTAATATTTATGGAGGGCGGAGAAATTGTGGTCCCCGGCGTTGGTGATCAACATTACCCCTCAAATTTCTCTCTTCGAAGTTAAGAAATTAGGAAAATATACGTGCACCAATCGTTAAAAATTAGAGCCGAAATTCTATATCATTAGAATTCATAAAATGAATAAAATCACGACAAAATTAATCAAACTGTTTTTACAGAACACGTTTCTGTGTAAAACATTACTAATGCTCTAAAACTTCATAAATTAGATTCAGATTACGAGGGTGTTTGGTGAATGAGTTTGAGTTGAAATTTGTAAGTTTAAATAGTGATTTTGGTTGATTTTTTCAGAAAAGATAAAAAAATTTAAAAAAAAAAGATAAAAATTGAGGGCCCGTTTGGTTGATTATCTTCATTCAAACTAAACTGTACTTTTTTCATCATGTTTTTTATCTTTTCTGAAATTTTTTTTTATCTTTTCTGAAAAAGTCAACAAAAATTACTATTCAAACTTAAAAATTTCAACTCAACTCAAACTGAACTTATGCATCAAACAGACCCTGAGTTGATGGTGATAAATTTAAACTCATCACCCAAACACCCCCATATCACCATTGTAACTTGTAACTGTTGATTGTTGTGGGTAAAAGTTATTTGTTTCTGCTTACAGTTGCAAACTGAGCGGTAGAAGAGTAAAAAAATAATAATAATAAATATAAATAAAAAAAGAGGGAACGTTTTTTTAGTACTTTTTTGCCAATTAATGCACACTTCAGAAATTCTACATACAATTTTTTGGAGTGACTACACTTTTTTTTTTTTTTTGGGCCAGCTGAGCAGTAATTTCAGTCTGGTATTTACGACTTCCCCAAATCAAAGGCTCATAAAAGGTGATGAAAAAAACAAAACAGATCGTCCATGCATGTTCTAGATTGTCCCAGTCACCCCAAGAAAAGGGTCTAACAGTTTATAGTAAAGAAAATCCCCGAGACTTAAAAAGGAAAAAAAAAAAAATCCTGTCTGAGAGTCCGAGTAACAAAAAAATATTGACAGGAGTGAAATTGAAAGTTACAAAATTCTTTCAAGGGGTCTTAATTCCCTTGGAATGCTCTCAAAATTTCCAGCATTTACGTCTGATTCGAGCAATGGTCTTTTCCCAACTTCCCAAACTATGCCTTCCGCCAGGTGCTCTTTATTTGGTGTCAGCATCACATAATTTGGATCAGCTCTTTGATATCTGCATATCAATTCAAACATACTCATATACACACACACACAGACTCACAAGTTCATGTGCTAAAACCATAGCATAACCTTAAACTTCTATTTTTGTTTCTTTTTTTTTTTTGGTTCCCCTTTTCGGATGAAGAAATGTATGAATTTACATTAATGTCAACTTAACAAGGTAAAGAAAATGACAAGTAAATGAATAACCTGGCTTTTCAACCATAGCATAACCTTAAACTTCAATTTTTTTTTAATTTTTTATTTTTATTTTTTGGGTTCTTCTTTTTGGATGAAGAAATGTATGAATTTACATTTATGTTAACTTAACAAGTTAAAGAAAATGACAAGCAAATGAATAACCTGGCTTCTCTAATGTTCTCAACACGGAGCCCAAACCCGTATCCTGTCGTTCTGGAAGTGTGATCTCTGGTAGCTGCAAAACAAAGGGCTCAGATCAAATCCATGACTAATTGCTATCATTCTCTAATAGAGCAGTGTGCGGTATCCATAAATAACGTCTACGTCTTCTTCGGAGTTACTGAGCATTGTTCTAGTATCCCATGCGCAACACATTTCAAATCACGACAAGAAACTTCAATTATTCACCAGATTTCACAGATGAGAGCCTGAATTCTTGTTTCTTTGAAAACAATAAGGAAACTATTACATATAGTACCAAACTTCTCCAACCAGAATGTAAGCCAAAATTATCCTGCCCTATCACCCACAGGTTGCACTGTATAACTATCATCTCTTATTTCCATTTGAGAGAAACGTTTCCGGCTCTTTTATTTTTTTAATTTTTATTTTTTATTTTTAAGGTAAGAAGCATTTCTGAGTTTTGCACATAGCATGAAGTAAATAACTACCAACACATATTTGCATGTTTCCAATAGCTTAAATAAAATTTACATCTTCGACAATGGGATCCAAAATCAAATGAAGTTTACCAACTAGAGCCTAAAAGTACCTGAAATGCTGTATGTCAAAGAAGGATTCCACCATGACTTAAATGCCAATGCTACCGCTGAACTGACAGAGCCCACCTTTCCCTGCATATATGTATTATTCTTAGATGTCTGCTTAACATGACATGATTCTAGTTAGGAGCATTACATTAACAAATCATGCTACCTTCAACAGGAAGTTTTTATTGGCTTGCCAAGATGCAGCTACTTGAAAGGTAGAATCTGGTATCTTGTTTGATGCTTTGGCATCATCGACCCTTCGGATAAATATCACGTGAATGTGATGTGTCTAAACTAGGTAAACAAAAAATGAGATCTAAAGGAATACCTCGTCTGCAATTCGAAGCCAAAGTCAATATAATTTGTAATTCCAACTATTTCGTTTTCTTCAAGAGGGTTCTTCACCTGTTTAGATGAAACAGTACAAAGCTGGTAAGGTGCCATATGTTTAAACGTTAATGAGTAGAGAAAAACGGAGGAACCCTGTAATAGAACACAAGAGACCCCTGTTCAGCCTCAAATAATACTACCGAAAATAGAAAAGCAAGGAAGAACAGTAATAACATGAAATTCTAAAGTGACTTATAACAAGGACACACAAGAAGATGAATTTTAATTATAAAGAGCTGAGGTGGAGAGAGAGAGATAAACTTGTACCCGTCTTTGGACCACCACATGTTGATAGAATGAAGCATTGAACTGCAAATTCAAATCAAGATATCAGATTCCTTGGTAGACAGCTAGAACAAACACAAACCTAAAACTAATCAAAACATACGAAATAAAACCTGTGAGCTTTTAGCAAGTTCAAGACAAAAATTGAATGATGGCCTCAAAGGACTGCCGGATCCAACACAATAGCCAATTGCACCACTCCAATTCTTTAAATTTGTATACTCTGCACCATCTTTGCTTCCATCTAAAACCAACCAAAAAGAAAAAAGAAAAAAGGAAGAGGATATTAATAAGATGAAAATAAACACACAAGTTAATTAAGTTCCCATGAGGGTAAAATAGAATGCTGAGATATGCATGTACCAAAACCAACATGTAATAGCATCACACCTTGGATAGTTGTACAATACCAATAACGAAAATCATTGCAGTGCATAGTAAGAAAAAAAGGGCTAAGCAAGATTACTTAGTGCTGGGTATAACCTGACAAATTAACCTATATATTTTGAAATATAACTGGAAAATTTTCGGATAAGTAATCTGAATAAAAACTTACGTTCTGGCTCGTACTGCAATCCAGCAGTCAGCCTCCCCACCCTGCTCACGAACCACATGTTTTTTGGAAACTCAACTTCAACTGCAAAGAATTACAAGTATGTAGAGGACAGCTTTTATCACACCACTTGTATGTTCAGAAAAAAATGGAAATGCAAACTCTAAAGTCGCAATTCTGTTAGTCTACTGAAGCAAAACTAATAGCTGAACAGTTAATAATATCCAAGTTAAAAAATTCTGATTTCTCAATCCCTAAAATCCCTTAAACCTTGTAAACTAAGAGATGTTGCAAGATATAATTTAGCTTAAAAACAGTTTTAGCATAACCACAAAATGGAAATCATGACCCTGAATGTTCAATGTTAAACGTACATTATGAAAATATATATAAATAAATAAATATAAATATATATATATATATATATAAAAACTTAATTTCTAGTCACATACAGGAGAAAGGCGTGACAGTGGCTCCGAAGGATAAGTTTCCTGAACCGTATCTCAATCCCACAACACCGTAGTCTTGTGCAGATACCCTAAAGAACTCACGAGCTTCAATATTTACACACCGCAACTAGACCAAAATACAAATCATATGTTGGTATAAAATCTTTTTGATAAAATTGCACCTCTTCCTTTGTAGCACAGGGAAAACACCAAATGCTCCAATGCCATGTTTGGGGTTGAAAGCACAAGACCTCATTTGCAGAATCCTATGTAAAAAGTTGCGTTTTTAAAAATTAAAACTACAAAAAGAAATAGTGAAATCAAACAAATCGTTTAATGGATGTTACTTACGGATCGGAGCTCGACACGTAAAGGTCAACGAATGTATGAGGATCATCAACATCACTGTTCCACAAGAAACATATCAAGAACTCGTTCATTGCAATTGTTTTCAAATTTCAACATTATTGTCGAAAAATAAAATTCTTCTACGACACCTTTGCCATCGGAAAAACGCCTTTCCTACAATATTCTCTTCTGGTCTGTGATCAAGCGGACCTGAAACCTGATCACAATTAAGGAAACAAGGAAAAAAAAAAAAGAAAAAAAGTTCGTACAATTTTCCATCACAATCAAAAGAAGGATACAGTTGCAACCAAATCGACATGAGGATCGTCGATCGGCTTCAGCATGATCATCGTCCTGAAATGCTGCGCTTCTTCGAAATAATCCTCGAACAGGCATTTCAAAGCAAGCTTTCCGAACAGGAAATTATAAGACGATTCCAACATCCTGCGACGCATCCATCACCCGCATGTAAATTTCTCCGAAAAATCCATTGAATTCAAGAAACATTATTGAATCGGACTTTTCGAGATTCTATGGATGGAAATGGCGGAAGAGAGTAAAAGGAAAGAGGAGAGGAATTAGGGTTAGGGCAGACCTGGAACGAGCGGCGAGGGGAGGAAAATCGAAGAGAGGAGGAACCAACACCATTGGAGGTGGTGGCTCCTTGTTAAACAAATTGCCCATGGTGCTCTCTGGTGTGGTGCAGCTAGGGTTTCAAATCCGATCATCAAACGGAAGAAGAAGAAGAAGAAGATTAGTACGGGAATGGGGAGAGAGAGCGTGAACTGTGAAATGAAAGCTGGGCTGAAGTCCCTCTTTTCACACCCCCGGAAATCGGCGGGAGTGCTTAAATTTCACCAAGTGTTATTTATTTATTTGATAATTTTTTTTTTAAGAGTAATTGGTATATTCTCTTAACTCTTTTAAATATAACGTTTTGGTCCATTTTTTTGTCGAGATAATCATAAACTCCTATTTTGTGGCCAATTCAATCATTTCCGTCAAAAAACTAACAAATTGGTCACGTGAGAAGTATATTTCATGCTTTTTGAAGGTCAAAGAGGTAATTTTCTTCTACGAGGTGGGGTGAACCAAATCAGAACTTGGGCGCCGGTGTGGGGGGGAGGGGGGTTCAGAACCAGATCGGAACTAGGGCAAAAGCCCAGAAATCTAGCTGATGGGGAGACACGAAAACCCAGAAACTCGACCTGAGGGGGGGATCTGATCTGGTTTAAGAGGGAGAGGTTGGGGGGGGGGGGGGGGGGGGGACGCAACTGGGCATAAGCAGAAGGGAGGCGGCTGCGGGGGAACCCAGATTTGAGCTGGGGGGGGGGGGGTGCTATTGCTTGGAACTTGAGGGGACCCAGATCTACACTTGGGGACGATAGGGACAACGACCGGAGATAGGTTAGGGATCGCCAACCAGTCTGCAAAGGTTGGGGGGTTGGGGGGGTGGAGGGAAGCGAGTGAGGGAGGGAGGGAGGGAGGAGGAAAAAGGGAGGGGAGAGAGGGATTTTTGAGAGATTGAAAGGGTATTTGGTCTTTTTACTATAAAAATGATCATTTGCGTAATATTCCATTAAAAATTAAATAGCGTTTCACGGAAATGACTGAATTGGCCAAAAAATAAAAGTTTAGGGTTGTCATTTCGACTCAACTCCAACTAAACTGTACTTTTTTATCTCAGTTTTTTTTTTTTTTTTTATGAAAAGTCAACAAAAATTATAATTAGGTTTTGAAAAGTCAACCAACTCTAACTTAAAATTTTCATCTTCAACAGGCTAACCAAACACAATATGTACACATTTTACTAGACGGTATAAAAATTCGGTATGTAATACTATATGAAAAATAATAGATATACCAATTCTAATATCAACTTTTGAACACCAACTTATGAAGCATATGCGTTGTCATTTTTTTATCGGTAAGTGTTTAAAATATTATTAAATCAATTAATTGTATTTATCAATAAAAATGACACATGAGTTGGTACTCAAAAAGTTGGGATTGGAGTTGGTGTCCATAGTATTGATCTTTTATAATATAAGGGTCATTTGAAAACAGTATTTGAAGCTTGAAGATAAGTTGAGTTTTGGAAATATACGTTTCGTGAAAATGAATTGTTTGAAATGAAAAGATTAAAAACTTAAAATGTATTCTATTAAAAAAAAATATAAATATGAATATAGTTTCATTCCTCTCAAAATTTTTTGTAATTTAAAAAAAAATCATTTCATTGAACTTGAATTAACAAAGTCATGGATTTTTAAAATTTAAATTTATTTTAGATATTTAAAATGTAAATAATGAAAAGTGGTTGAGTTAAAAAAAAGAAGACAAAATATATATATATATATATATTTAAAGATGTCAGCCCAAACACTTCCTAAATTATGTTATTATAAAACATTGTCATTTACTTTAGTATACGTTTGATTCTCATGTGTGAGTTTAAGTTTTTTATCTCAGTTTTTATCTTTTTTTTTTTTAAATCAACAAAAATTATGATTAATTTTTAAAAAGTCAACCAATTCAATGTAAAAATTTATCTCAAAATTTAGTTCTAAATATACCATTAGTTATTTTCATAAAATTATTATTTATTATAATTTTTTGGAAAGAAAAAAAGGAGTTAATGGATCCTAGGCCCATCCCAACTAGGACCCCTATATAGTTGAGCTGAATAGGTGGGTAATTGGAGCTCTGTCAAAAAAGAATGTCATAAATTTAACACATCATTATATTTATATCTATTATAATATTAAAATTGATAATTTTATAATTTTATAACACTAAAATTATCAATTTTAATATCATAATAGGGACAAAATTATAAAGAAGTACTCAAAATATGACTCTTCACCTATATTTCTCGTGTCAAAATTGAGCCAATCCATATTTACCCATCTAGTTAGAGCTTTTAGGTTTTAAATGGAACCGATAAAGTTATTTTTGAAAACAATTTTAAAATAGTGCTTGTTTTACATTAAATTAGAAAATAGAAATGAAAATAAGAAAACATTTTCATATATTGTTAATAAATGAGTATGAAATAAAATCATTTTCTCATTTATGTTTCCATATTACAAGGCTTATATATCCAATAAAGCATACCTAAATAAAATTTTACCTTTTTTCAACTAATTTTATTTTTTCTTGTATTCAAACCAATCTCTATAAAACCAATCAAACGTTGACAGAAGTGTTCCCTTAATGTTCTATGGATGAGCCCTACTCCTTAAAGAAGATTGTGTCACTACAGGCCCATTAAATGTGCTAACAATTTAAGGATACATAAATGTATGATTCTAGACACTCTAAAATGAGAATTAGGTTGACAAAAAAACAAATCTTTTCATTTAAAACCATAAAGAACACTATCTAATACTAAAACCTTTAACAACTAATCCGTCAAGATAATCTTTTACCGTTAGACTATCATATTCGATCGTTTTTTTCCTATTTGACTTTGTTGGCGTCTTCCGTGGTCTTTCTTGCTCCATTCATGTTAGCATAAGCCAGGAAAGAAAAGACCAAAAAAAAAAAAAAAAAAAAAAAAAAAAAAAAAAAGTAAACCTAAGCTTTAGCGTTAAAATTAAGACCCCGCCTACAAAGGTTCATCAACTTTTTTTAAAAATTTTGTGTGGTTACGAGCACTTTTTAAAGATTATGCCTTAGTGGTTCGAAGGCCACCATGCAATATACCATGTATTTATTATTTGTTTTTTGGTTTTAGCTTTCAGACCTTTTTTTTTTTTTTTTTTTTTTTTTTTCTGACTCCTCAGCTTTTGAAAGGACAATGCCGGGTCGCCATACAAGGTTTGTTTGGACTCTACACATATATGGTCAAAACTATGATTGCCAAGAAAAATTGAATTTGACAACTGTTTCCAACGACCAATTTCTCTCGTGGACTTGTTTTGGCAATTGGTCAACCATTAATTACTAGTCTATTACCAACTTTTCCCTACTTTTTTTTTTTTTTTGTTAACAAAGTTCTTATTTCTTAATTCACATTTTTTATTTAGACGTTAGTTTTTTCTGCAAACATTTAATTTGTTTTGTTACTCTCACTAATCTAATTTATGAATCAAAGTCATCTTTTTTTAATCATATATACCCAAAGAGACAAATCATCCTCTTTTATCAAAATATAAATAGAATTTGGTAAAAAATTTAAACGTCTAGATTTACGACTAATTACTTGCCAATGTCAATATACGTTTGTATTTTCTGTTTCCCCTTTTTTTTTTATTAGTATATTAAAAAGCATAGGCAATCACGAATTTTAGCTCAAAAATATTACCTGAAGGAAAATTACTACAAAAATTAACAAGTAATAAGATGTAGAATTGTGTGATCGGTATAAAAAAATCCGTCAAATTATAATTTTAAGAAAGTATCATATTTTAACAGAAGAATAACAATTTAATAATGTATTAGAAGGTGGTTTAAAAAAATATTTTAATACAATTTCATCATTAAATACTAAGTTCAACACTTCGACTTTGAATTTCTAAATGGGAAAAAAAAAAAGTTGGCAGATTAAGGGCCCAAAAGCTATTCTATATGTGGCTAGTTATAATTTTATACCTCATTCCCTTGTCATATGGACAGCTTGAATTCTCTTATCCCCAGTTAAAAATAATAATAATAATAATAATAATAATAATCTGAGCATAGTTGGAAAAAATAAAAAATGATTAAAATATGATTAAGCTAATTAAGTATGAAGACCGTTGCTAACAAAGACTAGAAAGTCAAAGAAAAAAAAGAAAAAAGAAAAAGAAAAGGAAAAAGTGGGAAACGATGGGGCTGCTCATAAAGAAAAGCATGGCGCGAAGTTCGATGGAAATTCTGGAGGAAAGCGTGGGCGTGTGAGTTTCGTCCTCTTCCGCTTTCACCTCCGTTTTTCCCAATCCTCATCCAATCGAATCCGAATATTCATATTCTTTCCCATAAATACATTGCTTTTTCTTAGGTTCCTCCATTAAAGCCCAGAAGAAAAGCGCGCAGTTTCTGTTATTACACCCAAAAAATCTTGGTACATATTTTCCTTGCGTTTATTGAATCTGGGATTTCTTTGTTTTTCCATTTATGCCGATTTATAGATCAAAGTTTTGTCATTTTTGTTCTTGTTTGTTAACCTGCCATGGATAAAGCCGTGAGCTTTTTATCTGCATGTTATAGAATTTCTGCCTAATTCACCTCTCTCCATGTGCCCTTTTGTCCTCTCTGTTTCTTTTGCTTCACTTTCGTCCTTTTACTGCTTTTTATGTTTGATGAATAATTTAGTTGTTTTTGTTGGTCCACAATGAAATTGTAAGATAAATATGTGCTGTAAATTCATGATATTCACATAAAGTGTAATGAGATATTTGTAAACATGTACGCATTTCTGAAACTTGGATGAATTATGCAGATGTCTTTCTTATTTTTATTTTTATTTTTCATAAAAAAAAAAAAAAGAATAACAGGAAGTGGGGTTAGTACACAGTTTCTAAACATGGGATTGTACAATGTTATAACTTGGGATTCATTGCTTGGGATAGTTCTGTACGGATCACATTGTTGAAACTTGCAATTGTGAACTAAATTTCTAGAGTTAATAGTGAAAAAACACGGTTTGGGTCTTTCCATAGCCTGGAGTGCTGAGTTAATTCCTTTGATTTTTGTTGTCACGCAGAAGAGTTGCAAATGACAACTTGCATACCCGCCGGAGGTGGCAAGCTTCATTACCAAGTGACTGACTGCAAGGGACATGGTTTACAAGGTTGTCGAAAGACTTCCTCGGTTTCCGGTGTGACATTTAACAGATGCTCACAGAAGGAACTTTCGTGGTACTTGATAAGAATTTTGATCCTCTAATGAAGCATTCGTCTTTGTTATACTAAATGTAATCACGTTTTTTTCCGCTTGTTCTTACTGTATAATTATATAGGTCATCTGGGGTTTCCAAGTTCTTGAATATCCAGAGATGTAATTTTTCCCAGTCTCCAATTAGTGAGAATTGGAGGATCATCAGAACCGTTACATCATCATGCTTGAGAGATGGCTCGACAAAGTTCTTTGATTTTGCCGTTATTGGTAGTGGGGTTGCTGGCCTTCGCTATGCCCTTGAAGTTGCAAAGCATGGATCTGTTGCTGTGATCACCAAGGCCGAGCCTCATGAGAGCAACACAAATTATGCGCAAGGCGGTGTTAGTGCCGTGCTATGTCCTTCAGATTCCGTGGAGAGTCACATGCATGACACCATTGTTGCAGGGGCTCATCTGTGTGATGAGGAGACTGTTAGAGTATGTTAGAAACCTTATAAATTTATCTTTCAAAGTCATTTACTCTAAATATGATCCAAGCTAAAAAGTCTTACTGCGTAATGATGCCATGGGCTTTGCATTAATGTTTTATCCCAAATTTCTTAGACCTCCTCAGAGTCTGTTTTGTGAAGAGGTTTTTTCTGATTATCCGCACAATTGTTCCTGTAACTGAAAAATGACAAAATGTTCCTCTAGATAAACTTGTTTTGTAGATAAATTTGCATAATAATGGTGCTTTAGTTTATCATTTTGAATTTTCTCAGGGTCTAGTTATGCTCTCCAGGTTGTTTGTACAGAAGGACCTGACAGAATTAAGGAGTTGATTGCTATGGGAGCATCGTTTGATCATGGAGAGGACGGAAACTTGCATTTAGCAAGGGAAGGCGGACACTCTCATCGAAGAATTGTTCATGCCGCTGATATGACTGGAAGGGAGATTGAGAGGGCTCTTCTGGAAGCAGTTGACAAGGATCCTAATATATTTGTATTTGAACATCATTTTGCAATTGATTTGCTAACTTTTCAGGTTTGTTTTTCTGCAGTTCTATTTATAGAAAAAAAAAATGTGTGTAACTTTCTCTTTTATGGTTTGGCATTTTTCACTAGATTTTGTTTGGTTGCTATATACGTTTTTCACTTGAATATAAGACATTTCTAATATATAAAACGAAAGGAGAAATTTTGGATATCCTTAGTGATTTTGTCATGTGATATTGACATTGTAGAGTCTGATTTTCCAAGAAATGTGAAAGCCCTACAGGTATATATGCTAACACAAAAGTGTGTCTTCGGCATTGCAGAATGGATCTGATACAGTTTGTCTCGGTGTTGACACTTTGAATACTGAAACGTTTGAGGTAAAAGAACTATTGTAACTCTATTGTGCAAATGCAGAAGAAACACTCTGGTTATGTCCTGAATTTCGAAACTTGTCCTGTTTCCCACTTTCAGGTGACACGATTTAATTCAAAGGTGACTTTACTTGCCTCAGGTGGTGCTGGACATATATATCCTTCAACTACAAATCCTCCGGTACGAGAATTTTTTCCTACAAATTACTGCTTTCCTCTGTGAATCCTGGAAATCATGATGGTTACATCTAACTGCTCGTATATTGTTCTTGATATATTTTGACAGGTAGCCACTGGAGATGGAATGGCTATGGCCCATCGAGCCGAAGCTGTGATTTCAAACATGGAGTGAGTAAATATTAACCAGCTATTTTAAGAAATATTATCGACCAGAAAATTACTTTTAGTAGTTGTTTTATCAAGTAAATGAATACTAGTGTCATGTCGTTTTGAAATTTATGGCTTTGTTTGGTTGCCCCTCTCATTTTAAACTTATCATCTCAAATCTCATCATGTTTTTTGTCTTTTCTGAAAAAGTTTTTTGTCTTTTCTGAAAAAGTCAACAAAATTTACTATGCAAACTTAAAAATCTCAACTCAACTCAAACTGAACTGGTGTACCAAACGAGCCCTTATGACTATGAAAGACAATCCAGGGGGAGCTCAAGAAATGTTAGATAAATTCTCATCGCATTAAGAATGGTGCCGTTGTTCCTTTTGATTGAACTTGCTTCATAGAACATCCCCTATATTTTTTCTTCCATTGTACTGTTGCTGGAGGCTCGAGTTGGAATATAATTCTAGTTTTCTTATGGCAGATTTGTACAGTTTCATCCAACAGCCTTAGCGGATGAAGGTCTTCCACTCAAACCAACCAAGACCCGAGAAAATGCGTTTCTGGTCACTGAAGCTGTCAGGGGAGATGGGGGCATCCTTTACAATCTAGCCATGGAAAGATTTATGCCCCTGTATGACGAGAGAGCAGAGCTGGCTCCTAGGGATGTGGTGGCAAGAAGCATCGATGACCAACTTAAAAAGCGTAATGAGAAGTATGTGCTACTTGATATAAGTCACAGGCCCAGGGAAAAAATCCTCTTACACTTCCCTAGCATAGCTGCAGAGTGTCTCCGACATGGATTGGACATAACCCGCCAACCAATACCTGTTGTTCCCGCTGCTCATTACATGTGCGGGGGAGTTCGTGCTGGGCTCCAAGGAGAGACAAATGTGCGTGGTTTGTATGTGGCAGGTGAAGTTGCATGCACAGGTTTGCATGGTGCAAACCGACTTGCTAGTAACTCATTGCTCGAAGCACTGGTTTTCGCAAGAAGAGCTGTTCAGCCCTCGATAGAGCATATGAAGAGCTCTGGGATTGATTTCAGTGCTTCAAATTGGTGGCCGAGACCGGTTGTGCCTAAGTCACTTGGAACCAATACCATGGACAAAATTTTAACATTCACAAGGGAAGTGAGGAAAGAATTACAAGCGTTAATGTGGAGGTATGTTGGCATCATTCGGTCCACCATTAGGCTCAAAAGCGCGGAGAGGAAGATTAGTGAGTTGGAGGACAAGTGGGAGGAGTACTTGTTTCAGCAGGGGTGGGAGCCAACGATGGTGGGGCTCGAGGCTTGTGAAATGAGGAACCTGTTTTGTTGTGCGAAGTTGGTCGTAAGCAGCGCCCTTGCTCGGCATGAAAGCCGCGGGCTTCACTACACCGTTGATTTTCCGCATTTGGAGGAAAGTATGAGGCTGCCAACCATAATCTTCCCTGCTTCTCCTGTGAAGAGTACATGGAGTTCAAGGCAGCTACACAAGCAGCCCATATGATAGGGAGTATAGCCTTCCAGATTCTACTTTTCATTGAATGCTGATATTACTTATAGGGAACTCTTATGATTTTATTTGAGATTTACCATTGAAAATCTTTACTTTAGGTATTGGAGTCTGCCCTGAGAAATATGGGCAGCTTGTGAAAATGGCTCCATGTAAAAGGGATGCACTTTGTTTTTAATTTACCAAGGGGAATTTTATTATTTTAATGGTTTAATATTGTGAAAGTTTTTTATTTTTTGACAACTTACGGTGAAAATTGTATTTTTATCGATCGAAACTGTTGCGTTGTTTTAGCTATTATAATAACTTCTCAATATGTCGGTAGAGCATTCATTTGTGTAATACTTTTATTTACGTAGCTTTAAAAAAAAAAAAAAAAAAAGTGGGCCACTTTCTTACCATAAAAGGACGAAATAGAATAAACCAAAGATTTGTTTTCAAGTAGATAGCCGACCGCTGTAATTTACCATTAGCACTGATTTTGACAAGAGAATTTTCTCTCAGAAATGGAAAGAAAACCCTATCCTTTTTTTTTTTTTTTTTTGGCTCTGAAAAAAAAAAAAAAAAAAAACTAGTTTCTATAATTTTTTTCAACATATTTAACTAGATCTAACAAACACATACTATATATTAATCTAGTGAGTATCTTAAAAACTTCAATGCGGTTGCGTTGTTTCCCAAATGAGTGCTTCACTAGTTGTTTAGCCTAATCACCTTATTGTCATTTTACTGTAAAATTGGCTTTTTTATTTTTATTTTTTAAATCATACAAATTCTATGGCATGTTTTTGGGCATCCTACGGAATTCTATATGTGGTAGTTTTAATTAGTAAAGATAAGATTTTTACTTGTGTGGCTACTTATCCCACATCAAATTCAAAATTATGAAGTTTGTTATTTGGCTCATTATAAATAAGCATTTCTTCCCATTCAAATAATCAACAAATATTTTCTTATTTTCTAGTTTAACAATAGATTTTTTACTACTATGTGGCTATCAGATTGTGATGTATGTAATAGAGGTAAACTGGCCATCATATTTATTGCCTTATTTTTTAAATAAAGAAATTAAATAAATAATGAAAATTAAGAAATAATAGTAAAGCATGCAGTAATTATAACATGCAATAATTAAAATAAATAACAGTTTTTTATTTATAAAAGTTTGTGATTTTGTTGTTATTATTATTATTGTTTTACCGTTCACTTATTTTTCCTCTTTAATTAAATAATCGTACCTTGATTTTAATTATACAGTTACGGTCAATATCATCCATTTGTTAAATTAAAAGCTTGTAAAAAAATAAAAAGTAAAAAACCCCAAAATCGTACAAAGCAAAGTAAGATTATCACGACATTCAATTGGGGATCGTCACCAAAATTTTGGTTGAAAAACTAGCAAAAAATTCGACATGTTTCTGTCAACTCAATTTTTTTTAATTTAAAATGCTATATTCTATAATAATCCCTAATAAAATTTGCCGAATATTTTTCTTAATAGGATAATGATATTGTTAATCCTCAATTATAATTATAAATTTTTTAGAGATTGATTATTGGACTTTTATTTATTTATTTATTTTTAACAACTCTGATTCATAATTATAACACAAACGATTTCCTAAAAGAAATTAAGGAAATATCACATCCTTATTATATAATAACGCAATATTAAGTTCATTGTTACTTCACTGTTATAGACGTAATCTAGTGATGATTTAATATCTAGCACTATCACAAAATGTAGACCAAGTTAAAAAAAAAAAAAAAGTGCAAAACATTCTAATTTTCAAGGGGTTTTTAATAATTTTAAGTAGACATTTTACACTTAATGTGACTAGTTCTGCGGTATTTTAGACACATAATTACATATTTTAAATTGTTAAAATTTATGGATCAAAATGACAAGATGCTTATAATAATGTGTGTGGTGTTAAGGTTTGCATTGTATAATTTGGATTTGGATTGATTGTACGTTTATCAAGACATTTGAATTACTTGAGTTAAAAAGTATAAAAACTTGAAATGTGTTCAGAAAAAAAATATCAATATGAAATTTGTTTCATTTGTCTCGAAATTCAATGCAATTTAAATAAATTATTTTATTTGGACTTATTTATGCAAAGTTATGAACTTTTAAAGTTTGAGTTACAAAACTATGTGAATAGTGAAACGGAGGAAAAAAGGGCAGAAATTGGATTTTATTTGTATGGTTTGAATTATTGGTCCAAACAAGCCCTAGAGTATTAACAAGTCTACTTATTCCTCTATATTTCATTTTCACACACTCCACTTGAGAAAATTATCTAAATAATCACTTTTATTTTTTATTTTTTTTTTATGTTTGACTAACATGATACAAATTCTTCATTCTTGATTAAAATAACATAAATTTTAGTTAATTTTAGTTTAATTTTATATCGTGTTAGTCTGATGTTAATTTTTATATTATGTTAATACAATAATCGATTAATTTGTGTTATTGAGGTAATTTTCACTTTTCACTTTCATAATTACAAAGTAAATATCCACACAAAAAAAAAAAATAATAATAAACAAATAGAAAGTAAACATATGTATGCCTAAATGCAGAGATAGTAAGGGTATTTTTATACTTAATTCCAAAAAAAAAAAAAAAAGAGTTTTTCCCAGATAAACGTCAATAATGACACAGACAATAAAATCTTTGGAGATGCAGTTCGACATGTGACTTTTGTATCTTTCTTAACATTAAGACCTGTTTGGTAATCGGTCGTGTTTAAATTTTTTTTTGTCTTTTTCTTTAAAAATTTTTGTCTTTTTCTTAAAAATTTTTTTAATTTTTTCTAAAAAATCAACAAAATTTACTATTTAAACTTATCAATTTCAACTCAAACTTACACACCAAACACCCTAAGTCATGGAATTCCCTACAACTTTTCCAGTTAAAAAACAAGACAATCCTCAGACGCTGACAGACAGTGATTTCCAACTGTCAAGCTACCAAGTGAGCCCGTCACTGTACTACTAAGCAATAATTGGCTTCAACTCCGACCTCTGTGTCTGAACATGGATCCTGTAAAGCTACTTGGTCTAGTTGTGCTGCTAGCTTTGTGCATCTTATGCCAGCTGACGGCGGTTCACGGTGGCGGTGACGGTGGCGGTGTCGGCATTGGCCGGGGGTGCAAGTTCTCGGCTGTGTACAACTTCGGCGACTCAAACTCCGACACCGGCGCAATATCCGCCGCACTGTTGGAGGTTCTTCCACCAAATGGCGAGAGCTTTTTTGGCAATCCCGCCGGAAGATTTTGTGACGGTCGACTTGTCCTAGATTTCATTGGTAAGATAAGCTTAGCCCTGTTTCGATCATATGTTTGAAAAGTAAATTGAAACAGTAAATCCAAATTTTTATGAGAAAAAATACTGTTGGCGGACTGCTAAACGACCCAAGTTCGCCACATTTTCGTCATTCATTATCGAACTCTTGTCGATTATGGTTAAAAGGGAATGTCAATTTGATCTGGTGCAGCTGAGGAATTGAAGTTACCATACCTGAGTCCTTACTTGGATTCCCTTGGCACCAATTTTCGACATGGTGCGAATTTCGCAACCGGAGGGTCATCCATTAGGCCGGGAGGTTTTAGCCCATTTCATTTGGGAATTCAGATTAACCAATTCTTGAGGTTCAAGTCTCTCACCAAAGCTCTATACAATCAGCTCACTCCCAATGGTCAGTCTCTCCTTTCTCCCAGTTTAAACAACAAGTATCTATGCAAGATTAAGTAATTTATCGAGTGTGTGGGGCCTAATTATCCGTGACACAGAGTCAGTACATAGATCAATTTCGTAATTTTGGTTGTCCCAATTTTATTTATTTTTTGGGTGCTAACGTATGTGATTTTCTTGTAATATTTGAAGTTAATCTTGTCTGTTTTTTCTTTTATATTATTCCTCTCGTTAGTAAAAAACTAGAAAATTAGTTACTTGAGATTTCCTTAATTTGTCAATCTTTTTTAAGATGGGATTTGAAACTGGAAAACTTGGACAACCAGGAAAAAGAGGACCTTCCAAAGGCAAGCTTTCTAGGCCAGAGGACTTCTCAAAGGCTTTATATACATTCGATATCGGACAGAACGATCTGGCCTTTGGATTTCAACACACCACAGAAGAACAAGTTACAGCCTCCATTCCTGATATCCTTGCCAACCTTTCTCAAGCAATACTTGTATGTGAAATAAAACAACTAGTTAGTTAATTGAGATGAGCGAAAACGAATACCGTTCATGAGTTCTTGTTTGTTTGTGACATTACAGAAAGTATACGAGGAAGGCGGTAGATTTTTTTGGATACATAACACTGGACCAATTGGTTGCTTGCCATACAATGTCATCTACTACAAGTCAAAACCAGGTACTATAGACGAAAACGGGTGCGTGAAACCTCAAAATGCCGTGGCTCAGGAGTTCAATAGGCAGCTCAAGGACATGGTCTTGAAGCTAAGAGGAGAACACCCTCTTGCAGTATTTACATACGTTGATGTTTACTCGGCGAAATATGCACTAATTAGTCACGCAAAAGATCTAGGTAACCTTATCTCTAGCCTCATTTCTGTTTTGACAACGCGAATGTCACACTGTTATATCAAGTATTTTTTATGGTCTTTAGCAAAAAAAAAAAAAAAGAGTATTTTTTATGGTTTGGTGATGACAGGATTTGTTGATCCAATGGAGTTCTGCTGTGGGAGTTTCTATGGCTACCATATCGATTGTGGGAAGAAAGCCACGGTGAACGGAACCGTTTATGGTAACCCTTGTACGGACACTGCAAGGCACATAAGTTGGGACGGCATACACTATTCTCAGGCAGCCAATATGTGGATTGCTCACCACATTCTCAATGGCTCTCTCTCTGATCCGTCAGTTTCGATTGGGGAAGCTTGTCATTATCCCAAACATGTGTGAATGTCAGTTGGAATTTATTCTTGCCTGTTTTCTTTCTACTTTAGTCCTTTTTGCTTCCGATTTGGAAGAGAAGCTGAACCAATGTCTGTCCTTTTTCGATTATACCCGAACGTGTGTTGTTTGTCAATTTTGATTCCTGCTAATTTTGTACGCTATGACAGAGAGAGAATAAGCACTGTTAGTGCCTTTAGCACATATTCTTTTACTATTTTATATTTTTAGATTCTGCAGGTAGTTGTGAAAATATCTTACTTACCAAACTCAACCTCTCATTTAGCTCTCTCCAATTACAAGCAAAGACTTTATACATACAACATCAATATACACACATATACGTATACCTTGTAGAAGCTTGGCTATGTTTGATTTGTCTACTGGAATTTGGTAATCGGTGGAAGGCTGTTGGTTGGCTAGGTTTGATTTGGTGGGCGGAAATTGTGTCCGCCCTTTGTAGGAGCTTGGCTCCATTGCTAGGATAGGGGTGTGCTCCGACATTTTTCGAGTGGGCTAATTACCTGCGTGGTGTCCCGTCGGTTCATGATGGTCTCAATGCCACCTGATAGTTTTCTAGTCGTTCAGTGGCTTTCCGATATTGCTTTTTTGGTTGTTGCTTTTGTGGACTTAGTCCCTCGTTTGTATTTCTAGCCCTTTTGTGGCTTTTTAGTAAAATTTGTCCTTTAGCCAAAAAAAAAAAATATATATATATATATACACACACACACATGTATGATATACGAGTCTTTGTTGAGTAGATTGGAGAAAAAGAGAACGTGGATCCAAGTCCAAATTCAAAATTACTCATTGAATGATAAAGACAGCAAAGATACTTTGGTTATACTTTAATAATCAAACCGAAGATCACGACAGCGATTTCAGTCCCATAAAATATATTTAACAACTTAAGCAATAAGAAGCTGTTCGAGTTTTCTATAACCGGCATTTTTTGGTGCACCAAGAAAAGAAAATGATGCTCAACCAATCCTTTTTTTTTTTTTTTTTTTTCTTTATTGAGTTCTGAATTCCAATAACACTGTGATAAAGATATCTCAACATGTCTGAAACAATTACACAAAAAAGAAGAGAAGAAAAGAAAAAGAAGAAGCAAATTTAACACCTTTTATAAAAACAATTGGGGACAAGAATCTCTCCTTCCTTTTGGCGCTGATATTATTCTCTTATTCTTCCAACCTTCCCAACAAAGCAATCTTACAAAGAACCAACCACCTAATCTACAGCACATAGATTACAAGCGAACCTCTATACATAACCATCACGAACTACATGACCTCAATACCGCCCTCTTTTACGACTTGAGAGTTGGTATCGAGTAGAGTTTCCAGAGATCTGGCTTTCCTGTTTCTAGTCCTGCCAGCTTCTTTCAACAACTCGGCCAGTCTCCGCTTCTCATCGTCCACGTCGGGATTTGCTGTTCCTAGCTTCTCCTCCCTCATGCCAACAACATACTCCAGAATTTCAATGGCATCATCTAGCCTGCAACGTTTTTTAGGGTAAAACCAAGAGACAATAACAAATCACAATTAGTTTCTGAATTCAAATACGTGTAAAACATCGAATGAAACATGAATTTAATAACGACATAATAGATATCATACGAGAACAATACCTGCCCATTGCATCGTAAGTGCCAGCCAGATTGCTATAGACTCCTAATGTGTCGGGGTGACATGGACCGTATTCCTTTTCCAAAATACTTCTTGCTTCTTCGAACAGTTCTGCAGCCTCGTTAATCGAATACTGCTGCACACAGGCAAGGCCCATTTGGTTCAAAGCAATCCCAAACAAGGCAGATTTCTTCTCTGCACTGGCTCGAAACTTTGATACCGCACTTTTGAAGGTGTAGTAAGAGTTGGCGTAATTCCCCATCATGTAATACATGACCCCCATCTGCGCTTCAATCCCTGCTCTTGTGCTTTGTTGGCCCGGCACATCACCAAATGCCTTCAAAGCCTTCTTGAGTAACTTCAGTGCCCGCTCTAATTCATTCATAGACTGATAGATGGCAGAAACATCAATAAGACCGCTAGCAATCTCTTCTGAAGGGATCCCGGGATTAGGCTTCGTGTAAATCTTGAGCGCGTTTTCGCAGTATAATTTGGATTCTCTGAACTTTCCTATCTTGTTGTACAAGTCAGCTAACCGGACAAAGACAGAGGCAACTGATGGATGATTCTCTCCTTTATTTGACTTAAAGACATTGATTGCTTTCTGATATGCAAAAACTGCCTCATCGTATCGCGCCAAGGATAGATAAGCGTCTCCAATGCTGCGATCTATTGAAGCCACGTCAAGTTCTTGACCATTGGAAGCCATGGGCATGCTTGCTAAAACATAATGTTCGAGAGCAGCTTCATAGTCGCCTTTTGAGTCACAGATAAGTCCCATGAGTCTCCTATCCGCTGCTTCTTCAAGGGAAGCAGGGGAGCCATTTTCCCTGTGGATACGAAGAGCCATCTGGCAAAGCTTCTCAGCCTCATCAAACTGCAAGGCTTGGACATGGGCCTCAGCTACATACCGACAGGTCTCGCCGAACCGCGGGTCTTTTTCTCCAAGGACTTGCCTTTGTATTTCCAGACCCGCCGTGTAAAACAATAACGAGTTCTCAATTTGTCCCATCATTGCATAAGTGTCACCTAATTGCATGCACCCAGCAAACTTGGCCAAAGCATGGTCTTCACCGTCTTCTATCACCGGAATATCAATTGAACGCTCGAGAACCGGAATTGCCTCCTCATATTGGCTCAAGTTGCAGTATATTGCTCCCAATACATGTAAACACATTACAAGCTCCAAACTAGGCTTCTCACTTGAACATGTCTCAAATGATTTCATTGCCCGAAGAGCCACTTCAAGTGCTCTCTGAAGGTTTTCACCAGAAGAGATCATGTCTTTCGCTTGTTTAAGCAAAAAAGGACCGAGGTCGGGGTTATTTAAATCATCGGCTTGAAGATCCTCCTCTCCATTCTGAACCTTCGCCTTGCGTAAGGCAAGTTTTCTCTGCTTGCTCCTCTCTAAAACCCCATCCGGTTTTCTTGGACTTTTCTTGTCTATTGGAGGTCTACCTTGCGAAGATTTGCTCTTAGGACTTGTTTTAACCGATGCCTCCGAATCCCATTTCGAGACAGAAAGCTTCTTAGGACTAGCGGACTGCGTCTTGCCCTTCTTTGCCGACTTTTTAGCAGAAGACCGATCAGTTTCTTTACGAATCGGTGTGTCACCACCACCATTAGTTACCTCCTCATTCTTTACCACGACAACTTCCTTAGTCACCTCCTCCACATCGCCGATGTCTCCGACAAGATGACGCAACTCCGAATCAATCCTTGATTCCTCGCCATAGGATAAGAAGCTAGCCCTTGACGGAGATTGATCAGAGCTCTGCATCTCACAGACATTGTTATACAGCTGCTCGATCGAGGTGTCGATAACACTTTCAATGATCAGATCAATGGAGTCACTTTGAGGACTTTGAGGACTCAACGGGCTTCTTGGCGAGCCTTGCTGTCTAAAGCTTTCCTTTCTAGGTGTGTAGTCTCCATTTGCTTCATCAGCTGAAGTGTCCCCGTTTAATGCATCCATAAATAGTCCAGGCATCTCTCTGAGTATGATTTAAAAAAAAAAAAAAAAATTATCGAACAATCAACCAAGAATCCTAAAAAAATAGCAATTATATGATAAAATATCGAATCAAGTTCTGCAATATGCTCCATACAAATGTGGTTCTCCAACAAAAAATAACATGGTATACTAAATTTACCGCTGAATTCACTCGAATCGATGATTGAACTCGAATGTAACAAAGATTGGAAGAATGTTCACTTGAACAAAATATGAAACAAAGAACAGATTCTACAAATTCAGCAAAAAAAAAAAAAAGTACATATATATGTATTCAATCCAAACTCATAACAATTTTCTGTACAATAAAGGAAAATTAATGAAATTCCTTGTACAAAAACCACAAGAAAATACAAACCCATTAAAGCGGCGATACAAAAAACAGAGACTTAAAACACAAACATAAATAAAGCAAACAAAAATCTGATATAAAAAGAAGAGAAAATGATAATGTTGGAGATCAACCTTAATAAATGAGAAGAACGTGTCAGGAACAAGAAGCAAAAAAGAAACAAAGCAATAAATGATAAAGCCGAGCCGAGCCGAGCCTTACTTTTGCTATTATGAGAAGAAAGATAATGCCAAAGTTGTAAGCTCTCTGGGCCTTTTGTACAGATAGAAATATAGATAGAGAGAGAGAGGAATAGATATGTTTTATGTTTTGCTTTGCTTAGAGTTATTTATATGAAGTTGAGGCCGTAGAAGAAGACGAAGAGGAGGGGACAAAGACCGACTGGAATTAGCAGAGAAGAGAAAGGGCAAAATGGGCAACTGGGAATTATTGAAGATCATATGCAGATACAGATAATATTTATAGATATATATACACACACATATAGATATAATTGCAGAGAGTTGGAACGTTGAAGCAATGAGGAAGCTGACCTCTCTCCCACTCCTCTCACTTTCTTTGTGTTTAATATTTTATTTTGTTTATTGATTTTTTTTTTTGCCGAGAATAAATTTGTTTTGATATTTTCGTTTTTGACGTTACAAGTTGGCGGGATTAACGGCTTTTTAACGCTAAAGGGATATGTGAAATGACTTGTTGGAATATTATCAGACGCAATCAAAATATCATATTAATTCAAAATAATTTCAAATTAATTAAAAGATTTTATTAATTTATTATAATTTAATTGTAGGGACGAAAAAAAAAAGAAAAAAAGAAGATATATGTGATGAATCTAACTTGTGAGCTTACCTCGCTGGTTATTAAGGGATATTACACTATAATCAAACTTTACCACGTGGCAATTAAAAAAAATGAGAAACTTCTATTTAATTTTGCAAGAGTACTGGGATAAAGTGTTTATATTAAAAAAGAAAAATTATAGTGAGTGACTTTTTTTTAATCATTTAATTTAATAAATGATCTAATTTTTTTATTTAGAAAAAAAATCATTTGTTATTTTTCAGACTAATTAATTAAGAAAATTAGTGATTGATTATGAAATCTAGTGATTTACAATGATCAATTAGTGATTGACTTAAATCAATCAGTAGTCAATCACCAATTGATTATTGACTATTTAAGAAAATTGATTAACTATTTTATAAAAAAAATATATTTTTAACTAATTTTTAAAAACTTCAACTATTTATTAAAAAACTTCTTAAAAAAAGGCTATTTAACTATGGATCCCGTTAAAAAAAACTTATTAATAAGCAACAAATAAATGTCAAATATTTTGATAAAGTGTATATATATAAAAAAAAAAACTAATTAATAAGCAACAAATAAATGTCAAATATTTTATCAAAGATTTTTTTCTTCTGATTTACCTGTTGTTTGGTGCAGTTATTTAGTGGCATTTAGACTATTTCATTTAAATAGTCCCCTCAAATATGCGTTTGTTAGATACAATGGGAAATAAAACATCCAAATATCATTTACATTTTTGTTCTTTATTGGTAAAAAAGTCCACCCAAAATTTAAGGGGTATTTGGTGTGTAAGTTTGAGTTGAAATATTTTAGTTTCAATAGTAATTTTTGTTGACTTTTCAGAAAAGATAAAAATCTTTTTCAGAAAAAGATAAAAAAAAGTACAGTTTCACTTAAGTGAAACGAAAGTGTCAAACATGACCTTAGATATAATATTATCTATAGTGATTTAAAAAAAAATTGATAACAATTTCAAATGACATTTCCTATGTCTTTATATATTTTTTCATATAGTTACTTCCAAACACATATTTAAATATTTATATTCAAAGATTTTATTCACAATATTAATATTAAAACATCAATTTAAATGTTTTTATTTAAATTTTTCCGCCTATGCATTTTCACCCCAAGTATATATCTATTCGGATGCTTTCCCGGGCAGACCAATCTCTAATCTAATTAGTCTTTACCTATTCCGTTCCCCAAAAAAAAAATATATATATATATATATTATTATTCTCTGCCTTCTGATCCACGTGTCATATGTCCAGCTGCACAAGAGCTGGGTTTGGTTTGGTTTTGGCCTTTTTTTTTTTTTTTTACAACAAAAAATAAAATAAAAATTATAATGGGTCCTGAGCCAGCTTAGTTTAGTGGGCCCCAAGCAATTTAACAAGGACAACGGTGTTCTCATTGCTTGAAAAGTGATTGGTAAATACAGTAGGCCCCACTTTCGTTATGATCAACAAAAGTGCTTGCGTTGGTTGCTCTAAGGTTAGAAGCAGAATGCTAATAGGATTTAGTATGTGATTATAGCATACTATAATCACATAAGGATTTATGTTGAAATAATATTTGAGACATCAGTGATACTAAATATCACATATTAATAAAAAGTGAAGTTGATCTCATGAATATAAATGGGGCTCAGACGCTAACATTTTTATTTTTTATTTTGTGTAATCTCAAAAATTTACAATAAATATTCTGTTGGATGGTATTTTTATCGTGAGCAAAGATTTATAACATTTTTTTTAAAGTAAAATGGTAAAATTAGGTTAATTATGTTAGAGTAATGATAATTGACATCACAAAATTGCAGCTCCACACTAACTCCTCATACGTGGCATCATCCAATGAAGTGTATATGGAGTAAATGTTTTCCTTTTTAAATATCGACCTGACCTTTTAAAAAATATGTATTTGTTTTCTTTCCAAAACCATTTGTAAACGCGGGTTTACTTTCTCTGAAGTTGTGTGGAACTGCAATTTTATGATGCCAATTAGCAATGCTCATTATGTTACCATACCACTTTTGACCAGGAGAAGTTGATTGGCAAATAGGTAACAATATCATAGGAAATTAACCACTGATTAAGAAAATTGTTAAAACAAAAGCGTACCATTTTTTTTTTAATATTATTTCTTGATTAAATAAATGTGGAGGTTACTCCTTTAATAAGTTTGGAGCCATATAGCTGGCGCTCTTTTGTGAGGAATTTTTTTTTTCCTTCTTTTTTTAAGGAAAAAGAAAAAAGAAAGAAATCTTGGAAGACCAGATCCCAATAATAATTGGCAGTCTATACTTTTGTTGAATTAAAATCTAGATTAAATGGAAGAATCTAAGTGGGGTCAGGAAACAAAGTTTGGACGAAATCAAATGATTGATGTTGTTAGGGGCATCTTTTTATTTTTGTGATAATCTTGAACGTGTAAAGAAGACAAGAATAAAAACCAAATTTATTATTGATCGAGTATTTTAATTCAACACGTTATATAATAAGTCCATAACCACAATAACAATTATATTCTGATATAAAGATGGAACAGCCCTCCTGCATGGTGGTTTGGGACTCTAAAGCCAAGAATTTTAGTGGGTCACAAGCACTAATCCAAAACCGATTGTACCCACCGAAATAAACCACGATTAATTAACGCCATAAAACAGGGTTTAGTTAGGGTCTAATCATGGCTTATCTCTAACATGATTTTCAGCAAAACCTGACAGTTGTCCAAAACAAAAAAGATAATAACATTTTTTTTTTTTTTAAAAAGGGGGGGAAAAATGTGAAAGTGGGTTTGTATTAATTTTTGATTGATCAAAGTTGACGAGTAGGCGAGCCACCAATTCGATGATAGGGAATCCAAAAGGGAAACACCAACGAACAAACAAGGCATAAAATTTGTAAGGAGTCTAATTAAAGTGCAATTCAACTTTAGTGGAAACAAAACTGTCTCGTCTTCAACTGCAAACAACAATGACAGCACCGACTGATCTTTAAAAAATACAAACGAAAGGAAAATTTTCTTTTTCTTTTTTGCTAGTATGAAAAGAAATGTATAATTTTTTTTTATACATACACTCCCTTGTTTCTCTACCAGCCAATGTTATTGCTATATACATATATATATATATATATATATTTTTTTTGAGCTGGCATTGATGTATATTTGTTTTAAAATGGAAACTTCAAAAAAAAAAAAAAGGGTTGGATATAGTTTTCAACCGTCAAAATTTATGATACAAAAATTTAACTTTGAGACATATACTCATAAGAGTGTTTATTTTCCCCTACTACTTAATTTTCTTTGTTTTTTTGTTTTTGTTTTGTAGAGATTGATCTAGAACGACCATGGATTAAATTTCATCCATAAACCCTTCTCAACCAAAGCTAAATTTGATTTTTAATTTTAGATCGATTCGAAGAGATTTTACCCACTGACCTAGTTGACATCTATAATTTATATGCAGCTATACATTGAAAACATCAGGAGTCTCCACGACTAAAATCTAATATTTTACACAATTTATAGCAACTGTTATTTCAACTTTTAGATTAGTATTCAATAATTTGATCTAAAATTATAGTAATTATACATCGTGTATTGTAAATATTTTTATAAATGGACATATGTAGATTAGAGTAAAAAAAAAATTTAATGGAACTGTTAAAACACAATTCTTAACTCAACGCTGAGATTGTGGAAAAGCCGAGATCACGAGCTTGATGACACTGGAATGAAGTGGGACTGCACGGAGTGGATCTACAACGACGTGTTCATATTTGCAAATGTGAGTACTGCAGTGTCGACAGAGCCTTGGGGACTGTGTTAGCCCTCACCGTGATCAGAGTTCGACTTGGGGACTCGCGCGGGTGCTTGCAGGACGTCAACGGAGCAGTGGAGGTCAATGCCCTGCAAGATCCGTCATCGACTGCCCTCAACAGATCTGTCGTCTCAGAGTTTTCTCATTTTTTTTTTTTTTTTGTGAACTTGTAACAATTTCTGGAATTTTTTTTTTTTTTTTAATTTTTGTGAACAAATTACAAGCCATGAATCCGTGGCACCTCTTAGAAAGGAAGAGCCCAAATTAAATGGGCTCGAAGGCCATTCAAATGTGGCCCATTTGTGTAAGTTTGGCCTAGTTGGTAAAAGAAGAGCGTAGACAATTTGCCACTTTCTTTTCTTACAATCAGAAAAAACATACGTGATTGATTTAATGATAATATCATATTTGACTTTATTTAAAGATGTATAGTTTGAATATTCCAAATCAAGTTTAAAAAAAAAACATACATTCTTTTATGAAGTCTAAAGATTGTGATTTTTTTTTTTTTGTTTTTCAAAAAGCAAAATTTTATTCAGTCCTTGGTCAAGCATTCGGAAGAAGCAACTTTAAATGGTTCTCACCCTTTTTCATGAGTTTGGCTTTTGCTGTATTAGAAATCAAGTGGATACAAATGGGTCATGTGTCAAAGTAAGTTTGACCAAATTGTCATAGTCATCTATGACTTGGTTGAAAAGGATACACAATTTTAAGATATATACGTTCTCTCTCCCTCTTTACAAAAGGGTCGGTCTTTGCATGGACCGCATTGTTTCTACGTTCTCTCTCTCTCTCATCTTGATATTTTTTTTTTTCCTGCTATAAATCAAGATTGAAAACTATACTTCTATGTTCTCTTGGAATACAGCTCTGTCTCTACTTTATGATAAGAATCGCAAAAGAAAAAGGAGTGGGGGAGGAATTGGGTTAATACTACATCTTTGAGTCATACGTAGTTAAATATATATATATATATATATATCTCTCTCTTTTCCTTTGGTTTTTTCTCGCAATAGGTATTAATGAGGCACCGGTTGATCCTATAAGACATTAGTGTAGTGATAGTTTATCGTGTTTGCCCTCCTTTTTGGAGACATATTTCATAAATTTTTCTTTTTATTATTATTTTCATGTGGGAGAGGTACAATATGAGGGTATTACAGAGGTATCAACCTAATCGAAATGTCTTGTTATTATCATTTATTAGTATTATGTACACATGCAGTCTTTATTTTGTTCCAATATTTGTTTGCATTAGTGATCTTCATTAATGGTAGCTAAACCATTGTTGCAAATTTATTAAACTCTGTTTAGTATTGATAATGTATCTAATCAATAGAAAAAGAGAGAAATAGATCAACCATATGACATTTGACAAGAAATATATGAATATAAAAGATAATGAGAAATATGAAGCATAGATGACTACATAAGATATGAATATTCATACATATGTACTACGGTCATGTTTATATACATATATATATATGTACTATGTATATGTATATGTATTTAAAGAAACAATAGTATAAGAAGTTATTGGCTCACATATATATATATACATATATATATATATATATATATGCTCGATTTTGGTCTCTCTTGGCTCAAATTGGCCGATGAAGAGAATATGCTAGCGATACAAGAAGAGAGTCTATAAGGACCAGTGATCTACAACACATATATTTATATAGATATATATATATATATATATTGGATATTCGACAGAAAATGTTGCCTAGTTATTAGATGAATATTTTCATGCGTGCATCATGATCATCACCTTCCTTTTGACCATTCAAAGAATCGAATAAATGTGTATATATACATATATGTGTGTGTATATATATGTACTTATAAATGTGTATTTATATGTACATTTATATGTGTATATATACATATAGATATATTTTCCCAATGGAAATCATGTCTGGTCTGAAGTTCGTTTATAAAAAAGAGAAGAGAGCGACCTCACCTGCATTTGTACCGATCCCTACTTGCATGCATTAATTAACGCTTTCTGTATCTCCTTTGTCGATACATCTTTTTCTTAACTTATTATAAATTCCTTTCGGAGTTGGGACCAACAATAAAACGTTCTATTTATCATACTTATTCTTAGTACTTGATATACCAATTGGCATAAACACTGCCAAAAAAAAAAAAAAGAAAGAAAGAAAAAAAAAACCTTGGAATACAACTATATGATAAGAATACATCATAAAAGAAAGAAAGAAAGAAAAAGAGTAGGCAAGGAAATTATATTTATTATACATCTTTGAGTTACGTAGTTAATTTATAGCATGCAATCTGAAAAATCTTTAGAAAGTTCCTTGCTGGTTAGGGTGTCTCACAATTTTTGTGACGTTAATTAATAATTAAACACCCTAATTTTACTATCGAAAGTGATAAAATCGCAAAGAAAAAGACAAACAAACAGTAACGTATAAGATTTATAATGATTTGTCTTTAATATTAGAGCTATATTCACTTTCAACAGCAATAATTTGATAAATAAAAAGACAAGAAGAGAAAATCGTACACCCCTCAAATTCTCTATATATGTAAGTTTCTTCGACTTCGTTGGATATACGAAGAAGTAGGACAATCGACCCATATGTGCTATAGTCTATATTAAGTAGGGGTTAGATATGGATTTTTATATTAATTTACCACTGATTTTGGCAAAAATCTTAAAAATCACACCAAAGATATTGGAAAATGCTAGAATCATTCGGGGTTGAATTTTTTAAAAAGTTTTCTAAGAGAGATTTGGGGATAAAATAATGAAGCCGCAAAAGACAAAAAAGGAATCTTAAGTAGTTACCATATATATGTTTATAAATATATGAAAAAAAAAATATCTCGTATGTAATAAATGAGGTTTCATTTTCATTATCATATTCATGGGTGTTTTGATCGGTTTGACATTCGAAAATCGAAAGAGACATGAGTGAATGTGATGAAGTGATAAAATAAAAGGTCAAGGAACATGAATATCTGTGTATATACATATACATATATATATATATATATATTAGTAAACATGTATATGGAATTTGCATGGTTGTAGTTGTAGTAGTAGTGGACCACACCCCCATCACCGCAAGCCCAGCAAAAGAATTATCTCCTTTTTGCTACTACTTTTTTCTTTAATTAGTCTCAGAATCTTCAAAGCAGGAACGACGAATATTTTGGGACCCCTTCGTGTCTTAAAGCTAGTCCTGCTGACATTCGCCATACTTGTTAAAGTCAAACACCCCAACCCCATGCTATACACACACACACACGCGCGTATATAAATGCGTGTGTAGTCTAATATACTGATATTCATCACTAAGAGTAGGGGTCGTAATATGGGTCGCGACACGATGACACGATTCGAAAACGATACAAATTTCGCAGGTTCGGGTTGGGAAAAATAGGGGTCGAGTCAAATTCGAATCACCCTAAATTGATACGGGGAAAAACGGGTTGTGTTCGGATTGGACCCGTAGAACCCGAACACGACCCGTTTTTTTTCCGTGTCAATTTTGGATTAAATTTCGTGTCAATTTCATATCAATTTCAGGTCAAATGTCGTGTCAAATTCGTATCAATTTCGGATCCAACCCAAATATGACCCAGGTCCAACCCGAACATGAGTTTGAACTGTTTTAAAAAAAAAAAACCCTAAAGAAGCAGCCCTTTCCCCTTTGGCCTTTACCTTTGGCCTTTACCTTTAAGAAAAAACACTAAGTTTAATTTTATGATTTTCTATTTGAAAACAATCCTTAAAACATATTGTTTTGTCAATGTTATGTTTTTGTTGAAGGTAAATTATTATTCTTCAAGGTTTTTTATGAATATGGGATATAATTTGCTTAAATTGAATTGATTTTTGTGTCAAATTCAAATTAATTGCGGGTTCAATTCGGATCAAATTCGTGTCGTGGATTCAGTTCGTGTCACGGGTCAATTTCGTGTCGAGGGTCAATTTCATGTCGTGGGTGAAGTTTGGTTCGTGTCGTGTTCGTGTCGCGGTTTGAAGTCGTTTTCGTGTCACGGGTCGTGTTCGGGTTGGGAAAGAAAAAAATTGACACGGCTCTAACACGACACGAACCCGACACGTGACACGAATTACCACCCCTAACTAAGAGTGATTATCAGCATCAGTTATATATAAAAATCTTACGTTTTGACAGATATATCTGATAATTGTAATTTTTTTATTTAAAAATTTATAATAATTAATTGATTTACATGTAACTTTCTATTTAAAATAATGTTATATATTACAATGAATTTTGATATATAAATAACAAATATTATTGAAAATATTACATTAAAATTACTTAATTATTATAATATTTCATAAAAAGAATTACATATATTTTATAGATGTCATTTTGTACCTGTTTATCACTGATAGCAATAAGTTCTCAACTATGATTGTTTTACTTGACTGCTCACATAAAGTACTTGAGTTTTCTTTAATTGAAGAATTCAACGAAAGGAAATTAAGGTTGGATGATCTTTTTTAATCACCTAATTAATAGATGATCTAATTTTTTTTATTTAGAAAAATAACCGTTTGTCATTTTTCATATTTGGTCAAATCAATAATTGACTAATGATCAATTAGTGATTGTCATAAAAATTAGTGATTGACTAATGGTCAATAAGTGATTTATTATGAAATTTGATGATTTACGTTATGATTAATCAGTAATTGACTTACGGTCAATTACTGATTGACTATTATGTGGGCAATCACTGATTGATCATTTAAGAAAATTGATTAACCATTTGAGAAAATAAAAACTAATTTTTAAAAATCCCAGCCATTTATTAAAAAACTTCTAAAAAAAAAAAAAAAAAGGGCTATTTAGCTATAAATCCCTTAAACAAATCCATCAAATTCAATTTTAAAAACTACTTTACCATAAAAATATTAACAATTAATAGTAAAATAAACAATACAATAATTATACAAAAAAAAACTATCATCAATTCTTAAGTATATACTATAATCGCTTTCATCTTTTAAATTCTCTGTCCCTGCAACGTTTTTCATCCTTTTTTACTCTTCAATATCCCTCCAATGAAACAGAGGTAATTAATATTTATTTGATTGTATATATATGTTATATGTTGCTCTGTGAGTATGGACAGAGTCTGAAATGTATTTCAGTGAAGGTGTACACCAAAATTTTTTTTTTTCAAGACAAAATAAATTTTAGAAGGGGCTATGTGATTATTTTTAATTTTAGTGGGTTTATGTGAGAATTTTTAATTTTAATTGAGGCAAAACAGTAAAAGTCTAAAACTTTTTTTTTAATAAATTTAATTTTAATGGAGATTATATGAGAATTTTTTATTTTTAATGGGGATAAAATAGAGACTGTAAGAGAATTTTTTAAGTTCAATAAGGGTAAATAATAAAAATTATATATTTTAAGGATAAAAATAAAATAAGACAAAATTTCAGTGGGTGCATACTAACTCTGCCTCTGACCGTGAGGTAGGTTTTGGGACTGGTTTAATGTGTAATAAAGTGATACTTTGGAAGGACAGAGAAGATAATTAGATGATTTTGAAAAAAAAAAAAAAAAAAAAATTTATCTTATCCCTGCAGGTTGCAGCTCCATCCATACGCCTTTTGACCGAAAGTAAGGAAGATTTAAGCTTTGATAAAACATGAATTTTCCAACCTTTAATCATCTCCAAAGCTCACTAAAGACATGTCCATAAGCTGTTTACTTATTCTGCTTTTGTCATGTCAGCCACCAAATGCATGAACCTTTTCTTTATCCATGGACAAGTTGAAGACGGAATTTTTTTAACTTACACGCAAATCAGAATACTCGAGGTTTTCTAGTAATTAAGATTATAGAACTATAAATATGAACCGTCCGACTCAATTGAACTAGGTCAAAAGAATGAAAAGAGAAAACTGTGAAAACAATTTTTTAGATAGGCATGTTTATCTTTTTAATCTCAATATTTATCTAATTTGGAGGTCAAAAAAACTGAAGCTATTATATCTGAGGTAATAATTTAAGGATGTGTTTTTTTGAAATGCAATCTTACAAATCAGCCGAAGGAAAATATGGACCAGTCAGGCCAACTCACAGAGGAAAACGGGCCGGAAGGGAGACCCAGCCATATGTAACTATGTCTTAATTTAGAAAATTACGTAAATAATCACATTTTTTTTTCATCTATAAACCAACATGACATAAATCCCTCATTCTTCACTAACATGATATAAATTTTAGTTAACTTTAGTTTAATTTTGTGTCATGTTAGCCTAATGTTAATTCATTGTGGCATTCAGGTTTTCTAGTCCTAATTTAAGTACTGCATTAATTTCCTTAAAAGAGCTCTATACATATGTGTATGTATATACATGTATATACACACACACAAACATTGCTAATGTAGTCACTTGTGCGTGCTTTTGCAACCGTCGGACAACTTGCTGTGGCCTGCAGCATTGAAAAAACACATGATACTCTTGAACGTGATTGGCCTAAGATCATTTTCAGCACCATGCGAAGAATTCTTTAACAAACAAACAAAGTTACGTAGGGATCATCTTATGAGCAGAAACTAGCAGAATAAACCGGAGAGAGATATATTGAGAGTAATAGGATCTGAAGTTAGCTAGATAAATATTCTCTTTGAAAATATGGTGGACCCCTACAATATTGGATCACTACGAATGTTTTAGACATATACATGTATCTGGTGTATGACTCTCATTTATCAAAAAGAAATGATTATGATATACTCAAACTCGAGAATTTTTATCCAAACACCTCTTCTTTCACTCGTTAGCTAACCCCAACGTGGTACTATTGTATGACTTAATCTATCTAGATAATAATTAATTATAAAAAAGAAAAAAGAAATTCCCGGGTTACGTTAGAATGGCCGGCCTTAATAAGGAATCATCTCTCTTGCAACTTGAAATTAAGCCATATTCTCTCCTTTCTTAGCTGGCTATAAATACCTTCCAAATGCTCTACCTTTCTTCCCCAGAAGCCTTCCTAGTCTTATATATTAGCCAATAACAATTGTCTTCTTCTATTCATAGCTTGTTGAAATTACTCTTCTACAAAAACCTCCAATATGGAAAATATCAGGTTTCCATTCCCCTCTCTCTCTCTCTCGCATACACACATGTATACGACACACATTTTCTAGAGCTGATAGGCTTAATCAAATTATGTACATACTTTTTTTTTTAACTAAAAACTTTTTGAAGTGTTGACTAGTTTTGATCTCACAAATTTATGCGTCACAAAACAGGAACAAGTGTGCAGCATGCTATAGACAGTTTAACAAAGTGGAGCATCTTGTGGAGCACATGAGGATATCATACCACTCGGTTCATGAACCGACCTGCGGTATCTGCAGGAAACACTGCAGATCTTTCGAGTCTTTGAGGGAACATCTTATTGGTAATACATCTTCATATCTACTTATCTCTTATTGTTTCTCCACCAGTTGTTTACGATTACCTATGATCACTGTGTTTCTCTAGTTTACAAAATCCTAATATCATTATATCGATCGATATTTTTTCGTTAATCTTTTCTGTTTTAGGCCCATTGCCGAAACAAGAATGTGGAAACATATTCAGCATGAGAGGATGCAGGTTCTGCCTGGCCATCCTTGACAGCCCTTACGCTCTTAGGCTTCACCAGGAACGATGTCAACTCTCCGGTTTAAACGCTGTAATGATCAAATATCCTTTCAAGTGCTAGTTAAAATTTATTCTTCTTCTTCTTGTTTACAAGCATTAAGACTATTAATTGAGATTATGTCTCTCGGATTCTAGTTTCATTCTAATTTTGTTCAATAGATCTTGACTTCATGTGTGAAAATTTAAAACCAATTTCTTTTACAGGGAGTACTTGGTCGGATGGCTAACTTAGGAATACGTGACAATCTGACAATGGACTATAGCGCGGGGAGAAATAGATCTGCACCAGGGTCTCAAGTGGTTGCGCTCGCTTGCAAAATGGTCGGTGGCGGCAGCGATGGCTCCCTTGACATCTGCGCAAGGGTTTGCCTCATTGATGAATCTGAGAACATCATCTTTCATACTTATGTCAAACCCCCTATCCCAGTCACAAACTACAGGTAATCATGCATCTGAACTATTTATATTTATATTTATATATATATATATATATATAGAGTCCCGTTTGAATTATTTAAGTATTTTCTGCAGTGTTTTCTCTTACAAAAGTTTGAATTTTCTGTTCAAACCTATATATCTGTAGGTATGAAACAACTGGGATTCGTCCAGAATATTTAAGGGATGCGATGCCAGTGAGGCAAGTGCAAAAGAAGATTCAAGACTTCCTCTGCAATGGGGAACCCATGTGGAAGATTCGACCCCGATCGGGTGGAAAAGCTAGGATTCTTGTGGGTCATGGTCTCGATCATGACCTTGACCGTCTTCAGGTTGAATATCCCTCAGCTATGATCAGGTAATCATATTAAGTAAATTAAGACCAAAACAAGTTCTCTACTCAATAATTTAATTTGATTTATGATTTCTCTTCAACCACAAGAAATATAAATATATCACTATATATTAATTATTGATTACAATTATCTGCATGATATATGGTCCAAACACAGGGATACTGCAAAATATCCTCCATTGATGAAAACAAGCAAGCTTAGCAACCCACTTAAGTATCTGACACAAGCCTATCTCGGGTAAGTCCTAGTTTTATATATAGCTAGAGCTCTAGAACAATTAAAAAAAAAAAAAAAGTTAAATAATATGGGTGAAAATCAAAGTCGTTTTTAATTTTTTTTTTTAAAACCGCAATTCATACAAATTTCAATTTATTTATAATCAGTCACTCAGTCCAATAGTTGTTATTTAACTAAATTTATTTTTAACGACGATATTTTTCACCGACATTAACTAGTCCTTAATTACAAATATCAGTCAGTAAACAATGCTAAAGCACTATATAATATACACACACACGCACGTATATGCAGCTATGATATTCAAAGTGGAATTCAAGACCCTTATGAGGATTGTGTGGCAACAATGAGGCTTTACATGAGAATGAGATCACAGAACCATCGAGTAGAGGAATATCCACTGGCTGCAGACCCTCAAAACAGAAATAACTTCGCATCGTGGAGACAATCTGAGCTTGAGAGAATGACCCCTGAACAAATGCTCGACATCTCTAGGTCTGATTACTATTGTTGGTGCTTGGACTCCAATTGATCTTGTTACCCTCCTTATTATTAATTACTAAGATTATATATTTATATACACTACTATATTTAAAAATTATGATTTATATTATATATAATAAGGTTGAATCATACGATGTATGATATCCCTATGATCTATGTAGTTAACATATATGTCTATGTTGCTACCCAAAATATATATATATGTAGTACTATATATGAATGTATACCGTACATAATTCATGTACATGAGATACATGAATTCATTGGTGCTGTTTTGAATATAATAGTTTGTACTTGCAATTATCTTTTCAATAAATGTATTTCTTTCAAATTAATTTTGCACTCTCTATGCTTGTGCAGTGTCGCGCTGTATATATGTATGTGTCTAAATATATACATGTATGTATGTGGTAAGAACTCATTAATCCTGTTAAGAGGGAGTTCAGAATAATATGACGCATATTCAAAATTTCAGAAGTTTTCTTTTAAATTAATTAATTGAGTCTCCATAGATCATATACAACAAAAATAAATAAAAATAATTAGAAAGTCATTCACCAAGCTTCCATGTGGAAACTCATGAAGAGTCATATAAGTACTTCATAACGAATATTGTAATCAAGTCATAATTCATGAACATATATATATCCTTGTAATATATATATATATATATATATATATCTTACCGGCTGGTTAGAAGTCCCATATGCATACACATATAGAATTCCATAATCTTGGTCTCCATATATGAAAAACCTTATCCGCGCGGTTGATCTAAGAAGAAAAGAGACATATCGATTGAGAATTTTAGAGAGAGAGAGAGAAATTACACATCGATATATTGTTGATTGGTCTCATATCCCGATTCCTAGCTTGATTCATTGCTTGGCAATACTATGAAGCGAAAGGAACGCTTTGTTCGTGAGAGCTTGGGTAACCAAGAGCAGCTAGTTTGGGCTTTTGAAAGGAACAGATACTTAGGTTATTAATCTACTTACCGTACTAAAATTAAGATTTCATGTTTTTCTATGAAAAAAATTACGTAAATTATTTAAATAAATAGACAGTTTTGAAATATTAATTTAAGTACATAGCCAATTTTTTTGTTTAGAAAAACGGCCACTAATTAGTGATTGATTGTGGTCAATCAATTATTGATCATACTTAATTAGTGATTAATCATGATAAATTAGTAAGAAATACAAATTAATATTGGTTAATCATTGATTAATCTTTTAAAAAAAAAAAGAACAATTTTTCTAATTTTACTAAACTTCGGTTTTTTTTTTTTCAATATTTTTTTTATTTTATAATTTTCCTTTAAAAAGACCATTTACCCACAAATCCCTATTTCCATTTCGTTCTAAATATACTGACACATACAATATGTATACAATGCTATTTTAATTTATTTTTTTAAGGGAAAGATGTTTTTATTTTTTTTTTGAAAAATGCCAAGAACACCAACTATAATCCCAACTTTTTAGTACTAAACTATGTGGCATATGAGTTGTTATATTTTTTTTGATAAGTGCTTAAAGCATTGCCGCATCAATTAATTACATTTACCAATGAAAATATGACATATTAGTTGATACTTAAAAAGTTAGGATTTAAGTTGATGTCCCTTAATATTACTAATTTTTTTTTTTTTACTTTTTACAAAGGGAATATTAGAAATTATTAAACAACCAAATAATTTAAAACAGCACTCCAGATAAATAAACTTGGGAACAACGTCCACAAGATTAACAATATTGATCGAACTGAAAACAGAACTGACTAAAAGATGGGATACCATGTTCCCGAGTATATGACATCAAAGAGAACCACCAGAAACCTAATTCAATTCTTGACGAATAGACAGCCTCATCTTGCTTTAAGAGCATCTGTTTCTACAATAGAATCCTCCAGTCTATATATATATAGGCCACAGCAAACTCCAATCCTTCTCCAAGAGCCAAACATTCCGCTATGTATGGTGAGAAGGACCCCAACATTTTCTTAGCCATGTAAGCAAGCCCAACAAAAAGTTGTACCCTGGTTTAAGCAATAGGATGGGGCTTTTTTATTTTTATTTTTTTTATTTTTTTATTTTTTATTTTTAAGGTGCGACACACTCATTTTACAAATTAAAAAATATTGATATTTGATGAATTTTAAAAAGCCGATCATTTTCCTTAAAAAAAAAAAAAGAATTTTTTTTTAATTAAATGTCCAAAAACTGCCTAATTTCTCCAATCATTAATACATTAAGTTAGCACGGTATTTAATTTGGTTTACCATAGTGTAAACGACAATTTTTTTTTTTTTTTGAAAGGGTGAACAAAAAAGATATGGTTTAACATTGGTTGGACAAGATTTCAATTTTTTTTTTTATTTTTATTTTTTGGTTTTTCTACTATTTATCTGGACGTTTCTAAAAATTATAATGGCCTTATCTAATGTTCTAGTCGTTGAAATCGTCGCGGTTTATCAAGTGTTGTCGTTTTCTGGTGTCATTGTCGTTTTCCAAAAAGTCGTTGTCTCTCTATATTTGCCGTCTTTTGTGAGTGTGGTATTGTCCTAAACTTTACAAGTGCAACCGAGTCTAAAAATGCAGCTTTCTAATTAGGAAGAAAAGGAAATAATGAACTGGTCTCAAACATATTAAACATTCATAATTCTCCATAGAGACCCTTATTACAAAATAACATGACAGTATGTAATGACATAATTAACTATAATTAACATGCCCGAATATATATATATTTATAAATATGCATACATATATAAAATTATATATTGGACCAGCAACTAGAAAAGCCAAATTCATGTGATTGCTTTTCTCAACTGATCATGGGATGGGATACACAACGATTTTGCCAGAAGCTCTGCCAGTCTCAAGGTGAGAAAATGCTTCAACTGTGTTAGAGAAGGGAAATGGTCCTTTTGGGTCAATCACTGCTTTCACCTTCCCACTCTCCAAGTAAGGACTCAGCTTCTCAAGAACAGACCCATTCGAAACGACACCAAAAAACAGTGCTTGGGGAGCCACCGGAACACCACCTACTATTGTCACAACTTTCCCACCCTCTTTCAAGGCCTTCACGGCACGCTCAGATTGTCCTGTTTTTTTTTTTTTTTAATAATTTTTTTAACACAAGCATCTTAGTTGTCAGAACATCACTTTTAATAACTTAAACTTTTAGAATGGATTTATAAATTAACATGATATGGCATGTTAGACTTTTATTATGTTTCCAGCCTATACATGAAGAAAAGTGTTAAAATATTTTTAATTGTTGATTCACTAATGACGGAGTCATGAATTCTTGTTAGCAGAAAGCAAACAACTAAAATTTAAATTTTCAAAAAGAACAATATTTTTTTTTCTTTTTTCTTTCTAAATTAAATGCCTTCAAATATATTAGGTCATTTAAATATAATGGATTTTATAGTTTTATTGACTATAAGGATTGAAAAGAAACAAATATATTCAATGGTAGAGTAAATTTTTAACTTTTTAATTGGGCTTTGTTTCCATGAAAAAGAGGACTAAAATGAGAAAGAAAAAAAAAAGATATATTTAAAAGGACTAAAATGAAAAATATATATAAATTTTAGGCCAAAAAACAAAATTAAAAAAATAAACAAAGGGCTGGAAAAAAAAAAAGAGATTCGTTTTGGTTGAAACGGATGAACATGAGCTATTTTTTAGCTTTCTATATATGTATAAATATAGATTGAATGCCTGTAAATATATTGCTTCAAATGAACAAAATAGATTTTATAGTTTTTTTTTAAGGAGAATTTTATTAAACTTATTAAGAAGATATAAAGACATCAAACATAACGAATGACATCATAATACTAAGACAAAACCTTAAAAAAAAATAAAACAGAACTCTTAGTGAAGTTTGATAACTCTCAAAAAGAAAAACATATGCTCGAAGTCCGATATTATTCATCATTTTGTATTGTTAACTATATATAATGTGAACTTACCAACTGTGTCGTAAACGACATCAAATTTCTCTGGAAGGTCTTCAAAATTCTCCTTTGTGTAATCAATGGTCAAATCACCACCCAAACTCCTCAACAATTCCAATTTTCCGGTGCTTGCCGTGGCTGCCACTCTAGACGCCCCAAAAACGTGTTTTGCTACCTTTCGCAAAGGAGAAATTAAAAAAGCATATTTAGAGGTCTTAACCGTCATCTTTCTATGAAATTCCGTTAAATTGTCATTGCTTTTTCTCTGCCAGAAATGTTCTATTGGTAGGGAATCTTTTTATTTTTCACTACCCTATCACATAATTCTAGTTGAATCTTTCCTTAAATTGAAGTAAGGACAAATTAAATACAAACCTGAATAACCAAGGAACCAACTCCACCAGCACCTCCAAGAACAAGAATGGATTTACCAGTTGAAAATTGAGCAAGTTCAAGGCCTCCATAGGCAGTCTCAATAGCAGCAGGAAGGCTAGCAGCTTCCACAAAACTCAGCTTCTCAGGCTTCCGAGCCAACACTTTCTCTTCTGTAGCAGTGTATTCCGCTAAAGTCCCAATTCTTTTCTGGTTTCGCACAGAGATCTCATTGATATCCCCATAAACCTCGTCTCCAACCTTAAACTTCGTCACTTTGCTTCCAACCTTAACCACCACACCTGCCACATCGTATCCTGGAACAGCCTGCATAAATACACACGTACATACATACATACATACATGATTTAGGTTCCCAAAAAAAAAAAAACCCAAAAAAAAAAAAAAAAAAAAAAAAACCCAGAAAGAGGCTCACAGGGGGAGGAGTGTCGTTAAGGGATCTGAGGAAGCCAAGGGTCCTCTTGAAATCAATTGGGTTGAGAGCTGCGGCTACGACCTTGATGAGCACTTGGTCTTCTTTCAAATCAGGAACACCCACATTCTCAACCAACTTCAACACCTCCCCAGTTTTCCCATACTCTGAGTAAATCCATCCCTTGTTCACACTTGGTGTAGCCATGAATTTTGCTCCAAACTTTTCTCTAGAGAGAGAAAGAGAGAGTTTTGAGAAGAAAGAGACTTCTCTGCAACCAAAAGGGAACTTAGATTTTATATAACCTGTCTAGCTGCACACCAACCGGTCTCTAATACAATGTATGGTCTCTAAATTATACTCTTGGTGTGAAGTTCGACTCTAATTTTTGATATTATTCGTCGTATTACCTCACATTTTTGTATTATTATGAAAACAACCTTTATATCGATATTTTATAAAAAATTGAACAGAAATTAAACACTTTTAGATTACATAAGCTATAATTAAAGTTAAAATCATAATTAAATATTTTTAATAAAAAAATTGTATCATAAAAATAGCTCTATAACGTAAAGTTTGCACTATAGATTTTTTATTAAAGTATAGTTTACTTTCAAAATATCTTTGATTCAGATATAATTTTCTTTCAGAATATATTTGATGATGACTTTATCTATAAATAAAGCTCATGTGATCGGAACGTGTTTAATTTTTGTATAATTTTTTTTAATAAAATATTGACAGAGAGACATGAGCGTAACAGAAGAAAAATTAATAGGAGTGTGATGTACAAAATCAAAAGTCATGAGTTAATATAAGACAAGGTGTGTAATTCCGAGGTTATTATATGAAATTAACCGAAAGAATTATTTAAACAAACGAAAGAAGAAAATGCTAGTCACAAATCCACATTAAAAGGGCAGTTAGGGGATATAAATCTCTTTTGTCAATTATTGATCATCTTTTGAAAAGGAGTAGTTGTACTGGAAATATGATGTCTCTCAACTTTGAAGTGTAGACTTGCAACTTGTGCATCTTGACAATTCATTTTTAGACCGAAAATCAACTATGCCCCTTTGGTCAGTTAACTTTGCATCATTTGAGAACGAGTAGTACTAAGATAAGCTGAACTTTGAGGTAAGGCCTCACGTCACATTTGTGAATCTGGACAAACTTTGGCTCAAGGTTCATTTTTACACAAACGTCAACTTAGGCGAAAAACCAACCAAGCAAATTAGGAAATTTGTCTCCTTAAACTCTTTTTTTTTTTTTTTTTTCTTTAATAATAAATTTTGCGACATTTTTTCATTATTCTTTCATTTTTGCGTTGATATGTAAATGGAGAAAGTGAGAGATCTTATTGTCTAATAAATGACGTACACCTTTACAATAGCATTTCTCTAACCGGTGTTTACCAAGTCATACAAGCCCAAATGAGAAATCCTTAGCCTTTGTCTATTTTAAATTAAAAAATTTCAACTTTTTTTTTTTTCCCCTGAAAAACCAATAATAATTTTAATTAGTTTTTAAAAAATTAAACAACTCTAATCCAAAAAATTTAGTTCCAGCCGGTGAATCGAATGTAAACTTAATTATTAAAATAGCGTTTGACAAAAGAGCAAAGAGGAAGGAATGAGAGGGGTGAACGAATTAATGGAAGGATTTTGACATTCATAATTGACATGAGAAAAAAAGGAGGGAAAAGATTTGGGGAGGTAATCCAAATCCTTCAAAACCTCTTAATTTTGATCTCTCGTAGATTACAACGTAAGAGACATGATCTCTCTTATTTCTTATTTTTCTCATCTAGGCGATCTACCATTTTCTCCTCCTTATTTTTTCTCCTTCCTACCAAACATACTATAAAGGAGAGTCTATATTTATTTGCATCACTATATTTATGAATACCTCTACCTAATTAAACTTTCTTAATAAAGATTTAAAAAATCAATACTTTTATGGACACTATTTTCATAATATCAAATTCAACCTTCTCATACTTTACTAATTGACCCAAAAAAGTTGAGGATTCATAAACGAAATTAGGAATAATCCAAGATATGGGTTATGGATTCATTAAAAGAAAAAAAGATGTCAGATACATATATTTTTTTATTCCTGTGATTGGAACAAGAACCAAAACAGAGTAAAGCTAATAAAGCGAGGCTCACGAACAAGGCAAACAGAGTGAAAACAATCAGCACTTTAATCTTTGCCAGACGGAATTTGGAAAGCTTTCTTAGTACTTAATTCATGTAATCTTGGCATATTTGACAGAGCTTCCTAAAAGTTATATTTGGCATCTCAGGTCCAAAATTAGTTTCTAGAAATGTTTGAATAATCTGTCAGAAGAGTTTCGAGTTTCTAAAAATGTTTTCTGTCAAAATCAAAAAATATGATTTCTTACAAAAGCTCTCTAAATAGATTTTAAAATTTATAATAAAATTTAAAGTAGATATTATAAACTTCATTTAATATTTTTAATACTTATTAGAATATTTTAGAGATCATTTGATCTCAAAAACTCTTTAATTCTAAACACTGATGGGGTGTTTGGGTGATGAGTTTAAACTCATCACCAGTAACTCAATTTTTATCTTTTTCTTTAAAAGTTTTTTGTCTTTTTTGAAAAAGTCAACCAAAATCACTATTTAAACTTAAAAATTTCAACTCAAACTCATTCACCAAACACCCCTGAAAAATCATAACTTTTGTTTCTTTTTTCTTTTAACTAGAAGTAAAAGTAAAAACCTTATCAAACATGTCCTTAACCTGTACATAATTAATGCACCTGAGATACATAAATTTATTGGTGCTGCTTTGAATATAATAGTTTGTACGTGTAATCATCTTTTCAATTAATGTATTTCTTTCTTACAAATTAAACAAAGCTTTTTTTTTTTGTTTTTGTTTTGGTACCGCTCTGCTTGTGCAGTGCCGCGCAGTATATGTCCGTCGAGAAGAGGAGTTTATGATGTTAAGTCGCATATTCAAAACTTTTCTTTCAAATTAATAAATTAAGTATCCATAGAATCTTACACAGTAAAAAAATAAATAAAAATAATTGTCATTTTTTTTTGCGATTATGTAAGTTGTCTTATTCCAAAAACATCGTCTCTCTAGTTTTGCGTTCTCTTGTGAAACAATATTAGAGAATATCAGTGATATATAACATTACTCATTAATAAAGAGTGTGTCTCACAACATGAGGTTCATCAATTAACTTACTTTTCTATTATGAGGTATTTAGTATGGGATAATCTTTTTTAAGGGAATGAGAATCTTAAGATTACTCCATTTGATATGTAGTTATCTTGTTTTAAGATATCCGAAAATTTGAAACCCATGTGTAAACCCATCTCCCCTTATAAGTTTTGAGATTATCCCCTATCTGAATAGCATGGTTATCTTAAAATTTAAACAAAATACAAACAATTATCCTTTTGATTTAATTTAATTTTTAAAACCCTATCCATCTGAATTTAGAAGCATATATCAGAAACGTAATCTTTTTCTCTCAATCTCTAACATGAGTAGCCTCCTCCCACTCCCAGCAATTGACCTCCAACCCCAGGTGCATTAAGGATTTTCATTTTTCTTTTATTCTTTTTTTTGAAAGGTGCATTAAGGATTTATGTTTGGAGGCTTGTTGCTGTGTTGGTTCTTATGGATATTATAAAAATGTGTGAACTGGATTTCGTAGTTAGTTTTTTTTTTTTTTTTTTTTTTTTTTTTGGGGTGAAGATTTCGTGGTTTAATTGGCGCTTTTGAGACCTGTGATTTTTAATCTTCTCAATACAATTTTTCTCTTCTCAATACAAGTATGGTATTTCCATTCATTGTTTGAAAAACAAAATTAAACAAATAAATCCTCCTTTTTTTATACGTCGTCTTCTCCTTCTTCTTCATTTTGTTTTTCCATAAGTATTGTCTTCCTATTCCTAATTACATAAACGTTGTTCCGATTTTTTTTTTTTTTTGTTTTTTTTTTGTTTTTTTTTGTTTGATGTCGTAACTTTGCATTCCTTTGTTTATTTTCTTTTTACCAATTTAGTATTGGAATTGGATTTGGCTAAATTATTTTGTTGATTTTTATTTTATCACATTTACAATTAAATCTTATAGAACCTGTATTGATTATGGATAAATTTGTCCATTTGTTAGAAATCAACAACATTGTTATTCATAACCAAACACAATAATCTAACATTCCTGAGAATCTTAATAAATACGTTTATATTCAACCAAATACTAGAATCTAACATTCTCATATATTTGATTACTATAAAAAGATTCCCAACTATCTTATTACATTTGATTACCTCTAATCAAACATTCCCTTAATGTGATGTTGTACAATGTTGATGTTCCCTGACATTTTTCATCTCTTGTGAGTGTGGCATTGTCCTAAACTTTACACATACAACAGAGTCAAAAAAATGCAGCTGCCAATTAGGAAAAGAAGGAAATAATGAACTGGTCATACAAACATATTAATCATTGCTAATTCTCCATACAGACCCTTATTACAAAATAACATGACAATACGTAAGGCATAATTACAATACATTACGTAATGACATAGTAAACTATAAATAACATCCGCAAATATAAACATATATATATATATATATATATAACAACAGCAAACTAGAAAAGCCAAATAGTGATTGCCTTTCTCAAACTCATGGGATGGGATACACAACGACTTTTCCAGAAGCTCTACCAGTTTCGAGGTGAGAAAATGCTTCAACTGTGTTAGAGAATGGAAATGGTCCTTTTGGGTCAATTACTGCCTTCACTTTTCCACTCTCCAGGCAAGGACTCAGCTTCTCAAGAACAGACGCATTCGAAACGAGAATGAATAGCTGTGCTTGTGGAGCCACCGGCACACCACCTACTATTGTCACCACTTTGCCGCCTTCTTTCACCGCCTTCACGGCACGCTCAGATTGTCCTGTTAGAACAATTTTTTTTTATTTTTTATTTTATTTTTTTATAGTTTAAATTTTTGTGATAGATTGATAAACTAACATGATATTATGTGTTAGACTTTTACTATGCTTCCGGCCTATACATGAAGAAAAGCGTTAAAAATAATTTTGATAAAACTAAAATTTATTAAAAATAGTTTTTTTTCCTCTCTCTTCGTTCTTTCTTAATTAAAAGCCTTTAAATATATTTGGTCATTTAAATATGATTTTATAGTTTTATTGTCTACTGGGATTAACAAAAAAGCTAATATGTTTCATTGGACTATAAGGGTAAGTTTTTAACTCTCATTGGGGCTTTGATTTGTTCTTATCAAAATGGTTTTTTTTTTTTTTTTTTTGAGTGGGGGGTTCACCCCCCCACCATCGTATATTGGCTCCATGGCTCACTACCACTAACAATGGTATCTATTCTTTGTCGCCATGTGTTATGTGATTAATCATTGAAAACTCTTCCTTAACCATATGTATATAAACATGTGAACTTACCAACTGTATCGTAAACGACATCAAATTTTTCTGGAAGATCTTCGAAATTCTCCTTTGTGTAATCAATGGCCAAATCAGTACCCAAACTCCTCAATAATTCCAATTTTCCAGTGCTTTCAGTGGCTGCCACTTTAGACGCCCCAAAAACGTGTTTTGCTAACTTTCTCAAAGACAAAAAAAAAAAAAGGAGTGAGAGAGTTAAGTTTACAAGGAACATTAGAATTATAGTTAAAATCTTTTTTTTTTTACTCGAAGGCAAAATCCATTCTACCAGTTTTACATATAGCATGTAAAAAAAGATGATACAATGTGATATTTATTTTAGCTAACAATAACTATATATTATATAAAGGAATAAAAACAGCAAATTTATCCGTTAGACACCAAGATTACAACTTTCTAAAATCATGGTTATCACACACACACGATAATTAAAAGTCGGTGAATGATCTTTGTTTAAATATTTTTTAATTAATTTTCTAAGTTCTATTAAATTAACAAAAAAGTCATTTTTTAAGTGATCAATCACTAATTGAACACTTGGTAAATGATCAATAATTGATTAACCAATATCAATATGTTTTTTTTTAACCAATATCAATAACCCAATCAACATTTTAATGACTACTGGTATTTTTTCTAAATTTATTAAAAAAGAAAAGAAAAAAAAAGTTCGATCATGTCTAAAAGTGTTCAAAATCTGCATTCCTACCTAATTTTTCAAATATATATATTAAAAAGGAACCTTTCCTGTAAATTTACATCAAAATTGAAGTGTGAAGAGATTATATCCAGACCTGAATAACCAAGGAGCCAACTCCACCGGCACCTCCAAGAACAAGAATGGATTTACCAGTTGAAAACTGAGCAAGTTCAAGGCCTCCATAGGCAGTCTCAATAGCAAGAGGAAGGCTAGCAGCTTCCACAAAACTCAGCTTCTCAGGCTTCAGAGCCAACACTCTCTCTTCTGCAGAAGTGTATTCTGCTAAAGACCCTATTTGTTTCTGGTTTTCCAGAGAGTTCTCATTGATATCCCCATAAACCTCGTCTCCAACCCTAAACTTCGTCACTTTGCTTCCAACCTTAACCACCACACCTGCCACATCGTTTCCTGGAACAGCCTGCATACATACACGCATACATACACACAAACATGATTTAGGTTCCCAAAAAAAAAAAAAAAAAACCAGAAATAGGCTCACAGGGGGAGGAGTGTCCTTAAGGGATCTGAAGAAGCCAAGGGTCCTCTTGAAATCAACTGGGTTGAGAGCTGCGGCTACGACCTTGATGAGCACTTGGTCTTCTTTCAAATCAGGAACACCCACATTCTCAACCAACTTCAACACCTCCCCAGTTTTCCCATACTCTGAGTAAATCCATCCCTTGTTCACACTTGGTGTGGCCATTAATTTTGCTACAAACTTTTCTTTAGAGAGAGAAAGAGAGAGAAGTGAGAAGAAAGAAACTACTCTGCAACGAAAAGGGAACTTAAAGATTTTGCACAACGTTTCTATCAACACAAAACCAACCTACATACTAATAAAACACGCTTTTTTTATAGACACCCCTGGCTTTTCTATTTTGCCAATTTAGTCCCTAAGTTTTTTTCCTTGACAACCAACCCCGTAAACTTATAATTTTTGGCATTGTCAGTGGTTCTTACTCAAATCTTTTAAATTTTAATTTTTTTTTTCATACATGACTTGTACAATACAGTCTAAACAGGGTATTGTTGATCATTTTTACATAATTTTAATACAAATTTCTTTAAAAACTTGAACCTAATATTTCAATTATAAGTCAAATTTGAACATAAATTTTAAAAGAATTTATATTTAAATTAAGTAAACATAATCAACAATGCCTTTTTTGGATTATAATGTTCAAGTCATATAACGGTACAAATTTAACTAGATTTGGACAAGAAGGACTTATAATATCAAAAATCATAAGTTCAAGGGCAAGAAAAAAAGAATTTAAAAACTAAATTATCAAATTCAAAACATTCACCAGGTGTCCGTACAAAATAATCGATAATATGTGGACTAAACATCTAAAGGATTCTTTAAACATTGTACTAATGAATATAGACTGACTATTGACAAATCCATTTTCAAATCGCAGTTAGGTGGCTCTCCCTCTTTGGTCACTTTTTTATCATCATTTCAAAAGGATCAGCAGTGCAGGAAATATGACTCGCATTTGTGCATCTAGACAAAATTTCTCTCAATGTTCATTTTTAGTCTGAAAATCAACTACACCCTTTGGTCACTTAACTTCACATCATATTCGAAAGACTAGTACTAGGCAAGCTAAACTTCTGAAGTAAGGCCTACGTCACATTTGTGAATCTGAACAAACTCTCTCTCAAGTTTCAATTTTACACAAATATCATCTTAGGTAAAAAACCAACCGAGCAAATTAAGAATTTTGTCCCCTTAAATTTCTCTCTTTTTTTTTTTTTTAATTAACAAAATTTGTGTCATTTTTTTTCAAGATTCCTTCATTTTTACGTTGATATGTAAGTAGAGAAAGTGAGTATAAGATTCTTTCATTTCTTAAGGGGTGTTTGATGTTTGAGTTGAATTTGAATTAAGTTGAAATTTTTAAATTTGAATAGTAATTTTTATTGATTTTTTCAGAAAAGATAAAAAACTTTTTCAGAAAAAGATTAAAAAAAAAATACAGTTTAACTTAAGTTAAACTGGAGAGCCAAACTAAGCTTTAATGTTTAAGAAATAACATAATTTTTTTTAGCCAAAAAAAAAAAAAAAGAAGAAAGAGAAGAAAGAGAAATAACATGAACCTTTTATATCCCTCTAACAATAGGTTGTTTCTCAAACCGGTACTACCCGGGTCATGCAAGCCCACATGAGAAATCCTTCGTTATTAAATGAGTGTTTATATTTGCAGCACTTTAATTATGATTATCTCTACCCAATTATACTTTCATAAAGCTTTAAAAGTTCAACACTTTTATAGACACTATCTTCAATATAACTAATTGAACCTTCTCGAACCTTACTAATTGACGGAAAAAAGTTTAGGACAAGGACCAAAAAAGAATAAAGCTAGTTAAGCGAGGCTTACGAACAAGGCAAACAGAGTAGGAATAATCAGCACCTTCTTAACCTTGGCTGGGCAGAATTTTTAAAGCTTTCTAACACTTAACTTACACAACTAATTCTCCATAGTTTACATAATAAATAGTGTTACTCTTATCATTATATATAAGAACAAGATTGTTAGTAAATTACAAAGAATTTCTAAGCTGTAATTTCTTTTTCAGCAATGAATGGTTAACCAGACTTGTATAAAATGAACCTACTTCTCTACTGACAGGTAATCATTAAAACTCTTGTAGCAGCTCTGGAGAAGTATCAAAAAGAATTCATCAAAATCGGTGTCTAACTCAAAAGACACGCCCACCTATTTATCTTTGCAGCGGGGGGTTTCACATGGTGGAGGCGGAACGCCAAACACCCAGTCAAGAACATTCAAGTATTTTGATCGAAAGACTTCCCTCTCCTGTGCATAGCAGTGCATTATGATGGCTGTCGACAAGCTGAAAACCACAACATCAGCTCTCTTCAAGTTCTTCGACTGCGGCAAGTACCCGGCATCGGCCAAGCACGTGAAAAAGCTCTCGATGGCTCGGGCAAGACAATAGAGTGATATCTCCATCCGCCTGCTTTTCTTCTCAATGGCCAAGGCCAGGCCAGTTGGGAACTGTCCGACAACAGATAAGACTATCAAAGTGAAGATATGGTTTCATGCAACCACTGAACTAAGAAGTTGAAAGAGGTAACATACCGTCCCCATTGCCACCATTGGAATGTTACATCTCTTGAAAATCCTGAAGAGAAAGCACGTCCACATCCTGATGACCAATAAAACAGAGTTATCTAAATCAAGAGAGCGTCATCCATAAGGAACAAAACCTAGCAGCAGTCACTATGAAGAGGAAGTCTAAAAGGTTTTCTCGCACATTTAAGGAACAAAAGATAAATACGAAGAAGAAAGCCACATTGTTCGTTGAGAAAATTCTTTTTGTTATCAAACCAGAATAAGCACCAGAAACTTAACCAAGCATTTCAGAAGTAGTAGGGAAAATAAAAAGCAACAGATACAAAACCTAACATATGGACAATTCTAAAGAAAATTTCCTACAGTTGAAAGTCGAAATCTATAATTGACCAAAAAATGATGTGGTCAAGTGTTAATAAAATATTGAAAACCATCAACAAAAAGTGTTTCCACAAATCTTATAAATGAATCCCACCCCTTCTTTATAAAAAAACTACACCACAAATCGTACACCTAATTTTGCATAATCTAAATTCTTGGGCTAGCAAGGACCACTAAAAAGAGTAGAGAACCTCATAAGTAAACTTGGATAGATCTGTGAGCTAATATTAGCATATAATAACTAAACTAATCAACCTCATTTCCTGTGCTCCTGACTATATATCAGCAAAGTCAATTTATTTCTTCGAACAGAAGTCCAGAAAATAAATAAAATTAAAAGCATAGGTGAAAGATGGTACCAGGCTGACGAGCAATACACAGATAGAAACAAGCTTGATCTTGCAGTACCAAAAAGACCTTTTCCAAGTATTGTGTAGGGCCTGCACATGGTCAAACAGATGTCTGTAAGACCATTCATACAAAGGGAAAGGGGACACAACCACAGTAGTAGACTATTGCTGGTATATAAATTTCCAATACGTTTGTAGATTTTTCTCGCCTACGTTTCAACTAAATCTGAAATAGAATGACAAAAGGGTACTAATTGTTACCTAGATAAGAACATCTGAAATAGAATAACACTAATTGTTACCTAGATAAGAACATGAAACCACAAGACTCAACATTAATGCACTCAATGTGGAAAAAAAAGGGAAAAAAAAGGGGGGGCAAAAACAAGTGCTCAGCTGTTTCTGATAGCATACTTGGCAGGCATAATAGCTTTATCTTGACAATTATAATTGTGTATCAACATGCTCAAAACATTTGGAAATTTGTATGCTCTTTTGTTTGACAAAAATCGACTTAATTCTAAGTAAACTAGAATCCTAAAGAAAATGTGTCTAAAAAAAGTTGTCAAGGTCAAACCCGCTTTTTTAAATACATGTTCGAATTTTCAACAAACAGACAACACATTTCATTTTCAAAGCATCCAGACAGGAACATTTATAATTTGTGAAAAAAAATCAAAAGCAGTCAACCTTTTCGATAGGCCTTGACGGTGAACTATGAGTGCAGGAATCAAATATACTGGTAGATAAACTGGTAATGCCCTCTTATAGGATTGAATAAGAAAAGAAACAATGTGCCCACTGCATGACTGGTTTCCATGTACAATCTGCATAAGGCCCAAAAGCGAGAGAAGTCAAGATAACATGATAATGACATTGGTAAGGTTCCAATAACATTGACGAAAACTCGACAACATCACATACTCCTCGTAGGAAAAGAAAACAGAGCGATAATCAAAGATTGCGTACCGAGCAGGGGACTTTCATCGCTGGATCTAGTTTAATGTCCACGCCGACGGATTTGTAATATTTCTCTACTGCTTCCAAATTGGTAAAAGGCATTCCAGATGTTATCTCTTTCACAGCATTCAGAATAGCAATATCCTTTCCACCATGCGTATTGAGAAATGATTTATACGACGGAGGCAAACTATCCTGCTTCAATATGTAAGCAGACCTGAGCAACACATTTTGTTATCCTTATTCAATCAAATACATTCTAGGAGGAAAATTTATCAAACGCCTCTGAAAAGAACAAATAAAGTATCAAATTCTATTCGGACCGAAAAACTTCGTAAAGGAAAAAGGGGTACGCACAGAATTTGGGAAGAAGAGAGACACATGAGGAAGATATCGCCATGAGCCCACGTAAGTGGCTTGCAAATTCTCCCAAATCGTTTGCTTTTGATCCCACAGCGGGAGGCCAAAACAGCAGCCCGCATGAGTATATATATAGCCAGACTTGTATGCTGAGTTTCTAACCCGGTAAGAAGCATAGACGGTCCCGCAATAGCCCCGGCTAACAGAGCCCGCCATTTTGCTGTCCTGAACTAGAATCAAAGCAAGTAATTCGTTTGAGCTCTATTCAAATGGAGACATAAAATCAGAAACTCACAAAAAGAGAAAGAACGAGCCTGCGGTGACCAAGTAAAGAGCCAATAATCTCATCGACGGACACGAATGTACCGGCGAAAGTGCCGAGAAATAGACCATATCGCAGCGTCTCCTTCACAGCCATTACGATTGCTTCGCCATTCGTCATCACTCCTTGCTTCCTTTAAAAAAAAACAGAAACGCCAAACATAAAAAATCTGCAATGAGAAGAGAATTTCCACTGAAATCCACAAAAAATCAAACTCCAATCCTCAAAAAATCCAACACTCGGCCAACTCCACTTCACCTCAGAGAGGCCAACGCCTTTCTCCGCCTCAACCGAGCGAGAATCGAGAACAAGGCGAGACCGCCTTTCAGACCAGCTCCGATCGAGAATCCCTTGGCGGAGGCAATCACGATCCTCCGCAGCTTCTCGGAGTCCGAGACCTTCAACGGAAAATCACAGTACAATGCTCCCGAGGAAGAATAAGAAGGCGAGCGATGGGATCCGTCGCTGCAATGCACACAGGTAGCGTCGCCGGCGGATTCGCCGCCGTCAAAGGCTGCGCAACCATTCTGGCTGGCGGCGACGTCGGCGCAAGACGCCGGCGACATGGCGCGGAGGAGGGCGCTAGGGTTTGGAGGAAAGACAGCGGTGGATAGAGAGAGAGAAATGGTTAAAAGGAAAAGAGGAGGATGGAGAACGACATGGAGATGGTGGTGGGAAAATATTCGTTTTCAAAGAGGAAGAGCTTTGTAATTGTCAAACGACAACTCAGAGTCGCACACGTAACTGACGGGTTTCTGTGGTTCGGAATTTCGATTCATGTTGTCTCTTTCTAGTCTTTTTCGTTATTTATGTCCCTCTCTCTCTCATTCTTCTTCTTTTTTTTTTTTTTTTTTTTTTTTTGTGGGATTTTGCTATAGGAGATGTTAAACATGTTTGTGCCAAGTTAAAACGGGCCAAAGTGGGGGTCAAGTGTACAAGGGGCGAATTTATGAGGTAATAATGACACCGAAGAAGAAGACGGGAAGCGTGTTGGGGATTTGAAGTGCTACAACTACGAAGGAGGCTGAAACATTTAACGAACAGCATTATAACTTAAAGAATTAGGTCGGAGTTGGGCTAATTCGATTTTTGTGTCTTTTTATTTAGGTTTTATTCGCATCTTTTTAATAATTTTATAATATTTTAATCAACAATATCTTTTTAATTATAATAATATTGTGAACTCAGAACTCTAATCTCAAAATTAAACATCAATCTATACGATATGTTAGTTGTTATAAAAAAATGAATAGATATTAAAAATATTGTTATATGAGGTAATTATATGTATCAGTGAAAAGTTGATAATTCACCGTTACGTATAACATGAATTGATACTCAAAAATTAAGATTTATAGCCCGTTTGGGGATCTCTGGCAATTGGTTTCCATTTTTTTTTCGTTTAACTCAAAATTACTTTTACTATTCACATTTCAAATATTTACAAATTTTTAAAAATCCATAACTTGAATATTTCAAGTCCAAATAAGATGATTTTTTTATTAATTACATAAAATTTCAAGATAAACGAAATAATATCTATATTGTTATTTTTTTTCCAACACATTTTCAGTTTGTACACTTATTTACTCAAAATATTTTTTTGAACCAAACACATATTTTCAAAACTCCAATTCAAATATCTCCATAACAACAACTTCTTCAAAATCTCCCGTAAACGGTGCTAAAGTTAATATCATTATGTACATAATATCTATTAAATATGTATTATAAAAGTAGTAGATAAATACTGAAGAGGAGAACACAATAAAAATGGGTCTATATGTTTGCCTTTTTAGGTACGGTCAGTTGGGGGTTGGAGCCTATTGTGCACGTATATATTGCGCCACATAATTATGTGGGTTGGCATGTGGATTACAGCTACCCCGTTGATGTTAGATTCATATTTGTTGCATTCAAATTTTAATATTTTGGTTAGGAAGATGTAATTTTCGTTGTTAAATTTCAATAATATTTTTTTCGTTGATTTTCTTTCATTTAATAATTACACGTCCACTAACGTTATTTTATGCCATTTAAAATCCGATTGCTAAGGGGACAAACAATTTTAAGCTCAACCATTAATAAAAGATGAGTCATTAGTGTTTTATAGATGAAATCTGCATTTTATTAATAATAATATTAAGCACTAATATTGTCCTCAAATGTGTTTGTGATAAATGTAGCACCGGGCTTTACACTTTTTCTAGCATTAGCATAGCATATCAGTCATCACTCGCTTGGAGTGATTAGCCGAATGGTAGTTTCATTTCACTCTAGAAAAATAAAACTTCATATGTAACAACATCTCTGCTCAAAATCTCTCTCTCTCTCTCTCTCTCCCAGATTTGGAAAAAAAAAAAAGAGTTAAAAACTGAAAATTTCAACCCATCAAAATCTGTCATTCAAGAAAGGATTTAAATCCATAATAAAGAGATTAAATAGAAATACTATTTAATCTATAGGCATATAGCAACCCTTGGATCCGTTTGTTGCTGAATATATGTAGTGACGAAGCCAAACATAATTTTCAATGGCAACATGTCTTTTTTTTTTTTTTTTTTTTAAGAGAGATATAACATCAATATATAGAAACAAGTGTAAAATTTTAATGAGGACTGTGTAGGGATTTTTAATTTTCAGTAAAAACAAAGTAGGAAAATCATAAAATTTTTAGGTTTTAATTTAAGAAAAAAATTTTAAATATATTTTCAATGCGACTGTATACCCACTTGTACTTTAACAGATCTGCCCTTGTTTAATATAACATTATATGTAATACCATCTCTACTCAAAATCTCTCTCTCTCTCTGTCTCCTAGACTTTGGAAAAATAAAAAAGAGTTAAAAACTGAAAATTTCAACCTATCAAAATCTGTCATACAAGAAAGGGTTTAAATCCATAGTAAAGAGAAATAGAAATACTCTTTAATCCATTAGGCATATAGAAACCCTTAGATCCGTTTGTTGCTGAATATAGTGAAGGAGCCGAACATAATTTTCAATGGCAACGTATCTTTTTTTTTTTTTTTTTTTTTAAGAGATATATAACATCAATATATAGAAACAAGTGTAAAATTTTAATAAGTACTATGTAGGGATTTTTAATTTTCAGTAAAACCAAAGTAGGAAAATCATAAAATTTTTAGGTTTGAATTTTTTAAATATATTTTCAATGCGACTCTATTCCCCACTCGTCCTTTAATAGATCCGTCCTTGTTGTCAAAAATGTTTCCATCACAAAACCTCGACCTTTGTTCAAAAACAACTGAAAATTAGCAATCCCTCCCCCCCCTTTTTTCCCTAGTGAAATGTGAGAAATTTGAACCACCAATTTCATTCTCAGCAGTTTTAAGAAGAGTTTATGCATAAAATTTTAGTGAGGTGTGAAATTTTTAGCGGGAGACAACAAAATAGGAACAATAGATTTGGACTTCGAAGAATAAACCACTCCTGTGACGATTGATCAAGCATAATACAAAATGAAGAGCCAAATAAAGAGCATCCCTGTTTCCAAATCACATCTACATTGTAAAGAAAACACATTGCAACATACAGGAAAAACCATACCAAATCAAACCAGAAACTTATCAAGAGAGGAGAAACATGGAGTTCAAAGAGGTATTAGTCATTGAACTGATTGCTTTTTAACTTTATGGGATGGGATACACCACGACCTTCCCGGAAGCTCTGGAGGTCTCGAGATAGGAAAAGGCCTCGACAACGTTGGTGAATGGGAATTGGCCGTTGGGGTCAATAACTGGCTTTACCTTCCCACTCTCCAAGTAAGGCTTCAGCTCCTCCAAAATAGAACTAGTTGAAGTAAGAACAAACGAGAATGCTGGTGGAGTTATAGGACCAATTCCAATTACTATTGTCACAACCATACCGCCATCTTTTGCAGCCTTCACCGCCCTCTCAGATTGCCCTGCGTTTGTTATGCAAACAAATCATCAAAAAAAAACCATCGTAGACCATATTGTAGCAGAACATGACCGAAACTTACAGGTCAAGTATACGCATACTCACCAACTGCATCATACACCACATCAAACTTCTCTTCAATGTCTTCGAAATTCTCCTTTGTGTAATCAATAGCCAGATCAGCACCCAAGCTCCTCAGCAACTCCAATTTTCCCGCGCTTGCTGTAGCCGCCACTTTCGATGCCCAAAAACGTGTTTTGCTAGCTGGGTTGGTTTGAAAAAGGTCACAAATAATCTTGTAAGAGCATCTAAAATACAGTGCCAATATCAAATTTTGACATTAGGATAGGAAAATTACTCTTCAATGCAGTCCCCCCCCCCCCCCCCCCGCGCGGGTTAAATTTGGTATATGCTATATTTTATGCAAATTTGACCGAATTCTGACATTTGATTGCTATTGGTTAATGTTCTGACTTTTTCATTAATAATTATAACATTTTGATTGTAAGTTATTTAAAAAACCAACTCAACAAATGATTTTTTTTTTTTTTTTTTAATTTTACCTGGATAACCTGAGTTCCAATTCCACCAGCACCCCCAAGAACAAGAACAGATTTTCCATCAGAAAGCTGAGCTCTTTCAAGCCCTTCATAGGCAGTCTCAATAACCAATGGAAGGCTAGCAGCTTCAACAAAACTCAGATTCTTCGGTTTCAAAGCTAAAAACCCTCTCCTCTGCCGCAGTGTATTCTGCCAAAGTGCCAAACTGTTTCGGGCTTTCCAGACCCTTCTCATTGATGTCCCCATAAACCTCATCACCCACCTTAAACTTTTTCACTTGGCTTCCCACCTTTACCACCACACCCGCAACGTCATATCCCGGAACAGTCTGCAAATTGAATTTAATAAAAAGAAACATTATCAACTTTCATGGTCATTAAAAGAGAAGACGGAATCATCTGGCATAAGATTCGAAATTTATGTATGTAATTTATGCAAATATAAATAAATAAATAAATAAATAATCAGGATGCTCACAGGAAAAGGTGGGTCGGTGGCTTTGATAAATCCATTGATCCTCTTGAAATCAACAGGATTAAGAGAAGCAGCTATTACTTTGATCAGCACCTGGTCTTCCTTAACTTGAGGAACAGGCACGCTTGCATCAAATTTCAAAACTTGAACAGATTTCCCATACTCTGAGTAGGTCCACGCCTTATTTACGGAAGGTATCTGATCACTTGTGGACGCCGCAGCCATTGAAAGTACTGGAAATGAAAAGATGAGATACGGTTTCTTCAACTAAGGGCTTCTTGTAGAACTCTTGTCGGTAGCTCGGAGGATCTTATATGGTTTTGTTTAATGTGTCTGCGCTTTGAATTGTGGACTCACCTTTGTGCATCTAGACAAACTCTCTCTCTCAAGGTGCTTTTAAAATATATATATATATATATATATATCTGAGAAATCCTTGACTTTAGTCTTGAAAGTGAAAGGAAGATAATGACAGCAACGGTAATAATAAATCCTTAATGGTCATCTCATACAGCCACTTAATAAACAGACCAATTGAATATTGATTATGTTAAATCCAACGTGCATCAGCTCATACATCATTCACATCACCTGATGTCCTTCTAGACGACAAATACAATAAAGTAACGCTGAAACAAGAAAGAAAGCAGCCATAAACTATTGCAAACAAACTTCATATATTGATATCATCTTCATACGAAGTTACAAACCATTTATTGATCACAAGTCAAAAAGTAAACAAAAGTTCAGGAAAAGCATGATATCATATTTTTGTTCAAGCTTTTCAACTCATGGAATCAGATAAATGACAATCTTCCCGGTAGCTCTGGAAGTCTCAAGGTAGGCGTAAATGCCTCTACAGCTTTAAGAGAGTGGGAATTGACCTTTGGGATCGATCAATGGCTTGATCCTACCACTCTCTTTGTAAGGCTTCAGTTACCACCGAGTGTGGTGGCCTGGCGGTCGTTGATTGTCATAGTGGGTTACTGATCAAAGGTTCGAGTGTTGGGTGACCCTCTTAAGATCTTAAATGTGAAGGCTTATTTTCTACTAGTACTTGATGGAGAGCGCTTATGACTATGTCACCATGTATCCTTACCTTTATCACAGTTGGTGGGACTGTCCTCCTCATTGAGGGATAGGGCATGTCCGTAGGGCATTCAGAGAACATTCATATCAGTATGTGGGGATTCTCTTTAGTAACGCCGTATGGGTATGCGAACACTTGTCTTGTGTTTGTATGCAAAAATGTATCATCACTATCTATGATCCAACGTGTGTATCAAGATTGTTTTTATTATTAGTATTATTATTATTATTATTAATGCTAGCAAACATGACCAAAAAATACTTATCAACTGTATAATATACTACATCAAACACGTCAGGAAGCAGTTGATAGCTTAATTACAGTCGCTTCTATTCCCTTGAGCCCAAAAACTCCACTAAAATGTTTTTACTACTCCAAATATTTTAAGACTTATTATTTACTTAAATTATTTATGTAAAAAATGTTATTTACTCACGTCACTCGGCTGGAGTGATTAGCCAAATTTCCGCTTCATTTCAGTCTAGAATATATTATATAACACCATCTTTGCTCAAAATCTCTCTCCAAGACTATTAAAAAATACTGGAGTGATTAGCCAAATTTCCGCTTCATTTCAGTCTAGAATATATTATATAACACCATCTTTGCTCAAAATCTCTCTCCAAGACTATTAAAAAATAAAAGAGTTATAAATAAAAATTTTTAACCTATCAAAAATTTGACAATCAGAGTAGGTTAAAATCTAGTAAGAGAAATAGAAGTACTCTTCAATCTATTAGGCACATGGGAAATCTTCGGACTTGTTAGTTATCCAACATACATAATTTTCAATGGAGGCGTACCCTAATTTATTTTAAAGAAATATTTAACATCAAATTATAGAAACTAAATGGTTACAAGCATAGTATATCAGTAATTTCACATCGAACTTCATTATAGTGTAGAGTTTGATCTCCCAACCCCTAAGTTCAAAAAAAAAAAAAAAAGAAAAAAAAAAAAAAGAAACTAAAGTATAAAATTTTAGTTATGGTTATACAAGGATTTTTATTACAAAGTAGGAAAATCATAAAAAAAAATTTTATGGGAGCTATATCACCCACTCGTCCTTCAACAGATCCACCTCTGTTGCCGAAAACGGTTCTGGCACAAAACCTCAACCTTTGTTCAAAAACAACTAAAATTAGCAATTCCTCCCCCCCTTTTTTCCCTAGTGAAATCTGAGAAATTGAACCACCAATTTCAACATTCAAACTATCACAATTCACAACCACAAACCAACTGTTTTCTAAACCCCTTGTTTTTTTTTTTTTTTTTTTGGGTATCTTGTGTGGAAAGGAAAAGGACTACTAAACATCATAGAATATGCTCAATATAGAATGCTCTTTTCCTAATCAAAATAAATTTCTCTGGCTGTCATCTTCATAATCTATTTCGTACGTACCTTATCCAATCAATTTTGGATGTAACTACCATTCGAGTAAACACCTGTCAAATATAATATGACCACACCAGGAAAAAGCACTAGGATGGAGATATATATATATATATATATATATTTTGGAAGATTGAGCATTGTGTTTTCAAAATCGTTTCACACAAAAGGGCTTCGCCTAACTTCGCAAATTAAATTAATAAAAGAATCATTATGAACATTCGTTTTCATTAAAATAGAAGAAGGAATCATCTAGCACGGGATTTTCAAAATATCTTTACTTTAGATATAATTTTCTTTCAGAATATATTTGATGATGACTTTATCTATAAATAAAGCTCATGTGATTGGAACGTGTTTAATTTTTGTATAATTTTTTTTTAATAACATATTAACAGAGAGACATGAGCGTAACAGAAGAAAAATTAATAGGAGTGTGATGTACAAAATCAAAAGTCATGAGTTAATATAAGACAAGGTGTGTAATTCCGAGATTATTATATGAAATTAACCGAAAGAATTATTTAAACAACGAAAGAAGAAATGCTAATCACAAATCCACATTCAAAGGGCAGTTAGGGGATATATATCTCTTTTGTCAATTATTGATCATCTTTTGAAAAGGAGTAGTTGTACTGGAAATATGATGTCTCTCAACTTGAAGTGTAGACTTGCAACTTGTGCATCTTGACAATTCATTTTTAGACCGAAAATCAACTATGCCCCTTTGGTCAGGTTAACTTTGCATCATTTGAGAACGAGTAGTACTAAGATATGCTGAACTTTGAGGTAAGGCCTAACGTCACATTTGTGAAATCTGGACAAACTCTCGCTCAAGGTTCATTTTTACACAAACGTCACTTAGGCGAAAAATCAACCAAGCAAATTTGGAAATTTGTCTCCTTAAAACTCTTTTTTTTTTTTTTTTTTTTTTTTCTTTTTTTCTTTCTTTAATAATAAATTTTGCGATATTTTTTTCATTATTCTTTCATTTCTACGTTGATATGTAAATAGAGAAGTGACAGATCTTATTGTTTTTTTATTATTATTATTATTATTATTATTAATGCAAGCAAACATGACCAAAAAATACTTATCAACTGTATAATATACTACATCAAACACGTCAGGAAGCAGTTGATAGCTTAATTACAGTCGCTTCTATTCCCTTGGAGCCCAAAAACTCCACTAAAATGTTTTTTCTTCTCCAAATATTTTAAAAACTTATTATTTACTTAAATTATTTATGTAAAAAATGTTATTTACTCACGTCACTCGGCTGGAGTGATTAGCCGAATTTCCGCTTCATTTCAGTCTAGAATATATTATATAACACCATCTTTGCTCAAATCTCTCTCCAAGACTATTAAAAAATAAAAAAAGAGTAAAAAAAATAAAAATTTTAACCTATCAAAATTTGACAATCAGAATAGGTTAAAATCTAGTAAGAGAAATAGAAATACTCTTCAATCTATTAGGCAGATGGGGAAATCTTCGGACTTGTTAGTTATCCAACATACATAATTTTCAATGGAGGCGTACCCTAATTTTTTTAAAGAAATATTTAACATCAAATTATAGAAACTAAATATTTGCAAGCATAGTCTAATAGTAATTTTACAACCGGACTTCATTATAATGTAGAGTTTGATCCTCCCTACCCCTAAGTTCAAAAAAAAAAAGAAAAAAAAAAGAAAAAGAAACTAAAGTATAAAATTTTAGTTATGGTTATACAAGGATTTTTATTGCAAAGTAGGAAAATCATAAAATTTCTTTTTATGGGGCTGTATCACCCACTCGTCCTTCAACAGCCTCTGTTGCCGAAAACGGTTCTGGCACAAAACCCTCGACCTTTGTTCAAAAACAACTAAAAATTAGCAATCCTCCCCCCTTTTTTTCCATAGTGAAATATGAGAAATTTGAACCACCAATTTCAACGTTTGAAACTATCACAATTTTCACAACCACCAAACCACTGTTTTCTAACCCCTTGTTTTTTTGTATTTTTTTTTTTTAATTTTGGTATCATTGTGTGGGAAGGAAAGAATACTAAACATCATAGGATATGCTCAAAGTGAAATATAGAATGCTCTTTTTCTAATCAAAATAAATTTCTCTGGCTTGTCATCTTCATAATCTATTTCGTACGTATCTTATCCAATCAATTTTGGATATAACCACCATCCGGGTAAATACGGGTGTCAATATAATAATGACCACAACCAGGGAAAAAAAAGCACTAAGATGGAGATAGATTTTTTTATTTTTTTATTTTTTTGAAAGATTAAGCATTGTGTTTCAAATCGTTTCACAACAAAAGGGCTTCGCCTAACTTTGTATACTTTTTTTTACATTGCTTTTAGAAAATTAACTTCATCAGAATATCTTGTCCTCGATAATAACCATTGATACTTTCAAAATCACAAACGGAATCAAGTTATTATCTCAGCCACGCATTTTTTCCTCCGACCTCAAATCCATCTCGGCGTTTTTAAGAGTTTTTTTTAAGCGTTTCTGCGTCAAATGCTGATGTGTGGGATTTTAGTGGGAGACAACACATGCGACCAACCGATCGTGGCTCCGAGACTAAAGCACTCCCTGCAATTGCTCTAGCATAATACCAAATAAAGAGCCCAAAGCGCAGTCTTGTTTCCACATCCACCTCATTTGTAGAGACAACCCTTGCAACATCCAGCAAACACCGTACCGAATCAAACCCGAACTTTCAAGAAGGAAACCTGGAGTTCAAAGAGGTATTAGTCATTGAACTGATTGCTTTTTAACTTTATGGGATGGGATACACCACGACCTTCCCGGAAGCTCTGGAGGTCTCGAGATAGGAAAACGCCTCGACAACGTTAGGAAATGGGAATGGGCCTTTGGGGTCAATAAACTGGCTTCACCTTCCCACTCTCCAAGTAAGGCTTCAGCTTCTCCAAAATAGAACTAGTTGAAATGAGAACAAATGTGAATGCTGGTGGAGATACAGGAACAACTACTATCGTCACAACCAAACCGCCGTCTTTCACAGCCTTCAACCGCCCTCTCAGATTGCCCTGCATTTGTTATGCAAACAATCATCATAGACATTTTGTAGCAGAACATGACCAACCTTACAGGTCAAGCATGCGTAAACTCACCAACTGCGTCATAGACCCACATCAAACTTCTCTTCAATGTCTTCAAAATTCTCCTTCGTGTAATCAATAGCTAGATCAGCACCCAAGCTCCACAGCACAACTCCAATTTTCCTGTGCTTGCGTAGCCGCCACTTTGGATGCCCCAAAAACGTGTTTTGCTAGCTGTGTTGGTTGGAAAAGGTCGTACTAATCTTGTAAGAGCATCTTAAACATAGTGCCAACATCAAATTTCGACATTTGGATAGGAAAAGTACTCTTCAATGCGGTTGTTTTTTTTTTTTTCCGTTATATTTGGTACATGCTAGATATTTTATGCCAAAATTGACCAAATTCTGACATTTGATTGCTACTGGTAATGAATTTTTTATTTATTTATTTATTAATTTTACCTGGATACCCTGAGTTTCCAACTCCACCAGCACCTCCGAGGAAAAGAACAGATTTCCCATCAGAAAGTTAAGCTCTTTCAAGCCCTCCATAGGCAGTCTCAATAACCAGGAAGGCTAGGCGCTCCAATAAAACTCCGATTCTTCGGTTTCAAAGCTAAAACTCTCCCCCCTGCAGCAGTGTATTCTGCCACTTGGACCGATTTCCCATAATCTGAGTAGGTCCAAGCCTTATTTACAGAAGGTATCTGATCACTTGTGGACGCCGCAGCGCCATTGAAAGAACTGGAAATGAAAAGATGAGATGGGGTTTCTATGACAAAAGGGCTTCTGGTAGAACTTAAGTCTAATTATCTTATGGTACCTCGGGAGGATCTGTTATACGATTTTGTTTAACAATTTTCTAAAGGTGACGTTAGAAAGCTAGACATATTTTATGTGTCTGCACTTGAAGGTTCATTTGTGCATCCAGACAAACTTACTCTCAAGGTTCATTTTTTGACAGAAAATCAACTTCGGCGAAAAAACTGATGTTAACCTCTGAGAAATCCATAACTTTAGTCCTGAAAGAGAAAGGAAGATAAAGAAAGCAATGCTAACTTAATGGCATCTCATACAGCTACTTCTAAACAGACGATTCAATATTGATTATATTAAATCCACGCATCAGCTCATACATCATACATGTCACTCGATATAAAAAACTCATTTCCATGTCCTTCTAGATGTCAAATACAATAATGTAATACTGAAACAGAAGGGAAAAAAACCATAAACTCATGCAAAACCTCAAACTTATATATTCATTTCATCTTCAAACATAGTTACAAAACCATTTATTGATCACAGTCACATAACGACAAGAAAGGGTACATAAGTTCAGGGCGTAGCATGATAACGGATTTTTGTTCAAGCCTTTCAACTCATGGAATCGGATAAATGACAACTTCTTCCCGGTAGCCCTGGAAGTCTCGAGGTAGGCATATGCCTCCACGACCTTAGAGAGTGGGAATTGGCCTTTGGGATCGATCAATGGCTTGATCTTACCACTCTCCAAGTAAGGCTTTCAGTTTCTCTAAAGTAGACCCGGTTGAATTGAGAAAGAAAAAAGATTGCTCCAGGAGCAGGCTTTACTATTGGCACAACCTTACCCCCCTCTTTCACCCCACTTTTAGACCCGGTCAGCTTGTCCTGTGTTTGTAAGCAAAAATATATCATCACTACTATATCCCGACTTGATAAAAAAATATATATATATATATATTTATATTTTTTTTTTCCCTTTCTAAATGCAAACAAACATTCCCAAAAAATACTTGGAAAAACCTAGCCATAGAAGCGACACTGGTTTTGGAACTCTTACCAACTGCATCATATACTACATCATATTTGTCAGGAGATCTTCAAAATTATCCTTTGTGTAATCAATAGCCAAGTCAGCACCCAAGCTCCTCAACAAATCCAGTTTCGCCGTGCTCGCTGTGGCCGCCACTTTGGAGGCACCGAAAACGTGTTTCGCTAGCTACATCAGAGTAAAACAAGAATCATGTCATAATTACCAAAACTATCAGGTCCAGATTGAAGAAAGAAATTACACATACATGGTTAGATCATTAGAAACTTAACTGCTTGATTTACCAGTATAAAGAACACAAAGCTAAAACATACCTGAATAATGTGGGTCCCAACTCCACCAGCCCCACCAAGAACAAGAACTGATTTACCAGCAGAAAGTTCACCTGTTCAAGAGGCCTTCAAAGGCAGTCTCAATAGCTAATGGAAGGCTAGCAGATTCAACAAAACTCAGATTCTTCGGTTTCAAAGCTAGAACTTTTTCCGATGCAGCAGTGTACTCGGCTAAAGTCCCAAACTGCGCTGGTTTTGCGAACCCGATCATTAACATCCCATAACACTTCATCCCCAGCCCTTAAACTTCCGTCACTTGGCCTTCCCACCTTCACCACCACACCTGCAACATCAAACCCAGGAACAATCTGCACAGAACAAAACAATTCAAGTAATAATTTCAGATCCCTTTTAGCTACTAATATTTGTTTAACAAAGTGCTAGCTTTTTCAATTGATAATCACTTTGGGACAGAACTCGTCCCAAAAGCTACTCAAGAGGAGAGTGTCCAACCCATATATAAACACAATAACAACTCAATAATTTACGATCTGGGAACAAATTCAATTTCTAACATTCTCAGTCAGACACAATCTGGCTCTGTTACCATGATAAATGGATTGGAGATGAACTCATTTTCGAAAGCTAACTCAAGCAGAAGGATAGTCAATTCACATATAAATACCATAACAGTTCAAATTATAAACAGCCCAGAAACTTAACGATTAACGTTAATAAGATGTAAAAGAGAGAGACTTACAGGTAGAGTATCGGCGTGTTTGAGAAGGCCATGCATTCTCTTGTAATCGACAGGATTAAGAGCAGCAGCGACGACCTTGATCAGGACCTGATCTTCCCTTATTTCAGGAACTGAAACATTTTCTTGAAACTTCAAGATTTCAGAAGATTTCCCATATTCGGTGTAGATCCAAGCCTTGTGTACTGAGGGTACGGAATCACCGGAAGAAGCAGAAGCAGCAGAAGCCATGGATTTTTTGAAAGAAATTGGTGTAATGAGTCTGGGAGCTGAGACTGGAAAATGGCGAGGCGCTCCAAACAGAGGTGTTTTTATAGTCAAACTGATCATGTGAAATGAAACTAACACGAGTGTTGTGGGATATAGAAGAGGCTGGTGGTGGGAAAGCTAGATATTTTATATATATATATATATATATATATATATATTATTGGCATTTGGCACAAAAAAAGTACAAAGAATAAGTGTGAATCATTTATTAATTACCTATCTATTTCTTGAAGAAGAAAAAAAAAAAAAAAAAGAAAGAAAGAAAGAAAGAAAGAAAGATAAGATAGACAGATTAAAATAAAATAAAATAAAAGATCATGTATCTAGACAGATTCTTGTCTCGTGGATGATATCATATCTATACGCATGTTTTTGTTTTGTTTTTTGGTTTTTGATTGCGCGTTTTTTGTCTTCGTCAAACTCCTATTTTAAAGGAAATTTCTACGGTAGCCAACATTATATAGTGAAGTTTTTTTTTTTTTTTGAAGTATTAGGTTTGTAATGGTTTTAAAGTGAGCACTGATATATAGTTGAAAAATTCATCCAGTAATTAAAAGAAATTCACTTTCATGGTAAAAAAGAACCTTCCCTGTCCTTAAAATGCAGTAAAAAAGTTTTTTTTTTTTTTTTAGTGTAAAAAGCCTTCATTTTTTTTTTTTTTTTTCCTCAACAAAAAAGCCTTCATTTTTAAAGCAATGACAACCACCATTTTGTATCAGAGCAAGAGAATAATTGTTTGCGTAGAAAGCAAAGGACTATTCATGTGAAAACGTGCTAAATATTGAATTCTAGGTTGGCAGTGAAAAGATTATTTAATGTACGGTATGGATTAGCAATGGCACAGGACGCTGCAGTCTTTATCTACAGGATGGTTTGGGATATCCTCAGCCATTAGCATAACAAAATCTGATGGCGGATATGGTTGGGGATCTCCATAAAAATTATCCCATCTTTGCTGTCCTACCACTACAAGCTCTTTAATGGGACATCTTATTTTACATAATTTATAAGAATTTTTTTAACCATTGTATTAATCTTTAATAATATGATATATGAATGTATATCTTATAAATTATATATCACGCGACATAGAACTGCACTAATTATAAGTTAGACTGTTGAAAAGTTAATTTAATAATTAAGATAATAGTATTAAAGCACGTAAAATGATCCCAACGAAGCATTAGTTGATGCAGTAGATCCGTGGGACAAAAAGAAGGTTATTTTGCCTAAGACGTAGAGAGTGTGGACATACACTCTGAACATTAAAATTTGGAGAAAATCTGAGCATACAGGCAAGAAACTAGAACTAAAACTAGTTTCCTATTTCTGCTTTAGTGTGTATACTTCTTCATTAAAAAAAAAAAAAAAAAAAAGTGCAGTGTGTACACATGTAGTATCATGAGCTGCATCAATTTCCATGGAAGTTTTGACTATACAAATTCTGTCCCCGGTTCATGATCTTTTATCGCACTAATTTCGGGATTTCTGTAGTGATTTTGGATTCAGCATTTGTATTATGACAGGGTGAGTAGCTCCAGGTGTTTGAGAAAAATTAAGTGCAATTCTTTATGATTGGTGTTAAAAGCATGCTCATACAACAACAAATGTTGAATTTCACATAGCAGCACGATATCTAATTCTATATTTAATGGTATGACTTGTTTCGAATAAATTTAAGATTTTTTACCGAGGACATGCTTGGCTTGGCTGAGCTTTCTAGAAGCTTCTGCTTATGGGAAGTGTTTAAATGGTTTATCAGAAGTACTTCACATCTCCATAAGAGTTTTAGTCAAATTCAAAAAATATAGCTTCTTAAAAATAAAAAATAAAAGCTCTTATAAATAGATTTTGAAATTTATAAATAAATATATGCATTAAAAAGAAGCAAAAATTCTGCCTATATCTGGGCTATGCTCTTCAAATTCTCCAAAACTAAGAACCAGTCCGATAGCTGTTCCATGAGTATCCGGCCCAACTAATGAAGCCCACGAACCTGAATCTGAAATAAACTGTTTGAAAACCAAAGTAAAATGAAAACGACAAAAAGTTCAACTCACAAAAACTGTTTGAAAAATTTAAGCGCGGTATTTTCAACTCTTTTGATCCTCCAAAACAAAGAAAAGTACAAAGCTTCTTAGCAAATTTGACATTATACATTTGAAGGTGTTCAACAGTGAATAATTACGACCCGCAAGTAACACAAACTGATATCTGTACATCAAAACGTTTCTTGAGAGTAGAACCACTTCTAAAAAATTCATCATAGCTAAGTAAAATGATAACAAGAAGAAAAAAGTTTGACATATATTTGTTTTGTTTTTCTTCTTCTTTCTAGGTAGCTTATAGAAAATTTGTATAGTTGCTAAAGTACGTAACACAGGCAGTGGAAACTACGAAGCTTTCCAAGTACAAAGGATGTAGCCAGAGATGATAGAGCTCCAAGCAAGAGCAACAAATGCAGCAAAGGATAATCCCACGGATGCGTGAGCCATATCGGGGAACTTATCTTTCCCCCAATTTGACTGCCAGTCTTCGACTCGGGTGGCAGCCGATGAAGATGCCGACATCAGAAGATAAGAGAGCATCTGCCATCAAAAACCAGGATCCTAGTTAGTGTGTGAGTTTACAATTTTCCGTATATCCACTCGTTGAGGTCGGAAAATGCAGCCAAATTTCATGTTACACTGGCTCTGAAAAAGATTGAGGTTTGCAAAGAATACACCATATAGCAGTAGGCCAACCTAAACCATACAGTTTTTTTTTTTTTAAATGAAAAAAAAAAAAAAGGGTCTCTTTTTTGTGTAGAATCTAAGTACAACCGATCGTAACAAACATTCTAAAGTTGCAGATTGCTTAAGCTTAGTTGCAAGAATATAAAAGAGAAAAGAATTATGTCTTTTGGAATCACACTTTTATTTTTTTATTTTTGGAGAAAAGTTCTGTTGGTTTTATAAGACAGCTGTTTCAACACAAAGGGTGGTCTCTTTTAAGCTGCAGAAGCACGCCAAAGAGAACACAGATAAGCAAGAACAGAACTGGAATTTTTTTTACACGATAAGAGGTGAAAATTTTCCACTCAAAAAGTAAACAAAATTCCAAAGAGTGAATGAAAAGGTGGAATAATTATAAAAGAAAAAAAAAAAGGTAACAAAAAGTAGTCTAGAAAATGGTCCAGGGTAATCTGTTTAAGCAATTGCGTAAGCAATGACAAAACTCCCTAGATAACCCTATACAATGGTCCCCATTACAAGACCATCATAAAGACAAGTAATACTATATATTGGCCAGATCAGTACAAATGGTAGGGAGTGTGGACAAAAGCAAATTGCCATGGTTTAGGTACAATAATAAATTTTAAATTATTAAAATAAAAAAATAAGAAAAATAAAAAGAAAAAGATAATTTCTTATTAATTAATTAAGAACATCAAACAACATTGACTTGCCTGATCCATGAAGAAATCAAAGTAATATCGGATCTGGTGGTGGATTATGTGTCTGTCTGTGGTGAGAAAATAAATCAGATCAAACACTTGGAAACCTGAATATGCAAACCCCGCCACATTCACTCCTAAGCAGTATCTGCAAAGCAAAATTCAATCCCAAGTACTAAAATTTCTTAGCAAAAATAAAAAAATAAAAACTAAGCAAAATCCCAGAAAAGATTAGACAAATGGTATTGAAACCCAGATGTGAAATTTCAGTTACTGCTTAAACAAAAACAAAAGAAGCTACTCTTTCTCTCTCTTCTTCTGTGTGAGTTACAGTACGGTAGAATAATGACTGACAAACCTGAATTCCTTGTAGCGATAGAAGGAATCCAGAGCCCAGCCCTGGTCCCTATTAGCCGCCATGACAGAGAAGGAGATCAAGCAGAAAGCAAATCCAAACACTCTAAAGGCCAACAAAAGTCTCTTCACCACACCGTGCTTTGTCGTCCTCCTCTTCTTCCTGTTGGACAACTCCGGTCTCAGCTTCCGCCGGTTGAAGCTTCCAAGACCACCGCCGCCGCCACTTTCTTGGGCTTCGACGGGATCAACGACGCCGTCTTCGGCCTCGGGATCCGGAGCCTTGGTCACCACCAAGGGCTCGGGGGGGAACGAGCGGTTGGGCTGGGCAAGGGACGACGGGGACTTGTCGGGCCATGAGAAGCTGTCGTTGGAAGGAGTGCCGTCATGGAGAGGGTCGGCGTAGGCGGCGAAATCCGTCGCCGGAGAGGGGGTCATGTAGGAGCGGTTGGACTGTGAGGAGAGAGAGAAAGTTGAGGGTGGAGAATCTGGGTGAATTGTGGGCGATTTACTCTCTCTTCTTGCTTCTTCTCTCGTTCTTGTCGATGTTGTTCTTCATGATGTTCATCATCACCATCTATATTCACTTCTCTCTCTTGTTCTGCTTCTTCTGTTTCTGTGTTAACTGTCATCTCTGTTTGTTTGTTTGTTTGTTTGTTTGGGAAACGAGAAAATGTCAAAACGGAGATGAAGAGACTGATGAGAAGTTAGAGCAGTTCTTGCTTGGGACAGTTTTTGTTGCTGTTATTGTTGTTCTTGGAAAGTCTGTGAGTGTGAGTGTAGTTGCTTGATAGGACAAAAGATGAAGAGTCAACTCAAGATAGGCCCTTTTTTCTGTGGATTGTTGTGGTTTTTTTCCAATACCAAAATTTCGATTTAAATTTAAAATATATATCATGTAACCGACCAATATTCTTCATACACAAACTTCTATGTATTTGGGGCGGAAATTGAAAAAAAATAAAATAACTCCATTATGCATAGATTTCAGGGGGGGGAATTTGTACTTAATGACTCAATCTTGTATTGCAAATAGAGAAGATTATTACCACCAAATTATTGGTTGGGGACGTGTAGTAATGAAGACGTCTTTTCACTTTTCTAGGTTTGAGAATTTTTTTTTTCGTGTAGTACAAATGACCACGTGGTCATTCTGCAAGTAACGTGTGATAATGAAGATTGTTGCCATCATTTTCATGTTTTCAATCTAATATACAAGAATTTTTTTTCTTAGATATAATAAAAAGACAGATTTTTTATACTAATTTCTCTCACTTGGACATCCAAAATTCATCATACCATCACTAAACTATAATTCAATAGTCGAAACTGAAACGAAATATAAGAAAAGGTAAATGAGAATCAAACTTGAATGAACGAATAAAAAAAGCTAACAAAGTTACCCAAATTGCCAACTCATCCACCCATGTGATTGTGTTAGTTGTTTGAGATTGGACCTTTATTGATTTGTGTGTGTAAATATGAATTATAGAATTAAACCAAAACCTTACGGGATCTTAAAATTTCTTTCATGAAAAATAAAAGACACCTCCAACAATCTATTTTCTTCACAAAAATAAGTAAAGGAGATTATTAACAGAGGCTTCATATCTCCCAAAAAAAAAAAAATATATATATATATATATTATTATTAACAGAGGTTGGTCAAATGGGACCAACAGTGTTTGTGGTGCTAAAGGCCATGGGCGGTGGATTGGATGTTGGATAGTCCATTAGCATCGGTTGGTTCAATAAGCAATTAATTACTTGTCGGAGTCAATATCAAAAGAAAGGTCCACCCCAGCAATCATGACAACAAAATTGGGCAAAACCCCAGGTTAAAAAAAAAAAGAAAAAGAAAACCCCACTTTACATTCATTATCACATTCTAGTCTTCGCCAAAAAAAAAAAAAAAAAAAAAGGCGTCACCATTTATTGCTTTGCACCACACAAGTTACAACTATCTTGTAAACCAAGACAAAAGCCCCAAAAAAAAAAAAAAAAAAAAAAAGAATAAAAAAGGAGAATAAAAAGGAGGCTCAATGGCTTGTATTTGTAAAGAAATCATGTGCCTGGTAGTATTGTTTCAAGACGACATTGAAAAGGGGATGAACTGGTTCCAACAGATTGGAATATGGACCCAACACTGCGCTGCGCACAGGGGCTGTCTCTGTCTCTTCATCCTCCGTCTGGTAATACTGACACACAGATAGCCCACTTAAACAATAACATGTGTGATAATAGTCTCTTGATTTCCCTGGTTTGTCTCTCAGTCCCCATCTTGTTCCTGTATTGACTGAAGTAAACTCTGCGTGTAAAAGACTACGCGAAAAAAAAAAAAAAAAAAACACATTGCATGGTAAAATAACTCCGAGTTGACTTCTACAAGGTCAATCTTCTGTTATGGCTCACACATGGAACCTACTTTCTATTAATTATGGTGCTCACAAGTGTTTTTCCGTAAAATGTGTCCAATATAGTTCTGAAAGCATTGAACGTATCGAATGATGTCCCACTAATTAGAATGCCTAAATCGAAGAGGCGTTTGTAGCTAAAAGTTCATCAGTGAGACATTTGTAAACCAGACACGAAGAAGAAGAAGTTTGTTGCAACATGTACCTGTGAGCACAGAAGTATGTATTGCTTGCAACGCGAGGCTGTCGAAGAGAGGCTGCATTTCTGAATGTCTGCTGATGAAATCATAACCAATATCATTGTAATTCAGTGGATGAGAAGCACTTGGTCCTGCAAACGAAAATGGTAAATTACAAGATCAATATCACAACAGATACAAATGAGAATCAATGCACATCTTAGGCTCTGTTAAATTATCCTACCTTCCTGCCGATATTGGCAAGTCTCGTCAACTTGGGACGAAGTTCCTTTCAGACTTTCTTTCCCTTCCGATATACCAGATACTGCAGAAGTGCGTGGGCTAATGCTGCAATGTCCTCCGGTGCCCCGCATCACCAGTTGTTTATCAATAAGTGTGCCAGTTTCCGAAATAAAGCAAAATCACCTCCCTGCTCACTTTTCCTTTCATTAACTCCATTATAAAGACAATAAAAATGGGAAGAGGACAGAGATAATGACCTGCCAAAAGGAATAGCAACCATCAACCAATTTATTGGTTCTCCCTTGAAATCCACCCTCCCTTCCTTGTCGAAATACCAGCCAATCCTTACGAAACAGCAAAAATCGTTTGAAAAGATCAGAAAATATGGTCTTTAAGAAAATCACAATGTATTAACTCCTAGAATGAAAAAAAGACTACATCTCTTACAATTAAACGGGTCAGGTCCAAACGATCAACCTCATTGATCAGAATCATCGCAGCCAAGCCACAAAGGTGTACCTGAATAACAAATTGTCAAGTTTAAGAGCGCACTTTCCAACCGAGTATTTGAGCTTCTAATAAATCAAAACTTATAAATTTTATGAGTTAAATGCATAGCAGAAAAGAAAAAGTTAAGCAGTAAGTCATACATACCCACCATGAGCTTCCGATCCAGGTTCCCCAGCAATTCCACCTTCAAAAGTCTGACAACTGCAAAATGAAATGACATGGTGCAACTTTTATGTTGCAAAATTACTCATGTATAATAAGATAAAGCGATGAGAGATTATGAACACGTAAATAATTTATAGAATCCATACTATGTCTCTTAAAGAACTGAACCAACCTTAAGATGTAATCTCCAACATTCTGAACTAGTTCATCATCCAAAATGTTCAGAATACTTGCAACCTGGTCAGAATGAGAGTAAATTCACAATGACAAAGCAGTTGATACCTAGTGAAAGATAAACCACTTTTGAACAAAATCAGAATATATATATATACTTTAAACAACATGTAAGCAGTGCACTCAACGTGCTACTCTTTCGCCCTTGATGCTATATTCAAGTCAGAACATTTCACATGAGTAATCGTCCAGAGACTTACAGAAATGGCAGTATAGCAGGCACGGACATCAATTTCTCCACAATCATGCATCCTGATGAAGGCATCCAAGTGAGAATAAAGTAATTGCACCACATGTATAAAAGACTCCGGAAAAGAGAATAATAAAAATACTTGCTATTTTGCATCTCAAAAGAACCTTTTTTGAGGGTGCAGACCATTCATAGACTCCAAAACTAAAGATTGAAAGAGAGAGAATCTTGCAATGACAAGAACCAAACGCAGTTCCAAATACATCTTTTAAAGACCAGTAAGAAAACATTTTGCATGCATATTTTGGGGATCTCAAACTCATTTCTAATTTCAAAATACAAAAGCACACAATCAGATGTAATGCCATACCTGAAGCCCCCACTTGGGTGTTTCATTCGCCGCAGAAACGTGTACAGCTTATCTCTGGAAAATGTTTAGACAAGTTGAGCACAATTGTTTCCAAAAAGCTGAGGCGAAAACGGAGACACATTATAGCAGCATAAACTGACCACCTATTAATTGAAGACAAAGCTTCATGACCACCCACAGTTATAAGTGAATTGACAGCAGCGTAGGTTGTTGCAAGATGTGGCATCTGAACGGAAAAAAAAAAAAAATACGACTATTTTACTGATTGTTAAGAAAAATCAACAGTCCCCAGATCACTACCCTCCTCAAACACCAAAGAAGAAAAGTTATGTGACTTGATTCTCAGCAACTTTAAAAGACCAAAAGTGTCAACATGTTAACTAAGTATATGATGTTAATAATTAGAAATAGCCATTTAATTTGGCCCTTCCGTACAAAAAACACATGCCAACAAAGTAGTGGAAAATTTTACAAAGAAAAGAAAAGACAACTTATTAGCTGGGACACACACATTTAAAATATTTCAATTTTTTTTTTTTTTTTTTTTTTTTTTTTTGTTCTCATAGAGAATCAGGGTTGGGAAGTTAAGATTATCGAGTTTGTGTACAGAAAATTAGCAGTAATGACTTATAATGCCCTATATCGACCATTTACTTGCCTGCCCAGGTCCACCACCATACCCACCATCTTCGTCCTGCAGGTATAACAGAACAGAAAATTTGAAAACTAAAACGAAAGTATATATATATATATATATATATACATATATATAAAGAATACCACGGGAAATCCACAATAATCAAAAGAACAATAAAAATTGCAATTTTTTTTGAATGAGAAAAGCAATCACCATCTTCATGTCAAGAGCAGAACCCAGAAAGAGAAAACAAGATAACAAAGTGAAATTTGCATACATACCTGGCAACGGCTAAGGAAATCAATGGTGTTACTTTCCAATTGGGCATTAAGAGATTCTCCTAGTAATGCAATTGAGTGGATGATCCAATAGCACAGCCAAGGTCGACTAACAAAACGACATTGTTCATGAAAAAATATATATGAGGAAACAGTCACAAAACGACATCACAAGAAATGAACATTTATGAAGCAATCTCCGAAACCCCGATTTTGCTCGAATCCATAACCAAAAAAAACACACACATTTATCAAGCTTACTCTTAGCAAATTGTTAGTCAACAGAACAGAATCACCAAAAAAAAAAAAAAAAACACTCCTTGGTCGTTTCTACTGAAGCAACAGCTTGGAACATCATGGAAATTTCTAGAGAGAGAGAGAGAGAGAGTTACTTGGCATCCAAAACGCAAAACGAGGGACGGAGATATCTCAGACCTCGATCAAGGTACTCCATATGCCTGTCGCGGCGAAGCTTCAGCCTTCAAGGAAGAAAACGACAAACAAAATCAAGCCCTAAAATCACTGAAATTTTTCACGAGAAATACGGAAAAAAGAAAAAGAAAAAGAAATACATAGGTTGGGAAACACATTTGAGATTGGACGTCGCGAGGAACACTGGAGAGGAAGTTGTAGATCTGAAAGACGTCGTTCTCCACCCTCCATTGCTCTCTCTCCGTCATGGTCGGCACCGGAGTCTCCGATTCCATTCCAATTTCACCACCGAGTCACACTGAGTCACTGCCTGTTTAGTAGCGCTTTGATTCTGGGAGAGTAAAAAATCAGCGCGAATCGGTTCTTCTTCTTCTTTCCTCAGAAAATGAGAAATGTTGGGCTCGATTTAAATGGGCCAGATTTTTGGGCCTTTTGGGCAGGCCTTGAACCAGAATCCAAATGGTTCGAACAGTTGTTGGCGGCCTTGACATGACACGACCACGTGGCGTCTCCACGGGCAATTACCCGTGCCTATCTACCACGTCAGCAATAATAGATTAGACCAATACTTTTTTTTTTTTTTTTTTTTTTGGGGGGGTGGGCGGGGGGGGGGGGGGTTATGGTGTGACCCAAAGTCCAAACTTTCTTCCCATTCGTGACATTCCACTTTGAGGACAATTTAGAACAATTATTGGAGATGAAGTTTTACTTATTTAATTTTAAAATTTTCAAATCTAAATTTCATTTTTTTCTTTGTTAAATTTCTTGAAATTTAAATTTTAAATGTTAATAGATTTTTTATTTTCAAATCGAAATGAAATTATTTTTATGTTTAAATATTCACAACAATGAGAAAAACAAAACGATATTTATATTACTTGTATTTTTTCTGAACATATTTCAAAATTTTACATTATTTCATGTATCACATTTTATTTTTAACTTAAATTTAACTAAATACACATTACAATTTCAACCTACAAAACTTCAAACTCAATCACTATTCCAAACGGACCCTTGTAGGTTTAAATTTAGTCAACTTCATGATTTGATTTGTATTGAAAATTTTGAACATAAGTGGTTATAAGTAATAGTATAATCTAACGGTAATTTCACACGTAATATCATCGAAAGATACAAAAGTGCAAATTCCACATCTTCAAGTTAAAAAAAAAATTCAACCGTAAATATTTTATTTACAATTTGAATTGGTTTAGATGTTGAAAAAACTATTGATCTCCTCGATGAATGCTTGGATTCGAGCTGTCACCATCGTGTTGACCCAGTTATATGGGCAATCCACTTTGTTGATGCCAAAAATCTCCAGCACAACACCCGATGTGATTGCTTGGTCTGATTAGTCTTGCACAATCACTCTGCGGCGGGTCACCTGCAAAAGGGAAGCACCTCGAAATGATGGGGACACCGGTGGGGTGTATGTCACGGGCACTCCGATGCTTAAGTCAGCGAAGGTATTGATGAGCAAGCGGAGAGGCAGAGTTTTGGCAAGGAAAATTGTCCATACCTGAGTGAGTGGGTTGATCCTCTATTTAATGATGTTCCCTGCGGGCTAGGACATTCGGGTCGACCCCCTGATGCTCCCGGCAGGTAGACAGGCTTCGGGCGCACAGGCACTAAGTGTCCAATAGGCCAGTGCCATGTGTCCATGGTCTGGTGTCAGGGGACACTAGGGTGGGCTAACGCCGGCACCATTGGGCGTAGCCTCTGTTTGAGCGGGAGGCAGAAATTGGCGACGGGATAGGCGCAGTAGCAGACTATGCGTCAGATGTCAGGCAGCGGACTGAGTGTTGTGACAGGGCGCCGCCGCCAACACGTGAGGGGTATCCAAGTACGACGTGCGGCCTGTCCGGGTCAACAACATCGTCCCCGGATACTACCTAACCTGGGTACATGGTAGATCTCAACGATGTTGTAAATTCTGGTCGGGTAACATGGTTCCCCGGGAAGAGTCAATTGGTCGGATCGAGTCGGGTCAATGGTATTCAGTGAGCGCAGAAGGATGTAATTTTACTACCTTCACGTGATCGATTCGTCCCCGGAAATAGGATTTTGTGGTCGGATCAAATTACGCTATCAACACACTTCGTGAGTGATTCATATATCACGCAGGGAGCAACCACCTCCCGAAGTTATTTGGACATTCTAACCTCTACCTTTATAACTCATTTTATTTCAGAAAAAAAAAAAAAGATTTTGAAGACAATCATTTGAAAACTTATAGATAATTATGTTTTTTTAGTTCATTTGATGTATAAACAAATATAAAATAAAATAAAAACTAAATCATAAATGGTTTTAAGAATAGACAATAAACTATCTAAATTTGAGTTATCTTTTTTTTAAAAATAGAGTTATTTGTGAGACATGATAAGTCAAACTCAAACATTATTTGATTTAGTGTTCCCATTGGAGATAAAAATTTTAAATTAGAGTTGGTTGACTTTTCAAAAACTAATTATAAATTTTGTTGAATTTCAAAAAAAGACTAAAACCGAGATTAAAAATTATAGTTTAGTTGGAGTTAAACTTAAACGTCAAACAAAGATAATAAATAACATGATCAAAGACTATTACTAAAAATTAAAATCATTAAATCAAACTTTAAGCATATCAATAGTATATGTTATGATTAATTATTAAATTTAGCTTGAACAATAATTTATTTTTAAAAAGAACGAGTAGATTATTTTGATAATTGGGGTGTATAACTTAGCAGTCATTAGTAAAATGACTCTTAGACCCAACTCTTTTGTGATTGTATGATCATTAATTTGGTTTTTGGTTGTTATAAAGTTTCAATATTGTTAATTTGGTTAGCTTTAACGTAGCTTGCATTTGGTTTATAGAAATAAAATTTTAAAGTTTAAGTTTGTTAACTTTTTAAAAACTAATTATAATTTTATGGACTTTTCAGAAAAAAATAAAAACTTATATGAAAAAATATATTTTAATTAGAGTTGAGTTGAAATGTCAAAAGAAATAATAGAGAACAAATCAAAACAAAACTTTTCTTCTCTGCGTTAAGACACAATGAAGAAGAGAAACACAAAATCCACTTCCCTTTGTGAAGGAGCTCGAGGCCAGTCCATGGAGACACCTTCCCCAGAACAACCAAATAATATCTTGAGCACATTGATTTTGATCTTTGACTTTTTACCCGGGCAGCCTTATAATAGGAGAGCGGCTGTTTTGTAAACTGAAGCGTCGGTACATGAGGACAATTGAAAATAGAGTTTTGAAAATATAAATTTGATAAAAATAAATTATTGGAGTGAAAATAATATAAAAATTGAAATATATTCAGAAAAAAATTAATTAATATAGTACTTGTTTCGTCTTTTTTAAAATTTTATGTAATTTAAAAAAAATTATCTCATTTTTACTTGAAATACTAATATTATGAATTTTTAAATTTGAGTTTTTGAAAATGAAAAAAAGATTTGGAAAAAATAAACAATGCAATTGGAGGGAAAAAATAAATAAAGGAACAGTGTTTTCCAAACACTCCCCCAAAACAGGCTTAATATCAAATAAAAGCTCTACATTATTTGCAGTACGGGAAAAAAGTAAAAACTATTGTAAAAGTTTTGCACTCCTGTAGAGGAATATACAACCTTGGAAAATAATTGTATTATGTGATATGACAGGATTATTAAAAAAAAAAAAGACTTAGGCCTCGTTTAGTGAGTTATCTTATCTCAAATTAAAAATATATTTTTCATCTTAATTTTTATCTTTTTCTGAAAAAATTTTTGTCTTTTCTGAAAAGTCAATAAAAATTTTCTATTCAAACTTAAAAATTTTCAACACAAACTCATTCACCAAATGGACCCTTAGAATCCGCTTGAGACGTCATCTGCAACCATCTTGGTTTTAAATTATAACTTTATATTAATTTTTTTCTTTTTTATTTTTAAAAAACTCAAATTTTATAAGTTTATAGTTTTCTCATTTCAGATCGAATGAGATAATTTTTATATCAAAATACTTATAACGATGAGACAAACAAGTCAAAATCTATTTTACAATTTTTTTATGAACACGTTTCAATTTTTTGCATAATTTTCTATATCATATAATTTTTTCAAAGTTTTCTTCCCAAACACATATTTTTAACACAACTTTCAAAATACCATATTCAACTGTCTTCCCAAACAGGTCCTTAATTAAAAAAAAATTATACTTCTTTCTAGTGAGAATAACCATAAAAGGAATAGAAAGTGAAATTAATAATAAATCTAGTTGCTTTTTTTAGATTAATCTAATCTTAATCTTAATAATATAATAATATCTTTAAAGAGCCAATAATACTCTCTTTCTTTTGTTACGTGTCAACCCATTTTTTTTTTCTTACTTCTCTTTTATGCTTTTATCATTTTTCTTTATTTTATCTTTTTCCTTTTCTTCTCTTATTTATTTTCTTTTATGCCATTATCTTTTATTTATTTCTTTTATCTTTTCATCTCTTTACATATCTTAACATAAATGAAAGATATATACACGTAAGTTTTTATTTTCATTTCTCTTTTATGTTTTTATCTCTTTTTTCTTTTTCGTTTCTCATTACATACATACACGCATATACGAAATCCTCTATATATTTATTCAATAACAAATTTATGTCTATTATCAATAATAAAAGTGAGAATATATGTTTTTAGAATTTTTTTCTTTAAAGTTTCGTAAGGACATTTTGATGTGATTATTTAATTTGATTAAAATACTTTTATCTTTCTTTTTCTTCTTACGTCATTATGTGCTTTTTTTTTTAATTATTCCTTCTTAATTTTTGGAGGTTTTTTTTTAGTTTCTTTATGATTTTTTAATTTGATTAAAAAGGTTTCGTCTAAATTTTTTTGGAGTTTTGGTACAAAGTTTCAGTTTTTATTTTTTTATTGTTTTGTCATTCTGTATTTTTTATTTTCTCATTAAATTATTATTTTTAATTAATTTGGTTAAAAATATTTTGTTTAATTTTTTTTGAATTTTAGTTAAAAAGTTTAAACTTTTGTCTTTTAAGTTTCATATGGAGTTTCCGTTTTTTCTTTCTTTTTCTTATTTTGTCATTATGTACTTTTTCTTTTCTATTCTTTTTTTCTCTTTTTATATTTTCTCTTTAAATTCTTATATTTTAAGCATTATATTATTCACATGCACAAAGCACGTGTTAAACTAGTGGAAGAAAAAATCAAAATTTTATTATCCGGTTATATGGCCATAATATCATGCAATGCAATTCATTTTCTCTAAGATGTTTATCTATTTTTTTGGTAAATGAAAAAGGAGAATTAGCATTGTCTTCACGTCTCCGGTTAACACGTAAAGAATAAGCAGGGACCACTGATAGAATGGTAAAGTATCCTATCATTGGACCTTCAACAACTAACAGACCGGAAGTTCATAGAGTTCATTAACAATGATCACCAAAATGGCAGACGTGCATAATACATGACTCGAACCAATCTCTGACCTATTAGAGCCTTCATACCTTTTTTCTCATCATGTCGCCACCATCGTGGTAGATGTTTATCTAGTTATACTATATTTAGTGCGTTGATATATGCAAATGCTATATTTGTTACAAAGAAGTATGAAAAATAACATTATTTTACTTTATGCTCGAATACACAATGTTATTTCTAATGGTCTTTTTACTTTTTCTTTGTCATTATTATTGTGCCTTGGAACTTATAAAAGTAAGCATTTAGTATTTAAATAATTTAAAAATGAAATTATTGTAATAATTACATGACAAAAGTCAAGCCAACAATTAATACGAATCAAATGTTAAATTTGACATTGACTATATCTTGTGATAAATTTATCACAAAATTTAACAATTGATTAATTTAGCATCAAATACAGCACTCTATCAAAATTTACTTCTTTCATCTAAATATCAAATTTTATCATCGTCATAACCTTTTAATATTTAATTGAATATGCTCTTATATGCTCCAAAAATGAAACTTTTTTACTCGACTTTCCATTGAGAGTCGATTTACCTATGAAAAGAAAGATAATGACAGCTTAGTCAAATGACCTATACAATTATGAGGTGTATGATTCTTATATTTATTAAAAGAAGCATTTATTTTTTCCAGCAAAAAAAAAAAAAAAAAAGAATATTTAGAGCCTATTCGAAATGCTAGTTATAAATGGTAAAACACAGTATGAATTTCAAAATCTTAATTCCAAATCAAATTTTCTCTTTTTTTTATTTTCAAAAAATTAAAATACTTTAAAAGTCCATAACTTTCTCATTTTAAAACGAAATAAAATGATTTTTATGTAAAAATACTTATAACGACGAGGGGAATAAGACAATAAATATTTTACATATTTTTTTTAAACATATTTTAAAATTTTATACTATTTTCTACATCACATAATTTTTTAAATATTTTCTCTTCAAACATATATTTTCAATCAAACATTCAAATTACTATCTCCAGATATCTATCTAAACGGCCCTTATTTTCAATTTTCGGATATGGAAATTCCAACTCACCTGTGTAGAATTGCGAAAAAAGTGGGGACTTAAATTTATAACAACGTGGCTTTTATCCGTCTTAAAAAAAAAAAAATTTAGTGTCGCGTGACACAAAATTTTGATTCAAGCCACGCGAGATCAGAGACGTGATCCAACTTCAATACTTTCACTTCACTGCATCTGATTGCTCATTTTCGCTAAGAAGGGGAAAAAAAAAAAGCATGAAAATTGAAATAAACACTTTAGACAAAAGTCTTGTTTGTACAAAGCAGATAACTCCTTTTCTCTCTCCTTTTCTTTTTTCAAGATAATATTTTATTATTATTATTATTATTATTGTTTTATTTTTCACATAAAATAGTTGGCATCCAGTAATTGGCTAATTGCTTATAAATACACAAAGTAGAGAAGGGGAGTCAGTACCGAAGGTTTTTAACCCAAAATCAGCTGTCTTTTTCATGCAATTGGGTCTCTAGAGAGAGAAAGATAGAGAGAGAGAGAGAGAGAGAGAATGGCGATGAAGCGTGTGGCCATGTCTGCAGTTCAAGCTCTCTCTTCATCCGGAGGAGGTGGTGGTTTATTTTCATCAACTGTCAGTAGACACCTCCATGTAAGCCGATTCTTCTCTCCCTTTGTTTTTAAAAAACCTGATCGTCTCTAAAATTGTTCCAAATTTAAAATTTATTTACTGGTTAAGATTTCCTTCGCTTCTGATCGTGTTTAGTTCTTGAATAATTGTTTTTGGTTTCATTTTGATGGGTTTAGTTTAATTAAGAAATCGATTTTGATCGGACGGTTGTTACTGAGGAAAAGGAAATTAAAATTATCTGGGTTCCACCAATGGACGGTCTGGACGTGACAGATGAGCATGACACGTGACACGTGGCACGTTTAGACTGCCACGCAAGTGAGATGATCAGATAAGTGAATGACAGACAGGATCATTCTTATCTAGACTCAAATAGTTCGTGGGCGGAACCGGTTGTGAGCCCAGCCCATGTGTTCTATCTCAATTAGGTCTTTTTTTTTCTTTCAATATTCGTACATAATGCGACTGTTTTGCGAAATTCTAAAGTTTATATATATATATATATATATATATATATATAGAACGGGCACGCGATTGCCTCCATAAAATTTGAAAATCTGTCATCATTTTTATTATTATGGGGGCCAATCTTTCCCAAAAATAAAATTTAGGGACTAATTAGCAGTAAAAAATAAAAAAATAAAAAATAAAAAACAAAACTCTAATCTAGTTTAAGACCCAATAGCGCGCTAAAAACCTTTTGAAAAAACCAAATCTAGTTTATAAATTTATTTTGGGAAGTGGTGTGAGAGAAACTGGTTTGAGGTTGTAGGCCTTTCTTCTTTTCATGATACATGCTGAGTTATTCCGTATAATATAGTATAATTCCGTCATTGAAAAGGCATCTGGCGGCGGCGGCAAAAAGATAGTAGGAGTATTCTACAAGGCCGGTGAGTATGCCAAGCTGAACCCCAACTTTGTGGGTTGCGTGGAGGGAGCTTTGGGCATACGCGACTGGCTCGAATCACAAGGCCATCACTACATTGTCACTGATGACAAAGACGGACCACACTCTGGTTAGTGTTAGATATCGTAACATGAAAACTGCGTGATCTTGTTACTTGAACATTTCGTCAAGTTATTATTAACTTTCCACTTATGGTTTTTTAACCTTAGTTATTTTGATCTGATATTTCTGTGCCTTTTTAAATTAGAACTTGAGAAACACATTCCTGACCTGGAGGTTCTCATAACTACCCCGTTCCATCCTGCCTATGTGACGGAGGAGAGGATCAAAAGGGCTAAGAATTTGAAGCTGGTTTTAACTGCTGGGATCGGTTCTGATCATGTTGATCTCAATGCTGCTGCTGCTGCCGGGTTGACGGTTGCTGAGGTCACAGGAAGCAATGTGGTCTCGGTGGCGGAAGATGAGCTCTTGCGAATCCTCATTCTCGTCCGGAACTTCTTGCCTGGTTATCATCAGGTTATTAATGGGGATTGGAATGTGGCCGGTATTGCTTACAGAGCTTATGACCTGGAAGGAAAGACGGTGGGAACTGTCGGTGCTGGACGTATTGGCAAGCTTTTGCTCCAAAGGCTGAAGCCCTTTAACTGTAACCTGCTGTATCATGACAGGCTCAGAATTGACCCTGAATTGGAGAAGGCAACAGGAGCCAAGTTTGAGGAGGATCTTGATGCCATGCTTCCCAAATGTGACGTTGTCGTCATCAACATGCCTCTCACGGACCAGACCAGGTATTCATTCGTCGATGTTTATGGCGATTGCAACTGCGCTATGAGATTGTTTTTATGTGCAGTTAGGTAGAACACAAACTTAAGTTTCATTTTAAACATAATAACATGAAGTCAAGTTGTTGTAGTCGGCTTAACCATTTGGAACACTGATTTTACGTAACTAAGATATGCTTGGTCGAGATAGACAAATTCTAAATACTGCTGCAATGCAGTGGAATCTGTCTCGCTTAGAAGATGTCTTCACATTCCAACTTTGATGTGAGTCAAATTTACATGGTCATTGATTTTGTGATACAGAGGGTTGTTTGACAAAGAGAAAATTGCAAAGTGTAAGAAGGGAGTCCTGTTTGTGAACAATGCTCGAGGCGCAATCATGGACACACAAGCCGTTGTCGATGCTTGCTCCACTGGACATATCGCAGGTAACTCATTAACTTGCCAAAATTTTGAAAGACTAGGATATGTTATCTTAATTAGGCGCCTTGTAAAACGTCAATGGTTTCATTTTGAAAATTTCCGGACTCTCCAGGTTACAGTGGTGATGTCTGGTACCCGCAACCAGCTCCAAAGGACCATCCATGGCGTTACATGCCAAACCATGCTATGACTCCTCATATCTCTGGCACCACAATTGATGGACAGGTACTCTCCCAGTTCGATTTTCGCAACTTTTTTTTTCTTTTTCACTGCCGTTATCATCTTAATATCCGATCTTTTCGGTGCAGTTGCGGTATGCTGCTGGAGTGAAGGATATGCTTGAGAGGTACTTCAAGGGACAAGATTTTCCAGCTCAGAACTACAGTGTCAAGGAGGGTGAACTTGCGAGCCAGTACCGATGATTTCGATCGGCTCGAAACTACTTTGTTTCAGTCTCTTCTCTGCTGATAGTGAGACACTAATAAGACCAAAACAGGTCCCTTGGATTGTGTGCTTTGTTGAAGGTCCAGAGTGTTAGTGTTATAAAATAAGAGTGAACTTTATGAGCATAAAGTTTACTTACATTGTCTTTTTAACCCAAAGATTTTATCCTAGCGTTGTATGAGTGTTGATCTGCATTTAAAAGCTTGAGTCTTGTTTTGCTTTAGATATTTTGCCATTTCACTATCAGTCTGGAGACCTACTAGTAGTAACGAACGTATCAAAACCGTTGAATCACAAAAACGACATCATTTGACTAACGACGGATACTTAAAATATGTTGAAAACGACATTGTTGGAAAATCAACACTTTGACTCTATGACAATCAACATCACACTGAAAACGACAGCGCATTAAGAGCGACAATATCTTAAAAACAAATATGTGATTAAACAACAGCATCAAAGAAAAATCTATAAATGATAAAACGACATTAATGGTTAAAAACGACAATTTGTTTGGAAACCCTCATCTGTTAAAGGAATACGAAATATTGCTTTGTTTTTTATCGTTTCCGTGGAACGAGTTGCCTCTTTTATGAGCAAAATCATGTATTGTTGATCATTCTTGTTAATCCTCTTGAATATCTTGTTTAAGACTCTGTGTTAGACTAAACATGAACAATCCAAGTTCTGAAGCCTAATTCCAGTTCTCTTAACCAGATTTTAAAGTCAAGACACACACACGGAAAAGAGGAAAAAAAAAAAAAAATCCATAAAATTCTTAAATCTTGAAGAGGCCAACAATTCAGTACAGACTTGACTTTTTTAAGTATCTCTTTGTTGTTTAAGGAATTGGAGGTCCTTCATTTGCAGCTCAACAGCTTCTTTTGACAGTGCTTTTGGCTCTGGAATGTTTATTTCCCCGCCTTGAGCTATTTTCTCCGCCTTGTCTCTAACTACCCTCTCTATCTCGGATTTCTTGACGGTTGGGAAAACTGCAGAAAAAATGATGTTTAGAAGCTTCTCATCTTCTTCCTCTATAGGGTCCTTCCCAAAGCAACAAACGTAAATCGCGTCGAGCGCCTTCTCAACGCGAATCTCCATAGGGATTTCTGGTGCAGCAGCTTTTGACTTTGCCCGTTTCTACAACATAGGACATTATTTTTCTATGAGAACAGATTGTAAGAAGGATTTTCATGACAAAAAATGTCTACAAACACATTTGTTTCATGACGTTTATGATTCAGATACTTTGACATGGATATGCACTTGAATTACAAATAATCTTTTCGACATTTCCAAATCAAGTGGATCATCAATCTTCTAATGAAAAAGGTCTACAAATGGATATGGAAATACATGAGACAATAAGTAAGAATAACCAACCTCTCTGGCCTCATTCATCATGGCTAGGAAAGTCTCCTCCTCAAACTCGATATCATTTGAAATCCGCAGCCTCGCAGCACCTGCCAAAATCTCCTCAGATTTGAGAAGACCAGCACCAACGGCTGCTAGCCAACAGCATATCAGAACATACAAAGGATCCCCTGCCTACCCACAATGAAAATTCCAATGCAATTAGAATATTAAATACCTAAAAAAACGCAAAAAAAAAAAAGAGTCATGCCAAACAGACTAGTGATGGGAACAAATTCAGAGATTTTAATGTGTCTCAGAAGATACAATTTTAGTTCACACATCCCAACATAAGCACATACTTCAGATGACATTATTAAATATACCAAGTTGATTATTCAATTTTGGTCACTATAAGTGATGCTGACAATCAATTTTAGCATTCGATCTGTCTTTTGGTGTAGTGGAGAAAATGCTCATTTTCGTCGACAAGATCTTGAGTTCGAGTTAGTCTTCAGTGGACGGAATATATAGACGATCCACTCGTGAGGAATTCATTTGTCACGTGTTGATGCACTACCTCTCTAAGGTTATCTGGGAATGTTACTTTCTATTTGTATAATATTTTCGTTTATCAACCAACGTCGATTTCTGCACTAAGTAACAGGTAATATCCAAAATTTCTAATATTCTCATGTGAGAATTCTAAAGTGAAAAATAATTTTTATTTTACATTACCCGGCCTCGTCGATCTTGGAACTCATAGAAAGCTCTAGAATCAAATGGAGTGCACTTCTTTCCTACCCTCCTCCGAAACTCTGCGAAATCAACAATGTCGTTACCAACACCGCCTTCGTCGCTTATGATCCTCGCGAAGAGGCCGATAACGGGAAGCGCTCCGATGACTTTGTTGGCGAAGTTGGAGAAGGATTTGGGGTTCTCAATGTAAGCTCTGATGGACAAAACCCCATTGAAGTTGTGTGCTTTGGGGGTCTTGTGTCTCCAAGAGCTGCCATGGATTTGGCGGAGAAAGAGAAGAGAAGGAGAGATGGGTTTTAAAAGGGTAATGTTCTTGAAAGAAGAAGAAGAAGAAGAAGAAGTGGTGGTGTTGAAGATTTGGGAGCTTGTGGAGGTCACAACCACCATGGCTGTGACTGATTTGAAGAAAGTGCAAGTTAATCTCGTCGAGAGTATAAATTCTTTCTTGGCCTCTCATTTATATACGTTATCCGATTTGGGGGATTCTCCCCTGTTACGAGCTCCACCATAAGGAAGTTGAGCCTTGTTGTGTATGTGGTTGGACGGGCCCAATATTTGCTGACAAGCCCAAGCCCAAATAGACCCAAATGAGAGATGATTGAACTGAGGCAAGCTTTTATAGTGTTAGTTGAAAAAAATGGAAAAGAATTACCACAACTCAGAATTCGTATGAAAAGATATTTAAGATATAGTTTTAAATGCATTTTATTCAAATTGAATGTTTCGGTGATAGAACTATCAGAGTTGTGTTTAAAAAAAGCTTAAGGGGTAGTTTTGTGCCATAATTTTCATGGAAGAGATTTAAAAATTAACATATATATTTTTTAAATTGTAAGATTTTTATCAAGTTTTATTGAACTATTATCATTCTTTTGATTTGATACAATCATGGGGTTTAGGCAATAACATAGTTAATCTATTTTTTTAATGGGATCGTACACTAAATGAATTTTTTTTTTGGGAACTTAAATAGGAATAATTAATTTTCACTTGGGGCAAAAATTTTAAAGATAAAATTAAAAGAAATGATACACTCATTCGATATGGATGACTCCATTATGGTTTTACAGTATGATATCTGTAATCTATAAGCTATATATAAAAGGATGAATAGTCGATTTTATCCTTTAGTTTTTAGATGTCAATATCATGTGGTAGGTTCTAAATCACCATGCAGTAGTTTTTTTTTTTCTTTCTTTATTTTGTTTGTTTATCTTGCTTCCTGTGAACTTGTTACCTAGTTATTTTTTAAAGTGATAGAAAAAAATAAACAATTTTTGCATTTCACTTCAATCATCATATTTTGAGCTAAAGTAGTGATGTGAAGTTGGAATATTGATTGGATTTGTAGATGAAAAAGACTCCTTCTTCTTTCCAAATTAACATGTAACAAAATGTAACCGGTGAAAGTCGTTTCAACTTTTAAGCGTTCTTTCTTTAGGGGGTGTTTGGTGTTTGAGTTGAGTTGAGATTTTTAAGTTTATATAGTAATTTTTGTTGAATTTTTTAGAAAAGATAAAATTTTTTTTTAAAAAAAATATAAATTAAGTTAAAAAATTTAAATTTAAGTGGGTGAACTAAACGAAACCTTGCAATTAAATGACTTCACAAGTTTCATCAAAACCAAGCGTTTTGTCATTTGTTAATTTTGTTTGTTTGCTCCAATCTAAAGGTTAAAAAAAAAAAAAACCGTAATATAAACTGCTAGTTTTGATTTACCTCAGTAAAGAGTGTCGTATTCTGCCCCACGAATACGATTTGGCGGCCCCGCTTTACCACTAATTCCCCACTTCCCAATTTTTAAATCCCCCTCTGATAAAACCACCCCCACCCTTCTCTCTCTCTCTCTCTCTCTATATATATATATATATATATCTTTCTCTGTCTACAGAGACGGCCGTCTTCAGTTCCTCCATTTCTGAGCTTGTCGAGTTAGTTAGTTTGCGAAGTGTGGAGGCATCATGGGGGCTTGCCAAAACGGCGACGTTTCTCTCTCTCCGCCTGGCGGTTTCAAATCCTCCCACTCTTCTCTCAGATTCTCCAAGCACGTCCACGACAACGTCCACGGCAACATATTTCTCGATCCTGTACTTCCCTCTCTCTCTCTCATCAATTTCATCTCTGTTCTCTCTCTCTCTTTTTTTTTTTGGTTGATAATGAACTAGGTTGATTATACTTGTATTTTTTGTTTAATCAACATTTAAATGGTGATTAGGACTTTAGAGGATAAACGCATAAATGGTGATTAGGGTTTTAGAGGACAAATGCTATCTGAGAATGTTGATATGTTCCAGGATTCGATTTTGAAGAAAGCAAGAAAAACCATTAACGGAACTAACATTTTCTCACAGAGAGATAATTTTTGGGGTTTCCGAGGAGGAAAGAATCTGCTGATATCGTAAAAACGACAACGACACTGAAAACGACAACGTTAAAGATATAAAACGACAGTCACAGACAAATGAAGACATTCGAAAAACTAAACTATTTTGTAACATATAAATATCTTAGAAAACGACAAGTTTAACATGTTATAAACAACAGCTTACTCTTTTTTTTTTTTTTTTTTTTTTTTTAAATTTTGGACAAATCGTTGTAATGGTCCCAAATTCTTAATGAGAGTGTCATTTTGTCGCCGAACTTTTTTTTTTTAATATTGATTGGTCTTGAATTTTCAAAAATAGTGCAAAAAAGGGTAAATCTGTGACGGACCGTTAAAGTTGGACGGATTTTAGTCACGTGTTTATCATGTGACCTTAATTTACTCTAAAAAGACTGCAATACCTTTAATAAATCAATAATATATTTAATCTAAACAAAATAAATCTCGTCTTCCTCAACCTCTTGATCTTTCCCACACTTGCAGACCACAAACAAAACCAAGAACAGTCCATTCATTCAAAATCATAAAGACATCCAAGAAATCCTCGATAAAAATTTCTCCTCAAACAAAACCCAAAAACAGAGTCGAAATTTTTAGAAATAGGATTATGGACAAAATCAAATCAATAAATGAAGAAATTCTAAGCAAGACCTGAACGAAGAAGATATCAATCAAACCAAGCTCTGGGTTTTCTTCTCCACTGCAAACCCGTCGTCAACCCAGCCACGAACTCAAATCCACCACAAACCCAACAATCCACCCAAAACGGTGGCGATTCCAGCCACGCGAACTCAGATCCGTCGTGAATCCAGCCCTTTCGTTGCAGAATTACACCATTGCAAGCCCCAACCGCGAAGCCCACATCTTCCCTTGCTCGAGGTTTTTGCTAGCCTCTTCGTGCCGGCACGACCCCACCCCTCACGCGAGCCATGCCCTACAGATCGAGCTCGACGAGAGCCCTTCCATGTCGTCACGAGATCGAACCTCCACCGGCGCGAGTAGTTCGCAGCTCCATCGCCGACAGGAAGATAAAACCTCTGTTTGATATGTTTTGATATTCCGGTTAGGAGGTGAAAATTTTAAATTAAAATTAATTAATTTTTTAAAAATTAATTATAATTTTTATTGATACGGAAAATTTTAGTTTTAGTTGGATTAGGAAATATAGTCAAAGAGATGGAGGTGAAATTTTTTTTTTAATTTAATTTTTTAAAAATAATTTATGTTATTTTATCAAAATAGCCCAAAATATTCATATGTTTGTGTTATTTTCCGTCAAATAATTAATGTCCGTTAATAAGAAGGATTCTTTTGCACCTATTGAAAGAATTTAGGGAGTTTCTAATCAAGAAAAAAAGATTGGGGACCAAGTGGTAACTTTGTCAAAAGGTTGGGGACTAAATGGGTTATTTACCCTAAAATTTTATTATTTATTTTTTAATATGTAATAAAGTTAGAAAAACGACAAAATCTCGAAAACGACAATGTTATTATGGAATTTGAAACGAAGGATGTATAAGAAAAAGACAAGAAAGTATGGAAACGTCAATCTCAGACATGTTTAGCTGCTAAACAGCTCATGTGTTGAAAAACGACAGCTTAGCCTATGAAAGATTACGCGTCTTTTATAAGCTTCCTAACTTTAGCTTATCAATGGCTCTCTTTTTTATTCCTTCGAAGTGCGCACTTCCTTTCTCAAAACTTAACCACAACCTCTAACTTTAGGGAAAGTTTCAACTTTACTATTTATTTATTTATTTTTAATATAACTTTACAATTTATAGAATACAGATTGATTTGAGAATAAGAAAAAATAAAAATTGTGCTTAGGTATGTTCTGGAAAAGCTTTATTAGGTGTACATAAACCTTAAAATGAAATGGAAAATAAGAACAAATATATATATATATATATATATTTTGTTTAAGGTAAAGGAAACAACTATTGTTCCAATCATTTTTCTCTGTGCCTCTACTGAGATTTCTTACAAACCATTTTCTAAATCAATACCAAACATCAATTTTTATTTTATTATTATTTTTTTATCCACGTTCCCCACGTTTCCGCTTTAGTATACGCCTCAACTGTGTGTATAGTTGTCTATGTACTGTACTGCATTCCCACATCATCTCCATTCCCGAGTCTTTGAGCCTCTGAGTCTGAGCTTTTGGCTTCTCTCTGTGCCTCTGGAGTCTGAATTCAGCTATGGGAACTTACCAAAACGGCGATGCATCACCGTCTCCGCTTGTCGATTTCCGGTCGTTTCACAATTTCAGATTCTCCAAGCACATTCACGACAATGTCCATGGCAACATTTTCCTCGATCCCGTATTCCGTTCTTTCTTTTTGTTCATCTCAACTTAACCTTCGTTTTAATTTCTGAATTTTTTGTTAACAAATGAATGGTGACGCAATGAGTTATTCTTTTTTTCGGTAATATTTGTTTAGAGGTGATTTGACAATGGGACGTCTTGGTCAATGCTTTGATTTCTTTCTTTCTTTCCTTTTTTTTTTTTTTTTTCTTTTAAATAAACTTGGGTTGATATAGTGAAAAATGAGGGTCACAAGAACGTTAATTGCTGTCGTTTTCTGTATGGTTGCAGCTCTGTTTGAAGTTTATTGATACTGAGCAGTTCCAAAGGCAAGTTGAATCGGTGCATTTTTTAGTGGGTAACGGAGTGTCTTGTTTGATATATTCGCATGGAATGTTTTAAACATTTTAATGCCGTTGTTTTGTTTTCAATTACAGGCTTCGCGACCTCAAACAACTCGGTGAGTACTATTCTGACTTGTTATTTTCTTTAAAGGACTTTGATTAGAAGACTAATCCTCGTAGTAAACTTATAAAGGCAGCTAATATGAACTTATTTCGAAAATGCGATTTTATGGGGACTCTTTGTGCTTTCTGTATTGTTCATCTTCCTGTAAATATTGATAATCCAACGGTCAGGATCAGATCATTAATGGGAATTTACTGAAGAAATGAGTATTCATGCCTTTTCTTATACTAATACCCCTTTCTGTTCATGTCACACCTGTGGAGGTCCTAATAGGCTTGAGGTGAAACTGTTATGTTTTGAAACTCATGTTTATTTGTAGCATTTTGGAAACTTTTAGTCTAACAATTCTGTGGTTAGATTGCCCCTTTTTAGCTGAAAGAGTTTGGAGTATCAAGTAAAAACGCTCCCAGCTTATTATTATTATTTTTTGTTCGGAGAAATGAAAGAAATGAAGTTTATGCAAAAGCAACTAATGAATATGTCATGAGTCTTTTTTCAAAGACCATAAGAAAAGCTAAAGTACATAAAACTAAGCAAAGATACAAAGGAACCACGACTTTTTTACTCGACCATCTCCGCCACTTCATTTCCTTCCCGCTCTAAGCTCCAAGCTCCAAGTGCATAGGACTTTTTCTTTCCAAAATTGTTATTCATCGTCTTTTGCAACTTACCTTGTTCTGCCAAGTTACCCTAGAAAACAAGCCTACTATCTCCGTCTCTTCACGAGAATTTCTATGATTATCTTCTTCTCTTTTGTTTGTAGTTAGATTGCTTATTGAGCCTATATGAGTTGGGAGTTTGGTTTTATTTTATGCTTCAAGGAGCTTTGCATGCATTACTGATGGAGATGAAAGCACTTCGAAGAATGCTCATCTTTTTTTTTTTTTTTTTTTTTTTTTTTTCACATGATTCAGGAATGGCGCACAAGGTTTATCCAGGGGCCGTACATACCCGGTTTGAACATTCTCTCGGGGTGTATTTTCTTTCTGGCGAAGCTGTTCAAAAGCTGAAAAATTATCAGGTATTTTTTCTCCTATCATGGGACATGATAGTTAAGATAAAGTGTGGTTTACAGAAAATTTTGCATTTCTTGCAGGGAATGGAGCTTGGTATTGAGAACTTTGATATTCAAACAGTGAAGCTTGCTGGTAATAAATTATCTTCTACTCTGTGTCCCAAGGCGGAAAGGGGAAAAAAAAAAAAAAAAAACACTTTTAACATTTTCAAGATTAGGTCATCTCATTCATCTTGTTTTCAACATTGAAGGGCTTTTGCACGATGTTGGTCATGGGCCTTTCAGTCACTTATTTGAACGCGAGTTTCTTCCTCAAGTTTGCATTGGTTGTGATTGGTATGTTTTACAGTCTCCAGTAGAATACTCTTATCTTTGTCTTTTCCTTTCTAACTTGTTAGGAAAAGATTCTCCCTTTCCTATTTTCTTTAAATTTTGCTCACTTTTTTTCCTTTGAATGTAAGAAGATTAAAGTTGACTACATTGCTTTAGTTGCTTGTGTAACCGTCGTTTTCTAGAAAATAACGTCCGTTTGTAATCCTAGGTCTCATGAACAAATGTCAGTGAAGATGGTTGATCACATTGTTGATGAACATTCTATTGATGTTGATGCTGAAATGATGAAAAGAGTGAAGGTTACGCCACATGCTTCTGAATCCATTGTGCTTGTTTGGCTCTGATTATGACTTCTTCAAAGAATTAGTGAATTTCAACATAGTTAGCTAAGTTGATTAATCGTCTTAAATCAATTAACTGGTATGCTATAATGGTTGATGTATATATAATGCAGGAGATGATTCTGGCTAGCTCTGAATTTAAACAGCCACAAGTAAGACCCTTTTGCTTTTACGCTTCGTTTTCTTTTCCCTCATGAATCCAATTTGTCTTGCGGAACAATGTACATATTCCAAACAGTTTCTCTTGTCAGTTTTTAATTATGCATGTGATGTGTAGGCGTCAAGGGACAAGAAGTTTTTATATGATATTGTTGCAAATGGCAGAAATGGAATAGATGTAGATAAGTGAGTTCTTTTTTATTTATTTATTATTTATTTTTTAACCCTTCTTATCTGTTTTAGTTTGAATATCTAATTTTTTTGCAATTTCTAGGTTTGATTATATCGTCCGTGACTGCCGAGCATGTGGGCTAGGATGCAACTTTGAGTTTCAAAGGTTTTGTTGATATCTTAAAGTTACTTGTTTTGCACAGTTACCATACTTTTCAAGTGGGAAAATAAATTAATAAATAAAAGAAGGGAAAGGTGATTTAGTTGGAACTGTATACTTAATGGCCTGCAGGTTAATGGAGACTATGCGGGTTATGGATGATGAGATTTGCTACCGTGACAACGACTGTTAGTATTCTATCAAATTAATTTATTACATGGATACTTTTTCTTGGTTTTTCCTTCCTAATGTTTTCGTAATTATACCAGACCTTAACATACAAAAGTTGTTTGCCACTCGGGCTGATCTCTACCGAACGGTTTATTTGCATCCAAAAGTAAAGGTATAACTTTGATAATTCTTCATCCAACGGATATTTCTTCTCTGTGTTCAACTACAGATATACCCTTACTTTTTTGTTTCTTTTGTCTGTCTCTTCGTTTCTGCATTTCCCTCTTCTTATATTGAAGTTTGAGAGTTTCTAAACTAATGGAATTCTATCTTTTGCTTTACTTTCTTTGCAGGCAATAGAGCTTATGGTAGTAGATGCGTTGTTGCAAGCAAATAATTATCTTGAAATTTCATCCCACATTAATGACCCTTCAGAGTACTGGAAGGTTTTAGCGCTGCTTTGACCTAATATTGTTGACTCGTAAAATATTTCTTGCCATTGTTCGTGAAATGTGACCGTCTGATACTCTTGGAAATGCAGCTAGATGACACTATAATAAAAACTATTGAGACGGCTCCTGATGAAGAATTGAAGGAAGCTCGGGATCTGATCCTGCGCATACGAAGGAGAAATCTATACCGGGTTGCTAAATTTTTTTTCTGATAACTATTATTTCTGCTCTTTACAACAAATCAAATAACGTCATGTCATTTGATGGGAGCTCATTTATGTTTTGATAAGATTATGTTTATATTCTTTTATATCTGTGACAGTTCTGTAACGAGTATGCTGTACCTAAGGACGAGCATGAAAACTTTAAAAATGTCACAGCTCAAGATATAGTCTGTTCTCAGGTGCTTGCTCAAACCTTGCATCTAAACGAAACATTCAGGCTTTCTCTTCAATTAATAAACTCAATCACTAATATCGATATCATATTTTTCGTACAACAGAAAAATGGTGGAGTAACATTGCGAGAGGAGGATGTTGCTGTCAGTAACGTTAAGATTGATTTGACTCGCGGAAGGAATAATCCTCTTGACAGGTAATATAGGAAAAATGAGCCACCTATGTCATTAAGAACTTGGACATCAGATATTCTTTTGATAACAACTTTAGAACCTTCATTTACCCTTCCTTTTTTTTTTTTTTTTAAATAATGCATGTACATCTTACAGTATCCATTTTTTCCAGGTACGCATTTAGAATCTTTTCTGGATTTATTAATTATCCATGTATATGAACTGTCTTGTAAGGACCTTATTCCGTTTGAATATCTTTCTTATTTTTGGAAGTAGTGAAGGTTATGCGATTGTTTTTGCATGTCACTACACTGCGATGGTAATCTATTGCTGTTATTGATGAATGGATTAGAGTTCGTTTGCAACATCCAACGAGGTTTTGATGTTTTCTCAGGATTATGAGAGTGACGAGAAATTTTGCATACCTAAAGAGCGGATTAGTCACTTGCTGCCTACATCTTATCAAGACATGATAGTGAGGGTTTACGCCAAAAAGCCGGAATTGGTCTGTAAATCAAAAACGCCACTTCAATTTGAACTTGATGTCTCCACATTAATTTTATCCATTTTGACTTTCTTTAAACACAATCTACAGGTTGGAGCAATCTCTGAGGCCTTTGAAAATTTCCAGTTGAAAACATATGGAATCAAAGCACAAGTGCACGCAACACCAGAGAAAAAGAAACGGCGTATATGAGGAAGGACACTAAAATGGAGGATTCTGCTTCAAAGAATGGATATAAAAAGGAAAAAACATGTTAGTTTTGATAGTATAGTCCAAAGTCACACACACATATATATCTATAGATAGTTGATGATGATTTTTCTCAATTGGGAATTTGGGATTATCCCAAAGTTTTGTACAGATCCGTGAACTGTATTCCCTTTTGCTGAAATATGGTTAAAAGGCTTGCTTTTATAACCTTCTGTGTAATTGTTCAGAAGCTGATAGAATGGAGTTCTATGGTGGTTTTTGCATAGATTTCTAGGGTTTGCCTCTGCTTGCATTATTACATGTCTGAAATTCCATCACATATGAATCTGCTGACCTCCATTTCCCAACTCTGGTTTTGCAAGTACCATGTGCTATGTTGTCAGGGGTACTGGACGCTATTTTACACCATGAAATCTTTATCAGTTCTGTCAATTTTGTGCACTTCTATACTTTTAAAATAAATTATTCAAAAAACATGAGATACCTGACCATAGAATAGCCTTTTACCATGTTTGTCTCTGCCGCTGGCTTTAATGAATACTGTATGAGATTTATGGGGCGTTTGGATGTCCCATTTAATTTGATTTTGCATTTCAGTGAAATAAATGTATTTTATATTGTGTTTGGATGTCTCATTTAATCATCATATTTAAATGGAATGTGTGTTTAGATTGTTTATATTTGAATGACTATTATAATGGACATAATAAGGGAGAGAAAGTTTATGATGTGATTGATAAAAGTAAATAGAAAAGGGGAATAAATAAATAGTAAAATAAATGAATGTACTGTTATATTGGAGATGTATTTAAATATAATATATCGAGAAACCAAATAAGTATTATATTGTATTCAAGTTGAATAGATGATTCAAATAAAGCATTAAAAAAAAAAAAAAAAAAAAAAAACCCATTGAAGCATTTTAATTGAGGTGAAAATTTTCTAGTCTTTCCTTATTTCTCGAATGTATGGTTCATTTGAAAACACCGTTCATCCTACATGCATTTGAATGTGATGTAATGTGTACCTGGTTATCTAATATATTCTATATTCTATTGAAATACGAATATTTTTAAAATTTTAAATCCAATATAATTACTATTGATCATTCTCTTTTATTATCTATTTTTATTAATCACATCATATATTCTATTTCTCTTTTTCATCCGTAATCCAAACGCATATTATATTCGAATCTAAATAGAAAAAAATTATCTAAATAGATATTATATTTCATTGTATTATATTTTAATACAAACATAATAAATGAAATTTCCAAACGGACAATCAAAAGGAAGAATATTTTGGTTTGAGTGGGCATGTACGTGGGTAAAAGATAAATCTAGACTTGTAGGAAAGGACCATAGCAAATAGAAATAGACAAGGAAGGGCTGCGTATGAAAAAAAAATAAAAATAAAAAAAAATAAAAATAAAAATTCACGGGAAACTAGCTTTTTGCTCTCAAATCTCTCTATCTATCATGGCCTGCCCTGCTCTTACCTCTGCTTGATTAAAAACCGGTGCAAACTCTGTGTTTTGTTGTTTGAGCCCCGTGACCTCTCTGTCTCTCTCTATATCTCTCTCTCTCTCTCTTCAGACACTGTATAAAGTAATAAAACATCTTTTGATGCTCCTGCCTCCTCATTTAAGTCAAAAAGTGGCTTGGCCTTTCACGTGCATGTTGTTGTTTGGGAGCAACTCTACACAAAACACTGTTTTTTTTTTTTTTTTGGGTAATTAATTTAAACAGTTTCCCTCTTTTCCCAAAATAACTGCCTACAACTTGTTCCCAGTCATTATCATTTGTTAACTGTCGGCAAAAATATCTGTCGGTTGGCTGGTTTAGCTCAAAATGATTTTCCACATCTCATAATCCCTGCCCACCGAGGCGGGTTAGCCTGATGATGCTTACGGTCCTGAGTCAGTTTGGTAGTTGAGAGGTCTCGGATCTAAATTCTGCGAAAAACGTTCCGAGACTAGTTCATGAGTCTTTGACGGAGTTTATATATTATCTATCAACACAAATAGCTACGACTCAACGTAACATTATCGGCAGTTTCATTTACCAAGACTGTTGCATTAAATATTAATAATTCCCAATAACATGCACATTGTTTGCATCTCCTTTAAAATTAACAATAATACTAAATGGTAAAGATGGAATTTGATTCCAAGTCCTTAAAATAGAATGCCGAGATGTTGTTCAAGCATAATTAGTTTGACACTTTCTTCAAATGCAGAGTCTTCGCCCCAGATGATTCGCATCTTAACTTTATTAGATTCTTAAAAACTCTATTAAAAAAATAATAATAAATGAGTATACCAAACTTTTTTACATGTTCTATACTAATCTTTTTTTTTTTTTTTTTTAGGTGTGTATGTTTTTCTGTTAAAACCACAGCAAATGACATTATTGCATAGCACCAAATGTAAATGTGGCTCTACTACTCAATCGAAGAACCTTTTTTTTTTTTTGGGTGTCTTACACGTATAAGAGAGTACACATGGAATTTAAAAGTATTATTTACATTGTTATAATGCTTTTTTTTTTTTTTTTTCCCTCTTCCAATTGTTTTTTGAATTTAGCTTATAGTACAACTAAATCCAACCTTCCCCATATGTGAACCACATATTTTATTTTTCTTGTCTTTTCTTTTCTCTTTTTGTTTTTGCTTCAAACATATTTGCTTTAGTAAAGATCTCCCCCCTATGTACGTCTCCGCAATATAATTTCGTACTTTACGTCCCAAATTTGGTATAAACATGGAGTAACCTTGACCACCGGAGTTCTCTTTTATCTCATCCAATCAATTGGCAACTATTATTTATTATGCTAAAATCTTGGCCATCCCGGAAGTATAATTTGTAATTTGGCCACCTATGTGGAACTTTGGATTTTTTTTTTGGTATAAATAATAGGAAAAAAAGAAAGTTAAAGAAACAATATTATATTTGTATGGAGTGTATGATTGGCTACTATTTTAAACCTTATATATATATATATATATATATAACCAGATATATAAATAATGGAATGGATGAGTGCTTCCAAGCCCCAAGGTCAAATAAAAACCTTTGCGAATTAACCAGATTGGATTAAATACACCATGTGGGGGCAACATGTTTTGCTATGATTGGATAACAACAAAAATACTTTAAAAATAAATAAATAACTAAACATTGCAAAGAAATGACAAACAATTGATGTTTGATTAGTTGCCGGTCCTAGACATGCTTCTTGATCGTGGAAGTTTTATATTGGGTAACAAGTTTGATTAAAAACAAAAAAAAATTCCACATTGAGAAAGTGGAGGAAAGGGACTAAATGATATGATTTTCTTCACTAAAAAAGTTGATAACTTGATATCATCCTCAATCAAAATCCAAAAAAATATTAGAAAACCAAGAGAGAGAGAAAGGCAAAACATGTCCATAAAATTGAAGAATGGTAGTGTTTGGGATAACTATATGGTTGAGGTAAAAGGATCATGATTCTTGTTGAACATATCCAAATATTAGCATGGATGAACTAATAATAGGAAAAAAAAAAAAAAAAAAAAAGGGCTTGTTTTGGGTGGTTTTTTCGGCCGTTTACTTGCAGAACTGATTGACTTCTTGATTTTGTGGCAAAGGAATAAATGGGAGAGATTACGTATGTGAATTCTAAGTGAAAGCTTGCTGCGGCTCCCAAAAAAAAAAAAAAAAAAAAAAAAAAAAAAAAAAAAACAACAACAACAACTATCTGTTTAGACGATAAGCATCATTACACTATTGAACTATTCTAAAAAAAAAATTATTGCACACATAAATATTTAATATTTAAGGAGGGCTATTACACGGCATCTCTGAATCTTTTTCATACGTTATTTATATCTTATTTTGTAGTATATTGTAACAATAACATGATTTTAATACAATATTTTTTAATAATATTATATCAATTAATATTTGTAATAAATATTTAATATTTAAGGTGGGGCTATTACACGGCATCTTTGTATCTTTTTCATACGTTATTTATATCTTATTTTGTAGTATATTGTAACAATAAGATGATTTTAATACAATATTTTTTAATAATATTATATCAACGTCTAAATAATATCATATAACAATATCTTAATTATAAAGTTACATATAAATCATCTAGTTGTTATAAATTTTTAAATATAAAATTATAAATATTGTACGGTATGTGATACTACATAGGAGATATTTCTTATATATATAAATATTATCTTATATCCGATATCTCATGTATAATGACACTTATAAAATAAGATTAATGTATGAAACAATAAGATCATTAACGTGTAAACAATTTATTGGTATATATTTTTTTATACCAATAACTCCAAATGGTATCATGCTATCTTTTCATATAGTCAACAAATAACTATTAGCATTTAAATAAAAATTCTTAGCCTCAGTTTGATAAGTTAATTGGAGATAAAATTTTTAAATAAAAATGGTTGATTTTTAAAAAATTAATTATAAATTTTATTGATTAAAAATAAAAATAAAAATTTAGATAAAAAAATATAATTTAATTCGGATTAAATTTAAATATTAAACGAAAACCTAATTATTAAACAAAAGACTATATGGTAATACATATTTTTCCGTCTTAAAAATTTAGACCAATAAATAAATAAATAAATTTCCATAACATTGGACCATCAATAATGTACTTGTCTGAAGATCAGATATCTCCTCCACTATATAGTATTATAGTCCATAATTTAGAGAAGAACTAGTCAAAACAAAAACAAAAAAAAAAAAAAGTCAACAAATAATAATCCTAGTCACGTTTTACAAAGTTGTAGACATCATTAACTCTGCTTAGCCCTTTGCTCTCTTTGAAGAGAAAGCGACGGGCCCCACAAAAAGAAGGACGACGACAAAAAAAAAAAAAAAAAAAAAAAAAAAGGAGAAAATAAACAAAACAAAACAAAAAATAAAGGTACATTGACCGTGAATCCCATAAAATAATAGCAGGCAAAGAGAGAGAAAGTGAAGAAAGAGGAGAGAGAAAGTGTGAGAGCAAGGTGGGTCAGAAACACACGTCGTGTTCAGGCAAAATCCATGTGCCCACATGGATGATAGCAAGCGAGAGCAAGGGTTTTAACGCAGGAGAAGTTGTACTGCTTGGAGACCACCATTATAATCGGTTTCTCATCATCATCATCACCTTCTTCTTCTTCTTCGTTCCAAGGCTTTCAACCAGTCAGTCCACAGAAACAGAGACAGAAGAGAAAACCAATTTTTTTCTAGACTTTGATTGAAAGTGGGTTTTGGTTGGTTTTGTGAAAAAAGGGGAAAAAAAATGAAGGAGAAAAGTGAAAGTGGAGGAGGTGGGTATGTGAGAGCGGACCAGATAGATCTGAAGAGCTTGGACGAGCAGCTGCAGAGGCATCTGAGCAGAGCATGGACGATGGAGAAGATCAAGAAAGGCGGAGGAGGAGAAGAACAGGAAGAAGCCTCCGCCGCCGGACGGCCCAACGCCGCAAGGCAAGACTGGGAGATTGACCCTTCTAAGCTCATCATCAAGTCCGTCATCGCTCGTGGTACTTTCGGCACTGTTCACAGAGGCCTCTACGACGGCCTTGACGTTGCCGGTACTTATACACATACATATATATATATATATATATATTTATTTATTCTTTATGTTTGTTCTTAGACTTGAACTGTTTTACTGACATATCCATTTCTCAAAATTCCTCATCTCTAAAAAAGAAAAAGAAAAGAGACTTGAAAAGATTCAGTTATAGTCTTTGTTGATTTGTCAGATAACTCGGCTCCAGGTGTTTTTTTTTTCCTATAAAAAAAAAAAAAACCTTTTTTCCCCCCTTTTATTTACGTATCTGTGAGAAGCTTTTAGTCTTATTTGGTAGAGAGTAGAATTTTCAGGTTTCTAAGTTTACTGGTGAAGGGGATTTACTTTTCCCTTTTTTTTTTCCCCCCCTCTAGTTCAAGTGTTCCTTTCTTGTTTACAATATGCAGGAGATGATGAGAACAATACATAAAAAGGCAATTCACTTGACTTGGCCCTGAAAAAAAAAAAAAAAAAAGTTATTGAGCAGAAAATAGGAAATATATGTAATTTCTTGAAGGCCAAGAACACAATAACAGTAGTTATATTTTACTTCATTTCAGATACCAGAGTTAAAATTAGGATTTTATCTCTTTTACCATTAATTTTTGTCATCAATGGGTTGCTTTGTGATAGACCTCTTTCAGATCTCGCGATACAATGTCCGTGATTCACGGTTTGGGATAAGTTGGTAGTTAGCTGCATTTACTTCACTGTTGTTTTTATTCTCTCTCTCTCTCTTTTTTTTTTCTTTTTCCTTGTTTGGTTAAATCTTTTGTATTTCTCAGTTATATTTATGTGCACTTGTTTAATATCTCACTTTGTGGCGACAAAAGGCTGGAAAATTTAAAGCAAACAGATGGAAATAAGTTTCTTTGGCATACTGACTAGTTATTATAATGCCAGATGGGTTTAGACCCTGAGCTCGACAGCTTCTCAAAGTTGCTTTAACTTGTTCAAGTTGGCACATGAATTTAATATATTATGAGTATTTAATACCAAAATATTACTAGTTTCAAATCTATACCGGAGCTTGCATACAATCATTGTCACGTCATACTTGAAACAGTTCCAACTACATTTTTCTACCGAGATTTCTGTGGTGTGAGTAGGTCAGAATTTTTAACTGTTAGATCATGACAGAATCATATTAGGTAAAAAAAACCGTGTCTTACCGTATGCAAAGAATTATCCTTGTTATACATATGTTTAACAGTAACTTTTATAATTTTGATTAATGTCTCTCTAAAATTCAAAGTATATTGCAGACATATACAAAAAGGTTCTAACGATTAATCTTCTTCTTCGAATGGTCAGTCAAGCTTCTTGATTGGGGGGAAGAAGGCCATAGATCAGATGCTGAAATAGCTTCTCTACGAGCTGCTTTCACGCAAGAAGTTGCCGTTTGGCATAAACTTGACCACCCTAATGTTACGAAGGTATTATATAATCTTTTCTTTTGTTATGTTCGAATTAATACAACTATAATTTAGCTCAGTTAACAGGACCAAGCGATACTAGCATGAATGTTATGTCACTGCTCAAAATTGTTACACCGAAGATTGGCACTGGTGGATTTTGTTGTGCTTGTTTATGCCAAATCCTTTTTTTTTTTTCCTTCCTTCCTTGGCAGTTCATTGGGGCGACAATGGGCTCTTCGGAGCTACAGATACAAACTGAAAATGGCCAAATTGGCATGCCTAGTAACATATGTTGCGTAGTTGTGGAGTATTGTCCCGGGGGTGCACTGAAATCTTACCTCATAAAGAACCGAAGAAGGAAGTTGGCTTTCAAAGTAGTTGTTCAGCTTGCACTAGATCTTGCAAGAGGGTTAGATTTGTACTCACAATCCTTTTTAGTTCTTTGTTTTTTTGAAACTTAACCCCCTTTAGGCTTTTTCTTCAAAAGAATGTTAGAAACACAAGTTTTTGATAATTTGAACATCGGAAATAAGCTGTCAATCTTTTATTTTGTAGGTTAAGCTATCTTCATTCACAGAAGATTGTCCACAGAGATGTTAAAACAGAAAACATGCTTCTGGACAAGACCCGTACAGTGAAAATAGCGGACTTTGGGGTTGCTCGCATTGAGGCTTCTAATCCTAATGATATGACCGGAGAGACTGGAACCCTAGGTTACATGGCTCCAGAGGTATGCTCTTTATTATCTTCAAATAAACTCTTAATGAGATCAAGAGATTAACCATATGATGACAGCTAATTCTTGCAATGCCAGACTTTTTCTTTTTAATCATGGTGTAGTCCAAGACTTAAGGCTTGTCATAATGTAGATTTGATTGTTTCTTTCTTTCAACTCTTTGAAGATGTCGAGTTATATGGTAGAACAATTAAAGAAGTCGGCTTTGGTTCCATTTAGTTCCTTTTCTTAAATGGTTTTTTACATCTCATTTGGACTGGAGCAGGTTCTTAATGGCAATCCATACAATAGAAAATGCGACGTGTACAGTTTCGGCATCTGCTTGTGGGAGATATACTGCTGCGACATGCCATATCCCGACCTTAGTTTCTCAGAAGTAACATCAGCTGTTGTCCGCCAGGTATTTAAAAACTTTAAGCTGATCAGAAAACAAATCTTTCTTTTGGCTGGAATATATCATAAAAGAAACCAGAAAGAAACTCACAAAGAAAAAAACCATGAAAACTACAGAATCTAAGGCCTGAAATACCGCGGTGTTGCCCGAGCTCTCTTGCGAACGTAATGAAGCGGTGCTGGGATGCGAATCCCGACAAGCGGCCTGAGATGGACGAGGTGGTGACGATGTTGGAGGCCATCGACACGTCGAAGGGCGGAGGCATGATTCCTCTTGATCAGCAACAGGGCTGTCTATGTTTCCGCAGGTACAGAGGTCCTTGAAAGATTTGAGCAGAGCGATTGTGGAGGCCCTGGAAGGGAAAATACATGACAGTCACTGTACTAGAAAATTTGATTTGTATTTTTATTCAATTGGAGAAAAAGATTGGTAAATTATTAAAGTCTAGGAAAAAATACAAATTCTGTGGAGGCTATAGGCTTAGAGGGGCTCTACCATTATGCCAATATCTATGACTGTTTTGTTGGACTATAGATTTTGTAAAGTTTTTCTATCCTTTTATTTATTCTTTTCCCTCCTTTCTTCCCATTATTATATAACATATCAGGCAACTTAACAAGCTGGAACAATGGCTATAGGCTTAAAGGGGCTCTACCATTATGCCATCCTTTTTTTTTTTTTTTAATTATTATTATTATGTTCTCAAATGTTCTTTGATGCATAGAGAATGTATTTAGCCAGCCAATCTGAGCTGGTTATGATGCCTTTGATGGGTGTTCTATTTATTTATTTATTATTAATATTATTTTGCCTTTATCCCCTTGAATCAGATACCTCTTCATTTCAATAAAAAATAAAAAAAAAATAAAAAAAAAATCAGATACCTCGTCCGGTTGATCTAGAACATACTCTATTCTCATAAGATGATATACAGTACTAGTAGTCCCCCCGGTGCTACATTAAGGCACATTTTAAACACAGAAAATTATAACCATATATATATAAAATGGCAGCTATGGAATCCCTATCCTCGTCATCCAAGTTATTTTATTGGGTTTTTGAACAAAAGATTGTAAAGATAAACTCCGTATTTTATGTTATTATCATTGTTGTTGTTATCTTTGGAAAGATTGTGCTTTTAACATGTCGCCGGCGTAAAGATGCTGTCGTTTTAACATGTTGTCGTTTGGTTGGTTGAAGATAAAATTCGGTAGAGTCAAAAGGTGCCCTTGGATTGTCAAATGCTCTGAAGAGAGCTCATCCACCAGGTTAGAATATTAAAATATCCTCCAAAGAGCAACTCAGTTCCACTGAAATTGGAACTCTACTGTTCCGCTCATCATGGATCCTCCTCTCAATTTAAACTCTATCAACAAACATGCAGGGAGATGCTCAAAGAGAACAAAAGGATAACACGAAAAAGAAAAGGCGTCACATACGCATCGATCAATCTGCGGAATCGCTTTTTAGACTAGAAAGGAATCTCAACTCAACAAAATGGAGCTCCACAAATGAAAAGTACTTTCTAGCTATTCATGCCAAAACACGATTCACGTACTAACACTTGAAACAATGCAATGAAAAAACCAAAAAAATAAAAATAAAAATAAAAACAAAAACTCACTCCTGACTTGGGGTGTTCCATTTCTTATCGCGGGAATACAAGAATGTTACTAATGCCAAAATGAATCTGATACTTTAATGTCAGTACCATGGAATGTCATCGTTGATATCTATAAGGCATCACGACGAAGATGATGACCGAGTACAAACTAGAAGTTGGACAGCATAAAGCACGAAACCCGTCAATGGGTTTCACTAGAAGTGGCCAATAAACTCGTTATAGGTATTGTTTGTACCAAAAGAGAGAGAGAAATACAAAGCTATCTAGCCAGCAATCTTATAACTAGGATTGACTAGATTATCAAGACCAGAGACTACTTGGATCGATTCTATAACATCACCAACCTTGAGATCTGCTAAGAAATCTTCATTTTCCGTCACATAACCAAATACTGAGTACCGACCATCCAAGATATTGGCGTTACTTGGTGTTAATTCACTCTCTTTCAGTAGCCAAAATACCTGGCTAGAGGCAGAATTGTCCTCAAATTCCTGTAAATAAACAAAGACCATTAAAAAAAAAAAAAAAAAACCTCGAAAAGAAGAAACCAATTCCGCATCACCAACAGACCAAATTGGCACAAACTTAGAGAAAACAAAACAGGCTTGAAGATCGAATTCTTACTTCTCTGGCCATGGCCATTGTTCCAAATGCATTAAATGGAAGCTTAGTTTGAGCCTTGTATAGACCAAGCTCCTGTCAGAAACTCATGGTTAGAAGAGAAATCAAGAAATCTAAGCAAATACAGATTTTCCCAGTGGGAGAAATTTTTTTAATAATAAATGGCTTGACGATTTTAGCTAAAATGAAAAAGTTTTGAAATGAATAATATCTTTTTTCTCAAAGGAGAGAGAGGAGATTACTTCTAGCGTTTCTCCATAGAATGGTACTTTCTCCCCATCTACCATGATTTCTAATGGAATTGTCCTGGTTTTCTCTGTGCTGGGATCAATAAAACCCTCCGCAGGACCTTCAGGATCACCAGTCTGAACCACGAAGCCATCAGCTGCAGCAAAGCCAAGGAATCTATGAGCCTACTCTTTTCTGGGATTTGGAATTAAATCTATAAGCATTGTTCAGACAAATAAATTCACATCCAACTGTGATTAGATTGAAGTTAGAAACTTTTATACCGCACGCTAATAAACAGGAGAATGAAGAGGAAGAAAAGCATCATTTAAGCATATTTTCATTTCCGAGATAGCCAGACAACTTAATGAATCTTCAGTCAATAAGCATTATCCTTAAAAATAAAAAATAAAAATAAAATAAAAAAATAAAAAAATAAAAAAAAAATGTTTTCTGATGTATCACCTCTTTGGATTTCCATGCCATCATAAAAGCGTCTTTTCACCAAGTCTACAAAATTTCCAGCAGTAACAGGAGCATTATAACCGTCTAGAACTATACGGAAGACACACTCATCTACGTTAGGATTGTCCTTAACCTTGACCTTCATATCCACAGTTGCTCTCCCCTTCAATAGTGGCATGTTTTGGTACTCTTCGGGCACTTCATAAGGGAAGCCATCCACCATATCCTCTTCAACACTGCAGAAACCCAATGCGCCAGGAAGATCTCAGCTGCAGTCAATGACAAGGGTATATATGAGGACACATTATCTTAAGTGGGGCTAACTTTTCTAAGTCCTTCCCATCTTATATGTTAACAAACAGGATGCAGTCCTTATGAGCTATTCATTCATAACCCTAGCAAGTTGCAACATTAAACTACTGTAAAAGCTTTCCAAGCAGGACGCTGTTACAGCACTATCGTTCCATGCTGGACGATGTTTCGACACCAATAAGCATTGTACCGTTAAATGTATTCTGAGCTTGCTCTAATAAGTTTTTCAGAATTTTCTTTTGGAGGCATAGTCCTGTCTAATTTGCGTCATCCCCGAAAGGATGAGGCTTTGATGCAGTAATGATCAGCTGACCCCACTTCAAACAAGTTGAAGTTTGGATGATATATTCTTTTATTCACTTGTCAATATGAAGTTACAAGCTCAAACAAAACAGGAAGATCAGTGATTAGGAGGAAAATGGAAACAAGGGATACCTAGGTTTTTTCAAGGAAAAAACAAATTTTAAACTGGTGGAAGAAAATGACCGACTGTCCCGTAACCTCTTTGTTGTGTTGGGGAGCTACCCCAATATGGGATTAGTAAAGATCATTGGACTTGTAAAAGTCAGAACCCCGTAGTAAGGAACTAAGATTTTACTCTACCCGACAAGGTTGCAATATGTTAAACACTGATGGGAGTTCTTCCTTTGAACTCTTGTTTGGGAGGGTCAAATCTCCTGCAGCTTATACACATTAGGCCAATCCTCAGTATGTCATAACCGGAAATTTCATTAATATACTTACCCCCCAACATATTGAAGCAACTCCTTCTGTTTTGGCGCAACCCCGTCCCTATTCCTACTCTCCGCAATCTGTTGGAGCTCATCCAATCCGGCTTCTAGCTTATCAAGAAGTTCAATTCCATGTTGTTTCTTTGATTCAGCTAATCCTGACACAATCAAATTCTTCCCTGCTTGAGGGACCGAGAAGCCTGCCTCACATTCTAAACATGCAAATTTTCATAAGAATAAAATAAAAAAGAAGTTAAAAAAGGAGTTAAAGATATCAGTACAAGAAAAGGTTTTGATGTTTTACCCTCTCAACAGAATCGAGTGCTTTGACTCCGGCAACCTTGAGACTTTCAGTTATATCTTCGAGTGGCTTCTGTACTTCCCTAATTGCTTTGTTGTTAATAGGCAGAGCATTTCTCAGCAATGTCCCGGGGTCTTTTATAGGTGGTCCAGAGATCAATACAGACGTATCAGGCAATGCTGGGTTAGCTGCAAAGGCATTGCCGGACCAACCCAATGCAGGAACTCCTGTTATTAACCCAACCGCCAAAGCTACAGAAATCGCACATTCCTGCAAGGAGAACTTTTTCCCTTTCTGCCCAAATAAGTAAAAACTCTTGATGAGCTCTATACGTTCACATTGTAGTCCAACGATATGACCTAGTTAAAATTTTCCCAATATCCACTTCCAATCCTTGTTACCAACAAAGTGAAATTAACATATCTAAATTTAACTCGACGAATACACCAACATTATGTGCATACACAAAAACACATTAAAAATACGCCCTTTTCTAATTTTCCCAGTTAAAGATTATCCCCAACAAGCTATACTAAAGCTAAACTAAATTAAAGTCAACGGAAACTGAGCTTGAACATAATGTGCATCTAACAAAGCGGTTGACTATACAGAAAATTCTTTATAAACAAGATTACATTTTGTCACAAAAAAGGCATAAAGTTCACAAAATGGACAAAACCCAGAACCAAGAAAAAAAAAAAAAAAAAGGTTAGATTCAGACCTGCTGAGTGTGGAGCTGAGGCTGCGGTGGATTTTGGGAAGAACAGCGAATACCCAATTGGCGGAAGGAGGAGTGGGTGAGAGTGTTGGTCTTTAAGAGGTGAAAACGATTGGTGGGTGTCAGAAGTTTGATGGTGGTGGTGGTGGAAGTGGGTGAGGAAAAATGGTGGAAAGAGATCGCGGACGACATTTTCTGGGGAGGCAATGTGTATGCTTTTTGACTGAATCTTCTGAGGAAGAAGATGTTATTGGAACATCAGTTGGTGTCGCAGGAAGAGGGGAGAGAGAAAAAATGTCGAATGAGGTTCTGGCTCTGCTGTGGCAGCTGATGAGTGAGAGAGAGAGAGAGTGTGAGAGCGATAGAGAAAGAAAGAGGTGGTTATGGGATGAGTAGATAAGGTTGGTTGGGTTGGGTTGGGACTTTGGGGTTGGTCGTGTTTCTTCTAAGACGGGCCTTGCAAATCAGTCATCATCATCCTCATGCTATGGATAAGATCTTAATCAATGTTTTCATTTTTCAGAATTTTTATTTGCGTGCATGTGTGAAATTACTTTTTATTTCATTTGTTTTTTTTTTTAATTGCAAGAAAGGATCTAATGATAGCCTCTTTCTTTTCAGATTTTTCAATGTCACAGACAAAAACATTTTTTTTATAGATATGGTAAAGTCAAGTCATTTATATTAGTTTCTTTCAGTCGTCCATCCGGAACCTGTCATGTCATTATCAATCCAAATATCAATAGTCGAAATGAAGTGAAGCCTAAAAGGAAGATAAAAAAAGGAGATAGGATGCTTAACAAATATATTCAGTCCTTTTGTCTTCTCATCCATTTCTTTAGGTGTTATTTTATTTTATTTGTTGATTGAGAAAAATCTATTTATCTAGTCCTTTTGTCTTCTCCTCTATTTCTTTGGGTATTATTTTATTTTATTTGTTGATTGAGAAAAATTCATTTACTCTTCGTGTTCTGAATTAGACTTGATGTTTATCCATCTCACTTGTTGTGATAATAAAGTGCATTTTAGTGGCTTCTTGTATTGATTCAATAATTCCGCACATGAACACATGTTTTTTTTTTTTTGCACGTGAACACATGTTGTATTAGCGAAAAAGTAAATTAATCAAGTTCAAAAAAGAAAGAGTATAAATCATGTTACCATGTAGTGCTGTTGTTTTTAACATATTTTAAAAATTATGTTATATTTCAATTTCATGGTTATAAACATCATTATAAATGCAGTGTAATTTCTCATATCGAGTTCTCTAGACATGCAAAATTTAGCCTCTAAACCCCACAATACGACTCGGATTTGGGCTCTACTCTTGATAAAATAAGTGAGACCATTATAGAGTGGGAACATTCAACATTTATTATCTCGTGTGTTTGCATATACCACCAAAGACAAGCACTACACCAAGCACTACTAATTACAATATAAAAATAAAAAATAAAAAAGATTGAATATATGATTTCACCTAAAAATTTTACCAAAAAATAAACTCAAATAATAGCTCAACCATAAACGTATAAATCCAAGAAAGCAGTTGATGTAATCTATTTACAATTTCCCATTATGGAAATAAAAATCCAAAAACTCAAAATCCGCATATAAAAAGAACAGAAGTAATTAAAAAATAGTAAAAAAAAAAAAAAAAAGAAAGAAAAAAAACCCTAAGAAATCCTGTACTGAAAAAGAAAAGAATATTGCTCAAAAACTGTAGTGAAAGTAAAATTACAGATAAGTTGCAGCCTGGTGATGATCATCAAGATCAAACTCTGGCCGTTGGATCGGCAACGGTAGAGAGCTGCACTTCACTTGACTTTGAATCTTTCCCCTCCTCCTCACCATCTTTTGGAGTTGACTTGAAGTAGATGGCGTACAAGATGAGTTGAATAGCTCCCAAAAACGCACCTATTGAGTTGCTCACCTGTGTCAACACACATTCAAATATTTATAGTTATATCAGGTTTCGAATCTCATCCGTTGAGCTAGTACTAGCGTTGGACACATCAAGATTGCTTAAAAAAAAGTAAAAATAAATTTACTTACCAACACATATATATCGAACTTGATAAGGGCATAAGCAGTCCAGACGGAACCATTAAGGAAGTTGGCCAACGATAGATAAAAGGGCATGTATTTCACACTCTTCTTCTGGATCACCTCTTTCTGTTATGTTGACCAAACAAAAGCATTAAAAAAGGACAAAAAACGTTGCAAAATGTCATATAAAATTTCATAAATATTATCAGGAGTTGTACTTACCATGATAGTGAGAGGAGCAGCGTACATAAGGATGTTGAAGATGTCACAGAGAATCCCAACAATGAGAGACCGGAAAGTAGTGCCATGAAGCAACAAAAGGGCCATCAAGACAATAGCGGCAAAGAAGGCGACTTCAATGAGAAGCGCAAGAGCCACTTTTTTCTGAATTAAAAAAAAAAGATTTAAAAGAAAATAAAACAAATAGTACTAACAATAATAAAGAAAATTTAAGAATTTAAACTTACACGTCCTTTGTTCGTGGCATAGATGAAGAAAATAGTCAAATAGATGAGCTCGAGAGCAAGCCCAACAGAGTTAATGGTGACGACAAGAAGACTGTCTGGATGAATAAAGGGCAATCCATAGAAGATCCATAACAAACAGTTGAGCACTGTTGCTAAATATGGATCGGGCTTGAATTCCTCTACAGCCTTGTTTTTTATGATCCGATAAAACGTCGGACTACAAAAATTTAATTACAGATATAAAATAAAAATCATGCTATTTATGATGGCAAAAATAAAGTAGAATATTAATACTTGTTAAATGTAGCAGAAAGTATATTATTGATTGCCTAATTAACGGTAGCTACGGGCATTATAATGAATGGTACAAAAGAGCATGCAGGGAATTATCCTAAAATTTTGTAACAATTGAAAAGGTGTGTGTGTGTGTGTGGTTTTTTTTGTTTATTTTATTATATTATATTTTATTTTTTTATAACTTTTCGCGAGAGTTGGTGAGATGTAAGTTCGGAAAAAATAATTCAAGAGTGATATTATGAGCTTTTGTGGACTATTAAAAAAAAAATTGCATGGGGTTAAAATTACAAATTTTAAGCCTTTTGTCATTAGGAATAAACCCTAGCTATTAATATATATTTTTTTCTTTTACTATTTTGGCAGAATTAAAAGGAGCAGATTAAAAACAAAAATAAAATTGATATTCAAGGAAAATAGGAAAACTTATAATAATCATGGGATCTGTTTGTGAATAATCTAAGAGGTGGGGTATGAATCTATGATTTTTTAGACGAAGTTACAGAGAAACATTATCATAAATACAAGCGACTGATATTAAACGTGATTCGATCAAGCATATATAGCTGGAAAATTAAGATCTAGAAAAACTTTCCAACTTGAAAACAAATCATCAAACACAGATTAATAATAACTCTCCTAAAAAAAAAAAAAACACAGATTAAGAATCAAACCACAACGAAGGAGAGAGAGAGAGAGAGAGAGAGAGTACACTGGGGAAATGAACAGTCCGAAGGAGATGACATTCCCTGTTCACAAATGACAATAATTAATATTTGGAATAAATAACTTTGACGAGAAAACAATTTACACAAATTCAGAAAAACTTCCGAGATAGAATAAGAATGTAGAAGAATAATAATCACAAAATATATATAAAAGTAAAAAAATCAAACATATAACACTGAAAGACAAACAGACGCCATAGCTAGGGTTTCGGAGCGGAGTAAGTACGTAGAAGAAGAAAAGGAAAAAATAGTCACCTATGATACCGACGACATTGCGAGCAGCTTCAGCAGACACCATCTTCGAAAATTGCTTATCAGCTTAGAGAGAGAAACTAGAGAGAGAGAGAGTGAAAATCTTCTAAGAATGAAAAAACTTTCAGGAATGTGAAATTCAACTACACATGACCTCTATTTATATGTATGTATTTTTTGTAGATATACACAACCGACTTAATTTCTTTATATTAATTTTTTTTTTTTTTTGAAAGCTTGAAAAGAATTTGAACTTCGAATGACTACATTTGAAATTTGTACAACTGAATTGATCTGAATAATATGAAATTATTTTCTCAGTTTCTCTCTCCTCTTTTTTTTTTTTCTCTCACTCTCTCTCTATTACAGCATTGCATGATACGAATTCACGTTGAATCCAAGTCCACCAAGGCTTCGCTTCCGCTACTTGCTCGTTCAGGTTGTTATAAATGCGACATTATTACCTATTTGCCCTCCAAAATGCTCTCTATTTCCCAACTCTGCCACTCTTCCCAGTCTTCTCTCCACAATATATTATCGTGTCTTTGGAATATTTGAATTCCTAATTTATACTCACTCGTCGTGATCATCTGAATTTAAATACAAAACTAACTACATATAAATTCAAAACGGAATATATCTGCTTGTTTTGTTTCACCTTTCAGGGAATTTCGTGCATCTAGAGTGACGTAATTGGGATTTAAAAAATAAAAATTTGATTGTTTGGGTCACTAAATTTAAATTGGATAAATATAAGTAAAAAAAATGGATAAATACCTTTAATTAAAAAAGGATAAATATGTAGTTTTTGAACCCTTGTTTAGAAATCACAATCAATTATTGAAAAAAATTTGCTGAAGATTTTCTTAATTTAATAAAATTTCGGACGTTTATTTAATTAAAAAAAAAAAAAAAAAAAGCTTGTTGTCTATTATATATCCCTTATCATAATTTGTGTCTTGCCTTATAAGCAAATTAACAAAGATTTCCATGCATCTTTGTGTGTGTGTGTGTGTGTGTGTGTGTGTGTATATTGAAGTTGCTATTCAATAAATTTGACTTTGATAATTTATTTTGAAAAATTAATCTACGAACTAGTTAGCCGTGGAAATAGCCGAAGAGACATGTTTTGTCTTCGAATTAGTTTCTTTGATTAATGAACTAAACCGACGGTCCTTTTACGTCTTGTGCGGCTGTGCCTCCACATGAACGAATTAAAACATAGTTTTTTTTTTCTTTTTTTTTTTTTTAAACCAAAATTCTATTTGTTAGAAATTAGCTAATAGCTAGCTTAGCGCCTACAGCTAATTTGTGTAATTAATCTAATGGAGTCTGAAAATGAACTATGTTTTTTTTTTTTTTTTTAATTCAAACTTGTCAAAAGTCCTATATAGTTATATTATATACGTCACATTTTTTAATTAAGGTTTTTGGTTGTCGTAATATCTTAAGTCATCCATGTCCACGCTAATTTAAAAAAATAATTAAAAAAAAGGTCCGTAATCCACTTTGAAAAACTATTTCACACTCCATTCATTTATCCATGTTAAAAAAGTATGCATTAAATTTCAATATATATGTGTATCTAAATTGCATCAACGAGCTTTCCCGATCCATATAATATTTCTATATATCCATGGATAAGAATGTCATCTTTATAATACTCTTCATGCTAATGTCATGCGTCTTTTATAATATAATTACTATTTTTTGGGTTCTAGCCTAAGCCTAACCCAAAGAGCACTAGATACTTGAGAGAGATCCAATCTTACTTTGTATTAGCACCACTCAAAGAAAGTCTAATAATCTTTAGTTAAAAGGAGGTCCAATATTGTTTAACGAAGGAAATCCAACTTAATTAATTAAAACTCATGTGAGGCTTCAGACACCTTCATTTGTTAATTAAGGTCCGCAGGTCAACTGTGTTTGCTCGAATATAAAAGTTGGTCTAAAGAAAAATGAAAGGTTAATCCGAGACATCACTTTTTCATAATTAGTAATAGCAAGTTCAATATCTATTTCATATTAATTAGGAACTAAATACGTGTATAAAAAATGAAGCCAATGTTGATAGAAACTTTAAAATTGCAGGTATAATCTAACGTAAAATTTAGATCTCTTACTATTAATTTGAAAAAATAAAATAAAACTCAAGGCAAATAAAGAGGCACCCTTGTACTGCAATAGAGGCACCCTAGGTAGCATATTGACCTCACATGCCATGATTTAAGTTGAATGACACTTGCGAAGTTGGTGTAGCTATATTGTATTTTTTTTAAAAAATTCTTATATTAATCAACGTCGTACAATATATAATTATTTGATTTAAATTCTATGATAACGATAAGGACTCTATTACATTTTACCTATCAAAAGATTGGATAGATTTGCAAAGATTCAATAGATTTGGACAGAAAAAAGACTAATAAAATCTAAATTCTAAGAGTGTATTTGGTAGCTAGAGAGAAAGTGGAATGAATAAGAGATATGGAGAAGTTAGTGATAGAATTTTGACATTCAAACCCTTCAAAACATCTCTTCTAAATTTGAGATGGTGAAATTACATATAATAAACCACCTTAAAAGAGAAGATATCTCATTCCTTTTTCATTCCTCTCAGCTAAGTGACCTCTATATCACTCCTTCGTCCTTATTTTCTCTCATTCCTACCAAACGTACTCTGAGTATCTAATCCCTTTCATCATAATCTTTTGCCGTTGGGAAGTACTTATAAACATTTGAAATAAATTGTAGGTGATATATATATTTTTTAAAGTGATAAGAATAGCAGTAAGTAGTAAAATTTATTAACTTATTACTATTGACTTTAAATATTTTAAAATCTTAATTTTTATTTTTAGTTTTAAAAAAATGTTATTTATTTTAATTTTCGTTTTTAAGGAGGACAAAAAAAATAAATAAATAAAACGTGTGGAATTCGCCAAGCTAAACTTGCAACTGTCAGTTCCTTTCCTTCCTAGACGGCTCAACCTGAATTTGATAAGATCAAACAAAGTGTTGAATTTATACATCTCCTTTATGGGAAATTATATTAAAAATATTTTTTTAATAATTGAAGTAAATAATAAGGTTTTAAAATAAATAAATAAATAATCTACTAATTAAATTTATTTAGTAGATAAATTGTAAATCTGTTAGATAGAAAATGTATTTACAACACGTAAATAAATCATTTAACTGGTAATAAAATATTTGTTTTAAATATTTTAAAAACATACTATTTACTTTAAGTATTTTTTTAAAATTCTATTTATATTTTTAATATATTTGTATTACTTCATATGAAAATTAGGCTTATAAAGTTATACATTTGAATTTCAAATTTTAAAAAGAAAAAATTACCTAAATAATCACATTTTTTTTATTTATTGACCAACATAATACAAATTTCTCGTTATTGATCAACATGACACAAATTTTAGTTAAATTTAGTTTACTTTTATGTCATGTTAGTCTAGTGTTTTTTTTTTATATCATATTAATACAATAATTTTAAAATATGTGTCATTCATGTGTTTTTCCCAATTTTAAAAGAGTCAAACTCTACCTTCGGACACCAATTCTAAAAATAGAAAAATAATAAAATAAAATAAAATAAAACCTCTTCCTTCACCAAAACCTCTACATCACCCCGAAACGATACCAAGAAACATAAAGGAAGCCCATTCTGAAGCCCAATTTAGGCCCAAATTCAAGTGTAGATTTCATTTCAAGCCCAGAAACTATAGCTCACTACCAGCTGTTATTTTTTCGTGACAGTAGAAAGATGAAAGTGGCCTATTCGTGTCATATCCCGCCTCCCCCTCTAAATTTGATTTTTTTTTTTTTTTTAGAAAAAGATAAATAGCATAATTATGAACTATCGAGATAAATAATATATTAACAAATTAAGTACATATTTTTAGTGAGAACAAATAATTTATTAATTAACAAATATGTTACTTGGAAGCGTCCTAAATATACGTATTTTAATTTTTACAAATATTAATTATAAATATATATTTTTTGTTTTGTGTCTCGACGGTGTGGACCCAGAGTTTGATTCCAAATTATAGATCGACTAGTACTTTTGCATGATACTTTTGGTAAACTCCTAAAATTTTTCTTTAAAAAGTTACCACTTCTTTATCCCATATTTCATTTCCTCTTTTCACATCTTACTTATGTTGGATGGTTATATTTACCTACCTATCTGATGGTCCACATGCATTCCATATTAATGAAACACAATTAATTGAAATTTAAAACAAGAAATATATATATATATATATTTTAATAAATTAAAAGTACCCCAAATTCATACCGGATTGAGTTTTTCTCAATAGAACGAGGACAGGCTTCCTGTTGTCATCCTTAGTATGAAGATTGCTCGATAATTTTCTGTCACACTTGTAAAGTTGGTTCAAGGTCTCATCTACATATAGGTTTGGTTTCTTTTTTTGTGATTATGTCATCTCGCCTTCCTTTCTCATGGTTTAAAGAAGAAATCCTGAGTCTATTAATAGAACGAAAAAGGTCTGACTCAATTCTATTCGAAAGATATATTTAGTTTTACTCACACAATCGTATGGTTATAACCTTGGACAACCTATTAACCGAGAAATATTTTTTGTTGGGGTTACTAAGTTTGTGTTTGGTGTACAGGTTTGGAATGTAATTTTTAGATTAAAGTTGATTGATTTTTTAAAATTAATTAAAATTTTTGTTGACTTTTCTATATATATAAAAAAAAAAAAAAAAAAAGAAGACAAAAATAATATGAAAATTTTTATTTTGAAATGAAAAGCCAAACAGAAGTTAAGTATAGAATTTAAACACAACTGAAATAAAAGAAGTACATCACTACCGTTGCCCATGATCACCACATTAATGGATGGTTGTGGTTTCTTCTTAAGTTTATTAATGGGCAAGAATAGAATAAATTAAGAGTATTATAGACTTATAGACTTAGGAGTAGGGGGTGAATAAACAAAAGTTCCACTAACGTTGTTACAAGTAGAGCATTAAAAGGAAAAGGGAAAATACTTTGCCATTTTAAAATGAAATTTTAGTGAGTGCCAGTTCTCATTCCATTTTTTTTTTTTTTCAATGCATGAGAGAAGATCATTTTATTATTTAATTATTCTTTTATATTGCTACGTAGATTAATATTGAGAAGTATAGCTATGTAATGGAGTAGTGGATGGTCCCCCTATAAAGAGAGAGAGAGAGAGAGAGACTGATTAGTTGCAAAGACAGAGACATCGGAAATATATGGCTAAAAAAGAATTTGACAACAAGTCAGTGTAATATTCGTCCCATCTTTTATTTTAAAAAACAAAAAAAACAAAAAAAAGGAGAAGAAAGAAAGCACTTACCTTATGCTTCTTTCTACTTTATATCATACACACACACACACACACACACACACACACATATATATATATTTACATACATATATTTACTTTTTCTTTATGGACCAAATACACCAATCACACACGTAACTCATCTCTGAAAAGCATTGTTCCTTCTCAGGTGCCTTTCCTTTTTACACAAAATCTTTTCCTTCCTCTCTACCCACAATCAAAATTTTTATATATCTATATATATGTACACATATAGCTTCTCTCTCTACAAGCTCACCAATTCCTTTTCTTCCCTACTTTTATCTTAAAGCTAATATACATGTATGTATGTATATATATATGTATGTACATGTACATATCGATGCTATAAATTCGATTCTCTAGTCAAAAGATACCTCACCTTCTACTTGTCTCTTGCCTTAGTTGTGAAGGAATTTTATTGCAAAAAATCAACAACTTAAAACCACTCTCTATATCCTACGAGAGGGAGAGAGAAGGAGAGAATGATACTTTTTCTCATCTGTGCTAGTTATTCAAACCTTATCATTCAATTTCCAAAAGTAATAAGAGGCAATATTTTATATATATATATATATATATATATGAAAATATACATATATTCATATATCATTTAATTAGATGAAACCTTGAACCTTCAAATCATTACTCATTTGATTATTATTAGTTTCTTACTCTGTTTAAATGATGTAGGCTTTTTATTCATTTAAACAATTAAAAATAAAAACTATATTTATAGGGTTTCATTTTTAACCATTAGATATAGATTAGGTCTTATCGATATGATTTTACATATTGTTTTTAACTTTAATACAATTCTGATTAGATTTAACATTAAAGAGCATACACATCAATAAAGATATACCCTATTATAAAACATCAACTTTCGTAGTTTTGACGAAAACCATTGATTGTCCTTGTTCTTTAATGGGAAAGGAAATGTTACTTAAAAGCTAAACTATATAATATCTTTTTCTTTCCCTTAGATTCTCTGTGATGAAATTTATTCATATATAATATTCCCTAATCAAGCATACAGAAATTACTTGACAAGAAGTTCAAGAGATTATGACTTGTTTAGATTTATATTCTACCTATGACTAATTAGTATATGATATGAAATATTGAAAATTGATAACACTGATCAATATCATAAGAGTATTTGTCCGGTGGATAAAATGCACATTCTTGAAACAACTCTTTAACTAATCGCTTGACACAATTTAGACACGGTAGAGATCAACGGACATATTCCGTGCAAGATGTAGAAATCTCATTGGTTGAAGCTCATTTAGTAGTCATTCAAAAGAGAGAAAATAAAGTAATAATCTTGTCGATTGTTTCCTTGATTCCGCTAATTGAATGAGAAATGATGCTTTATAATATATACATTTGTATATATTTGTATATATGTAAGAGAGAGGGGGGAATAAAAGATCAAAAGAAACTCTACTTTGTTTACCTTAATAATATACTTTCTTTGCCCGATAGAAGATTGTTAATTATTAGGGTTTTGTTATCTTCTCGGAAGAAGCATTAACTCATTTCTTATCAGAATGGGAACTTTTTATTTTAGTCCTAAATTCTGTGATTCTTTTGCAAATTTTATTTTGTTAAAAAAAAAAATTAATGGGGTGATAAGAAATATTCCCACATTACAAGCCACTGGGAGACAACTGGCCAACACATGGAAAGTGGATATATATTTATATATATATATATATATATAGACAAACACACATATATAGTTTCTGTTTCAACCAAAGTTTTTTTTTTTTTTTTAAATAAAATATGTTGCATCTGACTTAGCTTTAGATCTCTATTTTCCAATAAGATCTAATTACAAGTACCATAGAAAGAAAATGCTTACACAATATTCATCGTTTTTTTTCATACATCATCACATGTCCTTTGATCTAGCTAGCTAGCTAGCTTGCTTTTTAATAAGTCAATGTAGTTCAAAGCAGTACTGCTGCCCTTTCCCTTTTCTCCAATTCCCATTATATATATACACACATATATTTTTTCCTATATATACATATATACATATATATTAATGGGGGTTGACATGAAGGAAACTTCTGGGCCACCACCACTATAAATACCCATCTTATTTTCCAGCTTCGATATAATTATCCATGTTTTGGATTTTAAACATCAGTAGTCATAAAACATGATAAATATAGTTATAAAATATATAAACTAGAGTACTTAAAAATCCATCATACATAGCTAGTAATTCTATTATCCTTCATGTTATACACATACATGACAAAAGCTACTATTTCTTTTTAACAATCTTCTTTTGAAAAAAAATATGTAAATATATTTTTGGCTTACAGGAAAAAAAAAAATTTGAGTTAGTTGACTCAATTTGTTTAGCTCTATCTTTCCTTTTTCTCCCACTAGCTACAAGGAAATACACACACACACATATAGTATATATACACACACACATACTCACACACACACACACACATATTATGAATGGAAAGCTTTGATTCTCTGGGTCCCATGGCCAAGTGCAGCTGCCAAAGAGAATGGCAAATGAAATGAATTGAAGAAAATATATATCACCTGCGACTCCTTGATTTCATTTGTTGCTCCACTATATCCAATCAGCTTAATCGTTTGTGGTTTATCCATTGCATATATTTCATTCACAAAGCAGTCCTATTGAAGAATCGTTGCAGCAAAACTTTTAGACCCAACAACTTAATAATATCTATTTATAGTGAATTTTATTTCCGCAAGGTTTTGATTTAAGTTCACCCATGTGGGCATACACAAAACTGTCGGCCTACAGTGTGTCTTGCCCCATATATATATATATATATATATATAAAATAATAATAATACGTGTTCAATTACATATGTATGACAAAAAATTAAGAAAGTTGTAGCAATTTTAATTGACAAGAGTTTTCTTTAGTGGAGCTAATAAAGGTATTAGTATCTGTACTCAACTACTGTATATGGTAATTAATATGTATATATATGTGTAGTATATAAGAATAATTAATTGATACAATTTTTTTCTAGGTTCCAATGATTAAATTATTGTAATGTAAATTTCCCACATGGGTTTTCACTTTGTAATAAATTAAGAATTTGGTGGATGCAAAAGTAAGCTAGCTAGAGCCGCCTATAACACTTTGTAAAAGGTAAAGATAAAAGATTGTTGGAAGAATCTCAAAATAATCAACTCGCGTAAGCATTTTTGGTGAGTCGCTCGTTGATCATTTATAATATTGAACAATTTTTGAATATGTTGAAAATGAATCATTCACAAATATAGAGAAAAAGTTAAGAAATTAAAGACTGTCCACATGAGTTGGATGTAATACATCAATTATCAATTTATATTAAACATGTCAAAGTCCTTCTATTAATCATATATACATATGTGTATGTGCATATGTAGATAATCATTTATATACGTATATATATGCACCCTATTCTTTGAATTGGGTGTACAATTTCGTTTTCTTCTTTTATTTGTCGCATTTTGAATCAAGGTATATAATAATGTGAAAATCGAATTATGCGCATCTTAATTTCACATCATTAAGTTATAATTAATGATATTCTATAGGTATTGTGATATTTTTAGCAATGAAATACATTATGAAAAGTTTTACCTTGAATATTATAAATTCTCAAGTGTTTAAATTCTGTAAATTCTGTGAAACTGAAATAATTACTTTATCCCTGTTTTTTTACTCCTAACAAGTTACATTATGGTTTCGTGATGCATCATGAAACTTTTCTTTCATGATGTGAATCATTTTTCTGATATTTTTCATAATAAGAATAAGGTGGCGTATTTTTTGGCTAGCTTTATGTTTTGTAGTATGATATTATTTGGGATATTGAGAATGTTTTTAATATTTATAGCCTCTGTTCTTTTAGCTGATTTAGGGGTTTATTAATATGATCTGAGTTTTCCTTAAAAAAAAAAAAAAAATTGTCTTTAATTTATAGGATTAAGAACAGTACAGTACAGTAGTAGCTAGGTTATAATTATAGTTTTATCGAAAGAGACATTGGGTACCGTGGCATAATACATATAAAAGGAAAAGAGAAAAGGGAATTGGTGCTCCATAAGTGGGTGGCACAGGCATTGGCACTACAAATTTTATGGTTTGGCCACTTACTTACATGTGATTGTGTCATATTAAGAGGAAAATAGTTTCTAAAATCTATCTATTAGGATCACAAGTCATATCATAACTGGATATTGAAATATTCTATACGCATTACCCTAGTGAAAATAAATATAAAGCATTTACCATGAATATGGTCCAGGAGAAACAAAAGGATCCCACCATTTAGTGTTATATATACTCAAAGAAAAATTCTAAACTATACATTTTCTTGTTATATTAAAAAAAAAAAGATCATTGATGTCATATGATCTCTCATCCTATATTACAAATAATAATAATAATAAAGAAAAAAAATAAAAATAAAAACTTTTAGTCATATATTTTTATGATATTTTTTGTCATAAACATTTTTGTACGACTAATATATTCATTTAATTACTAAATTTTTATTGTGATTAAAACTTTCTAAAAACTTTTCTCGTGATTAAAAACATCATGGCTAAAAATTTTAGCTACGATAAAAATTTGTGACTAATTGCATATTAGTCACAACCTTGTGATTAAAAATAACATTGAGTCACACAAAAATGTTGTGATTAAAAGTATTATAAGAAAAATATTATGATTAAAAATTCATTATTTTGATGTGCTATTCGTCTAAGAATATATATGTCAGCAGGTTTTAGGGCAGCTATCTAACGAAATTTCTATAGTTTTAAAATATTTTGTAACGTGACTAAAATTATAGATATTGCGCCTAATAATATAAATTACTTTCATATGGTGCAGAGTAACTTGAGCTGATTTGATTAGCTCAAAACTACTACTATGTTTATTAGGAGGTAGTTTGGAGCAAACACACTGCAAAAACTACTTAAACATAAAAAAAATAACTTTGTAATTAATTCCAAATAAATGATTTGAAATACTTTCTTATGCAATATTTTTCTCGTGCATTAGAATAATAAATTTCTTCCTTGTCTGTGATTGAAATTTATGATAGAAAGAGAGAGGGAATCAGGACGGTTGATTTTTAAGAAGAACACAAATATATATATATATATATATATATATATATATATATCGGAGGAGTAATGTAGATGATGAATCTGACAATAGCCAGACCACCAAGCATGGGACCTAATGAACACTTATATCTGGCACTAATTAAGATGCAATATATATAATTATATATATATATATATATTAATTTTCTTCTCTCTCAAAATTCAACGGCCTTGATCCCAACTGCCCACCATTTAATTATGTTAGTAATAAAACTTGCAGTCCATATATCTGACTTCTAAAGCCAGCTCATCCAAATTATAATTTATGATTTATTTTTTTAATTCTATACTAGATGGATTCTCTTTTTGCCTTTTCTTTTCTTTTTTTGTGTGGACTTAAATGGTTTTTATTCATTGTATAAAATGAAATATTCCTTAATTTTAAATTTGAAAGTTTATACAAAGACGCCTTCTTTTAGATTCAACTCATGTGTCCTTTATATAAATTTATTGATCAATATTATTCATGATATATCAATTCTAAAAATATCTTTTTGATTATAATATCATAACACAATAATTAAAATATTAGATTAAAACAAAATGTCATAATATTATTAGACCCCATGAATGGAGAGAAAAATAAGTGGATATAAAAGTTAAATATTTCTCCCTCGTAGGTTAAGCTAGTCTAGTGGGCAAAATCATTTTTCATATATTACGTCATAATTGATGTAAGTAACTAAAAATAATTGAGAAAGAATATTGACATCACAAATCACATTAAATAGGTTACATACTTCCACATAGATGTGAAATCTACGTAGAAACATGCTAGTTATCACCGACGATTATTTTTAGTAATTTAGACTACATTATATGGAACCTTTTGTTATTATTTGAATTGTGACTAGTTTGAAATTTATAATAATATAAAATTCACTAGTGGTGATATATGACATTACTATTTTTTTCTTTTTTTTTTTTTCTTTCTTTTTTTTTGCTGAAGAGAAAATTTATTACTTATACCTACATAAAAATCAACCTTCATATGAATTGTAATGCCGGGCAGGCTCATAAACATAGAATAAATTATATTCTTTTGTTGTTTAACTTAAGACGAAACATAGAATATATTGTATTCTTTTGTTGTATAATTTAAGACGAAATACTCAAGAAACTGTTATAAATCAAAGACATAAATTGGAAGGTGGGGATTTAAGCAAAAATAAATACTATAGACAAGTCCATGTATTTGAAGCTTTAACCGTGATCTAAATTAAACCAAAAAAAAAAATATTGTAAAACTACACGCTATTGAAAAAGGTCCAAAAGATATTAAATTAAATATATATATATATATATATCTTGGAAGTAAAATATTATTTTTTACTTTAAAAACACAAAAAGATAAAGAAAAAGACACAAACAAAACAAAACAAATTGCAAAGCCAATGAAATTACAAAGATCACCCGCAAAAAAGTCAAAAGAAATAGAATATCAAAGGGTATAGAGGTCATTTCACAACGAAAACCGCTATAAAAGACGGTGGAGTCATCTCGCTCAACTTTAGCTGCAAAAACCACCTTAGTAGTAAAACAACATCCCAAATCTCTCTTCGCCTTCCCGGAGACTTTCTCTCTCCACCGCCACATTCACCGCTTTCTCTCTCTAACCCCACAAAACATACATATACATATATATATTCTTCACTTCCATGGAGGTCTGGAACTTCTGAAACATCAACCTCCAATTCCACCATCCAGATTTCTTCTTCTTTTTTTGGTCTCCGGCGAAAGTGAAAGTCGCCGGAACTCGTTGCCGGAGCTGGGTAGAAACGGTTGTGGTGTGATGGGATTTTGTATATGCCCGTTGGAGACGCCGGCGAGGTTGCTGTGGAGCACTAGTTTCTTCCGTCACAAGCTCATGATCTTCTAATGCAAAATTTCCACACCCCACCAGGCCACACAGAGCATCAAAATATATACACACAAATTTTTATATATATATCTTCCACTTAATTACTAAGACACCCACGTAAGATTCTTCTTCTGTGACTCGCCGGAATATTGTTTCGTCGGCGAAGTTTGCCGGAGATCTCACACAGAAAATACAGAGAGAGAGAGAGAGAGAGAGAGGAGAGAGAAAGTACAACTGACGATGGAGTCCGGCCGTCTTTTCTTTGACCCCAACTCCGCCTGCCATGGTGGTAACATGTTGTTCCTAGGAAATGGTGATTCCATTTTTCGAGGTACTGCTCCACTTTTTTTTTTTTTTTTTTTTTTTTTGAGAATTTTCTAATAGGCTAGGAAAAATTGTCGTAAGGTAAATTTCTTTTTTTTTTTTGGTGAATATAAGGTAAATTTTCATTAGATTTTATCGAATTCTTTTCTGTATTTTTTCTTGTTTTTATGTATTGTAGTATGATTTGACGTTTAACAAACATCATCATCAGAAAATTTCATCATGAGAATTTCTTGTTTGTTTTTTCGCAAATATTAATTTTTTTATTTTAAGATATATTTAAAAAAAAAAAAAAAAGAGAGCAAAAGTAAACCAGAATCTAATGAAAATTCAAGTAATATTGCTACAAATTTTGAACGCCGAATCTAGATGGAATAAATTTAATTCGAAGATTTGATTTTCTTACCCTAAGCTGCAGGATGTTTATATATATAATTTCTTGGTTCTTGAAAAGGGTGATCACCAAGCATTTAGATTTCACGTTATTCATCTATATTTACTGTCTTCCATGTTTTGTATCTTTTGTTTTGTTTTAAGTTTGTTTCTTGTTTAATTAATGATGTTTTAGCCATAATATATATTATACATATCTAATTAGTTTGGCAACATGGGGTTGTGAATTGAAGGGCCAAGATCATCAATCATGAGCATGGAGGATAGCTCGAAAAGAAGGCCTTTTTTCAGCTCGCCGGAGGATCTATACGACGAGGAATATTACGACGAGCAGTTGCCGGAGAAGAAGCGCCGCCTTACTCCCGAACAGGTTAGATTTCAATTACCACTTAATCACCTCACTTAATTACCACCACCAAGTAAATTACTGTACACACACACACACACACACATATATATTTATATATGACTGATCAATGCCACAAGTATATTCTTGTTCCAACACCTTTCATATATATGTGTGTGTGTGTGTGTATATATTCCTTCATGATAAATACACGTTCCTCATGCCTTGGTAAATCACAAAGTATATATGGATTTACATCAAATATTCCTTGATGATAACTGACATGACATAGCATATTCAATATCTACATGATCTCCTATTATTCTCGGGGCCTCTGTCATGGACATCCATACAATATATACATATATATATATATATATGTTAATACTAGTAATAAAAATTGTAATAATCAACAGAATAAGAATAATTTTTTTTTTACATAGTTATTGTTATCTTTAATGATGTTCTTTAGTTGTCTCTAAACACTCTATATATATATTTGGAGCCGATCAATGCTCAATCATACTAGAGACCTTGTTGTCAAGGAGATGAGTGAACTTATCTAGCAATATTTGAACTTTTGTTGTCTTTTTATTATAATTAGTATTATTTTTTGTTTCTTTGGATTCTCTTGGTAGTTAATTTTCTCATAATTTTGTGCATGATATATATAGGAAAATTATTTACCTCTCCTACGGTAATTTTAGTTCAATAAAAAAAAAAAAAAAAAGTTTAATTAGTGTTCAAGTCTTTGTTATAAATAATTTGTTTGTGCTTTAAAATTGTACATGCATGAAGGTTCATCTGCTGGAGAAGAGCTTTGAGACAGAGAACAAACTGGAACCGGATAGGAAAACCCAGCTGGCCAGAAGCTGGGGCTGCAACCTAGGCAGGTGGCTGTGTGGTTCCAGAACCGCCGTGCTCGGTGGAAGACGAAGCAGCTTGAAAGGGATTATGATCTTCTCAAATCTACTTATGACTCCCTTTTGGCTAATTATGACTCAATTCACAAGGAGAATGAGAAGCTCAAATCTGAGGTACTTATTTCATGTCAACTTGCAAACAGGCCATATATAGAACAATATATACATATATATATATATATATATCAATATATCATTATCAATTAATTTCGTGATCACTTTGAATATATGCAAAAAAATTTCTAGTAGTACAGTTTAATTTTGTATCTTCTCTTATAATTAAAAAAAAAAAAAAATGGACTCCAAGTTTTTCTTCAGGCGTGCATAGATTTAATTTGTTGAGGTATTTTATATGTAGATATATACATATATACACACATATGTGTGAAAACGACATATGAAATGTTTTTTCATTAGATCTTGAAAATCAATCAGAGAGGTTAGAGAAAATTGATTGCTGACGTTTCTGTCGCTATAAAATTCAAGCTTTAGATAATATAACTTGGTGTCGTTTTCAAACCTTTGTCATAAGGCTAGTGGACACTTGGTGTGAGCAGCTAATTGGAAGTTGCTTGTGGTCCTTATTTATATGTGTTCAACCTTACAAGCAAGAGACATATAAAGTATTTCACCCAAAAAAATAAACAAAGAAAAAAAAAATAGAGAGAAAGACGTATAAGTAAAATTTATATATTTGATGTCAAATTCAGCATCTGTTCTTAACCCCACCTTGGTTTTTAAAAAGACTATTATACTTTTCAAGTTTTAAAAGGTCTCATTTTGCATATACCTTTGGTAGCTTTTTCACAATATTCTCTCCGTCTTAAAATAAGATCACAAAAATCATAAGTGGGGTAATTTTGTAACTTCACCAACCATGCCTTGCTTTCTCTTTCTTAGCTCACCCCATGCAAGAGTCTTGTTACATTTTAAATACAGATAAATTGAAAAAAAAAAAAAAAATCTGATTAGAGATCTTAACTTTTTGATATAACAATTGACGTTAAATTGATATTAAAAATTAGATTCTTTTACCGTCGGTGATGAATAGTATTGTTCATAAAATATTTTATACCGTTACAGGTGGCTTCCTTGACGGAGAAACTTCATGCAAAAGAGGAAGGCAGCGGAGTGCTGCCTCCGGTACAGAAGACCGAATCTCTTCCCGGAGACATGACTGACATTATGGGACTCCAGCTCGGCGTGAAGGCTGAGGACCGGCTGAGCACCGGTAGCGGTACTGGAAGCGCGGTGGTGGACGAGGAAGGTCCGCAGCTTGTGGACAGTGGTGACTCCTACTTTCAGAGTGTTCAGTACCCTGGCTGCATGGCCCTGGTGGATGGCGTGCATTCGGAAGAAGACGACGGCAGCGACGACGGTCGGAGCTACTTCCCGGATGTGTTCGCAGCCGCCGAGCACCAGCAGCTGGAGGGGGAGACTTTGGAGTGTTGGTGGGTATGGTCTTAAGAAGTGTCCTTTGGGATTATAATCACTATATTATGTAGTCTATCTACTTGAATAAGATGGTTGGGTGTGTTAAATTTTTATTTTATCTCATTGTAATATGTTATGACAGTCAATGTTGTAGTTGCTTCAGAAACATGGAAGAAGTTTATTTTGCAATAACATAATATGGACAGAAATTAAGATGTAATTCAGTCCCCCTCGGGAATGGTTGAGATCTTCAAAGATGGATCTAATGGCTACTAAATAAATTATTTGGTCAACGGTTTTTTTCCCCTACTATACATGACTCCCACAAAAATATATATAATATATATATATATATAGGGATCCAGTACATCACTTCTCTAATAAACCATTTAAACATAATTTGTGTTATGTTATACAATCAATGATTTAAATATATTATTTTTCAATAATATCTGTTTTTACATCAATATTCATTACATCAATATATGAATAGTATCATATGATAAGATTTTAAATAAAAAATTACATGTAAATCAATTGATTGTTACAAATTTTTAAATAAAAAATTACAAATACCATATATCATATGGTATTACATACAAGACATTTACATATATATATATATGATGATCTTAGATCTGGTAGGGGCAAAATACTAGACGTGTCTGAAATGTGAACCAAGACCATTTGATAAAAAATGAACCGCTGGATTATGAGTAGTTAGTTAAGGGTATGCTAAAAACATGGCTGACAACTGTACAGTGAAGGTGCAGGGTACATAAATAGTTTAAAATTCAAATATTTTAGAGACAGAAAATTGAAATGAAGATAGATAAAAAATAAAATAATGGAAGATTGACAGATCTGCCATTTGACTAAGTCTAAGAGAAAGAAAGTCCCGGGTACCTTAGATGAAGCTAACTACATACCTAACTTGTCTCATCCCACACTTACAGATTTTGTGCCTTTTGATGAATGCTACCGCCTGGATTAAACATAGACTGATCATGCAGTGTACATTCTTGTCCATACAAGTTTACAACACATTTGCTCTTACTTATACATTTGTTTTTTTTTTTTTTTAATTCACTGCCACTTACATATACATTCAGTAGGACTTTATTTTACCAATTACTAACTATTGACTTACCATTCATCTTTTCATCAAATTAATTAATTTCTACCCTTCAATTGATTGCTAGTCCTGAATTAGTCATTCAGTTAAACTGTTGTTCACTATTGAGTTGTTGTTTTCTTCACTCGACCCATTAATTATTTATATATATGCAAGTTAATTAATTCACTTTTTGATTTTTTGTAGGTTTGATCTCCATTTCCGGTTGAAGATGGTTACGAGGTTAGCTTCGATATACAATTGTTCATTTCTTAAATATTACTTTCTTGCTTGTTGTATGACTTATAACTGTTTTTTTCCAAACTATCTTCGTGTGACTATTAAATACTTTCTATCTCAATCATTTTGTCATATAGGTGTTTCATCATATTAAATCGACTTCATTTTACTCTTACCATGTCTTAACTATCCAACTTCCTCATGTACGAAACATAAAACTATGCTTTTTTCTTATGCACTTTCATCATTAAGTTTATGTTTCCGTACTTTTATTCATTTCTTATGCTCCGGGATCTCTGCTTCATTTGATTAACCAATTTATTACATTTTTCTCATACATCATACCATGTTTCACTTTGCGTTCCCTACACATGTAGAATCGAATTCACTCAGATCACTTCAATTTGTTTGACCTAATTTTGGTCCTGCATCTATACATGCGCTATTGCCTATTATAAATTAATTGTATAATTAGGCAATTTACATGAACCTGTAACTTGGCTAATTTTAGTTCTTCATTCAAATTAGTTTTGAAACAATATTAATATTCCCTTACTTTCCATGTACGTGCTCCAGTGATTTTTTTTACTAAATTTATTTTTTCTTACAATTTATGGGACAAACAAACCAAGCTTTATATTGTTATAGAGATTTTCCCAATCACATTTCACGTTTTTTCACTTTTAAACTCAATCAAATCAAACAGTTCAACCTTCAATAATGTCAATTCAAACCCAATCTCTGCCTTCCAAACCCATGCACCAAACGCAAACAAATTTTATCTCTTAACTATTATGCCCATTTTCTATTCCCTTTAGTGTTTTTTCTCGATTTTTGCTTAACAACACTTTTATACAAGTCCCTAATTTCATAATCCCTTCCAAAAACTTATTCCAATACTTGCAATTCCCTGTCCCATCCACATGCTTGCTGCTTTTTCATCTTATCTCTCAATCTCCCAACTTTTTTTTCTCCCTTTTATCCTATCTATTCAAATCTATTATCGGCACCACCAGTTACAACTTCCGTTCCCAAATGTTCTTCCCCTACTTGCCACTATCCCCATGCCAACTACAACCGTGCTTCATTTCGCATTGTATTGACAATATTGTTACATTTCTGGTTACCCTACTATACAAAAAACCTCCAAAAAATTTTCCCCTTGCCTACGACATATACTTTTGCAGTTCACATTGCTTATCCCATAGTTTTACATTTCCTTTCTCCCAAATATACTTTATTTATTTCATCTGTGCTTCCACATTTCGTCTATTTTTTTAATTTACTTATTTTCCATCCATTTATAAACCTATATTCATTTACCATTCCGCCCATCATTCAATAGATTTATACTACACATGTCTAACTTTCAAACAGCCTTTTGTAGTGCCAACTTCGCTCCTCCCAACATGTGTTCACTACCTGACAAAAAAAAGAGACCGTGTTGGTACCATTTCTCCTCCGGTGCCGGATTTGAGACTTTTGCTATATATATATATTTAATATTGATATATGAATCCCACAACTCTCTCTGATTTTGAGTTATTTATTTTTCCTATTAATATACTCTTAAATTGGCAGGCTGTTAGTTAAGAAGGAAATTATAAAAATAAAATAAAAAATAAAAAATAAAAAATAAGCCTAATAATGCAAGTGCACCTACATGGAAGTCACTATATTCCCTTAGATTAGAATAATATAGGAAATGAGGGCAAACTTTGAATAGTTCTGGCAAATGGGTGTTTGTATATGGTTTTTTTTTTTTTTTTTGGGAAGCTTGTGAGGAACTAAAATATGGACGGCTAAAAATGGGGGTAAGATATATATATATATATATATATAGAAGAAAACACGAACAATGTGCGAGGAAGTTGACCGGTGAAGACCAAATTGGATTGATAGAGGAATGGCTTATCTGATACACATATATATCAAGTTGTAGAATCGAGCAACTGTCTGAAAACAGCTTTTGAAAAATTGATGGATCAAAATAGAAGCTTAAGAAGACTTTTATCCAAGAACAAAGACAGAAGACTAGTTATATTCCTCTCTTTGTTTTGTGTGCTACTGAGCTGTGGATGTGGATAATACCACCAATAAGAGTTTCACAGCATGGGGATGAGAATATCATTTTTCCAATATTCTCCCACAATCAATGTGACTTCACCCCCAAAATTCCCATTCGCTATTGTATGTAGTTGAAAGACATAAGAATTTCCTCTTGGAAAAATATCCCCTTTTTTTTTGCCCCCCCCTCTTAACTCGAATTCGTAAACAAACTTATAGCATTTCCTTAAGAGGGGCTCAATTCCTGATATATATACAATACCCATTTTGAGCAAAATACACTCATCTGACATTTTAAGACACTGAACCTCAAACTAGTTAACAATCCATTTACGAGTAGATCTAAAGCGTGGGCACTAGATAAGGCAGATTAGCCTTAGCCATACCTATATGATTCTTTTTGCCTAAAGTTTTTTTTGTTTTTTTTGTTTCTTGTTTTTTTTGGTGCTGTTAGCTAAACTTCCAATGTGATTCTTAGCTATACTCAATGGGCACCTTATAAAAGTATTAAAGCACAAAACCGGAGTTGCAAGCGTAATAATTTGCTGGATTAAGTGAACGTAGCCAAGAGAGAAAACAAAAAAGGGTGGGTCCCACCAGCTTTGGAAGCCAAAATGGAAGTAGTAATGTAATAAGATAGAGGGGCTTTGGTGGGGGCCACAACGCCACTCATTTGAGAAAAACACTTCCATGTGCTTTTGGTTGCGACCCCACGTCACGAACCCACTTCCAACCTGTTTATTCATAATAACTCCCCCCCTTCCTTGAGAAATTGTTCTTTCCTTCCTTCTTTACTCTGCCTCCACTTCTCTTCTTTTTATTGCTTCTTTGTCCTGTTCTGTGTTCCAGTGCCACACCACGTCTTTTGTAAAACGTATTTCCCCGTGCCTTACACAACTATTTTGTCCAATCAAAAGTGCCAAGAGGACCCCCCACAATTGGAAATTTGACACTCTAAACCCTTCGTCACCATCTCTAAAAGCATTTTATGAGAAGCTAGTGTTGGGATGTTTGAGATTATGAGAGGGACAATTCAGAGTGTGAATTTTGAAAATTTTTGAACGGTGCGGTTCGATGCAATTCGTTATAATAACATCCATCTTTTGAGAATAAAACTAGCACATTATTTTTCAATAGGCCTATGATCATGAACCACTGTTACTCTTTTACATGGGAGACTCGAGCTACTTTGCGAACATAATTCCTCAGTTGACCGGTGTTACTAGAACGATGATCTACGTCGATATTTTCGAACAGTGCCAATGACAACAAAAACCAATGTTAGAACCTGAGAATGGATGAGAGATTCAGAGGGGCATGAAATCATTCTAAATCCTATCGCATGCCTGTTACATGTCATTTCATAGAGGCGGATGGGGAACGGCATGACCTCTCTACTTTACCTTCAATCAGGCACTTGAGAAACAACCAAGGACCTAGAGGGAGAGATATAGAAACGATGTGTAAAGAATGAAATATTGCCTAAACCCTATCAGCGTCGATACTTTCATTTTCTCCTCTTTTTTTTCTTTTTTTTTTTTCTTTAAAAAAAAATTTACATTACTCCGTATATGTATATGGATCTCGCTTATATCATTTCGACATTTCCATTGCATCTCGCTTTCGAAGCAAACAATTATGAAAGGAGAAATCAGTCCAAAATTGGATGCATCTGCATACGTAATACAGCAAATCCGTCCTGGCGCTCCAACCCTTCAAGCAGATACACAAAATATAATCTCTGCTTCCAAATCCAGCCTCCAAGTTAGATGTCAGCTTTACCTCTATGTACACGTACATGATTCAGCCTTGGCAGCAACAGCCGCGGTGACCCCTTGACAGTCCAACTTGCCCCAGTCGTCCATAACCAACCAATAGTTCGAAAATGGGGGATCAACGAACCCTCTGTATCTGTAGCAACACACCAACAGCTGCATTGTTGCCGCTCAGATCAAAACTCGTTGGCTTTGAATTCAAGAATCACCCCTCTGATTCCTTCCTCTTCTTGTTGGATCTCCTGGTTATCTTGGTTTTCTCCGTCAGATCAATAATGGGTGGCGGCTTTGGTTCAGATACGCTACTGGGCTCCAAACTCTCGGTTGGATCTGACTCAGACAAGATCTTCTCATATACTATAGCAGCATCAAGGGAGTATATTCGCAGAGCAAGGGAAGACATAGTTGAAGTTCGTGCAGCAGCAGAAAACGACGACCAATACCACCATTCATTCTTTAGGTACTCTGTCTTAATCATGTCTTCAAATGCGATTGTCGCTTGAACCATCTGAGAACAATGAGGTAAAAGTTGCAATCTTATCAGATCCACAAGTGAAGGGAAAGAACAATGGAGCGCTAGAAAAAAAACAGGAAATTATCAAATTACAGTTTCCCTATAATCTTAAAAACTGGATCCTTTGTTTCTTGTCAACAAAGTATAAAGCTGAATATTTTTACCATATCTCCACCAAGATATTGGAAGCATGCAAGAAAACAAATACGTGCCAATATCAAAATCCTAAAATCAAAAGAATTTCATGATCATAGAAACAAAGCCCACTTAAACACTTTCATAGAAGAACATAAGAAGACCCCAAAGAATTGAGAAACACACCAAAAGGAAAGAAACGAACCTCATAAATTGTTGTCGCAGATTTAACAAATGCACGCCACGCCCATCTCCTTCCCAAATGCGACTTTGATGGTTTTAAAGCTTCTTCAGGTAGCACAGCATCCATATCAAGTAGATTGATCTTGAGTCGCCTAGAAATCTGAGAAACTTTACCCACCAATGGCCTCAAAGAAGACCGGGGAACCACACAGCAGCGAGCAATCCCCATTACCAAGGAACGACTACCCGAAGAACGTATCCCATCTCTTTGTTCTAGATATCCCAATGCCAGTCTTTGGAATTTTACCACGTCATTAATTTCTTTCGTAGCAGATCTCTTTGGTGATCGATCAGATAAAGTGTCACGACCAGCAACAGTAATAGAAGCATTTCCAAGGGAAACATGCCTTTCAGCGGCCTCAGAACCATCACCTTGTACACCCACATCATTCTGAGGAGAAATTAAGGCTAGTGTGGAATCACCGAGACAAGGAGACACTGAGGAGATAAAGGATGGAACCCCCTTTGAACCAATAAGACCTATTTCCTGTATCAGATCCTTGCACGAATCTTGTGTCGCAAACTTGGAACAGGTATCCTCAAAGTCGTATGGGCATGCCAACCCGTCATCCTGGAACTTAATCAACTTAGCACTAAGCTCGGAAAAACCAGTTTTTGGAATTTCAACCCCGCTCAATTCTCCTGTGGAATCTTCACGATTAGTATCAGATTTCAGACTGTCCTTAACTTTTGAAGAATCACTTATTTCTTTGCGCTTCTCATGGGACAGTGGAACTGAATTGCACTTACCGTCATTATGCCCTTCAAGTTCAATATCATTTGAAAAGGTTCTGTGGCAAGAGAGGCAGTGGTGTCTACAAGGCCAAATGAGTTCTAAGCATTCACAACGGTACATCTTGTCGCCATTAGGTAATCTAGCCTTTTTCCCCCGCTTTTTTTGGATGTCAGTGGTTTCCAACTGAGCACATGGACCAAATCTCTTCTCCAGCAAATTGCCAGCCCTTGTAACAAGACCGTCAGAAAATGCGACTTTTTCACCACTTGTGGGCACCGAGAAAGCAGCAAACTCATCCGTACCTCTGCTTCGATTTTTCTGAAACTCTTGGAACCTCAGCTTCTGCCAGTGCAAAATAGATTCTTTCAGCTCTCTTTCCTTTGCATCGTTGTTCTTTAAACAATTAACAAGTTGATTGATTTCTCCATCCGCTTGATAAGAAACCCAAGGTGAATAAGAAGAAACAACATTGTTTTGTTCACGTAGAAATGGAACAGGTTGAATAGAACTTCGCAAGGCTGAATTCTTCCCGACTAGTCCTCGGAAATTGTTCATCTTTCTCCCACTCTGCAATGCTGCACTTCGATCAACAATAATCCAAGAATGTCCAGTTGGCGTGCCAGAAGCCCAGTACAAGCAACCCACGGAATCACTACCCAAAAACTCCCTCCGCACGGAGACCTTCAGGAGCTCTGATTCTACACTGGCAATTGACTCCTGCAGAAGTGTAATGTCATTCTTAACAGAGTTCAACTCAACATGGTGGCCTTGTAACTCATTTACAGCAACAGGAGGAACAAGTTGAGCTACAGAATGTCCATGCTGTTCTAGAGGTTGAAGGCTAGAAGCATCAACTTCATTTACCGATGAGTTTGATGCTGGAAACTCGCTTGACTTTAACAATTTATCCCTGGTTGTATTGCTCTCCCCAACAGAAGCATGGGAATCTTTTAACTGATCTTCAGTATCTAAAGGATTTTGGCAATTAGACTGAGAATCAGTGGCAGATGAGTTTCTATCAAGACCACTAGGCTCGACTGCTTCTCGACCACCCCCTAGTGTTGATAGATCATCTGTCGATATGCCACAGCAGTTAGACCTATCACTCAAAGCTGGTGTTTGACCTTTGCTATGGTTTGAAAGCGATGATTCCTTTATACCAACCGCTCCAAGTGAACTGACTAAATTAGGGTCAAGCTTTGCAGCTCTAGCAACCAAGATTTCTTCTTTGGACTTGAGATTTTTCCATTCAGCAAAAAGAGAACGCAATTTTTGCTGCAACTCTGTCGAAGTCTCAGCACACTGCTCAAGATGTTGACGAATGATGGCTGAGTTGAGCAACTCATCACATAAAAATTTTACAATGAAGGTCCTCTGCAACAAGTAAAAAAGAACCAATAAATAAACTTTGTTAACATAATAAAACATCGAGATAGATGAAGTGATACAATAAATGCATGAACGAAAAAAAATGGCGGACTTATTCCGTCATGCAATCATAAGTGACCAACACATATAAGTTTGATCAAGTCAGTATATATGTGTTTGATCAAAGTCAGTACAAAAGTTTTTTCCCCCCCTAAAGCACAAAAAAAAAATTATAAACAATACACATTGAGAATGTATCTCAATGTAAATGTCAAATGTTTCAGGTACCAAAGTGCCAAAGGAGGATGTTACGTAAACCAGAGTACAGTAACAGTTCTTGTGAAAAGGTCAATTCCCAAGGCATAAAGCCTCAAGGCCTGCGCCTTACATGACCAAGGCAGAAGCCTCAAATCATTAGGCATACGTGGTATGCCTCTTCCGTTTTTTAGACAATGACAAGAACAGGCCCAACAACTGCTTAAGAGCACACTCTTACACCGGGGATAATCTTTAAACAGTAAAAATCATTCCACAAAGATATCTTCTCTCGCACTGTCGACTGCTAAGATTTCACTTAGATGAGTATTGTCCGAATCAAAATTCTCAGTGTCGTAGTATTCTATGCATGTGGATTCTGCAAAAGTATCTAATCTCTTTCCAACCAATAAGTACTATGTTATCAGCTCAATATTGAGAGTCTAATCCATTTTACAACTAATGAATACTGTTTCAATGAATACCAGCTCAATACCAAAACAACAAACTATTACCAAGAAAAGAAGAAGTATAATACAGGTCGATGGACAAACCTCATCCACAGAGAATTCCCAATACTCTTTTTCTTCCATTTTCTCTGCTAAATGCGCAAGTGCTTCCAAGTAAACACGAGTAACTTCCCCCTGATACTTTTTACCTGATCGTTGCCTAATCACCTGAACATTATTAGACACATCTTGACCCATGCGTTTGCCAACAACACAGGAAGGACAATACCAATTTCCTTCTGGAATCCTTGCAAGAGGAGGATTCAAACAATAAGTATGATACTCAGCATCACACGTATCACACAACAGAACGCTGTCATCATCTCTATCTATGCCACAAACTTTACAGACTCCCTCATCCCAAGGGGCCTTGGGAATCACATTTGTGGAAGAAAGTAAATCATCTATTTCCTTCTTTCTTTCTGCATTCAAGCATTCCAACGTCGCAAACTCTGCAAATTTATTGACGAGAGAAACAACCTGCATAGGATCCCCAAAAAAAAAAAAACAACTTAACCAGGATAGCATGTGATAATAAATAATGGTAAAAATAATAAAAGACAAGCTCATATATGGAATGACGTAATGAACAGCTCAATATACACACTCGATGCATTGTACTCAATTTACAAAGTACAATGCAGAAAAACACAAGAAACAACTTGGCGAATATTTATGCATATTTATGCACCACCCTCCGTCTCACTATGGATGTGTCATGAATACATGCACACATAACTGAAAAATAAAATTTGTCAGGTCAGCGGAGAAATGTCAGGTCAGTGGAGAAATTAGAAAATCCTGAGTCCCATAACATATATTCGTTTACTAGTAATGCAAATCACGCATGTAACAGGATTCAGTGAGGACGGTATACTGAACAAGTTTCTAGTTCAATTAGTTTGTTATTCACCCCCAATCCACCAAGCCCTACTCTATGCCAATCCAAAAATAAACTTGACGTCTTTTTCCATTGCATTTCAAATTAGCCCCAATAACACACTTCACATCACAATTCACAACAACATATTTAAAATCTGAACTGCAACAACCAAATTGACACTCCAATGATAATTAATAGCACAACAGCAAAGATGCGAAGAGAAACAAAGATAAAAGGGGCTAGGAAAGTTCGAACCTCATTCTCATAAAGGGACTCAAAATTTTGAGATAAAGTGTCAGCCAACTCGACCAAATCAGGCTGATCTCCGAAAGCACTGCGTACAATACTCCATAACTGCAAGATCAAAGCAACATGAAGTACAGGATAACAACACCATATGTACTTAAAAGCTTTACTGGAAAACTGAAGATCACAATGGGCTGGGGAAAAAACAAGCAGAGCATGAAAACTTTTTCCAATGAAACCACTTTGTAAAATAAACAGACCTCCCTAACATCTTCGAGAAAAGCCTCATGTGAACCGCCATAGGCTCCAGCGGCCAATCTCAGATCAATAGTCCTGAAGTCCAAAGGCCTGGATACCATTGCTGGGGAACCCAAAAGTCCCTCATCATCGTTATCACTTGAATTTATCAGCTTTCTTCCCAGCAAATTGCAGAAAACTTTTGAATCATCCGCAGTGGCAGCACGGCGTAAAACAATGCGACATTGCTTCATAATAACATCAGATGTAGAGATGACGATCTTCCTCTTCTTCCGTTTATCAGGTTTTGGCGGCAATGGTTCACCACACACATTTGCTAGCACTGAAAGAACAGCTTTCTGTGTTCAATCAGCAAGAAAGAACATTTAATTCAGAATCATACACGCTTCTTCACATTTAAACAAGAACGGAGCAAAGTTTAACGAAAGATCTAGATAGTTGCGACAGTTAAAAAGGTCGAAACACAAGTTCGATTGCAAAACTACAAACTTGACGCTAAAGAAGCAAGGGTACCTTACAACTTCAATCAATAATAACCATCTAAAGTTTTGTGTTATGTGAATCTAAACGAATATACTGAATGGTTCCAGGGGGAAGGAGGAAATAAATAATGAATATGACCCTAGCAAGACAGCTTAGTTTTCTTATTAAATCAGTATTGTGATGCTAAAGCACTTTTCTGATAGCAACTCACACAAGTATTAAAAAATATTGAATTTTTTTTTTAAATAATAATTATGACCATGCTTCATATGAACTATTGAGCTAACTAACCCAGCCTCAGACGACTAATAAAAACATGCACACTTCCAATCAACTCAACAATTACTAGGGCCAGTTTGGGGCGCTATCTCCAGATGGCAAAACACCATTTGAATTTCAAAATACCAACTTTACATCAAACTTTCTCTCACTTCCATTTTCAAAAAACTCAAAACTTTAAAAGTCCATAATTTTCTCATTTCAAATCAAAATGAAATTATTTTTATGTCTAAATGCTCATAACGATGAGACAAACAAGACAAGATCCATTTTGCATATTTTTTTCTGAGCACATATCAAATATTAGCATTATTTTCTATATCACAGAACTTTGCCAAAAGTTTTACCTCCAAACACAGAGTTTCAACCCCACCTCCAAAACACCATCTCCAAATGTCCCCCCCAAACAGGCCCTAAAAGTACGAAAAAGAAAAATACATACATCGTGTACCAAAAGAAAAGAGTAATGAGAGTAACACCTTTGTTGGTCCTGATGCATTGCCTTTATATACTTCCTTACTGATTGAGTGCTCCAATACTTTCCTTGCCCATTCCGGCGGATCCTTCTCCAAAGCCTCATAAACGCACTTTCTGATTCTAGTTCCCACGTTGGTGGGAAGCTTTCTAACAGGTTCTAGCACCTTTGCCCACTCTGGGACGTTATCATCATTCACCAAGTTCTTCTCAGAAGTATTAGTTGCATCAGATCCTTCGTCCTCCAAAGTAAGAACATTTTCTCTGTCAACTGAACCAAAAATTTGTTTTCTAGCCTCCGCAAGCAACTGCACCAAAAAAAAAGGGGGCATTGATACACAATTCATTACCTTTTTCAGTTACCATTGCAATTAAGAACCAAGGGAGAAAATTGAAACAACAGAAAGAAAAATAAAATCGATTATACATTCTGTTTCATCATCTCAAAAACCAGAGAAAAACAGGAAAGAATCACAACCAAGAAAATCTCAGTGCTACAGAGCTGTATGTCTTGAAAAATGCAACCTTGATTAAAGAATTAGGTTGGCGTAATATAATACCAAGGAGATGATAAAGGATCCTATGCAGCAGAACAACAATTTGTAAACATTATAGTTTTGAAAAGAAGGGCATGATTTACCTAGAGCAACAGTCAAAAATTACTTTTATTTTGAATCCAACGACACCTTAATCAAAATATGAAAACAGATAATGAGATAAAAAGCTGCAGCACAGCAGGAAATAGAGCTCAAAAGACATTTAATTAAACCCCTTTCTAGTGACAAATGATGAACTGAGTTATTCATAGACCATAGCATGCCCAAACTAATTTCCAGTACAGATGCAAAAGACTACACAAAGCATACCCAAACAAAAAGTTATACTGGCCACAGAGAGAGGACAAAGAAAATTCTTTTTAGTTTTAATTTATTAATCATTTCTATGATTCAACTCATGACTTGTGGTTGTACCACGAAACAGTGTGCTGCACTACAACCCGCTTTGCAAGAACATAATATATTTCTTTCTTCCTCTACCAGTTCACACGCTTACTTGAAATAGTATTAATGATTAGTTTTAAACTACATTTTTCAGGCAAGTGCCAAGTGATGCAGAATGGTCAGGCCTGTGGTCATTGAATTTCCTAGCTACCTTTTTTCTACCACGTTTCAAACACTTGTACAGCTGTGTTAAATGAGTCGGTAAATGATAAAAATATATAATAATAAATGAAAGCACCATAAAGGAAGAAGAGCGAATCTTACAAGTGCATCAGCTTCCATCCCAGCCACTCCAGTAAGTGAGCCACAAAGCACCCCACCATCACCTTGCAAACAACGAAACACCTTACCACTTTCACGAGCAGTGATCTCGGCAGAGTCAAGGTTACCATCCATGGATAACACAGCCAAGATATATCTCCGCGCTAGTTCTGGCCATGTCAGTTCATTGACGGGGAGTATATTAAGCTTGGTTCTTTTCACAGAAACAGAGCTATCAACATCTTTCTTCCTTCCCCTTTTGGATTTAGACTCCCCAGAGTCAAAATTCGGATCTACAAGTGCAGCAACTTTGGACTGCAGCTCGCCTATTAGCACTCTTAGCAGTGAGTTGTGTGCCTTTGTCAAAGCCACACCAGAACATCTGCTGTACGTAATGGATGCAAGTTTAGTTTGAGCTGCTTCCTTCGTTGCTCCTGTTGTCATCTGAATAAAAGCATGGGGACTGTCTTGAGAAACCGCCAGACCAGGCTCGCAGCTAGACGATAACGTTTTACCACCTGCATAATCAGTTTTGTTGGAAGCTTGACTGCCACGAATCTCCTTCTCAAACTTCTCTAGAAGTTCTGAGTTATCCAACCAAGGGTTAATAAGTTCCTCTTCAAGTTCTTCCAAGGACAAAGGCTCTTTCAAACCCAAAATCTCCCTAAAACGCCATAACGATTCCCAAACCTGATCATATATAAGAGAACCAGTAAGATGTCAAATTTTAATATGGAATGTGAAAGCATTTCTATAAATTTAAAACTATTTGCAAGCTGCAGGAGCATACCTGATAAACATCACCAACTAGTTCAGAGGGAACCCTCAAGCACAACTGCTTCCCAAGAGGACGACAATTATCATCCATGACTTGACCTTCGACCAACTTGGCTTTCTTCGATCTCCTAAATAAACCATTCATATCTTTTTCTTTGCATTCTGATCCACCTCTCATCTTCAGCACTAGAAGCCCATTCCCAACAGTTAATGATGAAGAATCAGAACTTCTCTCAGTCCGCATTTGATACTTTGAACAGGATTGGATCCCTGGAAGCTGTTCTAAAAGCTCTTGGACAAAATCCACATCCAATCCAAATCTATCCTGATCTAGCCATTCTGCAAGTACATCATTAAAAGTCTCAGGCTGTTTATCAGCCTGAATTGTTGATGGCATGCCAAAAGAATCTGGTGAGCTAGAAAATTTGTCTAATGAAGTATAACTTCCCTTGCTATATTCATTATCTACTTCACCGGTGGGGAAGCCGCCACCATTTCCCAGATGCTTGCAGAAAAATTTAAATTTGCCTTTCCGTTGGACTTCAGAACAAGCATTAATAATTTTTTGGGAGACCATTTTCCAGGCCAAAGATGAAGAACTCTCTTCTGCCGAAAACTCACCAATTTCATCTATCCAACTCATTTCACAAGATAAAACACTTTCAGTTTTATTCTGCGATTTATTCGACATCGGAACATCCCTACCACCACTTGAACAACTTCTAAGACAAGACAAAACATCATTTTCCATAGGCGGACAAGGATCTGAAAGCATCATCTCAATAGTGTCTTCGTTATCACAATTCATCTCGTCACTTTCTTCATCCACTGAACTCGAGAACTGCCCAATACATTGTCTAACGAGGACAGTTGAACCATTTGGTAGTGGCAAGGAAGAGCAAGAAATCCTTTTGACCTTAAAAACAGGTCCAGCATCGCCACCATCCAATACTTCACATACAAAAAGAGAGCCAGTAATCCTATCATGCCAACAGGATTTAAAACCTATGGGCCAGATAAAGTTCGCATCATGATAAGTAGGCCTTGTGTCGACTTTACCCAAAGAAAGAAGGAAGAAGTCTTCAAACTGCAAAGGGAGTCCCTCCTGATGAAAAGCACGTACAGAATCAGGCACAGCAGAAATAGCAGGAAAAAGATGACACACTATAAGATCCTTACGATCACATTGCTTAGCTATCATGAATAGGAAAGGAAAAAAAAACGTCATATTTTCAAAAAATGATAACAGAAATAACATATAACTTACATTATTTTTCTCCGACTCCAAGCGACCACTGTCACATGCTGCAGCCTCTGTAAGTTGTGCATTATTGTCAAAAGTATTGGCGCAGAACTGAATACTTAGACCATTGGATGGAAGCTCCATATAGTTTCCACCAAATGAAGTTTCCTTGTTTTCAAAATATCCGTTGGTGATTCCAGATCTTCTTGCCTTTCTTTTTCTCGGCAAATGAGTCCTTTCCAGTGTAGAAAAACACCCTTCACTCTTTATTTCAGGTTCCTTAGAATTGTACTGGGAAATCAAGCCTAGGTGGCGTGCAACTTCATAAACCGAGTCGAATGTCTTCCCATCTGGAGCACAATAAACTGCATACAATTCACAACTGCCCACAGATTTTTTAAACTCTACACGCCAACCTTCTTCCAGCTCACCATGCCTTTCGGAAACAAAATCTCTAAGAGCCTGCAAAAATATCTCACCGGGATTCCGCGATTGTAATCTAATAGCTGTATTATTACTGCTTCTACATCTTCCCAGAGGGAAACTCAAATCTACTTCCTCAAAGCCTCTACCCGTAGAATGTGCCCGATGCAATATATCTTCGAAACCCCTGTGTGTTAGAACTCCAGACCCGTTTTGAAAGCCAAATCCGTTTGCCGCGCACAAAAGGTTTGAATATGTCACTGGGGCACCAAATGGATTGCCACCAAAAGAATTACCACCCGAAGAGTGCTTTCTAAAACCAAAAATAAATATAAAGAGTAACTACTAATGATTAAAAAGCATTTCAACAAATGTGTCTGAGATTGAGTCACTAACCAACTAATGTTGGACAGAAAACGCAAGAATGACAAATTGCAGCGGCTAAAATAAATAAATAATATATATATATATATCACAAATCATAATGAAAAATTTGCATGTATTTGTAGTAAGACATATTGCACGCTATCCCTATTTTTAATTTATCAGATCGTATCTAAGGGTGGAGAAGAAGGCTAAATTGAAGATTTCTGAAATAGACCCACATTGGAGAAGAGCGAGATCTGTAACAAAAAAGCTATGGAACCCAAAATATTGGTGTATACAAAGGAGAAAGAAACAGGATTCTAGTTCAAAAGAATCGCATTTTAAGCCTAGGAAATAGAGGGAGTCCTCCACTTTTAAAATCAAATGCTAACTTAAAATTCGGAATCATATCTCTAATAATTCAAATTATTGAAATTCAAATTTAAATAACTAGAAATAAAACTAAATAAATATTCACCTACTCAAAAAAAAAAAAAAAAAAAAAAGGTATAATAATCTGTCCTTCTAGTCCGACATCAAAAAGACAGAGAACCATAAATCCTTTCTTTTATTTAAAAAAACAAAAACAAAAACAAAATCGTCAATAAGAAGAAAAAAGCATCATTTTCTACAAACCATAGAATAAGGACCAAACAATAACACAACATGCAAATGCAATGGCAAAGAAACTGTTTTACTTTCAAGAGCTCAATAAACAGACAAGTAATTGGTATCACTTGGTTGTTAATCCTATTTAAGTTTGTCCGAATTAAAGTATTAAACTTTAAGCTACTAAAAGTTCAGTCACTTGAATCTAACACTACTCTACGGCTTCAAATCAAAATTAAACAACAAAATTGTTACTAATTTTGTTTCCTATGGCAAAATCAAGCAGTAATGTAATCGTATTTTACCTAGTTTCGATTAAAGTACTGAACTTTGAGCTGCTAAGAAGCTAGGTTAACCCCAATCTAACAACTGCTTGAAAATGCAAACCGTGAAGGAGTGTGCGTACCTCAAATCGGGCGCCTCGTCGGCTCCGTCGCAATCGGCGTCGGCGTCGGCGTCGGGGTCGCTAGGCGGCGAGGCGTTCATATCGAGAAGGTGCTTCTTGGCGCCGAGAGGCCAGCGCTTGCTCTTGACGCCGCTGCAGACGCACTCGCCGCAAAGCCACTCCTCGTGAATCGAGACGGGAGAGCCCCACATTCGCGCGCAGGCGAGATGGAAGCCGCGCTCGCAGGCGTCGCAGACGACGACGTAGCCGCGGTCCTCGGGCTTGCCGCAGGCTGCGCAGGGAGAGGCACCGGCGGAGGAGGGGAGGCCGGCGGGGCCTCCGGGAGGCGGCGAGGGGTTGTCGTGGTAGGAGCGGACGACGTCGAAGGAATCGGGGAGGGTTTCAGCGGGGGAGGGGATCTCATTGAGATCGATGCCGAGGACGGAGCGACCGGACTCGGCGGCGGCGGAGGTGGAGGTAGACGGCCTAGGGTCTCTGAGTTCGTCGCTGCTTGAATCGGTGAGTTCCATCATCCGAGTCGGCGGGGTCTGGAGTTCGAGGTCGGCGAGTTCTCCCGGAGTGGAACTCGTACCATTGTTGAAGTGGGGTTTTCCAGAGATTTGAGAAATGCGTGGATCGGACGGCTGAGATTTGACGTATAAGAAGAAAAACAGCAGAGAACGAGGTATTTTTTTATGTTTTTTCCGAGTTCGCGTGTGTTGGGTTTGGCCGTTTGGGTTTGGGTTCTAGAGAGAGAAAGACAGAGAGAGAGAGAGAGAGAGAGGTAAAGCGAAAATGAAGACAGGAATGGGACCGAAAGAGGACCGTATCGAAAGGCCTGACTGACAGTTTCTTATTTTCTTTTTCTTTTTTTCCTTTTTTTTTCTTTTTCTTTTTTCTTTATTCTTTAATTGAATTAATTAAGTAATTAATTACTCTTTTCTTTTAGGAATTTTAATTAATTACTTTTGAACAGTGGAAATCGTATGTAAAATCGGGGTTAAGGGGAGTTGAATTAGGAGAACACGTGGCGGAATTTGGAGGAGTCGTGAGTGGTGGGAATGGAGTGGAGTTTGGGGCGTTCGCAAGGCCAAACCCGAACAACCCAAAAAAGTACTATCTTCTTCTGTTAAAAAGCCAAACAACTACACGTGTATCAAGCCACATCACTTGTGTTTTTATTTTTTAAGCAACCCAACAAAAACAAAAAAAAGGTTTGAATTGAGTTTTCCCTTAAAAAAAAATGAGAATTGAAATTAATTTTGTTTACAAAGGTGGACTAGCAGTTTTTCTTCTTTTTTTTTTTTTTTTCCTGCAAGTGGAATACCAGTAGATACATTAAGTTTACGTTTGGTTTATCAATTAAAAATAAAATTTTTAAATTAAAATTAATTAATTTTTTAAAAAATATAAAAATTGATATGAAAAGTACAATTTAGTTAGAGTTAAGTTTGCGAACCAAACAAACATATACTAGATAAAACCAAAACAAAACAAAACAAAGCAAAACAAAAAAACTAATTATTAGCTATGGTGATAATTAGTATTAGGGTCCGTTTGTTTCTCATATCCGGACCTAAATTTTTCATTTCAGTTTTTCTTTTTTTTTGAAAAATCAAAAAAATTATGACTAATTTTTGAAGAGTTAACAAATTTCAACCTAAAAATTTCATTCCAAATTATTGTCCCTATGAGATTGTGTGAATCATGTGACATAAACTTTTTTTTTTTAATGATAATGTGGCATAAACTAATTATGTCTTCAGGTTGTAGCATAATATGTGATCTGTTGGAAAATAATACAACACAAAATCTTGCACTAGACTTCATGTTATTATTATGGTCCCTAAAAGGAATATGTTTTCTGATGGTTTTTTATTTTTTTATTTTTATTTTTTTATGATAAGCACCCATCTCTTATAATTAATCTAACCAACGAATTTTTTTTTTTCACTTGTCAATAATTAAATCTTGAACTTACCGAATCTAAATCTCTTACCAATTGAATTAGTCTCATGGCTTATTATGGTTTCTGATCTGATAAAAGAGTTTTCCCTTATACTGTTCTTTTATTTAATTCTCAACTGAGAGAGAGAGAGAGAGAGAGACTGAACATGAGGTCTCTATCACTAGTATAATTGCTTGTTTATTTAATTATATATCTTTGTTTCAAATTTCAAAATCGGTTGGATTAGTCAGATTCTTATCCTGAATATTTATTGATTGATAGAAAAAAAATTGAAAATTGTTAAAAATGATTAATGAATAACTTTTAAGTATATTTTAGAATGTTTAATCTAAAAAATCATATGTTTTAATTGTAATTAAAAGGGTTCTCTCTCCCCCCTTTTTTCTCTCAAAATTCTCATAAACTAGTGTTTTTCTTTGTGTGAAATTTCCACTGCCGTTGCTGCCGTGGTTGGCAAAGGTGATCGGCGATTTTGTGATCTTGATGGAGATGGAGTCAGAAAGTTCTAATTGGAAGTTTCTTGACCAGATGTAACTTGGCAAGCTTCCAACAGTTTGGGATCTGACAAGACATTAGTAATCCGATGGTAGGTGCGGCAATCTCCTATCTCCAATCAAGCCGATTGATTTCCTCTATGCCGTGGCGTGTGGTAGAGTAGTTGTTCCACTTTAGGTGAGAATTTAGTGAGCGATGGTATTTTATATTCATGCTTTGTTTTTGTATTTTAGTTTTAATTTTATAATAAATGAGATAGTTCCCCCACCTCTGATTTGCTTTTGTATGTGGGTTCCGCTTGAGTTATTTTCTAGCGGTATTTGTCTATGAATTTTATTAGTATTAGGGCTATGCAGAGTTTTGTTGCAGTCTATGTGCTGCGAGTGACTGTCTCTCGATCTATTTGAATATTTTATCGATTGTAGATGTTTTTTTAAAAAGAGCTTTGTACATGCTCGATTATAAGTTTATCGAGGAATTCGAAGGATTTTCTTGTCACTGGGTCTCAGCTTATGTCCTCATCACTAAGCTTCATCAGATTTTACTGATGGAATCGATCTTAGTTGAGAGTTATGTCTCTTAAATCAAATGGTTGTTTCATCTCTGGTATTAGTGTTTGTATCTAAATTTAATTTGAATGATAATTTTTCTTAAAAAAAAAAAGAATGTTTAATCTAACATTAGATCAAATCAAAATCACTTTAACATGAAAATTACACAAAATCTTATTCATATGAGACCAATCAAATTATTTGTCTAGTGTTCTACTGACAACTGAAGACACTGAATGTTTATTTGTACTTTTCTTATAGCATATTTTCAAGGTAAATTTTTTCAACGTATTAAGTTAATCGGGAAAAAAAATCCTAATTTTAGCTAAATTTTTTCTAGTATACAATTCTCAAGTTCTTCTTTTGTTATGTGATCTTAGAGTTCTTTTCATGTCACACACAAGCCACACACACATATATATATACATACTCTTTCAGAGGGGGAAAAAAAAAGAATTAATCATTTTTATAGTACGTTTACCCTTATTTTTGTAACGTTATATAATTTATTCTTCTGTTTATTTTTAAGGATCCTGCAAGGCTGCAATCTTCTTATATATAAACATTCACAACGATGAGAATATTAAAATAAGATCCATATTATTATTTATTTTTTCCAAACATATTTAGGATTGTTACACTATATCACAATTCTTTTTTAATTTACCTATCAACTAAATACACATTTACCAATATTAACTCATTTAAAAATAATTAAAAACTTCAAAACTTCAACTGCAAATTGATCTTATAAAAAACAGTATTATCACATTCCAAAATAAAAGTTTTTATTTTATTTTTGGTCGGAAAGGACAAAGAAATTTTTTTTTGTGAAGACAGAGAATTTTTTTTATTAGTTTGTATGTACGCATCTCATGTGTACCTCTTTATATGATTAATCTGTTATTAATATTTTATATCGATAAAAAATTGAACCTAAAAATTATGACTCGTAAATCTCGAATCCCCCGTTCCCTCATCAACTAGGCTAGTCTTAGTCTCATCTAACCGTTTTCTTTCCGTACATGTTTAAAAACTAATCATCTCAATTGGTACTAATAGATTCTTAATTATAATTATAAAACGATGACAAATTATGTCATATCAACTTGTATAAATATTTTGGTGAATTATCAACTGGTATAAAATTGCAGTCATATGAGTAATGCTGTAGTGTTGGCTCGCTACAAATTTCGATGCCTAGTATTGCTATCTTGTAAATGTGATGCCATTAATAGTGAAAAATTCAAATGAAAATGTAGCTTGTATTTGATTCGTCAATTGGATATGAAATTTTTAAGTTAAAACTAGTTGATTTTTCAAAAATTAGTTATAAATTTTGTTGATTTATCAAAAAAAAAAAAAACAAAAATTAAAATGAAAAGAACAGTTTAGTTGAAGTTAAACTTAAATATCAAATAAAGTCATAATTTTTATTTTTTAAACCACCGAATCGATATTTGACAAAATACAAACTTTGATGGCAATTATGCCCCTTTATAATAATAATCATCATCGTTGTCATTTTTTTTTTCTTTTTCTTTTTTCTGAAAACAACATCGTCATTGTCATTGCTAGTTATCAATGGTAATCGAGCATGATAATCCGATACCCGTGGTAGCATGTTGAGTTACCAACAATAATCTACCGTGCTACTTGGCGACCAACGCTGTCGGTAGTCTCTCGTGTTACCAATAGTAGTTTACCGTGTTACATGCAATATTATGTCGTGTTATTGCATATTGCTAGCGTTTTGTCACTATTGTACTGGCCACTATATTCAACATGATGTCAGTGATAATCTACTGAGATAGTTTAATTAAATACTAAAAAACAGACCTTTTATTGTGTTATCAATTAGTGGACAATGGTTTCATAAAATAGACATTGGTAAGGAAACTATACTTTTAATAAGAGGCGTAATTATTGGTTGGATGAAACAGGTGACCTGTTACATGTCATTTTTGATACTAAACATGCATTTGGTGTTAAGGTTTAGATTGTAAAATTTAGGTCTGAATTTATTGTACGTTTATCGAGATGTTTGAATTACTGTAGTTTAAAAGTGTAAAAACTTGAAATGTGTTTGGAAAAAAAAAATCAATATGGAACTTGTTTCATTCGTCTCGAAATTCTACGCAATTTTTTAAAAAATCATCTCATTTGGACTTGTCTATGCAAAGTTATGAATTTTTAAAATTTGAGTTACAAAACTGTATGAATAATGAAACTGAGAGAAAAAGACAAAAATTATATTGTAATTTTAATATTTGGATTGTACGTCCAAACATCCCCAAGTTCATACCTCCTGATCGCACATAAGATTATGATCTAGCTTAAACATCCAAGTCATGATGGGTTAGGCGTAGGTTTCTTATCCACAAATTGATGCATATAGCCTTTTATTTAATTTTAAAGTCCCATGTATGTTCATATAAGGATAGTCCCAATTCGTGTTTCTCCCACAAGGGTTTAGGCATAGATTGGACCTCAAATTTTCCATTCACGACTCAATAATCAATAAAACTGGGACATGCTATTTTAGATCTATCTATAAAAGTAAAACAAAGATTTTAAGAGAGAGATTATCACGTTAATAAAATAAGTAATTTTCCATTTAATGCTATTTTATCATTATAAGTAGAGATGAAATAGTGATTGTACAACAATTCATTACATTTATTTTTTCTTCTACTGTACCAAATATTACTATTCATCCATTTATAACTCACATTTCTATCTCAACTTCAAAGGATATTCAAAATAGTAAAGGCCCTCGACTTGGAGGTATGAACCAATATCCATGGAGTAAAAGTCAGAGACTTACCCTGATTTATGTAAAGGAACTTCTAAGTGCATTATATACAATTATTATGAGATTAATCAAGATACGTGAAAACTAACCGAATCTCGTTGATTGAAAACCAAAAAAAAAACTCATTTATATCTTTTATATCTCATGTCCCCATTCTCTTTTCTCTCATTTCTTCCATTGATTTGATCAAGTAATTAAACAATTTTAGGTGATATTCTTGGTTAGAATTTCAAGCATACTAAGAGATGGTTCGATCTATCTACCAAAATAATGGTTGGGGGAAGTTCAAATAGAAAAGGTTGGGGAGGAACCCAAAAAAAAAAAAAAAAAAAAAAAAAAAAAAAACCTCTCTTCTATTCATGGCAGAGAATAGTAGGTGAGATGACTTTAATGACATATTGCCCTTCCTGTGAAGTTGGATAATGATTTATTAATTTTTTTTTTTTTGTTTCCTTCTCTGGCATCGACAGCTAAATACGGAATGGCATGAAAAATAAAAAAAAAGTGAAAAGATATATGCGACGATTCTCGGACTCTGGAACAGCAAGCAACTTAATGGCGGGTAACTAAATGACGAAAAAGTAATAAAAAAAGCGTAGTTGCACCTGGAAAAGCGAGAGACAACTACTTTGTGAATTATATCCTTTTTGTTTTATGAAAATCTTTTTTTTAATATTATTTTTAAGATTTCTATAACAAAGGATTCTATGTGGTATGCTTTGGACATTAAAATTATTGAGATTTGAGATTGTCAAATATTTATTAAAATTATTTTTCATGACTCTTTCCAGTTTTTAAATTGATTAATTATAATCCACGATATTTAAATTTATTTGTATTAATTTTCATATTAGGAAATAAGAAATTTTTTAATTTTAAAAGATTTGATATTTTTTGGTAACTTATTTGTTTTTATATTTATAAACTTATATTTCTATGAGAGTCAAATTTTTTTATTTTTTTTGACCCCGGATTCAATTGGCAGTGAGGCAGCAGCCAAGTGAAACGCTGAAGGTGAACAACAGCTGTGTTTCTGCCATGTTGGTTCTGTATTTTGGACATGATTTTGTAGTTAATAATATCGAATGGAAGTGAAAGTTCTGATCTTTGTCTAGTTTTCTTAGAGTTTTTACAGCAAGAATAATTCAAAATCAAAATCAAGTTCTGACCTGAAAAAAATTGTATTAGAAATCTCAACAAAATTTAATTAAAATCATATCAAAATAAAATATTTACGACATTAACATGATCATCTAACAATTCAAAACAACCTTATTTTACAAGAAGGGGCGTTTGATTCTTATATTATGCAACAACTGCGTGTATGACCCTGGATGTAAGGAAACACTACTTATTGTATTTGGAAAATCAACTATATTTTTCTCTGAATAAATATTATTAAATTTATTTGTTACTTATTTAAATTCCATTTATTTGTTTGAAGTTGTGTCCTGTCGATGAAACACAAAAAAGTTTGTTAATCTTCGTGGCCATTTCAAAAGATAGCATTTAAGGATGGCATGAGGTGTTACAGGGCCCGACTTTTACTTTTGTTTTATTAACTACATACGTAAAAACTATAGTTATGTTTTATTTTTTATATATATAAATATTTAAAACCACATTTTAAAATAGGTAATTGGGGTCAAAATTTTTAAAATTTTGATGTGCGGTATAAGAAGTAGAAAGAAAGTAAGAAAGAGAATAATCAAACAAATGGTACTCTAGCATTTCTCAAAAACGAAAATGTTAAATAAGTTTATAATGTTTTACAAAAATCTTAAAATAAGATCCGTTCTTTAATGTCGTTCCAACTATTGAATTAATTTTTCAATGGTTTGATCTATCATATTTGATTGGGAGCAATTTTGTGTGATTGTTAATTTTTAACCCAAACACTCACATATCAGATTATTAAAATGTTAATCCAACAAATAATCATAACAATATATATTGATAAGACAAAAATATAATTTCTACCGGAAGTTTCTTCAATATTTTACATGTTTAGCATCAGAGTCTATTCATAATAGTTTTTTTTTTCTCCCTCTAAAAAATCACATTTTGTAACTTTGACTATAAGCTCATGTTCATCCAAACATTTTAAAAAATAATTTTTTTGGATCCAATAAACTAAACACAGCTCTCGAAATGCCCTTTGAAACGTGCCCATAATTTTGTGTTACAATAAAACATGATAATGAAGTTTCACCCAAAATTCCAAATCAAAGATTTTAGTTTTTTTAAAAAACGACGACATTCTGTTCCATACCAAAAATATAATTATGGTCGTAAGAAGGGTGAAGTCAACACTTGCCGCCGATACAGCATTAATTTTATTATGCCAATTGAGGCACCAACCATAAAATAATTGTGCATGAAAAAGTTTAGCCTTTGTTTCTAATTTTGGCCCCAAAACATAAATGTTCTAATTTGGACTGTGGTTTTGATAGGTACTGCGATTTTGTTTGTTTGTTTGTTTGTTTTTTTGTTTTTTTTTAATTATTATTGCGCCATTAACTTTGCTTGGACTACTTCTTCATTCTGTAAACTACACTGTCAACTTGATTAACGCGAAAGCTTAAAGCTAAAGTGCAAACTTGAATTTATCAGCACGAAAAAGCAAAACAAAAATTTACTTCTTCCAACTTTCTCTAGGCTTACGCCCATTTTACCTTGATATATGTGTTATTATTCGGTCAAGCTCGAACTTTAGTTTTACCATTAAGACAAAAGCTACAAAGTAGTAGTATATCTATACTCTTTATTATTATACGTTCGTTTAGTATTTCAACTCCAATTTAAATTTTTAATTCAGTTTTTGTTTTTTTTTTTTTTTTCTGAAAAATCAATAAAAATTATACATAATTTTTAAAAAGTTAACCAACTCCAACTTAAAAATTTCAACTCCAACCGGCAAACCAAACGCACCCTATATTAAACGAGCTAAAGTGTTATCTTATGCGATTGACATGTGATATCTTCTTCTTTTTTCTTTTTTCTTTTCCCTTTTCTTTTTTCATTCTCTAATTTTTATTTATTTTTTCATTCTTCTGGCCATAATTGAAACTAAGTTTCTCAAATTTATCCCTGTCTAAATTTTTTTTCATATAACCCGTTCAACTATTGTTATAACATCTCACCAATAACTTTCTTTTTGATTCACTCTTTTTTTTCTTTTTTTTTTTTTCCTTTCAAATGTATATGACACGTGCTCATCACTAGTTGTTTAAAAAAAATTAAAAAATAAAATAAAACTGCAAGATTTAAACGGTAAACCTTAATATCATGAATAAATGTGAAATCATCTCTAAACTAAATGTATATAATCGTATAACTGATGGTTTTCTTTTAATACATCACATACAAAATTAAAACTATCAACAGGATAACCAAAACGTTACATGTACCAAACTATGAACGATAATAAGAAATTTATATAGTATGAGTTTTCTATCCGACATCCGTATTTATATCCAATATATTTAACTTTTTTTTTTAGGATTCCTGTAACAACTTGGTGCTCTACATTTATCGTTATGTAACTTTATTTGTAGTATGTTTTATTTTGAAAATCAACAAAAAAATATTATACATTAATGAATAAGTGTCACAAGACATTAGTCCTGATATGACATGTACCGAACTATATGACTGTTGGATAAAAAACTTCATCTACTTATATGTTATCACGCAACAATTCACTAAACAAGACAACTTTGTGCTAATTCGTCACAATAAGAATAATGTGAGGCATTTATCAATACTAATAATACATTTGCATTAAACAAATTTGAAATTGAGAAAGGAAGAAGGGGTTGGGGGCACCGACAATAATCGGATTATTGGTAAGCCATGTGGTAGCTGTAAAAGCCTAAGGCTTTAATTGACATTTTAATTTAACTTCAACTAAATTATATTTTTCTAACTGGATTTTTATCTTTTTCTGAAAAATCAACAAACTTTTAACTTAAAAATTTTAATTTTAACTAACGATTAAAACGAACACTAAAGGCAAAGCTCCTAAAATTTGTAAGGATATGAAGCCAATGGACATTGTCCGATGTCACCAATCATCAAACTCGCCAATTTGCCCCTCTCCTCTTTGGACCAAAATATTAGAAAAATTAAATGAGAACTATAGGATATATACATTAAAAAAAAAACTGCCGTATTACTATTATGTTTTAAAACTGTTTGAAGTGATTTTTTGGTTGGATATGACTACATATCATAAAAGTAATTACAACTATAATTTAACAATAATTTTATATTTAACTCCATCATATAATCTCTATATCATAAAAATACCTAAGAAAGAGAATTAAAGCTCATAAAGATAAGATATTCTTCAATAAGGCATGGAAAATTACTATTTTAATTTTGAAACGTAAAATTTATACATAAAAATATTTATTTGTTCCTAAAACGAGAATTTTTTTTTTCTTTTTGTTGAGATTTCTATAGCAAGACATAAAAAATGGATTAATAATAGATTTTGTTTTCAACTATTGATATATATAATGTTAATCATCGTATATAAAATTTATTTTGATACAATTTTTGATCCGTTTTTAAACATCGTTATTAAATTAGTGTTAAAGACACCGACTCTAATATTTACTTTTTAAGTACTAACTCATATATCATATTTTCATTGATTTATAAATCAATTAATATAATAATATTTTAAATATTTATTAATAAAAAAAATGACAACTCGTATTCATATATATTAATATTTAAAAATTAATATTAAAATTAATATTCTTAATATTTTTTTATTATTATAATACGAGCTTTAATTAGAAAGAGACATTAAAAATTGATAGAAATTTTTAAAAAAATGCCAATCAATTTAAATCAGACAGCTGTGTTTGATTTCACCCTCCACTTCTTATTCTTTGACCACAACTAAAAACCATCCCCTAATCAAACCCATTCTAATTTTAATCAAAGTTGACAGGCCATCATTTCGTTTCCAAAAATACGTTATCATTTTACTTAGAGAGAGAAAGAGAAAGAGAGAGAGAGTTTCATTTTCTAGTGTTGGAGCGTCAGAGGAGCCTTCGAAATCCGATACTGTTTCCCCTTTTTTACTTTATATTTTCCCCTTCCGTTTTAAAATTTTCGATAATTTCCAAACAAGGAAATCAATATTAAAAGAAAAAAAATAAAAAAAAGGAGAGAAAATTGACGAGTCAAAGTCAGTGGCGTTTGGAGGTAATAAAGGAGAAATCCAGGGGTATTTAGAAAGAGAAATTCTATGACAAAATTAAATGCCCATTTGCAAAAGGTGAGGGCGATCACATGCAATTATCCAGTACGTGCCGGCTCAGGGCATTCTTTTTACCCATACAAGATATAATTATTTAATTAATTTTATTATTATTATTTTTTTCATATCTAACAATAGAAATAGAAAAAAAAAAAAAAAAAAAAGAAAGAAAGAAACAATCAACGACGTCGCATATGTGGAGTAAAACCAACTCTCGCCGGTTACGGAAATCTTCTCCTCTTTTTTTCTTCTCGTATATATAGCGGGAGTCCGGTCGTTTCCACAGACAGTGGACTATTACACACACACAGACACACACACACACACACACACACACACACACATATATATATATCTATATATATCACATTTGTGTGTGTATATATCAGTTGGAATCAGAGCAAGGCTTTGCTGCTGATCGTGATTTTCCCTCGCTCTTTTTGCCGACACAACTTCGCTTCTCTCTGGTACTCTTTCTCTCTCCTCGCTCTATATTTTATATAATATAATAGTACGATTTCGTTATTACTGTTTTTAAGTTCAAATCTGTTCTTCAAATTGTCGAACTGGATTCGAAGGTGTGAATTTTTTTGGGAAAATTATTACGATCCGTACACAGGGTAGGGCAAGATCCTGCTATTTGCCTCATTTTCATGTTTTTCTTTGAAATTCTCTCTCTCTCTTGCTATGCTTCGCCTCTTTTCTTCTTTTTTTCTTTAATTTGTATTTTTTTTGGCGGAATTTTGATTTCTTGAACCCCTAGATCTTTCTTGGTTTCTGTTTTGCTGATTTGCTTGCTCCATTTTAGCCAAGGGAGGTAGAAATGTTTTCTTTTTTTCTGAATTCTTGTTTTCCTTCCGAATTTAGGGATTTTCGCATTGGGTTTTTCAAGAAAGAGGGAAAAGATCAAGCAGATTGTGTTACAGTATTAGTTTGTGGCTCTGTGTTGTTGTTGTGGTGATTTAGAGATCGACATGGTTGTTGATGTTCGCCACTAGATTCTGGTGCTTCATATCGTATCTACAAGTTCTTTGTGTGCAATATTGAATTCCCGATTTGTACTTTGCGAACTTCATCTGATAATAGGTTTTGGGGTGTTCTGATTCTCCAGAGAATTTTTAATTGGAATTCGTAAGTTGAAGTAGGAATGTGTGCTAAATGTCGGTGTTGAGACGGGCCAGGAAGTCACAAGGGCAGCTAGAGTTAGGCATAGAGGTGACTGAAACTGGAAGATGGAGATTTTGAATACGGATTTATCAAATCGAGAGGGTGTTCTGACGTCTGAGGGAATTAGTAGTTTAGTAAAAAGGGAGATATGTGCAAACTTTTCCGTCTCCTGCACATGGACTTTGTTGTCAAGAATAAAGACAGATGACGCTTGGGTTAAAATAGTGCTTAGATCCAGTTGCAAAGTGGGTGGAAAATTTGCTAATTAGATGTCAAATAAGTTGTTGCCTGTGCTTTGGGAAATCGTTTAGGATTCAATTTGGCTTATTCATGTGACATGCACATTTTATTTAATATCAATGTTTGATCTATAGTTGGACAGAATTGGTTACATAAAATTGGTGCACTTTAGTTGGTGTAATTCGAGCTTGAAATTTATTATTCTTTTTTGTTAATATTAAGTTTTTTCTGGATTTATATTTTGTGATTTTTTTTTTGTTTCAGACTTTGAGGCTATCAGTGATGTCAGAGAAAGCTCTTAAAGATCTCAATAACATACCTGGGTCCGAGAGGAGGAATGAAAACTCTAGTAAAGGAAATATTGCTAAGCATGTAGTTAGCAATACCAACGGAAATATGGAAGAAGGGCAGAAGAAAAACACTGTCAATGGCTGTGAAACTGTGAACTCTGGAGCAGAGATTGCAAATTCAGAAATAGAGTACATCGAGTCCGAGAACTTGAGTGATGTAGAAGATGTTGATACAAGTCTTAAGGTATTAGTTTTAGGAACTACGGCAAGGTTTTTTCTATTTTCTGATGGTGCATTCTATCTCTCGTATGATTAAACCTATAACAAGTCTGAGTTACAGATACTGATATGACATATTCATTTCTTATTTGATCTATCAGACACTCTTAGCTGGACTAGACTCGAAAGATTGGGTCTTAGTGTGTGAAGCACTTAACAATGTACGTCGATTGTCACTGTTTCACAAGGAAGCAATGCTTGATCTGCTGTAAGTCAAATTCTTTTTGGATATTTTGGTTAAAGACGAATAACGTATTACTAAATTGCCTGGTTTTCTATCACTAGATTTTTAATTTTAATTTTTTTTTCACTTTTTATCATTGTCCCTAATTTTGATATACAGGGGAGATGTAATCTCACTAGTGGTGAAGTCTCTGAAGAATCCAAGAAGTGCAGTTTGCAAGACTGCAATCATGACATCTGCGGACATTTTCAACGCTTATAATGATCTTATAATTGAATCATTGGACCCTCTGGTAACTCTAATTCTGTAAATTTTAGCCACATTGTGTTATCTTGTCCTCAATTAAAGATTCTTGTCCCTATATATGCAATTTATTTCCTTTCTTTAATTCCCCCTCATTATGCTTAACGGTGATGGATGCAGCTAGTTCAACTACTTCTTAAGTCTTCACAAGACAAACGATTTGTATGTGAGGCAGCTGAGAAGGCTCTGGTCTCAATGACCACTTGGGTTTCCCCCCTATTGTTGTTACCAAAGTTGCAGCCCTATCTTAAGAACAGGAATCCTAGAATACGGGCAAAAGCATCGATCTGCTACTGTCGAAGTGTTCCACGACTGGTAAGGAAACACTAACAGACATTCATTTGCTAATTATTCTTTTTGCTGGGTAGCTTCTTTATATAGTTGTAAGTTGACTTTTCGTAGGGCTATATTTGCTATAGATTTGGTTCTCTCCCCACAGACACCTTGTCATAGATGTACTAATGTGACTCTTATTTTTTAATTCCATTGATGAACATTTTTGTAATCTGTTGCTGATGGAGCTCCATAACATTCTGCAGCCGGAGACAATGGGAGAGAATAGTCTAGACCTTATTTAGATACTGATCGGTTTAATGTTTTTTTGGAATTTCCTTTAAGCTTTAGCATCTATCGACATAAATGTACAATTTACTTTGACTATTTGTTGCCAAGGTATTTACAGTTGTCCTTTGGTACCAACTCTTGAGTTTTGCTGGACATGAAGTCTGTTTTGCACTTGGTTTAAGATGATAGCAATGCATTATTTTTCCACGGAAAGAACAGGATAGTGTTTTCATTAGAGTTTATGAGACTTCTTGTTACTTGATGCCAATTATCGGTTTGCTGCTGTTTTTATACGTGTCCTTGCTTGGTAATAGGGTGTTGAAGGGATTAAATCGTATGGAATTGACAAATTAATTCAGACAGCTGCATCCCAGCTCACTGACCAGCTTCCGGAATCCAGGGAGGCTGCTCGAAGCCTCGTTCTTGAGCTGCAAACTGTTTATCAGAAATTTTATGATCTTTCGTCAGTGGCGGTGTCTGAGAATCCAGAGGTGAGTTCTTGGGAGAACTTTTGTCAGTCAAAACTCTCTCCTCTCAGCGCACAAGCTGTCTTACGTGTGACCAATATCTCTCGGGAGGGCCTCGTGATTGGTTCTTGACACGGGCTTAATTCAACACGTACTACAAGCCCTATAGTATGATTCCCTCCCAATTTACGACATATATGAGCTTTTAGTGAGCATAGTCTGTACCTGCTTTGGCATTGGTTTGTTTCATCATTTTCTTTTTTCTTCTTCTTCTTTTGTACATACCGTGGAGCATTGAGATGTTTGGAACTTTGCAACTGCAATTGAAGCACGTAGTTGAGCCAGAAATTTATGATATTGTTCGTCTATATTCTTTTACTCAGCTTCTTCTCCAAATTATGGATGTACACACTACTGAATGAGCATTATAGAATTCATGGCATTTCTGTCTGTTTCAATCGCTTTCCGATGTGCGTCGACGCAAGTTGGCGCCATGCTTCTCAACAATGAGATTGGATGAAAATTCATTTTATAAAGGCTATGGAATAACAGATCACTCTAGTCAAACACAATGCTATCCTTGTTGCTGTTGGATTATTATTCTTCTTAGATGGCTAAACCTCATCTTGCACTATTTTTTGCTTAGATGGATCACCAAATCAAGCGTTTGATCCAATAGCTTCCGTGCTTTAACTACTTGCTATTTTGGTTACGGATGTTTGTTAACGTTAGATTTAGTCTAAATCACATCGAAATAATAAATAAAAAAAAACATATATATGCAAAACGGACAAAATTTGTTACAGATCAGGTATTTTGTTCAGATCTACCGAAGAGTTCTTCGGTAATCTTTTCTGCCAAAATAACTAGAAAACTGATGACAGAATGCACTCAACCACCCAGTTTAGGATTTGATTAAATTATGGTGAAGGATATGTCTCATTGATATTTGGACGTCCTACTCATGCAATTATATCTTTAATCATATTCTATCTATCTTTTTTTTTTAAAAAATGATTAAGATGTTTTTTAGATGTTCATTTTGATTTCTGATTGGACGTCTCAATCATACTTCTTTTCTCAAAATAATAATTTTCTGAGTTAATCAGAGAGCTAATTGCACAGTTTTAATGCGGGCTTTAACATCTCACTGAATAGACATGTGTCTCTAATTACAAAATACTTTATTTGCATTTACACTAATAAACGGGGATTTTTTTTTTTTTTTTGGGGTTCTCTAAAATGCCTACATGTAGCACTATGATTAGGAAATGTGATTTTGATAGTCTGAAGTAACATAATATTTTGCTCGTATTTAAATTATGTAACAGATTAAGCTATTACAATCAATATAATAGATTATGTAACAGATTAAGCTATTACAACCAATATAATAGTGGGGATTCGTAAAAACAAAACAATTTTGATTCTTTCTCACCTCATAGAAAATATGTATATTGTCTCAATTTAAAACAATGTTTCGTTGATGAATGAAGAAATGTTATATCGGATTTGTCGGATTAAGTAAGAGACTAACTCAATTTTGTTGGATTGAATAGAATCACTCTGATATATATGTAATAATTTATTGCGAAAACGATGAAAAAAAAGTAAATTGAGGGACGGAAGAAGCAAAGTTGAATCCATATTCAACAGCTTCTATCTATTTTTTTTTCTGCCAAAAAAAAGTAAGCTATTACAGCCAATATAATGGATTATGTAGCAGACTAAGCTATTACAACCAATATAATAGTGGGGATTCGTAAAAACAAAACAATTTTGATTCTTTCTCACCTCATGGAAAATATGTATATTGTCTCACTTTAAAACAATGTTTCGTTGATGAATGAAGAAATGTTATATCGGATTCGATGGATTAAGTGAGACTAACTCAATTTTGTTGGATTGAATAGAATCACTATGATATATCTGTAATAATTTATTGCGAAAATGATGAAAAAAAAGTAAATTGAGGGACGGAAGAAGCAAAGTTGAAAAAGATCAAAAGATGACATTATTACAAGAATATTCTATTTTCTTACCTGCTCAAAATTAACCACAAACGGGTGTTTTTTATGATCCTTTGGCTCAATTAGGATTAGGATTTCATTTCCCATTTTATACATTGCGTTTTGTCTCATCATAATAATTAGATTATCTTATTAATTAGTTCAACAACTCGGGATGCTAGTGTAGGTTGTTTGTTTGTTTGTTTATTTGTAATTCCTCTAGTTGAGTTGTTACTCATTGGTCCAATTGGTGGGTGTGGTGCCGGCAATATTTAATTAAACTTCATGATGGTCCAAATTTGTTTAGTCAATATTTTCCAATATAAAAAAACAATTATCTTAACTTGAAACATCCAAAAATCAGATAAATTTTTTTGATTGAATTATATTAAATTACATAAAAATTAGTATTCTTATCCGTGTCTCTAAACTTTAAGGTCACTCGTATTTATCAATCTCAACTTTAAAAACTCCCAATTTGCCTATTGAATTTAACACCATTTTATCCATTTTATTAGAATTTCGATTAAAAACTGATAGAAAAAAAAGTGAGTTAAGTGCAGTCATGTGATTTTTTTTTCATTTGTTTTAAATATAAATCCTAACATGCTGAGCTTAGTAAGACTAATTCCCCATTTTTCCCTTTGTTTTTTACTAAAATTTTGATAGAAAGTATAAGATATGATTATATTCAAAATTCAGAAGGCAAAATAGATGTGATTCTAAAATATAAAGGGGATAGATGAAAATAACTCATAAATTATTTTAAGCTAACTAAATTGTTGACACAGTTGTAAATACTAGGAAGCGTATAGTTAGTTCTCTGCAACTTAGAATGCACGGTTCCCTCTCACTCTCTCTCCAAAAGTTGGAAATGGTGTAACAAACTATTAAAAGCGGCCGCAAATAGTTATGGCAAGTGACCTTTACTAGTGTGTGCACCGTTAATATTGCTACATGTATGCAATACCAACAGCTGTCTTTTTTTTTTTTTTTTTTTTAATAAAAGGATATGAGGGTGATCATATTATTTTCAGGTTTTCAGTTTCACAGACAGTAACTCCTATCTCTAGGTATGACAGGAAGACGAGTTTTTTATATTAATTTTTCTCAGTTGGCTATCCGGATCTATCATGTCATTATCAAACCAATGCTTCAATAGTCGAAACTGGAGCGAGACCTAAAAAAAAAACAACAAGAGTCGAACTTGGATGGACAAAGAAGAGAAGCTAGCAATCACACTCATCCTTATTAATCTATACACCCCTATCGTGTATAACCACCAGCTGGCTTATTTGAACCCCTTTCTTTGTTTAAAACAACAAACAAAAACAAAAACTAAAGTACTGATCAAAATCAAACTATAGATAAGTCACGTGATTCCAATTACGGCAAAAAGAAAAAAAGAAAAGCTAGCATACAAAAAAAAGTACATTGAACAAGAAGGCAAAAAGAGAGAGAGCGAGACAGAGAGAGAGTACAAAAAGATAAGTCTAAACTCAAAATGTCTTTAATCATATTTTTGTCTGGACTTTATGGTATTTTGATTCTCAGCTCACCCACTCCATCATGGAGACTAACCCAATGCCTACTAAATTATTTTTTTCCAAACATTTTAGTTTATTATTTTCATATCAGAAGTTTATAGGTTTATCTTCTTCTTCTTGTCCTGACTGATCAGGTTCTGTGTCTTTGGTAAAGATAGAAGAAACAAAACAAGTTTCTAAATGGTATATTCTACTTCTGATCTCCTTTAACTCCAGAACAAAATCTTTCATTTCCCCATATTTCAACAAGTTTGATATTGCAGAATTGTCGTTCTTATTGACCGTAGATTCCCGCGTCCACATTCGTATGCGAATTCGATCATCCGGGTCGTCGTTAAATTAAGGAAAAGCGCGAGAGATGTCGAAGAATCGCCATGATCACTGACCAAGTTATGACAGTGGCAGGGCAGGTTATGGCAATGGCAATCGTCTTGTCGATACTTTTGTTGTTTGTGGGAATTGGGATGTTGATCTTCGTCCACGTTTGTATCGTTGGGAGGGCTTTGAGAAGAGGATTCGGCAACTTGTCGGTGGCCTTGGAGAGAGGAAACGACGGCACTACTTTCGTGGGAAACACAAGCATGTCCAAAGACGACTTGGAGAAGCTTCCTTGCTTTGAGTACATAACCAAAGACACCGCAGCTAGTCCTGTGGATTGCGCCGTCTGTTTGGAGGCCTTTCGGGTTGGGGAGAAGTGCAGATTGTTGCCAATCTGCAAGCACAGCTTCCACGCCGACTGCGTCGACGCGTGGCTTTTGCAGACGCCGTTCTGTCCGATGTGCCGGACCAGCGCTGATTCGAGCAAGGGCAGTGGAGACATGAGCCTTGACATGAGATCAGGAGAGAGCCAGACGACAGAAAACATCAGTACTGGTCGTTTGAGTGATGTTAGGATTGAGGTTGTTCAATTTGGTGGCGAAATGATTGAGAACAACAATGAGTTTAGAGGGAACCAAGCAATGGGAAATGCAGAGGTTGGTAATTCCGTTTCTGGTGTTGAATTAGAGGAGAGACAAAGTAATACCGATAGGATTCCTCTTCCTCAATCGGTACCTGAATTAGCTGTATGATAGAGCGTGAAAACAAGAGAGAGAGATTACTTGACTTGTTATATATGTTACAAATGCCAAAAATCACCACTTTGGTAATGCAAATACTTGATCAGTGTTAAGATTATGTTGGTTTCTTTATTTTTCGTAAATAAGTTTAGATTATATTAGCTGAGGTTTATTGACACCTAACTATGTTAATTTCTAAACTTATCGAACAGTTGCAACATGACACAAATTGATAATAATCATGTTTAAACTTATGGCGGAAAGGAGGTTAATAGTCAATAGTTTAGGAGGTAATGTGCAAAAAATATAAGGCCGTATATTGGTATTGTTGTCACCCTTTAAATGGTGTTATACATTTGAGTTATGCAGCAACAATTCAATAAGTTTAAGGAGTTAAGTTGATAGAATTAGAAATTCAGGAGGCAATTTGCTAAGACGCGAAAAGTTCAGAGGGGAATAGTGCTAAAAACTATACCAGTTGATTTTAGAAAGTTGATTATGATACTTTAGGGAATTTCAAAAATAGTAGTATTAAGAATATCAATTTTAATCTCAACTTTTAAATACCAACTTATGTGACGGTGAGTTATCATCTTTTATTTGTAAATATAATTGATTGATGTTATAATCTTTTAAACACTTGTTAATAAAATAATAACAATTCACATGTTATATGTAAGTGAATTGATCTTTCATTACGGAAGTGTACAAAACTAGTTAAGTGTCTCTTGTGCTACAAAATGTAATATGGGTATTTGGTTTGCTATACTTCCCGCGAACGGGTTTTGATCGTGAAGCGATCATAGCCCAAAGCCGGACTAGCCCAGTTGTCAAAACTCAGCAAAGGTCCAGATTAAAATGTAGAAAAGTTAAGCACTCGGGATCAAAAGCAAATAGTAGCATTAGAGAACTCCCTAGTTTTTATTTAAAATCGAAATAAGATAATTTTTATATCAAAATACTCACAAAGATTAGACGAACAAAATTAAATCTATATATCATATATTTTTTTAAAAACACATTTTATTTTCTATATCATAGTTTTTTTTTTTCCAATTTATACTTTAACTAAACACATATTTCCAAACCAACTTCTAAAACTTCATCTCCAAAAGTCCCCCTAAAACGACCCTAAATATTTGCATCCAAATGTTACTCCCACACAGACTCTAAAGCACTTGAGATCAAATGCCAATAGTAGCCTGGGAGAACTCCCAAGTTGATTCTTGAGAATGCTTTTATTTATCTTTAATAAGTGTAAGACATAAATCCTTTACCATTAAAAAAAAGAAAAAAAAAATTGTCTCGTTCGACTGTGTGACAATTCTATTACCGCCTTATGTACTTGTGGCTCCTGAGCCCCAAACCACATTACCATTGGGCTAGTCCCAATGGCTTAACGATCCTGTATTTAATTTATTATATATTATGATTATAAGAATAATCTAGTAATTGTGTTTTGACAAATGACATTATCATAAATGTCGAGTTCAATCCCAAGTTCAAAAAATCACTTTATCACGTTCTCATATTTCGAACTTTGAAGCTCGTACTCAAATCCTTTATCTCCCACTTGTTAATTAAAATTTAGATATTTATGCAGAATTTGAAGTCCCACACCACAAAAACATAATTAAAACTATCACATGATGCTCTATAAATAAAGATACATTTTCTTCGACTTTCTTGATAGATAAATAAATGTAATTAGTTAGTTTTCTTGATATTACCGAAAATATAAGGTATATAATCATTTTTTTAATTAATAGTAAATATTGTTTTTTTAAAATTATTTTAATTATACTTAGCCTATAATATGATTGTTAAAGGTCCATGCAAAAATTAAGCTAAGTATAATTTGATAATGCAATGTACCAATGTGCTAATATGTCTATCAATGAGCAATTTCAAATTTCAATAGTTTTGTTAATTAAAGTTGTTATAAAATTGATAACATTTGGGCCTCTACAAAAATAATATATATATATATATATATATTTTGCGTGTTTAGCTCATCTTATTTTAGATCTGAGATAAATAAAAAATAAAAAATAAAAACTCATTTTTTTAGAATCCCCTTCCACTCAATTACACCAAAAAAAAAAAAAAAAAAATTGCACATCTAAATGTTATTTCTTTTTTTAAAGAAAGTGACTTTTTATTTTAAAACCAAAAAAAAAAAAAAAAAATTATATTAAAAGTAAACAAACGAACCAAATGGACCCACCTTTTCAAAACTATAAGGACAATAATAAAAGGCACTTGTGCTCCTATCTTGACAACTTAAAAAATCCGAGAGACCTGAAATAAGAATGTACCACGTTAAAAAACGCTCAAAATATAAAATGCACTTAAATTTCAACATTATTAAGAAAAGAATCTTTTATCTCTCAAAAAAAAAAAAAAAAAAAAAAAAAAAAACCCCCAGATAGGAGAGGAAAATGATAATTAATTAGCACGTTATCCTTAATTTAAAAAAAATATATATTTTCATTTTAAGAGTAAACAAATGTTATGGTCTTTTTCATTATTTCTCTTCTTCAGTTGCTTTATTTAATTAAAAAGAGACACAAAACACGAAAAAAAAAAAAGTATTCTCTTGGTTTAAAGACCGTTAACAATTCCAGATGAAATTTTATCATTCAAATTTAAAATTCTTAAATTTATTTCTCATTTTTTTTATTTTAATTTTTATTAAATTCAAATTTTAAATATCTATAACTTTCTTATTTAAAGTTGAAATAAGATGTTTTTTTTAATCATACAAAATGACGAGGGTAACAAAACAAGGTATACATTAAGGTCTATATTACATTATTATTTTTCCGAATACATTTCAAATTTTAACACTATTTTTTATATCATAATTCATTTCTCATTCATATTTTAAACAAACACACATTTTAATTTTAACTCACAAAACTCCGACTCCAATTGTTATTCTAAATGAGTCCTTAACAAAAATTAAAAATAAAATAAATAAAGAAAGAAAGAATATTGAAATTATGTGTAACTAGGGGCAGCGTCAGAAATATATCCCAGTAAGGGTATACATTAAATTTTTTTTAAGAATTTTTAATTTTAGTGGGAATAAAGCCATAAAATTATAACCATATAATTAATTTTATGTAAGAATTATTTATTTTTAACGAGGATAAAATGAAAAATATATGAAATTTTTTTACTTTTAATTGAGAAAAATTATAAAAAATTAAAAAATTTTCAGATAAATTTGAAAAAATAAAAAAAATTTCAATGAGGGCGGTAGCCCCCTGACCCCCACCTAATTCCACCACTACGTGTAACTCATAAAACCACTTACACGTAATCCTTTCCACGTGGAATAGCTCAAAAGTACATAAAACTAACCAAAACGAATAATAAATAAATAAACACGCTAATATCACGTGAATAAAAAATTTCAACCAACAAAACATGCGAATATCGCTAGTCTATAAAAAAAAATTTATCGTAATACGTGAAAACAAGTTTGAGTCTACATTTAGAATGCACGTTGAGTTGAGTTTGAACTCAATAATATTTTAAGGTTAATTTTTTATATTTTTTTAAAAATTAATAAAAATTAAAATTAATATTTAAAAAATTAATTAAATTTAAATAAAAAAAATTATTTCTTCTCAAACTTAATCTAAACATTAAACACATCATAAATATCCTCTGCAACCGGATATATATATATATATATATATATAATAAGAACGTGGCAGATCAACCCTTGGGGGACTGCGTGTAACTCATAAAACCTCTGACACGTATTTCTTTCCATGTGGAATAGCTCAAAAGCACATAAAACAAGCCAATAGGAGTAATAAATGAATAAACACGCTAATATCACGTGCATAAAAAATTTCAACCAACAAAACCCGCGAATATCGCTAGTCTATAAGAAAAAAATTTTCTCGTATTCAATACGTGAAAACAAGTCTGAGCCTATTGGAATGTATAATTGAGTTTACTTTATGATTAATTTTTAATTTTTTTTGAAAAAATTAATAAAAATTATTATTAATTTTTAAAAAATCAATCAAATTTAACTTAAAAATTTTATGTTATCTCAAACTTAACTCCAACACTAAAAACTCTATAACTATATATATATATATATATATATATTTAAGAACGTGGCAGATCAAACAGCAGCCCCAAAAAAGAGATAGAAGTACTTAAAAAAAAAATAGATAGAAGCTGTTGAATATGGATTCGACCAGCAAATCCGACACCGTGTCAGCACCACAGAAACGACATGTCGTTCTGTTCCCTTTCATCTTAGACTTAACTCCAACACCAAATATATATATATATATATATATATATAAAAGAACGTGGCAGATCAAATAGCAGACACAAAAAAGAGATAGAAGTACTTCAAAAAAAAAAAAAAAAAAAAAAGATAGAAGCTATTGATTATGGATTCGACCAGCAAATCCGACGCCGTGTCAGCACCACAGAAACGACACGTCGTTCTGTTCCCCTTCATGTCGAAAGGCCACATCATCCCACTCCTCCACCTGGCTCGCCTCCTCCTCCGCCGCCGCCATATCTCCGTCACCTTCTTCACCACCGCCGCCAACCGCCCCTTCATCGCCGACTCCCTCTCCGACACCTCTGCCGCCGTCGTCTCCCTCCCCTTCCCTTACAACCTCCCCGGCATCCCCGCCGGCGTTGAGAGCACCGACCGCCTCCCCTCGATGTCTCTCTTCACCCCCTTCGCCGAAGCCACCGAACTCCTGAAATCCCACTTCGAACAAGCCCTCCAGAACCTCCTGCCACGTGTCAGCCTCCTCGTCTCCGACGGCTTCCTCTGGTGGACCCTCGACTCCGCCGCCAAGTTCGGCATCCCACGCCTCGTCTCCTACGGGATGCCCACTTACGCCATGGTCCTCACCAGGCTCGCAATCCGCCACGGCCTTCTCCACGGAAACTACGGTGAGGATGTCATCACCGCCGTCCCTCCGCTGCCCGGGATAAAGATCAGGCGAAAAGATGTCGACACAGCGAGCTCTGTTAGTCACGAATTTATGGCCAAAGCGACCGAAGCGACATCGAGAAGCTTTGGGATTGTGGTCAACAGCTCCTACGAGATGGAAAGAGATTTCGTTGACTTTTTCAACCGGGAATATCAGTGCAAGGCCTGGTGTGTTGGGCCTCTTTGCCTCGCCGAGAAGAAGCAATTACAGAGAACTAACAAGCATCCATGGATTCATCAATGGCTGGATCAGCAAAAGGGCTCTGTTCTTTACGTGGCGTTCGGGTCTCAAGCGGAGATTTCTCCGCAACAAATGAAGGAGATCGCAAAAGGGTTGGAGGAATCGGAGGTGAATTTCGTTTGGGTGATGAGGAAGAGAGATCAGACGGTGGATGAGTACTTGCCGGAGGGGTACGAAGAGAGGGTGAGAAACAGGGGAATAGTGGTCAGAGAGTGGGTTGACCAGAAGGAGATATTAAAGCACGAGAGCGTTAAGGGGTTCATGAGTCATTGTGGTTGGAACTCGGTGATGGAGAGTGTCTGCGCGGAGGTGCCGATTCTGGCATGGCCGATGATGGCGGAGCAGCCGATGAACGCGAGAATGGTGGAGGAGGAGATGAAGGTGGGGCTGAGAGTGGAGAGAAACTGCGACGGGTTTGTGGAGAGGGAAGAGGTGAAGAAGAAGGTGAAGGAGTTAATGGAGGGAGATACGGGGAAGGAGGTGAGGAAGAAGGTCAAGGAAGTTGCAGACATGGCCAGGAAGGCCATGGAAGAAGGCGGGTCATCTTGGCTGGCTTTGGATTCACTCATTAACGAGACATGTGCATAGTAGGGTTGGGAATGAGGTTGCATGGTGATCAAGAACGTCATCTAACGAGGTTAGTTACATTATCATACATTATTTTATGCTTTTTTTAAATATATATATATTTAATATGACAATATTATAATGTGATGGTTAAACTATTACTGTGGTTTGTGTTTGTTTGTCAAGATTCTGCTGAGAGTGCTGTAATGAGTTTCTGTTTGGGAATGTTTTAGTGAGCTAGCTAATAAAATCAGCAAAAGAAAATTTGTTTTTAGTTGTTTCAAGTGTTGTAGACTTGTAGTATGATGGAATATGTATTTTGCTTATTTTTTATCTGAAAATATATATGTTGTCCATAAAGTGGTTCTTTTAATGTGCGCTTTCGATCTTCATCTACCTTTGCAAAAAGAGTAGTGTTATTTAGCAATATTAGTGAGAAACTCACGACCTATGTGTACTCAAAGTTGTCGTCCACGTGTGAAGTGAGGAAGACGAAGTTAGAAGGCCCCCGCATTAATTACACTGCCAGGTGTAGTCGTGTATTCAGATTCAGGCTATAAGTGTTTTCCTTGCAAAAAAAAAAAGGGAATATATATGTAATAAATATGATTACAATTTTAATTTATTAAAGTGTAATTTGACAATGACATTGTTGTTTTGATTTCCCATAGATCGTTAAAAAAAAAAAAAAAACACACACACACACACACACACGCACCACATTATCATGCTGAAAACGACTTCAGAGTACCGATATGATTATGATATCCTTGGCCATTTAAAGCAAATGCAACGAATTAAAAAAAAATTCGAAGAAAAATTGAAGATTTTTTTCCCCCCTCGCTTGGAAGAAAAATTGAAGAGTATTTGCACATACAAGTTCGTCATGCGAAGTCAACTCTATCGCCAAAAAAACTCGTCAATCCAAACTTTATATTGTGCATTCCTCGTAGAAAAGTGCCAAGACAATTTAGAAGTTGAGAAGCAATTTGGATATATATATATATATATATATATTGTGAAACCAATATGATATGTTGTTTCGAATCAATTTTTCAATAATTTGATCCATAAATGTACACAGATTCAAGAAATAACTTTTTTTTTTTTTTTTTTTGAGAGAGAGGCAAGAAAGAACTTTTTTCAGTTATATAATGTTATGAAATTAAGAAACGATATACGCAACAAGAAAACCGAAAAATAAGAGCACACAGATATACGTGAAAAACTCTAGATGGGAAAAAATCACAGATAGAGGAAAATAAATTCACTAAATCAAAAGATCAATACAAGAAGGAGCGACTACCTTAAAAGAATATAATTATGAAACTCTAAAATTACATCATATATACCAAAATTCTAAAACGTGAAACGGGTGTAAAATAGGTCAGGTCCATACCCTATCGGCCTGATCCCTCCGCTACCACCATAAAACTCCTAAAAAATTCTTATAATTAAATCTCCACCACATATGTCGTAACATGAGCATTTCGGGCCAGATCAAACAGAATTTGGGTCACCAAACTCTAACATATATCAAAATATTAAAACTTAATCTAACAATTAAAAACAACAAAACCTACAATTGTGGAAAATAAACAGCTTTACCGTAGAAATTCTCACTTAATTTTTCTTTTCTTTTTTTTAGTTTTTGTAAAGATTTATTGTTGTACTATTATTATATTTTTTAAAATGGGGGAGTGGGAAGCTGTCCCCACCAGTCCAAGGTCTGTGGCTGCTGCTAATCGACATGGGGACCGGAACTTAGTACCTGTATTTCATATCCTCTAACAGTGGGAAACAATCTTTTTTTACCAGCATACTATGTACAAATATGTCCCAATTGAATCCATTAAAAAGTCCTAACTTAGCAAAAAGAACAGTCCAAATCTCATTGTATTTTTGTTATTGTAAAAGGAAAGGGATGTCCATTAACCCATTTTTCAATAACAAAAAAACTGTTCAAATTTTTCAATCTTGTCTGCAACTAACCTTTCTTTGGACAATAGCAAATTTCCACTAATATTCAAAAGCAAATTGAGTTTTTTCAAGAAAAAAAGAGAACAAAATGATTTTTTTTTTTTTTGTCATTCTGATTCATTTGTTTGTTTTTGAAATGAAACTCTTTTTAAAAATTAAAAAAAAAATGAAAAGTCACTTTTTTTAAAGAAGAAAATTATGAAATAACGTTTGATGTGCAGATTTTTTGTGATTCTTAAAAAATTTCTGAAATGGTGTTTGTACATATATATATATATATATTAAAAAATCATTTGAAAATTATTTTTTGACAAATCTAATAAAATTGTATCATATTTTAACTCACTTCCTTTTTTCTTTGTGAGTTTCGGGAAATAACATCTTCACCATCAAGAGTAACAATGAGGCGAAGAACACCATGCATTGATGGGTGGTTGTTCTAGACAAATTCTCCACCCAACAAAAAGAAAATTCCGTTTTTGCTGAAATTAGAAATGGATCTAAATTTGTTCCTCGATTATTTATGAACATATTAAAAAAAAAAAAGAATCCTTTTAATCTGAGATGAAATGAAATGTATATATATAAATATTGTCGTGATACGAATGGAAACTAGAAAGGAACTAATCTCATAATTTGTTTTTATCACCTTTATGAAAAAAAAAAAGAAAAAGGAAAAGGATAGGGAATCAATTTGACAATTTAAATCAATGCATATACAGCATCCACAAGCGATTCACAACCATTGAAATAGGAGTACTGTTGCTGTTGTGTTTAATTTTTGGGAAAATAGGTCTTTTCAGCTTGGGTTTCTGGTGTGTGTACGTGTTTTTTTTCTTTTTAAAAAAGGATTTATGAAACAAAAACGTCGATTTTCTTTTTTTCCTAGTGCGGCAAATTAGACTTTTAACAAATTAAAATTGCAACTTGTGGTAATGTAAATCGAAAGCACGAATGATGGGTCAATTTTATGATCAAGAAATATCTGTCCAGATATTTATGGACGTGACTTGTCCAAAAACACAATTATTTGTTAGCGCTGGTTTGGGGGAGTTTTTCATTTTTTCTTCCTTCTTTTTTTGGTTGTCTTTTTTTCAAAAATGAATCAATTTCACTATTTATTTTTTCAAATGTCTATATTTCATTTTTAAAAAACTATAACTTTAAAAGTTTATAACTTTTTTTATTTTATATTTTTTATATTTTTTTCATTCTAAATAGTTAATTTCCACCAAACACACGTTTATAAAACTCAGCTTAACTCCACCTTCCAAAAGCCCGTCTCCAATGGTTCCCCTAATAGGCGGCGGCGGCGGCGGGTGGGGTGTGGAAAAGGAGGATTTTTGTGTGGCTTCTGTCCGTTAAGGCCGCTTATTTTTTTGGTGGCTTCTTTCATCACTTTAGAAACTTCAAGGTCTACTTAAATAAAAAAGACCCGACTAAATTATAATTAAATAATGGATCCAATTTTTATTTTTGTCAACATAAATTTAATGCCGCATAATTTATTGACCAAATAGATATTCCAAAGTTGGATTATAAATTATAAAAATTGTAAGGATTCTGCATTTTGAAAGGAAAATTATAAAAAAAAATAGTAAAAAAATGAAAGATATACTTACCGATTTATTGACGATATATTCTTATGATATTGTTTTTTCTTATGAATATTTTCAACTTTTTACCAGCACTTTAATGGCATGTTTACTTATCAGGAGTAGGGAATAAGAGTCAATCTCTTGTTTACTTGCTTATTTTTTTCCTGGAATGAGAGTGAGAATGGTGGGTCCCACACCAATTTGGGATTGAGGAATGAGATTGGTAATTCCATGCCCCCTTCGGATTGTGACTGTCATTCCTACTATTAACATTAAATTACCATTTTATCCTTAATTTATTCACAAAAAAATTATATTAAAAAATAATAATAACCTATATTAATTATTTTTATTAACTAAATATAATATATTTTTATTAACTTAATATTATATAATTATCCTATTTACTAATAACGTTCTTAGAGTAAATAAATAACTTTTTTTTTTATTATAATATATTACTATGTTTTTATTTTTATATTTTGTATACTTTACTTATTTTAATTCAAAATTTTTTTTTTACTCTTTTTAGTTTTTTAAACAAAAAAATACACAATTTAATTTTAATTGTCTTACTATCATAATGATTATTTTACTTTTGATTAATAGTATGATAATAAATAAATAAATAATTAATTATTTTTTTATTTTTGAAAACATAATAAATAAAGGGGTATACAAATAAATTTATAATAATTCATTCTGATTTTGGGTTCAAGTAAACGAATGAATGAGATTCATAGTGACTCCGATTCTGAATCCTAAAACCAAGTAAACAACTTATTCGGATTCCGAATCCTCACTCCGAGTCATATCCACTCTGAATCATACTCACTCCGATTTATACCCACTCCGATTATGCGTAAGTAAACACATCCTAAGGTTATTGCAGATAGGAGTTGTTTGGGATAAGAAACGTAACGAGACATTATATGTGTGACAATAGTATGCAATGACTAAATTTTTCAGTACTAACTTCTTCTAAATTAATACTGAGTAAAAATAGTATAACAATAATTTAAGATAACTATTTTTTTTTTAATGTTACACCATTCTAACATCATTGTCATGTTTAAATAAACACTATATTAAGTTACTAATTTCTATATATATTACGTTGGGTGTATGGTCCTCTCGATAGAACCATAGCAAAATTCATAAAATTTTTGATGATGTATTGTAGATGTTCTCAATGTAGAACCTTTAAATTTTAATTTCATATCAAACTATACCGTTCTCTTATTAAATTGCCGATTTTGACCATTTAAATGATAGCTTTACTTGTTTTGAGGCATAAAATGAACAAGTGGATTAAATTCGACATTTTATCTTAGAGAAAGCAAAGTACCTTGTATATATTTTTAATAAGCATTTAATACAAGATAAAAACTTATATATATATTTGAAAGGAAATTTATATATATATTAATAAGCTTTTAATATAAGATAAAAATTTCAAAAAAAAAAAAAAACCCTATTTACCTTATCACTTAGATTATCAAGAAATTGTATTAAATAGTATTTTGACACATCTAATTACCCTTAACGTTCTTTCATCCACACGTCTCCTTAATGAGCTTGTCCAACGCCTGCGACGACGACCCGCATTCTGCGACGGCCTTCCTGGCCATGTCTGCAACTTCCTTGACCTTCTTCCTCACCTCCTTCCCCGTCTCTCCCTCCATTAACTCCTTCACCTTCTTCTTCACCTCTTCCCTCTCCACAAATCCGTCGCAGTTTCTCTCCACTCTCAGCCCCACCTTCATCTCCTCCGCCACCATTCTCGCGTTCATCGGCTGCTCCGCCATCATCGGCCACGCCAGAATCGGCACCTCCGCGCAGACACTCTCCATCACCGAGTTCCAACCACAATGGCTCATAAACCCCCTAACGCTCTCGTGCTTTAATATCTCCTTCTGGTCAACCCAGTCTCTGACCACTATTCCCCGGTTTCTCACCCTCTCTTCGTACCCCTCCGGCAAGTACTCATCCACCGTCTGATCTCTCTTCCTCATCACCCACACGAAATTCACCTCCGATTCCTCCAACCCTTTTGCGATTTCCTTCATTTGTTGTGGAGAAATCTCCGCTTGAGTCCCGAACGCAACGTAAAGTACCGAAATTGCAGCTCCTAGTTTCTCAAACTTTTCGTCGAGCCACTGATGAACAAAATGATCATGTGGCTTACATTTCGCCTCCTGATCATCGTAAGCCAGGCAAAGAGGCCCCACACAGTAGGTTTTGGGCCCCCATTCTTTGTTCCAGTAATCGGCATACGCTGCTTCTATCTCGTAGAAGCTGTTGACTATCATTCCAGAGCTTCTTTCTGTTGCCTTTTGAGCTTTCATCACGAAATCAAGACCCAAAGGATCTGCTGATTTTGGGTCTTTGAACACAGCTTCAAAGTCGTTTTTGGTGACTTTAATCCATGGAAATGACGTAACTGTCACCAAATCATCTTCTCCGAGATCAGGACTCGTGAGAATTTGAGTAGCAGCCACGTCCGCGCAGACGGCCATGGCGTAACTGGACATACCGTAGAACACGAACCGTGGGAAGCCAAGCTTGGAGGCCGAGTCGTGGGTCCACCAGAGGAAGCCGTCGGAGACCATGAAGTTGACACGTGGGAGAAGATTCTGGAGCGCTAGTTCGAAGTGGGGTTTCATGAGCTCGGTGGCTAGGACGAAGGAGTAGAAGAGAGATATGGAAGGGAGAGCGTCGGTGCTTTCGACTCCGGCGGGGATGCCGGGGATGTTTTCCGGAAACGGAAGGGCGATGATGACGGCGGAGGTGTCGGTGAGGGAGTGAGAAATGAAGGGAAGGTTGGCGGCGGTGGTGAAGAGAGTGACGGATACTTGGCGGCGGAGGAGGAGGCGGGCTAGGTGGAGGAGTGGGATGGTGTGGCCTTTGGACATAAAGGGGAACAAAACGACATGTCGTTTTGCTTGTGGTGACGATGAGTTCATGGTTTTAGACCCCATCATTTTCTTCTTCTTCTTCTTCTTTTTCTTCTGCTCCTCCTCCTCCTCCTGTTCTTCTTTCTATCGTTCTTAATTTTACATAGAAAATAAGAGGATAATATTAGAGGTTTTTAGTCTATCAAATTTTTTTTTTGTTTTATATATAAAATGAAATGACGGTGAATTGTCTTTTTCGTACTGGTCAATTTGTTTACGAAAATAATAATTTGTTAATAAAATTACTCATTTATTTGTCACGTAAATTTTGTATAAAAAATCTACTTAATAATTTGAGTTTCTTATAACATCTTTTTAGGATAAATTTTTAGAGACAAAGGGATTTGTAAAATGATTTTGATAGATTCATAATAATATGATAGGAGAGAGTGAAGGAAAGAAAGTATAGAGAAGGAATTTCAAATTCCCAAAATCTCTCAATTTTAATCTCTTTTAAGCTGAAAAGATTATAATTTTAATCTTTAAAAATCCCTTAACTTTAATCTCTATACTAAACAAGAGAAATGAATTTTGTTTTCTTTTCTAATTTCTTTCATACCAAATATTACGAGAGAACGGATTAGTTATCTCTCTCGCAGTTTCTACTTCCCTTATTTGACTATCCACTACTTTCTTCTTCTTAATTTCCAAACACACCCTTAAAGGCATTCATAAATTGAATTCGTCACCATATGTTCACATTCATAAATTAAATAACAGAGATCGTGCAACACTTTCTATCTTCATCAAATAATTTTCAGATACGTCTTCGACTAGGAAAATAATTTATATTTTTTGATACGTCATTTTTTTAATTTAAAAATAAGAAATATATATTTTATGCCAAAAAAAATAAATAATACGAATACAAATTCAGACCTTAATAGCCTTCAATCATAGAAAACATGACAACAACAAACAACTATCATTCTAATATTAAGATTAATCCCTGGGACTTGTAAGACTGAGATATAAGTAAAACTTAGACTTTTTATTTTATTTTATTTTTATTTTGATTAGTAATTCACCGTCTAACACTCTTTCCTTTAATTTTCCGAACGGCCAACCACTCCCTTGCTCGTCTGTCTGTTTCATAAGTTTGCCGCCCTCATCAGAACCGTTTTGTCTGTCTCTATCCTACAAGACTTTGAATGAAGTGGTGTCTAGATTTGACAAAGTCAGAAATTTTGACGAAGGAACATTCTAAAAACTATAGTTTTTATTTTTCAAAATAGCGAAATGAAATTTTTAGAATTTTTAAGGGGGGCTATTTAGTAAATATAGGGCAAACATATATATGTGTGCGTGCGAAAAAGTTGAAGGGGCTTAGGCCTTAATTAATGCTTCTGTCCCTAATAGATTTAGAAAGAAAGAAAGGAGAGTTAATTAAGTGGATGTAGCAATAGATCACTAACTTTATTTTCTTTCATAATTTACTTTTTAGTAGGAATTTTTGACGTTGTAAAGTGTTTCTTATTATTTATTCATATTAACGTAACAAAAGCAACTCCGATCTCACTATATAAGATTCATAGAAATGCGATTCAACATCTGTTTTCATACGAAGTTGGCTCGCTTCGTACGGAGTTGAGAAGCACTTTTCTTGGTTTTTTATTTCAAATTCCGTGCTCAAATATCTATTATAGAGGAAGAGACCATATAAAGTTAGCAATTGATTTTTTTTTTAATGAAATAATCCTCCTTTTGAAAAGAAAAATAGTGAATTAATTAGATGAAAATTTTGAATTAATGAACCAAATAGAATTAATTAATGTAAGAACAAAGTAGGATTGACCTTGCTATTATTATTTCAGTAAATGAGAATAGATTCAAAACTCTTTTATACGTTGGCATTGAGTGTAAGAAACATAAAAAATATTAAAGACGAAAAAGTGATTGAATTACAAGTTCAACACTGACAATTGTAACAAGTTAAAAATGAAGTCAAAATTTAGTAAAGTGAACAGCTAATTAATTTCGACAAGTCCAATATGGATGGCAGAAAAAAGTGCTTCAAAGACACGAAAAGTAAAATAGAAAATATTAAATTGAGTGCACTGCAATTACATACTCAAATTTATATATCGAGCAAATTAGATAATTAAAACACAAAAAAATAAAACCAACCTAAACTTGCCAAAGAAAAAAAAAAGGTTAAAAAAACGACAACATATAAAATTGGCTGTGTTGTTTTATTCTCTAAATCCGTCACGAATAATTGTTTTAGTTCGTCAAGTACGTATCAAAACCATAAAACTTCATGTGCTCTTTTACTTGCACAACTTGTTCCGTGAAATTTGTGTTAAAAGTGTAGCGTGGACTAACATTTTCCTATGATTGGATGTACAGACTTTTAAAGAGGCCATTTAAAAACTACTTGAAATATCTTTGGAATCTTTTTCTGTTTTTTTTTTTTTTTTTTTTTCCCTTTCTTTTTACAGGCAAATATTAATTGAATTTTCATCTGCAAAGTTTCGATTATGTTTATTACTAATTATAGGAATTTCTGTTACTTGTGGATCCTAAGCAAATTTTTATGTTTACCTTCTAATTTAAAAGTACTTCTTTACTTGGCTACAAACTTAATAATCATGTTGATCCTTTTCTCTGGAGTTTAATCACTTTTTCACTTTTTAAATATTTTCATAATTTCTCATCCTCAAGTTTACTAAAAAATTCTTTTCACAATTAGCTAAATGAATATTATTATAGTAAGAAACACTTTAAACATCTAGAATTCCTATAAAGAAATAAAATAATAAATAAAAGATTGGTTCTATTGCAAACCCACTCTACTTTTAAGAACAAACTCTTGAAATCCGCAACTTAATTCAAAATCTAATAATATGATAGATAATGTGGCTTACAAAATGACAAAGGATACAAAAGAGTGTCACGTGCCCAACTTAGGGTCCACTTTTACATGTTATAGAGTAAATCAGTGACTATTGAAATTGAAATGACGTTTCCAAAAATTATTAATTTTTAATTTTAGGGAAAGAGGTTTGAGAAAATGACTTGATGAAGAAAGAATCAATAGAAGATACGCGTTCCTCAACCTTTGTCGAGGATTTTTATTTTTCTTCACTCCTCGGGAATGTGAATGGAGTAGTGCCATGGATTTTTATTTTTATTTTTGTTTCTATAACGATCTATATGACAGGAAGTTATTATTTTAAATATTGATAGAAACAATATTCTAGTATTTGTGGCATTCTTTTAATGAAAATTAAAGTAAATAATATTTTTATGAAAATAATTGAAATAAATAGTAAGATTTAAAACTATATTAAAATAACTAATAAATTTATCATGTAAAAAGAAAATTTATTAGGTAATTGATATATTTACAAGACGTAAATCAATCATTTACATGATAAATCTGACATAAATAAATTATTTATCTGATAAATATATTGTTTATTCTTAATATTTTAAAAACCTATTATTTACTTCAATTATTTTCTAAAAACTGCTATTTAAATACTTCTTTCTCCCTTCTTTTAAATACCAACAAATAAAGAAATGATAATCTATATATCACATTAATTAGTGTAAAAAAAATTGATATTACAATAGATGTTTTTATTATAATTCTTGTGATATATGTAATGAATCAACTCAAGGGAGTAGCTTTAAGTGCTTGGAAAAAGCTGAAACATGAATTTGTTCCCTTAGGTGGATGGTTCAAATATTTTTGAGTGCATGTTTTAGATCATATATACCTCAGTATAATATTAGCAACTTAACCTTTGAGAGTATTATTGGGCGGTAAAAAAAGAAAAAAAAAAGAATATATATATATATGACGAATGCAATGACATAACAAAGAGTGAATACAAATCCAACAATAAATGATCTACCTTTAAATTTGTGTCGTCCTTATAATTTGACATCTAGAATCTATACCTGTATCTCACTCAAAAAAGACAGAAAAAAGAAACAAGAAAAAAAAAAAAAAAACATGTCTATCGTTCGTACGTAGGTCACACGTTCAGAGACAGAAGAAAAATTGTAATAAGAGCGTGCCTAAGGCTATCAGCCAGAATAAAAGACTACGGATTCTTTTGGAACCCCAACGGAGTTTTGAGTAGGTTTTGATTGAAAATAAGTTAGTATTTTCAAAATATACCTTTAGTTAAAATAAATTATGATAGTTAAAAAGTGTAAAAGTTTAAAATTTATTAAAAAAAAAACTAGTTATATGTATCATATTTTGTTTTTGCCGTTATTTTATGTAATTTATTAAAAAACAAAAATAATCTTATTTCAATTTAAAATAAGAAAGTTATTATGCAATTTTAAAGTTTGAATTTTTTGAAAGTGAAAAAAAGAGATTTGGAGATATGAATAATGAAATTGGTTTACTTTTATGCTATATTTGGTAAGAGGGATGGAAAATAGACAGGAAAAAGAGTAAAATCTCTAGGTGATGAAAATGAGGGAGGTTTTCCCTCATGTTGTTTGGTAGAGAGAAATAAAACATGAAAGAAAATGTTTAATCAAATGTATTTTATAAATATAACATCATATAAATTAGGAGAAGATGATTGATTAAGGTCATATATAATAGGTATTTCACCAACATTTGTTTTGTTAAAAAAATTTCATCCACTTTTATTCCAAAAGTTAGAAGGATTAAAAAGGCACAATGATTTTCAATTTCCCTTCGTTTCCAATTTCCTCTCTACCAAACAACCAAAATTTTATTTTTCTCTCCAAAATTCCTCCTCTAATTTCATTTCTCTCTCTTTTTCACTCAATCAAACAAAGGCTTAAAGAAAAAGATAAAAAACTCCATCCATTCTTTTTTCTATTTTTTTTTTCTGTTGAATTAATTCGTACAAACAATTGTTGAACTGGTCCCAAAAGCATATAATTTGTAAAACGTGCAAGACTACTTCTACAAGAATCTAAATTGAAAAAATGGTTGAGATCATATGAGGTTGTCATATTCCAGATTAATAAATGAAAAATATAAATCTTACACATCAGTTCTTTCGATTAAAAAAGAGAGAAACTGATATAGAGGCTTGTAGATGTCACTTTGTGTCGTTTCTGTACAGGTGGACTATTTGTTTTAGTTTCGTCGTTTAGTCTTAGTTCTTTGTCGTTGGTGTCATTGTGTCGTTACTAATTTCCATATTACTGTTTAGAGCACACTGGGTAGTGTCGTTTGGTGTTATGTTTTGCAGCATATTAGGATCCAAATACTCATGGGAGCGTAGCTAATTTGGATATTGAATTTGGGAATGTTATATTGAATCAAAGTTGCGCCTCTTGATGGTTCAAGCTTGTTCAACCATGAATTTAAGCTTCTTGTTGAGTCAAAAAAACTTTTTTTTCTGGAATATATTAAAAAGAGAAAAATAGTGTTTTTCTGGAATAGATAAATAGGGTATTTGAAAAATGATAGTCTCAAAGTCTGAAATTATTAAGTAAACCAGGAGTATCACGTTTGCATGATAACGTGATACATCTGTTTAATAAAAAATTAATTTTGGAATAATTTGTCTTTATATAGTAATATTCTCTTCCCTATTATGAAAGTCATTAATTGTTTGGTTAAAATTGTCATAAATTCTCTATGTAAACCGGCACATATTTTTTTTTAGCTTCAAATAAGATTATTTAAGAAAACAAAAAAACATAATTTTTTCAACAGAAAAAACAAAATTGTACAAAATAAATGGTGAATCCAGAATATATACTTGAGTACATCAAGAACCATTCCAAATGACACGGAAACATGACAATTTGAATTTATATTAATACACAAAACACAATTTTAATTTGAAAAATAAAATTAATAAATATAAAATGTAAACGTAATAATATAATACTTTGAATGGTAAGATCATTTATCGTATTGAATAAAAAAATTCATTCAATAAAGTTTTTCCTCCTCACTGTTTAATCCTTGTAGATTACTTATTAATGATTAATAATTCTTTATTTAATTAACAATTATTGATTATTTTGTTATATAATTGATCATTAGTAATTAATCATTAATCATTAAATTTAACACTGTTGATAAGTCCTGAAAAATGAAAAGGGAAAAGAAATATTTGAACCAATATGGATCTAAATTATGAAACAAATTTAACACTGTCGTTACTAAAAAATGAAAACGACTTCAGAGTACCAATATGGTTATGACATCCTTGGCCATTTAAAGCAAATGCAACAAATTCAAAAAAAAAAAAAAATTTGAAGATTTTTTTTTCCTCGCTTGGAAGAAAAATTGAAGAGTATTTGCACATACAAATTCGTCGTGCGAAGTCAACTCTATCGCCAAAAAAACTCGCCAATCCGAACTATCGTGCATTCCTCGTAGAAAAGTGCCAAGACATTTTAAAAGTTGAGAAGCAATTTGGATATATATGTTTTAAGAAACCAATACAATATATTGATTCGAATCAATTTTTCAACAATTTGATTCATAAATGTACATAAGACTCAAGAAAGAACTTTTTTTTTTCCTTTTTTTTTTTTTTGAGAGAGAGGCAAGAAAGAACCTTTTCCAGTTATATATTGTTACGAAATTAAGGAACGAGATACGCAACAAGAAAATCGAAAAACAAGAGCACACAAATTTACATGGAAAATTCTAGACAGTTAAAGACCACAGGCAAAGGAAAAGAAATTCACTAAATCAAAAGATAGATATAAGAAGGAGCGACTACCTCAAAAGAGCATAATTATGAAACTCTAAAATTACATCTTATATACCCAAATCCTAAAACGTGAAATGGGTGTTAAACAGGTTAGGTCCATACCCTATTGGCCTGATCCCTCCGCTACCACTATAGACTCCAAAAAAATTCTCATAATTAAATCTCTATCAAATATGTCGTACCGCAAACTTTTTGGATTGGATCAAACAGAATTTGGGTCACCAAACTCTAACATATATCAAAATATTAAAATTTAATCAAACAATTAAAAACAACTAAACCTACCAATTGTGGAAAATAAACAGCCTTACAGTAGAAATTCTCACTTAATTTTTTTTTGTAAAGATTTATTGTTGTACTATTATTTTTATTTTTTGAAATGGGGGAGTGGGAAGCTGTCCCCACCAGTCCAAGGTCCCGGAACTTGAGTGCCTGTATTTCATATCCTCTTAATGTGGGAAACAATCTTTTTTTAGCAGCATACTATGTACAAATATGTCCCAATTGAATCCGTTAAAAAGTCATACCTTAGCAAAAAGAACAGTCCAAATCTCATTTTATTTTTATTATTGTAAAAAGAAAGGGATGTCCATTAACCCATTTTTCAATAACAAAAAAGCTGTTCAAATTTTTCAATCTTGTTTGCAACTAACCTTTCTTTAGACAATAGCAAATTTCCACTAATATTCAAAAGCAAATTGAAAATTTTTAAAGAAAAAAATAAAGCAAAATGATTTTTGTGTCATTCTGATTCATTTGTTTGTTTTTAAAATGAAACTCTTTTAAAAAAAAAATGAAAAGTCACTTTTAAAAAAAAAAAGAAAATTATGAAATAACGTTTGATGTGCAGTTTTTTTTTGTGATTCTGAAAATTTTCTGAAATGGCGTTTGTATATATATATATATTAAAAAATCATTTGAAAATTATTTTTTGACAAATCTATAAAATTGTATCATATTTTAATAAGATATGGATCTAAATTTGTTCCTCGATTAATTATGAACACATAATTTTTTTTAATATGAGATTAAATGAAAAAAGTTGTAGAATTTTAAAATCACATAAAAAGAAGAATTTTTTTGATATGAGATTAAATGAAAAAAGTTGTAGAATTTTAAATCTTAAAGTAAATGAGGGAAATTTTTTAATATGAAAATATTACTATGCGAAATAGGTTTGAAATTGAAATGAATGAAAGTGAAAAAGAGATTTTTTTTTTCTTCTCATTTTTAAAATGAGTGGAGAGCTTTTAGAAACATCATTTTCATTTTTAATATAAGATGTGCCAAATGTACACACAAAACAAACTGGACCTAGTTTAGAAAGACAAGATGGTGGATAGAGGGGATAGATATTTGGGACCAGAAAAATGTTTCTAAAATATTTTTATTATTCATATCTGAATGACCAAGGATGGTGTTAGCAATATCAATGTATACATAAGACTAATTTAGTAGGATTTTTTTTTTTTTTTTTGGCTTTGCTTTGAGCTTTATATCTTAATATTTTCAAAATTAAGTTCTAAATTGTTGCTAATTTATAAGTTAGTAACCACGGAAAAATTATGTGTTGCTACGTTATGAAAAAGGAATGGAATCAAAGATAGTGCACCCACACACACACACACACACACACACACACACACACACATATATATATATATATATATTGTCGTGATACAAATGGAAACTAGAAAGGAAGTAATCTCATAATTTTATCACCTTTATGGAAAAAAAAAAAAAAGAAGGAAAAGGATAGGGAATCAATTTGACAATTCAAATCAATGCATATACAGCCTCCACAAGCGATTCACAGAACCATTGAAATAGGAGTACTCTTGCTGTTGTGTTTAATTTTTGGGAAAATAGGTCATTTCAGCATGAGTTTCAGGTGTGTGTACGTGTTTTTTTCTTTTTAAAAAATGATTTATGAAACAAAAACGTCGATTTTTTTTCCCATACTTTTTTCCTAATGCGGCAAGTTAGACTTTTAACAAATTAAAATTGCAACTTGTGGTAATGTGAGTCGAAAGCACGAATGATGGGTCAATTTTATGATCAAGAAATATCTGTCCAGATATAAACGGATGTGCATTGTCGAAAATCACAATTATATTTGTTAGCGCTGGTTTGGGGGAGTTTTTCATTTTTTCTTTCTCTTTTTTTTTGGTTGTCCTTCTTTCAAAAATGAATCAATTTCACTATTTATTTTTTTCAAATACCTCTTTTTCATTTTAAAAAAACTATAACTTTAAAAGTTCATTACTTTTTTTATTTTAAATTTTTTAAATTTTTTCATTCTAAATAGTTAATTTCCACCAAACGCACGTTTATAAAACTCAGCTTAACTCCACCTTCCAAAAGCCCATCTCCAATGGTCCCCCTAATTGGGGGGTGTGTGGAAAAGGAGGATTTTTTTGTGGCTTGGTGGCTTCTTTCATTGCTTTAGAAACTCCAAGGTCTACTTAAATAAAAAAGACCCCACTAAATTATAATTAAATAATGGATCCAATTTTTATTTTTGTCAACATAAATTTGATACCGCATAATTTATTGACCATATAGATATTCCAAGGTTGGATTATAAAGTATAAAAAATGTGAGGATTCTGCATTTTGAAAGGAAGAAAAAAAAAGAAGAAAGATATACTTTCCAATTTATTGATGATATATTCCTATAATATCGTTTTTTATCATGAATATTTTCAACTTTTTACCAGCACTTTAAGGTTATAGAAGATAGGAGTTGTCTGGGATAAGAAACGTAACAAGACATTATATGTGTGACAATAATATGCGATGATTAAATTTTTTGATACAAACTTCTTCTAAATTAATACTGAGTTAAAATTGTATAACAATAATTAAAGATAACTATTTTTTTAATGTTACACCATTCTAATATCATTGTCATGTTTAAATAAACACCACATTATGTTACTAATTTCAATAAATTACGTTGGGAGTATGGTCCTCTCGATAGAACCATAGCAAAATCCGTAAAATTTTTTGTGATGTATTGCAGACGTTCTCAATGTAGAACCTTTAAATTTTAATTTCATATCTAACTATACCATTCTCTTATTAAATTGCCGATTTTGACCATTTAAATGATAGCTTTACTTGTTTTGAGGCATAAAATGAACAAGTTGATAAAATACGACATTTTATCTTAGAGAAAGCAAAGTACCTTGTGTATATATTTAATAAGCATTTAATACAAGATAAAAATATATATATATATATGTTTGAAAGGAAATTTATATATATATTAATAAGCTTTTAATATAAGATAAAAATTAAAATAAAAAAATTAAAATAAAAATAAAAAAACCTATTTACCTTAACACTTACATTATCAAGAAATTGTAATAAATAGTATTTTGACACTTCTAATTACCCTTAACGTTCTTTCATCCACACGTCTCCTTAATGAGCTTGTCCAACGCCTGCGACGACGACCCGCCTTCTGCGACGGCCTTCCTGGCCATGTCTGCAACTTCCTTGACCTTCTTCCTCACCTTCTTCCCCGTCTCTCCCTCCATTAACTCCTTCACCTTCTTCTTCACCTCTTCCCTCTCCACAAATCCGTCGCAGTTTCTCTCCACTCTCAGCCCCACCTTCATCTCCTCCGCCACCATTCTCGCGTTCATCGGCTGCTCCGCCATCATCGGCCACGCCAGAATCGGCACCTCCGAGCAGACACTCTCCATCACCGAGTTCCAACCACAATGACTCATAAACCCCCTAACGCTCTCGTGCTTTAATATCTCCTTCTGGTCAACCCAGTCTCTGACCACTATTCCCCTGTTTCTCACCCTCTCTTCGTACCCCTTCGGCAAGTACTCATCCACCGTCTGATCTCTCTTCCTCATCACCCACACGAAATTCACCTCCGATTCCTCCAACCCTTTTGCGATTTCCTTCATTTGTTGTGGAGAAATCTCCGCTTGAGTCCCGAACGCAACGTAAAGTACCGAAATTGCAGCTCCTAGTTTCTCAAACTTTTCGTCGAGCCACTGATGAACAAAATGATCATGTGGCTTACATTTCGCCGCCTGATCATCGTAAGCCAGGCAAAGAGGCCCCACACAGTAGGTTTTGGGCCCCCATTCTTTGTCCCAGTAATCGGCAAACACTGCTTCTATCTCGTAGAAGCTGCTGACTATCATTCCAGAGCTTCTCTCTGTTGCCTTTTGAGTTTTCATCAGGAAATCAAGAACCAAAGGATCTGCTGATTTTGGGTCTTTGAACACAGCGTCAAAGTCGTTTTTGGTGACTTTAATCCATGGAAATGACGTAACTGTCACCAAATCATCTTCTCCGAGATCAGGACTCGTGAGAATTTGAGTAGCAGCCAAGTCCGCGCAGACGGCCATGGCGTAACTGGACATACCGTAAAACACGAACCGTGGGAAGCCGAGCTTGGAGGCCGAGTCATGGGTCCACCAGAGGAAGCCGTCGGAGGCCATGAAGCTGACACGTGGGAGAAGATTCCGGAGCGCTCGTTCGAAGTGGGGTTTCATGAGCTCGGTGGCTAGGACGAAGGAGTAGAAGAGAGATATGGAAGGGAGAGCGTCGGTGCTCTCGACTCCGGCGGGGATGCCGGGGATGTTTTCCGGGAACGGAAGAGCGATGATGACGGCGGAGGTGTCGGTGAGGGAGTGAGAAATGAAGGGAAGGTTGGCGGCGGTGGTGAAGAGAGTGACGGATATTTGGCGGCGGAGGAGGAGGCGGGCTAGGTGGAGGAGTGGGATGGTGTGGCCTTTGGACATGAAGGGGAACAAAACGACATGTCGTTTTTCTTGTGGTGATGATGAGTTCATGATTTTAGACCCCATCATTTTCTTCTTCTCCTCCTCCTCCTCCTCCTGTTCTTCTTTCTATCGTTCTTAACTTTACATAGAAAATAAGAGGATAATATTAGAGGTTTCTAGTCTATCAAAAAAATTTTTTTTTTGCTTTATATATATAAAATGAAATGACGGTGAATTGTCTTTTTCGTACTTGTCAATTTGTTTACGAAAATTATAATTTGTTAATAAAATTACTCATTTATTTGTCACGTAATTTCTGTAAAAAAAATCTACTCAATAATTTGAGTTTCTTATAACATCTTTTTAGGATAAATCCTTAGAGACAAAGGGATTTGTAAAATGATTTTGATAGGTTCATGGTAATATGATAGGAGAGAAAGTGAAGGAAAGAAAGTAGAGAGAAGGAATTTCAAATCCTCAAAATTCCTCAATTTTAATCTCTTTTAAGCTGAAAAGATTATAATTTTAATCTTTCAAAATCCCTTAACTTTAATCTCTATACTAAATAAGAGAAATGAATTTTGTTTTCTTTCCTAATTTCTTTCATACCAAATAATATGAGAGAACGGATTATTTATCTCTCTCGCAGTTTCTATTTCCCTTATTTTGACTATCCACTACTTTCTTCTTCTTAAGTCCCAAACACACCGTTAAAGGCATTAATAAATTGAATTCGTCATCATATGTTCACATTCATAAATTAAATAACAGAGATCGTGCAGCACATTCTATCTTCATCAAATAATTTTCAGATACGTCTTCGACTAGGAAAATAATTTATATTTTTTTGATACGTCATTTTTTTAATTTGAAAATAAGAAATATATATGTTATGCCCAAAAAAAATGACAATATGAATACTAATTCAGACCTTTACAGCCTCCAATCATAGAAAACATGACAACTATCCTTCTAATATTAAGATTAACCCCTGGGACTTGTAAGACTGACATATAAGTAAAATTTAAACATTTTTTTTTTTTAATAGTTCTCTGTCTAACACTCCTCTTTAATTTTCCGAACTACCAACCACTCCCTTTTGACGAAGGAACATGCAAAAACTATAGTTTTTATTTTCAAAATAATGAAATGAAATTTTTATTAGAATTTTTAAGGGGGCTATTTAGTAAATATTGGGCAAACATATATGTGTGTGTGAATGAAAAAGTTGAAGGGGCTTAGGCCTTAATTAATGCTTCTGTCCCTAATAGATTTAGAAAGAAAGAAAGGAGAGTTAATTAAGTGGATGTAGCAATAGATCACTAACTTTATTTTCTTTCATGATTTACTTTTTAACAGGAATTTTTGACGTTGTAAAGTGTTTCTTATTATTTATTCATATTAACAAAAGCAACTCCGATCTCACTATATAAGGTTCATAAAAATGTGATTCAACGTCTGTTCTCATATGAAGTTGAGAAGTACTTTTCTTGATTTTTTATTTCAAATTTCCGTGCTCAAATATCTATTATAGAGGAAGAGACCCTATAAAGTTGGAGCAATTGATTTTTTTTTTAATGAAATAATACTCCTTTTAAAAAGAAAAATAGTGAATTAATTAAATGAAAACTTTAAATTAATGAACCAAATAAAATTAATGTAAGAACAAAGTAGGATTGACCATGCTATTATTATTTCAGTAAATGAGAATATAGTAAAAACTCTCTTAAACGTTAGTTTTGAGTGTAAGAAACATAAAAAATACTAAAGAAGAAAAAGTGATAGAATTACAAGTTCAACACTGATAATTGTAGCAAGTTAAAAATGAAGTCAAAATTTAGTAAAGTGAACAGCTAATTCATTTCGACAAGTCCAATATGGATGGCAGAAAAAAGTGTTTCAAAGATAGAAAATGAGACACGAAAAAATAGAAAATATTAAATTGAGTGCACTGCAATAAAACCAACCTAAACTTACAAAAGAAAAAAAAAATGTTAAAAAAAATGAAAACATATAAAATTGGCTTTGTGTTGTTTTATTCTTTAAATCCGTCACGAATAATTTTTTTAGTTCGTGAAGTACGTATCAAAGCCATAAAACTTCATGTGCACCTTTACTTGCACAATTGTTCCGTGAAATTTGTGTTAAAAGTGTTGTGTGGACTGACATTTTCCTGTGATTGGATGTATATAGACTTTTAAGGAGGCCATTTAAAAACTACTTGAAATATCTTTGGAATCTTTTTCTGTTTTTTTTTTTTTTTTTTTTTTTTTTTTTTTTTTTACAGGCAAATATTAATTGAATTTTCATCTGCAATAGTTTCGATTATGTTTATTACTAATTATAGGAATTTCTGTTACTTGTGGATCCTAAGCAAATTTTTATGTTTACCTTCTAATTTAAAAGTACTTCTTTACTTGGCTACAAACTTAATAATCATGCTGATCCTTTTCTCTGGAGTTTAATCACTTTTTCACTTTTTAAATATTTTCATAGTTTCTCATCCTCAAGTTTACTAAAAAATTCTTTTCACAATTAGCAAAATAAATATTATTATAGTAAGAAATACTTTAAACATCTAGAATTCCTATAAAGAAATAAAATAATAAATAAAAGATTGGTTCTATTGCAAACCCATTTTTAAGAACAAACTCTTGAAATCCGCAACTTAATTCAAAATCTAATAATATGATACATAATGTGGTTTACAAAATGACAAAGGAGACAAAAGAGTGTCACGTGCCCAACTTAGGGTTCACTTTTACATGTTATAGAGTAAATCAGTGACTATTGATATTGAAATGACGTTTCCAAAAATTATTAATTTTTAATTTTAGGGAACGAGGTTTGAGAAAATGACTTGATGAAGAAAGAATCATTAGAAGATACGTGTTCCTCAACCTTTGTCGACCTCCACTATTGTCATTTCTATTTTTCTTCACTCCTCGGGAATGTGAATAGAGTTGTGCCACGGATTTTAATTTTAATTTTTGTTTCTATAACAATCTATATGACAGAAGTTATTATCTTAATATTGATAGAAACAATATTCTCGTATTTGTGGCATTCTTTTAATGAAAATTATAGTAAACAGTATTTTTATGAAAATAATTGAAATAAATAGTAAAATAACTAATAAATTTATCATGTAAAAAGAAAATTTATTAGGTTATTGTTATATTTACAAGACAGTGGTAAATCTGATATAAATAAATTATTTATTTGATAAATATACTATTTATTTTTAATATTTTAAAAACCTGTTATTTATTTTATTTATTTTCTGAAGCTATTTAATTACTTCTTTCTCCCTTCTTTTAAATGCCAACAAATGAAAAAATGATAATCTGTATATCACATTAATTAGTATAAAAAAAATTGATATTACAGTAGATGTTTTTATTATAATTCTTGTGATATATGTAATGAATCAACTCAAGGAAGTAGCTTTAAGTGGTTGGAAAAAGCTGAAACATGAATTTATTCGCTTTGGTGGATGGTTCAAATATATTTGAGTGCACGTTTTAGATCATATATACCTCAGTATAATATTAGCAACTTAACCTTTGAGAGTATTATAGAGCGGTAAGAAAAGAAAAAAAAAAGAATATATAAATATATGACGAATGCAATGACGTAACAAAGAGTGAAGACAAATCCAACAATAACTGATCTACCTTCAAATTCGTGTCGTCCTTATAATTTGACATCTAGCATCTATACCTGTATCTCTTTCAAAAAAGACAGAAAAAAATTTATAAAAAAAAAAACACACACACATGTCTATCGTTCGTACGTAGGTCACACATGCAGAGATAGAAGAAAAATTGTAAAAAGAGCGTGCCTAAGGCTATCAGCCAGAATAAAAGACTACGGATTCTTCTGGAACACCAATGGAGTTTTGAGTAGGTTTTGATTGAAAATAAGTTGGTATTTTCAAAATATACATTTGATTGAAAATAAATTGTGATTATTAAAATGAGTAAAAATTTAAATTTTCTCATAAAAAAAAATATATATAGATCTTATTTTATTATTATCGTCATTTATGTAATTTATTAAAAATAAAAATAATTTCATTTCGACTGAAAATAAGAAAGTTATTATGAACTTTTAAAGTTTGAATTTTTTGAAAGTGAAAAAAAGAGATTTACAGATGTGAATAATAAATTGGTTTATTTTTATGCTATGTTTGGTAAGAGGGATGGAAAATAGACAGGAAAGAAGAGTAAAATCTCTAGGTGATGAAAATAAGGGAGGTTTTCCCCCATGTTGTTTAGTAGAAGAGAAAGAAAATATTTAATCTAATGCATTTAATAATTATAACCTCATATAAATTAGGAGAAGATGATTAATTAAGGTCATAATAGGTATTTCACCAATATTTGTTTTGTTAAAAAATTTTCATCCACTTTTATTCCAAAAGTCAGAAGGATTAAAAAATGGTGAGGTACAATGATTTTCAATTTTTTTTCCTTTCCAATTTCCTCTCTACCAAATAACTAAAATTTTATTTTTCTCTCCAAATTCCTCTAATTTCATTTCTCTCTCTTTTCACTCAATCAAACAAAGGTAAAAAAAACTTATAGAAAAGTCCGTCCGGAGTATGGACCCTACATATTCTTTTTTCTATATATATATATTTTTTCTGTTGAATTAATTCGTACTAAACAATTGTTGAACTGGTCCCAAAAGCATATAATTTGAAAAACGTGCAAGACTACTTCTACAAGAATCTAAATTGAAAAAATGGTTGAGATCATATGAGGTTGTCATATTCCAGATTAATAAATGAAAAAAATAAATCTTATACATCAGTTCTTTCGATTAAAAAAGAGAGAAACTGATACAGAGGCTTGTAGATGTCACTTTGTGTCGTTTCTGTACAGATGGACTATTTGTTTTAGTTTCGTCGTTTAGTCTTAGTTCTTTGTCGTTGGTGTCATTGTGTCGTTACTAATTTCCGTATTACTGTTTAGAGCACACTGGGTAGTGTCGTTTGGTCTTATGTTTTGCAGCATATTAGGATCCAAATACTCATGGGAGCGTAGCTAATTTGGATATTGAATTTGGGAATGTTATATTGAATCAAAGTTGAGCCTCTTGATCGTTCAAGCTTGTTCAACCATGAATTTAAGCTTCTTGTTGAGTTAAAAGTACTGTTTTTTTCTGGAATATATTAAAAGGAGAAAAATAGTGTTTTCCTGGAATAGACAAATAGAATATTTGAAAAATGATAGCCTCGAAGCTTGAAATTATTAAGTAGACCGGGAACATCACATTTACATGATAACATGATACATCCGTTCAATTAGAAATTAATTTTAGAATAATTTGTCTTCATATAGTAATATTCTCTTCCCTATTATGAAAGTCATTAATTGTTTGGTTAAAATTGTCATAAATTCTCTATGTAAACCGGCACATATTTTTTTTTAGCTTCAAATAAGATTATTTGAGGAAAAAAAAAACATAATTTTTTCAACAGAAAAAACATAATTGTACAAAATAAATGGTGAATCCAGAATATATACTTGAGTACATCAAGAACCATTCCAAATGACACAGAAACATGACAATTTGAATTTATATTAATACACAAAACACAATTTTAATTTGAAAAATAAAATTAATAAATATAAAATGTAAACGTAATATATAATACTTTGAATGGTAAGATCATTTATCGTATTGAATAAAAAAATTCATTCAATAAACTTTTTCCTCCTCACTGTTTAAGCCTTGTAGATTACTTATTAATGATTAATAATTATTTATTTAATCAACAATTATTGATTATTTTGTTATATAATTGATCATTAGTAATTAATCATTAATCATTAAATTTAACACTGTTGATAAGTCCTAAAAAATGAAAAGGGAAAAGAAAAACAAGTTTTGGGTTGTGGTTGCATGTATGGCATAGCTTAGTACTAATATTACATAAGATTCTATCAAAAACACAGAGTTTGAATCCAATCTCCAAATTATATTTGGGCCTTTTCCTTAGTTTTTATGAACATATAAATGTACCCTTAATTATAAAATTAAGTATATTTTGCGGGCTATTTACATATACATTATGTATTCTGTTTTTCATGTATAAACAACAGGTTGTTAATAGTTAAACCATTTCTGTCGTTCGAGTATATAACAGGTTGTTTTTTGGCTCTTGTCCTTTGTTGATGCAAAGAGCCAAAAACAAAGCACGACAGAACATTCACAATGACATTTGTTCTGTAAAAGTAAATTAAAATATTTACAAGGTTGAGCTTGCAAGGGCCGGCAACAAAAATTTATCTGTTAAAAAACAAACGGAAGATATTGTATTTATCTATATCTTCGTTTTGGACGATACATCCAAATTTTCCCAATCAATTTTCACATGCAAACAAAAGCTAAGATTATGGATTTCTCTATGGAGTTTTAGATTGCAACTCAATAACAAAAGGGATATGGGAGCAAATTATTATTATTTTTTAAATTAATGTTATAAGTTTTGTTAATTAAAAAAATAATCATTTTTTTAAATGTTTAATCGATCATGTATCAATATCAATATATATTTTTATTGGTCAATAACTGCTTAATTATAATCAATCATTGATAGACCGAATAAATCCTTTTACATTTTAATAAACTTCCGATCATTTTCTTAAGTAAAAGGAAAAAAATAAGTGGCCATTATTTTTTAAAACATAATTTTTCCCTAATAAAATAATTTAACATTTCTCCGCTTTTTCAGATACTTCCACAGCTAAAGAATTCCAAACATTCTGGACAACCATAATCACACACAAAAAAATTTCTCTCTATGTTTGTTATGATTTTGGCTGTTTCCATGAAATGTCACGCCTAGAAAACCTTTTCTTTGATCTTGAAAACTTATATTAACATGCTATAATTACACATATAGGCAGCTTTTGACTTGGATCATTTCTTGTTCTTCATATTAAAACTATGCCATGAAAATGCTCACATTGAATTCTCACAAATTGGATACTCTCATCCTCTTCTTCTTCTTCTTCTTCTCGCTCCTCCGAGTATTCGCCGATAATGCCGAGGTTTCTAAGCATTCTTCAGGTGGCTGCAGCCTCGACCTCTCAACAACTTTGTTCAGTTCAAACTGTGAAGGAGGAGATTGGGGAGGATTCCTACAAAAGAGCTGCTGTGGAGCTGCATTTGGCGACTACCTCTACGCGTTGAGCGAAAGGGCGAACAGAACCGGAAGGCTGTTTTTGAACTCCAACGAGCAGAGCAGTTGTTTAGACTCACTCATCAAGTCTCATGGAAACATTTCTGGCTGTGGAATTGAGAACCTAGTCAGCGGTATTGGTGGCTGCTCAGACTTCTCTGTCGCCGATGTTGCCGCTAAATTGGGAGATAAGTTGAGGAGTTTGAGCGAAAAGTGTGAATTTCCGAGTTCCGAGGGATCATGGGGGAAATCTTGTGATTCTTGTGTGAAAGGTTGGGAAGACATTAAGGAAATCAATTCAACATATGGAGACACAAAGTCTGCGGAGATCGAAACCGATATCTGTAGGTTTGCTGTGATGGTGTCATTTACTAGTACCAGGATTGAAGATAAAACATTTTTCAGCTCCTTTTCTAGATGTCTAGGGGAAAAAATAGTCGACTCTGGTATGTTTCTTAGTGGTACTTTTTCTCCACGTATTCCTTTTTATCAACTCTAACCGCGAGTTATGTTCTGCAACTTAATCTTGTTTATAATCCGTATGCATTTTCCGTTACGTGGTTTGAAGAACAAGAGCATAGGAGGACGACAAAGATCCGAAAAGGTGATTCTCCGATCTTTTATTCGATCACCAAATACAATTTATCGGCGAATATTTAATGAAAGGATTATTGAGACGAGAGTATTTGTGGATTTAGGTGTGTTGATTCTAGTAGGAGGCCTCATTGGGGTTGCGGTGATGATATTGATTTCCGCTTGGCTCTTGCATAGAAGATATATCAAATCAATTGCCCTAACAAAATCTCATGGTACGCTCTAAAATATTTCAAATTGAAATCAGAATCAACAGCATTTTTCCTAGATGCGTCATAAAAATATAACATATTTGTTGTTGGTTGCTTATTCACATGACAGTATTTAAGGATGTTCTTACAAAGGAGCCTGGTTGCCCAAGAGTTCCAATCAGGGAAGTGTATTCTGCGACGAACAATCTTAGCGAAGCGAATTTAATTGGCGAAGGGGCTGCTGGTGAGAACTCTGTCTAGTATGCACAAAGAAAAGTGTAATTGTAGATCTGTCTTGAAACGTGCGTGTTTGTTATAATATCAGGAAAGGTCTATAAAGGGATGCTGTCAAATAAGCAGCCCGTTGCTATCAAGCACATCGTTGATGGCGAAGACGTCGAGACATTTGTCAGAGAAGTAACAAGCTTGTCACACATCAGACACCCGGACCTCGTCTCTTTGTTGGGTTATTGTTTAAGGAAAGATGATTGTTTCCTTGTCTATGAGCTTTGTCCAAATGGAAACCTCTCAGAATGGCTTTTCGGTAAAGATAATGTCCTATCTTGGATCCAAAGGCTTGAGATTGCAGTCGATAGTGCCCGAGGTTTATGCTTTCTTCACACGTACTCGGAAGGCTGCATCGTCCACCGTGATATCAAGGTTTAGACTGTCCTAATTCTATCCTATAGCCCTTTATCTGGTTGATTGAGTTTATATTCACCTTATTAACAGTCTTCAGAATGAGCTACAAAATTGCGTTTTGGATTAACAACATAGTAAGTACCAACTTGTACAACTGTTCTTGCAGCCTACTAACATTCTTCTGGGGGAAAACTTTCAAGCCAAGTTATCGGACTTCGGATTGTCCAAGGTTATAGACCACGGTGAAACCTATGCCAGTTCGGAAGTGAGAGGAACTTTTGGCTATGTCGATCCTGATTATCGAAGCAACCGCCGTGTAAAATCATCGGGAGATGTGTACAGCTTTGGTGTTGTACTTCTACAGATCATCTCAGGCAAGAAGGTTATCAATATGAATCTGCGGAAACCAATGCCATTAAACAAAATGGTAGGAAACCATTTTTACTCCTTTATTTATGATTCCATCACATCCCAGATCAGGATTTTCGCAGTTTAGTTTTTCAAATTAACTCATTCGAAATGTTTTTTTTGTTTTTTTTTGCTAGGCAAAAGTTTTAACGAGAGGTGGTAATATTACTGATTTTGCGGATCCTAAACTAGAAGGAGAATACTCAGCGGAAGCTTTTGCTCTGATACTAGAGCTGGCTCTTTCATGCACATCACTCAAGAGACAACGTCCATCAATGGAGGAGATTGTTGTTAAGTTAGAAGAGGCACTTGACATTTCAACAAATGCCAAAGCCTCTACTCCTGAAACTACACCACAAAGAACTGCCTGATTTCTGTTCTTGAAAAGTTGGAAAAGTCTAATATGAGTTTACATCTTTTTTTATGAAAAATAAGAGCTATAGTTTGATGTTTGAAATTACCATGTATTTTGCATGTCTGGAGTGTATGTGCAGCAAAAGAGTAAAAAAAAAGAAGAAGAAGAAGAAGAAGAAGAAGAAGAAGAAGAAGTTCACATCCAATAGATGTTCCAAAAACATGGCCAGTTGGCCCAACCATAGATGCAGATGCAAAAGCCAGAAAAAAGCTCTTTATACACGCTGCAATTCAACTTGTCCAAAAACTCCATTTTAGTCATCGGGTTCAACTAGAATTCTCTAGTAGGGTAAAAGTTTTTTTAATTTTACCCTATAAACCGTCAAATTTTCATAAAATTCTGTTGAATTGTTTACTTTTGTTATGATGTCTTTGGTACACCGTTTTGAAATGTTTAGTTTAAAATGATATCAAAAAGGTATCAATTCAACTTAAAATAGATTTTCATCAAATTCTATTGAATTGTTTACTTTTGTTATTATGTGTTTGCAATACTATTTTGAAATGTTTAATTTAAAATGATATAGAAAGGTTTCAATTCAACTTAAATTGTTTCTACTTTGAAATTCAAACGTTTCGAGATGAAATCTTTTCCGAAACAATAGCTAGCCAACCATGCCATGAACGGTCGACAAGAGTGCTGCTTCTGTCTTCTCTATATCATGATACCGAAGCCAAGGTAATCAACGAAGGGCACGAGGGAACAGTTTCATATTTCAGAACTAAATGCCTAACATAAACTTAATTTGATACAATTTTAAAGCAATTTGATGGTTTAAGATTTTCTCACAAATAATCTACATATATTTTTTTATTTATACAAACAGTAGTCAATTCATGTTCTAGGATGTTATTTTACATGGGCCCTTATAAATATAGGCCTAGCCCAAACTACCTAATGGGCCCAAAGCTTCAAAGCCCATTTGGCCCATTTGGATTTTTTTATTTTTTTTATTTTTTTTGGGCAAACCTCTTGGATGATGAACTTAAACCCTAACGAGTCACTGACAGTGAAGATTCCTTTCCGTTGTGCTGATCTTAAACCCATTTCTTCACACACAAACAAACCCATTTTCAATACATTCTTCGCTTAAACAACAATGGCGTTTGTTGCTTTATCGAAGCGACGTCAATGGCGGCCACGGGTCTTCCCCAACCTTCCCAGAATCTCAGACCCTTCCCCGATCTATCACCTCCGCCTCTTCTCCTCGAGCCCAGAAGACCCAACTCCGACACTGGAAAAAATCCCAGACCCAGACCCAGACCCAAATCCAAATCCCGATTCCACGCCCTCCTCCGACGCTCAAACCCGACTCGAGAACCCAAACCCACCAAACCCGTCGGAAAACGCCGCGATACAGAGAACCCCACGAGGTAAGCTTCGAAACCCAGAAAAGATAGAGGATATCATCTGTAGAATGATGGCGAACCGGGCGTGGACGACCCGTTTGCAGAACTCGATCCGGGCTTTGGTCCCGCAGTTCGACCATTCCCTCGTCTGGAATGTGTTGCACGGCGCTCGGAACTCCGACCACGCCCTTCAGTTCTTCAGGTGGGTCGAGCGAGCCGGGTTGTTTAATCACGACCGCGAGACCCATTTGAAGATCATCGAGATTCTCACTCGAGCGTCGAAGCTCAACCATGGCCGGTGCATCCTCTTGGACATGCCCAAGAAAGGCGTGGCTTGGGATGAGGACCTTTTCGTTTTGTTGATTGAGGGTTATGGGAAAGCTGGGATTGTTCAGGAGTCTGTGAAAACTTTCAACAAAATGAAGGAGTTGGGTGTGGAGAGGAGTGTTAAGTCTTATGATGCTTTGTTTAAGGTTATTATGAGGAGGGGAAGATATATGATGGCTAAGAGGTACTTCAATGCGATGTTGAGTGAGGGGATAGAGCCTACTAAACATACTTATAATGTCATGCTTTGGGGGTTCTTTCTCTCGTTGAGATTGGAGACTGCAAAGCGGTTTTATGAGGATATGAAGAGTAGGGGAATATGGCCAGATGTTGTTACTTATAACACGATGATTAACGGGTACAATCGGTTCAAAATGATGGATGAGGCGGAGCAGATGTTTGTAGAGATGAAGGGAAGGAACATAGCGCCTACGGTTATAAGTTATACTACAATGATTAAAGGGTATGTCTCGGTTGGGCGAGTTGATGATGGACTACGTTTGTTTGAGGAGATGAAGTCTTTTGGTATTAAGCCGAATGCTGTCACGTACACAACGTTGTTGCCTGGGCTTTGTGATGCGGAGAAAATGTCTGAGGCTCAGGCCATGTTGAAGGAGATGGTGGAAAGGTACACTGCCCCCAAGGACAACTCCATCTTCTTGAGATTGTTGTCTAGCCAGTGCAAGGTTGGCGATTTGGATGCGGCTGCAGATGTTCTTAAGGCGATGATTCGGTTGAGCATTCCGACCGAGGCTGGTCATTATGGCATCCTAATTGAAAACTTTTGTAAGGCTGAGAAGTATGACAGGGCTGTTAAGTTGTTAGATAAGCTTATTGAGAAAGAAATTATACTTGGACCTCAGAGTTCCACGGAGATGGAGGCTAGTGCATATAACACAATGATTCAGCATCTGTGCAACCATGGGGAGACAAGGAAAGCTGAAATATTTTTCCGCCAGTTGCTGAAAAAGGGTGTTCAGGATCCTGTTGCCTTTAACAATTTGATCCGTGGTCATTCCAAGGAAGGGAATCCAGATTCTGCCTTTGAAATTCTGAAAATCATGGGTAGGAGAGGGGTAGCTACTGATGCGGATTCTTACAGATTGCTTATCAAGAGCTACTTAAGTAAAGGCGAGCCTGCTGATGCTAAAACGGCTTTGGATGGTATGATTGAAAATGATCATCTTCCAGAGTCATCATTATTCAGGTCAGTAATGGAGAGTCTGTATGAAGATGGAAGGGTTCAAACTGCAAGTAGGGTCATGAAGAGTATGGTGGAGAAGGGCGTGAAGGAGAATATGGACTTGGTTGCGAAGATTTTGGAAGCACTTCTCCTGAGAGGTCATGTTGAGGAAGCGTTAGGACGGATTGATCTACTTATGCAGAGCGGGTGTGCACCAGACTTTGATAGTCTTCTGTCTGTTCTTTGTGAGAAAGGGAAAACAATCGCAGCTCTCAAGCTGTTAGATCTTTGCCTCGAGAGAGATTACATTATAGATGTTTCGAGCTATGATAAGGTGTTGGATGCTCTTTTAGCAGCAGGAAAGACGCTCAATGCATATTCGATATTGTGCAAAATAATGGAGAAAGGAGGAGTTACCGACTGGAGTAGCTGTGAAGATCTTATTAAGAGCCTTAATAAGGAGGGAAACACAAAACAAGCTGATATTCTTTCTAGAATGATAAAGGGAGGACAAGAAGCCAGTGGGAGCAGAAAAGGGAAGAAAAAAGCTTCCGTCAGTACCTGATTTGTTCGAACTACACTCTGCGAATGACTAATAGAGTTTCAGTTAGTCGAAAGTGGAGTGGAACAAACTCCAGACTATTCTGTTAGTTTTTTCAAGCACAGGATTATAATTCCTTAAATTTCCATGTTTTTTAGTTTTACTTGTTAGTTTTCAATTTTGACTAGGAATAAGATAATTTGATTTTGTTTTGGCTGGGTTGTACTATTTGAGGCACCTTTAACCCAAAGTTAGCATTCAAACAAGATATGGCTTCTGGCCCTTTGAAAAAAGTTTGGGCATTTGTTTCTAGGACGGCCTTTAAGAAGAAAGGGGTTTTTATTGTAATTAGACTTGGAGTTTGGCATGAGTTAATTTGAGAAGCCTAATTTTCTCTTGCTTTTCTTTTTACTCTGGTCCCTGCTTCTTCTCCTCTCTCCTCATTTCTGACTTATTTTCTGTGTCTTTGCTTGAGAAAGGTTGATGCTCGGAATGCGAAACGAAAATAGTATAATCAAGGATATGAATTGAGATAAAAATATTGTAATCACTATTCTATCAATGTTCTTAACGTCAATGTAACAGAAAATCTTCCTAAACTAGTCCCTGGTTAGTTCACTTCTGTTCTCTGAATTGATTCTCTTGCTCTCTAAACATCCTGTCGGTATGAAGAGAAATCGGGTTCATCTGGTTTAAACAGCTTGGGCATCTCTAAGCTGGTGGAAGTAGAGCCGGCCTGCTGAACTTTCTGGTTAGCCCCTTTTATTGTGTTTGCAGCGAATTTTGAAGCCAGAATTGTGGCCCCAAGATTCTGGCTGTGGCCTGCATTGTCTCCTGTTGGAGTTTCACTACTCTCATTCTCATAATCTCCTGCTAGCTCACCGACATAATCATCCTCGTCGTCTGCAATTTGCGAATAGTAAAAGCTTTCCTGCTTGGTCAACTCCTTTGTCATCTTCCTCTTCTTAAACCGTCTCCAAGCGGCTTGTATGAAGCAAGCACCCCATGTCCTCCATTGGTGGGAGTAGTACCTGAAGGCATGCTGAAGTTTCTTGCTGTGAAGGCGCTTGAACTGACTGGAGACGAACTTGAGGTCCTCAGCTCGAAGCGCGAAAGCTTCGACTTCGGTAAAGGCTCTGACTGTCCGAGTTGAAGATGGTAGGTTCAGACTAGAGCTTGGCATTAAGGCCCAAGTCAGTAACTCCTCACCACAGAAGTCACCAGGTCTGAGAGTGATGGAGTTAAAAAACCCAGATCTTCCACCGTTAGTAGTGGAGCTCTCAAGCTGTCCTCTAATGATGAACAGCATCTCATTTACTGGATCACCCTCACGAAAAATGTAGGTGCCTTGGATGCTCAAGGATGAGACGAGGCGCTCGCATATGGCGTCGAGAAGCTGGTCGTCCATTTGTGAGAAGAAAGGGACCTGTATGACAAAACAACAATTATAGATCTTATGAAATTCTATGTAAAACAGGACTACGATTTGATTGATGTTCTTTCACAAACCATGGAAACAGAATAACAAAAAAAACGTACTCGGCGAACAAGGGCAAGACACAAATGCCGTTGAATTTCACGTCGAAGATCTAAAGGTAATGAACGCAATATGGATTCTTCATTAACTCCTCGGGTGGCAAGCCATTGGTATTGCACAAACCTTCGAACACGTTCCTGCAAATCTGGAGGTAACTGCCGATGCCTCATCCATTCCTCAGTATCTCTTCGCTTCAACCTCCATTCTTCAAGTCTTACCGTTATTGATTGCAAATAAGTCTTCAACGATTGGAAAATAAAAACTCCTCAAGTTAGAACCAGTATTTGCAATATTATTGTGCCAAATTCTTCAATTGAAAATTATGCAATTGGAAAAGAAAACTCAGCAAGTCAGAGTCAGAATGCAAAAAAGAATGTTGTACCTGCATGTTTCCAATCAAATGGGAGAACAAAATTAAACCAATAATACATAAAAGAATGCAAAAAGTTGTCTCGCCGAGGAATCGGCTTGTCTCCAAATTCTGCCCATATGAACTACACAGAGAAAGGACATGTCAACATTAGTGCAGAAAAGAAAGTTTCAAATCTTACTGTCGATATGACCTAGAATATTAGATTGAAAAAGAAGGTTTGGGTTGGGATCCTAAAAATTCAAATCATACCTCAAGTTTCTCAGACCCCACCAAAGACAATACAAGTACTTCTCCACGAATCTTGAGGAGGCAACATCATTGGTAAAGGCATCTGCAAACATTCCAAACTTGAAACCGATATTGTCAATTGTCGCGTCGCATTTGGCAGTAACGTGGGTGACATTCAGCCAAGACATCCGCGCTGGCTGTTCTAAACTATTGCAATCCAGATAAGAAGGGAGGCAAGTGAGATGCCGCGAGGCGCTCTCCTTGGCACACTCCATTTGCCAACATGAGAACTGCCTTCCTATGGACAACAGATACCAAGAAGCTCCTAATATCTTGAACAACAACAAATGGTTCACACAAATTCAGTTCAAGCAAATAAGTTTGAGAGAAACAGAATCTGACATTTTTAGACATAAATAAATTTTCAGATTCTTACATGACTAGCTAGCATGTAAAGAAGAAGATTGTACGCTGCACCGGCCCAAGCAGTCTTCGCAACGACGCCAGTAGTTTTGATAATACGCTGATTCAGAGGGAACATAAGAAACAGTCTAGGAATGTATTGAATGAGAACAAAAAGTGCCAGGGTGTTGTTGGCGTGATCGGCTCTAGAGTTTCTGGTTGCCGGAATTACTAACCAGATAACAATCTGCACATCAAAATGCCATAAAAGAAAAGATGACAAAGAAAATCTACCATGACATTTTGTCAAATATCATATATGCAGTTTAGACATTGAACTGTATTCAAATTCTATGTCAATCAAATTGGCATGCCTGGGGTAAAGGAAGCGCGGCGCCGAGATCGATGAGGAAATCGGACTTCAAATAGCGCATGGCGATCTCTCGGGCGTCCATGACGAGCTCGCCGCGGCCGAAAACTCTAGAGCTGGGAGCGACAAAGGCGGTGCGGAACTTCATGATCATGTGGAGGGTGAAGAAAAGATCGGAGACGGAGCGGAAGAAGGTGATGACAATGCCCAAGTTGACGTCGAAGGAGATGCAGGTGGGGCCGGCGACGGAGGGGAGGTAGAAGTATAGGGGGTCGATGAAGAGGGCGATGAGGCAGGTGATGAGGAAGAGGTGGTTCCAGTGGGCTACGATGTCGCTGTCCGGGGCCAGGATCTGGTACCGCCATAGGATGTGGCGGGCGTGCTCGTCGCCGGCGGTGGCAGCGGTGGGGGAGGTGGCGTCTTTGGACCGCGAGAGGTGTCGCCGGAGGTGGCGGAATTTAGAGGCCGGCGTCGAGAGTATTCTATTCATCTTCCATGGCGGATTCCGGGGTTTTCGGACTCCGCGCAGAGCTGCAAAAGAGAGGAGAAAATCAAGAGGGAAGAGAGAAGAAGACGAAACAGAGTTACAGACAGAGGAGAGAGAGAGAGGAAGTGAAGAGTTAGTTATTTGACCGTTGAGATTTTCGCGGGAAACTGGAGAGAGCGCGTAGACCTCGGAATTCTAAATGTCGGCGTCTAATTTTTAAGCGAATTATCATTGAAATTTTTTGACGAGAGAAATTATCATTAATGTGATTTTTTTTTATTAAAATAAAACTCATAAATTTTTAAAGAGACACGAAAAGGATAAATAAATTAACATAGGAGTTGGATCCCTTGAATTTGATGTCGGTATATTTTGGTGTGGCAAAGTTAGTCCTTCTCCACTCTATCTATATTAAATTCGAACACAAAAATTCATGTGTTGCCTATATGTCATTTGAGTTGAAATCTACTTTTAATTTTTTCTGTTTTATCGATTGTCATTTTAATTAAATTGACATATTAGTTAGTAGTTTAAATATTTTTCGTACTTAGTGAGATACAAATAGACAATTAAGTAGCTTTTCGTGCTAGATTAACTTAGTGAAAACAAATTTCCCATGGTGTTCATAAATCAATATCTATTGTCTTGGATTTCCTATTTCATTAACTATCCTCCTAATAATGTCATACAACATCATCTGGATTTAAAATTTTAATCACATAAAAAATATTAAATATTAAAAATTATTGAACAAATTGATGACTTATCAAAAGCCTGTTAAGGGGACAGCCTTTGAGACAGAAAAATAAGACAATAGATATGGACTCTGATGTTCATAGTGTGTTCTTGGTATATTTTGTCGTATTATCTCTAACTTATGTTATTATAATAGGCTAGAAGTGCATTTGCAACCTAACAATCTAACTACCCATCTTGTAAGATTCAAATCTTGTCTTTTCCGTCATTTTCTAATAGTCAGCCTGCATATGGATTAATTTTGTTAGGCGAAGATAGGTTGAAGTCCATTTTGTGTTGTTTTAAATATTAGAGACCTAAGTGAAATTTGGTGTAAAATGGAAAGACCATTTTTTAGATTTTTTAATTTTTTAAATTTTTTTTTTGGGAAAGGGAGATACCTTTTTTAATAAGCTGAGAGAATTACTATTGAAATTAATTTACTAAGACATTCGTGAAAACTTGCTTAGAGATAATAAATCGAGATATACTGTTTTAGATTTCTAATCTTATTGACTATCTTCCTAATAATGGCATGTCATATCATCCAAATTTTAGAATTTAACCTCATAAAAAATACTAAATATAAAAAATTATTAAATAAATTGATAAGTTGCCAAAAACTTATTGAGAAGATAGCATTCGAGACAAGAAAATGAGACAACAAATATGAACTCAGAGATAAAAAGGGGAAAAAGAAAAGGGAAATTTTTTCGGACACAGAAATACTATGGTTTCCATGCGTAACCGTTAATTTTTTGAATTATCATTTATAACTTGCCAAATAATTTTTTTTTTTTTTTTTTTTGTGTTTTTTTTGGGGGGGGGGGGGGGTGAGAAGGTGCCAAAGAAAATACTGTATCATCGTCATATGTCGATCTTCTTTTTTTTATTTATTTATTTATTTATTTATTATTTTTCTTAAAGGGGATATGTCGATCTTTTTCGGAACATATATAACAAGATCAAATTTCTGAATTTTTCAGTTTTAGTATGATTACCAGCCATGCTTTTCTGATTTATTATTTATAGATGTCGTTGTCAAGTATGCATTATTTGGGACTTTATATTCTAATTTATTAATTTTTTATGAGAGATTTTTTTTTTTTTGGGTTCTTTTCTATTGTTCTTATCCTGTCATTTATGTATGCAGGTTGAAAACATGTCCTACATGTATTTTTCTTTTATAAACTTCATGACTTGCGTTTTTATTTATTTAAAATAAAAGAAAAAAAATCATCTATCTACAAAAATGTTGTTTTTCTTTGTCTTATATCAATTTCTTAACAATCTTTTTTTTTCCTTACATGTATAACTTAGTGATAATTTGACTCCATCATGTATTAGATGAAGAGAATCCCCACATCCTAAGTTCAAAATGAAAACAATCTTTTAAACTCGTTTTTATTTTCTCACTTTATGCAAAGCAAACGTTATTTCTAAATCACTTTTAAAACACTTTAATTGGAAACATTGATATATTTTTTTCAAAACGTTTTCAAAATAATGCCAAGCAAGTCGTTGTTTTTCCTTTTCTATGAAAAAAGAATGATGTCTCTTTCCTTGGCAAATAAAACGACATATCGGTAATATGGGTTCCCTAAAAAAATAACTGTCCCTTGTTCTTCAACTAGAAACAACAAATCGCCTTGCAAAAGCAGTTTATACTTAAAGAAAAGATGTCGTTTCTTCAATTGAGGGGGGAAAAAGACGTCGTTTCTTCAAATTTGATTTCTAGATCAAAATTATACGTTGTTCTTTAAGCTGCCGTTTCTTCAATAATACGTCGTTTTGTTTTAGTTCAGTCTTGTATAATTGGATGTGTGTCTTTTTTTTACCTCTTATTTTTGCTCTAAATCTCCTCCTATTTGCTTATTGCATTCAATGTCGTTTTTCTTGATATTTGATAAATTAAACGACTTATCGTTTACTACTGATAGCAAAAACACATGTCATTTTATATATACTTGTCGTTCTGGAAGAACGATTGTCGTCCTCATCAACCAAACATTGCCATGCATTCAATGTTGCTTTTATCGACAATAAAACGACTTGCCGGTTATTGTTGACAGCAGAAAAAATTGTTGTTTTCTTCACTTGTCGTTTTTTGAAAACGACTTCCAAAATCTGAACCAGTGATTAGCAATGATGTGTCACAAAAACATGTCGTTTCTCCTCCACAATAAATGACATGCTGATAACTATATTAACGTTTTTCCAAATAAACCAACGTGTTGGTTAAAAAATAAATATATATGAATGTAGACAGAGCTTAGCGATAATTTCACACCGATTTTATTATAAGGTGTAAAGTTTGAATCATGATCTTTAATTTTAAAATAAAATAATACTACTAATAATAACAAACAAACAAACACAATTGAGTTTGTATGGGTTGCAATTAGGGGAAGAAATGCCTAATGGTAATGAATGGGAAGATTGAAAAGTTGGAAGAAGAAATGATATTTTGGACTAAAGTAGTTGCGTAAACATAGTGAAGTGGACCAGAGCATTTAAATTGACCGACTAATTTTAATTGTTTTGTTCTACTTACGTTGGAAAAATAACAATCTTTATTTGAATGAAAGGGAAAAATAAAATAAAATAAAAAATAAAAAAAATTATAGGTAGCGAGTGGAAATAAAAAGATTAGGTTCACAAGAGGTGGCCTAGGCAAGGCGAAAGTAGGCAATGTAACTAAAATTATGTCGGGTAGTAGAATAGGACGGTTTGGTCTAACAAAGATATAGACTACTTTTTGTTCGGTATATGGAGTGAATTAATTTCTTGCCCAACCCGACCCGTCTCAATTGAATTCATATATCCTTCATCTAGCTGATGACTTTTGTATTGGATTACTAAAAGAAATGAAATAATAGACTAAAAATGCATTAAAAAAATGCAAATTAAATTTGTTTGAAAATAACTTCATGGCATCGCAATAGAGAGGTCATGTTATAACAACAAAGTTAAGGTTTTTATACATTTATATATTGAAAACACTATGAAAAAGTATGAACACCTTTTTAAGTACTTTTTTTTTTCTACACCAGCTTCAGATTAAAAAATTGGGAATATATTTATATATATATTTGCTAAATACTTATAAGAAACTATAATATTGTAGAATGTAAGATCCTCATAGAAAGGCCACAAAAAGTCGTTTTTTGTTTTCTTGAATATATATTAAGAGAGAGAGAGAGAGAGAGAGAGAGAGAGAGAGAGAGAGGCGACTTGCACATTATTATTAGAGTCATACCTATATACTATGTAAAAATAAATAAAAAATGGAATAATACAAATCTGCTTCAATCTTTTGATACCTCCAATGTGGAATCACCTATATATACGGCATGTTTTGTTATTCTCTGCCATATGAAATGAAGCCCATAAATTGAATCAGCAAAAACAACAACAACAACAAAAACAAAAAAAAACGCAAAATGTAGCTTTCTAATAACTATAATTAGAAAAATATTTCAACCAATATTTTCTGATGTAATCAAAATTTCCCAAGGGTTTTAAATATACATAGGCCGGCTAAAAATGTAACAGTTATCATTCGGCTGCATGTATATTAATATTATCATTAATGACTATAATATATATGTTACTGCTCCAGATCTTTTTCCTCGCAATTAAGAAACATTTTGCAGTTGATCAATCTCATACTCAAGAACAATATATATATATATATATATATATATATATATTGAACATCTGGTCACATGTGTTTTGTCCGAAGGTTTTGAATGACCTATAATTATATTTGATGTGTTATTTTTTTAACTTTATTCTAATGTACTGGAGATACCCTTTACATCATTCGGATCGAGAGGTAGCTAATCTTTTTGAAATAAGTGTAATGTCTTATCAAAGATCAAATTTAAATAAGTCTAAATAATTAACAAATCTTTTCGATCCTTATTCCACATCAAGAAGAGCATATTCATTCAAGCATTAGATCCCATGATTGGTCCAATGCACGCACTGCTTGCCTCCTATTTTGTGCAGAAAAACCAGGTGGCGGAGTGGGTTCTTGTAGGGTTCTGAGTTTGACTATTCAATAAATAAATACACATATATACATGTACTTTGTCTACTATCCTTTCTAAGAAGAATTGATAAAAAATAAGAAATGTAATATGTTATTTATTTTTTTATGTAGTATTATGATGTTTATTAAATATAGTACTCCTTTTTTTTTTTTTAAAGAAATTATTGAATATAATACTTTCTAATTTAAATATAATACCAAATTTTTATTGCCGTATCGTAATAATATTAAAAGCATATAAACGAGATACGAATAAAATGACATACAAAATTAAATTCTATAATATGAATATATATAATTCAGCAGGACTTGATTCGAGATCACAGAATAAAATCCGGATTCCATGGAGACACTTCATAGTGTTTGCAAATAAATAAATAAATAAATATATGAATAAACATATTATACCATATATTGGCTCATATTTTATTCACATCGATCGATCAACTTATCATTATTGCAGTATTAATAATTGCCTGGCCTATTGCAACATTAAGGATCCTATTGTAGATTATTTATTTATTTATTTATTTATTTTTTCTCTGTTTGTTTGTTTTCTAGCTAGTATTTGACAAAGCCAAGATGTAGTTATCTAATTATCCTCTAAGAAGTAATGAGATAATAAGATCATGCTCCAGAACTTTCTATTTTGTTACTCCCTTGGTCTACTCGAAGATGAAGTTATCCTGTTTTTGCAATCAAAGAAGCAAAGTACTTAATTACTTCTACACTTCTATTACTTTTCCATCACAAAAGTTTTTTTCTTTTCTTTTCTTCTTTTTTTTTTTTTTTGGTGGTGAACTTTTCCCATTTAAAGTGATCAAAAACTTGTGCTTTCTAAACACGTCTTCGCATGCATATCTATGTGTGTGTGTGTGTGTATATATATATATATATTTCTGGACTCCAACAAAAATGAAAATGACGTGACAAAAAAGGATATTGATTTGTCATAATAGTGGTGCCATATGTATTAGTAATACCCACAAGTTTTTCTTTGAGCTGAAAACAACAGGAAGGGAGGGTGATTGGTGAAACGAATACGCAAAGTTTTGGGTTTCCATTAATTTTGCTCTTGGATATGAAATAATTGACCATTCAAGATTGTGGGATCCGTCTAGAAGTCAGATGTTTTTCAAAAGTACATATTCCAAAAACTCTAGAGAGAGAGAGAGAGAGAGAGGGAAAAAAGAAGTGGAAGTGTTTTGTTCATTTGCCACTAACAAACAAAAAAACAAAAGATAAGAAAAAAGAAAACAACATGACAAATTTGGGCTTGCAAAAAAGTTTCCTTCTCCTTTGGCACTTTGTTATATATATGTATGTGTGTGTGTATGTATATGCAGGACATTTGTTCTACTCTCCTCTCCACAACCAGATGATGTGAGTTCTTATCTTATCTTCGCTTTTATAATTATATGCGTTAATTTATTAATTTATCTTAAAAGTTTAAATTAATAAAAACAGTGTTAATATTAGCTTTATATTTTTAGTATTCCTCTTAAAATATAATTACATGAGTTTGAATTTAAAATTTTCTCCTCTGATATTATATTAGTTTATCAATCTATTTTAAAAATTTAAGCTAAATTATTAAAAGATAAGTCAATAATAATTTTTATATTTGAACAATATGCAAGGGCTTTGTAAGCACAACAGAGCATATTTACTCATCTAATCTTTTGCAGCTCTTATTTTAGGTTTCTGTGGTTATTATCAGAAGAGGAGTTGTCTTCAACTGAGCCACTTAATTAAAACCAGAGAGGTCAAACCAATATAATAGTCATGTGAACAACGTATATGTTTGGTGAATGAGTTTAACTCAAATTCAATTCAAAATTTTCATCTTAATTTATATCTTTTCTTGAAAAGTCAACAAAATTTATAACTATTTTTTAAAAAATCAACTCAATTTAAACTTAAAAATTTTATCTTATTTCAAACTCAACTCAAACACCAAACGGATTCTTAAAAATGTTAGGCCTGAAACTTGGGATGGCACAACAATATACATACACATGGAAGATATGTATATGTACATGGGATTGTCAAATATAAAATATATATATATATATATATATTTCTCGGGACGTTTGTATGCAAGCAAGCAATAAGAAGAAGTATTTGCCCGACGGGGAATAAATAATATAAAGTGGGGTTAATGGGTCCACGGAGCTAAGCACGTTTATCACCAAAACTTTTGTTGGTTTTTGGAAAGGTAATTAGAGCTTGCCCCTCATGATGAGTTTTTGGTTTTGGAGGAGAATCAGTTGTCTGGAATATATGAATATATCTGATAATTAGGAGAAGCTTTTTCATGCATTTATATATATACATATATATATATATATATAGCTTATATCTGGCAAGACAATGACTTGCTGCTTGCTAGCTAGCAACTTTAACTAATAGTGCCTTGTTTGGGCTCTACAAAAAAAAAAAAAAAAAAAAAAAGGACCGCCTATAGAATTGATACAGTTGAAGGGGGTAAGTTTAAGAATCTGATTCTCTGTAACATTATTTTTATGTTGACCAGAAACTGAAAATTTTATTCTTGACAAGCAAATCTCTCTAATTTGTGTTTATTAAAGAGATTTCTATGTAGCTTAAATTGACTTTCTATAATCATTTAAATTTTTTCTTTGGCCGACAATTTTGTATTTTCATTATTCAATATTCACATTGTAATCATTTTTTCTCTCTCTATTTCGAATATTAATTTAATTTATAATCTCAATTCGAATTAGATTTTTCCACTTCGAATTCATGTTTCAAAGACGTGTTAAAATCCGTTGGGTTTTATGATTGGAGAGTGAAGCTTAACCAAGTAGGTGAGTGAAAGTTAGGCTGATCAAAAATGGTTTTCTTTTACCTGTGAGTTCAACAATGACATACATTCATTAAGTTCCTAATCATAAATCCATTCGAGTCATAAGTCCATTTCTGAATTAACACTTTTCTTTTTTTTATTTTTTCTTTTTGTCACGTTTCTACACATTTTTAAATTATTTATCTCCTCAATAATATGTGGATCGTAATGAACTATGTATACGTGGACATATCCCTATTATATTACATTAGTAGGAAGACCTTCAGTTTTAAATTCAACCTATAAATATTGTAAATTCTTATTAAAACCCAAAAATGCTGTAATTTGCCACCAGGCACCAACCAAGTGACCATAGAAATAATAAAAAAATAAAAAAGGAGAAGACTGTTTCAATTTTTTTTATTTTAAATTTATTTTTAGTTTTTTTAGTTTTAAATTTTTTTTTTTGTTGATGTCGGAGTTAAAAGGAGAAGACTGTTTCATTTGTGACTCGTTTTTGGTAAGTTGGTTCAAATTCAAAATTTTATTTCAATTTTTAATTTTTTTTTCTTTTTTAAAAAATCAACAAAAATTTTTAATTCAAATTTAAAATTTCTAACTAAAATTTATTGAATTTATGAAACGAACCCGAATATTTGTTTTTCCGGATTGTAGAGTTTTATGAGTTTGTCAGACAATAATTGAAAAAAATAAAAATAAAAAAAACAAACAGATAATAAAGGTGAAGTTGACAAGTTCAGAGGGGGAGGTTAGAGTTGGGAGTTAAAAGGGCGTTTCAGTTTGTCAGTGCATGCTTTGTTTTACAGAGCAGAGCAAGACTCTTAATTTTTCTTTATTTTTTTTTTCTTAAAATAACCAAGTGATAAACCCATTTCTCTTCTTTATCGTCTTTTTCTGTCTTTTTTTCCTTTCTGATATATACATACACACACACATATATATATATATATATATATATATTCTATCCATAATCTTTACTAAACAAAAAAGCAGAACCAAAACCCACCATTTTTGCCACTACAAAAACCAGCCTTCTCTACTTCTTTCTGTCTCTCTCACATCCGAATAATTTATTCTGTAATTCCCAATATTTCTTCTTTCTCTTTCGTGTTTGTTTTTGATTTGTCCGCATTGGTGGGTAGTGAGATACTGTTGCAATCATATAAAAAAAATCCATTTTTTTACACAATAAATTCAATACAAGTTTCTTGTTCAAAAGCTGCTTGTTTTTCTCCGACTTGTTCTAACTAGGGGAGGGCGTTAATTCATCTGGGTCTCCTTCAAATCTTCCTCAAATGATTTTTCTGTAATCAAATCCATCTCTCAGCTTTTCATGGATCTCGAGGGCGTGATCCGCAAGGTAACAACATATACATATATAAATACACGCACGCACACACACACACACACACACACACACACACACATATATATATATATATGTATGTCAGACTGAGTTTTCCATATGAAAATTCTCAAGTTTTTTTTTTTTTTTTTTGGGCAGAAAGATTCATGGAAAACGGTGCTGACTCTGGCGTACCAGAGCTTGGGAGTTGTATATGGGGATTTAAGCACTTCACCTTTGTATGTGTACAAAAGCACATTCGCAGAAGACATTCAACATTCGGAGACCAACGAGGAGATTTACGGTGTCCTGTCTTTCGTGTTCTGGACGCTGACTCTGATTCCGCTTGTGAAATATGTGTTCATAGTTCTCAGAGCAGACGACAATGGCGAAGGTGGGACTTTCGCTCTCTATTCGTTGCTGTGCCGACATGCCAGAGTCAGCTCCTTGCCCAATTGCCAGCTCGCCGATGAGGACCTGTCCGAGTACACTAAAGATGGGGTCGTCTCTTCTGCTACAACCTTAGGTGGGTTGACCGTGAAATCGACCTTGGAGAAGTACAGAGTTCTTCAGATGGTTTTGCTTGTCTTGGCTCTGATTGGGACTTGTATGGTTATTGGAGATGGAGTCCTCACTCCAGCACTTTCAGGTATTGCTTCTTTAATTTTTAATTCGGGATTTGGGTTTTGAGATTGGAATGTTATGATGTGAATTTATATATATAAAACTGTGCGTGTGTGTGTGTATAATGTTGTTTGTTTTGCAGTTTTTTCTGCTGTTTCTGGTCTGGAGCTTTCCATGTCCAGAGAGCAACATCGATGTAAGTATTTTAATTAAGTACCTAATTCAGTGGTCTGAATTTTTCAATCATGTTGTGTTCTTCACGAATTTTTTTCATTTTTGGGTGTTGGGATTGAAGGATGAGGAATTGGGATTTTGAGTTAATTAATTGGGATTATTGAAGGGCTAATTAATTGATACTGTTGATTGGATTCAATTTAGTCAATTAGGAGGTGCTTTCACTGTTTCAACCAAAAACTTTTTGGGAAACAATTTCATGGGAATTATTCTTTGGCGTATGATTTCTAAGGAACTATTGTTAAGTTAGGTAATCTGATTCTTAGAATTTGGAGCTTGAATATTGTTTGTTTTGAAGTGTCAACAACTTTCTTCTTGATATTGTTTGTGCACATAGACGTGACGCTAGTGGGCACGAGGGAATACCAAATTATTATTATTTTTTTAAATAATTTTTACAAATGCATGCACTGTTGTGGGTCCCTCTAGATATGTGTATATAATTAAGATAATCTTCCTTCTTTTAATCAAAGTCTAATCACCATCAAGACTACAAAAACAAAATCTGTTTAATAAACATGAGATGGTTGGGATGTGGCTGAGAAAGAGACTAAACAAAGTTTATATTTTTATTGATAATGCATTTGAGTATACGATAAAGTTGCTTCTCTATAAAGTTAAGATGTCGTTATTAGGTGAAGAAAAAGGAAATTTATTTTGGATAAGCTTGAAAAATAAAATATAATTCATAGAAAGAATTCTCTAGTACAAGTATCATATTCATCTTTTTTTTTTTCCTTTTCCTCTTTTTTTTTTTTTTTTTTTTGGAATACTTTTAGTGGCAATATTGCCATCCTCAGATCAGTCAATTTAAATTAGGTTGAGTCCCCTATGAAGCATACATGATCATAATTTTGCTGTTAACTGTGCCACTTGTTTCAATTACTAGAATAAAATGAGTGGAACATCATAATTACTCTCTACTTTTTCCACCACTTTTTTTTTTTTTTTTTGAGTCAAATCATTAATTTCACCATTACCTAACTCAAGCTCTAAAGAAATATACATGTATATAATACATATATTTATATACATACATATATATATATATATATATAGGCATGCAAGCGTTCATACACAAAAAGTGTCCATGTTTTGGTGCTATCACTATGTTTGTCACGTTTGGTATCTTTTTACAAGTGGGAGATGAAAAAGTGCAAGCTTTAGTTGATGGACATTCCATATAAAGTGGCCAATGTGTTCTCCACTGACTCATCGTGGTGACAAATAGGTTGTCTTATCAAATTGGATTATGATAAGCCATTATCAGGTTATAAAGTTGCGAGAAATAGCATTTAAGAACCTTATGGAATAAGTTTTTTTATATTCATATAGTTTCTCTTTCACTTCTGGTTTTATGTCCTAAGCTTGTTTATTGATTTAAATGTTTATATCGCAACAAGAGTTACTAAATGACATGAAAGTTATTCATAGTAGCAAAGCAAGTGTAAAATTGATTAGCTGATAACTTACTTACAAGTAAAAGATTAGCAGTAGAAAATCATGATACCAGATCATTCTCAAATCTTACTTTTTGATAGTTGATTGATAGAAAGTGCACGTCGTTTTGCTGATCGGGATTCGGAGAAAATTGATTTGGGGTGACATTTTACTAACTATGATATATTTAGAGCAGGCCATAAAAATACTTCAGGACTCAAGTCATCAGTTTGTGACACCACTTAAAGACACCGTCACGCCATAGTAGACTTATTCTAAGATGTGTTTCAGTATCAAAGCGCTGTTGCCTTCTCTGGTTTGTATGTAAGAAAGGATGAAGATGATTTCTTGCAATTTCTTAAACTAGATTTGTTAACTTTGCAGATGTTGAGGTGCCGGTTGCTTGTGTCATACTCGTATTCTTGTTCGCCCTTCAACACTACGGGACCCACCGAGTAGGATTCCTGTTTGCGCCTATTGTGATTACATGGCTTTTGTGCATCAGTACAATCGGTCTGTATAATATCCTCCATTGGAATCCCCATGTTTACCAAGCACTCTCTCCATACTATATGTACAAGTTTCTGAAGAAGACTCAGAGAGGAGGTTGGATGTCATTGGGTGGAATACTTTTGTGTATAACAGGTACAAGAGTGTGTACATGAACTGTATATCCTTGTCATTTTTACACGACGGGCATTTTAGTTCTGTTTTTTATATGTTCGTCTCTAATGCTGCCGTCTTTGTTTTTTCAGGCTCGGAAGCCATGTTTGCGGATCTGGGGCACTTCTCACAGCTTTCAATCAAGGTACATAAACTAGATAATTTGACATTTTAATTTCTGTTTAGAAAGATACTCCGATGTTACCTTGTTTAATTTTCATGAATAGCGGTTGTTAAGAAATGATCAATTTTAACTGGTTTTTTATTATAAGATCATTTAAGGATTATATTAGTTGTATTCCGAGGTAGAATTGAATTGAAATGGTTTAACTTCCTCACCTGTCTCCTTAAGACGTCCTCTTCTCGTCGCAAAAACTAGAGACTTTAATTGCTTCAAGTTACTGCTAGCAAGCTTAGTTTCCATTACAGATGCTGACCTACTTGATAGTAAGAATTTGTATTAAACTTCTTCTATAATTAAAGCTGTATAGAGCTGGAATATACCGCATTTTCCCCAAGTATATATTGCCGCAACTAAAGCAACTCCTCTAATAGAAAGCTGCTTCCTACAGATTGCTTTCACATTTGTGGTTTACCCTTCCTTGATTCTAGCATACATGGGGCAAGCTGCTTATCTCTCTAAGCATCATAATTTAGAAAGTAACTATCATATCGGATTTTACGTATCTGTGCCTGGTAGGTATCTACTGTCCATAATTCTTAAATTACTTATTTTAACCTCGAACTGGAGTTTAGCTGACTTGAGACTTATATATATTTTTCTCAGAGAAACTAAGATGGCCCGTTCTGGCTATAGCCATACTTGCTGCAGTGGTGGGAAGCCAAGCTGTTATTACGGGGACTTTCTCGATAATTAAACAGTGTTCTGCATTGGGTTGCTTTCCGAGGGTCAAAATAGTTCACACCTCTTCCAAAATACATGGCCAGATTTACATTCCGGAGATAAACTGGACCTTGATGTTGCTATGCTTGACCGTGACTGTCGGTTTTAGAGACACAAAACGCATGGGCAATGCTTCAGGTACTATATCATCGTCTGGTATCATGCATATCATGTCTAATACTTTGTTAAGATGCTTTCTTCGTGAAGTTTTTGAGTATATATCTGTGTCTTTATAACATATGGATGTTTTTGCTGTATATCTAGTACGTAGTTTGCAACTCATTTTTAGCTTTGATGGAACAGGCCTTGCAGTTATAACCGTCATGCTGGTAACCACCTGCCTTATGTCTCTAGTCATGATCTTATGCTGGCACAAAAATATTTTCCTTGCCATTTGCTTCATTTTCTTCTTCGGCTCCATTGAAGCTCTATACTTCTCAGCCTCTCTGATCAAGTTTCTCGAAGGGGCGTGGGTTCCTATTGCTCTTTCATTCATCTTCCTTATAGTTATGTACGTTTGGCACTACGGCACGCTCAAGAAATACGAGTCAGATGTTCAAAATAAGGTCTCTATCAACTGGCTCCTCAGTTTAGGTCCGACTTTAGGGATTGTTCGGGTCAGGGGAATAGGCCTCATACACACCGAGCTGGTATCTGGTATCCCGGCAGTCTTTTCTCACTTTGTGACCAACCTCCCAGCTTTCCACCAAGTTGTTGTCTTCCTATGCATCAAGTCAGTCCCAGTTCCTCATGTCAGACCTGAAGAAAGGTTCTTGGTCGGAAGAGTTGGTCCAAAGGAGTACCGTCTGTACAGATGCATAGCACGCTACGGTTACCACGACATTCACAAGGACGACGTGGAGTTTGAGAAAGACCTTGTTCGTAGCATCGCGGAGTTTATCCGGTCAGAGAGACCAGAATGTGATCTCGGACTAGAAGAGTTAGAGTGCGATGAGAAAATGACAGTGGTGGGGACTTCATCAGCAAACAGGGAAGGCATTAGACTGTCGGAAGATAGGGACTCTTCGGAAATGGCGGGGACATCAGAGTTGAGAGAGATAAAGTCCCCGGAGAGGGTGAGGAAGAGAGTAAGGTTTGTACTGCCGGAGAGTCCGAGGATCAACAGAGAAGCAGAAGAAGAGTTGAAGGAACTAATGGAGGCAAGGGAAGCGGGAATGGCGTTTATATTAGGACATTCATATGTGAGAGCAAAGAGAGGATCTAGTTTTATGAAGAAGATGGTGATAAATTTTGGGTATGATTTCTTGAGGAGAAATTTTAGAGGACCAAGTTATGCTTTAAGCATCCCCCATGCGTCTACTCTTGAGGTGGGAATGGTCTACCATGTTTAGTTCTTGGTATATATACATATATAGCTTTTGTACTTGGGAAGGTTTTTTTTTTTTTTTTTTTTTTTTTTGGGGAATTTTTGGTGCTTAAGTCATATTGTATATGAATATGAGAGCTCAAAGCATTTTGTATAATTGTATTTTGCCTCTGCATAGTGAATCCTTAGAGCTCACAGGCATGCTACTGAAGAATCTGTGTTTTTTTTTAAAATAATTTTCTTAGCAGAGCCAATTAGTCCACAAACCACAGCTACTCTTTTTAACTCGATGGTTTCCAAAAAAAAAAAAAAAAAAAAAAAAAAAAGAGAGAGAGAGAGAAGCTGGAATAATAAAGAAAAGCGAATTACGTGACACAGGGTATCAAAATTATACAGTTTTAAGTGTAGGATTTATAAGTGGTTTACTTTTCAATGCTAGTCTAGTGGCAACCACCAAACCTGAATATACTTAAATGTACAGAATTTGAATCCCCGTTAGTTTTTGAAAAAATGTCTATATTTTTTGCTCTCTTATTTGAATTTTTTTATCCTCTATATTTATCTAATTGGAGTTTAAAAAAAAAAAAAACTAAAATTATTATAATTGAGAAGATGTTCTTTTTATGGGGGATCTTACAAGTTTAAAATAAAATTATTTTATTTTACCGTTGAAGAACTTGTAAAAATATGGATCACCAACCATAGAAGTATCAAAGAAAGAAAACGACTTCAGAAACATTGTCGTTTGCCCGTAATCATTGACTTTATCATCCTGGGATCCTGGCCTTATCTACTTTCATATGGGCCGTTATTCATGGGCCGTTAATCACATATGCAAGCAAGAACATTGAATAAAAATATTTGATATTGTGTAAAAGTATTAAAATGACCAAACTATTATCCTCTTAATATTTATAATTTGCGCTAAAAGTAACAAAAGCCAATATATTTCAATATTTCATATAATTTCAAATGTTATTCCCAAACGCTCATTTAAAGTGTTAGAAAATAAAAACATTTAAAATGATAGAAAATGACTATTCCAAACAAAGAGAAACCCCGTTAATTTTATTTTATTTTATGTCCATTTGTTTTTGAAGTTAAAACAAAGCAACATTGCTACTTTCTTTGTAATTTTGATCAAAAGCCCCCCCACCCACATACACACATAACCACTCACACCACATGATTACAAGGTCGTGACCCGTGACAAACGAAAACAGAAAAAAGCTCAAGGCTTAGAAAAATTATGGCCACCGTACACCAAATAGTTAAAAAAGAATAGCGTAATTACAAGGTGTAAAAGTGATCGTAACATAATAGTTTTTTATTTGACGTCATTATAATATTTTTGTCCTTTCCACATGTTTATATATATTTTTTTGTATTATATCTATCCATTATAAAATTCTCCATAATACATACTCGTTTTTATATCATAATTAAAGAGACCACATATAACGAATTTTTAAAATAAGATATATTCACAAATAATGTATGTTTTTAGATATTAAATTTAATTAAATATCTCATCAAAATTTGAAAAAATATCTATAAAAATTTTTGATATAAATTTAACGGATTAAATGAAGCTATGCGGTAAAATTCTATTGTACATAAAGATCCAAAACATATAAAAATAGGACAAAGAAAAAGCCTGCAAAAATCCCATGGAAAAGGGGGTCCAACGCATACCAAAATAAGGTCGGCATGCTCAGCAATATAAATGGCTTTGGGCACGTGGTGTAACTGGAAGAGAAAGCTCTGCAGAGTGGACCGAAACTGAAGTGAAAATCACAGAAGATGGTTACTTTTTTTTTTTTATTTTTTTATTTTTATTTTATAAATTAGGAAAATGAACAAACTATAAAAAAGCTATTTATGTTCAACGATTCTATAAAACAAAAGTTAACAAAGTTTTAAGTGATTAGGTCGGTGGTCACACAAGGATAACTAAAGAGATTATGCATCTTCAGACAAAAAGATTGTCAATATGGGAAAGATAAAAAAAAAAAAAAAAAAAATGAAGAGAATAACAGAATCTCATAATGAGTATTGGAGAAGGCGTAATCTAAACGTTGTTGACCAATGACCTCACTTACCTCTTTCAAAACACAAGGAAAAAAAACATTTTAATCTCCAAAATTTTCGCTATATACACTCATAAATCAGATTGTAAAAATATTATTATAATAAATTAAAACTGCATATATCGCCTCATTTTTACTATAAAAAAAAAAAACTCAAAACCTATATATTTTAGGTTAATAATTGTTTATTTATCCTAATTTTCTTTTTAAAAGTTTTTACTCAGAAGTGTTTTGATCTATAAAATATTGACACATTTGAACGTGAACAGAGATAAAAACCATCTTGAGATAAATAAAAGTTTCTAAAAAAACAGCTAAAACCTGTACAAGCATAAACAAAAGATAATTGGGAAAGGATTGGCTGGACCATTAGAGGGAGTTTAAAAGGACATGGAAGGAAAAACATTCATTCCCACTTGAAAAAGAGTACCAAAGTACCATTTTTTTTTTTAATTTTATTTGATGATCACAATAGTATCAAACCAAGTCTGATATTGAAGTATAAAAATAAAAAATAAAAAATAAAAAAACTAGTCTGATACTTTTATGGCAAAACAGAGATATAATCAAGTAAAGCATGTGATGTGACGAGAGAGAAAGAAACAAACAAAAAGAAAACGTAAGACAATGCGTTGAACAATTGAAAAAAAAAAAAATTATATATATATATATATATATATCTGTTAAAAATGTGAGGTAAAACATCAAGTCTATGTTATTAAATCAGTTTGATTCTAATTAAATAATATTTTTTATTTTATTTTTAAAAAATTAATAAAAATTATAATTAATTTTAATTTAAAATTTTAAACTTCAATTAATTTATCAAACAAAAATTAAGATATTAAAATAAGAAAATAACTAATAATATAACACATGAATTAGAATTGAATATAGTTTTATTAATTTTTAACTATAGATTTATCCATCTTTATCATCTTTCTTTTTGTTCTCTCTATTTCCCTATTCTCTTTTGCTTCTCTCTCTCTTCTTTACATATTTTTCTTTCATCTCCCTTTTTGTTTTTGTACTTCAAACTAGTTGAATGAAGTCCCTTTTGTAAAAACACAAGACCATCAACTTTTTGATAACTTAACAATTAAAATACTTATCAATTAAGTTTTTTTAATGAAAATTAATTATTACAAACTTACTTTAAATAAACTTGAATGAAAGCTAGCAGGTGGCATCCACAGGCTTTCACAACCGTATCCAATAATTAAAGAAGCTACTCGCCCTGATGCTTGTGAAGGAAAACGTATTACCAAGTTTCTCCCTTGCTTTTTAGTTCTTTTGTTTTATTTATGTTTATGTTTTTGTTTTTGTTTTTTTTGTTTTTTGTTTTTTGTTTTTTGTTTTTGTTTTTTTGAAAGGCACAGGTTCACAGCTGACACCCCACAGGACCACCAAATTTTCATATTATAATTTTTTTTTTTTTTGCTAATTCTAAAATGAGTTATCCTCAAATTTTAGATAGCTTCTTATAATAATCAAATTTTTATTGCCGTTATTATTTTTAATTTTTTTTTACAAATTAACATTTTTTTAATGAATAAAAGATATAAGGATGATTCCATCATTTTCAGATTTTCAGCCATACAAACAATAACGACTTTTCTTAGGTATTGCAGAGACATATCTTTTATACTAATTTTTCTCAGTCATCGATATAGGGTATAGCTTAACATCACCAAATCATGTTTCAACAGAAGAAATTAGAACGAGGTCTAAGGGGAGACAATGGAAATTAAATCCGGATGGACGAACGGGAGAAGCTTGGTAAAGACGTTACACTCGTTTGTCAACTCATTCTCACTTATGGGTATAAATTAATATACATTTATACATATGATAAAATTGGTTAAAAGTTTAAAAATTCATAATCATTTAATTATTAATTAGGTGTCCTATTAATTTTTTTTTTCAAAATCCTTTTTTTTTTTTTTGTACAAATCAGAATGTCTTTTATATCTACAACTATATTAAAAAGGAAGGTTACCCTAAAAATACCATTCAAAGATTCAGTTAACTTATTTTATCTTTTTGTGATGATGTCTTTTTTTTCTTTTCTTTTCTTTTTTTTTTTTTTGCTCAATAGCTCTTGTGAATAGTATTTTTAGTCATTACTCTTAAGCTGCATGTGGTAACTCTGTCATCGTCACGTGACAACCTCGTTGACCATCATGTGACGAGTCATAGATTGTCACATGACATCTTTTTTTTACTCTGATTGTCTACTCTGCGCGAAGCACGTGTTATGTAACTAGTATATACATAAATAAGAAAATGAGATCGCCTTATGTATATATGATATTATGTTATTTTTTGTATTATAAAAGGAGATTATACTAAGGGTTATATCTTTTTGCATTGGGAGATCATTCATGTTGTTTTCTAACGTTTATCTTTTTCTTTTTTTTTTTTAAAGGGAAAATTTAATTACTTTTATTAAGGAGATAAAAAAAACATCAAATATAATAAATCTTGTATTACATAAAACAAAATATTTAAATAAAAAGGGATCTATCAATAAAATTTAATGATACTTAAAGAAAAATATGTATGTTTGATACTCGATAATAAAAATTTTTTAACGTTTATCTAAATATACATTTTCCTTAAAAAAAGAAAAGATATTATGATTTTTTTTTCTTTTTGTTGAAAAATGGATATTTTAGTCCAGTTTAACGTCATTACAAAATCATTTGACATTATCGATGGGATCGTCAAAAACCCGATATTTAAATGCGTTACGACTTAAATCTTTGACATGATATTAAAGACACTAGATATGACATCTTTATTGATGCAAATAGATCAATGTTGCTCTTTAGGGCACATTTCTAATGTCTCTCTCCTTTCTAATTTAATTTTGTTTTATTTATCTATTTGCTAAGCATTAAGAGGGTGCCCCAATTGCCAAGAAAGTAACATTCGAAATCAGCAAAGCCAGAGTTAAACTCATCTTTGATTAAGACAAAATTTAGCAGCTAAAAAGAAGAGAGCATATGATTCTCTCTTGACACCATTACTAACCAACCCCTCTCTCTCTCTCTCTCGCCTTTACTTTCTTTCTCAGCAACAAAAGTTCCACTTCTCTCTCTCTCCTCTCTAGTCACTCCATAAATCTTCTCACTCAATCTCTTACCCCTTCACTTTCTTCTCCTTCAGAAACCGCATGTAGCCGAGTGTACTACCGACCGGCATGTATATAAAAAAAAGCGGCTCGACATTGTCTGTGGGGTCGCCTACTTAGAGGTGGGTTTCCTTAAAATTCTGTCGCTTTTAATCTCTCCTCAGGTTTGAGCAATTTTCTTGCTCTTCTTCTTCTTCTTCTTCTTCTTATGTGAAGAGAACCCCAGCAATGCTGCGAATTTGGACTACTTTTTTTATCATTCTCGTGCTTCTTTTCTCTGGTGGGACTGGCAATGCTTCTGCTTCGCCCACACCACCTGTCAGTAAGTACATCAAGATCATGCATTTCTCTATAAAAATAAAAAAGTTTGTATTCTGATCACAAATTTGATTCATACCCATCGTTTTCTCAACTGGGTTGGTGTGAAAAATGCAGAAATTGTTAGTGGGGTTGTTTCAAATGTGGTCTCTGCTCTTGTTAAGTGGCTCTGGTCACTCAAATCCACCACCAAAACTGGTACAGATCTTTCTATACCCTTTTCTTTTTTCTTTTATTATTTTTGGTTCAAGTTCATATTTTGGTTGTTTATTTTGTGGAAATAAGGTTGATTTTTTTTTTTTTTTTTTTTTTTTTTTGTCATGGTTAAAAATTTTCAGCAATTTCTTCTAGCCGTTCTATGATGAAATTTGAGAGTGGGTATACAGTGGAAACAGTGTTGGATGGAAGTAAACTGGGAATAGAACCTTACTCAGTTGAAGTGTCCTCAAGTGGGCAGCTTTTGGTTTTGGATTCCGAGAACAGTAACATCTACAAGATCTCAACCCCTTTGTCTCGATGTAAGTTAGTTGTTTTTGGATTTAATTTTGGTACATTTTTATTTTAAATTTTTTTCATTTAATCAGTGGTCCTTTTTATGTGTATCTATGATGTACTAGTTCAAGCCTCAATTCCAGTACTTGGTTCAAGTAACTTGCTTTTGGAGATTAAACAAAATTTTCAAGGAATTAGCTTTTTGTTTAAGACTAGTATTGATTCCTTGCTTTTCTTGTTAAGCTCTTGCCAGAAATTTAAATCAAATTGTTCAAAAAAATTTGTCTAAGTAGCTTTTGTTTAGTTGAATGCTCCACTTTTTGAAGTACAATATTTAGCCTCTCTTTTTTTTTGTTGAGTTTCTGCCCCCACCAACTCCGTCCTTTTGGAGATCTGCGGTCTTTTGCTTTTTTTTTTAATTCCTGGAGAGAGATTTCTAGTCACCAGTTGGAACTTGGACTTATCGTTTACTTTTCTTATATCCATTTATTTACTTTGTCAGGACTTTGTGTACTTTGACGTGGGAAACTTCGTTCGATATTTTACAAAGAAAACATTAGATACTTTACTTTAGCCTACTGCCGATTTTACCATTCAAATTTGTAGATTTCAATCTTTCTCCGTAAAATCAATTAAATGGGAACGAGAGGTTTTTGGATATGAAAATGAAATAGGTTTTCAGCCTAATCAGTACTGGTCCAGTTTCCTGATTTGATTCTTTGTGCTCATGGGAATTATTTCACTAGAATCCGTCATCACCTTCCTCATGCTGAGCCAAATCAATGTCTTGCAGATAGCAGGCCTAGACTACTTGCTGGATCACCTGAAGGGTATACCGGACACGTTGATGGTAAACTAAGAGAAGCAAGAATGAATCACCCGAAAGGGTTGACGGTGGATGATAGAGGAAATATTTACGTTGCTGACACGATGAACATGGCTATCAGGAAGATAAGTGATGCAGGTAAATCTGTGATCTTGTAGGCATTTTGGCCTCTAAAATTAAATTTGACATTTCTGTTAAAAAAGAATTACTTCACAACTTCTTTTGGATGACAATTGGTTTTATTTGACCAGATTTTGCTTCGAATTAGCATTAGCAGACCTTCAAACAAAGCACTGACTTAGGTTTGATAGTTAAAACTAATTTGGAACACAACTTTTCTTTTGCAGGGGTTTCAACTATTGCCGGTGGAAAATGGGGTCGAGGAGGTGACCATGTTGATGGTCCTAGTGAAGATGCAAAGTTTTCCAATGACTTTGATGTCATTTATCTTGGAAGTAGCTGCTCTCTTTTGGTAATTGACAGAGGAAACCAGGCAATTCGAGAGATCCAACTCAATTACGAAGATTGTTCTTATCAATATGACAGTAGTTTCCATTTAGGTACACAGAACAGAAAATTTTCAGTCATATAAACTCAAATTTATCATTATGAACATATAAAATACATCACTCCCCCTGTCATTACAGGAATAGCAATGCTAGTTGCAGCTGCATTCTTTGGTTACATGTTGGCACTGCTTCAACGTAGGGTGCGGGCAATGTTTTCTTCCGAAGACGTAAGTAACCTATCTCAGGTTCCCAATAGAAATTTCCAACATTATCCAAATTCCAGAACTAAGATATATTATTCAAAAAAGGTACTAAATTTTATTCACTAGGATTGACATTAATTCAAATTCTTCGTCACTTTTTGGTTTCTTTTTATCTTAATGGTTTGACCGTTTATTGCTATTTTGTAGGATCTAAGAACTCCAATGAAGAGAGGTCTGCCAATGGCACCATATCAGAAGCCTCCAAAATCTGTAAGGCCCCCTTTGATTCCACCTGAAGATGAAAACGATAGACAAGAAGAGGGCTTCTTTGGTTCAGTTGGTAAGCTTTTCGTCAACACTGGCTCATCTATGGCTGAAATCTTTGGGGGGATGTTTTCGGGATTTAGAAGAAAACCCCGGCATTATCAGATTCAGCAGCAGTATCAACAAGCAAACAAATACTCAAATGCATGGCCCGTGCAAGAGAGCTTTGTAATTCCAGATGAAGACGAGCCTCCTCCATCACTAGAAACGAGAACCCCTACACCGAAGAGAAACTATCCATTCATGACCAAAGAACTGGAAAAGAGCCACCATGCCAAGCAGAGCCGGGCTTATTATAGTGGATGGGACGGCGAGTATGTTCAACAACAGCAACAGCAGCAGATGCAACACCCGAACCAGAACCAGAATCAGAACCAGCACCAGCACCAGCACCAGCACCAGCACCAGCACCAGAACCTGCAACAACAGCAGCAGCATCACCACAGGCATTACTCGGCGAGCCCAAAGACTTACTACGAGAAGAGTTGCGAGACAAATGAGATTGTGTTCGGGGCAGTTCAAGAGCAGGATGGACGTCGTGAAGCGGTAGTAATAAAGGCAGTAGACTATGGAGATCCTGTTTATAACCACCACAACATTCGACCTCGACTTAACTACATGAGCTATTCCCAATCCCATGGCTATTGACCTTCCATCGAGGAAGTGAATGGAATAGGAGTTGGGCTTTTTTACTTTTCTCTCTTGTATTTTCCTTATATTTTTCTTTTTTTCTTAGGGAATTTGTTAGTTCTACAAAGTTTTCTAAACAAAAGAAAATGTAAGAAAGGCAACGTATTAAACTCGGAAAATTGTCTGGTATTAATCATTCCTCATGGTTTGTAAATACCAAACCAAAACAAGAAGTCTCTAATTATGGTGGTCGTTCGTTTTCAATGCAAAGAATATTGTGTACCCATTACCGGCTTGTTCCAGTGATAAAGATGTCTTTTCTTTCTTTCTTTATACAATACGTTCAAGATTCGATACCCTGTAATCACAAAACATCTGGTCACTAGTTTAATTAAGGCCTGTTTGGTACATAAGTTCAGTTTGAGTTGAGTTGAAATTTTAAGTTTGAATAGTAATTTTTGTTGACTTTTTCAGAAAAGACAAAAATTTTTTGGAAAAAAGATAAAAAACATGATAAAAAAATGTAATTTAGTTTAAATCAAACTGGTAAATCAAACGGGCTCTTAGTCAAGGTCAACCAGTTTGGAAGAGAGACTTTACGTGGGTCGATAAAACTTAAAAAAAATTTAAAAAGTATCAATCTTGACGGTGAATTCCGAGTCTAGAGAAGTGTTGCAAAAGAAATATTATTCGAGTTGGAAATCGGAAAGCATGAATTGAAGCGAAAGTTGGCCTTCGTAATTGTGTAAAACTATATATATATATATATATATATATATATCAGATAGAATTCCCAAGTCTGTTTTGCAGGCTAAGACAGGGATGATTCCAGTAACCAATGTCAACATTACATGATTTCATCTATCTCATCTGCTCATCTATTGGTTTCGTTAAATTGCTATCAGATATTTATTAAAATCTTTTTTTTTTATTATTATTTATCAAAAAAGATATTTATTAAAATCCTTTTTCTCAAAATTTGGCCTTTGGTCCTGCATTTTATCTCATCTGATCTGGCACGGCCACCAATAAAGGCAAATTTTTATCATCTGGCTTCCCAAATGGAAGCATGCTACTTTTTGCGGTTATATAAATGTTTTTTTTAATAAGAAAAATTATTCTGGATGTTCTGTAATTGCCAATCGTAAGGCCTGATTGGCATAGGATTTGTAGTTGTTTTTAAATTTTTTAATAAACAATAAAAAAAAATAGTGCTAAGGGCACCAATTTTAATTATGATTTTTTGAATTTCAATTTATGTGTCATATTTTCATTAGTAAATGTTATTAATTGATAGAATAATACTTTAAACACTTATCAACAAAAAACGACAATTCATATACCCTATAAATTGGTACTCAGAAGTTAAGATTAGATTGATATCCCTAGCATTTTTTTTAAAATAAAAATATGCTAGAGTGTAGTTTATAATATAGACTTTGAGAAAAGCTTTTCTAAGAAATGTGGTTTTGACTAGAAAATCTTATCGAGAGTAAAAGTTCTTGTTAGTCATTCAAATACTTTTATAAACAGTATTTCGATCATAAAACCTAAAAATAATTTTTACGAATCTAGACCAAACATCATCGTAATTTTTTAGAAACTATTTTTGACTTTTTGAATTATAAAATGGCCTAATTTGAGGGGCCTTTTTATTGTTTTTTTCTTCCACATCAACAGCTATTTAGTGTCCGTTTGGAGTCACGTTTAGATATGGTATTTTGGAGGTTGGAGATAGTTTGAGTTTTTGAAATGTGTGTTTGGTGAAAATGAATTATTTGGAGTAAAAAAGTGTAAAAACTTGAAACGTGTTCGTTAAAAAATTAACAATATGGATCTTATTTCGTTCCTCGTGAAATTCTATGCAATTTGAAAAAAAAATAATCTAATTTCAACTTAAAATGATAAAATTATAAATTTTTAAAGTTTAAATTTTTTTAAAATATTAAAAAAATTAAATAATAAAATTGGAGAAAAAAGATAAAATATATATATATAAATATATATATGAAAACCACTTTTTCAAACACCACCCTCTCAAATGGGTCCTTAATTTACGCTTACCCGCTTCAATTATCAAAATGATTTACTAGACCTCTTTACTATGATAGTGACCCTTTTTGACTTTTTTTTTTTTAGTTTTTTTTTTTCGGTTGCCAATGATACTCTATGTATTTTTCAAATGATTATAAAATTAAACAGATTAAGATCTAACTATCTTAATTGAACAACTTTATATTGCCAACATTTTTTAAATCCTATCAAAGAATCATATATTATCCGTTTGACTCTCAGGTTCGGATTTAAGTTTTTCATCTCAATTTTTTTTAGTCAACAAAAAATTATAACTAATTTTTAAAAAAATCAAATAACTTAAACTTAAAAACTCCATTTCAAATCACTATTTTAAACGCAAGCATAGTATTGGAAAGTAACACAAAATATATAAAACTGCAACATCTTACTTTGAAACAAAAACGGACTAAGAAAACATAAAGAAAAACATTGAAATTTCTGTAACATTATTCAAGAGTAGTAATATTGCAACAACTGACCCATAAAAAAAGAAATACACCTGCATTTGTATCCCTATCTATAAGGATTAAAATCCCTCCCCTTCACAACAAAGGTTATTTTTTTTTGAGACTACAACTTCCTACGACATGTTTTCATTATAACGACAAGTATGTAAAAAAGGTAGACCTATGGCCTTGAAGAGTGTGCACTGTACAAACGACAAACGACAAACTAATGGCCAGCCCCAGGTGGACTTGGGCCAGAGGATTTGATTCCCCAAAGCCCAAGAACGTCCCAGTGGTCATGAGCTTGAAAACTATCACATAGCGGGCGGGCTTGAACGACAGAGAACAGCAAAACGACACTCAAAACAAGAGCCATCAGAAGCAAAACTTGTGATTTGATCATTTCTCTGGCCATGATTTTGGTACTTGAAAAAAAAAAAAGTTTAGCTATATATGCCTAAACTAAAATGAAACTATATATATATATATATATATATAATATTTTGAGTTGATGAAGCTATGAAAAGGTAGGTTAGAGAGGTACTGGGTATTTATAGCAAAGGGCAAATCTACCGTTTCTCACACGATCAAGAATTTTTGTGTAATTGAAAACTAGTTAGGAAGCATGGAAGAAATTCATGCCCACGAGGAAATAAAGTTGAACATGTCTTCGAACGATAATCTAGAAGAGAAAATTAAAACTAGGAGATGGCAAGACTTTGGACTAGTTTTTTTATTATTATTATTGTTTTTTTTTAATAAAGAATTTGTACTAATTTGAATTTAGGGTAAATTGCTCATTTAGTCCCTAAACTTTTAACTTTGTAGAACTTTAGTCTCTGAATTTTTTTTCGTATTTGGAATGGCCCCTAAACTTTTGAAATGTTATTATAAAAGTCATTTCTATTAATTTTTGGACGGAATCTGTTAGTAATTTGATCAAAAAGTGATGCTAACTACGGATATTGTCACAAAATTAACGAAAATGACTAATGTAGTAACGTTTTTAATAGTTCATGATTATTTTATTTACGAAAAAAAGAACATGGAATGACCCCTAACTATTAAAATATTGTTACAAGAGTCATTTCTGTTAATTTTTAAACGAAACACGTTAATAATTTGGTCAAAAACTGATGCTAACTAACACATTTTGTCCAAAAATTAACGTAAAATGACTATTGTCGCAATATTTTAAAAGTTTAGGGACATTCCAGCTACGGAAAAAAGTTCAGGGACTAAAGTTGTATAAAATTAAAAATTCAGGGACCAACCTAGCAATTTACCCTTGAATTTATAATATTTGCAGGTATAGTCTGGCAATAATTATATACCTGACTATCACCATTGCAAGTTTAAAAAGAAAATTGCAGTCTAAGATACATTTGGTTGACAGTTCTTTTTTTTTTTTTTCCCCTCTGCCTTTGTCAATTGTAAAGAAATTTTAGGTCCACTTTATTTTGGCTTGGTATGGGAGATTTTTTAAACTTTCAATACGCTTGACTAGCATTTAACTTTTCATTAGTTGTGTAAAGTTGTAGATTAGTACGTTTATATGTTGTGTTTCTTTACCAAATGATAAGTTTTAGTTCGTTTGAAGTTTGGACTTTTTGTAGACTCAAACCAACGCTATTAAAAAACACAAAATATGCAGAACTTTTTCTGCAGTTTGGTGGCTAATTGGCGTCAACATTTTGACTAGTTTCGGTTTCCCTTTTTCCCCCCTACATATTCTAATGGAAAAAGGATAGAAAAAATGAGTATGACTTATTTGGTCAAAATGAATTTGTCAATTTCTCATTTCTTTATCCAATATGGATATTGGAATTCAAGAAGAAAAATTTATAATATTGGTATTATATTTTTTTTTCTTTTTTAATCATGAAGGATAGTTTATTATTTAATATATGACATTATTTCTTTAGCCTTTTGAAATGACATTTACATGAATTGATTGAGAAATTATTCAGTATATGGTACATGGTACATCCATATAATAAAAATTTAACATTTAGGTGTTTTTTTTTTTCATGTCATCCATTTGTTTTATTTTCCTCTTTCCTAATGTGCAATATATTAATTGTCAACTCAAAACTATCATAAATATCTCACCTAAATCTTATCATAATCAATTCAATTTAAATAAATATCATACCTATTTTATTTTACTCCTTTTCTTTTAATTTTGTAGACAATGGAGCAAAATATAAATTTAACATGTGGGATTTGGTCAAGCACAGAGAACGTGGAAAAAGTTATTTTTTTAATAATTCAAAAAATATTTGTGGATAATACTTTAAAATTTAAAAGAGTGCATCCATATATTTAATTTTTGTATTGATTAGAGCATTTTCAAACTCATTTTATTTATGCAAATTTAAATGTCATTTTTTTAATGATTAAACTCTATTTTCGTTGATTTTGGTATCAAATTTGTAGTTGTGGTACTTTTTTATTTCCTGGCAAAAAATTAATTAAAATTTTAAGTGTCATTTCTTTTTCTAAAAAACAAAAAATAATTAAATATATCAAATGATGATTTAAAAAAATTATATTAAAATCTTTTTTTTTTTTTTTTTTGGGGAAGCTCAGAGCTTTAAAAAAAAAAAAAAAAAATTTCCTCACACTTTTATCTATGTTTTGCTGAACTTCTATTTGAATGAGAAAGGTTCCACATAATCGTGGATGGGAGATGCGGTTCCAAATTATTATTTTTTAAAGCAAAAATTAGTTAAATATAGTAAAACATATCAGAAAATAAAAAAGATGGTATTTATTTAAATTGAATTGATTATGATAAGATTTATGTGAGATATTTATGATAATTTTGAGTTGATAACTTATTGCATATTAGGAAAGAGAAAAATAAAATAAAGGGATGACATTAAAAAAAAAAAATTGAAATGTCAAATCTTATTGAATGGGTGTATCACATAAGTAAGTAAAATCAATTAAATGGGAACCAGAGGTTTTTGGATATGAAAATGAAATAGGTTTTCAGCCTAATCAGTACTGGTCCAGTTTCCTGATTTGATTCTTTGTGCTCATGGGAATTATTTCACTAGAATCCGTCATCACCTTCCTCATGCCGAGCCAAATCAATGTCTTGCAGAGAGCAGGCCTAGACTACTTGCTGGATCACCTGAAGGGTATACCGGACACGTTGATGGCAAACTAAGAGAAGCAAGAATGAATCACCCGAAAGGGTTGACGGTGGATGATAGAGGAAATATTTACGTTGCTGACACGATGAACATGGCTATCAGGAAGATAAGTGATGCAGGTAAATCTGTGATCTTGTAGGCATTTTGGCCTCTAAAATTAAATTTGACATTTCTGTTAAAAAAGAATTACTTTACAACTTCTTTTGGATGACAATTGGTTTTATTTGACCAGATTTTGCTTCGAATTAGCATTAGCAGACCTTCAAACAAAGCACTGACTTAGGTTTGATAGTTAAAACTAATTTGGAACACAACTTTTCTTTTGCAGGGGTTTCAACTATTGCCGGTGGAAAATGGGGTCGAGGAGGTGACCATGTTGATGGTCCTAGTGAAGATGCAAAATTTTCCAATGACTTTGATGTCATTTATCTTGGAAGTAGCTGCTCTCTTTGGTAATCGACAGAGGAAACCAGGCAATTCGAGAGATCCAACTCAATTACGAAGATTGTTCTTATCAATATGACAGTAGTTTCCATTTAGGTACACAGAACAGAAAATTTTCAGTCAGATAAACTCAAATTTATCATTATGAACATATAAAATACATCACTCCCCCTGTCATTACAGGGATAGCAATGCTAGTTGCAGCTGCATTCTTTGGTTACATGTTGGCACTGCTTCAACGTAGGGTGCGGGCAATGTTTTCTTCCGAAGACGTAAGTAACCTATCTCAGGTTCCCAATAGAAATTTCCAACATTATCTAAATTCCAGAACTAAGATATATTATTCAAAAAAGGTACTAAATTTTATTCACTAGGATTGACATTAATTCAAATTCTTCGTCACTTTTTGGTTTCTTTTTATCTTAATGGTTTGACCGTTTATTGCTATTTTGTAGGATCTAAGAACTCCAATGAAGAGAGGTCTGCCAATGGCACCATATCAGAAGCCTCCAAAATCTGTAAGGCCCCCTTTGATTCCACCTGAAGATGAAAACGATAGACAAGAAGAGGGCTTCTTTGGTTCAGTTGGTAAGCTTTTCGTCAACACTGGCTCATCTATGGCTGAAATCTTTGGGGGGATGTTTTCGGGATTTAGAAGAAAACCCCGGCATTATCAGATTCAGCAGCAGTATCACCAAGCAAACAAATACTCAAATGCATGGCCCGTGCAAGAGAGCTTTGTAATTCCAGATGAAGACGAGCCTCCTCCATCGCTAGAAACGAGAACCCCTACACCGAAGAGAAACTATCCATTCATGACCAAAGAACTGGAAAAGAGCCACCATGCCAAGCAGAGCCGGGCTTATTATAGTGGATGGGACGGCGAGTATGTTCAACAACAGCAACAGCAGCAGATGCAACACCCGAACCAGAACCAGAACCAGCACCAGCACCAGCACCAGCACCAGCACCAGAACCTGCAACAACAGCAGCAGCATCACCACAGGCATTACTCGGCAAGCCCAAAGACTTACTACGAGAAGAGTTGCGAGACAAATGAGATTGTGTTCGGGGCAGTTCAAGAGCAGGATGGACGTCGTGAAGCGGTAGTAATAAAGGCAGTAGACTATGGAGATCCTGTTTATAACCACCACAACATTCGACCTCGACTTAACTACATGAGCTATTCCCAATCCCATGGCTATTGACCTTCCATCGAGGAAGTGAATGGAATAGGTGTTGGGCTTTTTTACTTTTTTCTCTCTTGTATTTTCCTTGTATTTTTCTTTTTTTCTTAGGGAATTTGTTAGTTCTACAAAGTTTTCTAAACAAAAGAAAATGTAAGAAAGGCAACGTATTAAACTCGGAAATTTGTCTGGTATTAATCTTTCCTCATGGTTTGTCAATACCAAACCAAAACAAGAAGTCTCTAATTATGGTGGTCGTTCGTTTGCAATGCAAAGAATATTGTGTACCCATTACCGGCTTGTTCCAATGATAAAGATGTTTTTTCTTTCTTTTTTTATACAATACGTTCAAGATTCGATATTCTGTAATCACATAACATCTGGCCACTAGTTTAATTAGTCAAGTGGTCAACCAGTTTGGAAAAGAGACTTTTCGTGGGTCGATAAAACTTAAAAAAAATTTAAAAAGTATCAATCTTGACGGTGAATTCCGAGTTTAGAGAAGTGTTCCAAAAGAAATATTATTCGAGTTGGAAATCGGAAAGCATGAATAGAAGCGAAAGTTGGCCTTCGTAGTTGTGTAAAACTATATATATATATATATATATATATATATATATCAGATAGAATTCCCAAGACTGTTTTGCAGGCTAAGACAGGGATGATTCCAGTAACCAATGTCAACATTACATGATTTCATCTATCTCATCTGCTCATCTATTGGTTTCGTTAAATTGCTATCAGATATTTATTAAAATCTTTTTTTATTATTATTATTTAAAAAAATATATTTATTAAAATCCTTTTTCTCAAAATTTGGCCCTTGGTCCTGCATTTTATCTCATCTGATCTGGCACGGCCACCAATAAAGGCAAATTTTTATCATCTGGCTTCCCAAATGGAAGCATGCTACTTTTTGCGGTTATATAAATGTTTTTTTTTTTATTAAGAAAAATTATTCTGGATGTTCTGTAATTGCCCATCGTAAGGCCTGATTCGCATAGGATTTGTAGTTGTTTTTAAATTTTTTAATAAACAATAAAAAAAGAAATAGTGCTAAGGACAACCAACTCTAATTATGATTTTTTGAATTTCAATTTATGTGTCATATTTTCATTAGTAGATGTTATTAATTGATAGAATAATACTTTAAACACTTATCAACAAAAAACGACAATTCATATGCCATATAGATTGGTACTCAGAAGTTGAGATTAGATTGATATCCCTAGCATTTTTTTTTAAATAAAAATATGTTAGAGTGTAGTTTATAATATAGACTTTGAGAAAAGCTTTTCTAAGAAATGTGGTTTGACTAGAAAATCTTATCGAGAGTAAAAGTTCTTCTTGTAAGTCATTCAAATACTTTATAAACAGTATTTCGATCATAAAACCTAAAAATAATTTTTACGAATCTAGACCAAACATCATCGTAATTTTTTAGAAACTATTTTTGACTTTTTGAATTATAAAATGGCCTAATTTGAGGGGCCTTTTTTATTATTTTTTCTTCCACATCAACAGCTATTTAGTGTCCGTTTGGAGTCACGCTTGGAGACGGTATTTTGGAGGTTAGATATAGTTTGAGTTTTTGAAATGTGTGTTTGGTGAAATGAATTATTTGGAGTGAAAAGTGTAAAAACTTGAAACGTGTTCAGAAAAAAGTAACAATATGGATCTTGTTCGTTCCTCGTGAAATTTTATGCAATTTGAAAAAAAAATCATCTAATTTCGACTTAAAATGATAAAATTATGAATTTTTTAAAATTTAAATTTTCTAAAATATTTGAAAAATTAAATAATAAAATTGGAGAAAAAAGATAATTATATATATAATATATAATATATATATATGAAACCACTTTTCAAACACCACCTCAAATGGGTCCTTAATTTGAGCTTACTCGCTTCAATTATTAGAATGATTTACTAGACCTCTTACTATGATAGTGACCCGTTTTGACCTTTTTTTTTATTTTATGTTATTTTTTCCGGTTGCCAATGATACTCTATGTATTTTTCAAATGATTATAAAATTAAACAGATTAAGATCTAACTATCTTAATTGACAACTTTATTTGCCAACATTTTTTAAATCCTATCAAAGAATCATATAGTATTCGTTTGACTCTCAGGTTCGGATTTAAGTTTTTCATCTCAGTTTTTTTTTAGTCAACAAAAAATTATAACTAATTTTTAAAAATATTAAATAACTTAAACTTAAAAATTCTATTTCAAATCACTATTTTAAACGCAAGCATGGTATTGGAAAGTAACACAAAATATATAAAACTGCAACATCTTACTTTGAAACAAAAACGGACTAAGAAAACATAAAGAAAAACATTGAAATTTATGTAACATAATTCAAGAGTAGTAATATTGCAAACAACTGACCCATAAGAGAAGAAATACACCTGCATTTGCATCCCTATCTATAAGGATTAAAATCCCTCCCCTTCACAACAAAGGTTATTATTTTTGAGACTACAACTTCCTACGACATGTTTTCATTATAACGACAAGTATGTAAAAAAGGGAGACCTATGGCCTTGAAGAGTGTGCACTGCACGAACGACATACGACAAACTAATGGCCAGCCCCAGGTGGACTTGGGCCAGAGGATTTGATTCCCCAAAGCCCAAGAACGTTCCAGTGGTCATGAGCTTGAAACTATCACAACAGCGGGCGGGCTTGAACGACAGAGAACAGCAAAACGACACTCAAAACAAGAGCCATCAGAAGCAAAACTTGTGATTTGATCATTTCTTTGGCCATGGCTTTGGTACTAGATGAAAAAAAAAAAAAAGTTTAGCTATATATGCCTAAACTAAAATGAAACAATATGTGTGTGTGTGTATATATATATATATGTAATATTTTGAGTTGATGAAGCTATGAAACGGTAGGTTAGAGAGGCACTGGGTATTTATAGCAAAGGGCAAATCTGCCGTTTCTCACACGATCAAGAATTTTTGTGCAATTGAAAAACTAGTTAGGAAGCATGAAGAAATTCATGCCCACGAGGAAGTAAAGTTGAACATGTTTTCGAATGATAATCTAGAAGAGAAAATTAAAACTAGGAGATGGCAAGACTTTGGACTAGTTTTTTTTTTATTATTATTATTATTATTATTATTATTTAATAAAGAACTTGGACTAATTTGAATTTAGGGTAAATTACTCATTTAGTCCCTAAACTTTAACTTTGTAGAACTTTAGTCCCTGAATTTTTTTCGTATTTGGAATGCCCCCTAAACTTTTGAAATGTTGTTACAAAAGTCATTTCTATCAATTTTTGGACGGAATCTGTTAGTAATTTGATCAAAAAGTGGTGCTAACTACGGATTCTGTCACAAAATTAACGAAAATGACTAATGTAGTAATGTTTTTAATAGTTCATAATTATTTTATCTACGAAAAAAAGAACATGGAATGCCCCCTAACTATTAAAATATTGTTATAAGAGTCATTTCTGTTAATTTTTAAATGAAACACGTTAATAATTTGATCAAAACTGATACTAACTAACACATTTTGTCCAAAAATTAACGTAAAATGACTATTGTCGCAATATTTTAAAAGTTTAGGGACATTCCAGCTACGGAAAAAAATTCAGAAACTAAAGTTGTACAAAGTTAAAAATTCATGGACCAACCTAGTAATTTACCCTTGAATTATAATATTTGCAGGTACAGTCTGACAATAATTCTATATATGACTATCACCATCGCAAGTTTAAAAAGAAAATTGCGATACATTTGGTTGACAGTTCTTTTTTTTTTTCCCCCTCTGCCTATGTCAATTGTAAATAAATTTTAGGTCCACTTTATTTTGGCTTGGTATGGGAGATTTTTTAAACTTTCAATACGCTTGACTAGCATTTAACTTTTCATTAGTTGTGTAAAGTTGTAGATTAGTACGTTTATATGTTGTGTTCTTTACCAAATGATAAGTTTTAGTTCGTTTGAAGTTTGGACTTTTTGTAGACTCAAACCAACGCTATTAAAAACACAAAATATGCAGAACTTTTTCTGCAGTTTGGTGGCTAATTGGCGTCAACATTTTGACTAGTTTCGGTTTCCCTTTTTCCCCCCTACATATTCTAATGGAAAAAGGATAGAAAAAATGAGTATGACTTATTTGGTCAAAATGAATTTGTCAATTTCTCATTTCTTTATCCAATATGGATATTGGAATTCAAGAAGAAAAAATTTATAATATTGGTATTATATTTTTTTTTCTTTTTTTAATCATGAAGGATAGTTTATTATTTAATATATGACATTATTTCTTTAGCCTTTGAAATGACATTTACATGAATTGATTGAGAAATTATTCAGTATATGGTACATGGTACACCCATATAATAAAAATTTAACATTTAGGTGTTTTTTTTTTTTCATGTCATCCATTTGTTTTATTTTCCTCTTTCCTAATGTGCAATATATTAATTGTCAACTCAAAACTATCATAAATATCTCACCTAAATCTTTTCATAATCAATTCAATTTAAATAAATATCATACCTATTTTATTTTACTCCTTTTCTTTTAATTTTGTAGACAATGGAGCAAAATATAAATTTAACATGTGGGATTTGGTCAAGCACAGAGAACGTGGAAAAAGTTATTTTTTTAATAATTCAAAAAATATTTGTGGATAATACTTTAAAATTTAAAAGAGTGCATCCATATATTTAATTTTTGTATTGATTAGAGCATTTTCAAACTCATTTTATTTATGCAAATTTAAATGTCATTTTTTTAATGATTAAACTCTATTTTCGTTGATTTTGGTATCAAATTTGTAGTTGTGGTACTTTTTTTATTTCCTGGCAAAAAATTAATTAAAATTTTAAGTGTCATTTCTTTTTCTAAAAACAAAAAATAATTAAATATATCAAATGATGATTTAAAAAAATTATATTAAAATCTTTTTTTTTTTTTTTGGGGAAGCTCAGAGCTTTAAAAAAAAAAAAAAAAAAATTTCCTCACACTTTTATCTATGTTTTGCTGAACTTCTATTTGAATGAGAAAGGTTCCGCATAATCGTGGATGGGAGATGCGGTTCCAAATTATTATTTTTTAAAGCAAAAATTAGTTAAATATAGTAAAACATATCAGAAAATAAAAAGATGGTATTTATTTAAATTGAATTGATTATGATAAGATTTATGTGAGATATTTATGATAATTTTGAGTTGATAACTTATTACACATTAGGAAAGAGAAAAATAAAATAAAGGGATGACATTAAAAAAAAAAATCCAAATGTCAAATCTTATTGAATAGGTGTATCACATAAATACGATATCGTGATACACTCAATCTACCGAATAATTTATCGAATTGATTGCATTAATACCTGATTATATTGAGTAAATAGCTTGAAGCGAGACACAAAAGGATAATTTTGTCCCTTTGTATCGCGTTAACATCACTTAAATTACGGATCCGAATATATTCAAGGAACCCCCGCTTAGTGTTCTTTTTTCTTTTTGTCTTTTTTTTTTAATTAACATATACACAATATATTTTCACATTCAATTCTTATTATTATTGCATGTGAAAAAAATTTGTGATTTAATCATCAAATATATTCACTATACAGATTGAATACGAAAAGAGTAATAACAATTTTTTTTTTTCATTATTAAGGATCCTTTCTAAAAAAAAAAAAAAAAAGACAAAAAAAATTATGTTCTCTTTATTGCAAAATAAATAGGTTACTAATATTACTAATATGATAATATCCCTATTAGAAATGAATGTGGCTTAAGCCTATAATAATTGCAAGCCAGCCGACCAATCGGTTTTTAATAAATAGAATAAATTTGAGTTAAAAAATGTATTATTTTGGATTTGGATTACCACAACCGACAACTAGATACCACGTCATATGCCCACATTAACGTACGAAAGTCAAAGCATTCGATCAGCTACGCGAAAGAGCAAGGTCAGCTTACCTGAGCTCTAATGAAAATGTGCCACCTGGCATTGTGCCTAAAATTTCAACAGATTAATAACAAGATTTTTTTTAGTAGTGCTATAGACACCAGTTCAATCTAATTTTAATTTTTTATGTATTAATTTATGTTTCATATTTTTATTAATAGATACAATTAAATAATATGATAATGTTTTTGATATTTATTAATAAAAGAACGATAACTTATATATTATATAGATTGATGCTCAAAAGTTAATATTAGAATTAATATTTCTAGTATTTTTTTTAAACTAATAATGCGGCACACTAATTGTTCGTAGCACAACAATAAGTTCTGTAACATCATTAATTTTTTTTTAAGGTAACAACATTATACTAAATCATCAAATTTCTTTTGTAAAACACCCTACATAAAAGATTAATAAGACTGTTGGTTGTTACAGATAGAGTAGTGGAAATTTTTGTTGCCATGTCATTTATTTTGGGAATTCGGCAGCCCACATATTAGTTGAAAGATTTTTTTTTTTCTTTTTCTTGTGACCGCTTCTTGTTAAAGGAGGTGCATGCATGCATTTCGGATGTGACTCAATTTGAGTTGTCTGGCTCAGTTTGAATAAAATTCATTTCCACTGAAAAAGATTATTAATCGCAATTATAAATCATATAATCGTGATTTAGTGTTGGTTATTGAGAAAAATATTTTATTTCTATAATTGTCCTTATGAAAATCCTCATAATGGACTGTAGAATCTCCTAGCAATTATATGAGCAACCCATTTTTTTTTTTTTAGTAAACTAACCCCATTGCTTTTTTTTTTTTTTTGAAATGGATAACCCTATGCTTTAGTAATTAAAATGAATAAATTTATTTCCATTTAAACAATTGAAATGAATGGTATTAAATCTCCAATAATAACAACTACCATTATTAATACAGAAAAGAAGCAAACTAATTAATGATATTTAACGCATATAAATCGAAACAAGAAAAAAGTCAAAGTACTTTAAAGAAACATTTAAACCGCTGTCGAATCCACGACATAACTTTCTTTAGAAAACAGTTGGGTATTCTAAAAAAAAAAAAAAATTTAACAGTTGATTATTTTTAAGCACTGAAATAAATGAGCTGGTCTTAGAAGACAAAGCACGATAAATGAATGTCCACGTCACCGACATCTGGCAAAAACGACAATTTCCGGTGATAGTTAGTGCACACACAGCGAGATTTTCGTTACATTAAAACTCCTCCACTCAATCTCAATTCATCACCCAAACAAAACCATTTTCGATCAATAAAATTAGGGCTCGCGATTTTGCAGAAAGAGAAAAAGAAAAAGGGAAAGAAAATTTCTTTCTTTCTTCTTCTCTTTCTTGCAAATCCCGAATCTCGATGCCGGCGGAGGGATCGTCGATGGACCTAAACGACGACGTCCAGGATCTCATGTCGCCAAGAGAGGTTGCTGCTCGTGGATGCCGCGCTTCGGTGGGGACAGATCGGAGGCGACGGGTTCGATCTGCTGGCAGCGGATGCGGCCGGCGGAGAACGACGATCCGTGGTGGAGACGGGGGTGGAAGAAGGTCCGGGAGTGGTCGGAGATCGTTGCCGGCCCGAAGTGGAAGACCTTCATCCGGCGGTTCAACAGGAATAAAAACCGGGCGAAGTTCCGCTACGACGAGATGAGCTACGCGCTCAACTTCGACGAGGGAGTTGACGAAGACGAGGGCTTCCTCCGCCGCGACTTCTCCAGCCGATACGCGTCGGTGCCGGCGTCGGCGAAATCGTCAATGGATTTCGGGAGGGAAGGCCAAGGGCCGTCTTTCACGTGACCAACACGTGATTTGCCTGTGCCTGTCGCTGCTTTTTTTTTTTTTTTTTTTTTTTTTTTTCGTTCGGCGTGGAGTGGCAGCGCCGAGTTTTGAGGGGAGAGCGATCGTTGCGAGATAGACGGGCCGTTGACCTTTTTGTCTGCTGACGTGGACAGATGGTCGGTTGACTAGGACAAATCGGGAAATAATTTTTACCATTTTTTTATAATCATTTTGGTGGATTTAATGAATATTTTACGGCCTTTGTCTGGTGGATGAAAGTAAAATGAAAAAAGAAAAAAAAAAGAAAAAAGAAATTAAAGAAGTCAGAGTCAGTCAGACGGGTGTTAGGATTGAGCCTCTGTTGTTGTGTAATAATGTAAAGGAGGTCTTTGTAAAGATTCGAGAATTGATTGTTTCAAGATAAAAATTTTCATGTTGCTGCCCTTTGTTTTATGATTATTTTTAATGATAATATTCTGGGGACTAATATTCAGACATCCAGATGCATGCAGGAGGAGGAGGAGTTGTTTTAAAGTTTTGGTCTATTTTTTTCAACATTACTTGTCGTTTCGTTTGTTTGATACGTGTTGCTTTTTGTTACGCAAGAGATATTACCTGTCGTTTATTTGGTAGTTGTTGCTTTAGTAAGCAACTCCTTTCTTTGGTGTCGTTTTTGTGGAGCTTAATAGCCCCATTGATTGTACGTGAAAGGCAAACCTGATTATTGAGCTTTCGGAGAAATGAGAAAATTACCTAAAAAACAACTTTGTTTTCATCTATTGGTCAACATAATACAAAATTTTTCATCCTTAACCAACATGACTTAAATTTTAGTTTAATTTTATATTATATTGATCTAGTATTAATTTTATGTCATATTGATATAATGATATTTAAATTTGTATCATTCATGTACTTTTTCCTTTTGATATTGAAAGAAAACAAAGCTGACACGCGCCTCCTTCGTTTGAGCCATGAATTTGGCTTCGAATTTGGTTTGAAATAACCATTCCTTATTCCTCTAATTCTACTGCTTCACATCCCTTCAAAGTTTATTTTTTTATTTTTATTTATTTATTAAGGTTCTTTTTTTGAAACTTTTGCACATTAGTTAGAAAATGTATGAATATTGGACATTAGTTAGACAAGCACTAATAAGTCACTAAAGAGTAAGGAGAATGGGCGGTTGTTGGCCGATAAAGGCGAAATTCAACAAAGGCCTGCTTCTTTAAAGTCCACAGCTACTCAATTTGATTTATGTCCAATCTCTCTGTATATTGCTTTTCTCATCCTGTCACCACGCTTTTAGTCATTGGGGATGCTTTTGGGAAGAAAATGGCTAATAATTGTATTGGAGAAATTTGAGCCAAAAAAGGGGGGAAAAAAAAAAAAAAAAGGTAGTAGCAGTTTAGTTTCCCCAGTGGAGATCTACTATGAGATTGAATATGTATAATAATAATAATAAAAAATGAAAAAAGAGCAAATTCAATATTATATAGATTCAAGAACTCAATAATTGTTTCTATAAAGTTAAGTTAGCTAACTCCATCCTTAAGCAACCCAAGGCTAAAGTTTTTTTGACACCTCGGAAACTGATTAATTAGCTTTCAAGCACTACAAACTTATCTATAATAAAATTCTCTTATATATTATAAAGGGATAAGTTGAGAACTTCCATTGTCAATGAATTTTTAAATTTTTTTTTTTCAAATTTACCTCCAAAAATTACTTAACATTTTTTTTCATTTGCCTTACTAAAAAAAGGACTATCTATGTAAAAATTTATTTTTAAATGCACTCCTATTATTTTTAATAGACTGATTTCGTCGATGTATCTATGTAGGGGGAAAAAAAAAAATCATATAGTGCACGCGTGTCCATAGCTTTAACAGAGCTGGCCACTTAAAAATCCACTAGATTCTTTACTCTAATTTTTAAATGGCATATCAAACAAAAAGTTTCTTCTTTTTTAATTTCAAAAACAGAGCTGGCCACTTAAAAATCCACTAGATTCTTTACTCTTCTTTTTTAATGGCATATCAAACAAAAAGTTTCTTCTTTTTTAATTTCAAAAAAATAAATTCCTCACAAAAAAAAAGAAAGAAAGAAAGAAAGATGGGATCCTTTTATTTGGATAAGATTGATCAAAGCTCATCAAGCCTCTTTCAATTTGGGTCAGAAGCTGGGCTAAAGCCTGGCCCAAGGTGTCAACTGGGTTGGGCCTGGCACTTCAACGGAGTAACACTAACAACCGCCTACCGACATACTCGCCTGCAAACACAAAAAAAGACGGATGTACAAAAAAGGGAGATAATTTTTTTAGGGCATGTTTGGTGCACACGTTCAGTTTGAGTTGAGTTGAAATTTTTAAGTTTGAATAGTAATTTTTGTTGACTTTTTCAAAAAAGATAAAAAATATTTTCAGAAAAGATAAAAAACATGATGAAAAAAATACAATTTAGTTTGAATGGAACTTGTTCCAAACAAACCGTGCAAGGGACAAATGTAACTTATCCTGTTGTTTTTCTTTTTCTTTTTCTATTTATTTTTTAAAAATTTCTGTACTTTGCAAACTTTCCTAGACTTTAATTTAATGATTGTCGGCTTATGGTAAGCGTGTGTTGCCAGTTTGTCTGTTTTCTTTTTTCCTTTTTTCTTAAATTGGATTTTGAAGAAGACACATATCATTTCTTCCAACAAAAAAAAAAAAGTTACTATAACGGTCCCCAAATTTTTCATGAGGGTACCGTAGGAAGGGTGCAAATGAGGGATAAATCCTAACTACCGTTTAAAAAGTTTTTTCCTGCTTTCAATTAAGGGGCATTTCGGTAAAAGGATGTGATCGATTGAAGTTTGGAGGGAATTAAATGGAATTAGGGATCAAATTATGTTTTAATTATGATAAAACAATTACTAGAATAAAAATTATTATTTTCAAAAAAAATTATAATTTAAAATTACAATTACGAGAGAATGGGGGTTTTTTTTTTTTTTTTTGGGTAGTGGTGGGTGTTGATTGGGTTGAGTTCTTGTGTCCTTGAAGGGAGTAATGAAAAACGGAAAAGCAACTCTCCGATGAAGAGAGAAGAGAGTGTTGTAAGTTTCGGACCGAAGAAAAAAAAAAAAAACGAGAGAGAAATCACGGTTTAATCGAGCAACTCGAATGCAGAGAGAGAATGAGTTTTGTTTTTTGTTTGTTTTTTTATTTAAATTATTATTTTTTTTGTATTTGATTTTTTTCAAGGTTAGTTTAGACATCGTACATAACACCTATAATTTTAGGGGTGACAATTCGTGTCACGTGTCGGATTCGTGTCGTGTTTGAGCCGTGTCGAATTTTTTTTCTCCAACCCGAACACGACCCGTGACACGAAAACGACACGAAACCGCGACACGAACCCGTAACGGCTTGACACGACACGACACGAACTTGACCCGTGACACGAAATTGACCCGAAATGGACACGCGACACGAAAATTGATCCGAAATTGATACGAAATAGTGACCCGAAATGGACACGAAATGGACCCGAAACTGACACGAAAAAACTGGTCCAACCCGAGCACGACCCATTTTTTTTTCGTGTCAAATTTTCCCAACCCGAACCCGTGAAATTCGTGTCGTTTTCGAGTCGTGTAGCTGTATCGCGACCCGTATTGCCACCCCTATATAATTTATTGTTGTTTTCCGTTTATTATTAACGGCAGCTAGGGTTTATCCCTCATTTGCACCATTTTTTAAAATTTGAGGACCTTTTGATAAAAAATAAAAATTAAAAAAAAATTTAGGATTAATCGGTACCCTCATAAATAATTCGGGACTATCATAACAATTCATAAAGAAAAAGAAAAAGAATAAAAAAAACAATGTGGCACTTCTTTGATGGGTTTTGGTAAACAGAGTGTCTGTATCACTCACCGACTATCCACTTTTAAAAGGATTTTTTAAAATCAGACAATAAAGTCAATTCGTGCAGGAAAAAAAAAGGGCACAATAATGCTTGGGAAAATAAAAATTGCCAATAGAAAAAGTAAGCATCTGTGTAGCCTGCTAAAACCCACTTATTGTCTTTAGCTTTTTTAAAGTTTTTATTTATCACACAAATAGCTTTCTATTTCTTTTTAATTATTATTAAGAGAAAAAAGTAAGTTGAGTAATTCAAGTTCATGGAACTTTAGATAAAATCTTGTTTTAAAGACACTTTTATTTTTTTATATAACACAAAAATAAGAACATACAATCTCACATGGGCCATAGGAGTTTCAAAAGAACACTAATAGAATCATATATCCTAATAAATTACTATTTTCAGGTAATTATTGATTGAAATGAAACTTGTAAATATTTATAAATCATTTAAAATATCACTCCCTGTCAATGTGTGACTCGTCAAGTGGATATTATTTTATTATTATTTTTTTTTGTAAAACACAAAGAGAGGAATACATAATTATGAAGAAACAGATTGATCACATAATCTTTAAGAGGAAGACACTAGGGTAACTCTAAGACACTTTGCCTTTTAGACCAGACCACCCTACGAATTTGTACATACCCAGAACTTGGTAGATTGATTTCACATATTACCATTTTTTTTAAGGTACAGATAAAACCATTTTGAGAGTATGAAAAAGATTAATGTTTAGGATAAAAATTTTTGCTTGCCCACATGGGAAAGGTAAATGATATGATTCCCACAACATCAAAAACTACAGCTCATAACATTTGAATCAAAGGTTGTCACGAGCTTTGAAAAAAAAAAAAGTCTGTCACATAGTTTTCATGGATCCCACCATGACTGTCTAACTGACCAACCCAAAAGATCCATCTGCATTAGCTCAGTTCTCACATTATCCCAAAAGGTTTTCTGTTTAAAAAAACTACTACAATAATCAAGAGGGATCCAAAAGGCTCAAATGCCTCCTAAAGGCAAAGTAAAGCAAAAACATCATGGAGATATATCTATAATTCCTATTCAGAATTTTGACCTTTTGACAAGGATCCAAACAATTTGGAGTTTCTACTTTAACATAAGAACAGCAATTTTAATAGTTAGATTAATTTTTCAATAATAATATAATTTATGAATAATTACATGACACCATTGTATACAAATAGTTAAGAAGACCGTTCCTATCATAGAAATCTTAATAAATAATTGTCTGCTTTTGAATACGTGGAAGACGAGATCTTTGCTTGAATGAAATAACGATTGTTGACAATTGTAGGCGAATGATGAGATACAGCAGCCTAAAGTCAGATGTTGAGATTGAGTAAGTTTTGTCAAAAACATAAATGAATGAAGAAGAAAATTAACACTCCTATAATTTATTTATTTATTTTAATTTTAGTGCCTGTTCTTTCCATTACAGGACATCCCATGTGGCCATCTCCACCGTGCATCATTGATTGGTCATATGGACTTGCACTGGTTGTGGACCCTACCGATCAAGCGTTGAGATGTTCCAACTACTGACCATCAAAGTCTATCATAGTTCACATCATAAAATGTGAAACAAAATACTAATGTACCTAGCACCATGATATTTGTTCACCAAAACATGTACGGTATTCAAGACTAGACATATAAACCACCCCAACAAAAATCTTTTCAAATTTCACCACATAATCAAGACTAGAGATACCAAAAAAAAATAAAAAATCTCCCGGAACAAAAACATCGGTGGTACCCAATACGGTCCCGGCATGTCCCGTTTATGAGCTCGGAGCTTATTGTATGTGAGTTGTAGTGTCGAGCACTGTTAATGCTGCCGCATGCGGCGGGGAGTACCATAACCGTTGCAAACCAGTACAGGCTTGGAACCCCTTGTGCCAAGCCAAGAAGAGAGGTACAAAGCAACCGATATTATCACAGTGATATTTCTGTGCCATTGTTCACAAAAGGACATCATAAGTTCATACACAGGAATCCCAAGTTGGGTTAAGCAGACATGTCTTAGACCGTCATCTCCTAAAATTAGAAACGCCCTCAAAGCACAGGATTATGGTATACAAAAACAGTAATGCCACAAGCAAAGAGAAATTACTGAATTAGAACCACAAAAAATTTCCCAAAAAAAAAAAAAAAAGGGGGCGAAAACTTGAACCAACCAGCTTGCCAAACTTTGATCAATCAGATTGCTGATAAACCACAAAACAATAAAGAATATACCTCTCAAATGGTCAATCAAACCCCTTGTCCTTGTGCTTTTCCCATCCATGGCAAGTCCATCTTCAGCGAAGAAGGCATACCGGTCTGCGAATCCGTTGATGTCGAAACTTTCCCTTCTTAGACATTGCCAGATCTTCGAAACAGAATAGCTCTCACCTCTACCAACACTACTAATCTTCTTCCCTTCAAAATCTCCATCACCCGTGGGATTAGCATTACCATGTTCTCCTCCTTTCGTCGGCTTTACTTCGTGGCCTGGCTGATCATTGTCTAAGGCGACTCGGAGAACCGAATTGCCGAGTACATACTGATAAGACCCCATTGAGAAAACACCTTCTTGCATCCAAGTTGCTGCTACTGGTCTCTCCAACTCCGGATTCGGCCGCCTCGCCATTAACCCTTCTGAATTTCCCAAGCCTCACCGGCAAAACCCCCTTTTCGACAACAGTCTCTTCGATTTCCACCGTCTTTTGAGCCGCAACGAACCCCGCCATTCCCCAACGCACATCTTCTTCCCGAAAGTCATCGAAATCGAACATCGGGTTCTCGATAGAGTATCCGGGGGCGAAAAGGGTTCCCCTACAAAGAGGACATGTCGAATTCGATAAGAGCCAAGTGTCTATGCAATTGATGTGGAAGGCATGGCTGCACATAGGGAGCAATCTGAGCTTGTCCTTTTCGGAAAACTCGCAGAGGCAAACAGCACAATCAAATGGCTCCTTCAGACCCACAATCTCCTTGTAGTGGAAAACAGGCAGAGCGTCTATAAAAGCCTGATCCAGACCAGAATCATGGAGGTGAAAGAGCTGCTGAAGCTGTCTCTGAAGAACATCGGATGTGGAGAGTTCTGGGTATCTGTTAGACTGAGAGGAAGCTGAGGAAGAGGGGTGCTTTATGAGGAATCTAACGAGCAAGTGGAGAAGACCGGAGATGAAGAACAGTACGGCAAGAATCACAATGATGAAAAGAACAGCAGGGCTTATTCTCGTACCAGAAGACGATGAAGACGATGACGACGACGACGATGATGGAGTTGGTTCTTTGTGAAACCCACCGGTGTATGGTGATGAAGAGACCGGTGAAAATGGAGGAGAGTAGCTGCTCAAATAACCATCTTTTTGCTGGATTTGATGAAGAAGCTGAATCCGAGACATTTTTTTTTTTCAAATGGGTGTTCCCCAAATACAACCTTATTATTCTGTTTGCTTTCCAACATTCCACGGATCATACATAAACATTTTTTTTTCAAAAAAGCCCACAGCTTTTTGGAACTCAGATTAGAAGAAGCAAACCCCACTTGAATTGTTGGTGTATATCAGTTTTCAAATAAGACTAATAATACAAGATGACAAAATATATTTATACATGTGACCAAACTTTTAATCTTCCACCCTCCATTGATGTGTTTTTCATAAGCTAATCGAAAAACAAAAAAACCAAAAAAAAAAAACTTAGAGCAGAGAAGAACCGTAAAGAACTTGTTATTTCACTTGAACAAGACAGAGGAAGTGGAAAGTCAGGAACCGGTGAAAAGTGAGATGAAGACTAGGGTAGGAGTTGTCTCTCTCTCTCTCTCATTCTATTTCTCTCTCTAAAACTGTTTCTCTCACTAGTTTTTTTCTTTTTTCTTATTATTATTATTTTTTTTTGGTTTTTTAAATAACATAATGGAAGCAGAGGGAAAGCCAGATGGGGAGGTGTGTGTGGCAGAGGACAGAGGGCGGTAGTTTCCAAAGTGCGAGGTAAAAGAATGCCAAAAAGTGAGCCTGCGTTTTGGTCCCACGCGCCGTGGAAGCGCGTGGACTGAAACGGTCAACCACAAGCGACAAAGTGAAACGCTCAAAAATGGGCTTCAAGGTGGGCCTGGGCTGATTTCAAAAGTCGTGCCTGGGTTGTGGGGCTCTAGCTTCTGTGGAGGAGTGATTCGGTGGTTTCAGGTGCAGAGGAAAGTACGAGTAGTTGACCATTGGAAATTTTTTTTCTCAAGTCTCCGTTTGGTTTTGTTGGAGGGATGAACAGCCGGAATGGATGGAGAAAGTTAAAGGAACGAATAATGTAAAAGATGGAGAGTACTATAACAACTTCTCAAGTGTGGTTGGATTTGATTCGTGTGTCAGCTTAATATCATTATAAGTAATATCGTGACACATAATTAAAAATCTTATTTTTAACTAAAATTTTATATCATATTCAATTAAAAGATCGTCTTAATTAGATACATGATATGATATTATTAAAAGACACAGAAGAAAAAAGACACTAATAAAAAGATGTGAATTGAAATTGATAGATGATAATTATTTTTCTAATAAATATATTCCCTCTTTATTTTGTTTTGGTAGTATTATAATTTTAAATTTTATAGATTTGATGGACCAGATTAATTTATGTGGTACGAAGTAAGAGCTCATCCTTCCACTTCTACCCTTCCTCTCTCACCCCCTTCAACCAAACAAAGGGATTGAACATCTCCTTTATCACTCGCTTTCCACCCTCTCCCTTTAACCAAACACACTCTTAGAATTTTGTGGAAGGTATATATATCACATCAATATGAATGCACCGTAATGAATTGTTAATATTCAAATGGACACTAACTAAATATATTAAGACCGAAAAATATATAAATTTTAATTAATGAAGATTTAATATTGTTGAACAGTCACAATATCTGTACAAAAAAATGGACTATACTATTTTTTTTTCAAACATGTAAAAATAGTAAGTTTACCAAAAAGGAAAATTCTTAAAAGCTAAGATAAAGACGCATTATAGGTGGGAATGCATCAATCAAAATTTAAAGCATCAACCCCGCTAAAAATAATAATAATAATATTAAAACAAAATAAAACATCAAAGTTGCTGTCATTCATTGTCGTGACACAATCTTTCCAAGCAAATATAAATGAGTACTTGAAAATTTAAATTGTCACAATTTGCTACTTCATCACGCAAAGACCAAAAAAAAGAAAATAAAAATAAGTCACAACAAGACTTGTGAACTTATAAATTTTAAAGTCAAGAAAACTCTAATTATTTTTTGTGCACTTACTCAAGTTTTCCCACTTACATTGGAGATTGGGCTAAAAATGTGGCGTTTCTTAATCAAATGGCTTAAGATATTATTACTTTGAGTTTGTGATTTATTTTGGCTGTGCCTTGGAAGGATAACCTAAAACCATGTGAACTGTCGTTTTGTCTTGAGCCTAAAGGCAAATTAGGTAATAAGAGTTTTTAATTTTTATTATTTTTTTTGGGATTACTTGTAGAGATTAGCTGGAAATTAAGAAAGCTAATTCAAAATAGGTTGAGGTTAGTTGTTAGGTAAGCAATAAAAACAGCTCACATAACAGCTCTTTGATGATGATAATACAAACGTTATTTTGGTAAGGTCAATATCTCATTGTGGGATAATTACTAGGGTGGGGTCTTATAAAATGAAAATTAGTTAGAGGGTTAATTTTTTTCTTAGATGTTTAATGTTTTTCTTCTCCTTTTTTTTTTTTTTTTTTAATAAAATATTGATTGCAGTAGCTGTTAGGAATTAGGAGGACCAACAGAAGCTTTAATGACTTAAACCTACTGCTCAATATGATAAGCAAATAAGTATACCAGCCAAAATGCCACTGTACTTTACGCCCTTTTATAATAGTGTAAAATAAGTCACTTTCTAGGCTTATTAAGTGACGACAACCAAAAAAAAAAGACCGTATTGGAGCTGCTTGATTGTCAGGTTTGTATCAGAGTCTGTCATTTTTATATAGTTTTTTCTATTTGATTTGATTTTGATTAGATCTAACATTTATAAATGTACGTATGAATGCTTTATGAGCTCCTGAACTCATGGCATAATTTTGGTGAACTACGGAGAAGTTTTGGATTTAACCCGTTGATTATTATTGAGGTTTGAGTGCAGAAAGAAATATAATGCAAATTTTCATCATTTTTGGCTTTGAGCAGGCACTGCCTCATCTTTGGAAGGGTTTAGGGCACAAACAAATCGGGGGTGGTCAAATCCGTAATTTGCCTATCACTTGTACATTATTGCTCTAATTGACAACCGGTGCGTGCTAAAATTTATTCGTGGGAAAAGTGAAAATTTATTCGTGGTCAAATCCGTAATTTGCCTATCATGTTCTTAGGACGTGTACTTTTACCTTATTCGTGGGAAAAAGTGAAAATTCCATTGACTTTATCATCCAATGGTATAAGAATAGGGAGCATATAATACTGTTGGTCCTTTGTGCAGCCTATCTTCGGATTAATAACGACACGGATTAAAAATTCGTCTCATCAGCCTTGTTAACCTAATCCATATCAGTTCCATATACAAAAACAATAGATCTAATATTGGATCACAAATAACATTTCTTTTCATGTTCCTAAGAACATGACAAAGATAATGTGACAAATAGTATTGTTCATAATTAAGAATTCCAAAGATAAGCAAGAATGAGAAGTACAGTGCAGTTTCAATAATAAAAAACAACTATATTATTAGTGGATTAGAAAGATATGTTCCATAAAAATGACAAGTTCTATTACTTAAAATTAGAAACGTTACCAAGTTTTTATAGCATATATTTATAATATTTGCAAATTGAATGTCATGGTCATAAGATATGGCTGATCTCTCTTCTTCTTCTTTTATTTTGTTGATCATGACAACAACTTGGTTCATGGCAGGCCTAGCCTCTGGAGAAGGGTTGACACATTTCAAGGCTACTTGTAGCAAGCTCACCATCCTCTCTTCGCTAGCGTATTCCGACCTCAACGCCTTGTCAAAAAACCTCACCCGTCCATTCTTCTCTCACAACAGAGTGAACCCAATCCGTTAAATCTACACCATTGTGCCGTACTAGGTTCCCTGTGAGCAGCTCAAGCAAGATCACACCAAACCCATGAACATCGTCTTTGAAGGCTTCAGATGAACTAGCCGGGGTAGTGACCGTCCCAAGGCCGTATTCACTTATACAAGGCTCCATATTCTTGTTGAGAAAAATGTTTGAAGATTTGAAATTGCCATGAGCAATCCAATCATCTTGAAGTTCTTGATGCATGAATGCCAAGGCTTCTGCAAGGGTAGCTGCAACCCCGAGTCTACTAGCCCAGTCAAATGTTTCCGCTGCGTGGGTTCCTGAAAGAAATTAGAGTTATAGTCAAAGGTAAAGCGACATATTCAACTACTATTTTGAAAAGCGAAACTATCATATCACACATCTCAGGTGGTCAGTATTGTTATGTAACACAATAGTACTGACACGTTGTTACATGAACGGTAGTTATATCATTAGTGACGAAAGACACTAACCATGTAGAAGTTTGAATAGACTCCCATTTTGCTGATACTCATAGACCAAAAGCTTCTCCTCTTTGGAAGAATAGAAAGCAAGGGCTGGCAGCACATTGGATGCTTCACTTGATCTAACCTCCTCATCCTTTGGTTAATTTCATGACTTGCAATTTCCCAATTTTTAATCCTTTAACTACTAGAGTCATCCTGTTCTCGAGAACGACCTTGTAGACGCTGCCATTGTTGCCTCTTCCGAGCATTTCGGCTGGAGCCTTGAGCAAATCCTCGAATCTCAACCCGTTCACCTCCGGACTTGTGAGCACCACCAGTGAGGATGACACAAAGCACTGTTTTCTGATTTGCTGAAACCTGCTTTGTATTCCAAAGACTCATAAGTTACTAGACTTGTCCATGCTATTATCACCATCCTCAGTTGCTTCGGCTTTCTGTGGCAACGAATCGACAATCTTCTTTTTCGCCTAATTCTTTTGCATAATATGAAAATGATCAGGAAAACAAAAACCAAACCCAACACCAGATATCCTACAAACATGATAATCTGATCTTTTGAGGAACTCTTTGAGTTGTCGACAATGTTCTCCGCTTGTGGAGACGATGGACACTTGTTTGGCAAGGGATCTCCACATAATTCTGGATTACCAAGAAAGCTAGCTGTAGTGAAATGTCCAAGGACATCAGGTACGGCGCCGCTGAGGTTATTGTTGGAGACGTCGAATTGCTTCAAGTTTGAGAAGTCGAATCGCGGTATCTCCCCGCTAATTGCATTGTTTTGAGCGAGGAAGAGAAACGGTCAGCCCTGAAATCCTAGACAAGTCTGGCAATGTTACTAAAGAACTTGTTGTTTGAAACATCAAGTATTTTCAGGTTGTTCAACATGGAAAGAGAGGCCGGAAGGCTTCCATAGAGCTTGTTTCCATTCAAATGCACGCGAGTGAGTTGTTTGCAATACGCAATCTCGCTTGAAATCCCTCCGCTAATGTTATTATTCTCGAGATGAAGAACGGTAAGAGAATCCGCAAGAAGCTCCACATTGCAAAGCAAACCGATATCAAGCTCTCCAACAAGACCCAAGTTGTCAAGAAACAATTTTCCGACGGTGGTATTCCTTGCGTCAACAAGTTACGCCTTTCCACCGATCCTTGCAGGGGTCAGAGGAAGAGTTCCAACCCAAAAGCGCACCCAAATTGACACCATCCTTGGAGAGTTTCGCAAGAAGTCGACGAGTGATCTCTTAACCTCATCTTCACACAAGTTGTTGTGTGAAGGAGGAGAAAGACCGAAAATATGATCACCACCCGGATAGTGATTCTTTCCATTCTGGAAGATCACAGATTTGACACAAGAAAAACTGCAAAATTTGTAGAAGTAAATGCAAGAAAGTTTCTGAAAATTTGTTGGGATTGAAGAAAAAGGAGAGAATTCCAAAGCTCCAATTGGCTGAATCTACAATGTTTAACTTTGGTTCTTTTTTTTCTTGTCGACCTTGCTAACTATAAATCAAATTCCATTTTTGTAAACAAATATTTGAAAATAAGTCGCCGGCAGATTAAAAAACCTTTTTTTTTTTTTTGAGTTTTTAATGTCACGTCCTTTTCTCCAATAAGTTTAGATCCAGCAACGAAACAATAAAAATATTGATAATGTCAAAGGTGTTTTAATGGCTGAGATTAGTAAGATTTTCAGAAATCTTGACACCAGCTAGTTGACAAAGGTCCAGATTAAGGAAAATGCCATTTGTAGCATTCTACTAGGTGAAAAAGAAGATGCCATGTTAATAATTAGATCAGATGATAGTTGTGCGATATATATATATATATATATTATATATTACTAGTTTAAGCGGCAGAGCATCTGGATTTTGTCTTGACTAGAACACTAACTATTATTCCCTACTGATAAATAAATGGAATGTGACTTCTACATAGAATAAATTCTTTTCAATGTTGACAAGTTCTTTTTATTAAAAACAGACAATAAAGCCGTCCTATTAGTGTTCTTTTTTCCTTACTATAGATGTCCCACATCCTTGTCTTTTTGATGTAATCCTCTTGCCAGTAAAATCATCTACTTTTATATTTTTTAGTACCTTTTTATTTTTTTATTTTTTGGGGAGAAAATTCTGTGACAGGGCAAGATGTTTTGTTCTACCAATAGAGTGCGTTTTATTAATCATTTTTAAATAATTTTTCAAATGTTCCATTAATAAATGTTCACGTTACACGGAAGTACTTTACTCAAGATCACATCTAATTTGATAAGTTAAAAACTAGCTCTATGTATTCAGTTGTAATGCCAGTGCTAACATTTCTATTTCTATTTTGTTTTTGTTTTTTGGTGGGTTTTTGTTCCAATCCATTAATGAGCGAAGTTCCAATTTAACCTTTTTTTTTTTTAAATAAATATTTTGAATTATTGTTGCCGAATGTGATTAAAATTGAAAAAATTCGCCGGAAGATAAAATATTTTAAGACGGATACGTCTTTTCAAAATCTGTGGTCGTATGTTTGAAAAAAAAAAAATTTATTGCAATTTTCATTTCATTGAAGCAAAAAAGGAACAATTTTATTGGCGTTTATGGCCAAAAACGGCGTTTTGTTCTTTGTTCAAGAGCTTGCTGTCGTTGCTAAGAAACGACAGGGAGTGTAACAGTTGTTCCCATCGTTTACTTTAAAAACGACGTGTCGTTTAAAAAGTATATTTTGTTATCATTTGTCAAAAAGTATTTTGCTATCATTTTGGTAGTAAAGCGATATTTAATTATTTATTTTGTTATCTGCTATAACCTATAGAAACTCGTTTTTTTTTTGCTCTTCTAAAAAAAAACTTATACAACTAAAAGTATATATATATATATATATATATGGAAATGAAGGACATAAAATTCATTAAAGATGTCTCAGGACATAAAATTCATAAAATTTATATTACAAAACATTATTAAACATGCGTTTAACGTAGACTCTATTATCGTTAATTACACTTATCATTTTTAAATATCTAATTTTTATTGTTGCTAAATCTTCATATTGCTAGTATTGTAAAGATTTTTGTCTCTAAATTTTTATTTATTTATTGTGGTTTAATTCCTAATCAAAAGAAATAACACAAATTTTTCAAACTGAAAAAAAAAAAAAAAAAAAACATTTCAACAACGAGCTTACGTGTTGTGTTTTAGATGATGTTTGACACATTTGCTTTGACCAAATAGTTTCCAATTGTTTTTTTTTTTTTTTTAAAAAGTAAACTCAGTTTCACTATTCGTATATCTAACTATAACTAAAAACTCAAATTTTAAAAGTTCATAATTTTATTATTTTAATCAAAATGAAATGATTTTTTAAAAATTACATAGAATTTTAAAAGAAACGAAGTAAGATTCATATTGATATTTTTCCCAACACATTTCAAGTTTTCATATTTTTTTTTAACTCTAAACAGTTTATTTTGGTTAAAAAAGCACCAATCCAAAACTCAACTCGACTAATCAAAATAACTCCAAAACTCCAACTCAAGCGGATTAACCAAATGACCTCTAAATCTTTATGCTTCGTTTGACGTTAAGTTTAACTTTAACTAAACTGTACTTTTTTTAATCTCAGTTATATATTTTTTCTGAAAAGTTACAAGATTTTATAACTAGTTTTTGAAAAATCAACCAACTCCAACTTAAAAATTGTATCTCCATCCGGCAAACCAACACAAGCTTATTATTAATAGTTGACGGACTAAGAGTATCTCTAATGCAATGCCAAATTATTGTGCTAATGGTAACATTGGCATTTTGACAAAAAAAAAAAAAGTACTCTCTCATCTAATGCTATATTTGATTGCCGTATGGCAAATATTGTGGCAAATATATCACAAGACATAATCAATGTCAAAATTTTGGCAAAACAGATGAACTGTTCAGTTTTCAACATTTAATATTTAAAATTCTAAAAAGTTCTTGATGACTGGAAAGACAAAGTTGATGTATGTACTACATACTCTTTTCTTCTTCATATACTCTCTCCTCCATTAACAACAACGAAGAAAAAAAATGGGAAGAAAGAATCACAAAACTCAGTAAAACGTGGGAAGTCATTTACCAATAAACAAGATGTAGCCATTTGTACGTGCTTGGTTGAGCATCACCCACGATCCCATAATCTGTACTTTTCAAACATCAAATAACTTTAGGACCGAGTCTTGAGAATTATATGAACCAAGTAAATGATGAAGGTACATGGACAAAAGTTTCTATTCAATCTCGTTGGGGAACAAATCTGAGAAGCTGCAACAAATTTTATGGGTGTTTCAGTCAATAGAAAATAGGCAACAAAGTGGAGTAACTGAAGCTGATAAGGTGAGATTCATTTTTTCATTCTTTAATTTCTCAAAATTTTCATTACTTTGTCTAATCTATACTATATAGCTTGTCCTTGTTTTTGTCCCTCCCCCGCCCTTTTTTTTTTTTTTTTTACTTTGGTTGTGTCGGTGTTCTTTTGTCGGCTGATGAAGCTGATAAGCTGATATTTATTTTTTCATTATTTGATCTTTTAAATTTTTCCATTACTCTGTTTCAACTATTACTTCTATAGCTTGTTTTTGTTTTTTTGTCCCTTTTTTTTTTTTTGTGTTGCTGGTTTTTTTTATAGTTGATTGAAGTCGAGAAGATGATATTTGTTTTTTTTTTTTTTTTTCCATTTTTTTAATCTCTCAACTTTCATATCTTCTATTTCAAAATATACTCAATAGCTTGTCATTGTTTTTGTCTTTTTCCCCCTTTGTTTGTGTTGGTTGTTCTTTGTAGCTAACATTTTTGGCTTTGCCTTGTAAATTCTCTACGTCATAAAATTATTGTAAATGACTAATTGTAAACTGTTCTTCAAGCAAAACGGTTATATAGTGAGATGAGAAAAAAAAAAAAAAAACATCGATCAATGTTGGGATATCTTGCAACATAGTGTAAAGTGGTAAGATTCAATCATTCAAAAGAAACGAACTTCTTCTAACGACTCTTCAGTCCTCATTCCCTTTCAGAAGTTTCTGAAACTCCAATTTCTCTAAGCTCCAATCATGATCCATTTGAAGATGATATTGTTGATCTAAATGTTGAAAGGCCTATAGGGAATTAAAAAAAAAAAAAAAGAGTGTTTTTGGATTTTAGTTATCAGCATTAATTACTTTCAAATATCCTTTATTAGATTTTGTAATAGAAAAGAATAAAATAATATTATAGTATTTAAAATGACATAAATGTATTGGAACAAAAAAAACGAATACCAATACCAAGTATAATATTTTAACTACTTTTATATTAAATATAACATTAACATTTGGCATATGCATCTCAAGAGATGTTCTAAAAACTCTAAAAGCCACTATTATCGTGGTTGCACGGATACCACATGCCGTGTTATTAGTAGAAAACGACAAGTAGTACACTTACTAGTGTTTTCCGTCGTTTAACATAAAAGCCTCAGTAGTACGGGGTTCATAGACGACGTCGTATCAACAAGTTTTGTTCTAACCGACCTTTGTGCTTCTAATCCCTTGTATAAATTCAACTTGGCGGCAACGAGAAACCGAAAATCCGGAGCGAAACGAGAAAATGGGAGTCCACGGCTCTGGGAACTCCTCGCCCCCGTCGGCCGCCGCGTCTCCGTCGAAACCCTAGCCGGAAAAAAGCTCGCCATCGGTAACGATCGCCCAACCTAACCCTAAATTTCACACTTACGAGCACAAACACGATTTGATTTGATTTTTTTTGGTGGTGAATTTTCATGGTGGACAGATGCGAGATATGGATGATCCAGTTCATGAAGGCGATGAGGGACGAGAGGGAGAGATGGTGAGGGAACGCGCATTGCTCGGCTTCTTCCGCAGGATTTGCAAGCTGCTTTACTTGCGGACCAAGCCGGTCTTCGTCTTCGACGGCGGCAACCCCCGCCCTCAAGCGCCGGACCGTCATTGCCCGCCGCAGACAGCGCGAGAACGCCCAGGCCAAGGTCCGCAAGACCGCCGAGAAGTTGCTGCTTAATCATGTGAGTTTTCCGTCAATTCGTGTCCTACTTCGGTTCTAAGGGTCGGTTTGCACATAGTTTGCATTTGAATTTTTTATAATTTTGCCATTAAATTGAATATATGAATCCAAATGTACAATTTGAATCGTGTATTCAAATTGAATGTGTGTTTGGATAGTTTTGTTAAAGGTAACATTTGAACAAGTGTTAAGGTAAAAATGAGTGTGAAAATTTGGATTTGGATTTGGATTTGAGTTAAATTGTTGTGTATACTCTCCACTTGATGGTTTCCAGACATTGCATTTAAGTGTATGATGATCCAAACAAGGGTTAAATGGTGAATAATGTGGGAAATGGAAGAATTTGTAGCCACATTCGATTTAATGCTAATTTTTTCATCGTTGATTCACCAGCTTAAGGCAATGAAGTTGAAAGAGATAGCGGAGGATATCAAGAACCAGAGGCAGAAGCAAAGAATGATGTTAAGGGTAAGAAGGTTTTGCCCGATCAGGCCAACTTGGCGGGGAGTCTTCTCGGGCAAATCGATGCGAGCTCCAATACTTACGACCAGGAAAAGCTAGATGAATGTGAGTCAAATACCGGATTATGTTTATGATTTGTTTTTTGAGTGTGCGATATAAGTTATTAGTTTATTATTTTTTGAATTAATTAGGTTGGCAGCATCTATTATGGCAGAGGAATGGGGGAGTTTAGCTAATAACTCAACAACGTCTCCTACCATTCCTTATGAAGAAGACAGTGATGAAAATGAAGAAATGATACTGGTAATATAATTGTGATTGTAAGAACTATAGAAAATTGCCACTCTTAATTGCCATGGTTTTGACAGTGACCGTTTTAACATGCTCAGTCTACTTGGTTTGTTTTTTATTTATTTTTAGTATCGAGTAAAGATGTGAATTGAAGATGAATTTTGTACATTGAGAGTAATATGAACTGATTTGCATGCAGATGTACATTCCACTTGCAGAAAAAATAAATTAAAAAAAGAAAGAAAGAGAGGAAAGAGAAACTTTGATGGTTTAACATCCTTTAAACTGGCTTGAACCAGCTGGTTGCATTATTAATTGTTTCAGTGTTATAAGTCTGCTATAGTTGGTTTGTGCTATAATTTCCGTTAATTTGTTTAACAGCCAGATATGCATGGTGCAGTCGATCCTGCTGTATTAGCAGCCTTAACTCCATCATTTCAGCATGATATTCTTGTTCAGGTATGTTTCCCTGTAATTCTTCTTAGTTACTTGGGGGAATGAAAGTAATATAACTAAGGAAGGTATTGGAAACAGAAACAAAGGCAAGATAGTGATGCTAAGGGTAAGAAGACCCTGTTGGACAAGATGGGGAGCAACTTAGGAAGGAATGCTATTGCGAGCAGTTGCAATCAGGAAAAACTAGATGAAATGTAAGATGCATATATAATTATGGTGGAGGTTTCTATTTTTTTTTTCAGGGAATGGTGGAGGTTTCAAGTAATTGGTTTCATGAGCTCTGCTTACTGTTTTTTTTTCTTCTGTGTAATTTAGGCTGGCAGCATCTCTTATGGAAGAAGAAAGTAGAAGTTTAAGTACAATGCATCAACTTCTACTGCTCCTTATGCAGAGGATGGTGATATGGATGAAGATGAGGATTGAAGATGAAGAGATGATACTGGTAATTTTCATCCGACCTAAATAATGAGTTTATTCTCTGTCAGAAAACGTGGGAATACAATCTTTGCTGGCAGATTTGATCGTAAATATTCTTCTCTAAATTAGTCTAGTCGGAGCTGTAGAATGTTTTCTTTCAATTATAGGGTTATTATTAGCTAATTTCCTTACTTAGATAGGCTAGGAAGTTGAATAATTCTTTGATTCTGTATAAACACCTTCTATGACTGACCAGAAATTATGAACAAGAACTCATTCAATTCTGTTTGCCTTCATTAACTATTGTAGTTGAACTTGAAATTGATGTGTGTGACATTAAATTGGTAACTTTTGGAATGATCTGATACTTAAAACAAGTGCACAGGAATCTGCCTACTAACTTAAATTTACTTTGTTTTTACACACCATGTCAAGGTTTTGTTGGCTCAAAATTGACTCCTGAAAAGCAGTGTTAGAGACGATCTCCTTTTGGGTTTATTAGATCTTATGTGCTAGTGTTGTTCGGTAATTGTTATACGTCTATCCTATTTACAGTTATGGTGGAGTCATTTGGTTGTGGTTCTACGTGATTAACTTTTGCAGCCAGCAATGGATGATGGAGTAGACCCATCCATACTAGCTTCTTTGCCTCCATCCATGCAACTTGATCTCCTTGTTCAAGTAAGTTTATATGTATCTGGTTATGTCTGTTTAGATGCATCTGCTTTTTTGCTTCTCCATATATATTATATATATATTCACTGAAATTGGTTATTGGTTTTCATTGTGTAGAATAGAGAGAGGTTGATGGCAGAAAACAGACAGAATATCAAAAAGTCAAGAAGGTGGGTTTTTGAACAAATGTAGTGAGATGCAAATATGGTGTGACATGACGTATCTTAATCTAATATATGTCTCTTACTAGCAACAGCCTCAGTATGTTTTACTTTCTGGTGTTATGCTGCTGCTACATTATTTATCATATAAAAATAAACTGATGATTTAGTATCTGAATTCTGGTTTAAAACTTTCCTCTGAACCTTGTGGTTGTTATCTAATGGTCATTTTCTTGCACTAGGACCCTGGAAAATTTTCCGAGCTACAAATACAATCATATCTTAAAACTGTTGCTTTCCGCCGGGAGATAGATCAAGTGCAGAAGGCTGCTTCTGGAAGAGGAGTAGGTGGTGTTCAGACTTCACGGATAGCATCTGAAGCTGGCAGAGAATTTATTTTCTCATCATCTTTACTGGCGACAAACAGTGAGTACTCATTTCCCGTTTTCTCAGGACAAGTAAACCTTCCCGATCTAGGAATTATGATTTGTATGACTTCCTTTGTTATGCTTTAATCTCTCAGGGTCCTTACATCTGGCAGAGCTGAGAAATCTGGAGACAAACAGAAAGCAACGGAAGAACGTCATTCTAGTGGGATGCATGCTGCTGCATCTACCAGTAAGTCAAACACTGCTATAGGATCAAAACCCAATGAGTCTGGAAGGGTTTTTGATGAGAATATTGAGACATATCTCGATGAGAGGGGGCGTGTTCGTGTTAGTAGAGTGAGAGCAATGGGGTATTCATATGACTCGTGATTTACAGAGGAACTTGGACCTGATGAAAGAGGTTGAACAAGAAAAGGAAAATGCTAACAGCCTGATACATGAAAGTAACCGTGCTGAACCAGCAAACTTTTCTGCAAAAATGCCGCAGTTACTTCACATGATGGTGCTGAATCTGTTCAGCTGAATGATGTAAATCACGACTCTGTGTTGAAAAATGGTGCTTCTATAGAGATTTCTTTTGAAGATGATGGTGACCTGAAATGTTTTAATGGGGATGATGATATATTGCTTGTTTAGTAGCAGAAAATCCTTTGAAACTATCGTCTGATAAATCACTCCAGAAAAAGTGTCTTCTGGTTCTGATTCAGATTGTGATTGGGAGGAAGGTACCACTGAAACACAAGGATAAGGGTTTCTCTGACGATGTTAACTTGAAAACAAAGCATGCTTATGCCGAAGACAACAATAGTAATGATAGTGAAGTGGAATGGGAGGAAGTAGATTGTGATATTACTCAACATACTATGCCTCCACGAGCTGAATCAGGAACATTCAATTCCAAAGGTGATTTAGAAGAACGGGCTGATTTGCAGGAGGCTATAAGAAGAAGTCTTGAGGATTTAGAGGATCAGAAATCTAGCTGTGCATTGCTTAATGATGATAAATTTGAAGTTCCCGGAGGAATGTTTCTGAAACTAGTAGGTCTCTTGACCCAGAAGATACAGGGCTGAATTTTGCGGGAGACGATGGTAACCAGCAAAACAGATCAACTGGGTGACATCTTGGGTGGTGTTCAAATGCTGGATGGTGTGGGGTGTACCGAGTATCTCAAAAATCACTGATTCTCCTGGAGGCCATTGAAATCTTCTGTGCATGCAATTCTAACGACTCAAGGGTACTGGTAGACACACCACATCAAATTGACATGGATTCTCCTCCTGATCAACCAATGGAAGATGCAAGTGAAATGGCTAATTCATCTAAACAAGCACCTTATGAAGAATCTGTTACTTCTTCGAAAGCCATGGAGGTCAATGTGGCTCCTAACTTCAGTTGGATTGATAATAAGAAAACTGCTGCTGACGCTGAACCAGCAAAACAGCAAAACAGATCAACTGGTGACATCTTGGGTGGTGTTCAAATGCTGTGATGGTGTGGGTGTACCGAGTATCTCAAAATCACTGATTCTCCTGGAAGGCCATTGAAATCTTCTGTGGCATGCAATTCTAACGACTCAAGGGTACTGGTAGACACACCACATCAAATTGACATGGATTCTCCTCCTGATCAACCAATGAAAGATGCAAGTGAAATGGCTAATCATCTAAACAAGCACCTTATGAAGAATCTGTTACTCCTTCGAAAGCCATGGAGGTCAATGTGGCTCCTAACTTCAGTTGGATTGATAATAAGAAAAACTGCTGCTGACGGCTGAACCACCACGCCCTTTGTTGAGGAGACTAACCCAGTTTCTCCTTTGTCAGAAGCAGTAACGAATGAATTGATACGTGATATTGAGAATGAAGAAAAATTGGCTGCCAAAAAAATTCATGAAGAATGTTTCCAGGAAATTGAGGATAGCTTGGAGAATTCTGCAGTGAAAGACAGTGAAGATTTGCACATTGACGTTACAGAGGCTAATTTGGAGGAAGAAATAAAAATTTTAGAGGCCAAGAACGAATGGATTTGGGGGCTGAGCAGAGAAGGCTGGAGCGTAATGCGAATCTGTCAGTAGTGAGATGTTCACAGAATGTCAGGTGTGTACAAAATGTTGACATTCGATATTGAGCATAGAACATGGTTAAAGTTTACTGATTGGTTGGACTGATTTGTTTCTGCTCCTTTTGTTTTTAACTTCGAGAACAGAATGACATTAGAAACAAGAAGAAATCTTTTAGAAAAATGCTTTGAGGCATCAGTGGTGTGAATGTCACAACTAATAGAGAGTGGGTCCCACCCGTGGGGCCCACAAGTATGTGGGTTTAAAACGCACTAATGCCTTTTAGCATTGTTCAATCTTTTAAGTTGAAGTCACAGCAATTTCTTCTCGTAGTACATTAACTTGTTAGTCTTTACTTATTTGCTCCATGAATAAATGGAATTGGGCCAACCAGTCAAGTGAGAAACTGCGTTACTACAGCATCCCTTAATTGGATTTTGAACACCTCTTTTTTTTTTTTTTGCTGGAAATTGGATTTGAATACTTGGTACTTGGTCTGAGATGATTAGTATCTCCTTTCTTGTTCCGTTCATTTGACAGATCTCTTTCATAATCTATGCCTTTAGTTCTATCAAGTGTTTTTTTTTTTAATAATTAATTTATTTCAAAGATTTGTTCCTAAAGGTTTGAAGCATCTGACTCTTTGTAGGAGCTGTTGCAAATGTTTGGTTTACCTTATATTATTGCACCAATGGAAGCTGAAGCTCAGTGTGCTTATATGGAACTAGCAAATCTTGTTGATGGTGTTGTGACTGATGACTCTGATGTTTCTTGTTTGGAGGGCGAAGTGTTTACAAAATATATTTGATGATCGAAAATACGTTGAGACATACTTTATGAAGGTATGATTTCAAAGAGATCCTGATGACAATATTTAATGGGATTTTCCCTTTGAAGCATTCTTTGTTTTCCCGAAAGATCAGTTCTGTTTTCAAGAACTTAGAATTGTTTTCATCTGTAGTCTAAATCTGCTTTCCACATATTCTTCTTCAAACTTGGACGTATTTAAAACCATGCAGGACATTGAGAATGAGCTTGGTTTAACCAGGGAGAAATTGATTCGCATTGCACTTCTTCTTGGTAGTGATTATACAGAAGGTGTCAGGTAACCAACAGCTCATTTTATTTCTTATAAAGTGTTGCTAGTCTTGCCATATATTCTTAGGCATTTTCCTTACACATGACTTTCTGATAAGCCTTTGGTTCGAGTGACGTATGTGCGCAAGAAGAAGGGAGGGCATTCTGGTCATTTGGCGTGATCTTTTTGGCGGGATTTCAACGAAGAGTTAGAGGAGTCTAGTGTGAGGAGTCTGTTAGGAAGTTTTGAGAGTAGTATTGGGTAACGTGTAGTTAGTTAGTAGAGGAATAAAACGGGTTGTATGGAGAGAGAAAGGGACTATCTGGAGTTTGGACTTTGTAGAGCTAAGGCTCAAGGGAGAGTTGGTGGATCTCTCGAGTATCTGCCATTTCTATTTGTTCGTTGCTTGATTTTCAATCGAAATTCCAGTCTCAGTTTCTATTTCAGCTACTACTTCCTTGCTAGTGTTTATCATTTTCCCTACATCATAATCATAGTATCATACTTGACATGGAATTGTTTTCATATTTATTATGTTAACAACTCCAAAGGTTGATAATTTTGTTGTCTGCTTTCGATAGCTTGATTAGTTAATTAATTTAGAATCTGTTTGCGTCACCTTTTTGTTGTAGTGGGATAGGCATTGTGAATGCTATTGAGGTTGTACATGCATTTCCTGAGGAAGATGGACTAAAAAAATTCCGGGAGTGGATTGAATCACCAGATCCCACCATATTAGGGAATTTCGGTGCACAAACAGATTCAAGTGCGAGGAAAAATGGATTGAACACTGGTGATAATGAGAATAGTTCCCGAGGCAATTTGGAAGACGGATCTTCATCTCACGAAAACAATTCTGAAGTTCAAGAACAGACACAGTCTGCTGATCATATTAGAGACATAACAAAAGTTTTTCATGGATAAGCATGTAATCATATGATTCTTGGTTTAGGTCTATTTCCTTTTAATTATCACATTTCTATCTAGCATTTATTGATGAGAACTTTGTTTTTCTTGCAGAGGAAAGTGAGCAAGAACTGGCATATTCCTCTTTCTTTTCCAAGTGAAGCGGTTATTTCTGCTTATATATGTCCTCAAGTGGATAAGTCAACCGAGCCTTTCACATGGGGAAAACCAGATCATTTTGTTCTTCGAAAGTGAGTTATTGAATGATAATCGCACTTCCTTTTAAACATAGATTAATTTTCACAGAGACGAGATGGGCAAGTTGTGAATGCCCTGATCAATTGGTTTCTAGGGGGAACAAGGATTGTTCAATTTCTTGTTTTTTCAATTGCTCATGTACTGTTTTGTTCACCTTAGAACTTGTCCAGGTTTTTGTCTTCGCCTGTGGTACTTCCAAGTTCTGGAATAGGTTTTTTGTATTAACCATTTATAAGATTGCAATCACAATTAGAATTTCTAGGAACTACATTTTCAGGGAGATTACAGCTGGATTATATTGTTGGCTGTATAATTAAGCCAGAATCTTATGAGCAAATAGATACATCAGCTGCAGTAATTTACTCGGACTAGCTTGAGCTCAAAATATCACTCATAATGTATTGCTTAGCTTATTTAGGTAAAATATTTAGTTTTTCTGACTGGTTGCTTGGAATGCAGATTATGCTGGGAAAAGTTTGGTTGGGGTAGCCAGAAGGCAGATGAATTGGTAGTACCTGTTCTGAAGGAATACAACAAGCATGAGGTTAGGGACATGTCATCTATCTCTCTCTCTCTCTCTCTATCTACTTTTATTGTGAAAGAAGATGCACATGCTGATGTGTTTTGTTCATTTTCTGGTGAAGACTCAATTGCGGTTGGAAGCATTTTACACATTCAATGAAAGATTTGCAAAAATTCGCAGCAAGAGAATAAATAAAGCTCTGAAAGGTATTACCGGGAATAAGTCCTTGGAGTTGACAGATGATGCTGCAACAGAAGTCTCTAGAAAAAACAAAAAGAAATCAAAGCCTCAGGAATCTGAGGATGACCAACTGGAGAAACTTTCCCAGGGAACAGAGGAAAGTGTAATCAGGAACCGTAGCAACTATGGGAAGAAATCAACTCCTAAGCAATCAAGGAAACGGAAGACACCTGCAGTTGAAGTTGCATCTGAGTCACTAACATCCTTAGATGACAAACAAGGTACTGGCAGAAGATCACGTGTGAACGGAAGAGGCAGAGGAAGAGGGCGAGCCCGAACAGCCGGAAGAGGAAAGGGAAAAGAAAGTACCGCTTACAGTGTGCCTGAAATGAGCTCGAGTAGTGATGATGACGTGCAGGAAGTTCACATGGAGAAACAAGAAGAGCCACCAGAATTGCGAAGGGTAAGCTTGACTTTCTTCCTTTTCTGAAAGGTTGGATTACATTTTTTTTAATTAAGTTCAATGCACAACATGAGTCAATGAGAAATTTCTAATGGAAGTTGAAATAAGCTAAATTGTGTCCTATGCTATGGTTTTTCTTCGAGGCATCGAATATTGTTGAACCAGTCTTTCAGAGGCTGTCATTCTTTTAATTCATGGTAAGCTTTGTATCGTCCTCGCTTAACATTCCACTTTTTACGTCTGTCAGTCTACTCGAGTGCGGAAGACTGTAGACTACACAGGAAATGACTCAGAAATGGATGATCTGGATAAGTCAGTTGAGCAAGGCGATAAAAAATCTTTTGACGGAGAACCATCGCAGCCGGATATAACCTGGATTCAGGATCTATCTAAAACCATGGCGTCTGGTCTCAGTCAAGAAAAAGAGCAGAGCACCCAGAAAATTTCTCCAGGGGATGGCTTGGATGAGGACTGTCTTGAAAAAGGCGGGGGATTCTGTCCAGATGATGGTGATAATGACCAGCCAAATGGAAGCCAACGTAATGATCCTTATCTCGAGGGCGAGTTCTCTGATGAATACTTACTTGGAGGTGGCTTTTTGCGTGGATGAAGGTGAAAACGAAAATAGCATTTCTGGCCAAGCTACAGCTGCCATTGTAGAAAACGATGATCTTTCCCATTGCTCTGGTCTGGAGAGGAAAGATGCATATGTTTCTGAGCCGACTACGGATCAATTGGACGCGACGATGAACGATGACCAGACCAAATCAGATACGTCACCGGGTAAAACTCAGAGAACTCCTGTAGGAGGCCTATGTGCCATGCCTCTTTTGAGAAGAAACGGAGGATGAGCTGAAAATTTGCATGCATTTTGGATTTAAGATAGTTGTGTAAATTAGTTATCCTTTTTCACTGCCAACTATGTGTATTTATCTCTCTAGAATGGTTATACCGATATGGACGATGATTGGGATCTTTCTGAGTGGAAATATGATTGGCTAGCACGTGTAAAGGAAAAAATATTATTGTTTTCATAATTGTTTTTATTAGTACTATTTCAGAAAATAGGGTATTTAATAATTATATCCCAAAAATTATCACCATTTGACAACCTGCCCCCTAAACATTTGGTTTTATAGGTTTTTTGAGATTAATTTAATAGAAAATTAAGTCACAGTGTTTTACAATAATTTACTAAGTTCAACAAGATAAATTTTCAAATTAAAATCTAGTGGCGAGTAATCAAAATGTGATTAATTTGAGAGACATCAATGTTAAATATTAAAAAATAATAATAATAAAAAAAAAAGCAGTCCACTTCAAGGTGGAATGAGAGAATCAAAATGATTATAATGTGCTGGTTAATATTAAAGGTCAGCCAAAAAAAATAAAAATTGCACTCTACACCGTTGTCATGCGGTGATTAATATTAAAGGCCAACCACAGTCGTGCCATCGTACTTCTTCTTCTTCTTCTTTTCTTTCTTTCTTATTTTATTTTTTTTGAAAAATAAGAATGCCATTGTTCTTTAATAATTAAATGAAACCGGAAGCTGGTCCATACATATATATACTTAGATCCCAACATTTAATTTATGAATATACTTTTTTTTAATCAACTTTGATTTATGAATATACATTATTTTACACTTAAAATCCCAAATAAAAAAAAATCATTTACACAATTATTAAAATTCGTATTTTAGACTTTTTGAAGTTAATTATTTTAGATTGAAAATTTACATAAATAAGAAAAAAAAAAATGTAAAGTCGAACAATTTTTTAATTTAAAATTTAGTGTAGCTCATCCCCTTCCTAAAAAAAAATTTATGGCTAGCATTAGTACTTGTCAGCTAATACTAATTTGCCTATAACATTCTCTCCTAATCATTTGCCACGTTTTCCTTCACTAATTTTGCAGCGTTCTTTGAGCTATATTTCTTTTTTTTTTTTTTCATATCGGTTTTATGATTTTACGAAGATGATTAAACATAGTACCACAACCACTTCCATGTTTACAAATTACTTTCATTAAAATTCACCTGATACTAAGCCAACACGCCAAGCAAATAATTTATAGTTTCTTAATGGCCTACCCAATTAGCTTAATCAATATAATAAATATCTAAATTAGAGATCATGTTTTGAAAAATGTCTATTTTTTCTTTTATTTATATGAATGTTTGAATTGATACTTATAAAGACTACAATACTCTTCAATTAAAAATTTTGTTAACGTAATTAAGAATTGAAAAGATTACCTTACAATTCTATATTATAAAGAATTGATATAGAAAAGGAAACAAATCTCTAAATAAAAATGTCAAACTAAGCAAAATTTATAAAAGGGAAAAAAATTATTTTACTTGATTTATTATATATAAAAAAAAAACCACATCACTTATCAGTTGTATGGTAGTGTATGCAAAAAACAGTCTTTATAATAATTTATTGATCATTAAGGTAAAGTTCACAACAAATATAAAAAAAATTAAAATTATAAAGAAATAGAAAATACTATTTTCTTAGAAAAAAAGAGTAAATATATCAAAACAATTTAAAACCTACAAAAGATATCATAATAATAGAATAATTATCATAAAGAAAAAAAAAAACTATATTTTAAAAACATCATAACGATATTATAATTATCATAAAGAAATAAATAATGAGATTTGGCGGTAAATGGCCCATTGGTAGGTCCAATTTTAAGTAGATGCCTAAATTTATCATATTCAGTTAAAAAGTCTTTTTCTCTTATTAATATAATTAAAATGACACAAATACCCCTTTAACTCACTTAACCCCAACTCCTCTCGTGACTTTTTTCTGCAAAAACACAATACTAGAGCCACCATCTTCATCTTCCTTGCAACAACCACCACCACCATTCTTTATCGCTACAGCACGTAACCATCGTCGTTCACCATTGTGTTGTCCACCATTTCTGGTTGTTGCACCCACTCTCATCATTCCGTCAACCTCAACCTCTCTCTCTCGTCACCGTCAAAACTCCCCTTTCTCCCTCACCATCTCCGTCAATCTCAGTCTTTCTTCCTTCTCACCATTAAATCCGTACCATATCCCAAAATGCTCTACCAACACCTTCTAGAGATGCTTCCATCGGAACAAAATCGCCATTTGTTGCAGTTGTATTCCTGGTTTTTTGCATATGGATCCACTACATCTCCGATCATTGTAGGTTAATCAACATTTGTTGTTGTTTTTGTTGGAAACTGAGAAAATTAAATTGTGAGTCAATCAGTGATTGATTACAAGTTAATCAATGATTGACTATAAGTTAATCAGTGACTGACTACTGTTTATTGTTATTTGGTCGAAATTCGAGAAAATAAAGTTGAGAGTTAATCAGTGATTAACTAAGACTAATCATTGATTGACTACCAATAAAATATAAGAACACAAAAATTAAAAAAAAAAAAAAAAACAAAGGAATGGTCAATCAGTGATTTACTACGAGTTAATTAGTGATTGATTACTGTTTAGACCAAAAACATGAAAACAACTAAACAAAAATGTGAAAAAACGGATCAAATACATGTTTTGTTCAAAATTAAAGAACGAAAACCTAGAGATTCCCCAAAAACACCACAAAGAGAAAATGAAACAACCAAAACACAATAAATAATCAAATAATTCTTTATAAATCCTAATTAAAACTCAAAAGTAAACAAAAATAAACAAATCTTTTCAAATTTCACATGACGTAGAAAGAATCAAATTTTATGTAAAATCGAACCTAATATTGATCAAGAGAAGGAGAAGAAGGAGAAGAAGAAGAAGAAGGAGAAGAAGCAAAAGAGCATGAAGAATAATAAGAAATAGCATAAATGTCTTAAATAAGAGCATAAATACAGAATGAATTAAAAGAAGGAAAAAATGGAAAATTAATGTCTTTAATTGACAAATTAGGCCATCTAGCTAAATTAAATAAGTATAGGCCATAAATTTAAGGTTGGGTAGCCAAACGGCCATCCACCCTAATTTTCCATAAGTAATTTCATACAACATTTAAATCTTAGAAACTAACTATTAAAACAAGACCAATAATAAAAGAAAAAATTATCATAAACCTTTACAATTATCATAAAAGAACGTAAATTATACTTAAAAAAAAAGGTATTTAAGAAAGCAAAATCATACTTAAGAAATATGTTTAAAAATAACCTAAAACATACTAATGGGCAACCATTCAAGTAAAGAACTGGTCCTTAAAATAAATATACAACAATGATAAAAAATAAGGAAAATTATTTGAATCATGATGAGGGAAAATTATGCTAAAGAAACATTTTTATTCATGAAAGAATATTTTTATAGAAAGGAAAAATGCGGGCTGCAAACTAAAAACAGTATTCAAGTAATAGGTTGAAGCAAAATAACCTTTTATTCATAATCAAATGATGAAGCTCATTTTTGACATGATAACATATAACACAAATAAATAATCATGGACTACAAAAGTGAGAAAAAGAATAGAATAATCACGTTCAATAAAAAAAAAAAAAAAAAAAAGATTGTTCTTGACATTTCCGAAATGCCAAACACAAAAATAAAAGGATGAAAAAAAATGAGTACCACCAAAAAAAAAAAAAAAAAAAAAATCTAAATGTGGTTATTTCACAATCAATTCAAAATTTAAAAAAGTGAGAAAAAACTAATTTGAGTTATTAAAGATAATTCATATTTATCAGTAAAAAATTATTACAATTAAAGTCAAAAAATGAAAAAGGAAAATAAAAAAGTAAAATGACAAAATAGATAATACATATATTTATTTATTAAAAAAAAAAACATTTACGTAATATTATAAAAAAATTAAATATTTTAAAACGGGACTGTGAAAATAGACGTTTTGTGTAATTATTTCGTGTTATAATGCTTTTACTTTTGCTAAACCAAAACATGCTTAACAAAGAGCAAAAAAAAAAAAAAAAAAAAAGGTTTCTTTTTTTTTTTTTTTTTTTTCATTTAAAGATGGTAGTATGGATTTGTAAAGAAGCTGTGCCGTTCGCTGCCATGGCTACTTTTGAGATGGCTGCTGTTGAGTTCGTGATAGTCGAAGTCAATTAAGTTGTACAAAGCAGCTACTTTGTCTTCATCGCCAATTCTTATATATGTTTTAGGCACTCTTGTTCTTCTCCCTCTTCTCTTCTTATTTCCCAGGTCCCATTGTAGAAAGGTGTATGTGTTTCTGAGCCAACTATGGATCAAGTGAATGCGGCAACGAACGATGATGAGACCGAATCTGACATGTCACTGGGAGATACTTAGAGTGTTAGAGAGATTTTAATATTTCTTCTATTATCATTGGGTAGTGAAAACAATAAAGTATAACATTAGAAAAGCACAAGTCAGCATAGTAATATAAATTGAAACAAGTGAAGTGTAAAGATTATTAGTGTGTAGTGGGGACTATGCTACTTCTGTGCACCACGGGCTATAGGGCGTTTAGGGCGCACTTTGCTCGTATGCATTGTCTCAAGGAGCACTCTCTTTTTGAATTTGGTGTTTTTCTAAATTAAATTTGGACCATTGACTTGATCGGGCAAGATTTGAATGATTTCAGATTTAATTTAAACCATTAATTTACTTTTTACAATTTAACGGTCATAATTATATTCTAACAACGATCTAACGGTCGGATTGAATGATTTCAAATTTAATTTAAACCATTAATTGAATTATTACAATTTAACGGTCATAATTAAATTCTGATGGCCAAGACAGATACCTTTTGAATGAAGAGACACCTTTTAATTTTAAAAGGCATGTCTGTTGTATCTGTTGTAACTTTTCATGAACAGACATATTAAAGGCTATAAAACTCCAGTTTCTGATGTTAGTTTTATATCTTGTTCTGGAATTTAATAAGATTGTTAGTTTTATATGTTAGTTTTATGTCTTGTTACTTATTAAATTCGTGAGTTTGTTATGTCTTGGATGTAATTTGTTATAACACCCAATAATAAACTGTTCGTAGTAGAGGTAAATAAAACCTTAAAAAAGTAATTCCTACGCCTCAAACCCTTTAATTTTTCTCTCGTTCTGTTTCGTTTTTTTACACCCAAACAATTTTTCCACCACTTACCGGTTTCAACACGGAGAACGCCCTTAGGAGGCCTATGTGCCCATGCCTCTTTTGAGAAAGAAGCGGAGGAAGAGCGCTGACAATTTTGCCTGCATTTTGGATCTAAGGTTTCACTTCCCAACCATGTATTTATCGTTCTACACTTGGTTACCATTAATAATTCGAATCTTTTGAGTGGAACAATGATTGGTTAACACGTGTAAATGAAAAAAAAAATGTTGCTTTTGTTTGTTTGTTTTTTTTTTTTCCGTTTTAATAAAATATTTCAGCCCACACGCCAAGGTGTAGTGAGAGAAGCACATTGATGATCATATTCTGTTTAATATTAATGGCCTTCCAACTATTTAATTGTGCTATAGTGGTACATAGAACAAGCAATTTATATTGATTTAGAGAGAGAGAGAGAGATGGAAGGCCGAAATTGGAAGAAAGAAGTTGGGCCGTTCATAGCCATGGCCTCAGTAGGATCTGCAACTGTGGTGATAAATACGTTATACAAAGCAGCTACTTTAAAAGGTTTAGGCTATTTTGTTTTCATTGCCTATTCTTATATTATAGGCACTCTTGTTCTGCTCCCTCTTCCCTTCATTTTTCGCAGGTATATTATCTGTTTTTCCTCTTCTTCTTTATAAACTTCACTAGTTTTTTTTTCAACATATGAAAATGATGCACTAGTGGATTATTTGAGATTTGCAGAAGCGAGCATCCTGATTTCACGATGCCCGTGTTTTACAGAATCGTCATCGTTGCGCTTTTCGGGTATGAAAATCTCTCTCTGAAATCAATGATAATTTGATTCCGCGGTTTAATCCTATACTTGTCATGTGCGAAATTGCTATGTTATGTGACGCAGGATTTTAAACAATCTATGTGCATATAAAGGTATAGAATACAGTTCAACAACTCTTTCCTCTGCCATGAACAACCTTACTCCCGCTTTTACTTTCGTGTTGGCCATCATTTTCAGGTTTTTTCTACTTTCTCATCACTAAACCGTGTTATATACTTTGTTCTTTGTTGTGTTCTTATTGCTTTGGTTGAACTCACCGCTCTGTTGTCGATGTTGTTTCTCTTCTTATGCCACTTAAAAGGATGGAAAATCTGGACCTGAGAAGCTCGACAACTCGTCTAAAGATCATCGGCACGGTGCTTTCAGCATCAGGTGCATTGATAGCGGTTCTCTACAAGGGCCCAATGATTATATCCTCGACATCTTCATCTCCTGCACTTGAGTATCCTCTGGGAACATCACATTCAAATTGGGTTATAGGAGGCGTTTTACTTGTTTTCCAAAACCTTTTTGGCTCACTCTGGTACATCGTTCAGGTAACTCGATACACAAATTGTTGAAAAGTTGAAGCTATTCAAGATAGCAATTACATTTTAGTTCTTTCTAGCACTTGACAGAAACAGGTGATGGAAGTGTACCCAGACGAGCAAATGGTGTCACTCATATACTTCATATGCAAGACAGTTATTGCCGTGCCGATATGCCTTGTAGTGGAAGCAAAATGGAGCCATTGGACACTGAAGCCTGATATAGCATTGGTCACCATTGTAGTAGCAGTAAGAAACTATACATAGTGAACTTTGAATCACAATATTCCGTTCAACTGGTTAAGGACTTATCATTTGTTCGCAGGGACTTTTCGGTCCATCCTACAATACGTTGCTCAACACATGGGTGCTGCACTTGAAGGGGCCTCTCTACACCTCAATCTTTACGCCGTTTTCTATTGCCATTGCCGCTGCTTTCGGTGTCATATTCCTCGCGGATTCTCTCTTCCTCGGGAGGTATATAACTGTCCTCCCGTTAAGTTGAATCTTGGGACGGGTTTCAATATCACCAAAAAAAAAAGTAGTGCCAATTTGCTAGCTAAACTTGGACTACTTTTTTTTGTTCCCCATTAGTGTCCTTGGAGCAACAGTACTACTATTCGGGTTTTATGCTGTCATATGGGGAAAAGCACAAGAAGAGGGTGCCAAGGTTTGCGAGACCGAGAACTTGAGAGCTTCACATGAAGGGATGACCCCTTTGTTGCAAAGTTGCTGAGTCGAAGATTCGGAACGCAAGCACACCAGATGAATACTAGGATAGTTTTCGTTTTAAGTGATACAAAAAGTACAAATTCTACCCCATTAAAGGACAATGGTCCCTAACTAGAACCAAAGAAACAAAAATTGCATCAAAATCCTATACATGGTTTACAATGCACGTATGAGATGAAGTGAGGAAAGAGAGAGAGAGATGAGAGTTGCTGTTATTTCAAATAAGATAGGCCAAGACGTTGCTAGTTCTACTAAGCAAAGCAACATGATTATTATTATTATTATTATTATTATTATTATTTAAAAAAGCAACTTGATTATTAAATTGTCTAAAAGGATAGCCAACCGACAACAACATTATGTTATAGTGCGTTTGCCAATTTATTTAAAAAAAAAAAAAAAGTGGTTAAAATAAAACAAATGGTGATGCATAGAACAAGACCAAATAATCATTTTTTTAATTAATTAGTTGGGGGGCATAGTCGGCCAGGATTAAAATTTCTTTAAATAAAATTGTCATTTTTGCCACATTTTTTATATTTCTTTTCAAGACAGTCCGAGGTGCAATTAATCAACATAATCATCATGTCCTGTGTACAGGATAACAATTATGTCTTACACGTGACTCTCTTACTATTCGTTTTGTGTTCGAATTCATTTGAATTCAACTGTATTTTACGATTTTTAATATCTTTTTATATAAAATTAATAAAAATTATAACTAGCTTTTGAAAGTCAACAAATTTCAATCTAAAAATTTCATTCCATTTCAAACTCAATCCGAGCTTATTGAAACTGAAAACTGATCTTTAATACCTAATTTACATTTAACATAAACTATAGGGATATATGGGTAAATAGCTTTTTTAAGGGGTTTTTTTTTTTGAAATAAATGTTCCAACTTTTATTAAATTAGGAAAAATGACTTTTTAAATTTTTTTTTAATTGATCATTGGGTAAATGGTCAATAATTGATATGGTGGTTTTATTGGTTAATCAACACACGACCATACATATCATTCTCTTTAAAAAAAAAAAAAAAAAAAAATCGGCTATTTTTTTAATAAGTGCATCAAAACTGTTTATTTATCCAAATTTTCCCATATCTTAGTCTATTTACGAAATTGCCCACAGGCAGAACCGGCCAAATGTGACCCCCTCTTAGAAAAATCGAATCTTAATTGTCGGATTAGGCCAATTGTAATGCACCAGATGTACAACAGGGTATAATGCTTTTATATTTGCTAAACCAAAACATGCTTCACAAAAAGCTGAAAAAAAAAAAAAAAAAAAAAGACAGAAAGATATATAAATATAGGAAAGGTCTTTAGAACGTTGGCGGATGGGTGCGTTTTTTAGCGAATTGTGGCCGATAGATTTGAGATGAACGGTCAAGAAGAGAGGACTGGAGTCCAGGGGTAGTAAAGAAATAATCTGACAGGAGTAGACGATTTCCTTTTCAGCACTGAATCGCCTAAAGGCCAGACCGAATTTTGAAAATGACGTGTATATATATATATATATGTGGTAGACACAGTGAGGCTAGAGAGAAGAAGGGAAGGAAAGATGGCAGTTTGGAGTTGCAAAGAAGCTGTGCCGTTTGCAGCCATGGCTGCCGTGGAGTTCGCGAGTGTCGGTGTAAATACGTTGTACAAAGCAGCCACTTTGAAAGGGCTGAACTACTTTGTCTTCGTCGCCTATTCTTATGTTTTAGGTACTCTTGTTCTTCTCCCTCTTCCCTTCATATTTCCCAGGTTAAAATATCCCTCTCTTGACCCGTTACAAGATTTCACTTTTGTTTACAAAAGTTGCTTATAATTTGATACTTGGCGCAGGAGGGATCTTCCTTCTTTTCAGCTGTCTTTTTTCTTAAAAATTGTCCTACTTGGACTGATTGGGTATGAAATATATATATATATATATATATATATGTATATATCAGTATAATCATTTTATTTGATTTTGTGATTTAATTAAAGACATAATTTTTTTTTTTTTTTTTGGAAGGTAGGTTTGCATCCAACATATGTGCATATAAAGGTATACAACACAGTTCTCCAACTCTTGCCTCAGCTGTTAGCAACATTACACCGGCTTTTACTTTCATCTTGGCTGTTATTTTCAGGTTCTTTGTTTCCCTCCATTTTTAACCTCTTCTTATGTTTATGTTGAAGATTGAATTTTGTCCCACATCGTCACGTTACCGAGTTGTTATGATATTTATATATGGATTGGATTGGACACCCTCTTCTTTTGAGCTAGCTTTGGGGTTAGAGTCAGTTTTGCAGGATATTACTCCGTTTTCTTCTCTGTAGTAATGTATTTTTAATGCCTCGAAAAGGATGGAAAATCTGGATCTTACAAGCTCAACGACTCATGTCAAGATCATAGGCACCATATTTTCAATATCAGGTGCATTGATAGCGGTTCTCTACAAGGGCCCTGTAATTTTATCCTCTGCCTTTCTCCTTCTCAGTCACTGTCCTGTCCCTGGCCATTCAATATTCTTCGGAAACGTCGCAAACAAATTGGGTCTTAGGAGGCCTTTTACTAGCTTCCGAATACCTTATGGCCTCAATTTGGTACATTCTTCAGGTAACTTGACTTGAAATACTGGGTTTATACAGGTTTAACATATTAGTACTAGCGAGACACTCTGAGACGAGCCAAAAAACAAGATATTCTACGACTTATGATCATTCTCATTAGTTTTTGAGTGAAAGAAGTGAAAAAAAATAAAAAATAAAAAAAATTTTCAAAATACTCTGAATGTTCGGATGTCTGATTACACTTTAATGCTCACTGGTACTTGATAGACCCAGGTGACGAAAATATACCCTGATGCAAAAGTTGTGGTGCCCGTGTACTTTCTGTGCACGTCGGCTTTTGCGGTGCCAATATGCTTTATAGCAGAACCAAATTTGAGCTCTTGGACACCGTGGCCTGAGATATCACTGATCGCCATCGTGTTATCGGTAAGAAACTGTTGTATTATGGTGGTGTTCCATATAATCACGATCAGGCTTGGAATATATGAGTTCAACTGGTGAATGATATATATATATATATTTTAAAATTTGTTTTAGGGATTGTTTGGTACATCTTTCAGCACATTACTCCACACATGGGGGCTTCACTTGAAGGGACCTCTCTATATCTCTATTTTCCGGCCATTATCTATTGCCATTGCAGCGGCTTTTGGTGTCGTATTCCTCGGCGATGATCTCTTCCTCGGGAGGTATATGTAACTCCCCCAATTACTCTGTCCTTTTTATCCAAATATTGGTTTTTTGGCTGAGTTCCAAGATCATGAAAAAGCAATACTGTTAATTTGGCCCCCCTTTTTTTTTTTTTCCCTTCATACACTTTCTAGTGTTGTTGGAGCAATTATACTACTACTTGGATTTTATGCTGTTCTATGGGGAAAGGCACAAGAGGAAGCTGGTACCGATGATTGCGGGTCCGATAATTTGGGAGCCTCTCTTAATGGGAAGGTCCCTTTGTTGTAGAGTTGGAGAGATGGAAATATGGAGAACAGCACAAGCAGATGAATACTAGCTATGATTATCATGTTTTCATCTGTCTAGACACGGTTAATGTCCACAAGATCATTTGAATATTCTTAATTTGGAGGGGGGGGAAAAAAAAAGACCAAAGACAGTATTCAAAAATTACGCACCTACTGTGTAGTTTCTCCAAGTAAATAAGGTCTTGTTTCTTTGTTTTCAACCTGAATATGACAGTCAAATCTTAATGCTCTATCTTAGTGCCAATCCCATTGATGTAGAATCGCCATGTTTCTATGAAACAAAGATACAAGCCGCTCAAATCTCACCCACTAGATGATAAAATAAAATAAAAAATCATCATAATTCTCAATAAAAAGTTGTTAACTAAAAGCCGAAAAAGTTTCAACGGTATAAATCATTTCTTTTTATCATCAAACGACTAAGATTGTGTTGCACGATACATCTCAAAAAGTAGGATGTATTGTACTTTCATTCGCAGAAAAAAAGTAGTGTAAAATCCCACAAGTATAGTAAATAATAAGAACTAAGAATTCAGACCGTCTGTTAACTTTTTTTTTTAGCCTAATATTTTTCCTTTGAAAGCCTCTAACTTCACTCAGTTTTGCCATGTTTTTTCTTTGATTAATTCACTCTTGTTTTTGATCGTCCATAGCTTTTAGATTACATTTTTTTTTTTTTTTTGGTTGGGGGCAAAATTTTTGAGTTTCAATTTTATTTGTACTAGGTTGTCCTTTTCTATGGTGATAGAGTGATACTTTCAACCTCTCCAAATTAGTCTATTAGTAAAGGTCTATATCAACTAACACGTGGCCACTTTATGCAAATGGGATAGATAAAAGAGAGAAGAGTAGATCTTAATTTCTCATCGGTGAAAGCAATATTATATATAAATATATGTAAATATCGGTCCTACCAACTATTTAATTATGTCACACTGCACCAACTTTTGTTGACAAAGTAGTGTAAAAAAAAAAAAAAAAAAAAAAAAAAATCTTACAGAGAGAGAGAGAGAGGAAAAATGGCAGGGTGGGACTGTAAGAAAGAAATAGTGCCATTCACAACCATGGCCATAGCAGAGTTTGCTACTGTGGGAGTAAATACCTTATACAAAGCAGCAACTTCGAAAGGGTTAAGCTACTTTGTTTTCATTGGCTATACTTGTTTTATAGGCACTCTTGTTTTAGTCCCTCTTCCCTTCATCATTCCCAGGTAATAATCTTTTATTTATTATTATTATTATTATTTTGAATTTTCTCCTAATATTATATAGATAATTAATTAAAAAAAAAAACACTTGTAATATACATATAAATATATTTGAGATTTGTAGAAGAGAGCTTCCTTCTTTCAAGATGTCTTTCCTCTATCGGATTGCCCTTCTTGCTGTGATTGGGTATGATTTCATCTCAAAATCTATATATTTGGTCATGTGGTTTTGGTTAGTGGAAAAAACGGTCAAGAAAGAAAAACAGAATCCTAATTTTGATCATATGCTTAACAGATTTGTATGTTTCATAAGGCAGGGTTTTATACACGGTATGTGAGTATATAGGTATAGCATACAGTTCTCCAACTCTTGCCTCAGCCATCAGCAACCTAACACCGGCTTTTACTTACATATTTGCCATCATTTTCAGGTTTTTTCTTCTTTTTCTTGTTCAAAAAACCTTCGTAAAAATATGACGGTTCAGAATTGTGCATGCATATTCTCAGTATGTGTCACTCTGTTTTCTTCTTCCTAATAGGATTATTTTCGTGTTTCTAAATAGGATGGAAGTTATGAACTTGAGAAGCTCAATAACTCGTATCAAAATCATAGGAACCGTAGTTTCGATATCGGGTGCGTTGGTAGTGGTTCTCTACAAGGGCCCTGCAATCATATCACCTGAATCTTCTTCTCCTCAATCAGTATCCCTTGCCCTTCAATATCCGTTGGGAACGTCACAAACAAATTGGGTCATAGGAGGTCTCTTACTAGTCTCCCAAACCCTTCTAGGCTCAATCTGGAGCATTTTTCAGGTACCTTAAAACTCAAGAAATTTCATTTTTCGAGTGGCAATTGATGAAAACTTCAGGCTATAAACATTTCAATTCTTTTCTTTGAATTGGCAGATGCTGGTGATAGAGCTGTACCCCGATGAACAAATCGTGACACTCGTATACTTCCTATGCAAGACAATCATTGCCGTACCGATATGCTTTTTAGCAGAAACAAAATGGAGTGCTTGGACACTGAAGCCTGATATGTGGATCACCGTTATAATAACCGTAAGAAAGTTTCCAACAATTTACGCGAAACACAATAAATTGTACGTATAAACGTCTATACTAATTCTATATTTCTCTCTTAATTTTTAGGGATTATTTGGTCCATCCTTCGGCACGTTGCTTTGTACATGGGGGCTGCACTTGAAGGGGCCACTATATATCTCAATCTTCAAGCCATTTTCAATTGCTGTTGCAGCCGTGTTCGGTGTCATTTTTCTCGGTGATGCTCTCTGTCTTGGGAGGTATGAAACTTATCATTCTATCCTCCAAGATCACCCAAAAAAAAAAAAAAAAAAAAAAAAAAATACTATGGTCAACTTGCCCCTTTTTTTTTTTTTTTTTTTTAGGGATAACTGAATTGCCCTTTTTCTTTTTTCCCTAGTGTCCTTGGAGCAACTATACTACTACTTGGGTTTTATGCTGTAATATGGGGAAAAGCACAAGTAGAAGACACCAGGGATTTGGGGCCTGATAATTTGGGAGCCTCGCCTGATAGGAAGACCCCTTTGTTGCAAAGTTACGTAGGTGAAAATTTAGCGAATACATAGTGCACGCAGATGATCATACAAGCCGATTTTGTTTTTGGGCTACAAAGTAAAGATATGAATGATAGCTGGTTGAGGATGATTAAATATTTGTTGTATGCAATTCATTGTAAAGAGTTCAAATGTAATGCAAATCTTTTACTACTATGCATGACTCAATAGGCTTGTGTAACAGTCTTCAATCTAGCAGACTGATGATCCTCTGGAGTCGTAGAGTCTTCATTAACCAAATAATTAATTGTATGTTCAACTAAATTTGAACGGATCCAATTACACATGTTTTTATCCAAATGAAAAAATTTGAAAAGAAGCATTTGAATTTCCATCCAAATTGTTGTTTGAATGTTCTAATAAAATAACAACGTAAAATTAAAACATTTGAATATGTGTTTGAAAAGATGGTCAAAACAATCATTTAAAGATATCCAAATGTTGCATTTAAAATAACCCAAATATTAAATAACAATGTTGGGTCTACGAATGCACCGGCTTCAACCAGTTTAGGCCGTATGGGCCATTCCATTCAATTGGCAGTTAGAATAAGAAAAGTGAAAGAGAGAGAGAGAGAACATTTAGATGGCTTGTCCCATTCGGATGGAGTTGTAAGACTCCTTTTGAAATAGTCCACAACTGTAATTTTAATAGATTAGCTGCAATATTTTTTTATGTCTTATTCGAAAAAATATTAAATGATTGTTTTTAACATCTAGTCAAATATACATTCTTGCGTTAAATAATTCTGTTTAGATTGCAATATATGTATATATCCAAATGACAGTATTGTAATGTCCGGAAAAATTCCAGACTAAACCCCTTAGTTAGAAAGAGGTCAAGTCCCAAGTTTTTCTGGTAATCTCATGTAATGATGAAAAAAAAAAAAAAAAAAAGAATTTTGTGGTAATAAATCCCAAATTTTACAATTTTCAATATTTTATGTTAGTAATAACATAGACAGTGTAATTGAACACTGTAATAATTTTACTGTAATTACTAAAGTAAATGTGAAATGTTTCTATTTAGATTATAATTGGACATCAAGTTCATGAAAATGTCCAATATAATCCAACAAGTATATGGTATAAGTGAAATACTGTGTCCAGTGCAAGATTAGCATATCATGCCAAAACTGTATGTTAATTAGCACCAAATGTATGAACAATATGAACAAGCTCTGAAAGTCTATGACATTACTAAAATCACCAAGACAACAAAACAATGGAAAACCCTAGCCCAACCAGTATAATTTTTGGACAGGTGAATTTAGTACAGTACTGGAAAGATTAGAATTCTGATGCAACAAGGTCATAATTTGATCCAATTTGAGGTTTAGAACCCTAAATAAGCAATTCGGGTTAATTTCATCAATGTTTGGAAAAATTTCCTGGATTATGTAATTTTGTCTCGGACAACAATTTCAAGTAGTCAAATATTGAATTATGATTGTAATGCCCTAGAAATTCATTAACTCGAATTACGAACTATTAATATGGTTTTTCTCCATCAATACACTTCTAATGAATTGTTTTGATGAATACCAAATTTTAAGATCATGAATGATAGTATATGTATCATCAATGTGATTATGTCGATAATTTAACAATGTCGAGTTTCTCTTTTTAAAAGAGAAATATATATATATATATATAAATATATATATATATATAATGTTACTCCCATTTCTTTAATTGGGGTTTTATGAAAATACTATGTGTGAAAATTTATTATATAAATATAATGAATGAATAATCATAATCTTGTAAATTAAATATACTATGTCAAGATTTATCTATTAAATTAAATTTAATAATCCTAATAAAAAAAAATCAAACTAAAAAAAAAAAAAAGATATTTAGGGGGAGTGCTCGTGCACCCCCCTGCCCAGTGGGTAATTACCCACTGGGTAAGGCAGTGGGCCTAAGCCCACTGCAAGAAAAAAAAATTAGATTAAGGGAAGGGGTGCCGTGCACCCCTCCCTTTGTTCAGTGGGCTTAGTGGGCAACGGCCCACTGAACAATGCAGGAAGGCAGTAAGCTGCCTTCCTGCAGCAAGTAATCAGGAAAAAAATAATAATAAATAAATATATATATATTTTTTCAGAAAATAGGTTGATCAGTAGGGGTGGTTTTTGAGAATTCAAAATTTAATCCCTAACAAGCAAAACAAAAATGACAAGACAAGAAAGAAAAGTTGACTACAATGTAAGATGATGGACTACTTGAATGACTACTCACTAAAACCACTTAGAAATGCATGAAAAACCACCAAAACAACTTCCCAACTTGTCTTCTTCAGCTGAGCACGTTTTTGGAGAGTTTCAAATCCAAAAAAAATTCAATTTTGTTAACCCACAATGAGACTTGGTTATAAAATGGTTTTAGGTAAACCAAAAACCACTTTTTTCTCTTTCATAAAAACCACCCAAGCAAAGAAAAGTTTTCTCTCTTCCTCTCTTCATTGTGGACGAAATTTTTAGCTAAGGGAAGCCAAGAATATACTTCATCCCCTTTCACCCACTCCCAAGATCATTTTTTACAAGGAGGAAGAGCAATTACAAGTGTTTTTTAAGGTAAAACCTATACTTTTTCCACTTGTTGTCTAGAAAGGAAAATGATGTTAAAAAATGTTTTTAAAGTGATGTTTTATCTCTATTCTAGCTCCCTACCTCAAGGATCTATGAGTGGTTCAAAGCCTTTAAGAGGAGCTAAGAACCCCATACTTTTCTAAAAGGTAAATGATTTGTAAACTAGTGGTTTACCAAGATCTTAATAACTTTTATTTCAAAATGTGTTCTTACAAATAGGAAAATCTTGGCATGGTAAATGGTTAAAATATGGTTTTACTACCTAATGAGATGATATATGTGCTGGCCATGATTTAAGGTGGTTAGAAAACATGATTTGTGTATGGAATATGGTGAAAAGTGTGTTTATGTGATTTTATGGTTATATAACATGAATGAGTATTGATGTATGAAAATAAGAGATTATGGTATGTTGTTATGAAATTTCCTCTGTTTAATGGAAGCTTGAATGATGAGGAAAATATTTTGACATCACAAATAAATTAGAATAAGAATTAATGACCATAAAGTACCAAAAATAACATTTTTAGCATAAATGTTAATAAATTAGAAAATTGTATTTTGAGTGGGATTTTCATAATCTTATAGAAGGACATATTATTAATCTTGACATAAGCCATAAGAAGAGCTCAAGTTTGATAAAAAATAATATATGTCAAAAATGATGATTTTACCCTCAAGGGGTAAAATTGTAATTTCACTAGCCTAAAGACTTTATTTGAATCCGAAACTTTGCAGTCTTGACTAGAGACTTAAAATAGACCTTGTGTCAAATTTTGGTGATAAACCGATAAGAAATGACCAAAACACCATTTTGGGGTCAAAACGTAAATATATAAAAGTTTATGGTAAAAAATATAAATAATTAAAACTTCTTAAAAATGAGTACTGATCCTGTAAGAGTACTGTATAAGGACCTTAAGTATAGAAAACGTGAACCAAAGAGTATTGGGAACTAATTGGGGCTAAATAAGGACTAAAATGCAAAAATAAATAAAAAAATGGGTCAAATTATAAAATCTGCTTAGACTATAATTAGACAGCATATTTGTCACCCTTAAAACAGTATATTAAGCTAAATAAATATAAGAAATAATATGATTTATGTTATAGGCAAATGTACGACCTTAAATGACATATATGGACTTAAATGTTATACTTTTATTTAATTATATTTTTAAATGTAATAAGTTATGAAAGCCTTTTTAAGAGCTTAAGGGCACTGTAAACGTTATTCTAAGGTTGAGACAAACTTTGAAAAGCCATTCAATAAGTCTAGATTAAGAAAGATAGGTCTAATGGCAAATTTGTAATATTGTCAAACTAAGGGGCAAAATGATAATTTGATGAAGAGAACGTTTTGGACCATAAGTAGAGGTTTTTTTGGACATATAAAACTGTAAGAGAGATTACTAAAAGCTAAGGTAAAAAGATTTAACAAGTTTAAGCTTAAATGCGCTGGAATAACCGAAATAGGAGCAAATTGGTAAATTAGTACCCAATGGCTCGGTGACGAGAAATGAACCTGCCACTAGACTTGTTGAGATGCCGTGTAATTGTTAACTAAAACTTAATAAAGACAAGTGTAATGGGCCTTAACAGACTTAGAACAATAATAAGACTCAATTACAAGTAAATGAGTAATAATCGACCCAATAAACCCATAACCCACAAAGATGACCCAATATGATGTTAGAAGACCATGGTGATCCATGGTCATCTAATGGACCCGATTATGAATAAAGAGGAATTAAGTAAAATAATGGATAAGAAATTAAGTGTTAAATAATTAACTCACCAATTGATTAATAATTAATTAATTTAATTAATTAATTATTAATTAAAAAATTAATTTATGATAAATATGTAATTAAGGATGAAAAAAATAGAAATAAATTAATAATTAAATTGAAATTAATTATTAATAATTAAATTGAAATTAATTATTAATTAAGAGAACTTATGTCCATAATCGACAATGATTCAAAAACCTTACTCTAACTGTCGGATGTCAATTTAAAATTAGGACACCGCATCAACTTGAGGGTAGAGCCAAAAACAATCAACGCGAATACACAGTTACGCGATTTTCTGTAAGTACAAACCTCACCTACAGCATGAAACAAAATATTTTTCGTTGTTGATGTTCTACGTTTTCTGTGATTTACCTTGATGAAGTGATGAGCCTATGAGCTATATGTACTGTATTAATTAAGCATTTAACGAGCCTAATATCTCTTGCACTGATATAATTGACATGCCTCACAAATATGTATGCAATAATGATAGATGCATAGTGACATGTAAATCTATACATTGTCACAAATAATAAGAATGAGGCTAATGTAAGATAGGATTAAGTGTCGTATCAACCTCCAACTAGTGAGAGGATATGATAAGAACGAAAGTTATAAGATATGACCTTAGAGGTTGTTGGAGGGTCGCTCCCCTAACTCCCCATTGGTTGCGCGCATATGGGTACGACATAGGGGCCCTTAAGTAGACAATATATGTAAATAATAAAGCATAATTGAACACACATAGTTCACATGTATTTTTGAACATTCATGATGTTACATGTGATGATATAATTTTACGAAAATGATTTGTGAGATATTGTTTGTACTTGTTGAGCGAAAGCTCATCATTGTGTGTTCATGCTGTAGGTAACGCGGGTAAGCAGCCTGCTATTTAAATGTTTTATGGATTGGCAAAGCTGTGCGGAGGCGACTAAGGACGGGTGTGGGATACCACCACGAATTAAATTTCCGCATTTTAGATTTCTTAAATTAATTTGTATCGACTATATTTATAGCTATGTTTTAATATTTTGAACTACTAAATTAGTATGAGTATTTTACAAGAAAAAAAGACTTTAGAATTTTTCCTTTTAATTTACATAAAGTTATAGCTTTTAAAATATTATCTAAATATGAATTTGAATAGGATAATTATAGTTAGATGTTTTCAATTTTCTCAGTTAAGAAATTTAATAATTCCAACTATTGTAGTATAAATATGATTTAGAAAAAAAAATTATGTATTTTTTTGAACCTAATATAAATAAGTGTTAAGATTAAATTAAATAAGAATAAGTAAGTTAGTTAACGGCTCGAAAAGTCGGGTCGTTACAATGATCAAATGAGAAGTTAAGAGCATCTATGAGCTCTACGACATTGCTAGGAAATAAAAAAAAAAATAAGTTGTTTGAAAATCAGAGCAAAACGGGAAAATTTTCTATATCGAGTAGCACCTTAACTTGTACTACAATTTCAGACAACCAAATAGTGTTTTATGACCATACAATGGTCCAAGTATAATTATGGATCTTATAAAACAATTAGAGAATGAATATATCAGTTGTTTGTGTATTAGAGCAAAAATGAACATTTTACACTCTTCGAAAATATTGCTGGAAATGTTTCCGGATAAAGTTTAGACTGAAGAACAATTCTTGAGCTGCATTTTTCGGTCCTTTACCAGCAGCCAACCCACGGTTTTTAGAAGTCCAACAAGCCAAGAAACATCTTTTCTTGAATCAAGGAAGAGGTGTCAAAATTTTGTGGTAAAAAAATGTTAGGTTATGTCATGTAAAGTAACCAAAATGTGGTGCGCATTTGAATGCAATTTTTGCTCAAATTTCATCCAAGAAAAACGTCCTCCTACAGCCCATGTATCTGATATTTTGTCCTTCAAAAACAAGCTTAACTAAGCCTGATTAAGTGTGACAAACATAAGCCACAATTAGCCATATGTCTATAAAAGGAAGAAAGGCCATTAATTGGTCATTTTGCAACCCATTTCACCTCCTTTCTTCAGCATAAAGACAGCCATCTCTTCTCCTTTTATCCCTCACTTTTCAAGCCTCCAAGCCTTAAGAAATCATCATGGTTTTTCAAATGTATTATCCTAAAGCTTTCCAAGGTATTATCCTAAACCACTTCCTTAAGCTTTCCAAGTTTATTTGCTAGAACAAGTGTATAGGAATTTGTTATTAGGTTGTAATAAGTTTTATATTCTGTTTATTTCAAATTTTTTTTTTAAACTGCCATTTATATTAGTCACTGAAATAAGCTTAAACGACATAATAAACAACTTTTTTAGACTTGGAGATCACCAATGAATTTTTAGATATACTCGAGATCTAAAAGTTTCATGAAGACAAGTTTGTATAAAAAGGCCTTTAAGACCATATTTCAGGCCTATGTTTAAAACTGGGCAGAAGTAGTTTTTATACTGCCTGGCCACGGATTTTTATCAAAATGAGTACCTTAGAGGCCGAATGAGGTTCTCGTCAAATCGTTAACATTTTAGATCTAATTGAGACCTAAAAGCTTCATGAAGACAACTTTTTCTAAAAATGTCAGTAAACTACAGCTTTAGGGCCGATAAGGAAGTAACCGTTAAACGGACCAAAAACCTGTTTTGCAACTTTTTAGCCATGGATTTTCTTGCAAAACAGTCAGATAAAGTTGGATTTTGGCGTGATGCCGAAAATGAATGTTGTAGATCTCGTCGATATGTAAAAGTTTCACAATGATGAAATGACAAATAACGACTATATGATATAGTTTTACGTGATTTTCGGAAAGTACTTTAAGGAGTGATTTTTCACTGTAACTATTACACATACGTACAATTTTGAAAACTATTAAAATAATGACGGTGTTAGAGATTAGAAGTAGTTTTTAAATTAAAATATGGAATTTTTAGATCTTGAAAGATCTGCAAGTTTTATAAAGAAAGTTGTTTTACAAAAATGTCTCTAACACAAGTCATTTTTCAGTTGAATTTTAAAATGACTGAAACAATTTCACAACTACGAAAATCATTTTTATATGAAACAAAACATTTGTAGAATACTCAAATCTACATTAGTTAGCAGAAAGAAGTTTCTCAAATGATGTTTTTATTGAAATATTTTTGTCATGAAAATCTTTAAAAATCGGTTTAAATTGTAATTCTACCACATTTAGTCTTTGGGCCACTAAAATGATACAATCCTCATTACGAGATGTATCAACCAATTTTAAACCAAAATGGTTTCTAGAAATTAATAATACGATAAATTAATATTTTTCTCGATAGAAGAATTTATCCATCGGCACACTGAACTTAGAGCTAGATATTAGCTCTAAAGTCTTCAGAAGGGTTATAGAATGTTTAGTAAGAGATTTTTCAAATAGTTTAACAGCCTATTGATATAATGGGCCTAGAGGCCTAATAACACTAGATTTTGATAATCTAGTGCTAAACCAATTGAGTTAAATAATTTGATATATAACTAATTAAATTTCTAGAATCAAAACAGATAGACTAAATATTTATATATATGTTATGGGTGATCAAACAGGATGTGGAACTATTAAAACATTAAGTGTACATGACGAGCAAAATGTTGTAGTAAAATTAAGTAAGTACAAATCTCGCCTACATAATGAAAATTAATGTTTTTCAATTCAAACTATTTTGAATAAACTGTTTGATGTCATTTTTGACTCCATGAATATTGTTATGTTTTAAAGCTATCATGGTATATGTCTCAGTTTTATAGTTTTGAGATTTTATGTTGAGGTATGACATACTAAACTCACCATAAAGTAATTAACAAGACTAAGACAAGACAAGTTAAGTGTGTCGTACCAACTTTTCACAAGGGACGAATCAGTTCAGTTAATTTTAGTAGATCTAAAACTAGTCTAGTTTATGACCTCGGTGCTGTTAGGGATCTTGTAAACCCTACAACCCAATAATCGTGTGCATCCGGTACATACACCAGGACCCATAGATAAGACAAACCATAATCAAGAATAATGGATAATTCACAATCAAGTATAAACGGATCATGCATATTTTGTGCCATGTTTTTTATTATTTTGTGAGAATATGTTTGTACTTGCTGAGCGAAAGCTCATAAAAAAATGTTCATACTGTAGGGTAAAAAAACCCGCAGTGTAACAGATACACTAGGTGAGCTGTGAAGTAGATGTGAAGGATGGGATGGAAATCACTACGCAGAATTTCACCAAGTATTTTGAGTATTAAATTATACTAATTAGTAATGTTTAGAAATGCAAACATATTTAAGTTACTTATTAGTAAGTAATTATTTAGTAATGACCGGTAAGTTTTTATGTTAAAATGTTATACTTAGTTTGGTAATTACCATGATATGTACATAATAATTATATGCCATGTTCGTGTTAGAGCCGTGTCGATTTTTTTCTTTCCCAACCCGAACACGACCCATGACACGAAAACGACTTCAAACCATGACACGAACTGAAATTGACCCCCCGCGACACGAAATTGACACGAAATTTGACTCGAAATTGACACGGAAAAATACGGGTCGTGTTCGGGTTCTACGGGTCCAACCCGAACACAACCCGTTTTTTCTCATGTCAATTCGGGTGACCCGAATTTGACCCGACCCCTATTTTTCCTAACCCGAACCTACGAAATTCATGTCGTTTTCGAATTGTGTCATTGTGTCGCGACCCGTATTACCACCCATAGTGTGTGTATATATATATATATATATATATATCTCCCGCAATCTTCAAATATTAAAATTAAGAAAGTATAATAAGTAAGTGTAATAACGAACATATAAATAGGATTGTTATAAGTATGAATGACAATTTAAATGCTTTTGTTTAGATTTTTCCGTTATATTTGAATTGCAACCATTCGAATGTGCGAACCAAAGAGAGAATTTCTTCCAAGAGAACATTCTCTTCATATTGTGTTCCAAGATCACCAAATAAGCACTATTGCCTCTTAGCTAGCTTAGTTTAGCAAACACAATTGTCTATATATATATATATATATATATATATATATATATTTTTTTTTTTTCCTTTGTTGCAAAGTAAAAACTCCAAGATAGTGTCAATTTGCTAGTTTGCTTTGAATAACTCACCTGATGGGAAGACCCCTTTTGTTGCATACTCAGTGGATATGCAAGTTATTCTCTCCATCTCTATTTAGTGTCTTCCAAAATAGTCAAAGATTAGATTGCTGGTAGGCCATCATTTTTCCACCTAAAAATGTCAAAAATATTAAACCAATAATCATATGTTGCTTCTCTGAATGAATCTTGAATGGCATGGCTTCTATCTGTTTCAACTAGTTTTGGTTTTTGGGCATTCCATTCAATTGGACAATTTGAGATGGCAGTTGAAAAAAAAAAAAAAAAAAAAAAAAAAAAAAAACCACTTGTGTATAGTTCGGATGTCATTTATAAAAATAATATTTAATATTTTAACCATTTTAGCAAGACTAGAAAAAATGATGGCCTACCCCTTTTAAATGGGTCCCATTTTCCTGTGCTCCGTCTACATCCATATATACTTTTTTTTATTTATTTATTTTTGGACTTAGTGCGTTGTCTCTTTTTTCAAGACAGTAGAAAGTGAATGGGAGAAAATAAAACTGTATTACATTTCCAATAATTGAAGTCTAGAGAGAGAAAGGAAGATAGGAAATGGGAAGTTGGGATTGTAAGAAAGAAGTTGTGCCGTTCACGGCCATGTTCGCAGTGGAGTTTGCGACAGTCGGCGTAAATACGTTATACAAAGCAGCCACTTCCAAAGGGCTGAGCTTCTTTGTCTACGTCGGCTATTCTTATGTTATAGGCACTCTTGTTCTTCTTCCTCTTCCCTTCATCTTTCCCAGGTAATAATTCAATCCCATTCTTCTCCTAATCTCCTACGATCAGTATAGCTTAGCTTTGGACCACTCTTTAATATATATATATATATAGAGTTGAGCTGCTATCCAACACCCTTACATTTATTTATACCAATGTCTAAGTAGTATTATATTACAAGATTATAAATAGAAAATAGAAAGTTACGGAGCATGTATCCGTCCAAGATACAAAACCTCACACACACACATATGACATATGTACTCTGTTTTGTGAACTTACCATTTTTGAGATGTGCAGAAGGGAACTTCCTCCTTTCAAGATATCTGTCTTCTTCAGAATTGGCCTTGTTGCACTGTTTGGGTATAAAAAAGTTTTGATAATTTGATTTTGATTAGAGTAAAAGAAAAATGGACAAGAAAGAAAATGAGCGTACAATTTTGCTTATGAAGATTACATATGTTTTGTACGGCAGGCTTTCAAACAATTTGTGTCGATATAAAGGTATAGAGTACAGTTCCCCAACTCTTGCTTCAGCCATGAACAACCTCACACCCACTTTTACTTTCATTTTGGCCGTCATTTTCAGGTCCTTTCTTCTTCCTTTCTACCTTCTCTTAATTTTTTTTTAATCTTGATTACTATTAATTATGTGATCTTAAAACAAAAACATGGTATAGAGTACCTCTGTTCTTAGGATATATAAATATAGAGCATTGCTATGGTCCTTCCGGAAGGATTATACTCCGAAAGGTGTAAGTAAAATATTCTGTGATTACTAAATTTCTTGATGCTGTGTCATTTTAAAGTTCGGTTTAAGTTAAATAAATGTTATGTCACGCTCACTTTTAGATGTTACGGTGGGTGTATAATCCTCCCAAGAAGACCGCAGCAAAATGCGATATATATATATATATATATGTTTATAACTGCTTTGTTTTCCTTCCTCTATTCAATTGTTTATATATTTTTTATATTTTTATGGCTCAAAAAGGATGGAGAATATAGACATGAGAAGCAAAACAACTCGAAGTAAAATCGTAGGCACCATACTATCAATATCAGGTGCTTTGGTAGCCGTTCTATACAAGGGCCCCACAGTTCTGTCTTCTGCGTCTTCATCTCCTTCTCTACCATCGTCCCTTTCCCTTCAATATCCACTGCGAACCTCCAAAACAAACTGGGCCCTAGGAGGTCTTTTACTAGTTTTTGAAAACCTTCTTAATGCCTTCTGGTATATTTTTCAGGTAAGTTAACAAAATATATATATATATATATATAGATGTATATATAGAAAAGATCAAGAATTTCATCCAAAGCCCGGAACAAATTATAATGTTCAAATGAGCCCTTTTTTATAACAGACCCAGGCAATGAAAACTTACCCAGATGCGCAAATTGTGTCACTCATTTACTTCTTGCTCAAGACAAGTATTGCCTTGCCAATATGCTTTCTAGCAGAAACAAAATTGAGCGCTTGGACACTAAGGCCAGATATAGTATTGGCCACCGTCGTATTATCGGTAAGTTTCTAAATGAAATAACATATGCAACACTATGCTTTGGGATATTATAAAATAGGAAAATGCTTGGGAGGACCACAGCTTTTACAACTAATTAAAAGTGGAACCTATCTGTGGCTCTTATATTATGAGATATATTTTTTTTATTAGTGTGTGGTGCTGGACGCTGATGGCGTCCCTATATTGTTAAGAATTTCTAAAGAGAAATTGGTTTTTCAGGGAGTGTTTGGTCCGTCCTTCAACACATTGATCCACACATGGGGGGTACACTTGAAGGGCCCTCTCTATATCGCCATCTTCAAACCGTTTTCGATTGCCATTGCAGCTGCCTTCGGTGTCATATTCCTTGGCGACGCTCTCTTTCTTGGGAGGTACTACAAATTACAACTTAACTGTTCCATTACTCTGTCCTTTCACTCGCATTGTATGTGTTGGGTTTAGTTCTAAGACCACCAATGAAGTACCATTGTCTCGTTGCCAGTTTAGCTTAGACAACTAGTTAATTTGTCGTTTTTATTCTTTGTTTTTTTTTCTAGTGTCGTTGGAGCAACTATACTACTACTTGGGTTTTACGCTGTTATATGGGGAAAAGCACAAGAAGATGATGCCAAGGATTGTTTGTCTGATAACTTGAGAGCCTCACCTAATGGGAAGACCCCTCTGTTGCAAAGTTAAAGATCCCAAAATAACGGAGAAAATATGTAGCACACGAACATGAATTTTAGCTTTTCATATTTATGAATATTAGCCCCCAATGTCCACACCTTACAGTAAAATCCCACCTCTTTTTTTTTTCTTTCCAATTTTTAATTCTTGGAAACAATAAACTCCAAAATACTTGGAAGGAAAAGAAGTAATTTTATAATGGTTGTAATAATAATAATAATAATAATAAAAACCAGATCTTCTCGGATTGAAAGCTTGCAAATGCAATATGGGCAATTTTGCAAATGTAAGTAAGATTTACATTCATAATCCACTCGAATGTAATGTTGCACAAGGCTTCTAAGAAGGAATGGAAATTTCCTCTGAATATGGCTCTGTTTTCTTTATGATCTCATTTACTTTGTCTTTTTCGCCTGAAATCTTTTAGCTTTTCTTCATTCACAATTATTATTATTTTTTTTTAGTTTAATCATTATTATATTATCATCTTTAAATTATTTATATATTAAAAATTAACGTTTACGAAATAAAATTTTTATGACATGTCAAAAACGTAAACACATCATTATAAATAACATTCTGTAACAAATATAATATAGACTTTAGTATATGTGTTAGAAATAGTCATATACAGATACTATATTCAACGAAAGGTTAAAAAAAAAAAAAATCACTAAAGTGAGACTCACTTGCAACTCCTAGGCCAGCAAGTATTGCACATGATCTTTCACATTGTGCATGACAGATATCACCACCAAATATATTCTACTTTATTTGCTATATATGTATGCTTATCGAGGCAGTCAAAGGTGAAATTAATAATGAAGGGACGTGTTTATTTTATTGTTATAAGCATGGCATATGGTCCTCATGGTTCTGCATAATAGATTACAAAAATACGAGTAAAGTTAACCAAAATAAGCTGCATAAGAAATAAAATCATATATATATATATATAGAGAGAGAGAGAGAGACTAGGGTTAAGGAAATGGATTGTTGGCACTGTAAAAAATAATTATTGGAATTAAAGGTCTTAATTATGGACTATAATATTGAAATGTATGTTGGTGGATGAATACAGTACTATCTTTCACGTTTGACTATTTTATCGTATTCTAGGAGTTGAAAATAATGGCCTTTCAATACCAACAGCTTAATCATATTAGTTTTTGGAACTCCAAATCCTTGAGAGATAGAGAAAAGGAGAGGAAAGGGAAATGGCGGGATGGGAATGGAAGAAAGAAGTTGTGCCATTCACGGCCATGGCCGCGGTGGAGTTAGTGACGGTGGGGCTGAACACATTGTACAAAGCAGCCACTTTGAAAGGGCTGAGCTACTTTGTTTTCATGGCCTATACTTACGTTTTAGGAACTCTTGTTCTCGTCCTTCTTCCCTTCATATTTCGCAGTTAAGTCATTCATTATAGCTTAATCTACAAGTTTTTAACATATTCAATGTTTAGTGATATGCACTTTAGTTATGTTATTTGAGATTTGTGCAGAAGGGAACTTCCTTCTTTCCAGTTGTCTTTCCTCTATAGAGTTGTTCTCGCTGCGATTATTGGGTACGGAAATATGTATCTCTCAAATCTCTGGTAATTTTATTTTGGACTGTAGAAAAAAATGGAGTTCCGAAACTTCTTATGTGCTAAAGTTTGATGTTTTGCAAGGCAGGATTTCATACCATGTATGTGAATATAAAGGCATAGAGTACAGCTCACCGATGCTTTCCTCAACCATCAGCAACCTTACGCCCGCTTTTACATTCATTTTGGCCGTCGTTTTCTGGTAATGCTTTATTCCTTCTTTATTATCTCCCGTGACATTACGATCCTTAATTATCTTAGGAAAAGTACGGTCTTTGCAATTTTTTTTAATGTCTCAAAAAGGATGGAAAATCTGGACTTAAGAAGACCAACAACTCGAATCACAATCATAGGGACCGCGCTTTCAGTTTCAGGTGCATTGGTAGTGGTTCTCTACAAGGGCCCTGCAATTTTATCCTCTGCATCCTCATCTCCTTCTAAACCCCAATCCGTTAAATTTCGTTTGGAAACATCCGAAGAAAATTGGGTCGTGGGAGGCCTTTTACTAGTTTCACAAAACCTTCTAGGCTCAATGTGGTACATTATTCAGGTACCCTATTTGCTCAAGAAATTTTAGTCCTTAAAACGCAAAAAAATTTCGAACGTTGAGATGTGCAAATTGTTGAAAAGTTATGACTGAAGCAATTAATTAACATTTCAATTCTTTCTAGTACTTGACAGACCCAGGTGATGAAAATGTACCCAGATGAACAAATTGTGACACTGATTTACTTCATGTGCAAGACAATCATTGTGGTACCAATATGCCTTATAGCAGAAACAAAATCAAGCGCTTGGACACTGAGGCCGGATATAGCACTGGTGACCATTGTATTATCAGTAAGAAACTAAGTCATCGCCTATTTAACACGATGACCGGTTGATATAAATTGTTTAACCGATTAAAGATTTCTCTTTACATTTTCAGGGATTCTTTGGTCCGTCATTTAGCTCGTTACTTCACACATGGGGGCTGCACTTGAAGGGGACTCTCTATATCTCAATCTTCAAGCCATTTTCGATTGTTGTTGCCGCTGCATTCGGTGTCATATTCCTCGGTGATACTCTCTGCCTAGGGAGGTATATAACTTCTTTTTGCATTCTTTTAATTTAAGTGGAATCCTAAGATCAGTTCCAAGATCACCAAAGAACAACAACTGATTTTCCTTTTTTTTTAAATCTTCGATGCCCTTTACTAGTGTCGTTGGAGCAATTATACTACTACTTGGGTTTTATGCTGTGATATGGGGAAAAGCTCACGACGAAGATACCGAGGATTGTGGATCTGATAACCTGAGGGCCTCTTCTGATGGGAAAACCCTTTGTTGCAAAACTACAGAGACAGAGACGTGGAGAGCGACACTCGAAAATAAAAATTCCATTTTTTTCCGATTGTTTTTCTTGCTGGCCAAAACTATATAGTATTTATATAGTTGTGAATGATTCAATAGTACTACATATCATTGGAGAAGGAAGTGGCTGATATTCATGTAATACCCTTTTGCCTAGCAGATCCGAAAGTTTCAAAGTATTCTTTATTCAATTTAAATAATACATATAGTTGGTGAGACGATAAAATTGCATCTTGTCGCATTATATTTGTCTATAAATACCGTGGCTTCACATTTTCACAGTCCTAATTATTTGCAGAACAGGACTTCCTCCATTAAAGCCGCCTATCATCTACCGAATTGTCCTCCTCTCCTTGATCGGGTATGAAAATACCTGATTAGAGAAATCTACTAATGCGTTTGTTTTCTTTTATTTTTTATTTTTTTATTTTTTATTGTTTGACTATACGAAAATGAATGAAAATTTGTGTTTGGGAAAGCAGGTATGGAGGTAATATATGTGCATTTAAAGGTATAGAATATAGTTCACCTACTCTTGCTTCAGCCATCAGCAACCTTCCGCCGGCATTTACTTTCATATTGGCCGTCGTCTTCAGGTTTTTCTTCTTCCTCAACGTTTCTCCTTTTCCTCCTTTTTTGCCTTTATTATGTCACTTCAACATTAACAACCTCTCGCGCCTTTCAGTTTTCTTTCAAACATCTAGTGATTTTTCCCTAATTTTTCACTTTTCTACAGTATTCGGGCTGAACATAATAACATTTTTTCTTATTCGATTTGCTTCAACCTTTAGTATTAACATTTTCTTGGTGTCTCAAAAAGGATGGAGAAACTCGATTTCAGAAGCTCAAGCACCATAGCCAAAACCGTAGGCACTATACTTTCAGTATCAGGTGCACTAATCGCTATCCTCTACAATGGCCCGGTAATTCTATCACCTTCGTCGTCACCATCATCGCCGTCACTTGAGTACCCTCTGCAAACACCACAAACAAATTGGGTTCTAGGTGGCCTTTTACTTGCTGCCTTCTGCATACTGGTCTCAGTGTGGTACATTCTTCAGGTAATTTATCACCATATTGAACGAATTTTTCACATCTTAATTTGTAACTGATTATTGATGTTTGATCATATTCTTGAGAAGAATTTAACCAAGTTTAAATTCTCTAGAATTTTGCAGACCAATGTCATCAGATTATACCCGGCTGAGCTAACTGTGGTAGTCCTATTCTCCCTATGCACATCAATTAGTGCAGCGATTGTAAGCTTTGTAGTCGAAACGAACACGAGTGCTTGGAGCTTGAGAACTGATTTAGCATTGATCACTATTGTAATTTTTGTAAGTACAAAAAGATAAAAACTTGCCTTTGATCACCTTCTAACAATTTAAGCTTTTTGAAAAGTAGGCCCACGACATGTGTTTCTAACCGATGGCTAAAATCTCTCTTCATTTCCAGGCATTCTTTGGACCAACCTTCAGTGCTGCAGTCCACACATGGGGGCAGCACTTGAAGGGGCCCGTCTATGTCGCGATCTTCAGGCCGATTTCCATCGTCATTGCCGCCGCTATGGGAGTCTTAATCCTTGGTGATGTTCTCCATCTGGGAAGGTATTCAAACTTCTATTGCCTACTTGTGTTGATTTGCTTCTTTATACGACACGCAAGTCATTTGTCTTGTTTTCATCTTCCCGATTTTGTAGTGTGATCGGAGCAACAATACTGTTACTCGGGTTTTATGCGGTTATATGGGGAAAAGCGAACGAAGAAATTATGAACAAGGATTCTGACTCTGAATCCCCCGGAGCCTCATCTGATAGATCCCATTTATTGAGTGGTTAGAGAGCTTAATTAGGTATGTTTCTAGAATAATGACGCAGGCATGATGAAATGCTAGCGCCTGCAATTTCATGTAATTATTTTCGGATTTATCAACTTCCAGTAAGATTGAGATTCAGTGAAATGAAGAGGATAGATGACAAGGTTGTGTGGTGCCAATAGCGAAAAGAATTTTATCGTTATTTGCTTTTACATTGTTTAATTCAAAACTTCAATAATATACCGGAGATTATTAGAATGTAAAAACTATTATTAACCTTCCTCCTAATAACTTAAATTTTTGCGATGGATTAATTAATTAACATGGAATCAATTCAGGAGGTATTGACTTTAAATCCCTGTAATTACTCTTTAACTTATTTATTTTCATTGCGTATTGTATCTGTACAATGACCTTACTTGAACATGATATGAAATAATGATATTGTATCAAAAAAAATGTAAATAGCATAAACGAGTAATTTTTCTTTTTACTAGAAGTAAATACCTAGTTAATTGAAGAAATATAAGTTGGGGCCTTGGCGTTGTCCCTTCCGGGTGCCTCTCACCTTTTGCTGCCGAGTGATGCGGTGGATGTGGTGGCTGCTGTTCGCGGTGGTTCGGACTTTGCTGCTGAAGGACCTGTGCTTGACGACGTGCGCTCGCTATTGAAAGATCTAGGCTGGCCCTTGTTGGTGCATATGAATCGCCCTTCAAACATAGTGGTTCATTTCTTTCTAAATATGCTTTTTATTCTAATAATGTAAATTGTTGGTTAGATGAGACCCCTACTATAACGCTGTCTCTTTTAAATTATTAATAAAAGCAGAGCTTGCTTTCCCTTGAAAAAAAAAAAATTCAAATAATTGAAAGACCTTTTTTTTTTTTTTTTTGTGGCAATAATTAAAAAAGCTCTCTCACACACACACACATATTTCTATTGGTCTCGGTAGTGCAAGTACAATTGATCAAAGGAATTTCATTAAAATTATTAATTATATGGTATTAAAAATATAGAAAAATTACAGTTTATAAATGTAATTACCAACTTACCACTCAATATATGAGATATTTTAGTCACAAAACTTTCTCTTATTTCTAGCTTCGTCTATTATGTGTCCGATTCTTTTAACTGTACGTTTTGAATATCAAGGGCAATTATGCTAGCTACACTCACATAAGTATAATCTGGAAGATATTTTTACACTTCACTTTACAAATTTTAAAAAACGAAGATATTATATCCATAAATCAATAAAGTAAATGCAGATATCATGTCTAGCTAATCAAAATGTCAATCATCAAAATACCAAAATGTCAAAGTTACATCAGCGACTTAACTATGTCTCCTAGTCCATTAGAAATTAAATAATAATAGTTATAATAACAATAATAATAGTAATAAAAATGATGACTCGTAGTTATTATTGTTAACTACCATTCAAAACCCCTGCCTTCCGTTGAAGTGGCCTCTCTATGTTGCAATCTTCAGGCCATTAACGATTGTCCTTGCAGCCGCTGCGAGTGTCGTATTCCACGGCGAGGTTCTCCATCTTTGGAGGTATTCAAAGCTGATTTTTCACCAATTAGTTTCATTAAGGCCAAAAAGATCAAGTAAAGTACGTTTTTGACAAAAGGCAGAGCTAAAAGTTTTTTGTAATTCTTTTCCTTATCTGTAATTTTTTTACTTACAGTAAATTGTTTCAAAAAAATTTCAACAATACCTTTAGTTTTGATTTTTTAAGTACTTTAAGTACTCATGTTTCAATCTAAGCATCTCAAAAGAAAACGATTTAAAAATCAACTATATCACTCTATATTTTGGGACCCTAAACTTGAAAAACTAAATTAAACTCTATTACAAACTCAATCATTTAGGGGGGAAAATATCGAAGATACAAATATATTAGAGAATGTATATGGTAGTTTTAGTTTAAATGTTGTTTTAATTTACGCCCCTTGAAAAAAGAATGATGTAACGATACTAGATATGACACAATAAATTCATTTGCCTTTTCTTGATGTTCTTCTGCTTTAATTTGCGGTGTGGTAGGAGCAACAATCTGTTACTTGGGTTTTATACTGTCTTATGAGGGAAAACCAAAGAATTAGCTGAAAAGAGCAAGAGTTGTAGATCTGATAACTTGGGAGTCTCACCTAATGAGAAGACACCTCTATTGCAAAGTCACAGAAATGAAAAATATGTAGTATAGCCATGCATGTACATGAAATTTACTGCCTCCATAGCGAGGGGATTGCTAAGATGACAATCTCACAAAAGTGAAATTAGTAAAATGATCATCTTTTACTTCTACGCTGGGTCACCATACCAATTACGTAGTATGGAAGTGAATTGTTTATGATTGTGCTGAAGTTATTTTGTAAATAAACAATTGTTATAAGTCTTTTAAATTCATTTTTATAAAGCACTCCTCATACCTGATTTATGAGATTACTGTTTTTTTAAGAAAATAAATTAAGCTAAAACGTTCAAGATCGGAATATTTTATTTTTAATAAAAAAAGGATTTTTTTTTATTTACAAAATTTCTTGTCTTTCTTTTTAGTACTTATTTCAAATGATTTACTTAAAATGTATTAAATAAATGCAATGATATTGTAACTTGTACATTGATTCACTATAATTTAATGTCAATTAATGTCAGACCATATAAAATATAGAGGAACGGTATGAGTGAAGACTAAAAGTCCAAAATGAAAGGGGCCTGGGAGTTTCGACAAAAGGCCACATCAGTCCTCAGAAATAACAGAATTGGTGGGCAAAGATAATCACTTTTTCTTAAAAGGCCCACAACATGACATTCAACCAGTTCAGTAATTTTGTTTTAATTTTTTTATATATATAAAAATATTTTTCTTTTTATTTTGTCTAAAGGAGATCGTACGTAAATATCTAGAGATGTAAACTTCTAACTTAATAGCGGAAAAAAAGTTGGAGTTTACCTAATATTCTTGAAAGTTATTTGGATATATTAGTCATCAGAATATTTAAAGATATATCCGAATAAGTGATTTGACTTTTTTTACTGGAATTGAGGTATGAAATTAATTATAATTTATTGTCAATTAATGTCAGACCATATAAAAGACAGAGGAACGGAAATAACAAAATTGATAGGCAAATATAATCACTTTTCTTGAAAGGCCCACAACATGACATTGAACCAGTAATTTTGTTTTAATATTTTATATATAAAACAATATTTTTCTTTTTATTTTGTCAAAAGGAGATCGTACGTAAATATCTAGAGATGTAAACTTCTAATTTAATAGCGGAAAAAAAAAAGTTGGAGTTCACCTAAGATTCTTGAAAGTTATTTGGATATATTAATCACGAGAATATATAAAGATGTATTTAAAGATATGTCTCGAACATGTGACTTGACCTTTCTACTGGAATTGAGGTATGAAATTCACATGTAAAGCTTTTTTCTTATAATCAAGGATTGCCATCTCTCTTTTTCTTTCTCTCTTTCTCAGAAATACACAACAGAATGACTTCATGTACAGCACTACAAAGCGGCATCTATGGGGGTTCTTTCTAACAAAGAACAAAAATAAAATTTATCAGATCTTTTTAATGACTTTTTTAAAAACTTTTTCAGGAATATTGAGAAGTAATATGATTTTGCACATTATATAGACTCGTGCTTTCTAAATTCTAATAGTTAAACACTTTTTTTTTTTTTTTTTTTCGCTAAAGAGTTAAACACCTTTGTCATAGGCTTTTGTCTTCTTGATTTCCAATCGAACTTCACATTTTAGCTGGGACCACCAATAATGTTTGCTTATTTATTCTCACATTAAATGGAAGATATTTTACGTTGCAAATCTCAACCTAATTTAAAAAAAAAAGAAAAGAAAATATAATCAACCCAAGGGACAAAACGTATAGTTAGAATGCCACGCGGTGCTTTTGTTTTTGTTTTTACTATAAATATTGGTTTTTTTTTTTTTTTTAACGCTCCACTTCACAAATTTTAAAAAAAAAAAGATATCAAGTTAAAAAAGAAGAAGAAGAAGAAAAACACAAAAAATCACGTCCAACTCATCAAATTTCTTGTTTTTAGAAGTTACAAGATTAATATAACAGTAATTATATATCTAAATTAATTATAAGTTATAGATTTTGAATTTCTCATCTGAAAATTAAAAAAAATAATAATAAAGCTCGTCTTTAAAATATCAAAAATATCAAAGTTTCAAAAGAAAAGGATAACACCCTTACCTACTCTATAATATCTCCTGATCCATTTATAATAATAATAACGATAATAGGGTGGTTACAGACATAAATTAACGATAATATCACACCTGATTTTTATCAAAAAATGTAATGTTCGAATTATTTACCCACAAGTATAATAATAATAATAACAATAACAATAACAATAGTAGGAACGAATATACAATGATACAACTTATCTAAATAAGTTGTATCACATCATTCTGTTGTACAATTGTGTCTCTGGTTGAGAGAAAAGGGGAGGAGAGAGAAAATGGCAATCTGCGATTCTAAGATGAAGGATGTTCTTCCATTCATAGCCATGGCCGTAGTTGAGAGCACAGAAGTGGGTACTTTGTACAAAGCTTCCGCTTCGAAGGGGCTCAAGTTCTTTGTTTACCTCACTTACTCTTGTGTTCTAGGCACTCTTCTTCTGCTTCCTCTTTCCTTCATCTTCTTCAGGTGAATGCTTCTCACAATGACAAGCATCATATTTTATATAAACCAATAACCATATGTTGCTTCTCTGAATGAATCTTGAATGGCACGGCTCCTATCTGTTTCAACTAGTTGTGGTATTTGGGCATTCCATTCAATTGGACAATTTGAAATGGGAGGAAAAAAAAAAAAAAAAAAAAAAAACCATTTGTGTATAGTACGGATGTCATTTATAAAAATAACATTTAATATTTTAACCATTTTAGCAGGACTAGAAAAATGATGGCCTATCCCTTTTAAATGGGTCCCATTTTCCTGTGCTCCGTTTTTATCCCTACTTTTTTTTTTTTTTTTTGACAGTGCATTGTCTCTTTCTTTTTATTTTTTATTTTTTATTTTTTATTTTTTTTATGACACTACAAAGTGAATGGGAGAAAATAAAACTGTATTACATTTCCACTAATTAAGTCTAGAGAGAGAGAGGAAGAAAGGGAATGGGAAGTTGGGATTGTAAGAAAGAAGTTGTGCCGTTCACGGCCATGTTCGCCGTGGAGTTTGCGACAGTCGGCGTAAATACGTTATACAAAGCAGCCACTTCCAAAGGCCTGAGCTTCTTTGTCTACATCGGCTATTCTTATGTTATAGGCACTTTTGTTCTTCTCCCTCTTCCCTTCGTCTTTCCCAGGTAATAATTCAATCCCATTCTTCTCCTAATCTCCTACGATCAGTATAGCTTAGCTCTGGACCACTCTTTAATATATATATATATATATATATATATATAGAGTTGAGCTGCTTGCCAACACCCTTATATTTATACCAATATCTAGGTAGTATTATATTACAAGATTTTAAATAGAAAATAGAAAGTTACGGAGCATGTATCCGTCCAAGATACAAAACCTCATACACACACACACACACACACACACATATGACATATGTACTCTGTTTTGTGAACTTACCATTTTTGAGATGTGCAGAAGGGAACTTCCTCCTTTCAAGATATCTGTCTTCTTCAGAATTGGCCTTGTTGCACTGTTTGGGTATAAAAAAGTTTTGATAATTTGATTTTGATTAGAGTAAAAGAAAAATGGACAAGAAAGAAAATGAGCGTACAATTTTTGCTTATGAAGATTACATATGTTTTGTACGGCAGGCTTTCAAACAATTTGTGTCGATATAAAGGTATAGAGTACAGTTCCCCAACTCTTGCTTCAGCCATGAACAACCTCACACCCACTTTTACTTTCATTTTGGCCGTCATTTTCAGGTCCTTTCTTCTTCCTTTCTACCTTCTCTTTAAATTTTTTTTTTTATCTTGATTACTATTAATTATGTGATCTTAAAACAAAAACATGGTATAGAGTACCTCTGTTCTTAGGATATATAAATATAGAGCATTGCTATGGTCCTTCCGGAAGGATTATACTCCGAAAGGTGTAAGTAAAATATTCTGTGATTACTAAATTTCTTGATGCTGTGTCTTTTTAAAGTTCGGTTTAAGTTAAATAAATGTTATGTCACGCTCAATTTTAGATGTTACGGTGGGTGTATAATCCTCCCAAGAAGACCGCAGCAAAATGCGATATATATATATATATATATATGTTTATAACTGCTCTGTTTTCCTTCCTCTATTCAATTGTTTATATATTTTTTATATTTTTTCTGGCTCAAAAAGGATGGAGAATATAGACATGAGAAGCAAAACAACTCGAAGTAAAATCGTAGGCACCATACTTTCAATATCAGGTGCTTTGGTAGCCGTTCTATACAAGGGCCCCACAGTTCTGTCTTTTGCGTCTTCATCTCCTTCTCTACCATCGTCCCTTTCCCTTCAATATCCACTGCGAACCTCCAAAACAAACTGGGCCCTAGGAGGTCTTTTACTAGTTTTTGAAAACCTTCTTAATGCCTTCTGGTATATTTTTCAGGTAAGTTAACAATATTTATATATATATATATGTATGTATATATAGAAAAGATCAAGAATTTCATCCAAAGCCCGAAACAAATTATAATGTTCAAATGAGCCCTTTTTTATAACAGACCCAGGCAATGAAAACGTACCCAGATGCGCAAATTGTGTCACTCATTTACTTCTTGCTCAAGACAAGTATTGCCTTGCCAATATGCTTTCTAGCAGAAACAAAATTGAGCGCTTGGACACTAAGGCCAGATATAGTATTGGCCACCGTCGTATTATCGGTAAGTTTCTAAATGAAATAACATATGCAACACTATGCTTTGGGATATTATAAAATAGGAAAATGTTTGGGAGGACCACAGCTTTTACAACTAATTAAAAGTAGATCCTATCTGTGGCTTTTATATTATGAAACATATTTTTATTAGTGTGTGGTGCTGGACACTGATGGTGTCCCTATATTGTTAAGAATTTCTAAAGAGAATTTGGTTTTTCAGGGAGTGTTTGGTCCGTCCTTCAACACATTGATCCACACATGGGGGGTACACTTGAAGGGCCCTCTCTATATCGCCATCTTCAAACCGTTTTCGATTGCCATTGCAGCTGCCTTCGGTGTCATATTCCTTGGCGACGCTCTCTTTCTTGGAAGGTAGTACAAATTACAACCTAACTGTTCCATTGCTCTGTCCTTTCACTCGCATTGTATGTGTTGGGTTTAGTTCTAAGACCACCAATGAAGTAACATTGTCTCGTTGCATGTTTAGCTTAGACAACTAGTTAATTTGTCGTTTTTATTCCTTTTTTTTTTTTAATTTTTTTTTTTCTAGTGTCGTTGGAGCAACTATACTACTACTTGGGTTTTACGCTGTTATATGGGGAAAAGCACAAGAAGATGATGCCAAGGATTGTTTGTCTGATAACATGAGAGCCTCACCTGATGGGAAGACCCCTCTGTTGCAAAGTTAAAGATCCCAAGATAACGGAGAAAATATGTAGCACACGAACATGAATTTTAGCTTTTCATATTTATGAATATTAGCCCCCAAGGTCCACACCTTACAGTAAAATCCCACCTCTTTTTTTTTTTTTTTTCTTTCCAATTTTTAATTCTTGGAAACAATAAACTCCAAAATACTTGGAAGGAAAAGAAGTAATTTTATAATGGTTGTAATAATAATAATAATAATAATAATAATAATAAAAACCAGATCTTCTCGGATTGAAAGCATGCAAATGCAATATGGGCAATTTTGCAAATGTAAGTAAGATTTACATTCATAATCCACTCGAATGTAATGTTGCACAAGGCTTCTAAGAAGGAATGGAAATTTCCTCTGAAAATGGCTCTGTTTTCTTAATGATCTCATTTACTTTGTCTTTTTTGACTGAAATCTTTTAGCTTTTCTTCATTCTCAATTAATATTATTTTTTTAGTTCAATCATTATTATATTACCATCTTTAAATTATTTATATATTAAAAATTTACGTTTACGAATTAAAATTTTTATGATATGTCAAAAACGTAGACACGTAATTATAAACAACATTCTGTAACAAATATAATATAGACTTTAGTATATATGTTAGAAATAGTCTTATACAGATACTATTCAACGAAAGGTTTTAAAAAAAAAAAAAAAAAAAATCACTAAAGTGAGACTCACTTGCAACTCCTAGGCCAGCAAGTATTGCACATGATCTTTCACATTGTGCATGACAGCTATCACCACCAAATATTTTCTACTTTATTTGCTATGTATGCTTATCGAGGCAGTCAAAGGTGAAATTAATAATAAAGGGACGTGCTTATTTTATTATTATAAGCATGGCATATGGTCCTCATGGTTCTACATAGTAGATTAAAAAAATACGAGTAAAGTTAACCAAAATATGCTGCATAAGATATAAAATCATATATGTATATATATATATATATATAGAGAGAGAGAGAGTGAGAGAGAGAGACTAGGGATAAGGAAATGGATTGTTGGCACTGTAAAAAATTATTATTGGAATTAAAGGTCTTAATTATGGACTATAATATTGAAATGTATGATGGTGGATGAATACACTATCTTTCACGTTTGACTATTTTATTGTATTCTCGGAGTTGAAAATATTGGCCTTTCAATACCAACTGCTTAATCATATTAGTTTTTATAACTCCAATATCTTTGAGAGAGAGAGAAAGAGAGGAGAGGGAAATGGCGGGATGGGAATGGAAGAAAGAAGTCATGCCATTCACGGCCATGGCCGCGGTGGAGTTAGCGACGGTGGGGCTGAACACATTGTACAAAGCAGCCACTTTGAAAGGGCTGAGCTACTTTGTTTTCATGGCCTATACTTACGTTTTAGGAACTCTTGTTCTCGTCCCTCTTCCCTTCATATTTCGCAGGTAAGTCATTCATTACAGCTTAATCTACAAGTTTTTAACATGTTCAATGTTTAGTGATATGCACTTTAGTTATGTTATTTGAGATTTGTGCAGAAGGGAACTTCCTTCTTTCCAGTTGTCTTTCCTCTATAGAGTTGTTCTCGCTGCGATTATTGGGTACGGAAATATGTATCTCTCAAATCTCTAGTAATTTTATTATGGACTAAAGAAAAAAAGGGAGTTCTGAATCTTCTTATGTGCTAAAGTTTGATGTTTTGCAAGGCAGGATTTCATACCATGTATGTGCATATAAAGGCATAGAGTACAGCTCACCGATGCTTTCCTCAACTATCAGCAACCTTACGCCCGCTTTTACATTCATTTTGGCCGTCGTTTTCGGGTAATGCTTTATTCCTTCTTTATTATCTCCCGTGACATTACGATCCTTGATTATCTTAGGAAAAGTATGCTCTTTGTAATTTTTTTTAATGTCTCAAAAAGGATGGAAAATCTGGACATAAGAAGACCAACAACTCGAATCAAAATCATAGGGACCGCGCTTTCAGTTTCAGGTGCATTGGTAGCGGTTCTCTACAAGGGCCCTACAATTTTATCCTCTGCATCCTCATCTCCTTCTAAACCCCAATCCGTTAAATTTCGTTTGGAAACATCCGAAGAAAATTGGGTCGTGGGAGGCCTTTTACTAGTTTCACAAAACCTTCTAGGCTCAATGTGGTACATTATTCAGGTACCTTCTTGCTCAAGAAATTTTGGGTCCTCAAAATGCAAAAAATTTTCGAACGTTGAGATGTGCAAATTGTTGAAAAGTTATGACCGAAGCAATTAATTAACATTCAATTCTTTCTAGTACTTGACAGACCCAGGTGATGAAAATGTACCCAGATGAACAATTTGTGACACTGATTTACTTCATGTGCAAGACAATCATTGCGGTACCAATATGCTTTATAGCAGAAACAAAATCAAGCGCTTGGACACTGAGGCCGGATATAGCACTGGTGACCATTGTATTATCAGTAAGAAACTATGTCATCACCTATTTAACACGACGACCGGTTGATATAAATTGTTTAACCGATTAAAGATTTCCATTTACATTTTCAGGGATTCTTTGGTCCGTCATTTAGCTCGTTACTTCACACATGGGGGCTGCACTTGAAGGGGCCTCTCTATATCTCAATCTTCAAGCCATTTTCGATTGTTGTTGCCGCTGCATTCGGTGTCATATTCCTCGGTGATACTCTCTGCCTCGGGAGGTATATAACTTCTTATTGCATCCTTTTATTCAAGTGGAATCCTAAGATCAGTTCCAAGATCACCAAAGAGCAACAACTGATTTTCCTTTTTTTTTAAATCTTCGATGTCCTTTACTAGTGTCGTTGGAGCAATTATACTACTACTTGGGTTTTATGCTGTGATATGGGGAAAAGCTCACGACAAAGATAACGAGAACTGTGGATCTGACAACCTGAGGGCCTCTTCTGATGGGAAAACCCCTTTGTTGCAAAACTACAGAGACAGAGAAGTGGAGAGCGACACTCGAAAATAAAAATTCCATTTTTTTTCGATTGTTTTTCTTGCTGGCCAAAACTATATAGTATTTATATAGTTGTGAATGATTCAATAGTACTACAATTCATTGGAGAAGGAAGGGGCTGATATTCATGTAAGACCCTTTTGCCTAGCAGATCCGAAAGTTTCAAAGTATTCTTTATTCAATTTAAATATTACATATAGTTGGTGAGACGATAAAATTGCATCTTGTCGCATTATATTTGTTTATAAATACGGTGGCTTCCCAAGTTGCAAATAAACAAACCATAATAATTTTCGAGTCATTTTCTCAGAATATTTGTAATATGATAGTTGTCTTGGCTTTTAATAAATTGTTGGAAAATGATTAAAATAAGCTAAAATGTGCTGCATATAGAGAGAAAGAAACAATTTAGACATAGTTTACCGAGCGAGAAGAGAGACGGGGAGAAGGACGAAGAAGGGAAAGATGGTGAGGTTTGATTGTAAGAGAGAAGTTCTGCCACTCGCAGCCATGGCAACAGTAGAGTGCATTAACGTCAGCTTAAATACTTTGTACAAAGCAGCGGCTGTGAAAGGGTTGAGCTATTTCGTCTTCGTCACCTATTCGTATGCTTTAGGCTCTCTGGTCTTGTTACCTATTCTTTTCATCTTTCCCAGGTGATCTCCTCTTTTTCATCTCCCTGTTTTAATTACATGATCTACTTACAAATTTTTTTTTTTCTTTTTTGATATTTCCATAAACCGAACAAAATTCACGTTTTCATAGTCCTAATTATTTGCAGAACTGGACTTCCTCCATTAAAGCCGCCTATCATCTACCGAATTGTCCTCCTCTCCTTGATCGGGTATGAAAATACCTGATTAGAGAAATCTACTAATGCGTTTGTTTTCTTTTATTTTTTATTGTTTCACTATACGAAAATGAATGAAATATTTGTGTTTGGGAAAGCAGGTATGGAGGTAATATATGTGCATTTAAAGGTATAGAATATAGTTCACCTACTCTTGCTTCAGCCATCAGCAACCTTCCGCCGGCATTTACTTTCATATTGGCCGTCGTCTTCAGGTTTTTCTTCTTCCTCAACGTTTCTCCTTTTCCTCCTTTTTTGCCTCTATTATGTCACTTCAACATTAACAACCTCTCGGGCCTTTCAGTTTTCTTTCGAACATCTAGTGATTTTTCCCTAATTTTTCACTTTTCTACAGTTTTCGGGCTGAACATAATAACATTTTTTCTTATCCGATTTGCTTCAACCTTTAGTATTAACATTTTCTTGGTGTCTCAAAAAGGATGGAGAAACTCGATTTCAGAAGCTCAAGCACCATAGCCAAAACCGTAGGCACTATACTTTCAGTATCAGGTGCACTAATCGCTATCCTCTACAATGGCCCGGTAATTCTATCACCTTCGTCGTCACCATCATCGCCGTCACTTGAGTACCCTCTGCAAACACCACAAACAAATTGGGTTCTAGGTGGCCTTTTACTTGCTGCCTTCTGCATACTGGTCTCAGTGTGGTACATTCTTCAGGTAATTTATCACCATATTGAACGAATTTTTCACTTCTTAATTTGTAACTGATTATTGATGTTTGATCATATTCTTGAGAAGAATTTAACTAAGTTTAAATTCTCTAGAATTTTGCAGACCCATGTCATCAGATTATACCCAGCTGAGCTAACTGTGGTAGTCCTATTCTCCCTATGCACATCAATTATTGCAGCGATTGTAAGCTTTGTAGTCGAAACGAACATGAGTGCTTGGAGCTTGAGAACTGATTTAGCATTGATCACTATTGTACTTTTTGTAAGTACAAAAAGATAAAAACTTGCCTCTCTGATCGCCTTCTAACAATTTAAGCTTTTCGAAAAGTAGGCCCGCGGCATGTGTTTCTAACCGATGGCTAAAATCTCTCTTCATTTCCAGGCATTCTTTGGACCAACCTTCAGTGCTGCAGTTCACACATGGGGGCTGCACTTGAAGGGACCCGTCTATGTCGCGATCTTCAGGCCAATTTCCATCGTCATTGCCGCCGCTATGGGAGTCTTATTCCTTGATGATGTTCTCCATCTCGGAAGGTATTCAAACTTCTATTGCCTACTTGTGTTGGTTTGCTTCTTTATACGACACGCAATTCATTTGCCTTGTTTTCATCTTCCCGATTTTGTAGTGTGATCGGAGCAACAATACTGTTACTCGGGTTTTATGCGGTTATATGGGGAAAAGCGAACGAAGAAATTATGAACAAGGATCCTGACTCTGAGTCCCCCGGAGCTTCATCTGATAAATCCCATTTATTGAGTGGTTAGAGAGCTTAATTAGGTATGTTTCTCGAATAATGACGCAGGCGTGATGAAATGCTAGCGCCTGCAATTTCATGTAATTATTTTCGGATGTATCAACTTCCAGTAAGATTGAGATTCAGTGAAATGAAGAGGACGGATGACAAGGTTGTGTGGTGCCACTAGCGAAAAGAATTTTATCGTTATTTGCTTATTACATTGTTTAATTCAAAACTTCAATAATATACCGGAGATTATTAGAATGTAAAAAATATTATTTACCTTCCTCAATAACTTAAGTTTTTGTGATTAATTGGTAAATTAGCATGAAATCAATTCAAGAGGTCCTGACTTTGAATCCATGTAATTGCTTTTTAACTCCTTTATTACCATTGCATAATGTATTTGTACAACGACCTTACTTGAACATGATATGAAATATGATATTGTATTAAAAAAAAATGTAAATAACATATTTACGAACTAGTAATTTTTCTTTTTACTAGAAGTAAATACCTAGTTAATTAAAGAAACATGAGTTGGGGCCTTGGCGTTGTCCCTTCCGGGGCGTGGGTGCCTCTCGCCTTTTGCTGCCAAGTGATGCGGTGGATGTGGTGGCTGCCATTCGCGGTGGTTCGGACTTGGCGGCTGAAGGACCTGTGATGACGACGTGCGCTCGCTATTGAAAGATCTAGGCTGGCCCTTGTTGGTGCCCTTCAAACATAGTAGTTCATTTCTTTCTAAATATGCTTTTTATTCCAATAATGTAAATTGTTGGTTAGATGAGACCCCTATTATATGGTCTCTGACTCTGACGCTCTGACGCGGTCTCTTTTTAATATTGATAAAAGCAGAGCTTGCTTTCCCTTGAAAAAAAAAATTCAAATAATTGAGAAACCTTTATTTTTTTGGTGGCAATAATTAAAAAAGCTCTCAGACACACAAACACATATATTTCTATTGGTCTCGGTAGTGCAAGTACAATTGATCAAAGGAATTTCATTAAAATTATTAATTATATGGTATAAAAAATATAGAAAAATTACAGTTTATAAATGTAATTACAAACTTACCACTCAATATATGAGATATTTTAGTCACAAAACTTTCTCTTGTTTCTAGCTTCGTCCAATATGTGTCCGATTCTTTTAACTGTACGTTTTGAATATCAAGGGAAATTATGCTAGCTACACTCACTTTAAGTATAATCTGGAAGATATTTTTACACTTCACTTTACAAATTTTAAAAACGAAGGTATTATATCCATAAATCAATAAAGTAAATGCAGATATCATGTCTAGCTAATCAAAATGTCAATCATCAAAATATATACCAAAATATCAAAGTTACATCAACGACTTAACCATGTCTCCTAGTCCATTAGAAATTAACTAATGATAGTAATAATAACAGTAATAATAGTAATAATAATGATGTCTCGTAGTTATTATTGCTATAGTACTGATTAACTATTCATAGAGCGATTAATTAAGAACCAAAGATGCCGCTTATAACCATAGGTTATGGAGACTTGGTGGCAAGAAAGACCTATATTTAGAACCTTTACCTTTATATGTTAGGTCTTATGTTCGATCCATGACGTATGTAAAGTCTAGCTTTTGAAAAGAAAGATTATGTGTTGTCCACACATATTTGAAAGGATTGTGAATAGTGAGACCAACATGTGCTTTTATTCCTTCATTTCCTCTCCAGAAGAGTGATTGGAATACCTCTGGTATTAAGTATTTATTTTTTTATTAATGTGTGATATAGCCTACAGATATAGATCATATTCTGCTTTCAAAATAAGAATATTTTCTTTGATATTTGCAGAAGGGGACTTCCTTCGTTCAAGTTGCCTGTCCTTTACAGACTGATCCTTCTTTCAGTAATTGCGTATGAAAAATTATTCTGTCACAGCAGACTATGATATGCATTTTTACTATATTAAATGCTGGAATAATAAAAACTAGATAAAAAATAACGGGGTAATTTTAAAAGGATCCCCCCCCCCTCCCCCCCCCCCCGATTTAATTGGGGAGGACAGGCTTTTATCAAGGATATGCGGGTTTGAAGGCTTAGAGTATATATAGTTCACCTTCTCTATCTTCAGCAATCAGTATGCGGGTTTGAAGGCTGAGCCACCATACCAATTGCGTCGTATGGAAGTTAATTGTAATGATCGTGCTGAAGTTATTTTGTAAATAAAAAATTGATATAAGTGTTTTAAATTCATTTTTACAGAGCGCTCCTCATACCTGATTTATGAGATTGCTACTATTTTAAGAAAATAAATTAGACTAAAACGTTCGAGATCAGAATCTTTTATTTTTAATAAATAGAGGATTTTTTTTTTTTTATCTACAAAATTTCTTGTCTTTCTTTTTAGTACTTATTTCAAATGACTTACTTAAAATGTAATAAATAAATGCAATGATATTGTAACTTGTACATTGATTCACTATAATTTAATGTCAATTAATGTCAGACCATATAAAAGATAGAGGAACGGTATGAGTGAAGACTAAAAGTCCAAAATGAAAGGGACCTAAGAGTTTCGACAAAATGCCACATCAGTCCTTAGAATTAACAAAATTGATAGGAAAATATAATCACTTTTTTTTGAAAGGCCCACAACATGACATTGAACCAGTAATTTTGTTTTAATTTTTTTATATATAAAACAATATTTTTCTTTTTATTTTGTCTAAAGGAGATAGTACGTAAATATTTAGAGATGTAAACTTCTAACCTAATCGCGGAAAAAAAAAGTTGGAGTTTACGTAAGATTCTTGAAAGTTATTTGGATATATTAGTCATGAGAATATATAAATATGTGTTTAAAGATATGTCCCGAACAGACGACTTAACCTTTCTACTGGAATTGAGGTATGAAATTCACACGTAAAGCCTTTTTCTTATAATCAAGGATTGCCATCTCTCTTTTCCTTTCTCTCTTTCTCAGAAACACACAACAGAATGACTTCATGTACAGCACTACAAAGCGGCATCTATGGGGGTTCTTTTTAACAAACAACAAAAACAAAATTCATCAGATCTTTTTAATGACTTTTTCAAAAATATTGAGAAGTAATATGCACATTATATAGACTCGTGCTTTCTAAATTCTAAAAATTAAACACCTTTTTTTTTTTTTTTTTTCGCTAAAGAGTTAAACACCTTTGTCATAGGCTTTTGTCTTCTTGATTTCCAATCGAACTTCACATTTTAGCTGGGACCACCAATAATGTTTGCTTATTTATTCTCACATTAAATGGAAGATATTTTACGTTGCAAATCTCAACCTAATTTTTCAAAAAAAAAAAAAAAAAAGAAAAAAGAAAAGAAAATATAATCAACCCAAGGGACAAAACGTATAGTTAGAATGACACGCGTGCTTCTGTTTTTGTTTATACTATATATATTGTTTTTTTTTTTTTAACGCTCCACTTCACAAATAAAAATATATATATATATTAAGTAAAAAAAAAAAAAAAAGAGAAGAAAAACACAAAAAATCATGTCCAACTCTTCAAATTGCTTGTTTTAAGTTATAAGATTAGTATAACAGTAATTATATATTTAAATTTATTATAAATTATAGAGTTTGAATTTCTCACATTAAAATTAAAAAAATAATAATAAAGCTCGTCTTTAAAATACCAAAAATATCAAAGTTTTAAAAGAAAATGATGACACCCTTAGTATCTCCTAGTCCATTTATAATAATAATAACGATAATGGGGTGATTGCAGACATAAATTAGCGATAATATATTTTTATCAAAAAGTATAATATTCGACTCATCCACCCACAAGTATAATAATAATAATAATAATAATAATAGGAACGAATATACAATGATACACTAAATAAGTTGTATCACATCATTCTGTTGTACAATTGTGTCTCTGGTTGAGAGAGAAAGGGGAGGAGAGAAAAAATGGCAATCTGCGATTCTAAGATGAAGGATGTTCTTCCATTCATAGCCATGGCCGTAGTTGAGAGCACAGAAGTGGGTGTGCATACTTTGTACAAAGCTGCCACTTTGAAGGGGCTCAAGTTCTTTGTTTACCTCACTTACTCTTATGTTCTAGGCACTCTTCTTCTGCTTCCTCTTTCCTTCATCTTCTCCAGGTGAATGCTTCTAATAATGACAAGCATCATATTATATATAAACATATATATATATATATATACACACAAACAGATATAGATCATACTCTGGTTGCAAAATTTGAAAATTAGCTTTGATATATATGTGCAGAAGGGGACTTCCATCATTCAAGTTGCCTGTCCTCTACAGACTGATCCTTCTTTCAGTAATTGGGTATGAAAATTTTTTTTTCACAGCAAACTATGATAGGCAGTTTTACTACATTATATGCTGAAATGATAAAGAACTAGCTAAAAGATAAAGGGGTAATTTTAAAAGGAAAATTTTTTCCCCCTTTCTTATATAAGGAACTGATTTTTAGGAGAACAGGCTTTTATCTAGGATATGCGGGTATAAAGGCTTAGAGTATAGTTCACCTTCTCTGTCTTCAGCAATCAACACCCTTATGCCGGCATTTACTTTCTTTCTCGCTGTTGTTTTCAGGTTCTTGATCATCTCCTTACTCGGCTTTAGTTTTATTTCCTTTGCTATCTTTAACCAACGTTGCTTATTTGTTCTATTTGCTTTTGTCCTCGTCTCTGCTCTGTTTGCTGTTGTACATTTGCACTTTGATAAGAAACAGAAAAAATAGGATATGAGAAAATATGCAAGTGAGAGAAGATATATAGCAACGGTAGAAAGGGTAATTGTCTTTTATGTTATTTGATACAATTGATTTGAACAACCACAATTTGCTTATTGGCTTACTTATGGTATTTTTGGGTAAAAATTAGATAGTAAATACATCTTGCCTTGAACTGAACTTTTCTCTCCAATCTTTCCATATTTGAGAGGATTTTGAATAGTGGGACCTACATGTGCTTTTATTCCTTCATTTCCTCTCGAGAAGTATGATTGGAGTACCACTGGTTACTTATGGTAGGAGGGGTGGAGAGAAGGAAGGAAAGAGAGGGCTGGAAGAATGGAGAATGTGAAAGATAGAGAGGACTATATAAATCACTCATGTTGTTTGGAAAGATTGAGAGAGAATTGAAATGATAGATGATAATTTCTTAGACAATTACTAAATTGTTCCTTTTATAATTTGTTCACATTTTTTTATATATATATTTAAATAGTCTTTTCACCTAATTTTAGAGGGAGTTGTTGAATCCTTCAATTGATGGAAGGATCCAAATTGGTGGGCCCAAGAGGAGAGTCTCTCCCTCCACTCCTCTCCATCCCTCCATCTCTCCCTCCAACCAAACTGTGACGACCCGCCTTGCACAGGCCGTCACTTGACTTAACTTAATTAAACTTAAACTTGTTTTATCCCATTTTTAATCATGAAAATAGTGGGGATTTTTTTTTTTTAATAGCGGAAGCATTATACTTAGAAAATATTTACATACACTCATACGCAAATAAAATAACTGTCTGTTTTCTCAAAATAGATATATTAATGAAATCTTTCTGAGTCGCGAACCCCAACCCGTTCATCATTTCACAGCCACCGGCTTCACCCTCCACTATGCAGTTAATTCAAAGCAGGCTGTTTACCTACAGCATAAACTTCAAACAATGAGCGAAAGCTCAGCAAGTACAACTCCTATACCGCGAACCAATTAAATGAAACATACATAACCTTTTACATGACATCTTAAACATGAAAGCATAAACATGGCATCATATCATCGATTTCTTCATCTTAATCATGACATTCTATCGTGAAATGCATGAACCGTTTATGTCCAGTTATGCTTGCTTTCTTGTATCACACTTTATCTTGTTGATTTTACTTGTGGGCCCGTTAACTTGATGTGCTCGTACCCGGCGCGCAACTTGAGGAGATTTCCCAAGTTTTCGACCCGATCGTCATCAGGGGGCACGACACTGGCTCTTGTGGCCTTTTCTCAAATGTTCTGTTTGTATGTCTTTCTTGACATCTTTCCACTTGATAGATTAGTGAGCATACTTATATGATGTCTCTTAATCTCATGTTCTATCAATGAATGGACAGGCGTACTTTTTCATGTAAGCATAATAACAATACTTGAAACATACTTTTAAAGCATGGCATTAGCATTTGAAACATTCATCACATAGTAAGCATATTGCAACCATCGAGCAAATCATCAAATAACACTTAAACAGTGTAAAGCAAACATGTTAGGTAAACATACAACTCTAGCCTATGCTGTAGGCGGCGTTGTACTTACCTTGTCTTCGTTGTTCGCGTGATCGAATTTCCGTTCCCGAGCACGCTCGCAGGTCACCTCCTGCCCATGGACGTTTACACGTGAGGTCTCTATTCTAGGATCGTTTAATGTCGGATAAAACCAACATATATATATATCGGTTATATGTCCTTCTACTAACACATGTGAAGGGGTCACACGGCGTAACCCACAACAGAAATATTAATTAAGGGTTCATGTAGAGAATCATAATCTTAACTTAAACCTTAATCCGCAAGGTTAACTCTGGGCTTGGACAAGGCCCTAGTAACTCGGAATAATTTTCCGGCTACTAACGCAGTATCTTACTCATTTTAATCTTGAAAACCTTGAACTTGTTTAAAAATATCATTTCCTTGTTTATTTAAGTAAGTTTGGTGAATAGCACCCAAACTTGTCTTGAAAATTACGAAACACTTGACAATATTTCTATAAAACATTTGGGGATCGAAAACCGCCTTTGGAACGGTTTTCGGGTTTGAAAATGATGTTTGAAAGTTAGAACAACGTTTTTCCTAGTCAATGGTCTAGACAATCCCGTGCATGAGATTTTGCTCACTGCATGGCTTTTGTTTGAAAATTCATAACTTAAAATCTAAAACGAATTTGGAAATGCTTTCTTCATAAAAGTTGTAGCTAACAAAAAGATCTAAAACTTTTATGTTTTGAACATTTTCTGATTCTGGCTCAATTGATACCAGTTTTTGTTTGAACATATGTAAATCGTTGGAACTTGGTCACCCTGACCAGTTCTCGGTTTTTCTTAAAAACAAAGGCCATTAGAGCCTTATTTTTGAAATCTGTCCGTGTTGTCCTCTAGGAAACACCCTAACAAACAACTTTCGTGTTTTAAGTTTTTACCCATTCGGCCTCTAAGGACCTGTAAATTCCACTTTTCCGAGCTGCCGGGTGTTGGACCCGAGAGCAGTTTTGGTGTTAGTCCAAATTTTACGTCTCTATGCGTCGCTCTAGCTCGACCGCCCAATGCGGGACCTACTAACACATGCACGTCCTCTAACGTCCCTCATACACATAAAATTTTAAATCCCGTGTTTTCGGATTCGACTCAAGGCCGAGACCCCTTGGTCCACGGTTTTGAGAGAGAAACATACATACAACAAAACTCAACCATATCATCATACAAACCCTAGAACATGCATCTAGAATTTTGATAAACATATTAGGGACATAAAACCCTTAAATAGAAACCCTAGCATGCATCTCTAGCACACAAAAATCATAGAGCATATCTCCAACCAAACATGCAAAAATAATCACCTCAAAAACCTAAATCAAGCATAAAAATATAACCTAAGCTATTTAGGGCTAAAACCGAAAATTATGAGCTTAAGCTCTTACAACTTTTTGGCTTGAAATACACGGTAAAACCCTTGAGAAAATGAACCAAAAATTTGAACCAAAAACTAGGGTAAGTTCGGATTTTTACCTCAAAAACCCGGGGGTGTCACTAGCTTGATCCTAGTCGAAAATTAGCCTCCAAAGTGCACGGTTTGGACCTCAAAAATGGTCACAAAAATTTGTTAACTTCCTCCCCCAACCAACCTTGGCAAAAGAGAAGAAAATGCCCAAAAATCTTACCTTAAAATCCGTGGATCTCCTTAAGCACCAACTCACAAAATGGTTGTTTTTTCTTGGCTCTAGATCACACCCTCACTCAACCCTTGATTCTAGCCAAACCCGAAAAAAAAAAAAATTTCTTGGATTTTCTCAGCTCCCAAACACTCGGCAAGATGGGAAAGAGAGGGGAAATTTTTTTTGAACAAATCTCTCCTTTGAACTCACAAGAAAACCGAAGGCTTTAGGGGTTCTCTCACAAGATTTTTGGCTTAAACTCTCTTGATCTCTCTCTCTCTCTCTTCTTTGGATTTCTTGGAGGGGAAATGCCAATGGTATGGCTGATAATGGGGTTAAGGACTGCTGTCTTTTTGGGGTTTTAAATCCCTAGAAATAGTGTCTCTAACTAGGGGAAATCCTAGCTTTCTTTTCCAAGGCAAATTTGGTTCAAAACTTTGCTATTTGGTCCTCAAATATTTGCAAGCCATTGCCCAAAGGGGGCTAAGTGGCCGGCTGCTAAGGGGAGAGAAGTGGGGTGTGGTTGACAACTCATAGATGAGGTGTCACATGCTCATTGGTCCAAGTGTGTGGAGGGTTATGTCCTAACTTAGCTTAATTGTGATGTAATTAAGCTTAAAGGCTTGTTTGGTTTAATCTTTTTGAAAAATTATGTAATTTCAACACATTGCAGTAAATTTTAATACTGAGTTGCTTAAATACCCAGTATCGAAAATTACATTGCATTTAAAATTTCGATCTGTGAAAAACTCGATCGGAAAAATTTTTTCTCTTATTTTTCCGAATCCTTTCGCCCTGAACTCTAGCTTAGTATGCTTGATTTTTCTAAGGTGATTTTAATTCTATTCAAACTCATCTTGATCAAGAAATGAGTTTTTAGCAGTAATTTCACTTGTACTGCGATCTTAAAATTCTTGTTTGACGTTTTCGACCGTTTTGGTCTAACTGACCTATTGGTCAACGTCGACTTGTCTTGAAATGTGCAAATACGACCTCCTTTCACTCATAAAGGTCTTTTGCGAGTTCATGCAATTTGTTTTTGAGTCTTAATAAATCTTAAGAACTCGTTTTACAAAATTAAGTTCTAAAACGAACTTCCTCATGAAATACCGATTACGGAAAATATTTACACGAAATTTCTATAAAATATGAACCGAAGAAATTCGGGTCTTACACAAACATACTATATATCTCATGTCTATTAGTGTGTGATATTCAACATGACCGGTGATATCTAGTTCTATTCCTCGAATAATCTAATCTCATTTTTTTTTTTAAGTTTTTATGTTTTCCCTTATCATCTTAATTTGTTTTAATTTCGATTTTTGTTATACTTCTTGTTTTTACCATTCAAAGAATGGAAAATTTGGATTTGAGGAGCTCAAGCACTCAAACCAAAATCCTAGGAACTATAGTTTTAATACTAGGTGCATTGGTAATGGTTCTCTACAAGGGCCCAATGATTCTATCATCATCAACTACAACAGAGTCATCTCAATCTCTTCATTTCTCTTTGCAAACATTTCAAACAAGTTGGACCAAAGGCGGCCTTTTACTCGTTGCCGATAAGCTTCTTATCTCGAGTTCTCTTATTCTCCAGGTAATTAAATTCATCGTAGAATTTTCTGACTTCTACAATATTATAAATCTTGATTTTGTTTTTTTTTTTTTTTTTTTTTTTTTTTTTTGTCCGAGGGAGAACAAAATTTGAATCTCTTTTAGCACTCAACAAGCTCACATCCTAAAAATGTACCCGGCTGAGCTAATTGTGTCCTTCGCAAATTGCCTATTGTTGGCAATCATTGCAATACCTGTAGGTTTTATGGTAGAAAGAGACTTGAATGCTTGGATTCTGAAATCCGACATAAGATTAAGCACTGTTATTGTAACGCCCCGAGTTACACCATCTACGTAGGGGGACGACTACGTAGACGTGGGCCGTCACCATACTTACTTACTTAACTTAATTTACTGACAAAAAGCTTTAAGCTTGCTGAAAATTCCGGAGTAAAATTTTTTTTCTTTAAAACTTTATTTTAAAACTCTTTTACTCTCAAACTTAAACTTGACTTAGTCCCGTACTTCTTCTCATACATAAAACTTAACTTATCTTCATACATATTCATACGTACTCACCTGAGTACCAAGATCGTGGACCAGACCCGACCTAGCGCGGATCGGTACAACACGAGGCAACTTGCTTGCCATACATACTTGAAACTTTTCTTAAAACATACCATTTCTTCAAAACACACTTTACAAATGTATTTTACAAAAACCTATTTTCCAAAAGCCGTGGTGGTGTCCATTCCACATTTCACAGTCCGCAGCACCAACTCTCCACAGTATTGCATCAAGTACTGCCGTTAGATTGCTTACCTACAGCATGAACGTAAGTAATGAGCTAATTGCCCAGTAAGTACAATATTCAATCCACAAAAACATTTTGACGTGCAAGAATGCGTGAACCGATTATGTTTTCTTATAATTCAATTATTCTTTCATATTTAAACTTGGTTATATTCCCTTACATGCCATACGTGCACGTACCGTGGTGCATATCCATGGAGTGGTTGGAGGCGGCCAGTCCATGTAACGACCCGTCTAGCACGGACCGTTACCGTAATTACATATATACATACATGCTTAATCTTGTTTTGCATACTTATTTATTTAACAAATATAGCGAATTTTTTTTTCCTACTTCTATGAGAGTACTGTTTGAAATAATTTAAACATAAAATATTAAACTTGAATTAGCAGAAGACGTAGCGGCTTATCCCTTGCTTCACAGTTGCCTCGCCAAGCTCCACCATCTTGTATCAAAATTCACCAGTAGGTTGTTTACCTACAGCATAGACATAATACGTGAGCTTTCGCTCAGCAAGTACAACTATATTATCCGCAACACATTCAATTATGAACTTAGCATAGCATATCATAACATATACTAATCATGCATGATCCAATTATGCTTTGTTATGCTTACTTTATTATGCTTTCTTAATATACTTTCATTCCTTATCTTGTTTATGGGCCCCTTATCATGAGTGTCGGTACCGGGCGCGCAACTATGGAGTGATTGGGGCGGCCAACCATTTCTAACTCAAACCATAGTCCAACCCGACCTGACGCGGGTCGGCCCGACACAGGCAAGCTTGCTTGCCATCATACTTATCTGTCATCTTGACCTTGTTCTTATTATTTGTGAACATGCTTCATGATGTCACATAACTTGAAATCATATCTTAGTCATGCAATTTACTTGATACTTCAAATCATAGCATACATCATATCATACATCATATTACAACCAAAAAGCCTATGTTGTAGGCGGAGTTGTACTTACTTTATCTGCTATGTCCGATAATAAGCTGATCCAATTCAGGACACCTCAGTAGGTTAGGTTATTTTCTGCTATAAATAAGGACATAGGTAAGTGTTAGAACTGTTGGTAACACGATTAACATTTATATGTCCCTACCCTTACTTGTATCATATCTTATTTAATTTCCTGAAATTACCCTTGGGTTTGAAACTTAACTTGCTTGGGTTAAAACTTAACTTTGGTTTTATAACCCATTTTTACTTTCTTTTTGAAAACTTAATATTTTAAAATCTATAGTTCCCTTGTTGAATCTTATGAAAAAATTGTAATTTTTTGAGTAATATTCATAAAAATAATAAAGTGTTGGAGACTGCCTTTGAAACAGTCTTTCACAGTAAATTTCTTGGTGTATGTGCAAAATATCACTTTTCTGTATTGTTTTGGAAAATCCTGTGCAGGAATTTTCCTGTCGCCTGCACAGTTTTTGAAATCTGATTTTATTAAAAAATCCAAATCGAATTTGAAAAACTTTTCTTCACGAAAGTTTTACATGTTGAAAAATCCTATAACTTTCGTGTTTTTAGAAAAACCCAGTTCTGCCTTTAACTTAGTCATTTTCCTTGTTGAAGTTCCCAGACCGAGAGCACAAATCTGACTCGCCCAGGAATTCTTGGTCTCGGGTTTTTGTAAAAACGAAGGCCTTTGGAGCCTTATTTTGAAAAAATGTCCACGTTGTCTCCTAGAAAAAACCCTTCCGAACAACTTTCATGTTTTAAGTTTTCTCAAATTCGGCCTCTAAGGGCCCCAAAATTTACTTTTCCAGAAACTCACCAGTTTTCACCCGAAAATGGCAGTTTTGGTTTGAAATTTGTTTTTCGCCCTAACACGTGCATCCTACCTCAACCGAACGAATCGGGAGCCTAAAAACAGTCATGCAACGTCTTTCTATCGTAAATTTTCTTTAAACACATTACCAATCAAACCTATGCAAATTATTACTCAAATTGCACCAATTATGGTTTGCTTGGCTTTAGATAGCACAATTCATTCACAACAATATTTCTAACAACCTAACATACACATAATCATGGTCATCATGCTCAGCACATAGTAGGGACATAAAGCATATCATTTATCAACCAAGCATGCTAAACTAGTCATGCAAACATAATTATTGAATCATGCAAACTTATAAACAAAACCAAATCACCCATAATCAAATCAAGCACAAACCCTAAGTTTACCCTAGGCAAAACTTAAATTGAGCTTATGCTCATACAAACTCAATGGAAATACACATAAATCTCTCAATTAAAACTTAAATTGAGAAGATTAGGGTTTTAAAGGAGATTACCTCAATTAAGATCAAGGGTTTGGCTAGGCTTCCTTGGTTTTTCTCCTTTCCCCTTGTCACCACCAAAACCGGCCTCCTTGGCTTGTTTGGCTCCAAATTTCTCTCCACCACCCTAGCTCTAGAATCCGGCCACTCCAATGCATAAAATCCGGCCACACCTAATTTTTTTCTCCTCCCTTTCTCTTCCTCCCACAACCGGCCTTGAGCCAAAAATGGGTCTCAAAATTTTTTTTCAAATTTTTGTTGGTTCCACACCAAAAATCTAACTATCCTAACACTCTAATCACTCTTGGTTTTGTAAAATTTCCTTCCTTTCTTGCTTCCCCAAATCTGGATTTTTGAGAGGAAAATTTGACAAAATTTGGCTAGATTTTTCTGATTTCTTGAATAGTTGTTCACCTATTTATAGGTGAAGAGAAACTTTTTGAATTTGCTAATTGGTCCTTGGAGAAGCAAAATTTTGCCCAAATGGTGTCTTAGGTGGCCGGCCAATGGAGGATTCTAGAGCCAAAATTTTTTTTTCCAATTTAATTAATTCTATAGTGATGTCATAATAAAAAAGATAGGTGATGTAATCACCATTAGAGCTTGTTTGGCTTATTCCTTGATAAACAGTCCAAATTCATGTTAACACAGATACTTTCAATACTGTTAGTTACTAATAACAGTATTTTGACACAAAATTTCAGTTCAAAATTTATATGTGTAAAATTTGACTGTATAAAATTTTTCTTATAATTTAAAGTCCTTTGGCTCATGATACCCTGATTTATGTGCTTGATTTTTCTATGGTGATTTTAGATCTTAATCTTGACATCTTGTCCGAAAAATGGTTTTTCACAGTATATTTCCCATACTGCTTGTCATATAACAGTATCATCTTGTGGTTGACTTTTCTAGTCAAACTTTGACTTTTTGGGTCAAACTTTGACCACCATGCAACACCATGCAAACATGAAGTTTTTCTTCCTCTCATACTTAAAATGTCACATACTTGGTTAAGCAATCCTTTTTAAGTCTCATAATATCATGAGAACTTATAAATTCAATAAAAACTCATCTCAGGCTTTTCATGAATACTTTTAGAACATAGCACGAGTTTCTTAACAAGAAAACGTAACGTCGTAAAAATTTAGTTATTACAGTCCAAACCAAGTCAAACCATGAAACTAATCGTTTACATAGAGTGATTGGGGCAGCCAGTCCAATCCAATTCAAACCATAGACTAAACCATTTAAACCCGCCCTCGTGGCAAGTCGGTACGACACAATAATATTAACAGGTCTTATCTTAACTCCTGACTTAACTTATTCTTACCATATGATTTAATAATTGTGAACATGCTTCATGATGTCACGTATCAAAACATACATCATAAAACAATCTCAATCATGACTTAAAACTTTCTAGCATAATGTATCATAACATAATACCTCGTAACATAACACATCATAACATAACATACCTATCATAACCTAACTTACCATAACATAACATCATAACATATCCTACCATAACATAAGATATTATAACATAACTTCATAGCATAACTTATCATAACATAACTTATCATGACATAAACTTCATAGCATAACATCATAGCATAAACTTATCATAACATAAACATATCATAACATAAACTTATCATAACATATCTTAAACTTATCATAACTTAAGCTTATCATAACATAAACGTATCATAACATAAACTTATCATAACATAACTTCATAACATAACTTAAACTTATCATAACATAACATAGGTAAATCATGTAAATCAATACATGACATGCAACAAAAATGTTTTGTCCATGCTGTAGGTGGAGTTGTACTTACCTGTTGTCCTACGCTCTTAGTTTATCGCCAAACATAGCACATACTCCCGTTTTCCTAATAGGGTGTAAGATAAGAATCAGTCATATTCTATCTTACCATAAATCATAATCCTTAAACGTTAATATCCTTTTCGGTTACTAAATGTAACCTTAGGGCACCTGATCTAATAACAATCAAATAATATCTTGTTTGATTTCTTATACAAAACTTAATCAGTTATACTTAAATAGTATCCTTTTAGGTTACTATCAGTAACCCTGGGTATGAGCCCAAACATAAATCGGTTAATGCCATATTGGGTTACTAAGACCCAATAGTGGTATCCCATTTGCTTATCATATTACTTAACATAATTCGGTTATTTCTTTTCTTCAGAAAACTTGTTCAATTCTTGAAAACAGTTTCTTAATTCAAGTGTCAGTGCATGAGTAGGGATTTCTTGCTTTTGCACTGTTTTCTTAAAATCCAGTGTAGGAATTTCTTGATTCCTGCACAGTTTTGGGAATCTAATTTTTACTTTAAAATCTGTTTGGAATTAGAACAATATTTCTTCATGAAAGTTGTAGATCTTGAAAGATCCTAAAACTTTCATGTTTAACACAAAACTTAATTCTGTCTTTAACTTGTTCATTTTCTTGGTTGAAGCCGGCTGGCCGTGCATAAGGTCTGGGCAGACCAATATTGACTAGGTCTCGGATTTTCATAAAAAAAGAGGCCATTGGAGCCGTATTTTGAAAAAATGTCCACGCTGCTCCCTAGGAAAAACCCTTCCCAACAACTTTCATGTTTTACGTTTTTCCAAAATCTGCCTCTAAGGGCTTCAAAATTTCGTTTTCCTGTAAGCTGCCCGGTTTTACCCGAAACTGGCAGTTTTGCTTGAAAATCTGTTTTTTCGTAAAGTCTACGCACACGCTACCTCAAACGGTCTCAACCGTGAGCCTACGACAAACATGCAGCGTATCTAACGGAAAATCATATCATCATACATCCATACATAAAATCATAACACATAAATAAAAACCTAGATCTAGCTTATCATAACATAGATCTAGCTTACCATTACCCTAATCAAGCACATACTAAGCTTTTGCATGAAAATAAATGAGCTTAAGCTCTTACAAAACCCACTGAAAATACACATAAAACCTTGAATCAAAACTTAATAAAAAGGCTTAGGGATTTGAGAAGATTACCCTTTAAATCTTAGAGATGAAATCTCAAACTTGGATCCGAATTTTCTTCTACCTATTTCTCTCTAAAATCCGGCCATACCTCTCTTTTTTCTCTCTTATGGTTTTCATTTTCGGCCTTAGGGTGAGGGGGAGAGAATGAGTGGGAATTTTGACAGAGTTTCAGGTTCAATTTCATGCTCAAAAATTGTGAACCCACTACCCCTATTTATAGGTGAAAACTTAAAGTTTCCTTAATTGCACATAAGGGTTTAATGAGCAAAATATTTGCCCATCAATCCTCCTAGGTGGCCGGCCATTCATGGTGGGAATGAGCCAAGAATTTGCTTGCTCAACAAGGCTTCTAAACAAGTGTGTGGAAGCCAATGTGAGTGATGTGTCAAAAGGTGGACCAAAGGCAACACCTATCACCCAAGCTTACCTCACCATGCTTGCATCACATGGCCTACATCATCAAGCAAAAATGCTTGCTCTACAAGGCTCTCAATGACCGGCCATACTAGTGCATGAACCAAAAGAATTTTGCTTGTTCACCAAGGCTTTCCTATCTGTAACACCCGAATTTCTTCGGTTCATATTTTATAGAAATTTCGTGTAAATATTTACCGTAACCGGTATTTCATGAGGAAGTTCGTTCTAGAACTTAATTTTGTGACAAGAGTTCTTAAGATTTATTAAGACTCAAAAACAAATTGCATGAACTCGCAAAAGACCTTTATGAGTGAAAGGAGGTCGTATTTGCATATTTCAAGACAAGTCGACGTTGACCAATAAGTCAGATAGACCAAAACGGTCGAAAACGTCAAACAAGAATTTTATGATCGCAGTACAAGTGAAATTACTGCTAAAAACTCATTTCTTGATCAAGATGAGTTTGAATAGAATTAAAATCACCTTAGAAAAATCAAGCATACTAAGCTAGAGTTCAGGGCGAAAGGATTCGGAAAAATAAGAGAAAAATTTTTCCGATCGAGTTTTTCACAGATCAAAATTTTAAATGCAATGTAATTTTTGATACTGGGTATTTAAGCACCTCAGTATTAAAAATTTATTGCAATGTGTTGAATTACACAATTTTTCAAAAAGATTGAACCAAACAAGCCTTTAAGCTTAATTACATCACAATTATGCTAAGTTAGGACATAACCCTTCACACACTTGGACCAATGAGCATGTGACACCTCATCTATGAGTTGTCAACCACTCCCCATTCCTCTCCCCCTCATGGCCGGCCACTCAAGCCCCCCTTGGGCAATGGCTTGCAAAAGTTGAGGACCAAATACCAAGATTGGAAGCAAATTTACCTTGGAAAAGAAAGCTAGGATTTCCCCTAGCTAGAGGCACTATTTCTAGGGATTTCTAACCCCAAAAAGACAGCAGCCCTTACCCCATTATCAGCCATACCAATTGGCATTTCTCCTCCAAAAATCCGAAGAAGAGAGAGAGAAGAGAGAGAGAGAGAGATCAAGAAAGTTCAAGCCAAAAATTGTGAGAAAACCCCCTAAAGCCTTTGGTTTTCTTGTGAGTTCAAATGAGAGATTTGTTCAAAAAAATTTCCCATCTCTTTCCCATCTTGCCGAGTGTTTGGGAGCTGAGAAAATCCAAGAAAAAATTTTCGGGTTTGGCTAGAATCAAGGGTTGAGTGAGGGTGTGATCTAGAGCCAAGAAAAACCAACCATTTTGGTGAGTTGATGCTTAAGGAGATCCACGGATTTTAAGGTAAGATTTTTGGGTATTTTCTTCTCTTTTGCCAAGGTTGGTTGGGGGAGGAAGTTAACAAAAATTTTGTGACCATTTTTGAGGTCCAAACCGTGCACTTTGGAGGCTAGATTTCGACTAGGAACAAGCTAGCGACACCCCGGATTTTTTTGAGGTAAAAATCCGAACTTTACCCTAGTTCTTGGTTCAAATTTTTGGTTCATTTTCTCAAGGGTTTTACCATGTATTTCAAGCACAAAAAGTTGTAAGAGCTTAAGCTCATAATTTTCGGTTTTAGCCCTAAATAGCTTTGGTTATATTTTTATGCTTGATTTAGGTTTTTGAGGTGATTATTTTGTATGTTTGGTTGGTGATATGCTCTATGATTTTTGTGTGCTAGAGATGCATGCTAGGGTTTCTATTTAAAGGTTTTATGTCCCTAATATGTTTATCAAAATTCTAGATGCATGTTCTAGGGTTTGTATGATGATATGGTTGAGTTTTGTTGTATGTATGTTTCTCTCTCAAAACCGTGGACCAAGGGATCTCGACTTTGAGTCGAATCCGAAAACACGGGATTTAAAGTTTTATGTGTATGAGGGACGTTAGAGGACGTGCATGTGTTAGTAAGTCCCGCATTGGGCGGTCGAGCTAGAGCAACGCATAGGGACGTAAAATTTGGACTAACACCAAAACTGCTCTCGGGTCCAACACCCGGCAGCTCGGAAAAGTGGGATTTACAGGTCCTTAGAGGCCGAATGGATAAAAACTTAAAACACAAAAGTTGTTCGTTAGGGTGTTTCCTAGGGGATATCGTGGACAGAATTCAAAAATAAGGCTCCAATGGCCTTTTTTTTTTAATAAAAACCGAGAACTGGTCAGGGTGACCAAGTTCCAACGATTCACATGTGTTCAAACAAAAACTGGTATCAACTGAGCCAGAATCAGAAAATGTTCAAAACATGAAAGTTTTAGATATTTTTGTTAGCTACAACTTTAGTGAAGAAAGTATTCCCAAATTCGTTTTAGATTTTAAGTTATGAATTTTCAAACAAAAGCCGTGCAGTGAGCAAAATCTCATGCACGGGATTGTCTAGACCAATGACTAGGAAAAACGTTTTTCTAACTTTCAAACATCATCTTCAAACCCGAAAACCGTTCCAAAGGTGGTTTTCGATCCCCAAATGTTTTATAGAAATATTGTCAAGTGTTTTGTAATTTTCAAGACAAGTTTGGGTGCTATTCACCAAACTTACTTAAATAAACAAGAAAATGATATTTTTAAACAAGTTCAAGGTTTTCAAGATTAAAATGAGTAAGATACTGCGTTAGTAGCCGGAAAATTATTCCGAGTTACTAGGGCCTTGCCCAAGCCCAGAGTTAACCTTGCGGATTAAGGTTTAAGTTAAGATTATGATTCTCTACATGAACCCTTAATTAATATTCCGTTGTGGGTTACGCCGTGTGACCTCTTCATATGTGATAGTAGAGGGACATATAACCAAAATATATATATGTTGGTTTAATCCGACATTAAACGATCCTAGAATAGAGACCTTACGTGTAAACGTCCATGGGCAGGAGGTGACCTGCGAGCGTGCTCTGGAAAGGAAATTCAATCACGCGAACAACGAAGACAAGGTAAGTACAACGACGCCTACAGCATAGGCTAGAGTTGTATGTTTACCTAACATGTTGCTTTACACTGTTTAAGTGTTATTTGATGATTTGCTCGATGGTTGCAATATGCTTACTATATGATGAATGTTTCAAATGCTAATGCCATGCTTTAAAAGTATGTTTCAAGTATTGTTATTATGCTTACATGAAAAAAAAAAAAGTACGCATGTCCATGCATTGATAGAACATGAGATTAGGAGACATCATATAAGTATGCTCACTAATCTATCAAGAGGAAAGATGTCAAGAAAGGCATACAAACAGAACGTTTGAGAAAATGCCACAAGAGCCAGTGTCGTGCCCCCTGATGACGATCGGGTCGAAAGCTTGGGTAATCTCCTCAAGCTGCGCGCCGGGTACGTGCACATCAAGTTAACGGGCCCACAAGTAAATCAACAAGATAAAGTGTGATACAAGAAAGCAAGCATAACTGGACATAAACGGTTCATGCATTTCACGATAGAATGTCATGTTAAGATGAAGAAATCGATGATATGATGCCATGTTTATGATTAAGATGTCATGTAAAAGGTTATGTATGTTTCATTTAATTGGTTTGCGGTATAGGAGTTGTACTTGCTGAGCTTTCGCTCATTGTTTGAAGTTTATGCTGTAGGTAAACAGCCTGTTTTGAATTAACTGCATGGTGGAGGGTGAAGCCGGTGGCTGTGAAATGATGAACGGGTTGGGGTTCGCAACTCAGAAGGATTTCATTAATATATCTATTTTGAGAAAACAGACAGTTATTTTATTTGCATATGAATGTATGTAAATATTTTACTAAGTATAATGCTTCCGCTATATATATAAAAAAAAAAAAAAAATCCCCACTATTTTCATGATTAAAAATGGGATAAAACAAGTTTAAGTTCAAGCAAGTTAAGTCAAGTGACGGCCTGTGCAAGGCGGGACGTCACACTATCCACCTTCCACCAGTCATGCCATGCCATGTGTGTGAACCAAAATTGGCTTGCTCACCAAGCCACTTGGTTGCTTACCTCACCATGCTTATGTCACCTTTGCTTACCTCACCCAAAACAAAACTTGTTCACCAAGTCTTGCTAAAGAAAAGAACCGGTCATACTAGCTAGTTCTAGAACATATGTGTGTGGAAGCCAAACAAGGTGATGTGTCCAAGGGTGAACCTAGACAACACCTACCACACATTTTCTATCTTATCTTGCATTTAATTCCTCAAAAGCAAGCATAATTGCCCCCCTAAAACCTTAGAGTGGCCGGTCATACAATGTGGTTTGTTGGCCAATTTTTCAACCTCAAATCATGCTTAAAACTTACTTTCCATAATTTCCAAAAATCCAATTAATCTAATTGGTTATCACCATATGAGGTGTCCTCAAAATTTAGGCTCCATTTGGTTTTTCTTTACCAATGCAGTCCATAATCACACTAATAAGGATTTTACAAATACTGCTTTCACTTAAAACAGTATTGTTTCACTAAATTGCAGTCCGGAGTTCATCTGCGTAAAAGTGAACTGCGTATGGATTTTTCTTAGAACTTGAAACTATTTAATCCATACTGCTCTAACTAATGTGCTTCATTTTTCTAGGTTGGTCTTATAGCTTATTTGACTGAAATGAGGGTTTTCCGCAGTATAATTTCTATACTGTTGATTACACTGCAGTACCGTCTCAGTCAAATCAAAAGTCAACTTGGTCAACCCAAAGTCAACCTTGGTCAACCTAAAGTCAACCTTGGTCAAAGTTGACCCGAAGAAAATCATAAATTCCTATTTTGTCTTTTTTTTTTCAAAAGGCCCCGTGCTTGACAAAGTAACCTATTATGATAAGTACAACTCTTATTATTGAGTTTCGTAGCTAATTAAACGAGAACTCAAACATATTCTGATATTTACTCAGATCATGAGCTTTATATCGACATATATGGTTCAGACTTAGATTTTCCTTATTTTTAAGAAAATCTTAAGTTCATCGTAAATTTAGGTTCTTACAGTTATATACTCGGTAAGATACTAATTGCGGACTATCTATAACATGTCATATGTACAAGAATGTTTGTGATATCAGACGTTCTCACCGATGGGCTTCTCTATTTTTTCAGGCATTCTTCGGTCCAGTTTTCATAACTACCATTCAAAACCTCTGCCTTCCATTGAAGGGGCCTCTCTATGTTGCAATCTTCAAGCCATTAGCGATTGTCCTTGCAGTCGCTGCGAGTTTCGTATTCCTAGGCGAGGCTCTCCATCTTTGGAGGTACTCAAAGTTGATTTTTCACCATTTAGTTTCATTAAGGCCAATAAATCAAGTAAAGTACGTATTGACCAAGGGCAAAGCTATAACTTTTTTTAAATTCTTTTCCCTATTTGGATTTTTTTTTTTTTTTTTTTTTTTTTTTACTTACAATAAACTGTTTCCAAAAAAAATTCAGCTATACCTTTAGTTCTGATTTTTAAAGTACTCGTATTTTAAACTAAGAATCTCAAAAGGAAATAAATAAATAATTAATTAATTTTATTTCTCTAAAATTTCACATATTTGGGACTCTAAACTTTTAAAATTAAATTAAATTCTATTACAAACTCAGTCATTTAAGGGGAAAAATATCAAAGTTACAAATAGCTTAGAGAATGTTAGAGGTTATTGTTGTAGTTTTAGTTTAAATGTTACTTCAATTAACGTCCCGTGAAAATAATAATAATAATAATAATTCTGATAACGATACGATGTGACACAATAATTAATTCTTGATGTTTCCGCTTTGCTGTGTGGTTGGAGCAACATTTCTGTTACTTGGGTTTTACACTGTCTTATGGGGGAAGACCAAAGAATTAGCTGAAAAGAGCAAGAATTGTGGCTCTGATATATAACTTGGGAGCCTCACCTAATGAGAAGACGCCTCTGTTGCAAAATCACAGAAATGGAAAATATGTAGTATAGCCATGCATGTAGATGAAGTTTACTACCTTCATAGGGAGGAGATTGCTAAGATGACAATCTCATAAAAGTGAAATTAGCAAAATGATCATCTTTTACTTCTACGCTGACTCACCATACCAGTTGTGCAATATAGAAGTGAATCGTTCACGATCGTGCTGAAGTTATTTTGTAAATAAAACATGTGAAAAATTACTTTAGAAGTAAGTGTTTTAAATTCATTTTTACAAAGCCCTCCTCATAGCTGGTTCATGAGATTACTACTGTTCAAAAAAAAATTAGGCTAAAACATTTGAGATCAGATCTTTAAAAAAAATTAGGTGCATTGCTAGTGGTTCTCTATAGAGGCCTAACTATTTTATCACCATCAAATACAACAAAGTCATCTCAGTCTCTTCACCTCACATTTCGAACGCCTCAAACATATTGGGCCATAGGTGGACTTTTACTAGTTGCCGATAAGCTTTACTTCGAGATCTCTTATTCTTCAGGTAATTAAATTCATGGTAGAATTTTCGGACCTCGACAATATTACAAGTCTTGATTTTTTTTTTTTTTTTTGTCCGAGGGAGATCAACAAAATTTGAATCTCGTTTAACACTCAACAGGCTCATATTCTAAAAATTTACCGGGCTGAGCTGATTGTGTCCTTCGTCAAGTGCCTATCGGTGGCAACCGTTGCAGTACCTTTAGGTTTTTTTGGTAGAAAGAGACTTGAATACTTGGATTCTGAAACCTGACATGAGATTAATCACTGTTAAATGCTCAGTAAGAAACTAATTACGGACTATATATAACATGCCAAGTATACAATAGTATGTTTGTGATATATTAGACGTTCTGACTGATGAGCTTCTTTTTTTTCAGGCATTCTTCGGTCCAGCTTTCATAACTACCATTCAAAACCCCTGGCTTCCGTTGAAGGGGCCTCTCTATGTTGCAATCTCTAAGCCATTAACAAATGTCCTTGCAGCCGCTGCGAGCGTCGTATTCCTCGGCAAGGCTCTCCATCTTTGGAGGTATTCAAAGCTAATTTTTCACCAATTAGTTTCATTAAGGCCAAAAAGATCAAGTAAAGTACGTATTTGACCAAGGGCAGAGCTAAAAGTTTTTTGTAATTCTTTTCCTTATCTGTAATTTTTTTACTTACAGTAAATTGTTTCAAAAAAATTTCAATAATAACTTTAGTTTTGATTTTTTAAGTACTTTAAGTACATATATTTAAATCTAAGAATCTCAAAAGAAAACGACTTAAAAATCAACTATATCACTCCATATTTTTGTTTAAAAACTAAATTAAACTCTATTACAAACTCAATCATTTACGGGGGAAAATATCGAAGATTCAAATAGATTGGACAATGTAAATTTTAGTTTTAGTTTAAATGTTATTTTAATTTACGTCCCTTGAAAAAAAAAATGATGATAACGATACTAGATATGACACAATAAATTCATTTGCCTTTTCTTTATGTTCTTCTGCTTTACAGTGTGGTTGGAGCAACAATTCTGTTACTTGGGTTTTATACTGTCTTATGGGGGGAAAACCAAAGAATTAACTAAAAAGAGCAAGAATTGTAGCTCCGATAGCTTGGGAGCCCCACCTAATCAGAAGACACCTCTACTGCAAAGTCACAGAAATGGAAAATATGTAGTATAGCCATGCATGTACATGAAATTTACTGCCTCCATTGCGAGGAGATTGCTAAGATGACAATCTCACAAAAGTGAAATTAGTTACGCTGAGCCACCATACCAATTGCGTAGTATGGAAGTGAATTGTTTAATTATAATCATGCTGAAGTTATTTTATAAATAAAAAATTGTTATAAGTCTTTTAAATTCATTTTTACAAAGCACTTCTATCATACCTGATTTATGAGAGTACTGCTATTTTAAGAAAATAAATTAGGCTAAAACATTCGAGATCGGAATCTTTTATTTTTTATAAACAGAGGATTTTTTTTTATTTACAAAATTTCTTGTCTTTCTTTTTAGTACTTATTTCAAATGATTTACTTAACATGTATTAAATAAATGCAATGATATTGTAACTTGTACATTGATTCACTATAATTTAATGTCAATCAATGTCAGACCATATAAAAGATAAGAGGAACGGTATGAATGAAGACTAAAGTCCAAAATGAAAAGGAGTTTCAACAAAATGCCACATCAGTCCTTAGAAATAACAAAATTGATAGGCAAATATAATCACTTTCTTGAAAGGCCCACAACATGACATTGAACCAGTAATTTTGTTTTAATTTTTTATTTATAAAACAATATTTTTCTTTTTATTTTGTATAAAGGAGATCGTACGTAAATATCTAAAGACGTAAACTTCTAACCTAATCGCGGAAAAAAAGTTGGAGTTTACCTAATATTCTTGAAAGTTATTTGGATATATTAGTCACCAGAATATTTAAAGATATGTCCCGAACAGGTGACTTGACTTTTTTTACTGGAATTGAGGTATGAAATTCGCTATAATTTGTTGTCAATTAATGTCAGACCATATAAAAGATAGAGGAACGAAAATAACAAAATTGATAGGCAAATATAATCACTTTTCTTGAAAGGCTCACAACATGACATTGAACCAGTTATTTTTTTTTTAATTTTTTATATATAAAACAATATTTTTCTTTTTATTTTGTCAAAAGGAGATCGTACGTAAATATCTAGAGATGTAAACTTCTAACCTAATAGCGAAAAAAAAAAAAAAAAAGTTGGAGTTTACCTAAGATTATTGAAAATTATTTGGATATATTAGTCACAAGAATATATAAAGATGTAATTAAAGATATGTCCCGAACATGCGACTTGACCTTTCTACTGGAATTGAAGTATGAAATTCACACGTAAAGCCTTTTTCTTATAATCAAGGACTGCCATCTCTCTTTTCCTTTCTCTCTTTCTCAGAAACACACAACAGAATGACTTCTTGTACAGCACTACAAAGCCGCATCTATGGGGGTTCTTTTTAAGAAAGAACAAAAATTAAATTTTTCAGATCTTTTTAATGACTTTTTCAGGAATATTGAGAAGTAATATGATTTTGCTTATTATATAAACTCGCGCTTTCTAAATTCTAATAGTTAAACACCTTTTTTTTTTTTTTTTTTTTTTTTTCGCTAAAGAGTTAAACACCTTTGTCATAGGCTTTTGTCTTCTTGATTTCCAATCGAACTTCACATTTTAGCTGGGACCACCAATAATGTTTGCTTATTTATTCTCACATTAAATGGAAGATATTTTACGTTGCAAATCTCAACCTAATTTAAAAAAAAAATATATATATATATATATATATAATCAACTCATGGGACAAAACGTATAGTTAGAATGCCACGCGTGCTTTTGTTTTTGTTTTTACTATATATGTTGGTTTTTTTTTTTTAACGCTTCACTTCACAAATAAATAAAAAAAGAAGATATCAAATTAAAAAAAAAAAAAAAAAAGAAGAAGAAGAAAAACACAAAAAATCATGTCCAGCTCATCAAATTGCTTGTTTTTAGAAGTTACAAGATTAGTATAACAGTAATTATATATCTAAATTTATTATAAATTATAGAGTTTGAATTTCTCACATTAAATTTAAAAAATATTAATAATAAAACTCGTCTTTAAAATACGAAAAATATCAAAGTTTCAAAAGAAAGGATAACACCCTTATCCATTCTATAATATCTCCTAGTCCATTTATAAGAATAATAACGATAATAGGGTGATTACAAACATAAATTAGCGATAATATTACATCTGATTGTTATCAAAAGTGTAATGTTCGAATCCTCCACCCACAAGTATAATAATAATAATAATAACAACAACAATAGGAACGATTATACAATGATACAACTTATCTAAATAAGTTGTATCTAAATAAGTTGTATCACATCATTCTGTTGTACAATTGTGTCTCTGGTTGAGATAGAAAGGGGAGGATAGAGCAAATGGCAATCTGCGATTCTAAGATGAAGGATGTTCTTCCATTCTTAGCCATCGCCGTAGTTGAGAGCACTACAGTGGGTTTGCATACTTTGTACAAAGCTGCCACTTTGAAGGGGCTCAAGTTCTTTGTTTACCTCACTTACTCTTATGTTCTAGGCACTCTTCTTCTGCTTCCTCTTTCCTTCATCTTCTTCAGGTGAATGCTTCTCACAATGACAAGCATCATATTTTATATAAACCTATATATATATACACACAGATATAAATCATACTCTGGTTGCAAAATTTGAAAATTAGCTTTGATATGTGCAGAAGGGGACTTCCATCGTTCAAGTTGCCTGTCCTCTACAGACTGATCCTTCTTTCAGTAATTGGGTATGAAATTTTTTTTTTTTTCACAGCAAACTATGATATGCAATTTTACTAAATTATATGCTGAAATGATAAGAACTAGCTAAAAGATAACGGGGTAATTTTAAAAGGAAATTTTTTTTTTTTTCCCCTTTCTAATAAATGGAACTGATTTTTGGGAGAACAGGTTTTCATCTAGGATATGCGGGTATAAAGGCTTAGAGTATAGTTCACCTTCTCTGTCCTCAACAATCGACACCCTTATGCCGGCATTTACTTTCTTTCTCGCCGTTGTTTTCAGGTTCTTGATCATCTCCTTCCTCGGCTTGAGTTTTATTTCCTTTGCTATCTTCAACCAACGTTGCTTATTTGTTCTATTTGCTTTTGTCCTCGTCTCTGCTCTGTTTGCTGTCGTACATTTGCACTTTGATAAGAAACAGAGAAAATAGGACACGAGTAAATATGAAAGTGAGAGAAGATATATAGCAACGGCAGAAAGGATAATCGTCTTTTATGTTATTTGAGACAATTGATTTGAACAACCACAATTTGCTTATTGGCTTACTTATGGTATTTTTGTGTAAAAATTAGATAATAAATACATCTTGCCTGAAACTGAACTATTCTCTCCTTCAATCTTTCCATATTTGAGAGGATTGTGAATAGTGGGACCTACATGAGCTTTTATTCTTTCATTTCCTCTCGAGAAGAATGATTGGAGTACCTCTGGTACTAATGGTTGGAGGGGTGGTGAGAAGGAAGGAAAAAGAGGGCTGGAAGAATGGAGAATATGAAGGATAGAGAAGACTATATAAATCACTCATGTTGTTTGGAAAGATTGAGAGAGAATTGAAATGATAAATGATAATTTCTTAGACAGTTACTAAATTGTTCTTTTTATAATTTGTTCACATTTTTTTTATATATTTAAATTTTCTTTTCACCTAATTTTAGAGGGATTTGTTGAATCCTTCAATTGATGGAAGGATCCAAATTGGTGGGCTCAAGAGGAGAGTCTCTCCCTCCACTCCTCCTTCTAACCAAACAAAGGATTTCTCATCTCTCTCCACCCCTCCATCTCTCCCTCCAACCAAACATACTATCTTCATTTTCTATTAGTGTGTCATATTCAGCATAACTGGTGATCTCTAGTTCTATTTCTCGAATAATCTAATCTAAATTTATTTTTTTTCAAGTTTTTATGTTTTCCCTTATCATCTTATTTTGTTTTGATTTCGATCTTTCTTATACTTCTTGTTTTTACCTTTCAAAGAATGGAACATTTGGATTTGAGGAGCTCAAGCACTCAAACCAAAATCCTAGGTACTATAGTTTCAATACTAGGTGCATTGGTAATGGTTCTCTACAAAGGCCCAACGATTCTATCCCGATCAGCTACAACAGAGTCATCTCAATCTCTTCACTTCCCTTTGCGAACATCTCAAACAAATTGGACCAAAGGCGGCCTTTTACTCGTTGCTGATAAGCTTCTTAACTCGAGTTCTCTTATTCTCCAGGTAATTAAATTCATCGTAGAATTTTCTGACCTCTACAATATTACAAATCTTGATTTTGTTTTTTGGTCCGAGGGAGAACAAAATTTGAATCTCTTTTAGCACTCAACAGGCTCACATCCTAAAAATGTACCCGGCTGAGCTCATTGTGTCCTTCGCAAATTGCCTATTGGTGGCAATCATTGCAGCACCTGTAGGTTTTATGGTAGAAAGAGACATGAATAATTGGATTCTGAAATTCGACATAAGATTAAGCACTGTTATATACTCGGTAAGAAACTAATTGCGGACTATCTATAACATGTCATATGTACAAGAATGTTTGTGATATCAGACGTTCTCACCGATACGCTTCTCTCTTTTATCAGGCATTCTTGGGTCCAGCTTTCATAAATTCCATTCAAAACCTCTGCCTTCCATTGAAGGGGCCTCTCTATGTTGCAATCTTCACGCCATTAGCGATTGTCCTTGCAGCCGCTGCCAGTTTCGTATTCCTAGGCGAGGCTCTCCATCTTTGGAGGTACTCAAAGTTGATTTTTCACCATTTAGTTTCATTAAGGCCAATAAATCAAGTAAAGTACGTATTGACCAAGGGCAAAGCTATAACTTTTTTTAAATTCTTTTCCCTATTTTGATTTTTTTTTTTTTTACTTACAATAAACTGTTTCCAAAAAATTTCAACTATACCTTTAGTTCAGATTTTTAAAGTACTCGTATTTCAAACCAAGAATCTCAAAAAGAAAAAAAAAATCAATTTTATTACTCTAGAATTTGACATTTTTGGGACTCTAAACTTTTAAAATTAAATTAAATTAAATTCTATTACAAACTCAGTCATTTAAGGGGAAAAATATCAAAGTTACAAATAGGTTAGAGAATGTTAGAGGTTAATGTTGTAGTTTTAGTTTAAATGTTACTTCAATTAACGTCCCGTGAAAATAATAATAACTATAATAATAATAATAATAATAATAATTTTGGTAACGATACTAGATGTGACACAATAAATTAGTTCTTGATGATTCTGCTTTGCAGTGTGGTTGGAGCAACAATTCTGTTACTTGGGTTTTATACTGTCTTATGGGCGAAGACCAAAGAATTAGCTGAACAGAGCAAGAGTTGTGGCTCTGATAACTTCGGAGCCTCACCTAATGAGAAGACGCCTCTGTTGCAAAATCACAGAAATGGAAAATATGTAGTCTAGCCATGCACGTACATGAAAGTTACTGCCTCCATAGCTAGGAGATTGCTAAGATGACAATCTCACAAAAGTGAAATTAGTATAATTATCATCTTTTACTTCTACGCTGAGCCACCATACCAATTGCGTAGTATAGAAGTGAATTATTTGTGATCGTGCTGAAGTTATTTTGTAAATAAAAAATTATTATAAGTGTTTTAAATTTATTTTTACAAAACACTCCTCATACCTGATTTATGAGATTGCTGCTATTTTAAGAAAATAAATTAGGCTAAAACATTCGAGATCGGAATCTTTTATTTTTAATAAACAGAGGATTTTTTTTTTTAACACAAAATTTCTTGTCTTTCTTTTTAGTACTTATTTCAAATGATTTACTTAAAATGTATTAAATGAATGCAATGCTATTGTAACTTGTACCTCTGATTCACTATAATTTAGTGTCAATTAATGTCAGACCATATAAAAGATAGAGGACGGTATGAGTGGAGACTAAAAGTCCAAAATGAAAGGGACCTAGCCAAGAGTTTCGACAAAATGCCACATCAGTCCTTGGAAATAACAAAATTGATAGACTACTATAATCACTATTTCTTGAAAGGCCCACAACATGACATTGAACCGGTAATGTTGTTTTGATTTTTTTTTATATAAAAAACAGTATTTTTCTTTTTATTTTATCTAAACGAGATCGTACGTAAATATCTAGAGACGTAAACTTCTAATCTAATCGTGGAAAAAAAAAGTTGGAGTTTACCTAATATTTTTGAAAATTATTTGGATATATTAATCACGAGAATATATAAAGATGTGTTTAAAGATATGTTTTGAACAGATGACTTGACCTTTTTATTAGAATTGAGGTATGAAATTCACTATAATTTATTGTCTATTAATGTCAGACCTTATAAAAGATAGAGGAACGGAAATAACAAAATTGATAGGCAAATATAATCACTTTTTCTTGGAAGGCCCACGACATGACATTGAACCAGTAATTTTGTTTTAATTTTTTTTTTAATATATGAAACAATAATTTTCTTTTTATTTTGTCTAAACGAGATCGTAAGTAAATATCTAGAGACGTAAACTTCTAATCTAATTGCAGAAAAAAAAGTTGGAGTATACCTAATATTTTTGAAAGTTATTTGGACATATTAATCACAAGAATATATAAAGAGTGTTTAAAGATATGTCCTGAATAGGTGACTTGACCTTTCTACTGAAATTGAGATATAAAATTCACAAGTAAAGTCTTTTTCTTATAATCAAGGATTGCCATCTCTCTTTTCCTCTCTCTCAGAAACACACAACAGACGACTTCATGTACAACACTACAATTTTTAACAAAGAACAAAAAGAAAATTTATCAGATCTTTTTAATGACTTTTTCAGGAATATTGAGAAGTAATATGATTTTGCTCATTATATAAACTCGTGCTTTCTAAATTCTAATAGTTAAACACCTTTTTTTTTTTTTTCGCTAAAGAGTTAAAACGCCTTTGTCATAGGCTTTTGTCTTCTTGATTTCCAATCGAACTTCACATTTTAGCTGGGACCACCAATAATGTTTGCTTATTTATTCTCATATTAAATGGAAGAAATTTGCAAATCTCAACCTAATTTTTCAAAAAAAAAAAAAAAAAAAAAGAAAATACAATCAACCCAAGGGACAAAACGTATAGTTAGAATGCCACGCTGCTTTTGTTTTTACTATATATATTGGTTTCTTTTTTTAAGCTCCACATCACAAATAAATTTAAAAAAAAAAAAAAAAAGAAGATATCAAGTTAAAAAAATAAATAAATAACTTCATTTGCCCTTTCTTGGTGTTCTTCTGCTTTGCAGTGTGGTTAGAGCAACAATTCTGTTACTTGGTTTTTATACTGTCTTATGGGGGAAGACCAAAGAATTAGCTGAAAAGAGCGAGAATTGTGGCTCCGATAACTTGGGTGCCTCACCTAATGAGAAGACCCCTCTGTTGCAAAATCACAGTAATGGAAAAAATGTAGTATAGCCATGCATGTACATAAAATTTACTACCTTCATAGGGAGGAGATTGCTAAGATGACAATCTCATAAAAGTGAAATTAGCAAAATGATCATCTTTTACTTCTACGCTGACTCACCATACCAGTTGTGTAATATAGAACTGAATCGTTCACGATCGTGCTGAAGTTATTTTGTAAATAAAACATGTCAAAAATTACTTTAGAAGTAAGTGTTTTAAATTCATTTTTACAAAGCCCTCCTCATAATTAGTTCGTGAGATTACTACTGTTTTAAGAAAATAAAATTAGGCTAAAACATTTGAAATCAGATCTTTTAAAAAAAATCACATCAAAATAATAAATATTTATAAAAATATAATAGACAATCTCTGATATAAATATGAGTGCTGAAAAAAAAAATCCAATTTTTTATCATAAAATTTTCCATATAAATATACATGGTGCTTTCGGAATTCTAATGTTAAATACCGTTTTTAAAGTGAATGAATATGACATATCAATGACTTTTGTCATCTTGACGTTGATGTAAATCAAAGTTCACTATTTTAGCTTTGACCGATATTGTTTTTATTCTTACATAAAGTGGAAGATATTTTGTATTCATCAAAAAAGAAAAAAGAAAAAAAAAATATATATATGTGTGTGTGTGTGTGTGTGTGTGTGTGTGTGTGTGTGGGTGGGCGCGCGCGCGTGTGTGTGTATATTCCATAAACTATCGAGCTAATGGACAGAATCGGAGCAAATAAAACTAATGGACAGTACGTATGGTCAGACTGCCATGCCTGTTTGTGTTTGTGTTTTTGTTTATTTTATATTATTTTTGCTAAAAACAAATATGTATTTAATGAAAGGGGCAAAATTATTGGAGCGATCTGGGAGACATTGTGAGGTATAGAAATACAAAAGGAGCACACTTTAATAACAAAACTCGGGTGAGTTAAGTGCGTGTGGGTGGGGTAGTCCTCGCAAGTTCAGTGGGGTACATCCCATTCACACAGTTTGAGTACTTATCAAGTCAGGTTGTTTAAATAAGAGTAGTGTTTGGGATACTAACTCTAATTTTAATTTTTTAACGATAACTCATATGTCACATATATTAATATTCAAAAGTTAATATTATAGTTGATATCCTAGAATTTTTCTTAAGAAAATATTTCACATCCTCAGGGACATGATCAGAAATGTATTCAGTAAAAGCTTATACCAATTTTTTTTCGAATAATATATAACATCAAAATTTAAATTAAATGGTAGTAGATATTATGTGATAACTTTAAATTTTAATATGGAGACAAAGTATAAAAATTATAAATTTTTTTATAGAATTAATTTCAGTACAAATTCTGTGAGAATTTTTTCTTTTTAATGGGACTAAATAAAAAAAATTTAGAATCACTAGAGTAGAAATAAAAAATAAATAAATTACAATCAAAACCGCCTACATCTTCACTACACCAGTTGAATAACTTTTTGTTCCTTATATTAATTTTAGGATATTTCTAAAATAGGACCTCCAAAAAAAAAAAAAAAACTATAGATAGGGTTTTGTTTTGTAAGTTTCAAATCTATATAAGAAACTACCTACTGTGTATATATACATATATTGTTTTAATATGATTTTGATAAAATCTAAACCGTCAAAAACGTAGAAGACGTACCAGTGTAGGGTCATATTATAGAAAGACCAAACTTTTTAACCATAAACAACAAGAACCCTTTCATATCCTTATTCTTCATTGGATAAACTTCAATTTTTTTTCCCTTAAAATTTAGATCTTGACACAAAATATTATCCAAACTTTAATTTATAATATTTTTTTTCATCGAACTTTGAAACATTTGTGAATTTATGTGACGACCCGTCTTGCACAGGCCGTCACTACACTTAGACTTGCTTGAACTTAAACTTGTTTTATCCCATTTTTAATCCTGAAAATAGTGGGGATTTTTTTTTTTTTTTTTTAAATAGCGGAAGCATTATACTTAGAAAATATTTACATACACTCATACGTAAATAAAATAACTGTCTGTTTTCTCAAAATAGATATATTAATAAAATCCTTCTGAGTTGCGAACCCCAACCCGTTCATCATTTCACAGCCTCCGGCTTCACCCTCCACCATGCAGTTAATTCAAAACAGGCTGTTTACCTACAGCATAAACTTCAAACAATGAGCGAAAGCTCAGCAAGTACAACTCCTATACCGCGAATCAATTAAATGAAACATACATAACTTTTTTTTTCATGGCATCTTAAACATGAAAGCATAAACATGGCATCATATCATCGATTTCTTCATCTTAAACATGACGTTCTATCGTGAAATGCATGAACCGTTTATGTCCAGTTATGCTTGCTTTCTTGTATCACACTTTATCTTGTTAATTTTACTTGTGGGCCCGTTAACTTGATGTGCTCGTACCCGGCGCGCAGCTTGAGGAGATTACCCAAGCTTTCGACCCGATCGTCATCAGGGGGCACGACACTGGCTCTTGTGGCCTTTTCTCAAACGTTCTGTTTGTATGTCTTTCTTGACATCTTTCCACTTGATAGATTAGTGAGCATACTTATATGATGTCTCCTAATCTCATGTTCTATCAATGCATGAACAGGCGTACTTTTTCATGTAAGCATAATCACAATACTTGAAACATATTTTTAAAAGCATGGCATTAGCATTTGAAACATTCATCATACAGTAAGCATATTGCAACCATCGAGCAAATCATCAAATAACACTTAAACAGTGTAAAGCAAACATGTTAGGTAAACATACAACTCTAGCCTATGCTGTAGGCGGCGTTGTACTTACCTTGTCTTCGTTGTTCGCGTGATCGAAATTCCTTTCCAGAGCACGCTCGCAGGTCACCTCCTGCCCATGGACGTTTACACGTAAGGTCTCTATTCTAGGATCGTTTAATGTCGGATTAAACCAACATATATATATTTCGGTTATATGTCCCTCTACTAACACATGTGAAGGGGTCACACGGCGTAACCCACAACAGAAATATTAATTAAGGGTTCATGTAGAGAATCATAATCTTAACTTAAACCTCAATCCGCAAGGTTAACTCTGGGCTTGGGCAAGGCCCTAGTAACTCGGAATAATTTTCCGGCTACTAACGCAGTATCTTACTCATTTTAATCTTGAAAACCTTGAACTTGTTTAAAAATATCATTTTCTTGTTTATTTAAGTAAGTTTGGTGAATAGCACCCAAACTTGTCTTGAAAATTACAAAATACTTGAAAATATTTCTATAAAACATTTGGGGATCGAAAACCGCCTTTGGAACGGTTTTCGGGTTTGAAAATGATGTTTGAAAGTTAGAAAAACGTTTTTCCTAGTCATTGGTCTAGAAAATCCCGTGCATGAGATTTTGCTCACTGCACGGCTTTTGTTTCAAAATTCATAACTTAAAATCTAAAATGAATTTGGAAACGCTTTCTTCACGAAAGTTGTAGCTAACAAAAATATATAAAACTTTCATGTTTTGAACATTTTCTGATTCTGGCTCAGTTGATACCAGTTTTTGTTTGAACACATGTGAATCGTTGGAACTTGGTCACCATGACCAGTTCTCGGTTTTTATTAAAAAAAAAAGGCCATTGGAGCCTTATTTTTGAAATCTTTCCGCGTTGTCCCCTAGGAAACACCCTAATGAACAACTTTCGTGTTTTAAGTTTTTACCCATTCGGCCTCTAAGGACCTGTAAATTCCACTTTTCCGAGCTGCCGGGTGTTGGACCCGAGAGCAGTTTTGGTGTTAGTCCAAATTTTACGTCCCTATGCGTTGCTCTAGCTCGACCGCCCAATGCGGGACCTACTAACACATGCACGTCCTCTAACGTCCCTCATACACATAATATTTTAAATCCCGTGTTTTCGGATTCGACTCAAGGCCGAGACCCCTTGGTCCACGGTTTTGAGAGAGAAACATACAAAACATACATACAACATAACTCAACCATATCATCATACAAACCCTAGAACATGCATCTAGAATTTTGATAAACATATTAGGGACATAAAACCCTTAAATAGAAACCCTAGCATGCATCTCTAGCACACAAAAATCATAGATCATAACACCAACCAAACATGCAAAATAATCACCTCAAAAACCTAAATCAAGCATAAAAATATAACCTAAGCTATTTAGGGCTAAAACCGAAAATTATGAGCTTAAGCTCTTACAACTTTTTGGCTTGAAATACACGGTAAAACCCTTGAGAAAATGAACCAAAAATTTGAACCAAGAACTAGTGTAAAGTTCGGATTTTTACCTCAAAAAATCCGGGGTGTCACTAGCTTGATCCTAGTCGAAATCTAGCCTCCAAAGTGCACGGTTTTGACCTCAAAAATGGTCACAAAAATTTGTAAACTTCCATCCCCAACCAACCTTGGCAAAAGAAAAGAAAATGACCAAAAATCTTACCTTAAAATCCGTGGATCTCCTTGAGAACCAACTCACAAAATGGTTGGTTTTTCTTGGCTCTAGATCACACCTTCACTCAACCCTTGATTCTAGCCAAACCCGAAAATTTTTTCTTGGATTTTCTCAGCTCCCAAACACTCGGCAAGATGGGAAAGAGAGGGGAAAAATTTTGAACAAATCTCTCCTTTGAACTCACAAGAAAACCAAAGGCTTTAGGGGGTTTTCTCACCAAAATTTTTGGCTTAACTCTCTTGATCTCTCTCTCTCTCTCTTCTCTCTCTCTCTCTCGGATTTTTGGAGGAGATTTTCTGAATGGTAAGGCTGATAATGAGTTAAGGGCTGCTGTCTTTTTGGGGTTTGAAATCCCTAGGAATAGTGCCTCTAGCTAGGGGAAATCCTAGCTTTCTTTTCCAAGGCAAATTTGCTTCCAATCTTGGTATTTGGTCCTCAACTTTTGCAAGCTATTGCCCAAAGGGGGCTTGGAGTGGCCGGCCATGAGGGGGAGAGAAATGGGGAGTGGTTGACAACTCATAGATGAGGTGTCACATGCTCATTGGTCCAAGTGTGTGAAGGGTTATGTCCTAACTTAGCTTAATTGTGATGTAATTAAGCTTAATGGCTTGTTTGGTTCAATCTTTTTGAAAAATTGTGTAATTCAACACATTGCAATAAATTTTTAATACTGAGGTGCTTAAATACCCAGTATCGAAAATTACATTGCATTTAAAATTTCGATCTGTGAAAAACTCGATCGGAAAAATTTTTCTCTTATTTTTCCGAATCCTTTCGCCCTGAACTCTAGCTTAGTATGCTTGATTTTTCTAAGGTGATTTTAATTCTATTCAAACTCATCTTGATCAAGAAATGAGTTTTTAGCAGTAATTTCACTTGTACTGCGATCATAAAATTCTTGTTTGACGTTTTCGACTGTTTTGGTCTAACTGACTTATTGGTCAACGTCGACTTGTCTTGAAATGTGCAAATACGACCTCCTTTCACTCACAAAGGTCTTTTGCAAGTTCATGCAATTTGTTTTTGAGTCTTAATAAATCTTAAGAACTCTTGTCACAAAATTAAGTTCTAGAACGAACTTCCTCATGAAATACCGATTACGGTAAATATTTACACGAAATTTCTATAAAATATGAACCGAAGAAATTCGGGTGTTACAATTTACCTCCACTATTAGTTTTGTTAACAGAAATTACCACGTATCAAGCTTTCACTACCAAAATATTCTTCAGACAACTCTTACATATTTGTTATTGATTGTTTCCAGACCCAAATTATCAAATTATACCCCTCCGAGCTGATGTGACAGTTCTATACTCCGTATGCTCATCAATTATTGGAGCAACAAAATGCTTCATTGTACAAACAAACATGAATGCTTGGACATTCAGGACTGATATGGTCTTGGTCACAGTTGTTCTCTACGTACGCGCCTGTTAAATAGAAGTAATTATTTACACCCATCTTTTAACAGCTTAAGCTTTTTAAAGATGGTTTTTTAACGTGATATCAGAAGAGATGAGTGGTATGCCTAACTAACAAAATGCTTTTTTTTTTTGTTTGTTGCCAAAAACCTTTGACCCTACACCCGATGGGATCACTTGCCTCCGCCTAGTTGCATGTAAAAAAGAAGCACCTCGGAGTAAGGGAGACACCAGTGGGGTATATGCTAAGGGCATTCTGATGCTTAAGTCAGTAATGACACTGATGAGCAAGCAGAGAAACAGAGCTTTGGTAAGGAAAAATTGTCCATACCTAAATGAGCGAGCTAATCCTCTATTTATAAGCGTTCCCTACGGCTCTGGGTGCGGGTGACCCTGATGGGTTGTACACCGAGTGGTCCTGACGAATAGACATGCTTGGGCGTACAAGCACCGGACCTCCATTAGGCGAGTGCCATATGCCCCTTCAGTCTGGTGGCGGGGGACACAAGTATGGATTAGTACTGGTGCAGGTGGTGAGTACTGTGTTAGTCCGGTTAGACGGCGAAAGCCGACACCAAGACAGAGACAAAGACAGGTACAGTAATAGGTAGTAGATGCCAGGTGTCAGGTTGTGCATGGTGGTGGGTGTGATGTGATGTGCTACGGTACTATTGTCAGCCAGTACAGGACAACATGGCAAGGAGAGTACGTGGCCAACATCACAGGCAAGGGCCAGTTGTGGTCAGGGAAGTGCTGCCTTGACCAGTACCATGGGCCCTGACTGTGATCTACTCGGGGTCCATGAAAGAGAGCCAACACGAGGACCAGTAGTACATCGGATGCGTTGGGGTACTTGGGGAAGAATCCTTGGCAACCGACTTACTTGGTCTGGTCGGATATTTCCGATCATTAGATCTTCTACATTGAGCGTGAAATTTGGCCCATTTGTTCTCGCACACCTAGTTCACCGGTGAACAAATGGTCCCGACATCGGGAAGATTAATAAACATCAACAATTTTTTTTTACTTCTTATTTTTAGGGATTTTTTGGGCCAAGTCTTACGACAGCCGTACACACATGAGGGCATGACTTGAAAGGACTTGTGTATGTCTCAACCTTCATGCCATTTTCAATTGTCATATTCCATGCCAAATACGCGTCAAGTAATACTCCTTTTTTTTTTTTTTTTTTTTTTGCTAAACTGTCAAGTAATACTCTTTGTTAATCCTGTTTTTCTTCTGTGTCTTTTTCTTTCTTTCCATGATACATGCTTAGACATTTCAACTCTGCTTCATCCATACGCATCAATGTCATAGAAGACTTTCCTAAATTAAATCCCACCATGAAGGTCCTTCAGTTTTCTAATTGAAGAGTGAAAAGTCCAACATTAATGATCGTAACATTTTTAAAAAAGTAATTTAAGCTTGATGTTCTTTTTCTTTTCTTTTTTTTTTTTTTTAACTTGCATTTTATGGTAATAATGCCATATATAAATTTATCGTTAGATCATGGTGTCAGCAAAACTCGATAAATTAGAAATTATAGAGACAATTAAAAACTACAACAGTCTCTCTCTCTCTCTCTCTCTCTCTCGATAACATTCTTCAGTGTCAGTGGTATGAAAACCACTACTTGACGGTTGATAATCATGTTGGCATTGAACTACGGCATCAAACGCATAATTGCTAAAATGACCCACTAATCCATTAAGCCTAGTGGAATTTTTATTTTTATTTTTATTTTTCTGTTTTCATTATTATATATTATTATTTTTAATTTCCAACTAGAATAATTATCACCCACTCAGTAAATAATTAATAAATGACGTGACCTGACGGTCCACGGTGGTATCAGGCAAAGCAAGACGACATTTGATTGTGCACTGTTTTTATTTTAAAGAGGGGGGTAGAGAGAGGTAGAGAGAGAGAGAGAGGAGAGAGAGAGAGAAGAAGGGGAAAGATGGCAGGAGGGTGCGACTGTAAGAAAGAAGCTCTAGCTTTCACGGCCATGGCAGCAATAGCTTTTATAAACGTGGGCTTATCTACATTATACAAAGCAGCAGCTATTAAAGGGTTGAGCAATTTTGTCCTCATCACCTATTCTAATGCCATCGGTACTCTTGTTCTGCTTCCTTTTCTCTTCATTTTTCCCAGGTAAATATATATACATATATGTGTGTGTGGCATCTCCTTTGTTCATTAAATCTCAATTAACCACACAAACTCCTCTTCGATTTTCACTCTCTCTTCATGTCTATCTGTTTGTCATATATGCAGAACAGGACTGCCTCCATTCAGCAAGTCTGTCCTCTACAAATTTGTTCTCCTTTCACTAATTGGGTGTGAAAATACATTATAGTGCTTTTATTTGTTGTTAATTTTCGATAACGAATAGAAGTTCGGCTTTGTTTGGTAAGAAGGGAAGAAATTAGGAAGGAAAAAAGAAAAACAGACTTTCTCGCCTCGGATATCGGTAACCTTGAACAAATTTGCTCTCCTTCCACTTTTCTTTCCTACCAAACAATCTCGAAAAGACAATTATATTCTTGTCTTGAACAAATGTTTATGTTTGGCAAGTCAGGTATTCAGCTGGTACGTGTGCATATAAAGGTATAGAGTACAGTTCACCAACTCTCGCCTCGGTCATCGGTAACCTTGTGCCGGCGTTTACTTTCATATTGGCCGTTGTCTTCAGGTTTTTCTTCCTCAGTTTCGATCTCGAATATCTTTTTTGAATATTATCGAAGTTCTTGGTGATGGAACAACATTTTCTGTTTTAGATTAGCAGATTTTTGTTTTTTGTTTTTTGTTTTTTGTTTTTTGTTTGTTTTCTTTTTTAATTAAGAAGTTGTTTTATAGGATTATCTCTTCTTCTTTGTTCTGTTTATATTGTTTTAACATTTTCTTGGTGCCTCAAAAAGGATGGAAACGCTGGATTTTAGAAGCTCGAGAACTCAAGCCAAAACCATAGGCACTATAATTTCAATATCAGGTGCATTAGTAGCGATTCTCTACAAGGGTCCCGTAATTCTATCTTCAACATCTCTTCCATCATCGCTTTTGCTCGAGCACTCCGTTGGAACATCGCAAACAAATTGGGTTTTAGGAGGCCTTTTACTTGTTATCGTAAGCCTTATGGCTTCTTACAGTTACATTCTTCAGGTGATTCACTTCTTAACTATATGTTTTGTCTATTAGTTGAATAGACTGGATTTTCCAAGGATGTTAAGCTCATAGGACATGTTACAGCAGTAATATAAATCTTAGCAAATCTTTGGATGGCGTGATATGTCGACAAACGGATGGAGAAAATTAGAATGAAAAGGCCAAGAAGATATTTTGTAAGGTGAAAAAATCATTTAACTATTGAAAAAATCATTATTCCATAAAACATTAAAGAAAAAATCAGTCTTAACTATTGAAAGGACATGCTCAATCATGTTTGTCAAGTGCACCATCATGGCAGGACTCGAGGAAGAAGTCCCCGGCAGAGTTGTGTGCCAATGGAAACAGAGGTTGATATTTACATGACGATGTGACCAGGCGGACTTTGTATTTTTGTAATCGGCCGAGCAATGATTTTATGATCAAGTTCAATTGATTTATCTATAATTTGCCTCATATTCTGTGTCATTTTTCAGACTCAGATAGTCAAATTATACCCGTCTGCTCTAATGGTGGCGATCCTGAACTCCCTATGCACAGCAATTATCGCAGCAATAGTAGGTCCCATAATAGAAACCAACACAAGTGCTTGGAAAGTGAAGACTGATATGGGATTAATCACTGTCGTACTCCACGTAAGTGATTAGATTTAACGACACCGGAATTAATATTCCCTCCTTCCCAACACCTAGAGCTTTTCGAATACTACAAACCGATATTTATGCGTATATGAACACGTGTATATCTTCTTTTCAGGGAGTTTTTGGTCAGAGCCTTGCCACAGCAGTTCATACATGGGGGTTAGACTTGAAAGGGCCTGTCTATGTCACAATCTTTCAGCCATTTTCTATTGCCATTGCAGCTGCTTTAGGAGTCACATTCCTTGGTGACGCTCTCCATCTCGGGAGGTATCGAGTTGAACTAGCTAGTGTGGATTTGCTTCTTTATAATGACAGAAAATTCTTGATTGATTTTCTTTTTTCCCATTTTTCTTGTCTTGCTCATTTTGTAGTGTGGTTGGAGCAATGACAATATTACTTGGGTTTTATGCTGTGATATGGGGGAAAGCAAAAGAAGAAACGACTGCGGATTGTTCCTCTGATAGTAAGACCCCTTTGTTGAGAAGCTACAGAGGTGACAATACATTTGTAGAATAACATAAGGAGTTGACACACTAGTATGGTTGAAAATAGTTCCAAGCCTATAAGCTTTTACAAGAAATCTCTGTCCTATTTGGGATGTTCCCACCGGATTCATGTTCGGCTAATGATCACTTTGTCGAATGGCATGGGGTAGGGTGCTATGGGGCTTGGGTTTGAAAGGGCATGGGTTCAGTCCTGCATTGTATCTGTAAAAAGGAAATATATATATATATATATATATATGTGTATGTGTGTATATATATATATGCACAAATATATTCATGTTCAGTGAAACCAAGTGGCTAAAGACAAATCATAATGTGACATTATGGTGTTTTATAATGTTATTTTCATGTGTCTTACATATATGGTAAAAATTGATGATACTAGATACCATTTTAGTATCAAATAGATCTTGCTCAAAATAATCATTTTTAAAACCAGTTAATTTTGACAACTTCCATGACATGTAGGTTTAGCAAGAGATTGTGGATATACAAAAGAGAATCCACAAAGGGAACCAAAGAAAACTCAAAAATTAAAGCCATAAACAGAACAATAGAATATGAATAAGATCAAAGATATCCTCAAAATATCCTAAAAATATCCTCAACGACCAAATATCACTTATTTCTTTTTGCTGAAGAACTCACCACTGAATTAAATATTAAGGGTAGGAATATATATATATGTGTTAGACAGTCAAAATGTGCAGTTTTTTAATAATCAAAATAACGTATTAGAGAGGCTTAATATAAATCATACGTAAGCATTAGAAAAATTCAGAACGTAAATAAATGTAAATTGTACTTTGTTTTGAAATTTTTGCAACGTCTAATTTACTGTCATTTCTCACTTTCTTGTCGGATTGAATTTGTCTGTCGTTTTTTGCTGTAATTATTATTTTTTGTTTCTTGTCGTTTTATACGTTAAATATGTCACTGTCGTTTATATAGTTGCTAACCTTCTTATTTTTATAATCTGTGTTTAGTGCTATTGTCGTCTTTTTTGCTTTTTTTATTTTTTTTATTTTTGGTAAACACACAAATAAATACACACATTTCCCATGGGCACAGATCGACCACAACAACTTTGTTTTTTAATTGTCAAGTGGAGCATACTCACCAACTTGTCATAATTAATTGAAAGCTATTCTTGTAACGTTATTTCCAACTTCTAGGCGACCTGAGTCGTTGACTTTTTCTCATAAACTGAACAAAGAGTATAAAGCTAAACCATATGATGCACGAGTAAACATATATATACATATATAAATATACATGGAGAGAGAGAAAGAAGGGGGAAAGATGGCAGGGTGGGATTGTAAGAAAGAAGCTCTAGCATTCATAGCGATGGTAGCGATAGCTTTCATTAACGTGGGCTTAAATACCTTATACAAAGCAGCTGCTATTGAAGGGTTGAGCAACTATGTTCTCATCACCTATTCCCATGCCATAGGAACTCTTGTCCTAATTCCTTTTCTCTTCATCTTTCCCAGGTAAATATGTATATTTGTATATATATGTATATGTATATATCAACTTCTTGGACAACAACTGCAACAAACGACACAAAGATTCTCCTTATCTTCACACGCTTTTCAAATCTATCTATTCATTATGTGCAGAACAGGACTTCCTCCATTCAGTGTCTCTATCCTATACAGATTTGTTCTTCTATCAATTTTGGGGTATGAAAATAGATCAGAGATTTTCTTAGATGTAACGTAATTTTCAATAAATAAGAGTAACATAAAATTCCATTTCTGAGAAAACGTTTTGGCAGGGCAGGTATTCAATTAGTATTTGCCAATATAAAGGTATGGAGTACAGTTCACCAACTCTCGCCTCAGTTATCGGTAACCTAGTGCCGGCGTTTACTTTCATGTTGGCCATCATTTTCAGGTTTTTCTTCCCCAATTTCGACATCAAATACCTTGTTTTAAAATTATATTCAAGTCCTAGGTGATGGAACAACATTTTTGGTTTTGTTTAAGCCTCTTTTTTTTTTTTTTTTTTTCATCATGAAGTCGTTTAATACAATTTCTCAGTTAATATTGGTGAACTTCTTCTTCTTTGTTCTGTTTTCTAATGTTTTAACATTGTCTTGGTGCCTCAAAAAGGATGGAAACACTGGATTTCAGAAGCTCAAGAACTCAAGCCAAAACCATAGGCACTACAGTTTCGATATCAGGTGCATTAGTAGCGATTCTTTACAAGGGTCCCGTTATTCTATCCTCAGCATCTCTGCCATCCTCGCTTTTGCTCAAGCAATCAGTGCAGACATCGCAAACAAATTGGGTTTTAGGAGGTCTTTTACTCGTTATCGTAAGCCTACTGGTCTCGTACAGTTTCATTCTTCAGGTAATTCGCTTCTTAAGATCCCATTCACAGAACATGCTGCAAAGAAATCTGGGATGTTTTTGTTAAATGTCGTTGTTTATAAGCCGAGCAGACTGGATTTGCTTAGGATTGTGAGCTCATAGAATATGTTATAGAAGTAATATTAATCTTAGCAAACCTTTGGATGGCACGGCATTTGGACAAACGGAGGGAAAAAAAATTATAATGACAAAAAGACAGATATTTGTAAGGTGAAAAATCATAGTGAAAGAGTAGGCCATAAAACTACGGATAGGATGGGGTCAATCATGTTTGTCAAGTGCGCAATCATGATAGAACTCAAGGAAGAAGAATACCCCTCGCAGAGTTGTGTCTCAATGGGAACAGAGGTAGATTTTTGTAGGAAGATGTGACGGCGGACTTTATATTTTTTTAATAGGCCGAGCAATCCTATTTTATTATCACATTAAACAAATTTATCTACATTTTGCTTCATATTCTGTCATTTTTCAGACTCAGATCGTCAAACTATACCCATCTGCTCTAATGGTGGCAATCCTTAACTCCCTATGCACGGCGATTATTGCAGCAATAGTAGGTCCCATAATGGAAACCAACACAAGTGCTTGGAATTGACGACTGATATGGGATTGATCACTGTATTACTCAATGTAAGTGTCGAGATTTAACTAAACTTATATTACTCTTCACTCATTCCCAACACTAAAGATTTTCGAAAATTACAAACCGATATGTGCATAATATGTATACGTGTATATCTTCTTTTCAGGGAGTTTTTGGTCCAAGCCTTGCCACAGCAGTTCATACATGGGGGTTAGACTTGAAAGGGCCCGTCTATGTCACAATCTTTCAGCCATTTTCTATTGCCATTGCAGCTGCCTTGGGCGTCACATTCCTCGGTGACGCTCTCCGTCTTGGGAGGTATCGAGTTGAACTAGCTAGTGTGAATTTGCTTCTTTATTATGACAGAAAATTCTTGATTAATTTTCCTTTTTTTCATTTTTCTTGTCTTGCTTATGTTGTAGTGTGATTGGAGCAATAACAATATTACTTGGATTTTATGCTGTGATATGGGGAAAAGCGAAAGAAGAACGACTAAGGATTGTGCTAAGAACCCTTTGTTAAGAAGTTACAGAGGTGACAATACATTTGTAGAATAGCATAAGGAGTTGATACACCAGTGTATATGGTTGAAAATAGTTCCAAGCCTATTTATAAGAAACCTTTTCTTTTTTTTCTTTTTTCTTTTTTTTTTTTTTTTGGGTAAATAAGCTTTATTTATAGGAAATCTTGTTCTATTTGGGATGTCCTCACGGGATTCATGTTAGGCTAATTACCACTTTGTCGAATGGTATGGGATAAAGTGCCGTGGGGCTTGGGTTTGAAAGGACGCATGTTTGGTCCCGCATTGTATCTGGAAAAAAAATATATATTCATGTTCAGTGAAACAAAGTGCCTAGAGACAAATGATATTCCCGACAATATGGTATTATATAATTTCATATTTGTGTCCTGTACTATATGGCAAAGATCAGAAGAAGTACATCAACAACCATATTTTAGATGATCTGATTTGACTGAATTTTTGCAATGTCTGATTTGAGCTGTGCACATGGAAATCTACAACTATTAAGAGCCATGTTCAAAGACATGAAGAGGCTGAGGTTCGTCTTTCGTGCTTTTCGTTTCGGTAGTTCACTGCCGTTTCTCATTTTCTTGTAAGAATGAATTTGTTTGTTAGGTGACAGATTGTTGTTGTCGTGACGGCTTTTATATGACGTCTTTTTTACTAGGCTTTTGTCGTTTCTCATGCTCATGTCGGTTTTTTTCTCTCTAATAATATCTTTTTTCAGTTTCTCCTCGTTTATACGTTAATTATGTCATTGTCGTTTTTTTTTTTTTTCGCTTATAGTCCAGAGACAAAGCAACAAGATTTTTTTTTTTTTTTAATTAAGACAGAGCAACATAATTGTTTCATTGTGCGTTGGCTTTTTCTCATAAACTAAAAGATTTTAAAATTAAACCCAGATATATACATAATTAGGTATGTAAATGTTTATCATCTCTTTTGTCAACAAATGTCAACAAATCATAAAGGTTCTCCTTGACTTTCTTCACACTCTTTTCAAATCTAATAATCGATGTATCATGTGCAGAACAGGACTTCCTCCGTTCAGTATCTCTATCATATATATATATATATAATGTGCTAAAAATTCATACACTCGAATTACGAATTATTAATATGTTTTTTCTCCATCAATACATTTTTAATGAATTGTTTTGATGAATACCAAATTTCAAGATCATGAATGATAGTATATGTATCATCAATGTGATTATGTCGATAATTTAACAATGTCGAGTTTCTCTATTTAAAAAGAAAATATATATATAAATATATATATATATATATATAAAATGTTACTCACATTTCTTTAATTGGGGTTTTATGAAAATTCTATGTGTGAAAATTCATTATATAAATGTAATGAATGAATAATCATAATCTTGTAGATTAAATATACTATGCCAAGATTTATCTATTAAATTAAATTTAATAATCCTAATAAAATAAATAAATAAATAAAAAGGTTATTTAGGGGGAGTGCTCGTGCACCCCCCTGCCCAGTGGGTAATTACTCACTGGGTAAGGCAGTGGGCCTAAGCCCACTGCAAGAAGAAGGAAAAAAAAAAAAAAAGATTAAGGGAAGGGGTGCCGTGCACCCCTCCCTTTGTTCAGTGGGCTCAGTGGACAAACGGCCCACTGAACAATGCAAGAAGGCAGTAAGCTGCCTTCCTTCAGCAAGTAATCAGAAAAATAAATAAATAAATAAAATAAAATAAAAATTTTCCAGAAAATAGGTTGGTCAGTAGGGGTGGTTTTTGAGAAGTCAAAATCTAACCCCTAAACAAGCAAAACAAAGATGACAAGATAAGAAAGAAAAGTTGACTACAATGTAAGATGATGGACTACTTGAATGACTACTCACTAAAACCACTTAGAAATGCATGAAAAACCACCAAAACAACTTCTCAACTTGTCTTCTTCAGCTGAGCACGTTTTGAAGAGTTTCAAATCCAAAAAATTCAATTTTGTTAACCCACAATGAGACTTGGTTATAAAATGGCTTTAAGTAAACCAAAAACCACTTTTTTCTCTTTCATAAAAACCGCACAAGCAAAGAAAAGTTTTCTCTCTTCCTCTCTTCATTGTGAACGAAATTTTCAGCTAAGGGAAGCCAAAAATATACTTCATCCCCTTTCACCCACTCCCAAGATTATTTTTACAAGGAGGAAGAGCAATTGCAAGTGTTTTCCAAGGTAAAACCTATACTTTTTCCACTTGTTTTCTAGAAAGGAAAATGATGTTTAAAAATGTTTTTAAAGTGATGTTTTATCTCTATTCTAGCTCCCTACCTCAAGGATCTAAGAGTGGTTCAAAGCCTTCAAGAGGAGCTAAGAACCCCCTACTTTTCTAAAAGGTAAATGATTTGTAAACTAGTGGTTTACCAAGATCTTAATAACTTTCATTTCAAAATGTGTTCTTACAAATAGGAAAATATTGGCATGGTAAATCGTTAAAATGTGGTTTTGCTACCTAATGAGATGATATATGTGCTGGCCATGATTTTAAGGTGGCTAGAAAACATGATTTGTGTATGGAATATGGTGAAAAGTGTATTTATGTGATTTTATGGTTATATAACATGAATGAGTATTGATGTATGAGAATAAGAGATTATAGAATGTTGATATGATATTATGTCCTCTGTTTAATGGAAGCTTGAATGATGAGGAAAATATTTTGACATCACAAATAAGCTAGAATAAGAATTAATGACCATAATATACCAAAAATAACATTTTTGGCATAAATGTCAATAAATTGGAAAATGGTATTTTGAATGGGATTTTCATAATCTTATAGAAGGACAGATTATTACTCTTGACATAAGCCATTAGACGAGCTCAATTTTGATCAGATATAATATATGTCAAAAATGACGATTTTGCCCTCAAGGGGTAAAATCGTAATTTCACCAGTCTAAAGATTTTATTTGAATCTGAAACTTTGCAGTCTTGACTAGAGACTTAAAATAGACCTTGTGTCAAATTTTGGTGATAAACCGATAAGAAATGACCAGAAAACCATTTTTGGGGTCAAAACATAAATATATAAAAGTTTATGGTCAAAAATGTAAATATTAAAAACTTCTTAAAAATGAGTACTGTATAAGGACCTTAAGTATAGAAAACGTTAACCAAAGGGTATTGGGAACTAATTGGGGTTAAGTAAGGACTAAAATGCAAAAATAATTAAATAATGGGTCAAATTATAAAATCTGCTTAGACTATAATTAGACAGCATTTTTGTCACCCTTAAAACATTATATTAAGCTAAATAAATATAAGAAATAATATGGTTTATGTTATAGTCAAATGTACGATCTTAAATGACATATAGGGACTTAAATGTTATACTTTTATTTAATTATGTTTTTAAATGTAATAAGTTACGAAAGCCATTTTAAGAGCTTAAGGGCACTGTAAACGTTATTCGAAGGTTGGGGCAAACTTTGAAAAGCCATTCAATAAGTCTAGATTAAAAAGGATAGGTCTAATGGCAAAATTATAATATTGTCAAACTAAGGGGCAAAATGATAATTTGATGAGGAGAACGTTTTGGACCATAGGTAGAGGTTTTTCTGGACATATAAAACTGTAAGAAAGAGTACTAAAAGTTAAGGTCAAAAGATTTAACAAGTTTAAACTTAAATGAGCTTGAATAACCGAAATATGGGTAAATTGGTAAATTAGTACCCGATGGCTCGGTGGCAAAAAATGAACCTGCCACTAGACTTGTTGAGATGCCGTGTAATTGTTAACTAAAACTTAATAAAGACAAGTATAATGGGCCTTATTAGGTTTATAACAATAATAAGACCCAATTACAAGTAAATGAGTTATAATCGACCCAATAAACCCATAATCCATAAAGATGCCCCAATATGATGTTATAAGAACATGGTGATCCATGGTCACCTAATGGACCTGATTATGAATAAAGGGGAATTAAGTAAAATAATGGATAAGAAATTAAGTGTTAAATAATTAACTCACTAATTGATTAATAATTAATTATTTTAATTAATTAATTATTAATTAAGAAATTAATTTATGATAATAATTAAGGATGAAAAAAAATAGAAATAAATTAATAGTTAAATTGAAATTAATTATTAATAATTAAATAGAAATTAATTATTAATTAAGAGAACTTATGTCCATAATCGATAATGATTCAAAAATCTTACTCTAACTGTCGGATGTCAATTTAAAATTAGGACACCGCATCGACTTGAGGGTAGAGCCAGAAACAATCAACGCGAATATACAGTTATGTGATTTTCTATAAGTACAAACCCACCTACAGCATGAAACAAAATGTTTTTCGTTGTTGATGTTCTACGTTTTCTGTGATTTACCTTGATGAAGTGATGAGCCTATGAGCTATATGTACTGTATTAATTAAGCATTAACGTGCCTAATTTCTCTTGCACTGATATGATTGACATGCCTCACAAATACGTATGCAATAATGATAGATGCATAGTGACATGTAAATTTATACATTGTCACAAATAATAAGAATTAGGCTAACGAAAGATAGGATTAAGTGTCGTACCAACCTTCAACTAGTGAGAAGATATGATAAGAACGAAAGTTATAAGATATGACCTTGGAGGTTGTTGGAGGGTCGCTTCCCTAACTCCCCATTGGTTGCGCGTATATGGGTACGACATAGGGGCCCTTAAGTAGACAAGATATGTAAATAATAAAGCATAATTGAACACACATAGTTCACATGCATTTTTGAACATTCATGATATTACATGTGATGATATGATTTTATGAAAATGATTTGTGAGATATTGTTTGTACTTGCTGAGCGAAAGCTCATCATTGTATGTTCATGCTGTAGGTAACGCGGGTAAGCAGCATGCTACTTAAATGTTTTATGGATTGGCAAAGCTGTGCGGAGTTGACTAAGGACGGGTGTGGGATACCACCACGAATTAAATTTCCGCATTTTAGATTTCTTAAATTAATTTGTATTGACTATATTTATAACTATGTTTTAATATTTTGTACTACTAAATTAGTATGAGTATTTTACAAGAAAAAGACTTTAGACTCTTTCCTTTTAATTTACATAAAGTTATAGCTTTTAAAATATTATCTAAATGTGAATTTGAAAAGGATAATTATAGTTAGGGGTTTTCAATTTCCTCAGTTAAGAGATTTAATAATTCCAACTATTGTAGTATGAATATGATTAAGAAAAAAAATTATGTATTATTTTTAGAACCAAATATAAATAAGTGTTAAGATTAAATTAAATAAGAATAAATAAGTTAGTTAATGGCTCGAAAAGTCGGATCGTTACAATATATTAGGGAAATTTGTCTAAAATGGTACTACTAGAGGTTGTTCAGATAAGAGCAATGTTAAAGGTTCATCTTTAGTGCTTAAGTTTTTTGTTTGGTGTGTTCGTTGGGATTAAACAACTTCAATTATATTTTGTCTTTTTCTTTAAAAGTAAAACTCAGTTTTACTGTTCACATCTTCAACTATAATTTGAAAACTAACTTTTTCTTCAAATTTTAAAAATTTATAACTTCATTATTTTAAATCTAAATGAGATGATTTTTCAAAACAAAATTTATGTTGATATTTTTTCTCCGAACACAATTCAAGTTTTTATATTTTTTAATTTTAAATAATTCATTTTCAACTTAACGTACAATTGTATAACTCTAATGCACCAACCCAAGCGAATTAACCAAACGGGCCCCCTATATGTAGACACATAAATACAAATTCAAAACACCTACACACATTATGATAACTATGAACATTATGATAACTATGAACAATATGATAACTTTCTTGCTTCTGTAATATGTTTGCATGTTGGATTAATTTTATCATAAAATGAAGAAATTAGAATATTATGCTCAATTATACAACAACAAAAAAAAAAAAAAAAAATCACAATATTACTCTCAATCATTAAAAAAAAATTACAATATTATGCATGTCAAGATATAATTATATGATCTGTCCTAATTTTAGAATTGAAAGCTGTTTATAGAAATATTTTTCTTGCGATTGCAATGTAAATTTAGAATTTGCTAAAATTATCAAATATACATAGTCCACATGATTTTTTTTTTTTTTTTTTTTTGAAGCTAGAGATGGAGAGATTCGAATTTACGATAGAGTCATATGTAAAATTAGTATGAAATTATCTCTACAACCACTCTACTCTACCTGTTCAATCATAGAGTCTTTCAATATTTACGGTTTATTAAATATCATGAAGACATGGTTAATGTTTTTTTTTTTTTTGGACGGAAGACATGGCTAATGTTGGACATTTATTAGAAAAACATATACTAGTGGATCGTGTTCAACGTGACGAAAAAAAAAAAAGAAAAAGAAAAAGAAAAAGAAAAACATCACCTTGTTCCATTCTTGCACGTAAGATCAAGTGTGTTTGCTCACGATTTCTTATCTATAAAACATGGACAACTCATTTACCACTTTGGGTGTTTCTCAATATATATTAGTCTTTCACTTGCGTACCAAATTTCCCCCACCTTTTTTTTTTTTTTTTTTTTTGTGTGGCTGGTATTGTGTCGCTTTTTCTATCTAAACTTACGAGATTAGTATAACAGCAGTCATGTTGGGCTCTTGTAAAAGCTCCACAATATTTTTTGTAAATGAAGAACAAAATGCACCTTTTTCAAAAATTTAAAGAGAGAAAGAGAGAGAGAAGTAGAACTTCTGACCTATTAGTCATTACACAACTTCCTATATCATGTTCCATTAAAAAAATATGCTATATTATGATTAACATCATAATTTCTATCAAATTCTAATAGATTTCCATGTTCTAAAAGACGTTTTTAGTAGTTCAGCAAAAAATAAAAATAAAAAAATGACATTTTTAGTACTTTGTAGCTTCTATACCACGCGAATTCAAAAGCTAAAGATATCTCCACTACATATGAAGACACATGAAGTTGACATATGTTGTCCTTTTTTTTTTTCCTCTCCTTTTTGACTGCCCTTCGACTTCGACTTCGATATTAAGTTGAGATGGAAAAGAAGACATGATCAACCATATAACGTGCAGTTAAAATACTAAGCCTCTGTTTGATAAGTTAGTTAGAGATAAAAATTTTAAATTAGAGTTTGTTGACTTTTCATAAACTAAGTATAAATTTTGTTGACTTTTCAAAAAAAGATAAAAATTGAGAAGAAAAAATACAGTTTGGTTGGAGTTAAACTAACTTATCAAACGGAGCATAAAATTACGTACGCTCGTTTAATATCATTAGGTGAAGAGCCACTCATGACCGAATGATGAGGCTTCCACTCTTAGAGGGTGTTTGGTTGGTTAGTTTGAGTTGAAATATTTTAGTTGTAATAGTAAATTTTTTTGAATTTTTAGAAAATACAAAAAACTTTTTGGGAAAAAGACAAAAACTTTTTGAGAAAAAGACAAAAAAAGTTTGAGTTGAGTTGGATTGAACCAACCAACCAAACGGACCCTTAGTTGAAATTTTATTTTATTTTTTCAATTTTACCTCTAAAGATTTCACAAATTTGGGTATAAAGATTTCACAATTTTATTTTTATTTTACAGGCTCTATGAATTCATAGTAATAATACGACATCTATGTAAATCATTCCTTTTGTTTTTTGTCCAAACAATTTTCTGTCTTCTTTGTTTCCGTATTTTTCTTCAACACAGAATGCTTGTTGAAAACCTCGCAAGAAAAGTTTAAACAAGAAAAAAGAGTGCATGATAACAAAACTATCCAAAAAAAACTCTCAAATAGTACTTGAAACAATAATGCGACGACTTGAGAATTTCCTTGTTGACTAAAGTATATGATAAGGAAATAAGAAAATTTAAAAAAGATAGATCAATAGAGCAAAACCTAAAAAGTCCTAAATGAATTACTAGGAGTCCTATAACTAAGAAACGTTACCAAAAGAATCAAGATTACGTTCAAGAAAAGAACATGATCTTTTTTTTCTTTTCCCTTTTGGTACATTGGTAATAACACGAACCATTAGTATATAACCAACGTTCCAAATTGAATTCTTGATACCAAAAAAAAAAAAAAATCCGTTACAAATTGTTCTACAACAATTAAAAAGAAAAAGAGGAAGCTGCACAGAAAATTAGAGTTTCCGCAGTCGGTCTCTGCGACATGGCAAGCTGGATTTGTAGCAGAGATGCTCTGGCATTAACAACCATGGCCGTCGTACAGTTCTCCGCAGTGGGCATGAATACGTTATACAAAGCAGCCAATTTGAAAGGGTTGAGCTACTTTGTTTACTTCTCTTATTCTTGTGCTTTAGGCACTTTTCTTCTTCTCTGCATTTGGTCCGTCTTTTCCAGGTCATGTTGATAACACTTTCTCTCTCTCTCTCTCTCTCTATATCTCCTTTCTTACACTAGAAGAAAACTCTTCTACATTTTTACCACCCTGTTCTGAAACTTTGAAATGTCATATTTGAGCTCTACAGAAAGAAATTGGATTCGCTCACGCCGTCTGTCCTCTACAGAATTATCCTTCTTTCACTCATTAGGTATGAAAAAAATAAAAATAAAAACGTTCTCACATATAACTTTTTCGGGCTCGGTTTGACCCCCCAAAAAAAAGGGCAAAAAGTAAGAACAGAGGACTCTGGGTTTTTTTTTTAGATATATTTTTACAAGAGAATTGATCATGTCTTGGAAGCTAGTTTTTTTGCAAGGATTTGTGGATTCAAAGGCTTAGAATATAGTTCGCCGACTCTGTCTTCCGCGATCGGCACTCTTACTCCGGCGTTTACTTTCATTCTCGCCGTTATATTCAGGTTTTTTTTTTTTCTTTTTCTTTTTCTGCCTCTTTTAAGTTTCCTTATCCTTTTAACTGCTTTTTCTCCAAAGAGCACGAAAATACTCCCAAGACATGTTGTCCTCATAATAGTGTGTTCTTTCTGTTACCTCTTCGAGGTGTTTAAAGGATGGAAAAGGTCGACGGGAGAATCGCAAGCACTAGAGCGAAAGCCATCGGAACTGCAGTTTCAGTATCAGGCGCATTGTTAGCAGTTCTCTACAAGGGCCCAGAGATTATATCTCCCCGATCTGCAGTAGCTCCAGTCCTTTCTTTTCCGCACCCTCTCCAAACCTCGACGACAAATTGGGCGCTCGGCGGCGGTTTACTCACTGTCGAAAACCTTCTAAACTCAAGCGCTTTTATTCTTATGGTAAATAAAGCACCCGCGCATGACTTTATCCTGGTTTATATTACCCGACAAAGGGATTTAACCAGGCATTCCTCCTTTCACAGAGACATATCGTGATGATGTACCCGAATTTGCTGACTATGTCGTTCCTTAACAACCTATTTGTGACAATCATTACCATACCTGTAAGCTTTCTGGTCGAGTCAGACATGAGTGCTTGGAGACTGAGGCAAGATATTACATTAATCGCCGTTATATTCTCGGTAAGAAATCAATTTTCATTTAGCATAACATGTTATACAAAGGGGTGTTGCGACATTTTTTTTTTTTTTAATGCACCAGGGATTCTTTGGTTCAGCTTTCATCTCTACCGTTCACACTTTGTGCTCGTTCTTGAAAGGGCCTCTCTATATAGCAATCTTCGCACCAGTTTCGATTGTCGTCGCTGCTGCTGCGAGTGTCATATTCCTTGGCGATGCTCTCTATCTTGGGAGGTATATATTTATATATATATATATAGACATATATATATAGACACACACACACATACACGAAGTTGAATCTTTTAGAATTTAATTCAACTTCGCGTTGCGCGCTTCTTGTTGATCTTTATAGTTCTTGATTGCAGTGTGATTGGAGCGGTTATACTTTTACTCGGGTTTTATGCTGTGCTATGGGGAAAAGCCAAAGAAGAAAAGAGTATGGACTGCACGGGCTCTGATATATCGGGAGAGGCTTCTGATGGGAAGACGCCACTGTTACGAAGTCCTAGTCAGGAAAATGTCTAGAACAACGTGTGGACATAAGTCATGTACTAGGTTTTATTTTTAAGAGATTGGTTCATAAGATTGAAGTTCTAAAAAGGATACTTGTTTACATTCATCAGAGAATTATATATACATATATATATATATATCAATAAAGATTTGTTGCAAATTTTAGTTATGGAGGTTTGAAACATGTATGAGATACGTTTAAATTTTCTCTCTTTCGATTGATATTGTTTTCTACGTTGATTGAAAATTGCTTTCAAAATATGACAAACTGTGAATTCATTAAGAAAAAGAACGCGGTTTTCTGAAGAAAAAAAATATTTTTTTAGGAAGAAACACCTTTCTATTTAAATTAATTTCTTTAAAAAAATTAGATAATTTAGAACACTAATATTATACATTTACTGCCTCACTGCCCACACCATGCAACATGCGTGCAAGCAAAGAAAACCCTTAATTGATAGTAGCCGCTTATCTAGTATCAAAACTCTTTGCTACTTATCGACAATGTGGGACAAATGAGACTTGGTAGCCCTTTTCATTTCACTGGCATTATTCGACTGTCAGCATTCGATACTTTAAATAGAAACAACCCAAATAAATAATAACAAGAAGTGGTTTATTAATGCCACCTCTAGTTTACATTACTCTACATTCTGGCTTAAACCACACGACATTTAAATTTTAAACTTTAATTTACTTGTTACATCCTCTTATTATTCTTTAAAAAAAAAAAAAAAAAAAAAGTCCCTAACTAGAACTAAAGTATTATTTTTTTCTCATTTTTTTCACCCACAAAACAAATTAAAAAAACCCCCAATTTTCATAGTAAAACTCCTTTTTTTTTTTTTTTTTTTTTACATTTTTTCTTCTACAATTTATTTTGTGTATCTCATAGAAAAAAAAAATGATGGAATTAAATATTGCAAGCTTTGGTTCTGTTCCTTTAACTTTCTCCTGCGGAGACTGAGATAGGTGCTTGCTTTGAAAAAACAATTAGTCATGGTGATTAAAAAGTAGGTGCATTTTTTCTTATTAAAATAATTAGAAAAAGTAGCTAGCAGGTGTATTTCTGATACTTTCAATATTTCTCACCTAAGGTGCTGTATATCTTAGATAACTTGTAAGTCAAAAAAGTCGTTGTGGGAAATATTTTTTTAATTTAAAAAATATTATTTTGAAAATTGGAATATCGTTATTATTATTATTATTTTATTGCTGAAATTGAAATCTTGTTACTAGTTTTACGTGTAATCTTTCTTTCAATTTATGAACGAAAAATTATCTCTTGGTTTTCGATTTAGTAAGATATTTAGAATCATCTTTTTAGAGTTGGTGCTTATTATGTATTTGCATATAAAAAAGGTATAATTATATATATTTTTTTAAATTACTTGGGTGAGATGTGTAAATAAATTTTTTTTTTAAACATTTCGTGCTCAAAATTATTTTATTTTCCTTCAAAAAAATTATTTTATTTCTGAATAATTTGGTAAAATAATTCATTAAAAAAAGGTGTAAGAAAAGTATATTGAGATGCCAATAAATCTTTCATAATAAAAGTGAAACTTAAAACGATAAAAGCAAGCAGAGTTTTGGGACCCAAATAAACAAACTTCCAACCTTGACTTGTCATCACACATCAGTGCCCCTTAACAGTAGAATTCTCCAAGTACATAGTTCCTTTATCTAAACATCTCAGATCCAATGTACAGCAATTAAAAAAAAATTAATAAAAAATAAAAATAAAAAAACACCCAAAGTCGAAAATGACTTACGGTGTCTTATATGTAAGAGGGTGTTTGAAAAGAAAGACTTGTTATTAAGTGAGTTTGTTTGAAAAAGTTAATGACACACGTCAAAAGAACAAGCTAGCATTTGAAAAAGTTTTTGTATTTAGCACTCCTCTAACTGTATACGAAACTATCAAAAGGTACTTCTATAAAATCCTTTAACCATATTAAATGGACTGATCCGATACCTCAGTCAGACCGTCCAAAGTGAGAGCCATGGCATGGAGATGTTTTATTTTCCATGTGACTATAGATTAAAAAAAAAATACTCATTTTCATTTTTATTTTTATTTTTTATCTTTATTGTTAGGGTCTTTCTTTTCTCATTTAAAGTCGTGAGAACGAAGAGAGAAGAAGAGAGAAAATGAGATTAAGGTTTCATATTGTTACAATTGCAAAGAAAAATATATCAACTCTGAAATAATAAAATTACAAGACAAACCCATTTATAATATCAAACTTAACAAAGATATAAACTTAATTCTAAATATTCTAAACAATCCACCTCAAAAAAAAATCTAAATAAAATAAATCTGAAGTCAAAATCAAATATTAAGGATGTAAAGTATATCCTAATAATGATCTAAATATAAGTAATTCTAAAAAAACATGAGGTTTCTTTAATAAAAAATTTAATTAAACGGGATGTTTTAAACGTAAAATAAATAGACCCCACTCTTCATCTGAGTATTTAAATATTAAAAATAAAATAAAATAAAATAAAACTCACATAATTTAAAATCCGAACTCATAAAATTGAAATAAATCCTTTTTGTTATAAGGGGAAAAAAAATGTAAATTGTTAGATTAGTCTCTGAACTTTTAAGTAGGTGAGAGTTTAGTCATAAACTTTATTTTTTGGTAAAATAACCCTGAACTTTTAAGTATGTGAGATTTTGGTCCCTAATCTATTTTTTGTTGTTAAAATACTCCTAAAATCTTAAAAAAATGTGTGTTTTGATCCTCATGTTAATTTTGGACTAAGGTGGGGGTATGACAATGGCGTAACATCAATGGGGGAGGTCACCTTAGCTAGCAGAGTACGACGACAGATATTTATTTTGAACAAAAGTATTCTGTCACCCTAAAAATTAAATAAGCTCAAAGCAATACCCAACAAAAACCATCTTTATAAATTGAAAAAAAAAAAAAAAAAAAAAAACTTACAAATTTTTAAAAACCAGAAAAAAAAATTTAAATGGTAAAGAGAGAAATAAAAATGTTGTTTATTGTAAATAGAAAAATCAGTTTAAAATAAACAGCAATAAATAAAAACCATTTTTTATTTGTCTATTTTTGAAATTTTATTTTTTCCTGATTACTTATGATTTGGTGTTTTTATTTTTTAATTCACAAAAGATTATTTTTTGTTAGAGATTTTTGAATTTATTAAATTTTTAGGGTAACGTAGTACTTTTGTTCAAAAAATTAAGTCTTTTGTCATTTTCTACGAGTTGAGACGACCTCCTCCATCAATGTTACTCCACCATAAACCACCCTCCTTTTAAAAATTAATGGAAGAATCAAAATACATCTCGTTTAAGAGTTGCGGGGTATTTATGCTTTTAAATGACGAAATTAGTCATAGAGGACTGGAGAACATCATGTTGAACGCATGCAGGTTGAGTTTTGAATTGTAAACGATGGATTCAGGTATCGAGTTCTTGATTTTTGTTACCCATATAGTTTTTAATTCACAAATTAATTAACATATTTTAAGGTAATTAATTACGTACTTGAATTTTTTTTTTGGTCCATCTTTTGTAGATTGGTATTGGTTTCCAAAGCACTTTTTAGACTCAATTTTGAAGGATTTAAAGTAATCAAAAGATTACGTAGAATTTGGTCTTGTTTGTGGTTCATGGCACTCTGGAGTTAGGGGTGGCAATTCGTATCGTGCTAGAGCCGTGTCGAATTTTTTCTTCCCAACCCGAACAACCCGTGACACGAAAACGACACGAAACCGCGACACGAACACGACACGAACCCGTAACGATTAACACGACATGAACTGAACTTGACCCGTGACATGAAATTGACCCGCGATACGAAATTGACTCGCGACACGAAATTGACACGACATTGACATGAAAAAAAAAAAAAAAAGGTCGTGTTCGGGTTCTACGGGTCCAACCCGAACACGACCCGTTTTTTTCCCTTGTCAATTTCGGATGACCCGAATTTGACCCGCTCCCTATTTTTTCCCAACCCGAACCCGTGAAATTCATGTCGTTTTCGAGTCGTATCGTCGTATCGCGACCCGTATTGCCACCCCTATCTGTAGCTATAGCTAAAGATAATCAGAGTGAACTTGTAAAGAATCTGAAACATCATGAAGTTCCACTGGTTTTGGTTCCAAGTAAAAATTATATAAAAAAAAAAAAAAAAAAAGGTCGTACATGGAGCTAATATAATGTCTTAGAGAAGAAGTACTTGTTACTTCCTTGATATGAGAGAAGTTTTGGTGGCTTCTCTGAAGGATGGTTAGTAACTATTGACGAGAAATTTGCATTAACACTCTACAAACCTTTTATGATTAGTGAGGGAAAGGATGCAAGTATTCACCTTCCTCCCATGTTTCCTCAAGAAGATAATGAAGGAATACAGGATCCGAATATGTACCGTGAACATTATGTTTTTTAAAGTTGTGACATATATACCCGATCCTATAGTTTCAATTTTGAGAAGCTTACCCTGGATTGAGATGAAAAGTTTAGGTGATAACGCTATGTTTTTAGGTGATAATAGCTCTATATCTATCTTGGCTTCTAATTTTCCCGGATGTCAACGGAATATCATATAACTTTACGCATGACAAGGATGACGTATCTCTTTCTAAGCGAGGGCACAATCTTCAAAGTGGAAGGATCACAAGTTTCGGCCGCGATGGGGAAATTTTCGCCCAAAATGCATCCAAGAGGACCAATTTTCATCTTACCAGCACACAATACATCCTAAGAAATAACCGCCAAACAAAAAAGGACTGTTCCAATACGGTAATTTAATATGTGTCTACTTCCTCTTTAATTATTTAACTATTTGGATAATTCTAAATAATGGAATAGATTTTGCTAATTTTACAGTTCTAATACCGTCCCCACCTTCGTCATGGTTCCTAACTTTCAAACCCAACGAACCAGGAAAAGTTCAAGTTTACCCCACTCTATACATGAACCTGCAAGGTAATCGGATTTACAAGTAAAAATTTTCATCTTTAGCCATCTAACATTTGAATAACTTTGGCCTCTATGTGATTTACAAGCATGTGTATTTTGATGTTTGATGTTTAACATAACTGATGCCTAATTCATTTTTGGAAAAAGAAAAGGATGTATATAATAAAACAAAATAAAATCCTTCCAAAAAAAAAAAAACAGAAAGAAATATACCGCATATCTATCAAGTACGTGATCAACAGATGATGATCAAAGAAACCAGTGGACACATCCTCTTATATATAGTACTCAGTAATACACACATATGTTAAGGGTAAAAAGAAACTCAAATCTTATATCTAAAACATATAACAATGATAACAGACATATAAGGGTATTAAGTCACTCTACTTAACAAGTTGACATTTTAAGATAGAAGCCTAATTCTTTATCAGTCTCAAATTCTTTCTTTCTCTCTCTAACTTTCACAATATATAGATATATATATATAGAGAGAGAGTATATATTAATTTATGTGTGTGTAGGACTAGAACTGATTGATGGCATAAATGTTGAAGGGGCTAATCATGAAGTGGTGGGAGGAGGGACAACGAGTAGAGAAATGATTGGCCTGATGATCATCATCATCAAATTCCATCTTGATCATCGTATTGTAGAAGATGTGGACACTGCAGGGAAGCGCGAGAGGGCCCACTTGGTTTCTGTGGCCATACTCCTTCTCGGCTTCTTCAACCAGCTTCTTGAATAGAGGATGCTTTGTGTACTTGGTTTTTATCACGAACCTCTGTTTATGAGCTCCCACGCACACCCACAAGTAACCTGCCGGCGCTGTTTGTCCACCACGACGACGTCGTTTCCTTGCTTCTCTCTTCTCCATTTTCTGCTCTTCCTTTGGGTTTGAAGGAGCATGCATATGTATATACATATACACATATATATATAGAGGTTTGCCACTTGGGTTCCAACGTCATGGCTACCATTTGTCAACTTTTCTTTTTTAATGCATTCCTATTTGTTAATGTTTGCTTATGGTGACATATATATACATATATGTAGAAATATGTAACTTATTAGCAAATAACACAAGCTTACTATATATAATTGTTTTTGTATCATTTAATTGGGTATGAAAAAATGTCTATGGAGAGCTCCCGTTGACTTCATTATTTTGCGTATTATTTAAAGAAGGTTATGCATTCAAGCAATTATTGACATTCATTTATGAAAACAAGTAATTAAAGGAAGAATGACGCTTATTACGACTAATTTTAATTTTTCTATTCAAACATTAAAATCTGCTCGTTAATTGGTTTGTGTACAAAGAATTGATGGTACAACACGCAAGGTAGACGACTAATTATACTATAAATAATGTATCATACAGAAAAGAACATTAGTAAATATTATAATTGAAGATCTTGTGTTTCTTCATTTGTAAATTAGTAACATGTCGTCCCTAAATGGTTTTAAAAAAATAAAAAAAAATAAAAAAAAAAAACCGGATAATTTTACAAATCTACCTAAACTATATACCATATTTTCACTTTGTTATCTGAATTTCAAAATCATTCAATATGCCTCCTATATATACAATACCTTTCAAACCTATATATGTGAATCAATATAATTTGATACCAATCATATTAGTTAAAAAAAACAAAAAACAAAAAACAAAAAAAAAAAAAAACAAGAAATGGCCCGCTTAGATATTACAACAAAACACACAAAGAATAATCATTCTTTTATTTGGTAATTGTGTTGAAAGAATTAGTTATATACCCTGCAAGGTACAAATATTAAAAACATAATCTATACAGAAAAGAACATTAAATAATTGATTATCTCCAATTGTTTCTTCAATCGAGTGATTACTTCTATAAACAACTATCTGGTAGAACCTTGCCGAAAGACTTTCCATCGGCATTGGAACATGAGGATTGAGCAGCTTGATTATTGTAAGTAAGATTCACGTCCTCAAGTCTAATCCCCTTGCATGGATTTCTTGCACTACACTCAAATTTCATAGCAACTGCCGTGGCCGATGTACCTTTGAATCTCCCGATATACTACGTCGCTAATTTGTACGCCCGATACCTATACACGTATTCAAACATGACATGATCAGTTGAAAGGAGCTTGATGATATTTTCCACCATATTTTATGATTTTGGCTATCTTTTTCCATTCTATGAAAGAGTAGAGAAAAAAAGATATCTAACCGGATCAGGGCAATTAATGTTGTGTGGGCAATAATTTTGGTCTATAATAATGGGATTTTGGACATTCTGCATGAGGACGTTGAGGAACTGGACCCCCTGGACAATCCTTTGCTGGGTTTAGCCCATGATTTTATTCTTAATCCATTTTGAGTGCCTGTGAAAACAGCCTTCTTAACTGTCACATTTTTTACCCCTTCTTCTACCAAGTCTTTGCCTAGGCTCCCTATGCTGCAACCAATTACAAACAAGTTAATTTACATAAGCCAAATGTTTATAATCAGAAAATATACATAAGGAAAAAAAAAAAAAAAAAAGTGTTTACCTAATGCCGTGGCCAGGACCACATGGCATGCGTTCAATCCACAAAATTTGGGTGCCGGGGCCGATGGAGACGCAATCATCCCCAGTTCTAACGGTGGAGTTGAAGATCGCGACGTTTCGTGATTGTTGAACGTGGATGCCATCAGTGTTTGGGCTCTGGCCGTCAGCCATCACCTTCACACCTCGCATCTCCACATTCTGACAATGATTTACTACAATGTGGAACATCTGGCTGTTTAACGACAATAAGCCGATGACTTTAATGTTGCTGGAGTACGTAATGCTCAGTGTCTGCAAATTAAAATGAAAAAGTGATGATCATTATTAATGCATAAGTTAAATTTTGTGTGGTAATTAGAACAAGCAAAGAGCTAAACTTTGTGTGTTCGTATACTAACCGTGGCTCCATTAGGACAATTGTTGGTTGCAGTGCCTTTGCAAGCCCACAAGGCAGGTCCTCTGGCGTCGAGAGACCCTCCAACGATATCAAGACCGCTAACTCCTTGGAAGTCGATCCAGTTATCGGCGGCCCCCAAGACTTGGTAATCGAGGGGGGCGACCAGAGTGCCGTCGATTCGGAAAGTGATGTGGGGGCTTTTGCAGGGGCCATTGAAGGACAGAGGGAGAAGCAAATACCGACCTTTGGGCACGAATATGCGGGTGGGAACGACAGAAGCACAGGCTGCAGCCCATGCATTGAGGAAGGCTTGGGTGGAGTCTTTAACGCCATTGGGTTTGGCCCCAAAGCTCACCACATTGTAAGTTGTAGTTGTAGTAGTACTAGTTGCAGCAGAACAGAATTTGGTTGAGTTATTGACACATAGAATAGACACCAGTACTAGTAGTGGGCAAAGAAAAAAGCAAGCAAACTTGGCCTTTTTTTTTTTTTTGTTGGGTCGCCAAATTTATAGTTACTAGGACTTTGGGATTATATATGATCTTTAATTTTTGGTTGTGAAAAGTGTACAGTGGCTTATGTGTACATATATATACATATATATAGAAAGAGAGAGAGAGAGTGATGTAACGATGTCGGGAGAAGTTGAAGAGTCTTTAAGTACATATATAGTAGGACAAATGAAGGGGTGCGTATAGGTGAAGGAATATATATATATATATATATATATTAATTTTATAAATTGGAAAATAAAGTTTGAGGTTGAAGAAAGTTTGGGCATTAGAACGAGGCACTGCGAATATTAATACATGCATATGTACGGATATCTAAAAGAAGAAAACCAACGGCCGTGCATTATTTTTTACGTTTCTTTGAAGTGCTAATTAATTAACTTGTACAATCTCTTGACTGCGAGAGCCATAGCTTCCGTTTTTCATTTCATTTACATATATTTTTTTCCATTCTTATTACCTTTAAATATTTTATTAAAACAAATAATCCATTATGTTCATGCATGTTTCCCACGGCTAGAGTACTTCCAATTTTTTTTGGATTAAACCAGGCCGATTGCTTAGTACTGTTTAATAAAGTACAAATACAAATAATCCATTATGTTCATGCATGTTTCCCACGGCTAGAGTACTTCCAATTTTTTTTTTGGATTAAACCAGGCCGATTGCTTAGTACTGTTTAATAAAGTACAAATACAAATAATCCATTATGTTCATGCATGTTTCCCACGGCTAGAGTACTTCCAATATTTTTTTTGGATTAAACCAGGCCGATGCTTAGTACTGTTTAATAAAGTACATTTAACATATTGAAAAGCAATTCACGATGTTAATCTCTTTCATATTAACATGATGAGGGCTAAATACAGACTCTTTTTCAAAATCTCTTTCAGAAGCAAAGGCTTTTTTCTCTTTTTTTTTTTTACTTATCAGCCTAGTTTTATCACAACAACTAATTTAATAACAACTCATCTTTCAATGATTATTATAGAATTGCCAACTTCATTCTTCACTATAACCATGTATGAAAAAAAAAAAAAAACCATAAGATCTTTCTATTTGGATGTAGATAAAAATATTTCTTTCCCGTGATTAAAATAATGAGTGGTGAGGAAAGATGTAATTTCACTGGCAAGTGCTAGAAACAAATATGTAAACTAGGAAGATCTCTAATGGATGAAATAATAAGATTTTAAAATATTTAAAGTAAATGACAAATTTACTAAGTATATTTTTTACTTACGTACAGTAATTACTTTAATTAATAAACAATTTACTTTTAATAAATAAATTATTTTACATTTTAAAAAAATTTATTTACCATAATTTGTATTTAATTAAATTTTTTTAAAATATGCTATTTATATTAATCATGCATTTACTGTAAAAATGATATTTTATTTCTTTCTTTCAAAGTTTAATAATAAATTGAAATAAGATATCATAACACGGTAATAAACAGTACGTACGTAGTGGTTAAACTAGAGACCGTGAGAATTTATATTTTTGTCGTCTACTACCATTAGCGAATAAAGTAAATTCTGAAGTAGGATAAAATGTTAACCAGTCGCTTTTTAAAGTAAATTTTCATTTCCTTATTTAGTTGTTTTCTCATTGATATTTTCATAGGATTTTCTATTTTTCCTTAAAAAATTCCAATTATATATAATTAAAAAATAGCTCGAAAACGTTGGCACAATCTCCTTCAAAGAGAACTCGCAAATTTCTTTAATTTTGATATTAATATTTCAAAAGTAACTCTAGCTTTCATTCGATTCTTTCTTCAACATTTCATTAACTATGGGTGTTCGTAATTGAAAATTTCCACAAGAGGTGCAAGAACATGTTGTTTTACTTTCAATAAAAGAACAAGCAGTAGTCAGAAAGGTCTTCGTCCCGATGCTTTCCACAACCCCAAGCTATCTTCTCCATTGCCATCCATAGCAATGGAAGGTCAAATATCGAACCCTAATTTTCGTCCAGCTTTCTTTTTCTTTTTCTTTTGTCCTTTCTTGAAATATCGAGCTTGGTTCTGTTATGTATTTTTAGTGCAAATAATTTACCATCTCATTAATTTGCCACGTCATATAACAATTCTTTTTTTCCTTTTTTTGTATATGTATATAGGTCCTTTGCCATTCATATAATTAGCAGGTAAAAAAGAATATATTGCCACCAATTAATTACAATAAATCACTCTATTTTAGAATTTTTATTATTTGGTATGGGTCAAAAGAATTGATGATATACAAGTATACAACACGCAAGGTACCAATTGTACAAAATAATATAATCTGTACATAAAAGAGCATTATTAAATAATTAAATGATGATCTACCATTGTTTCTTCAATCGAGTGATTACTTCAATAAACAACTATCCGGTAGAACCTTGCCAAAAGAATTTCCATTTGCATTGGAACAGGAGGATTGAGCAGCTTGATTATTGTAAGTAAGATTCACGTCCTCAAGTCTAATCCCCTTGCATGGATTTCTTGCACTACACTCAAATTTCATAGCAACCGCCGTGGCCGATGTACCTTTGATGTCCCGATATACTACGTCGCTAATTTGTACACCCGATACCTACACAAATATTCAAACATAATAATCAGTTAAAAGGAACTTGATGATTTTAACCATATTTTATTATATATAATTTGGATTTCTTGTTCCCTTATTATGGAAGAGTAGAGAAATAAGATATCCAACCTGATCAGGGCAATTAATGTTGTGTGGGCAATAATTTTGGTCTATAATAATGGGATTTTGGACATTCTGCATGAGGATGTTGAGGAACTGGACCCCCTGGACAAATCCTTTGCTAGGTTTAGCCCATGATTTTATTCTTAATCCATTTTGAGTGCCTGTGAAAACAGCCTTCTTAACGGTTACATTTTTTACTCCTTCTTCATCCAGGTCCTTGGCTAGGCTCCCTATGCTGCAATCAGTTACATACAAGATTCTTATGTAAGCCAAAACATCCATTACGTATTTTACTCTTGGTTAATATAATTCAACTAGATGAGGGGAAAAAAAAAATTAGTTTACCTAATGCCATGGCCAGGACCACATGACATGCGTTCAATCCACAAATTTTGGGTGCCGGGGCCGATGGAGACGCAATCATCCCCGGTTCTAACGGTGGAGTTGAAGATCGCAATGTTTCGTGATTGTTGCACGTGGATGCCATCAGTGTTTGGGCTCTCGCCGTCAGCCATCACCTTCACACCTCGCATCTCCACATTCTGACAATGATTTACTACAATGTGGAACATCTGGCTGTTTAATGACAATAAGCCGATGACTTTGATGTTGTTGGAGTATGTAATGCTCAGTGTCTGCAAATTAAAATGGCAAACTGATCATTAATAAATGAACAAGTTAAAATTTGTGTGGTAATTAGAACAAGAAATAAAGGGCTAAAATTTTGTGTGTTTATATACTAACCGTGGCTCCATTGGGACAATTGTTGGCTGCAGTGGCTTTGCAAGCCCACAAGGCAGGTCCTCTGGCGTCGAGAGACCCTCCAACGATATCAAGACCGCTAACTCCTTGGAAGTCGATCCAGTTATCGGCGGCCCCCAAGACTCGGTAATCGAGGGGGGCGACCAGAGTGCCGTCGATTCGGAAAGTGATGTGGGGACTTTTGCAGGGGCCATTGAAGGACAGAGGGCGGAGCAAATACCGACCTTTGGTGACGAATATGCGGGTGGGACCAACAGAAGCACAGGCTGCAGCCCATGCATTGAGGAAGGCTTGGGTGGAGTCTTTAACTCCATTGGGTTTAGCCCCAAAGCTCACAACATTGTAAGTTGTAGTTGTAGTAGTTGCAGCATCACAGAATTTGGTCGAGGAATTAACACATAGAATAGACACCATTACTACTAGTAATTGGCAAAGAAATAATAAGCTCCCAAACTTGGCCATTGTTTTCTATTGGCACGCCAACTATATATTTATCTAGGACTTTGGGACTATATATGATTTATAATATTTGGTCTTGTGAAAAATACAGTGGTTTATATAATATGTATAGATATATATATATATATATATGTATGTAGTGATGTAGACGATGTTGGGAGAAGATGAAGAGAGTCGAGTATATATATGACAGGACATATGAAGGGGTGCTTATCATCGGTGAAGGAGTATATTAATTTTATAAAATTGAAAAAAACATAGTTTGGGGTTGAAGAAAGTGACATCAAATACATGCATATGTACGGATATCCAAAAGAAGAAACCTACGTCGTGCATTATTTTTTACGTTTCTTTCCAAATGCTCATTAACTTGTACAATCTCTTTGGCTGCGCAAGCTATAGCTTGCATTTTTTATTTCATTTACATATTTTTTTTCTTTTCTTATTACCTCTAAAACATTTATTAAATAATTAAATAAATCCATTAAGTTCATGCATGTTTCCCACGGCTAGAGTAACTTCAATCTTTTTTATTATTATTATTATTAAACTATTAGCCACACAATATTAGTACATTACCTAATAGCGGACATATCCATTGTGTTCTGATAGCCGATTGCTTAGTACTGTTTAATAAATTAGAACATTTAACATTGTGAAAAGCATTTCGTGATATTAACGTTTTCATATTGTAAAAGTGAGTGATACTGGTCTCCTTTTTTTTTTTTTTTTTTTTTTAAATCAGCCTAGTTTTATCATACGAACTAATCTAATAATAAGTCACATACGAACTAATCTAATAATAAGTCATCTTTCAATGATTATTATACAAATTAAATTGTCACGCATTCTTTATTCACTAACTATTATTTACCAAAAAAAAAAACCAACAAGATTCGATTTCACTACTTCATTTTGCTTTTTTTTTTTTTTTTTTTTTTTTTCTTTCTTAATCCATCTATTTTAAAACTATTTTCTCTGTTTAGTTGCCTATATTACCCCTGATAATGCATGGTTTATCATAGGTTGCTTTTTTTTACTTGTTATTGTTTTGTTTTCTTCACTTCATTTTAGTTTTTTTTTCTTTATGCATTTTAGTTTTTTACACCCTTTTTTTTCTTTTGTTTTAACAAAAATTTCACTTTTTTTTTTTTTTAAAAATAATTGTCAGTGAGTATTCATCAAATCCCTGAATCCACTTAATTCTTTCAATCCAATTTATCCATTGCATTGGATTGGATTGGGAGACTATTTGCAGATTGACTATTTCTAAATTTGTAAAATCTGCGAATCCGAACCATACATGTATCTAAATATATAATTTTGATAGGAAGTAATATTGATGAGTGATGAATATTTTATTTTGACTTTATAATTGATGTTTGTTTGTTGTAATGCTTCAATTTGGTTTATTATCAAAAACTTGAATTTGATTGTATCAAGACAAGTTGTATTTTATGAACTATTTTATACTTTCGCATGTTTTATTTTAATTTCAAGAGGCTACTGATTGAATTCATGAATCTAATTCGTGACTGTAACAATTATCAATCCCTTCAAGAAAATAGTAAGCTGTGCAGTCTCATATCACTTGGGGATAAATATATATATGATGGTTCATAAGTAAAAAGACCACATTCTAATGGTGAGGTCTTTTGGCGTAAGCCCAAAAGCAAAACCGTGAGAGCACGAGGCCTAAAGCGGACAATATCATATCAAAAGGAGGCATAGGTCATTACATATGGTATCAGAGCGTATACCCAACAAAAGTATGGCCAACGAGGACATTGGGCCCCAAAAAGATGGGTGATTGTGACAGTCATCAATCCCTACAAGGAAAGGTAAGCTGTGCAGTCTCACATCGCTTGAGGTTAAATACATGTGATAGTTCATAAGTAAAGAAACCACCTCCTAATAGTATGAGGCCTTTTGGGGTGAGCCCAAGAGTAAAACCGTGTGGGCACGAGTCTCAAAACAGACAATATCATACCAAATGGTGGCGTGGGTCATTAGAGTGACACCCGATCGATATGCTAATGGACTGGATTAAGGATCTAACAGATTGATAATGGATTGTGATTTTCACAATCTAAAAATTACAAAATAGACTAGAGATTGAGACATTACAATATTATCCAATCCGTGAACACCCCTATGCAAATCTATCAATTAAAAATAAGATTTCCCTGAATTTTTTCTTCGGTTAAAATATCCTTTTGTGATTGCTTCATTTTTACTGGAGGAATGAATACATGATATTTGACGTGTAATATCTGTGAAAAGTCCTTTCCTTTGAGTCATGAGTGTCTTGTCTTGTAAATAGAGTCAAACCAATTAAAGGCCGCTCATACTTAAAGTTTTTCTATACATGATATGTATCTATGTATATTTATTACTTATTAAAAAAATTGATAAATTTTACTAATAAATTTTACTTTGATTAAAGAACAATACTAAGAAACATCATTGATATTTAACATCACTCATTAATAGAGGGTGGATCCCATAATATGGGGCCTACCAGTGAAAATCCACTTCTCAATGTACTGATATTTTAAAACATTTTTCTTGCTTAAATTAGGCATCAATTTACTGATATATATTAAATTAGGCATCAATATATATATTTAACTCTTCACTGGTGTGGCAATTCATATCTTGAGCGACGTGAGGTAAATTAGGCTAAGAAAAGAAAGTATGTTGGAAAAAGCGAGGGTGGAATTACTTTTGCAAATAAAATGTAAAATAACGATTCAGTAATAAAATGAGGTTGATAAGTGACAAGAAAAAAAGACTAAAGTCTGAGAAAGTGTCTGAGTTTAGCATTCCTCATTTATATATGAATATGTTTTGTTATTTTCCTCATTTTACAGTAATTAACTTGCCATGCAGGTTGATCACTTATTATCGCTTTACAGGATAATTTAGAGAACATTTGCTAGTTGATAAATAATTTAGATCGTTTGAGTGGAACCACCTAGTTGTGATGCCCGTCCTTGATATGCTATTTAACTTCTCTCTTCTCATAATTTAAATAATATATATATATATATATATATTCTTTCACATTCATATAATTCGCAAGTTAAAAAGAAAATGCCACAAATTAATTACAACAAATCACTCTATTTTAGAATTTTTATTATTTGGTTTGTGTCAAAAGAATTGATGATATACAACACTCACGATGCAAATTGTACAAATAATGAAATCTGTACACATAAGATCACACAAATAAATAATTAATGATCTCCTATAGTTTCTTCAATGTGGTACTGGTATTTACTTCAGTAAACAACTATATCTGGAAAAACCTTGCCAAAAGACTTTCCATTAGCATTGGAACATGAGGATTGAGCTGCTTGATTATTGTAAGTTAGATACACGCCCTCTAGTCTAATCCCCTTGCATGGATTTCTTGCACTACACTCAAATTTCATAGCAACTGCCGTGGCCGATGTACCTTTGATGCCCCGAACTTGGCCATTGTTTTTTGTTGATTATCGTGCCAAGTATGTGTGTGTGTGTGTGTGTGTGTGTGTACATGCATATATATATATATATATATATATGCTTTTGAATATATGCAGGATGACTTGGTGAATGCAATTTATAAAACACGAATATTTGGTTGGTAATGTGGAGAGATCGAGTACGGGTTTGATGTATATAGTGATGTAGATGTGGGGATATGTTAAAGAGTCTAGTGTGTATGTGTATATAGTATATATCATGGGGGTGAATGAGATGGACACATATATGCGTATAGGTGAAGGATAAATTGCAACAATATAAATACATATATACATATATATATATATATATAAATTTATAGTTTAGGGTCGAAGAAAGGTGGCATTGGAATGAATGCAGCATGACTGCTGTATGATACATGTACGTACGGATATCCAAAAGAAGATACCTGCGCCGCGTTTGCTGAGTCATGCACTATAATCTATATATGTATATATATACATGTATGTATAATATAGTAGAGAGACAGAGCCATTCATCATGAACTTTACGTTCTTCTTCAGAAGTGATTACTTTTTCACAATGTTTGACTGCGCTTTAGCTTCCATTCTCGTTTGCAATGATATAGTACTTTTTTTTTTTTTTCTTTTCTTTCCAAATAGTCGAATCTAGAAATTGTATGTTTAAACTTTTTTATTTTTATTTGATTTGATTCGACAATAAAAATTAAATGTATTAAATGTATATCATTAGTATAAGACGCTACATAGAAAATCTTCCATCAAAACATAAATATTCCGTCAACTTCATGTAATTTTCCGCCGCCTAGAGTACTCCTATCCTTTTTTAGATTCGAATAAATAAATTATTGTAAGCCACAAACATTGCTTAATAATGGATAATTGGACATCCTTTCCAAGCCAGCCGATTGCTTACTGTTTAATCTTGAAGGGCATAAAAACTTAGTTAAATTGCGATATTAATTTCTATCTTTTAGTAAGACTCCAAAACATTTTTTGACTAAAGAAAATGCATATATCAAATTAAGGTGTTTAAATCGCCATTTATACCAAATAAAACAAAGTTGTCGCAAATATGGTTTTGAAATTCATTTTCTTTTTATCTTTTATCATGTGATAATTATTTCTAGTATTACCAGTATGAACACAACATTCACTATAAATTTTCCACTAAAAAAATATCACTCAATATTTGTGTAATATTGTCCAATGAAATTTTAACTCAATATATATATTTTTTTTATTTTTTATCATGTGATATTCTTTCTATTACTAAACAGTATGAACACAATATCAATATATAAATTTCCACTAAAAAATATGACTCAAAATTGTTAATCCAAGTCCAAAGATGAGCACTTTTGAGCATCATTTCTGAAAATTTTACCCCAAAAAGAGATATTTGTGCTTTGGGCCTCATAGCCCATTTAAAGCCCATAATAAGAGAAGGCCTTAAATGAGGAGGCTGGCCCACCTTTGTCGAAATGTCGAAAAAGAAAATGCAGTGTCTTGTCAAGGGAAAGGAAACTTCTAATTATGACCCAAAACCATTATTGTCTCATCGATCATATCCTCGTTATAATAACAAAACAAAAAAGGTCGGTCTTCCCTGACGAACAAAAAAGGGAAAACCGACTGGGAGGTTAAGTTGGGGGGGAAGAGAGGGCAGGCTAGGAAACGGGGGGAACGAGGTAGGGGAACGGACAAGGAAGAGGGAGAGCGATTACGGGGGAAAAGGGGAGGGAGGAGATGGGTAAGGGTGCACGAAAGTAGAGGTGGGTGGAGGGGGGTGAAAGCAAGAAAAGGGAGAACGAAGTGAAAAAATGAACCACATGTAAGTTAAAATTTTCATTTATAACCAACGAATCAAACGTAAAATAAATTTTAACGTTGTATAATTACAAATTAAATTATTAAAAAATTAATCTTACAAATTTACAACAATACCTACGCTATAAAATTAAAGTTACGGTTACATAGCCTTGTTTTTAGCAAATTATTCATATATATTGATTATGAGAATGATGCACTGAACTCTTTCTTTGGACCTTATTTCATTGACAACATTATTTAATTATCTTGCGTGAATTAATCAAAAACCACTTAATAGAAAACTTGTACGTAGAATCCCAGATTCTTTTCACACAATATTTAAAGCACTAAATTAAACAACACATCAGGAGATGTGTGCCACCAATAATAACACCCTTGTTGATTATTCAAATAAAATAATAATATACTAATATGCAGTAACATCCATCAAAGTCCAACTTGCCTCCTAATCAACACCATGGATAGATTGATAAGGTTTGATATCTTTATCAGGCTCTTTCCTTTATTTATATTTACATTGTTTTTTGTTAGACGTCGTTTCAGTTTTGGCTACTGAATTATAGTTTGGTGATAACAGAATAGGTCCAAAATGATTGATGTTGAGAAAATTAGTATAAAAAATTTGTTTCACTACCATACTTAAGAAAAATGGTTCATATCTGTAAAATTGAAAATCTGAAAATGATGGAATCACCTCTATATCTTTTCCTTTATCACAAAAAAAAAATATGCCTTTTATCGGATCCAAATAACATCTAAGTCAGACTCAAATTACCAGTTTTGTTTTTCATTTCATTTTCCACTGAAACAGAAAAAATCTAAAGTGGCCAGTTAAAGAAGGCCTTGGACGGTTGGACCTAATCATCATCAACCACATCATTGTCAATCTCGCGTCATCAATAGTTTAGTCGTCCCATTACCACGCACTAACTTGCTAAATAACCATTCTCAACTATATATATATATATATAATATGTATATAGGTAACATTATCTAACATAACATTAATGACATGAAATAGAAGATCATTAATATAATATTTTTACTTATCTATGTTTTTTCATTAACAGTTTCAAATAACCTGTGTTGTAGTAAAATTCACATAAAAATTATATGTAAAATCGAAGGAAAGTTAGATGAATATGTAAAATAAAAAATAAAAAGCATATTATTCTTATATATTTATATATATATATATAGGAGAGAGAAAACTGCACTGTATCAAAACTTTACTCTCTGTACTTGTTTGCTTTCTAGAGAGAGAGAGAGAGAGAGAGAGAGAGATGGTGGCAGAGAGGTATTGTTTAAGCGATGTGTTGCCGTTCATGGCGATGGTAACAATGGAGTGCATTAACGTGGGATTAAACACGCTGTTTAAAGCAGCCACTTTGAAAGGCATGAGCTACCATGTCTTCGTCGTCTACGCCTACGCCGTTGCTGCTCTTGTTCTCCTTCCTGCACCATTTTTCTCCCACAGGTTCTTCACTTTTTACTCTGTTTGGTTTTTTCTTAATTTTTTTTTTTTAAATTTAAAAGGACGTAATTATTTATCTAATTTTGCTTAGTGGGTCTTCAAATTTAAATTCAATGTTTTGTTTTGCAGATCAAGAGTGCTTCCTCCGCTCAACTCCTCCATCATGATCAAAATCGGCCTTCTTGGCCTCATAGGGTAGAACAATTTGAAATAATAATAATTATAAAAAAAACCCACTAATTAGAGTGCTTAGTGGGTTTTTTTTTTTTTTTTTTTGAGAATTTTTGTGTGTGTGTGTGTGTTTTTTTTTTATATTTGTTGATTTATTTATTTTTGGTGGGGATAAAAATGAGGGAAAGGTGTTCATCGCAGATAATGGGTTTACAGGCATAAATTACAGCTCTCCGACGCTTGCTTCGGCTATCAGCAACCTCGTGCCTGCTTTCACTTTCATTCTTGCCATTATTTTCAGGTCCTTTTTCCTTTCTCTCCCTCTCTCTCTATCTCTCTAGTTTCTCTCTCTCTCTCTCTCTCTTCACTCCTCGAAACTAACGAAAATAAAAAGAAAATGAAATTATTTTCTTCTCCAAGTGGATTAAACACTATATTACGCCTTTTGTCTCTCTGCTCAAAGTGAACAGAGAGAGTCCACTTGGTTTTTTACCATTAGCAAACTGGTGTCCAAGCAAACGTTGTCTTTGTGGCTGATTTTCTTTTGTTATTTAAAAAATAAATAAAGAAAAATAAGAGAGAGAGAGAGAGACTTTATATGTTTAACTTTGGGCGTAACATTTTGCAAGTAATTATAGTTTTGCATTTTGTTGTTATCTTTTTTCCGTTTCCATAATTTTCTGTTTCGGGAATACTCCATTGGAGATATATGATTTTAAATGTCAAATCTATTAAATCATATAGAACGAAAAAGTATACCTTACCTTCACTCTCTCCTTTTTTTTTTTTTTTTTTTTTTTTTTTTGCATTTTGTTTTTGATTCAAAATCTTATCTTCTTCTTTTTTTTTTTTTTTTTGGTCGTTTGAATGATGGTAAACGTAGTTCTAAAGTTATTATTTGCTTTTCTAAACTAAAGCAAATTCTATACTATGAGCCGATAGCTATAGTTGAGAGTTTTAGTGACCAACTGTTTTTCAGTTTTCCTTGAATAAAGCTATGCGTCGCGTGCACGGCACACGCACATTGATTTGAGTCAAATTTCGCTTTTCCATTACTTTTACACCCCATTTGTTGCTTAGCAAAAGACGCAACTGTTGCTAAATCTGTTTCCCTTCTTAGCGTAGCGTGGTCCCTCATTTTTTCAGAAAATGTTCTTCGTCCATAATAAAATTATAGAAATTGTTTTTGTACTCTACCGGACCTATGACTTTTACTTATCAAAATTGAAAATTAAAAATAAAAACATTATCAGATTTCGAACTTGAGAGTACCATAATTAACTAAGATATCGTAACTCATTTAATACATGAATCGATATCAAAATGTTAATACGGGAGAGGAATTCTAGATGCACTTGTTATGCACTCTCTGACACTCTAACCTCAAAAGAGCGACACATGTCTTACTCTCTGTGTCTTGGAAAAAGCCATTATGTAAGTTAAAAGTGTCATTGTTTCATCTATTCCATCTGAATACAAACTCCGTAGTTTCAATTTCAGACGTTCACCTTGGTCCCAAGACTCCTAACTGATCCAAATCTTTTTTTTTTTTATTTTAAATGTTTTCTAGTTCTAACATTATTTATGCTCCACTCCAATAATTTTGTTTTGTTCGTTTACTGGGTGCAGTTTAGTTTGATTTGACATTAACTCATGCATTAAAATTGGCCTTTATTTAACTTTCAAACCGAACTTATGTATTGCGTCATTAACATTTTTTTTTTAAAGAAAAGATAATCTTTTAACTGTATGCTTCATTAAATAACGAAAGGTTTTTTTTATTGATGTACCTTAAATTTATTCTAGAGTTGTAATTTATATCCAGATTTTTTAATTTTGGTAATTTACTCTCTAAATTTACAAATATGTTACAATTTACACCTCATAGATAAACAATATTGATTTTTTAATGAAAATTAATACTTCACTTGCATGTTAATTAACAAAGATAAAAATGATTATTTATATCATAAATTAACAATCCATATATAAATCACATATCAATTTCCTTCAAAAGATTAATATTATTATCAATGAGTTTCAATTGATACATATTTATATGTTTATGGTGTAATTATCAAAATTAAAAGTTTAGGGTATAAATTATAACTCTAGGAAAAGTGGTAGAGGAACTTTTTTTCATAAAGTGTTTAAAATTTGATTAGGAAGCTTTGTAAGTGTTTATAATTTTTTTTTTTCTTTTCAAAGATAAACCCAATTTGTTTGTTTGTTTGCTTGCCTTTTTTTTTTTTTTTTTGGGTCGGAGGAGAAAACCCAGTAGAGCTTTGCTTAATGTAAACACAGTGGCAAGTTTGTAATAAGTGTGAAAAATAATGACTTTTTGTTAAACTTGTGCATCTTGCGTTGTCCAAGAGATAAAAAGACATGTGTCACTCTTAAAATCAAAATCAGAGAGTGTCAAAGAGAGTGAAAAACCAACTGCATTTAGTATTTTTCGTACATATGATGTAGATATAACGATGTCTATATATGTGTATATAACATCATATATTAATTGTTATTAATAAAAATAAGCATTCCTAAGTTCACTAATGGTTGGTAGCATACGCAAAAAATGTCCTTCCCAAAAATTTCCCAAAATTATTAGCCCGATTAATCTTCTTTTTTTTCTCTATTGGGCTAAGTTAATCGCCTAAGTTGGATAGAAAACAAAATTATTGGTGCATCTAATTCGATCAATGTTAGTGACTATGACAATACAGGGATGTGAATTGAAAGAGAGAGACAATGTAGAATGAACATATTCGACAAATAGTTTTACTAGTTGTTGTGTCGAGTCCTTTTCTTATGGACCACTTCTATCTACGCTTTAATGGAACCACCTATAGACTTTAGTCACAATTTTGTGTCTTCTTATTATTATTCTTCTTCTTCTTCTTCTTTTTATTTTATTTTTTTTTATTTTTTATTTTGACAAAGAATGGAAAAACTAGCCGTGAGAAGCACAAGCAGTCAAGCTAAGATGTTGGGCACCGTTGTTTCAATTTCGGGTGCATTTGTGGCGACTCTCTATCAGGGCCCACCAATATTTACGACTCCATTTTCCACCATTTCACTTCATGGGCAACCTCTTCTTCAAAACGACACCAATTCCAAATGGGTCTTTGGTGGCCTTCTTCTTACAGCTGAATATATATTGGTCCCATTATGGTACATTGTTCAGGTAAAAATCACTTTCCCAACTTAATTACCAATCCTCTTATAAAGCATGTAAAATTGGAGTGGGGTTGAAAAAAGATCGGTACTAAACAGTTCGAACGTGAGGTGGGGTCCACCATCTATCTCACATTCGGATTCAATCCTATCGGGATATGAAACATTTTCATTTTAAAAAAAAAAATTATTATACATTGAAATCGTGCGAATTGAATTCTATTAAACAGATTTTATCATACTTAAATACTATTAAACTTTGATGTGAATATTTTATTAAACAGATTTTATGAACTAATGCTACCAATGGAGGGTGTCAAAATGAAGAACAAAACACGAGATTTAATCAGATATGACATTAAAAAAATGGACAGTACTAACATAGACTAACATAGAATCTCTCCATGGAAATTACTTAGTGAGTTTTGTGTGTTGTTCTATTTGCAGACGCATATTATGAAAGAGTACCCGAATGAATTCACCGTGGTATTCTTCTATAATTTATTCGTGAGCATCTTGGCTGCCATTGTGGGGCTCATATTGGAACCAGATTCAAGTGCTTGGAAATTGAAACCAGGCATTGCGTTGGCCTCCGTTCTCTGCTCGGTATGATTCTAGCCATTATTTTTCATAAGCAATGATCCTATATTTTTCTTTACACATTCGCCAATTTACCATACAACGAATCGAGATCTCACTTAAACAAGTACATGTCACAAGTTTTAATTTTGATCATATGGTTAGGGAGTTTTCGGGTCGTTCTTGAACAATACCGTGCACACTTGGGTGTTGCGATTGAAAGGACCTGTCTATGTTGCAATGTTCAAGCCTCTCTCCATTGCAATTGCTGCTGCCATGGGTTTCATATTCCTCGGCGAAACTCTTCATCTTGGAAGGTACGCAAGACCAAAACGCTACTTAAATAATTACCAACCCTCTTAAAGAAAATGAACGTTCTTGTTTTATTTTATGTTTTATTGATATTGATTAAGATACCACTTTTCTTTTTTCTTTTTTTTTTGGTTTCCCCTATGAATTTTGAAGCCTAATTGGAGCAACAACAATATCAATTGGGTTTTACACCGTGATGTGGGGAAAAGCAAAAGAAGAAGTTACTGAAGACTCTCAAGTTGAGAGCCCGGGATCACTACCTACACACAAGACCCCTTTATTGCAAAAGTGCAAAAAGAGATGAGATAGAGCACATATTCCCAAGTGTATGTAAATGAAAAAAAATAATTATTATTATAATAAAAATTGTATGTTAAAAGTCCAACGTTACGTTAGTGGCAATGTAAAATATAGTGAATTGTAACCGAAGAACAGAGGTCAAAAAAGCTATGTTGCTTTATCATCCTTCTCAGTGCAGAGAGAAGAAAATGCATGTCTTAAACAGTACAAAATTTCTGGCCAAATCAAATCTAAACTTGGAAACAAACAACTCAAAACGACAATGTTTCTCTAGTCTTCCTGTGTATATTGTCACACCGTAATTCATTATAGTCAAAGTCAACTCTCACGTCGACACGGATAATCAAAGATCAGGACCCCTTTACTCGAGTAATTTAACAAGCATTAACGGAAAACAATAGAGAAATTCTTGACATCTCATTATCATGTTGTATAAACTAGCAACGAGATCATACCAAATGACAAGTCTAAAATTGAATCACAAGAATATATAATTGATTATTATTTATTATAAAAATTAAAAAAATAAAAAAAAAGAAAGAGCAAGAAAGAAAAAAGTTGGAAATGAATACAGAAGAGCATAAATTAAGAATACATATATCTCAGTATCTCCCCGCTTTTAGGGTCGTGCATGACGGGGCTACCCCCAAAAAAAAAAAAAAAAAAAAAAAAAAAAAAAAAAAACCCTCAAATTCTCTACATTAACTTAACCCTAATAACCTTGCAACAATAATATTACACCAAAACTGTTGCTGTTTCAGCCTGGACACTAGAACTCATCAAAGTAACATATCTATGAAATCAACCTCTATAGCTCCTGCTTTTCTCTACTTCACAATACAAAGACCAAGAAGATCACAAAATAAGAAACATCTCAACACAAGTAAGATGCCCTATTGTTCGTAACAAAAGGCGACGCAAACCCCCATCACCTCGGTCAAACTTTCATCAACGTGTTACGTGAAGATTTCATCAAAAATATGGAAAATCCGGCTGGACTCTGCTCTATCGAAGAAAATGAAGTTTGGCAAGTATAATTCTCGGAACACGAAAGGGATGCATGCAAAAGATCAAAATGGGACTTATGGATGATGAAGTAATTTTCCAAACTTTCCCTTCAACCTTTGTTTCAAGTCTTGAGATCATTGGACACAGCAGAAGGTATGCAATGTGTTGCAAGAATGTCTAAAGTTGCCTCCCTCGCTGTCTTTGTCTGCAGAACAACAATCTGCATAAAGAAGTTTTGGATCGAGGCAAATTCAGAAGGATGAACCGAACTGTTAGACAAAATTAATATAATGTGTAGCCTGTGAGTGTGTGCGCGAGTAGAGAGAGAGAGAAAACCTGATCGTACTCCAAATTGAACTTAAGATATTCTTCATTACAGCTCTCCACCATGCTGGCCAATGTCTTAAGATTTTTGATCGGCTTACCATTGAAAGCAAGAACCTAAAAGGAAGAGAACAACAATACGTATCAAGGGAACTAGAATGAACCAAAATTAGATTGAAGAAGAAAAACACAAAGAACGTATCTTCTGACCTGTGTATTAACAATGTCTTCGTATCCTATATTAATGTCGGCTACAAGAACCTGAGAGCAATTCAGAACACGTATAAGCCCCTGAAGAAGGATGAACAAAAAAACAAGCAAAGGATAACTCGAGGGAGAAACCTGAGAAACAACAACAACTTGTTCATCGACAGCCTGCGCCATTGCATGTAGATGTTTGTCCAACAGCTTTACTGGGGCGTCAAATTCATATTCTTTCCCATACTGAAAATCAGTAAAACCCAGAGAGTAAGATGTGATGATTTAGCAAGAAAAAAAAAAATTGTTGATCCCCATAATCCTAGGATCTAATTTTAGAATAGGTACATGGAGGAACCACGATCACATTTTCTTAAGGAAATCAAATTAATTTCAGTTGGCTACACATAGAGAGAATGGGAAGAATCAAAGATAAATGACGCACCTCAGAACGAAGATATGGAACAGATACGGCACTGAAAACAAATCCGGCAATAATGTAATATGAAGGAGGTCTCCCTTTGATGTGCGCAGGGATGAGTCGCTTGTGAGTTGAAAGCTTTATATTGTACTCAAGTATTTTCGAGTTACGAAGAACTTTTACCAAAGCAGTATCTCCCGTGTATTTTTGAGAAACCAAGTAACTGAAACCTATACGCTCTCCATGCCTGAATGGAACTGAAATTGTTGGCAAAGAATGAGAGTTAATGCCTAAAGGGAAGGAAAAAGAGAGAGGAAGGGCTCTCTCAAAAGAAAAAAATCTATAATTCTAAGTTTCTAATGACCTGCTAGCAAACAGAATAAAAAACACTATTAAGAAAAGAACGGTCAATGAATTTGCAGCTTATAATGCCATTAATTGCAAAAATGGCGAGCACATCAAAGCAAGCATAGTAGCATAGCATTAAAGCACATTAAAAATTAAAAATTAAAATAGAGAAGAAGAAGTTGATCTTACCTGTTCCGTCATTAGCAATATTAACCCCATCAAAACTAAGGATAACATCAGATGGCCTCAGAACATGAGATTCTGGAGCTGTAGGTTCAATTCTTCTGATACGGACACCCTTCTGATCAGGTGCCATTCCTATCGATGAGCGCAGATCAGGATTTTCCATCTTCTGCCACTCAACTCCAAGAATTGGAAACCCTAATAAAGAAGAAGACAGAATACAGATAAAAAAAGCTATACTTGCAACAAATTGATTTCAACAATGACTACTATTTTATATTTCCTTTGGGTCTATTACCAGTATATGTCCCATTCTTCTCGTAATCCTTAATGAAGTGCATAATTACTGGTGTTGGTATAACATAGCCTATATTCTCGACATCTTCATGTTTAAGTGACTGAAACGCGATACCGACGCATTTTCCCTTATCATTGAACGCAGGCCCGCCAGAGTTTCCAGAGTTTATTGCAGCATCTATCTGTCGAAACAACTCAGAGAAATGAGATGAGAAAATACTGATAATCAACCAAATATAGTAAGAACAGATGAAGAGCCTAGAGCACATCACCTGCAGCCCTAAAAGCTCGGTCGACCCATGAACATAAGATAGTATTTCCATACGCGACACAACACCGCTTGTCACAGAGATTGTGTCACCCCCAATGGGATAACCCACAACGGTCACAGCATCTTGAAGCGCAGGCAAATCTCCAAACTCCACGGGTGAAACTCCTTCCCAAAACTCATCATCACTTACCGTCAGCATTGCTGAAGAATCAGGAAAATTAAAAGGAAAACATTACTTACCTAACATATATATAGATATATGTATATAGATTATTATACCATTGGCATCATCATCTTCTCTCTCATAATTCATACTCATAGAAACACAAAGTTCAGATTTTTTTTCTTCCTCTCAAATAAGATAAATTACTTCATAGAATTCAATAGTCCAATAAAAAGTAATACTTTTCATAGTCTTTAGAATCAAACAGCAAATTTCTGGATTGTGTTCAGTGCAACAGATTCATCAAACCCATACCAAAATAAATAAATATATAGTAAATAAATAAAAAGAAAAAGAAGCAGAGAAATGAACAAAAAATAAAAGGAAAAAGAAGGAAATTTTCAATACCAATATCACATTCAGTGCCAATGGCGAGAACAGTGGCCAAGTACTTGGTATCAGAGCCACGCTTCTTGAGCTTAACCTGAGTGTGATGCTCAACGGAATGAGCATTCGTCAAAACCCTCCTTCCCCCAACGATGAACCCGCTGCTACTGGAGCTGTACTGCCTCTTCCTCTGCCATGGCAGCGAGAAATTCGGTTCCGTGTGGACGCAGAACACCTTCACCACCGCGTCCATCGACGGCACAACCCTGACCACGCTCTCCCACCTCGGCACCGTCAGCGGCGGCTCCGACACCACTCCCGCCGCCGAGTGCGGAACGTCGCCGTTCTGGTCCACGTGCCGCGAGCTCCTGCGCTGCGGCGAGGAGACCACGATCTCCAGCTGCTCCTCGATCTTTCTAGGCCGGCCGCGGCCGCGGCGACTCGGTTGGTTGCCGCCGAGATCGGAGGCTGCCGTGGCGGGGATCGACACGATGTCGTTTACGGAGACGGAGGCGGCGGTTGTCGGATTGGTGTACTGAAAGTCCATAGAGGTGGAGGTGGCGGCGGCGGCGACGGCGGCGGAGTTGGTATTGTCGTCGGCTGGGGTTTTGGGCTTTCGACCTCGTTTGCGCTTATTTTCTCCCATTTTCTAGAGAGAGAAGGAGATGAGAGAGAAACTATGGGTCTTGGTTCGTTCCTAGCGTGGAGGTATAGGGCTTTTTTGTGTGTGGATGGAGATTGGAGGATCCACCATCTTCTTGGAATCAATGGCGGTCACGGAGGATTGACAGAGAAGGTGGCGACGTGTTTGTTGGGCCTCTTTTTGAGCCTTCAATCTCTTTAGCCCATCACAAAATGAGGCCCAATCTATATCGGTATGAGCAGTATGATTTACATAAATAGCCAAATTAGAGACATTTTAAATAAATAAATAAAAGTCTTAAAACAAATTTATTTGCAAAATTGAAAAAAAAAAAAAAAAAAAAAAAAAAAAACTATGCTGTCCTGACAAAAATGCTCTTAAATTTAATTCAAGATAGATTTCGTCCAAAATATTAGCCACATTAATTTCATTACCCATTTTCATATCTCAAAATAGAAATTCAAAACTCACTAAAACATTCTCCATTCATATTTATGTATTTGAATATTTTTATAAATAAATTTTATTGTATGTTGTTTGTATTGCTGTCAATACCATATTGTATGAGGTCAATATTTTACGAATATTGAATCTATATTCGGTGAATATTTTTTCCCTCAATGACACATTCAATATGGTAATGATTCGAGAAATATTAAAATTAGGAATTATGACATATTCTTGCATAAAATAATATAGTCATTGTCATATATACTACATGATCAGATTGTTATTAATTAAGAGCATGCAATATATTGATAAGATCCTTATAGTACAAACATTGTATGATTAAATATAATCATTTAAGGGGGTGTTTGGTGTGTAAGTTTGAGTTGAAATTGATAAGTTTAAATAGTAAATTTTGTTGACTTTTCAGAAAAGACAAAAAACTTTTTGAGAAAAAGACAAAAATTTTTGGGGAAAAAGACAAAAAAAAGTTTAAACAGGACCGGTTACCAAACAGGGCCTAAATAACAAAGTCATTATCATAAGACCAAGAATCAAACAAAACCATGAATAACTAATTCTAAATATATGATTACTTTTTTTAAATAAATAAATGTAAATAAATAAATAATCCAACTAATTAAAAATGTAGGATTACGTTCCTCTAAAAATAAAATTTTCAAAAAAGAATTTGAATTTAAAAAAAAAAAAACGTATAAGTTCCTTATATGACACTTGCATCAATAGAAAAAAAAAAAAAAAAAAAAGGAAAAAGCCCGACAATCATCCCATAAAAATTGTTAAAAGATAAATTTCCATTTTAAAAATTGAAGTTTGATAAAAAAAAAAAAAATTTTAAAATGCCTAAAATCGATGGGAAGAATTAAAAAAGTCAAATTATGCTCAAACAAGAAAGGATAAACATGGAACAACAAAAACAAGATATTCAAATTTACAAATAAGTTTAAAAATGGTTATTTTTCGAGAGAGGTATGTTTAAAAATGGACATTTTATACTAATACTTTTTTTAGAAAACCACTCCGCCCATCCTACCGTGTCTACAAGACTATATTTATTTTGTTATGAATTTATCACTCATGTTTTTTCAGTTTGTTTTTCCGTAAGTTTACTCTATATTTTTACATTTTCTAATGGTTTCTTTTTTAATATTTTAGATAAGGTCCAAGAAACCCAAGCCGCAAGCTGCTCTACCCCGCTATACATAAATGGGTGATCCTGGTTTAGATTTCTTCCAAATGCGAATTTTCAAGACCGTCCCGCACAGCCCCTTGTGTAGCCCTAGTAGGCATTCATTTTCCTTCCAAGTTGTTGCTTGTGTCTCTAACTTATGAACAAAAATAGAGGATAATACTTTAATGAAATGCATTATCCCTTCAGCCTCATGAAACATGATTATCATATAACTGTTTACTTCGACATACTGATCTATATTCAAGAATTAGAGTGTCCATGATCGGACAAAAATTACTAGTTTTCTAAAAAAAAAAAAAAAAACTAATCATAAAAATGAGGTCGTCCTGTATGCTTGATTCTATATATATATATATATATATCAAAAGAAAAGAAAGGAAAACATTCATTTCTACGCTCTTATCTAAAGTCAAACTAACTCGACGGTCAAAACAAAACTACAAACATAAAAAAAAAGAGAAAGCCTGTGGTATAACTTATTTTATATATCATATCAGTATAGCTTATTTTATAGACCATTTGATGTATTTAAATGACTGAGATCTTATTTGTACATGATAATTACAATGCATCTAAGCTCATAATATTATTGACTAAGAAATTAAAATAAAAATAAAAATAAAAAAAAACCCAACCCTTCCATCGGAAACCCCACCCCCGCCGACCTTCCACAGTCGCCCCCACCACCAGTGACCTTCAGGCACCCACCGGCACCGGCAAACGATCCCCACCACCCCGAAATCGCCTTTTCCCAAGCCCCCCCTCCCTGCGACCAAAATCGCCCCGCCCACCACGCAACCTCCATCCTTCAGCTGTCCTTGGAGACCTTCCACCCCCCCACAGCCACATTCAAGCCCCCACTAGCGGCCCCTCTTATGATTTTTATTTCTTTTTAATTTTTAATTAAAAAATTTAATAAAAGAGGGAGTTCAATTTTTTTTTTCTATGATCCATAATTATTTTAGTTATTGTACACCCTTAATATCTTATCAACTATATTAAATTTCGATGACCTTAGATGAAACTCTACCGTTAGGATATGTAAAATGAGTTTTATCATAGATTCTCTTGGTAAAAAGAACTCAAGGAAAAAAACAAAAAACATAGGAAAAAGAAAAAGGTGTAATACAGAGCCTGGGTTAATTGCAATACTCATTTAAAGTACCTCCACTCAATTATGAAGGAAAGTTTTATTAGTAGCAAGCACATATGTTAAAGCACCCTAAAGGAAAAGAAAAATGATGGTCAAATACAAATGAATAAATCAAATAAATTTTTTTTTTGGTAATTATAAATCAAATAAATTTTAGTCTAAAGTAAATCAAGTTCCTTCAACTTCTTCTCTTGACTATCACTTATTATTATTTTTTTTTATTTCTTACTTTTAGTTATGGTTTAAATAAGTATTGGTCATCAAGAACCGAAATGGTAATCCTTAAAAAAAATTAAAAAAAAAGGGACCGAAATGGTAATGACTAGAGTATCATTAAATACGCTAATAACAGTTTTGTTATGAGTAAGAATTGGCTAATCTAGGCTTATTTGTTGGTTATGCGCGGAGCTAGCGATCACAATGCGAGTAATCGAAAAGTGTGATGTGTATAGCTTTGGAGCGGTGGCTTAATTTGGAAATCATGATGGGAAGGCACCCTGGTGAGCTTTTACAAAGTTTAGCGGAAAATGCAGAAGTGCTTGTGAAGGATGTGTTAGATCAGCGGTTGCTGCGGCCGACGGGGAGATTGTCGGAGGCGGTGGTACTGTTAGTGGTGAGCATAGCATTGTGGCACAACAACTATCAACGAGCAGGACTTATAATAAGGCTTGCCTTGCTGAGCCCTTTATGGACTTTAACAATCAACAAGCTTTTCAGGCCTAAGATTTTTTATTATTTTATTTTACCAGCTGCCATCAACATAGTAACTAGTAAGCAAATATGTTATACGTTTTAAAGGAAGAGAGTGATTTTTGTTTTTTGTTTTTGTTTTTGTTTTTGTTTTTTTTTTTTTTTTGCTTATTCTACGAAAACGACATATTGTTTATCATCTAAAACGTAAAGGACTTTGAACGACAAAATCGTACGACATATTGTTCGTTGCACAATGTCTAGAAGTTATCGATAATAGGTACAAAGTCATAATTTGAGACCAAACTCCACCATAAAGTATAGATTTTAAATTTCTTCCATCCTCCAAGTAAATTAAAAAAAAAAAAAAAAAAGGAAATAGCTAGTGACATAGAAGTAACAAATTATCTTGTGACTTTATGTGGCATCTTTCATGGACATTTTTTTATGAGAAAATTATTTATACATGTTGATTTAGATTTTTTTTAAAAAAAAAAGATTTAATTTAACATAGCGAAATACATGTCATCTTTTACAGTAAAAAGAAAAGAAAAGAAGTTGACTTCCTATTTATTTTATTTTATGGAAAATATTACTTTTAGGTGACAAATGAGTGAACTACATACGCAATAATGTCACTGATGCTGAGCCTTTTCGTATACTCAGAAAAATGCTCCAACAAATGTTGCTTTAAAAATAAAAAAAATAAATAAATAAATAAAAGGAACAAATGTTGCTTTAATGTCCTATACTTGATTTTCTTTGTTTGGAAAATGTAGTAATTTGACATATATTTAAAAAAAATAATGTGTATTCAATTTTAAGTAAAGAAATTTAGTTCATTCCAAATTTTAAGTTTATTTTTGTAATTTTGAAAATAACTCATAATTAAGCTCCTAGATAAGAGGAAATTAATTCCCATATTTGGCCTATAAAATTTAACATTGAAAAAAAAAAAAGCAAGAAACTATGAAGAAACTACTTTCTTAACTAACTATACTCTTTTTTCTTCCCCCCAAAAAACAAAAAAACAATAACAAAAAAAGAACTAACTATACTCTTGTTATTTTTTAGATCAATCTCACTTATATTCCTGAATTTTAAATTCATTTTTCACTTTATCTCGAAATTTTAAAAACTCTCACTTTAGTTTTTAATTTAAATTTTAAAAACTCTCACTTTAGTCTTATTTAACACATTATACTTATCACTATTAGTAAAGACTAGGGAACTTGAGTCAAGATGAGGGATGACCCACCCTAATTCAGTTCTTCTCCTATAAGCATGGAAATTTCAAACAAATCAAATTAAGGCGTTTTGATTGGTCTTATTAACTGGTCTTGAAATTGTTGAATTTCATAGAAATTTCCTTTGTGACTTTTATTATAGACAAAAAGAGGAAGGTCTCCTAAGTCCTACTTCCGTGTTGATAATTTATTATCAAGCTCTCTAGTACAACGTGTTTTATTAATGCTTTTGGTCTTCATCCACGTCTTTCTTTAATCTCTCTTTGGTGACAACCAATTTGTTGGTAAATTGTCTCCTATATTTGGGGAGAATGCCAAAATCTCACTGATTTGCAGATGAATAGAAACAAAATTAAAAATTTAAACAAAAACAATCAAAAACAAAAAATCAGAAAAATATAAGAGGGTAAACATGGAAAATTTAAAGTATGAAATTCAAAATTTGTTTAAATTTACAGATAAATTTAAAAGTGTTTATTTTTTAAAAGGGATGTTTAAAAATGACCATTTTGTGTAAATATTTCAAAAAGTGAGGCCCAAAATTCATGTCTAAAATAATATGGTGACAATTAAAATATAATAGAAATAAGTAAATAATATGTTTGGAGTAAATGACATTTTAAAAATGTCCGCAACAGAATGTAATTAGATTATTAGAAAGGTGAAGTAAAGTAATAAAAAGTATGATTTTGATTTTTTTTATTTTTATTTGTCTATTAAAGGATACAAAGAGAAACAATCTTTTTTTTTCTTTTTCTAGTATTTATTAAATTTAATATTATTAATCTTATTTATGAAATTACTAAAATATCTTTTTACACGATAAAAATATTAACACATGTAAATTTAAGAAATATATAAGTAAATTTAATATTTATTTTTGTGGGACTCACTAAGCTCTAATCCCTTCTTTATTCATTAATTAATTCACTTTTTTTTTTTTCAAAATAGACAAATTCTAAATTATTTTAAAATTAAACAAAATGTACACATCCTTTTGGATTGTTAGTTGGAGTTAAAATTTTTAAGTTGGACTTGATTGACCTATTAAAAATTAATTATAATTTTTATTAACTTTTTTAAAAAAATAAAAATCTAATAAAAAAATTTAATTAAATTAGAGTTAAATTAATATGTCGTAATGAGTTAAAAGTATGTAATAATTGAAAAAAAATCCCATCCTGTTATGAAACGTGATTTTATCATTTTAAAGCGTAATGATTTTTTTGTCAAAAGGAAGGTTTTAAAAAAAAAAAAAAAAAACTTAATGTAATTTGTATGGTGTACCACACTCTTTGACGGTCTATAATATTGAATAGCATCTTTGAACATCACTCATTGGTTGTGAGGCCACTCCTTAAAATTTTTTCATTTCCCCAAAATATATCCCCTCCCTCTTCAGTTGACCGTCTTCTGGTGTTCTTCTTCTGCTAGCTCTTTGTAAAAATATATTCTTTTTTCCCTTTTCTTTTTCCTGTTATTCTTATATTGCCACCCCAGAAATATTATTTGTATAAAAACTCATTTTGGTAGTCCAACGTTCGAACTTGCACCCCCATTTCTTGCAAAAACACCTTTTTTTTTTCTTTTTTTTTTTTTCAAGTTTCAATTTTTTCTCTTTATTCCTCTGTCTCTTTCCGATTGAAGCTTTAAATCCACCGTTTCACACGTGCTTTCCTGCCTCACATCAACCCAAATTTTTTTTTTTTTTTTTTTAAATATCTCTTCTTGGGGTTTCGCTAAATTTTATTTTCTCTTTTAACAATCTGGGTCAATCCAATTCTTGCAAAATCTCTCACTTTCCTTTCTGGGTAATCCTTAGATCTCGATTTCAGTACCTGGGTCGCGCAGATTTCAATCAAATCCCCCTTTTTCCCTCTCCGAATCGAAATGTCCCAACCACAACAACTGCAACAAGGCTACGCCATCGAGCTCTACTTCGATCCCGCCCTTGAGAACCAGGTCCTGAAGGCCTGGAACGTCCTCGCCCGCCGCCAAATCAGTACTCAACTCATCGAAATCGAGTCCCGCCCTCACATAACCCTCTTCTCCACCGACTCGATCGAGCCCGGAAAGCTCGAGAACGCCGTCAGAAGCTTCGCCGCCAAGCAAGAATCTCTTCCCCTCACCTTCTCCTCCGTCGGCAGCCTCCCAAACGACAACAATGTTCTCTTCCTCTCGCCGACTCCGTCAATGTCGTTGCTCCAATTCCACTCCCAATTGTGCGAGGCCTTGAGGAAGGAAGGCGTCGACATCGGAGACGACTACCGCCCCGACCAGTGGGTCCCGCTCTGCGCCGTGGCTCAGGAAGTACCTAAGAACCGTATGGGCGAGGCGTTCTGTGTGTTGCGGGAATTGAAGTTGCCGGTTACTGGGTACGCCATGGATATCGGCTTGGTCGAGTTTTCGCCGGTGCGGGAGCTCTTCTCTTTTGTGCTCGGTAACACTGTAGAAGTTTGAGTTTGTTCTGTGCTTATTGGCTAAATCTTGGGAAATCTTTAGCTTCGTTTCAATAATGTGTTTTTTTCTTGTTTGTGTAATTGCTTTTCATGGTGCTATTTTAGCATAGTAACAGAATTACTAGCATTTTATTTTCACAAACATGATTCTTTTCCATCTTAGATTTGCTGATTTTCCCATTCTTTCATCTTCTTGACGAGATTGAATACTTTAGAGAAGTTATACTGTTCCGTACTCGTTTGATTAACCGGGTTGATCTATGATAGAAATCATCTAGAAATGAGAATTTTAATCATGAACAGATCGAATGCACACAAGTTAAAATTCCGTGAATTCTGTGAGACTGAAATGACAATCTAATTCCATCTTTTCTATCTTGTCAAGTCATTTTTTCATGAAACTGTTTTTGTCTATATGTTTATCATTCTTCTTGTTCATTTCATCAGATTTTGTATTTGAAGTCCTCTATTGCTTTTAGGTCAATGAGCACTAGCCTTGCATTGTCATTAAATCTTTAGAAGCCTTTGAAACTATCATTAGCTTCAGTGAGATATCTCAAGTTGCTTCTTTCATAATTTTTAGCTCCTGTTTGGCCTCCCGTTTTATACCCACTTTTCAAATTTGTTTCTGTTGTGTTTTCACTCATAAAAATTGGAATTTACTATTTTAATTATGAGGTTGAACGTATGATTTAAACGGACCCTTAGTATAGTATGGAACCGTGGACTTAGCGACTATTGAATACGACTAGACTAGTGTGCCCCAGCTCTTTGGCATGTCCATGTTTAACTGGTATTGTAATGTCTTGTTATGAATATTTGCCTGTTCAGAATTAAGAGGAGCTGGTTGTACCTTATCGAGTCTTGGAAGTTGCACATTCTATTATTTTGATGAAGAGCATTGGTGAACATCTAGAAAGTAAGATTCTTTGTAGTGTTAATGTTCAAGTGTTTTTGTCTTGTGTTTACTAGTTCTATGCTTATAAGACGAGTCATTGTTCTCTAAAATTTTTCTTTATTGAGCTCAAGTTATGCATCAAGTTTTTCTTGCCTTTTTTTTTTTCCCCCAATGTTTTGCTTGATTTTTGTCTACTTGAGAGGATCTTAAACCTCGACACCGTGGTTTTTGTCTTCAAAGCGACAAGCAGAACAAAATCTACAGCATTCTCCTCCACATGGATGGTTCTGTTTCTGTAATTCTCTATGGTTTCTTAGTTCCTGAGCACGTTTAAAAATTTAATGCTCGTTCCACTGCTTTCTGGCTCGTCTCAGACCTTGCAAATGGACTTTATCCCCAAGAATATCGAGACTTTTTATACAAAGGATTTACTTGTTACTAATAGAATTTAGCTTCTTGTTCGTCTTTAGATCTCTTTTTTAACTCCAGTAGTATAATAAATCAAGTCAATCAAAAGAAATGAATCCATTTACATACTATTAAGTATTAGTTATATCTAAAAAAAAAAAAGATAAATCAATTTCTAATAAATTATCAAAGACTCTATGATTCAATATATTATTTAATTTTTTAAATACATGTATATTATTTTATAATCGTTAATCATTTCGTTCGTGTTGTCGTTTTGAGTGGTGGTTTAAATGGGGCTCTGTAGGCCCCATTGCCTTGTTGTTGTGTAGTTTTTCTTTTCGAGTGTTGGAGCTGAGCTGATTATAAAACGTTCTTGATGGAAAAAAATGTGAATGAAAGATACCACTGAATTCAATGGGTCCATGAATCTAAGAAATGGTTAGAATTCTTGATTCCTCTCAATATCTCTCTCAATTCGAAAATCCAGGATTTGAATTGATGTCCTTATATTCGGTGCTAAGAATGATAAATATTTTGGATTTTGCATTTAAAAAATAATAATAATAATAATAACTCAATGGCAATTTTGTAGTTATGAAGTTAAAAAGGGCTGAAATCAAGTGCATCTATAGGTAAAGATTTTTTAGGCACAAATAACCATTACTCAGAAATTATCCTAGGTTTATAAAAGTACATATGACAGTGTCAAAAAGAAACGTGCAAGATATGCCAAAGGCAATCTTCTTCTAGACATGTTATTTCGGTTACTAAAAAAGTTGAGTATTTCTGTTGCTTGGCAGCAAGGGAACCGGATCAAGATATAGTAAACAAGTCATGTGGGCTTGAGTGAGTCTCTAGCAGTGAGCCCAAGTTTTGGAAATCTATTATTAGATCTACATTTCGTCCAGATCAAGTAATATAGGTTTTTCAAAAGCTTTAACTACAAATGGAAATATGCATATATATACATCTATACATATCTACATTTTATGGTAACGTGAAGTGTGACAAATTTTCAAACTTATACGCATAACACACTTTTGTGAAAGGAATATATTTGGGGCCACCATCGATACCAAGTCACAACCTTTACGACTAATACAATGGGCTCGTCGAGCACCGGCGGTGCCCATAGCATTCCTCATTTGGTAAAGGCAAATATTTGTACCAAAGGTGATGTTCATATTAGAAGAAAAAAACTCACTTTTCACCATGCCAAATAGACCAATTTATTAAAAAAAAATTAGATACCCATAGAAGAAAAACTGGGGATTATAACTCTGTGTTTCACATGGATGGTCCATTATTTCTAACTATAGAAAAGCCTTACCCTTTTTTCAATCAAGAACTTAAACCAGACTCCTTCCTAATCACAGCGATCAAAAAATCGTTCCAATAATCGATAGGACCGGGCATGCACCAATGAACACAGTCATTGTAACCTTTCATCCATTTGTTTTCCCAGTTTAATCCGGGGTGCCCATCCGGTCTCATCAGCATAGCCCAAGTTATATCTATCACTCCGAACTTCTTTCCTTTCTTCTTTTTAGCTCTTTTGGTCTCTTGTACCTGAATGTTCCTTATTTTCAAGTCGTAACTCCGCAAACCCGCCTTTGCATCATTGAAAGGACTTGTTCTGTTGCAATAGCCTCCTGTGTTCCACGCCCCATTCTCAAAATGAGACGGTGCAAATGTCCTCACCACAGTCAGCAGGTCGGGGCTGCAGTTCTTGCACCAGTTTATGTGGTTGAGTGCAGCTCGAAATGCCATCCGAATTGTAGAGCCAACGTCGTGTTTCGTGACGTTTGGCTCGCTGCAGAAGACGCAGCCTGTCAAATTATCGCCCTCGTGAAGGTACAATGGTCGTAAGAACCAGTACCCCACAGAGATTATGGCGTAGTCTAGCTCTGGGAGGAACCGAGACCAACCATTGTCCACCTTGTCAAGATGGAGATCAAAAATGCCGAACCATGTTCCGTTGATCATTCTCGTGTTTCTGTCTAGGAGAAACTCGGTCCACGAGACCATAAGGGTGAAGTCGTGACGAGGGAAGTACCATCTCCTAAACCGATCTTTGGAGTCCTTGTGAAGGTCCATGGGAGTTTCCTCCTGCAACGTCAATTAACTCAGTATGCTTCTACTTTTGTCAATAAAGAATTCAAATTTAGAGTTTACAACTTCATGGCAAACAAACAACCATTTTCAGTAGAAACCATAAACTTGTACTGCTTAAATCCAACCGTATGATTCATCTGTTTTAAATGCAAATACATTGTAATGAACAACTTTAACTAGATTCCATACAACTCGACTTAGATTCCATACAACTCGAATCCTAGTGGCCTTTAGAAGTGCGTTTTTTTTTTTTTTTTTTTTTGGAATGACTCTTTGGATCATAGATCTGAACGTTAAGTTTGAACTAAAAATTTAAATTTCATGCCAAAGTCACCCTTTACGAGAGACAATACTAAAGGGAACTTATGCTAAATCAATTTGAGTAGAATGAAATTTGGCATGACTCCATGACTTAGAACTTGGCACACAAATTGTTCATATGAAATGTTACTAGATTTGTTTTCTCTATACTTCTCCAACTTCAGCTTCATTTCCATTAAATCGTAGAACTGTTTACTGATACATAATTCTAACCAAAATTTTGCCAACTAAATTAAAAAGCCTCAATTTCTTAAGAGTGATTACAGCTATGCATAATTAAATGAGTATTTAAAGGCACTTTTTCCAACCGTCTAAGTTTCTTAGACACATGGGTAACTCATAAGACGTGCAATCACTACTGCACTCCCCCGTAATTATGAACACGCACCGCGTCACTTTTCTATATTTAAAAACACCTCAAAGCATAATAAGAGGATCAAACCTTAAGACTATTTTCTCAATGAAAGTCTAAGAAACGAGCCCTCAACCATTCTGTCCACCCCTTCGGAGCATGCACTTTCTTTGCACCGAGTTTGGGTCCTGTTTGGGACCATGTATGACATCCCCCTTGGTTTTTCTAATTTCCTAACTGTCTCCAATTAATGCATTTGTGGACCCCTTCAAATAAAATTTCAAAATTTATTGTCTATGAAGCAAGGACAAAACCATCGAACAGCCTATAAAGTTGAAACCTTTCGACATGCCAACAACAATTGCAAATGTACTAAGATTTTACGTACGTTTTTTGTACCCCCACAAGAGATTTTTTTTATTTTTTGGGTAACAAAATGCAGTGAATAACAAACAAAGAAGGGTGTATAAAACTGACTGGCGACAAGAGGCAGAGGAGAGATTCCATGTGGTTCCTAGCAACGGAATCGCCGATAAACCCCATTTTCTTCCCTCTAACCATCTTTAGAAAGGCCTTAGCGTCAAACCTCGGAAGCTCACACTTGTTTGGTTTCCATCTCCAATTAAGGAAATCCGTGTCTTTCCTTCCATATTTGAAACAATTCTTTGAATTAGGAATGGTCCTACAGCTTGAGTTTGTATACAGCGAAGACGCTCTAACTTCTTCAACCCAATGCCCTCTAAATAAGTCACACTTCTCCTCTGCAATACCAAACACAACAAACAGTTTTGCATAAAAACAATGATAAATTGCTCATTTAGTCCCTAGACTTTTAATTTTATACAATTTTAGTCCCTGAACTTTTTTTATAACTGGAATGCTCCTAAACTTTTAAAATACTGCTATAATAGTCATTTCCGTCAATTTTTGAACGGAATCTAATAGTAATTTGGTCAATGGTGCTAACTACGGATTTCGTCAAAAAATTAACGGAAATGAGTATTATAACAACATTTTTAATAGTTTATGGTCTTTATAACTACGAAAAAAATAACAAGAAATGCTCCTAAACTATTAAAATATTACTACAATAGTCATTTTTGTTAATTTTTAAACTGAATATGTTAATAATTTAGTCAAAAAATTATGCTAACTAACAGATTTCATCCAAAATTAATGTAAAAGACTATTGTAATAACATTTTAATAATTTATGAGCATTCCAGTTACGAAAAAAAATTCAAGTACTAAAGTTGCACAAAATAAAAAGTTCAACAATCAATCTAGTAATTTATTCTAAAAACAAACAAACAAAATGGTTCTTTTTTTCTTTCTTTTTTTTGGTTTTGATATTTACCCTTTTGAGTGGTGGTGTTGTGATCAATGACTGGGACTGCATGGAGGTCTTGATGGCATGGCACGGAAGAGTTAAGGCCTTGTTTGGGAAGAAAATCAAAAGGGTCCGAAGAAAAGAAAAGGAAGTAACTGAAAATGGCGACTGTGGCTAGAGAAGTGAACAGGAATGGAAGTAACTTTCCCTTGTTGTTGTTGTTGTTGTAACATCTCTCTCTTTTTATGTCGTGATCATGATATTGATATTGATGATGAATACGAGGTCTGCCTTCTAGAAGAGTAGTTGAAGAAGAAGAAGAAGACTTCATCACCTCTCTCAGTAAACTGTCAAGTCTGTCAGAAAGAGGAGAGAGAGAGAGAGAGTGGTTATTTTTTAATAAAATTCATTTGTACTATGAAAAGGAAATTATGATAGGACAGTTACGGAGAATCTTTAACTTACCATCATTAAGCAAATTGAGGTTCTGTCTAATGACATATTCTTTTCCTCTTTTTTTTTTGCCTTTTTTTAGTGTTTACTATTTCCCTATTCCGTTTCTAATTTATTATTACTTTTTTTAACATAGGGAGAGAAAAGGTCAGAGGGGGAGGGGAGATTAGAAATTTATCAAGAATTGATCAAAAATCAAAAATTGAGAAAGGAACTTCCAAAATATCCCAAAGGCAATCTTTTTTTTCTTTTTCTAGACATGTTATTTCGGTTTCTATAGAATTTCAGCATTTCTGTTGCTTGGCAGCAAGGGAAGCGGATCAAGAAATAGTAAACAAGTTAAGTTAGCTCGAGTGAGTTTCTAGTGGTGAGCCCCAAGTTAGAATTCTCTTATTAGATCTAGGCATTTCATCCATATCAAATAACAACTGTTTAATAAATTATTACTCATCACACTTACGTGATATACCCGTTCAATAAAAAGTTGACAATTGGACATTACCCGTTTCAATTTTAGAATATCCTATTTTTTTCTCCTAGAATATTTTACCTTAATGGTTTAGTTATAATAATTACCATAACTATGCTAAATAAAGCTCATATTAATTAATATTTAAAATTAACACTAATAATTGTTGAAAAATCATTTTCTGCCTAATTAATTTAGAAAAGTAGAATGATGAGACTACGCCCATCGTCCATCGCCCATCAAAAGTCTCCATTTTTTGTTAAATAATATACTATGGACTACTAAGTGATAATCTCACTTTTTATAGGTCTATTGTATGTTGGAGTATATTTTAAAAAATAAGTGGGGGAAGAAACAAAAGCAAAGACGCAAATAGTTTATTATTTGCAAACTAGTGTCAAAATATGTAATGAATTAGAGTTAGTGGTTCAACACAAAGTCCTGTAAAATCATACATGTACGATGAAACCGGAAATAAGTTTTTTTTTTTTTTTTTTTTAAGATGAGGACATCTTTATTTAGAATTAATTAGTATAGAGATTTAAATAGAGTATTTATGATTATTTTAATTAAACAATTAAGGTAAAATACATTAGGAGAAAGAAATATAATTTTTTAAATTTGAAATGGATAAATGTATCAGGTATCAACTTTTTATTGAAGGTCATGGATCGTGAGAATTGTGTGTTCTTATCTTTGTACTTTATCCAAAAAAAAATTATTGAATGAGTATACCGTGTAATTATGATGACGTAATACATCCTGACAACTGAGTAATAACCTTTCGTCAAAGAAAAATACTTGGGGACATCATGTATAACAAGCCGCAATCTTTACAACTGATAAATGGTGGGCTCGTTGGGCACCAGTGGTTGCCCTTAACATTGCCCCTCGTAAATGCAAATCTTTGTACCGAACTTGTGCAATAAATCAGAAGAAAACACAGTTTTCACCATGTCAATAGACCAATTTTATTAAAATAATTATATACCTATATAAGCATGCAAAAACAGGGCATTATTATTACTCTATAAAAAATAATACATGTATGGGTGTATTATTTCTAACTATAAGAGCCTCAAGAACCTAAACCAGACTCCTTCCTAATCACAGCCGTCAAAAAATCGTTCCAATTATCTATAGGACCAGGCATGCACCAATGAACACAGTCATTGAAACCTTTCATCCATTTGTTGCCCCAGTTTGCGCCAGGGTGCGCATCTGGTCTCATAAGCATAGCCCGAGTTATATCTATCACTCCGAATTTCTGTTTTTTCTTCTTTTTAGCTGTTCTAATCTCTTGTACCTGAATGTTCCTCATTTCCCAATCAAAACTCCGCAAACCCGCCTTTGCATCATTGAGAGGACTTGTTCTGTTGCAATAACCTCCTGTGTTCCAAGCCCCGTTCTCAAAATGAGCCGGCGCAAATGTCCTCAACATAGTCACCAGACCGGGGCTGCACTTCTTGCAGCTGTTTACGTGGTTGAATGCAGCTCTAAATGCCATCCGAACCGCGAAGCTAATGTCGTGTTTCGTGACATTAGGCTCGTTGCAGTAGACGCAGCCAGTCAAGTTATCGCCCTCATGAAGGTACATTACCCGGAAGAACCAGTGCCCTGCTGAGATTATGGCATAGTCTATCTCTGGCAGGAAATCAGACCAAGCATTGTCCACCTTGTCAAGGTGGAGATCAAATGCGCTTGTTCCTGTTCCGTTGATCATTCTTTCGTTTCCGTCTACGAGAAACTTGGTCCACAAGATCATGAGGGTGAAGTTGTGACGAGGGAAGTACCATCTCCTAAACCGATCTTCCGAGTCCTTGTAAATGTCCATGGGGGTTTCCTCCTGCAGTGTCAATCAACTCAGTAAGCTTCTACTTTTGTCAATGAAGAATTCGGAATTTAGACTTTACAAATTCAGGGCAAATAAACAGCAATTTTCAGTGAAAACCATCAGCTAGTACTGCTTAAATTCAACAGCAAGATTGGCGGGCGGCACCAAAATTCAACTGCTTAAATCAAGGTTTGACCAAAAATTTTGTCAACAAATCAATCGGGAGAAAATGATGCATATGCATGGGCGGGCCCATAACTTCCGCGTTTTCCAATGGCCATTATGTATCATTCTGTTTGACTTTGTGATAGTTGATTTTTAAATGCAAATATATTGTAATAAACGACTTTACTAAGATTGCATACCACTCGAATCTTGTTGGCCTTCAGAAATAAGTGTTTTTTTTTTTTTTTTTTCCTAAATCACCATTGGCCCGTTTGGATCACAGGTATGAACTGTAGGTTTAAACAAAAGTTTAATTTTTACGAGAGAAAACACTGTAGAAATAAATTCAAATTATGGATTCGAACCTATGATTCTAACAGGACTAAATCAAGAAGTTTGAGTCAAATTGAAATTTGGCATGGCTCCAAAACTTATGACTTGGCTTTCAAATTGTTCATATGAAATGTCACTAGATTTGCTTTCTCCATACTTCTCCAACTTCAATCTCATTTCCATTAAATCTTAGGACTGTTTACTAATGCATTGGAATAAAAAAAAAAAAAATTAGGCCAACGTAATGTAAAAGGACTCGATTTCTTACTAATGTTTACAGCTACATGCAAATAAATGAGTATTTAAAGACAACTTTTCCAACCGTCCAAGTTTCTTAGAAACATGGCTAATTCGCAAGGCATGCAAATTTTTCTTTTGGCATAATGAAAGGGATCTAGCGATCTTGGATCGAACCTTAGACATCTCGGTTCATAAGAGTCTAAGATACGAGCCATGAGCCACTTTGTCCACCCCATTGAGACACGCGCTTTCTTTGCACTGAGTTTGGGGACCATCTACAACATCTTCCCTTTCCTATTTCCTAATTATCTCCAATAAATGCATTTTGGGACCCTTAAAATAAAATCAAAATATATTTTGTTTTTATGAAGCAAGGACATAACCATCAAACACCCTATAAAGTTGAAACCTTTCAACATGCCAACAACAATTGCAAAAGTACTAAAGATTCAAAATGCAATGAACAAGAAACAAAGTAGTGTAGAAAACTAACCGGTGACAAGAGGCAGAGGAGGGATTCCACGTGGTTCCTAGCAACGGAATCGCCGATAAACCCCATTTTCTTCCCTCTAACCATCTCTAAAAAGGCCTTGGCGTCAAACCTCGGAAGCTCACAGTTGTTTGGTTTCCATCTCCAATTAAGGAAATCCTTGTCTGTCCTTCCATTTTTGAAACAATTCTTTGAATCAGGAATTGTACTACAGCTTGAGTTTGTGTACAACAAAGACCCTCTAACTTCTTCAACCCAATGGCCTCTAAACAAGTCACACTTCTCTGAAATGCCAAACACAAACAAACAGTTTTACGACCTCAAAAACCAAAATTTAAAATTTAAAATTAAAAAAAAAAAAAAAAGAAGAAGAAGAAGAAGTTAATATCAAAAAACGACAAGATTTTACCATTTGAGTGTTTGGCAGAGTGGTGGTGGAGTTGTGATCAAGGACTGGGACTGCATGGAGGTCTTGATGATGGGTTTGGACAGAAGAATTAAGGCCTTGTTTGGGAAGAAAATGAAAAGGGTCTGGAGAAAAGAGAAGGAAGAAACTAAAAATGATTACTGTGGCTAGAGATGTGAACAGAAAAGGAAGTAACTTTCCCATGTTGTTGTTGTTGTTGTTGTTGTTGTGACATCTCTCTTTTTTATGATCATGATCGTGATGATGATCATGATGATGATGATGAATATGAGGTCTCTCTTGCAGAAGAGTACTTGAAGAGGAAGAAGAAGACTTCATCACCTCTCTCTATAAACAGTCAAGTCTGTCAGAGAGAGGAGAGAGAGAAGAGAGAGATGTTTTGTTTTTTTAATTATTATTATTATTATTTTGTCCTATGAAAAGGGAATTATGGAAGGAGAGTTGTGGAAAATCTGTAACTAACCATCATTAAGCAAATTGTGGTTCTTCTGTCTTGTTAAATATCTTTTGTTTTTCTTTTTCTTTTTCTTTTGTCCTTTTCTTTTCCTTTTTTAGTGTTTATTATTTCCCTTTTCTGTTTCTCAATTATTTGATTTTAATACGGGGAGGTAAAAGGTCAGAGGGGTAGAAAAATTAGAAATTTATTTGGAATCCCCTTTAAAAAAAAAAAAGGAAAGAAAGAAAGAAAAGAAAGAAAGAAATTTATTTAGAATCGACTAAAGAATCAAAAAATGAGAAAGGAATAAAGTGTCCTCATGGGAAGAAACGTCAACCGTTGGATTGAGACACATGTACCTCTGATGATGTGGGTCAGTTACTGTTCTCTGATTAGCCTTATTTCCCGGCCGATCTATTGGATATGTTGGCTGTGGACCTTAATTGCCTCCTCACTTTTTCTTTTTTTTCACATTCCCACTTAGCCATTATCACATTTCCATACACATGGAAATCCCATAATAGGCGCTTATATCATAATACGAAAAAAACACTTGGCAATTTTGTGAGAGATCAATCCGACGGCTAATAAAGCATATGATCTTATGAACACTGACTCACGGTCATGATGCATATAGGGACAAAGCCACTCATGACCATATGGTCGAAGACATCAGTTTCCGTTTTTTAAAAACTAAACATTTTTCTTATTTTATTCTATTAAAAATTCATTATCTATACATAAATTTCTTAAAAACTTTTTCATTGTTGAAACAATAGACTGACTCTAGCGTTCATGTAAATATATTTGTGGTGGCAAGACCTTATAGGCCGTTCATATTATATATAAGATAATAGAGATACAAATGTAAAAGTTAGCATGTGAGGCCAGACGTATTAGTAGTGCCATAAAATATTTAGCGCCCAGAGAAAGTTATTCCTCACCGACATTCTAACACCCAATAGCAAAGTGTAAAAACTAAAAAGTGGAACTTCAAAAAACGACATGTAGTTTTGTAAGTAGAAAGGAACGTGGGAACATGCAGACAAAAGGGACCTCAGGATCGATAACTTTTTTGGCAGGCTTCGGGTTGAAGTTTAAACTGACGTAGTTTGGTAGAGAAGACTTTTCCCCTTTACGTGGTTTGGTGGAGTTAAAAAAATTAAAAATAAAAAGAGTAAAGAAAACTAATATTCTGTATTGTAAATGAAATTTAAGGAAAATAAGTAAAATGTCAAACGAGGCTAGTTTAATTGGAGTACAGATGAGCGTGTGAGTTGTTTTCAATGTATTAAGTCATGACTTTTCGTTACTTGTAACCACTGTTTTGCTATGATTTTGGTAATATACGAAGATTATTTTATAATTTACTAATCTCTATCAAAGTTGTAACCACTGCTTCGCTATCATTTTGGTAATAATTGAAGAGCTTTAGATACTCGCACTTAAATTTCAAGTAACAAAAGGTAAGAGCGATCAAATTCTCCATTTCATGACAGCAAAATGAACCTAGCTGCAGGACCTGTTGTAGGATCCGCAATTCATGTGAAAAAAGTCTTAACTCTTTTTAAAAGAGCACAGATAGCAAATTGAAGATCCTGCAATTATCCATCTGTTAGCGGGATGGAAAGCTAAACTCGAGGCACGGGAAAGAAAGATTTGTCAGTGATTTTGCGCTATCGCCTTTTTATTCATTAAGATCAACAGAAACGTACAATCTAGACCGCATCAAAGACATTTTCACAAACATAAACGAGTCAAATTGCGCGAAACGCGAAAGGCCTGTCCAAAATTTCCTCTAAGTTGCGAGAAGGGTTCCGATTCTGGTTATAAATTATAATACAAAAGGAACACAAAATACACCGACGGCCTGTGCAAATATCAATAACCAGAATGATTTAAATGAACAAAATTCGGCAGTCATGACTAAAGTAAATAACTATATTTGGTAACTGGAAGGGGAAGGGGGAAAAAATGACAGAAGATACATGCCAGCCTCAGCCCGGACGAGTTCATACATCCAATCCTCTCCTATAAAATGGACCAGGTAAAGGATCGGGGTGGTTGTCATGTACCTGGATGAGCATTGTCCTTTTACATAGGGGCATCAAATTCCTTAGTTTCTAGGCAGCACAACAAGATGTTTTTTCTTGAGTTAGATTATCTACACGGGAGAAACTTATCTGCAGATGCAGAAGCCAATCTATCAGAAAAGATTCGAGAATTAATACGACTGATTCCAGGGGCCCTAACAATTTTCCAAAGTTAGAGGTGGTGTGGCAGTGTTCAGGAAAATGAGTGCTCAGGCCTTGCCTCCAATATACGATCGTTCAATTAAACATCTCCGAGAACTTCAGACAACCATCTCAAAGAGCTGCAAAAAGGTTGGCAATGAAAGGGTTAACCATCAATAAGGAAAACAAAATGGTTAAGGTCACAATTTTGTTTTACTTCACGCAGATTGAAGAAAGCGCTTCAATAGATGGGAAGTAAATGTGCATGAATTTGCAATTACAACCTACACGGGCATTACATACGGAATACAAGTTGAAGATCTAGTGATGCTACCCGAAGACTTGAATGAACAGCCATCTTCAAGATATTTTGCATTAAAAAAAACTAAAATACTTTTATTCTACAAATTACAGTGGTGACTGGAAAATTGTCACTAAAGCAAAGAAGATGATTTGGGTATAAACAAAGTCACACTCGTCATCATACTTGCAAATACAGAGTAAGGGAAGAATATTCTCACCAGGCCTCAAGACGTTACAAGGTTTTTAATCATTGCACCACGATCCTACTGCCATGAAGGTTGATTATAGTTGATTCTATCCATCGCATCAAGTCCACCATCAGGTTCCTTTCGCTTCAGTACACCTCCAACCTGAAACATCTTCAACTGCTCTTCTACGAGGGCCTGTGAACTGGGAACAGAAAGTTGCCTCAATCCCGAAGGCAGTCTGTCATCTCTTCGCTCCGTATCTATACCCCCAGGACCTGCATTAAGGTCCAAACCCTGACTTCCCCATTTCCTGCCATCAGGACCAATGTTACTAGCACCCCCTGGAAGGTTCATCACAAAGGGACGAGTGTAAGCGGAGGACACTATACCCGCAGGCCCTACTAGAGATGAGGGAATGTTAGGAAAACAGAGTGCCCCACCCGAGGAAGAGTTCAGATATGCCGGTGAACCTGAAAAGGAGTTTGATGACAGAGAAAAACTGGTTTCAAAAGGAAATCCTGGATATGGAATTTGCGGGGCAGGTGGAAATGCCACTGCAGGTGAGGATGAAAGCACTGGGCCCCCGTAAATTTCATGACCAAAAGAGGTGCTGGCTGTAGGAGGACACACAACCCTCTGTGGAACAGCCGGAGCAACGAAGCTCTGATCTCCCCTGGCTGGAAAAATTGACGGGACATTGATAGCCGAATATGCATTTCCAGGAGGGAACCATGACGAGAAGTTTCCGAATTCAGGATTGTTCATTCTTATGCCAGGATTAGGTCCTGCTGGTGGCATTGGCATATTGCTTTTCGTAGGCTGAACGCGAGGTGCTGCTTCAGTACCAACTTCATCAAGGCCAGGTCCGTTGTTCAAATCAAAGTCTCTGGAGACGTTACCCCCACCGTTAGACAACCCACTGGATAACAAAGGCTTACTTAGCAATGGAGCAATTTCCATCCTCGAATTGTTGCCAGCAGATAAAGGCCCTAAGTCAGTATTCTCATCAACTCTATTCAAATCAAGATCAAGTCCTCCAGCACCAGCACCACGATCACGAGGCGCAGATTCATCCTCGAAAGCTCTTTCATCTGCAACGTTCAGGTCAAAGTCCAAAGGAGTACGAACATTTTTGCTAGCAGTGGAATCACCTACATCACTGTTCTTTCTAGGTTCTGCTGGCCTGAATGCACTGGTAGCTGCTGAGCCTTTCCATCCAAGTTCACTTTTACTGCGCAATGGGTTTTCTGGAGGATAAAATGCTCCTTTGGCAGGTGCAGCCACGGTAATTGAAGCAGGGAAGCCCCCAGAAATGGAAGAATTTTGAAATGGTAATGGGCACGGCAAATGAATAGCAGACGAACTTCCAGGATCTCCTGTTTTAACAAGGTCCCCATGACTCCCATCATCAGGAGGAAACCCTTCGTTTAAATCAAAGTCCAATTTCACAGTAGCATCCGGCCCAGAAGCACGTGTACTGCAAATTTGCTGGTCCTCTGTCTCACCTGATTCCAAACCTTTCTCGCAGTGTTCATCTTCCTGCGCGGAACGTGTAGGTGGAGATGTGGGTAAGTCATTTTGGGGAGCTGAAGCAACTGAACGAGCAAGAGAGTCTTTTGTTTCCAGGTTCTCCTGACCACATTCATTGTCACGATCAGAAGCAGAAGAACATAAATCCCCTGTTTGTCTATCCACCTGGTCAGTTAAAACCCCAGCCTTCTCATCATCAGCCCTTTCAACCTTGCACTCCACAACCATGGTATTTGCAGAACCAGAGCAAACCATAGGATCCTCACTTTTCCCCTCCTTTGACTCTGAATGACTTGCTTCCATAATAGATGGCTTCTGATCTGTTACTACATCATTACTCGACTCTGTGTCGGCATTCTGGTCCTCACCACCCATTTCTGAAGACGAGCACGTTGATTTTTCAATATCCTTTTCGACTTTTGCACTCCCAGAGGCTACTTCTGAGACCCCTGGCGCACTGTTCTCCACAGTTCGCTCATCTGCGCAATCTGATTTCTTATCTTCATCAGATGGAGGAGTTTGTGTTTTTAATTTAGAATCAGGAAAACTGGTACTTTTTGTCCTATGAACCACGAATTTTCTTTGCTCATGAAACTGGAAAGATCCCTCGACATCCGCATGACCTTCTTTTTTAGCACTAACAGGCGTTGTTACAGGAACATCGCATGGCTCCCCAGGTTTGAGGTCAGACAAGATTGGAGGCTCTACATGCTGTTGTGAACTCAAAGAACCGTCCAAAGGCGCTCTGCTTGCCCCTGCTCTTTCCCCATGAGCAGGTGAAGCACCTTTAATGTCTCCAGAGTCATTAGTCGGTGCGCCACTAACAGGGTTTCTGGATTCATTTTTTACATGTAAAGAATCACCAGCATTACCATACTCTGAAAGAGTGTCGCCACCAACCCCACCAATAGGCTGGCATTGGACTTGAGCAACGTCTTCGCTTAGTTGTTTCAGCTTGCAATCATTGCCTGAGCTTGATCCCTCAGGTGTTGATGGATTTCTCGCAGGAGAACCTGAAGGCGACGCATCTTTACACATTTCTCCAGCAGCCACAGTAGCAAGCAGATTCATTCCTATGTCATCCCCTGGTGAACCAGAAGCACTAGCTTCAGAAATCTTGGCACAGCTTTCAAGTAAAGCATTTATCGAGCTTAATGATGCCTCGTACGATTTCCCTGACCTTGACATTATTTTCGAAAATGAACCAGCCACTTTAGATGCTTCCGTTGGTTTTTCACCATCTTCACCAGCCTTTTGCTGTTCTCCACAAGCAGGGAGCACATTACCTTCTTCAAACCCACCATCCTTGCCCTGACAAATATCTGAATTTACATCTGATGAAACATTCGTTCGGGTAGCATCATTTCTGCCTTTTGTTCTTTTATCATGGCTATCGTGCTTTTCTGCAGCAGGAGGAGAAGCTCTACCACAAGTAGAAACGGGATCTTCAAAAGAACTTCCGGAGGCGCCTCTTGCTGGACTCCGGCCAGTGTTTGGCAGCCTTACAATTAGTCGACTATTACCATGGTCATCAGCAAGTTTCTCATGGGATACTCCAGCATTGGATGGTTTTTCGGAATTTGAACTTCTATTTGGCGTACTAACTTTCCCTGATCCACTATCCTTCTGAGCTCCTGAGATTGAAGATCCCTGAACACCATTGCTCGACTTCCGGTGACGTGAACCACTGCTAGAGACTTTGTTCGCACTCACAGAACCGGCAGTTGAGCTCCTAGCATCTTCCCTGTATGAAGAACCCACAGTTTTCGCATGATCACTTGACTGGCTGTTGTTCTGGGACTGGCTAGAACTGCTACTCTTTTCCTCCTTAATCGGTGTCAAAGGAATATCTGAGGAACCAGAACCAACTAACATTCTGAAGTTCTGCTCCTTCAAGATATTACCCACTGATGCATTCATCGGTTTAGCTGATCCAAGAGAAGCAGATGACTTGGAAACAGCATCCCCAGTAACAAGCTTAACTTGATGAACTTTTGAGACAGAAGGCTGCACAGTGGAGCTCTTCGAGCCAACCTCAGCTGTATTTCCCATTTTTCTGCTCCCAACATGAGAAACTTCAGAAGGTGCAGGCTTGTTAGGCCAAGTAACACCACGACCTGGTCCAGATTTGGCATCATTCATGTTCATCTCAGCTTCAACTCGTCTCTTCCACGTGTCCACCAGAGTCCTAGCTTTCTTCTGGATTTCAGAATTTTTGTGACTGCGCAAGTGGTTGACAGACTTGCCCACATTACAAGTCTGAAGGGCATGGAGATTTACAGGCAACTTATCGAGTGCACGAAGTAATGCCAAAAGAAATTCCTCGACAAATTATCACTTTCTTTTGGGCTGCTGCCATCACCAATCTTCCCCTTATGGACCTCTTGAAGCCATTCATCCAGTACAGGTAAACCCTTAAGCTGAACAAACCGTCCAAGACAATCATATTTATCAGTAACTGCTATTACATCAACAAGCATTATTCTGCCAGCCAAATCTATCTTCTTATCAGCACTGTCAGGTTGCATGAGCTGGACTAACTTCTCAACCCCAGCAAAGTCCACAAGCCCTCCTTTGTCAGTTATTTTGGCAATTTCAGACTTCAACATATTTTCAGGCCTGAATTGACCTGAATCGCCATCCTCTGTCTTGGAAAAACGCTCCCGTTTTGCTGAATCAAAGCCCTGATCACCCCGTTCCCTCTTCTTTCCCTTACCTTGTGAAGAAAAGGAGGATGTGCTATTTTGTACACTATCGGAACCAGATTTCAATTGCGGTGCTGACGACGGACCATTCAAGGGTTTTGGAGAACGGCCTCCTGACTGCACTGCCCCATGCATTTCTAGTCTTGTCTTGTCTAATAGCTGATCTACTTCTTCTTGTCGTTCCTGCAACAAGGAAACATCATGACCATAAATCAGATTATCCACAAGCAAAAGAATAAAATAAATAAATAAACAAATAGAAGGAAACTCACATTAATGTAATCTTTGTCAGTTAACCACCATAAACACTTGTTCTCAATATCATACACACGTCTGCAAACAAATGAGGATATCCCTGGCGGAAGTTCAACACCTTTACGAAGAAATGCGACTCTACAGGGATGGAGTAATGATGCAGCAGGAATCTCATCCTTGTGAAAGGAATAAAAGACTTCGTTTGGTGCAGCTTCTAGTAAGATCCCTTTTGCAAGCCTTATATCAGCAGGTCGATAGAGCCAATTTACACCTAAACTGAGAGTGTCCTCCTTGTCTAATGTCAGCCTACGAATTATACCGATGAAAGGTGGAGAATCCTGAGGTGGCTTGAAAAGTGCACAATCACCAACTCGAATTGTGCGTCCATCCTGTAACAAAGAAAAGGTACAGTTGAAAAAATGGTAGAGAAATAATAATTTCAATAAAGCAACAAGGTAAAAAAGGATCAGAAATAGCAGAACTGGTGTCCTGATGATGTAACGGGAAAAAACAATAATCTCATAAACATGGTATTAGTATAGAGCACGCAGAATCACAAAAAATTAAATAAAATAACAATCAAGCTGAACTGTCGCAGGTATTAAATAACGCTGTGCCACTTCTCAAAGAATTTTTTTTTTTTTTTAAAAAAGGTGAAAAACAAAAGAATACTCTGCAATGTGAAAAGGGATATCAACTTTCCAACATACCCAAGAATTTTTATACCGTTTCCATAGAGGTGATCAATAAGTATATGAAGGATGAATAATTAAAAGACATGTCCCTTCGTAGAATACACATGAACAAACATTAAAACAGATTTATAAACATAAACCTGAAAAAAAAAATTATCATACATTGTAATTGCTCAAACGCCCTATATCATAACCAAGCTAACAGCATTACTGCAACAAAACCACTTCCCTAAATTGACAAAACAAAGCAAATAGCTAAAAGAATCATCTCCGTTAAGCAAACAGAAACCATTAAAATGATTTCTGAATCTGAAAAGCCATGACAACTCCTTAGAACTAAAATTCTCATCATACATTTATCACCGCAATGAAAATTTGTGCAGCTATGAACGACCGGGTGTTCCTAAAATGCAATCATGAAACAAATTTACCCACCAAAATCCAAAAGAAATGTCAGGAAGAGATTGAAAAACAAGAAATTAGTCATTAAAGAAACTCCGAATATCCAAGAGCAAATCAGACATGGCCAAATCTATAATTTGAACCATCAAAATTTAGAAAAACAAAAATATATATTTTGAACCCCCCAAAAAATAAAAAAGATGAGAAACCTATACAGGAACACGCGATTTTAAATCTCTAGACTAAGAACAATTAACAACAAAAGAACACAATTACCATACGGAGAAATCTAATTTGCCCAAAACCCAAAAAAAAATTAAACAAATAAATAAACCCAATTGAAAGAAAACATCAGAAACAAATCAAAATCTTAAAAAGGCGAAAACATAAAGGGAAAAGAAAATGAAATCCCAGTATTTCAATAACACAGAAGAAATTGACCACAGAACCACAATAACCGAAACCGGAACAAGGGAAAACCCAACAAAAAAAGGGTGGGGGGATATATGTTAATATAATATACTTTGCAGAAGAAATCGACAGTCTTTGAATCGTTCACAGCTACAGTCGTCACGGTCGAATCAGGGACCGGCCACATGTGCCGACTCCGTTTCCACTTCTCACCTCCCGACCCATGCATAGCCCTCCATCTTCCTTAATTTCTGAATCGATCGCAACCGCGTCCTTGAAAAGAAACATCAATCCGGAGTCGAATTCAACGGAGAAACCCTAGATTCGCGAAATTCGGGAGGAGTAAAACCCTAGATCAGGCCCCAGATCTTCGATTAATTTAGGGAAAAACGCGGACCCATTATCGGAATTCGGTGAGGGTCGTAAGTCTAGGGCTTGGCTGGAAAAAGGAGAAGGATTTTGGGAAAAACGGAATTCTCATCCAACTGTGAGATATAAATTAGGGCAAAATTAGGATCGGAGGGAGAGGAGATTGGATTAGCTAAATCCAGAGATTTCGTGCGACGAACTCGCGATTAGAGAGAGAAAGAGAGAGAGAGAGAGAGTTTCGCAACGCGAAACGGCGAATGGGAAGAGCAGTGCGAGTCTGAGAGAGAGGAGAGAGATAGAGAGAGAAAGAGAGAGAAATGGGTTTTTGGGGCAAAAAAATTGCCAGTTTTGTCAGGGAATGGTGGTTGATGTGGACAAGGTCAACGGCGTCGTTTCGGATCTGCCACTTTAGCTAAAAAAATTAAATTGGCATATAATTTCTTCAAGGCTTGTTGTTCAATTATGGAAAGAGACTTCTTCTTAAAAAAAAAAAATTCTTTTAATTGAATGAAAACTTGGAAAATAGAAGAGATAGAAAATTATAGAAAGAGGAGATAAATTAATTGAGCACATTCACTCATTTGCCATAATATTTTAAATAACCTTTCCCAAATTTTAACGAATTAATTTTCAATTTTTTTTGCTTAAAAAACCTTTTCTTTTCATTTTTATTATAAAAATAAAAATAATCTCAAAAAATTATATTAATAAATGCGAACTGTTTTGAATAAAAATAGAAAGTACAGCTATAATCTACTAAAGCCGGATTGTGATTTTTTAAACTTATTTGATAAAGTCTGGGATTGTTAATTATTCCGCCCTACAATTTCCAGTTTTTTCAAACAGTTGAAAGAATACGGTCTTAAATACTTGGAATCAAGTAGAATTTATTTTTATTTTTTAAATGAAAATTATCATTTAAAATAAAACGGGATACAAATACCATTAACAAAGATAAAACAACTATGTGATACAAGAGACATAATCCTCGTTTAAAACCGATTTCATCAGTAAAATCTGATGAAACTCAATGAGGAGCACATAAGCCGAGACTCGGTGACGGGTTTAATTTCTCGAATTCCTTGACAATCCTAAAATCAAGTATATACAAAACTATTTTTAAAAAACATCTACAATCGATAGAATATTTCGATAAATCGAGAGACAATCACTTGCAACACAGAGACTGCAACAAACTCCGCCAAGTAATAACACTAGTGGAACTAATAGATATATACCGTTAGAAAATAACTCAAGCGGAACACACACACAAAAACAAACCGAAAGTGGGGGAACTACCTCCTTTTTTACAAAATTAAAACTAAAATATAAGAACAAACCATTAATATAAAATTAAAAAGAAATCGACTGCAAAATCCTCGTCCCATATGAAACAACCACTATGTCGCACGTCACAATTCAGAGAAAAACAATCAACTTGACGGCTATATCTGATCGAGAAACTCTTATCTACAACCTTCCAACTCCATTTCTGCTGAAATCGCCGATCACCCTCATCGGCCACAGTGACTACAGCAATGGAAGTCTCACACAAAGGAAAACCTTAGATATGAGAAATTTGAGAAAACAATGGTAGAAAAAAAGGGAAACCCAGTAGAATTTATTTTTAGTTGTAAGCAAAAAGTATAATTTATTTTTAGAACTATCTTGTTATAAGCTTTTCCTTTTTCCTTAATCATTTTTTTTTAATTTTCCTTAATCCTAATTTCACTCAAAATCAATTAAGAAAAATCATTCAAAATTTGGCAAATTCCTCAGAGGTTTTATATTTGTCTCCTAATTTTTTTTTCTTTCCTCTTACATATTTGCAAACTGGAAAAAGTATATATATAATTATATATAAAGCATTTTATCTATTCTAAAGAGTAAAAAAAATAATAATAATACTCAAGCGGCATCTCCTAAATATAGCATAATCGAAAAGTTAAATTCTACACTTAAGTAATGTCATTGTTTAAGGGGATTCCCCTATTTGTATCCATTGTGTAGCTTTATTCCATGTCAATCAAGCACATATTAATCTTTAATTAATATAGAATCAGACCCTAATTAACCACGTTTAGCAATTCCAAACAAAACAAAAATATTACTAGTTTTCTATTAAGAGATCTGAATAGAAAAGAAAAAAAAAATGAGGAGTGTTTGATATCCTTACTTGTTTATAATTTAGGTATTCATTTACAAATTGATAGATGTTAATTGGTAGAGCCTATGACTAATGAGAGACTCAATCTTAAATTAGCATGTTTTGTTTCTATATTTAAATTAGAATCAATCAAGAAAAAATCTTTTTTTTTTTAGGCCACTATTATGATTCTTACTTTTAAAATTGATGATAATGGTCTTAGGTGCTTATGCTATCTGAACTTTCGTTGCGAAATTACCCGTTGAATTTTTAATAAAAATATTAGGGACGTTAACACCGGTATTGGTTTTTAAGTATCAATATATGTATTATATGAGTTGTCATTTTTTTATTAACAGGTCTTTAAAAATATTGTAATGTAAATTGATTGCATTTACTAATAAAAGATGATAACTCACCTAGTTTCCAAACTTTGAATTAAAATTGTGTTTCTAGCACCACTAATTTTTAATTATGACAAATCACTGCCTAATTTTAATAAATTATTCTACAATACCCTGAATCAATAAATGACGTTAATATTTGAAAGGAAAATTTTCCAAGCATGTAATGTAACAACTAACATGCTCTAATCATGCGTAAAATTTTATTATTCTCCTTAAATCGAACTCAGAAGACTTATACAAGTGTTTTCTATTCATATTTATCATTTGTCATCAGTGTGGAGGAAAAATTAAAGAGTAATTTGTTCAAAGGTAAAATATCAAAACACCCCCTTATATTTAGCTAAAATATCACTTTTGTCCCCCTTATAAGACAAATTGCTAAAGTACCTCTTTTCATTTTGCAAATTCAATCACTGAAAAAACCCCAATACCAATAGATGTTTTAAAGTAACCAATACTGCTTTTCATCAATCTATATAAATACTTTTGTTGAGGTATGTTAAATACTATTGTAAAAAATAACAATTTCACAAAAAAAAAAATTAAATAAATAAAAAAATGCTCGTGGACAAGCTCAAGGAGAGCTCCAGTGGTCCAAGACGGCATGAAGAACAACATCCTTGTTGTTTTGATCTATCAAGTAGTTCTCAAAGGTGGAAATGAACTAGAGCTCTTGATGAAGCTGAATTTTGTCGATAAAGGTCATCTCTTAATGGCTGACGCAAGCTTCAGTTAGCTTTCAATGAGGAGGGCGGATCCACCGAGAAACGCAACAATGAAATCAATGTATTATTTTCAGTGAGAATACACGTTAAAGGATTTTGTTTTAAGAGGCTTATATAGGGATAATCAATTTTTAATTAGGACAAAATGAGCAAAATATAAAGGCTTTAAAACTAAAATTAAAAATAAATTTTGGGCGGTTTCGTCCTTACAAGAAGGTGAGGATCCATATCTAGGTCGAATGAGGAGATTAGATCAATTTGGTAAGAAGGTGCAGTGAATCCCGCAAAGAATTGAGGTACAATTGAGTTAGAGGAAGAAATCGGCTCCTCTCGTGAGGAAAATGAGTGGCAGATTGGTCGTGGGAGATTTCTTTTTTTAATTTTGGCAGTCGTTTTCCTCTATTTTTGTTTTGTTTTGTTTAATTAATGGTTAAGGGTACTATTGGCATTTTAAAAAGTTTAATCGGTTAAGTTGTATTTCGGGACTAATTTTAGAAACGGTATTTGTATAATAAAGGGGATAGAAATGGTATTTTAGCTAAATACATAGGTGTTTTGATTTCTTACCAAATAAACTTTTATAAAGGGTGTATTTGGTAGGAATGAGAAAAAAAAGGAAAAAAAAAAAAAAAAAGAAAGGATGGAATGCTAGATCAAGTAGGTGAAGGAAATGAGAAAGAAGCAATACAGCTTTTTTTTTTTTTATATTAAATCTCCCAATAATCTCTTAAATTTAGGAGAGACCAAATTTACGATGTTTTGAGGGATTTGGAGTCACTTCCATAATCCATTCATTCATTTTTCTATCTTATCAAACAATTATGAATATTAATTATATCATTTCACCCCTCTTCTTCCATCCACAAGGATTTTGACATTACAGTTTTGGTATTTTTGTCATTGAAATGTCAAATTTGTAGCGGTTTTTAAAAAAAATGTGCACATAAAATGATCAACACTTAATTATGATTGTTAAAGACTTATTCCTTATTAACCAATCTCATGATCTGTATGTATGTGATTAAAACTGTTAATAATAGACATTAACTTTTCAAGGGCCGAATTTGAAATTTAATTTAAAAAAATAATAATAATAAGACAAAGAAGAAAGTGTCCTTAAGAACCCAACAGATAGTGAAAGGCAAGAGGCATAGGGTTACACAAGCACATATATATGTATATATAGTGTATATATGAGAAAGCCAAATTATAGCCGTGGATATTGTCCTAGTTGGGGACTATCACAAGCTAAACATTTTATTTTCTTTTACTTTGGGGATTCTTATCTTTAATTGGTCACCCTCAACTTTAGAAAGAAAGAATATCACCTTATAGTCAGACGCTCACATGGATTGTCTTTTTCTTCTCTCTCTCTCTCTCTCTCTCTCTCTCTATATATATATATATATATATATATATTTCTCAATCTCTCTATCTAATAGTGATGCAAAAGATTAGAGAAGAAGTGTTCCTATTAAGCTTTTTCAAAACCCCACTTTCCCTACCCATAGTAGTAACCATCCAAATCCCACGAGTCTTTGATGTTGATATCTTGGGAAAATGACTTATTTGTTGTTGTTCTTGTTTTTCCTTTCTTTTCTTTTCTTTTTCTCCCTTTGGGGTTTTTTAAAAAAGTGTTCCCCAAAGGTAACTTGAAAGCAACGTCGAGAAAATAAGGACAAATCAAACACAACCCTTTATTCTATTTTATTTTATTTTATTTTTTGTTCCTTTAATTTTGATTAGGAGATCTAATTTGTTTTTCTAATAGTAAAGCCCAACAAATCAATAAAAATGGCAAAAAAAAAAAAAAAAAAGAGTATAAGGGAAGAATAGTAGACTGATTGGCACATGCACCCTATCTGCCATGAAGGCGACCCATCTGAATTGGGGGAAAAAAAAAATAAATAAATAAAAAAATAAAATAAGTGGTAGGAAAACAACAAAATGTTTCCACGCAAAAAGAAAGAGTGCCATTTGCATTTGGAAACTGTGACAGAAAATTTATGGTGATTTGGTTCGTACAAGTTAATAAAAAATCAGCCGTATAATTATGCCTCTGACATTTTTGCCAGAGGTTTAGGACCTTCATCCGGCCCATGTCACTTGCTTTTATTTTTCTTTCTGTGCACTTACAATTATTTTTGTAAACATATTTTTAATATATATGAGGGGTATGAAAATGAGATTTATACACGACAAATGTGTCTAGTACTGGGAATTTTTTTCTTTGTAAAATGGGCCAGGACTTTAGGGCATTTATTATAACCAACTGAACTCTCTTTTTTATTCAAAACTCCAAAGGTTTTATTTTTATTTTTTATATTTTTTTTGCTAGATACAAATATTTGGAAATTTATACATACTGTATCAGTCTTTTACATGGTTCTAATAGAATTAAGTTTTTACCATTAATCTTATAACATTTTCTTACCCCTCTATAATTTTGGATTTTGACTGTTTATCTTATGAATTTTTTATGTGATTATTCTCAATTATGCCTATGAATTTTAAGATTATTCTCCTTTTATCCCTTAAACTTTAAAAACTCTCACTCTACTAGATATATTTTGAATTTAATCTTATTTTATCAATTCTATTAGAATTTCAGTTAAAAAGAAAATGGAAAAAAATGAGTTAACTAAAGTCGTGTATTCTTTTTCCATTTATTTTTAGTAGAAATTCTAACCGAATGGTTTTAAATTCAATTAAGTTCATGATGGAAAGCATAAAGTAGGATTAAATTCAATTTTAGAAAGAAATGATAGTTTTTAAAATTTAGGGACAAAGTGAGAATAAACCTAAAGTTCAATGCATATGGATAAAAATAATCCTTTTTATTTTGGTTATTACTGATGAAACTTTTTAATTCTTGCAGTGTTATTTCAATCTACAAGAGTTATATTAGGGTTTAAAATTTTTTTATTTATTTTTTGTTGGACATGTAAATTTTCATCCTCGCGTAAGGTAGATATGAGCTCTCCGACACCAATTTAACATATAATGAACGAGAAAATATAACTTGTAACAGTTTAGAAAATTTACAGTAAAATTGCTAAAATAATAAGTTTTGAAAGACAAATTCTCAAAAATCAAAAAGTTTAAGGGCAAATATGTGAATTAAATCCTCCTTAAATCTTTATTGGCTTCGTCCCTGATTCCGTTCTAAACCCATTCCAAACCCATTATGTTATTATCCCTAACCACACTCCACTTTCGACATCAAAAGTTGCCACCCTTTTATTGTTTAGGAATTGTTTTCTTATTCTCTCTAATTTGTTGGCAGCAATTAACTCATTATCGGCCATTAGTTTAATAGCCGAATAACTAGATAATGCTGTTATAAGCGTAATAGTTGGAGCTTGTTACACCTGACAGTATATAATATTTATATATATATATATAGCTATATATTTATCTGTAAACCACCATGATCTATGCAGCTTATATAATAAAACAATGCATATTACATTAGAGATATACCTATCTACATCACTTTTTTGTTTTCTATAATTATACCTAACCAATATATTAAGGTCAGCATGTTCCAGAATCTAGAGGCCGGCTTGAACCGAGTTTTCTCTCTCTGTAATTTTCTGTCCAAGAAGATAAGATTCACATTGGCCTGCTCTGCAAAAAAGTCCATTGGAATTATTAATTTTTTTCAAAAATGCTTTTCAAAAAAGTAATCCTAGAATCAATGTGCAACATGGGTTTTTGTCCATTCATGACATAAAATAAATTATTAATCAAAACTATTTTCATATAATAATAGAACAAATTATAAAATAATGTTCTCAAACTGTGTCTGTTTAGGATATAGACCAAAAGTTGCTTCTGGTTCAATCTCAATCTGCTAAAATTAAGTTTGTGGCAGATACATGAAGGTTGACCCAACCCAACAGATGCTCAGCAAACAAGATTGTCTTTGCTCATACATTTTATATAAATATTTATATATATAAATGTCTTTTTTTTTTTGGCTAAAAAAAAATAACTTTTCTTGTATTCAAATAAATTCTTTTCTTAGGGAGTAAGAGTCAAAGCTTTAGAAAGGACAAACCCAGAGAAGTTTTTTACACCACAAAACAAAACCCATTTGCATGATGACAATGATGATGTAATAGACCAACAAAATTTGTAAATTTGAACCATAATTTTATAGGATTAATAAAATAAAATTAACAAGTGAATAGAGCTTTATATTTATTATTTTTTATTTTTATAAAAGAATAATAAAATACCCAATGGGGCCAAGTCATGAGTCATGGATCTGCATCAGCAACACGTTTCATCTGTTGGGCCATTTTCTCTGGTTTATTTGGTTGAAATTTTTTTTTTTTTCATAATTTGGAGGGTGCGTGTTTGAAATAATGAGGGTTAGATATGAGAGAAAGTTTGAAAATGATGGATCTTGACATGTATTAATTATTATTAGTAACTAAAAGTGGCAGACACGGCATTGCTTTTGTGTTTGATACTTGATCTGATTTTGCAAACATGCCTTTCTCTATCAAACAACTCAAATTTTTTTTTTTTTTAATTTTTGAGTGACTATCAAACAACTCCATTATGTCTTTTGCCATTTTGGTTACGGAATTACTCATTCTTATATTTCTCTGTCTTTTTCTTTTTGGTTTTTGTTGGTTTTGCTAGTTTGGTAAAGAGGCAGTCTCATGGGCTTTGCTTGAAGGCCCGAGTTTTGAGAACTTTCTGCTGTGGTTGACTTTTGTAGATGAAAGCCCACAGGGAATGTTTTTGTTTCTTGGTGCTCTTTGTTGAATGGGATTTGATCAGGTTTGAGAATAGAAGTTGAATTCCAAGTCTAATATATGTGACAGTCAAATATCGTTTGTTTGTTTGTTTTAGATAGTTGAAACTCTTGTTCTGAGGTTTTCCTTAATTAAATTGTACTTAAATTTGGCAGATCCACATTGTTTTAGACTTTCCAGGTTACCTTGACAAAAGGGTGTCTTTTTTTTTTCCTTTTTTTTTTTTTTGGTGTGGTGAGACAAATGGACTAAGGTGGGTACCTAATTAAGGAGCTTCTTTATGTAGAGTTTGGGCTAAGACTAAAGTACACATTCCTTGACTGAATAGGCTCTATAAGAACTGTAAGATTGTTTCTGAATAAGATTTATGTGTTGTTCTCCCGTCTCCATTGTGTTGACACTATACTAGTAGTCACTCTGGTTTTTTTTTTTTTTTGACAGCAAATGTAAGAGTTGAGTGTCATCTTGGTTTATAAAGAACATCATTGTGTACCTTGGTTTAGTTTTATGATACAATATATATATATATATATGTGTGTGTGTTATGTATATATCTATATGTATATCAGTATATGTCAGCTTCGGTTATGAAGATGATGAGTATTGTGGGGATTTCAGAACTCTTAGCAGTAATTGATCATAAGCATCTATGGGACTAACCCAAGTTGGAAGCGACTTTGAACTTTGACAAGAATAAGCATCAATTGGATTTCAGCAGATAAATTGTTTAAAAAAATCGTAACGGGGCTAAAGCCCTCCTCCTAAAGATCAAACGTTCAATTTAGTATTGTTTTTGGAGGCCCCAAAAGTCCTTTGCATGTAAGTAACAAGACAGTGGCCAATATGTTTGATAAAAACATCCAAAAAATACTTTGCACAAATACCAATTCACTTTTACAGTTATTTTCTTATTAGTAAAAATCGTACTATCTCAAACTCAAAACGGTCTATTTATTAAAGCTCTTTGTGACGAAGTGATAGCTATTGCATCTATTATTGAACTATAAGAAACTAAATGAATATTATAAAGATAACAATTATATTTCTATGCTCATCCATGAATCAAATAATTCTGATTTTAAGTCAAATCTTTGATGACGATAAGAAACGTTACGAACTCTACAGGATGGTGATTGTGACAGAGTGTTTCCATCTGACCAATTGATGACGTTGGAGACAAACAATTAGTTAGACTAATGTGTGTTTGTTGGGAGAGACGGTTATAATTTTTTGAATAACTTGCAACTTAAATTACATTCTAATACCTTAAAACTCTTATCCTTTTGACACTTTGCCCCTAATCTACTGTATAGATGACCACCACCAATATATCTTTTGTTCTCTCTGGAGTTAAGAGTACAAAATAATGCTAATTCAGATCTGTTACATGTTCCATAAAAATTGCAAAGAGAATTTCCTAAAAACTTGAATTTGAAGAAGAATATATCATGTTAGTTTATTCGGTTATCTGTTTGGGATGTAATCAAGGTCAAATGATTCACTTCTCTTCATGTTACACTCAAATTCTGATTTGAAATGGTTTTTATGATTCCTATGATTTCTTTTCATCATCAAATTGACGGTACATAAAAGATCTTAAAATATGAAATGCACCGCGGCTTTTTATTATTTTTTTTCCCGACAACTAAATTCCAATGAGGTTGAAAAAATTTCAAGTACTCAAACCTGACTTGAAGCACAACAATGGAAACCTGTAAAAAAGTCTCTCTCTCCCCTACAATGTTCACATAGCTAGACATAGTGCAATTTGGACAGCTTATAAATGGTTGATACATACTAATCATAAAACCGGGTCACATCATGGTCCATATGTAATAAATCCTCTGTCGGAACCTCATATATATATATATATATATATATATAAAGTAATTGTGAAAAATTAGAAGTGCATGATATCGTAAATAAGTAATAAAATGAAAAGTAAAATATCGTTATCACGATAACTATTGTTATTAATTATTGAAATTATATTAACTCTAACTTTATTTGAATAACAGAAAATAGATTTTTAAATAAAAATAACAAAACAAGTAAAAAGACAAAAGACTCAAAATACTAAAATTCTAGAGTTTATGATTTCACTGAATTAATCATATTAAAATCCTCTAATTCAATCAATCAACATCTATTCCCTATGTTACCAGCGAATCTCTCTAACGTAATCATTAATCATTCTCAAGTATTAACAATTTATCTCACAATAAGCCCGTTATCATTTTTCGGTTTCAAACTATAAGCTAATAACAATTCATTAAGAACAGAAAATTCATAATGCTGTACAAGTTTCATAACTATCTTTAGCTTATGACATCTCATGGTAGATTAAATAAGGGCTTATTCAATTATCACTTTTCAGTCTTAAATCAAATACCAAATCATGCAAAAGTTGGCCAGATATTCACAAGCATTAAACATAGATTAAAATACTCAACATAAAACTGGAATAGAACATCAATCAATTAAAAATAGAAAAACTCAAATAATCATAATCCAGATAGATCGTATCCGTAGAAAAGAAAATTATTTCATAAATAAAAATAGAAATCTATATAATAAAGGTTCAATCATTCTCAAATTACAAAAATAAAAATATAAAAAAAATAAAGTAAGAAAACCAAATTTAGAGGTGTCATAAGTCTCCAAAGCCCTCTCCTAAATAATCTTATCCCTTTTTTCTTGACGATTCAAAATAATCTCTCTCTAATTTTATAGAAAACTAAACCTAAAACTTAAAATAATTTTTTTTCTTTTTCTTCTTTGGTTTTTGGCTTCTCCCGCAGCCAAAAGCCTCCCAACAGCCGCTGCCTTTCTTCTTTTCTTTTCTTTTTGGCCGCAACAAAGTTGACGCCAGTCAGCTTTAGCGGGGCCAATGAGACAGGTGGCGAGCGTCAGTTGGGAGGGCGCTGAAGCTTGGACACGTGACTCGCTGGCATTGGCTGGAGCTCGCAAGCGCACGCGAAGTTGTGGAACGCGAAGCACCGGATCCGGCACGGCCTGAGGGCGCTAACACATGAATAGAGACGTGCCTGGCTAGGTGAGTGAGAGGCACTCGTTGATCCGGGCTGCTGTTGAGGCAATCCGACGGCTAGGAAAGCGAGTGGCATGCGTGGAATAGTCGTGCGAATGCACGAAATCGGCTCCGAATTTCCTTTTGCAATTTTTAATTCCTTTTTATCACATTTTGGCTCCAAGCTACTTTTAACCTATTAACATAATTAACTCACACACTTGAAATAACATAATAAATTTGGGGGAAAATTAAGATAAATTATTAAGATTATAGCAAAAATATAAATTTAAGAATGCTAAAACAATTCTATATTATAGAGTTATCAATATATATATATATATAAAGAACTGAAAAAAGAAAAATGGACGTTTCACCAAAGAGACATGTGCTAGAATCTTTTTATCAAAATCTCAGACACTCTCACATTCTTCTGACTTCTGCCATTCTAATCCATTCCCAATTTCCTTGTCTACCAAATGCCAAAACTTTTGGGACCCTTCATATGTGTTGTTTGTCTCTCTTGTTATAGCTCTGTGAGTGAGTAGCTTTTCAAGCTTCTCTTAGGTTGGCTTAGAGCTACTGCCTTTTGGTCGGGGCAAACTGTTCTTAAGTACTGTTTTTTTTTTTTTTTTTTGGGGTAAAATCACTAATTTGTATGTAAAATTTGTAGTATATTTTACCCTCATGTGTCGGCAAGGGATGACATAAATAACTAAGTTGTATCAAAAAGAGGATAATGACATTATGGATAATGACCCTTTTGGAGCGCTTGTCTTGCCAATTTATTGAGGTTTTAGATAGGAAGTGTTGGGTAGATATGGTTCCATTTGGTTAGTTTTGGCCCGTTAAGTAGGGCCCTTTTGAACCTAAGGTTTTTCATGGATTTATCTTTTAGTCATGCCCATTAGAAACCATATTCTGCCCTAGTTTCTTTTTGCCATGAGGTTATCAATACATATACATTACAAACTTGAAGTATCAGAACGTACAAAAGGTCGAAGCAAAAAGCGGAAAAAAGTCCAGAGATACTAAATTAACTACAATAGTAAAAGCAAAACTAATCATGGACTATACTATTCTCTTGTCGAGACACCTAACTAGTAATACTACTATTAGCTTGAGAAATGAAGTCTTGGATATCCGCAATGATATTTGATTCGGGTGCCTGGGTCAAATGACTTTGGAGAGCTAGAATTACACTATTGGTGTACAGAAGTTTTTGAACCTATATTTTATACTTGGAGCATATAGGCGTATAAGTTGTGTATTTAGTTGCTTCTCATTAGAACTCAAACATTTCTTAGTTTAGTTTTTTAAAGAAAAACAAAACACAAAAGGCATCAATATTGTCTGATAACACTACTCAAAATGTGTGGATCTCATGTGCGAAACACTAATCGGAGCCTACATGTTGCGAATAGCGGTACAAGACACGACCAGAACGACACTAATCCTTTTTAAAAGGAGTTAGTCCGAACATAACATCATCAATCATATCCCAAAAAATCTTGTGACAATGCCCTTCTTTTTACACATACAGAGCATAGTCATTGTAGATTAAAGAAGTGTTGGTGAACAAGCCAATGGAAAATAGGAAGTTTTGAGGTGCTTGCAGTGGACTTACTGGCACTTGGCTGCAGATGGTCAATGATTAGAAATTTAACAATTATAAATACCAATAATCAATATATATATATATATATATTTATATATATGTTGTATCAGACAATAAACAAGATTCAATATTTGAAAAAAGAAATTCAAAATTGACCAATAACAAAATCAGGTTAGTCAAGTGAAACTCCTTTGATATTATTCTAAATTGATATGTACAGGGATGGCCAGGGTAGCTGATCACATGGGGACTTGTAATAAATTAAGTGCCGGTCACATGTGAGTCTGCCAACGCCCTAGACAAAGCCGCTCCGAGAGATGCTAGTAATCTGGCATATCCTCAGCCGCAAGTTGGACCCTGCTGGTTGGAGGCTTGGGGCTTCCCTGCTTGGTTGCTAGGACACATTGCCCATCCAACCACACAACACAAGCAATCCCCCTTTGTTTCTTAACCTCATAATACATATTATATATATATATATATATATATATATATATGTATACACTCCATGTCCACAGTCAGATAGATCCGACAATTGTAACTTTCTAACAAATAACATTGAAAAACATAAGTATAACTGAAAAGTATTATAAATTCGGCTGCCAGATAAGAGAGCATACCTGTGTGTACATATATTTATTTTATAAGAAAAGTGAGAAACTATCTTAGGAAAAGTCTTGTTCCGATTCCGGATATAACTGACATTTGTAATTTTTAATTTAAAAACTTACAATATCTAATTGATTTACATGTAATTTCGTATTTATAATTTTATTATATAATACTATCTAGATATTCATGCAAATGAAAAATATCATCGAAAACTTGCTATTAGAGATACCTGATTGGAGGGGTGCTGGATAGCAGCCCCTCCCAAACTTCTTATTCATATTTTCATTATTTTAAGCTTCTATTTGATAAGTTAATTAGAAATAAAATTTTTAAATTAGAATTGATTATTTTTAAAAAAAATCAATTATAAATTTTTTTGACTTAAAAAAAATTAAAATTAAAAATATAATTTAATTAAGATTAAAACTTAAATGTCAAATGTTCCTCTCCGTACCCTTTTGTGCAATCTACTGTAAAAAGATGAGCTTCATTCATTGAAGTCTGAACTTCTTTAATTGACTGGTTCATAGGACAAGATGTTTCTCACTTGTCTTAAATCTAGCGGATATAGACAAGAAGACTCCAATTATGGGAAGTCATGGTAAAACTTCTTTTACTCTCTCTTTCTCTCTCTCTCATTTTTTTTTTTTAATTTTGGTAAAAACAAAACATCATGATCATGTTGTAGAGATTTTATAACATGTGTCAAATCCATGACAGCCATTTTCTGTTGTCTTGTAATCATATGGTAAAAAAAAAAAAAAAAAAACCGTTTTCTGCCCTTAACACGTCTAATTCACCAGACATTGCATTTAATGATAAGCAAAGAACAATTATTTATTTATTTATTTATTTTCAATTATAATATGTTAAATCTGAACCCACATAGAAGCTTCTGGTGTATTATTAATGCACAAGTTGCTTATATACTACTTCAGGTGGAAAAAAAAAATGATAACCTCAGAGTGAGTAGAGATATCCTTGACATGTTTTGTGTGGATTAATTAACTATATTAACTGACACAAAAATCATCAGGAGTTGTTCATTTATTGAATTTCACCAACCAAAAAAAAAAAAAAAAAAGTGTCTGGAGAGGTTTGGCTCACATGGGCTCTCGAAAGTAGGAAATGACAGACCTAACCACATTTAATGCCACTCCTAAAAATGAGTCTCCCATGATTCTACTGAGGAAAAAGTGAAAATAACTCAATTTGTAAACTACGCCAAAAAAAAAAAATAATAAATAAAAATGCTGGAGACATTTTAAGGGCTCTACCCTTAATCCTAATCAAGATGGGACAATTGAACGTATGGAGCTTAATTATTATCTTGATATAAAGTTTACATACAAATCGATATTCTTCTTCTTTATATTAATGTGTTAATTTTAAGATTGTGAATTTGTTCTATGTCATTAAATTATTAGGCTGTCGTAGTATTTATATATAGATTAATTTTTAGGGATAAGTTTTATTTAAGTCTATTTAATATGATATCAGAGTTATATTTTATAAGCATTGATGGATTTTGATCTTTATCTATTTACATGACACGTTAATCGTGAAAGATATTAGATTGTGAATTGATTACACAAGCTAAGTTTCTACTAAGGGTGTCAATAATGAAGAATTATATGAGCTAAAATAATGGTATATAGATTTCCAAAATCTAGAAAATCTTTTGCTAATAATATTATTATGTGCATGGACGGTATGGTCATAGGACTCATGCATGCTCACCAAAAAGCAATAATGGTTTTGGTGTCTACTGTCTACGTACGAACTATGTCAAATAAAAATAAAAAAAATAAAAAGAAAGAAAGAATACTGTCAGCATATGGCTTACATGGGCCATTTTGTCAGATCCAATCTTCGGCCTTGAATTCATAATCAAAGTTTGAGGTGAACCAAATAAATCGTAGATCTACTTTTTGTTTCTCATGTGAAGAGCCAACTTTGCTCTTTTTCTTCCTTTTTTAAATCCTGTTGGGATTCAATTATGCATAATTCACAAAAAGGAAAAAGAAAAAATAATAATAAAGGAAAAAAGAAAAAGAAAGAGAAATAAGATTAGTTGGCCTCCGTTGACGGTAAACCTAAAAGCACTTTTTAGAAAGACGGAAATTTGAAGCTAGAGAACATGGTTGTGCTTTCTTGAGTTTTATAGGAATATACTTGGAAGCTAAAATATTTATTATTAAAAAAAAAAGGAAAAAAAAAAAAAAAAAGAAAAAAACGAAGCAGCTGGCAAGGTACAATCTATAAGGTTCTAAATAAACTAGTTAAAGTGCACTTAGTTTGACTCTGATTACATTTTAATTCTTAATTTGAGCAAAGTGACTTAAATAATAAGTTTTCAGTACTATATTCTCTCTCTCTTTCTTATAGTAAAGATTCAGGGTGTGAATACAGGAGAGAGAAATTTCCCAGAATATAAAAAGCATGTGATTTCTGGTAATACTTTATATTTGATTAATCAATACTCTCTCTCTCTCTCTCTATATATATATATATATGTAACACGTACACACGTTCTTAGAAAGCTCCAATTTATGTTAGCTTAAAGTGTAAAAAGGAAACTATCTTTTCTAAGCACACAAGATTCACAATAAAAACAACCAGCTAGATATTGAAGTTTCTGTTAATTTTAGACTGCTAGCTCATCCTAAATCTTGCAAACCGACAGCAAAACTAATAATTATTTAAATATGAAAAGTAGATCCCACATTAATGACAAATTTTGCGAATTAATATGAAAGATAATACAGTGGAAATGGACTAGTCAAGTTTAACCGAGAAAATGGAATTTCGGTGGAAAGGAAAGGAAAGATAAAAAAGAAGAAAAGACCTCAGCAGTAATGCATGGTGTCCAAAATAGCAGACAACAAGAACAATTTGTGGGGTTCTCTTGCAATTTTCGGGTAGTGCTCTGGTTGTCACTTTCTTTATTTTCTTAGCCACAGTTTGAACCAATATTTTACTCAAAATCAAATTTTTGACAGCTTCAATTTATTTTATTTTATTTTTTAAATTTTGGTTAAGCAATGTATTGAAAAAAGGAGACTAACATTAATTAGCATACCTTTCTAAGCATGTAACCAAATAGATTTCTTAGAAATAGTCAGAAATGTTCATTGATAACTCAATTTCTCTACTCTACGTCATTTCAATTCCACTGAATGTGACAATAAAAAGGAAATATGTTAAGCTTAAAAATATTCTAAACATTGAATATTGGTATGAGCTAGCTTTTCCATTTATGACCCTAACTCAAACCATTCGTGTAGACCCACAATGACAGTCTATTACCTCAAGGCTATCTCACTCGGTGGTGACAGCCTCGTCTAGTTGATAATTTGGCTGTTTTCTATTTTATCATTGACTAATTAAGACACGTATTAAGGAAAGAAAGCGAGCTTCTCACACAACCCACAATTATTGCCACAGATCATCAAAATTAACTCTATACTCCTTTATATACACACACACACACAGGTGAGAGGAAAGTGTGATAGTGGCCTAGAAACTTTCACGTACGAACTTTCTGGTTTCAAAGATCCAGATTTCACAACAACTATATTAAAAAATTTTTTTTTGACCCTTTTGAGCTTTGAGTAGCTTTTCTTTTCTTTTCTTTTCCGTCACTCTCTCTTCTATTATGGAGTGAAAATCTCACAGCTGAGCACTGCCCATTTCGCTCCACTGCTTCTTCTGCTTCTCTCAGAAATTGAATTCCCAGAAAAAAGAAAAAAATGCCTCCAAACACACTTGTCGTCACGGTTGAGAAGCCGGTGAACTCGGTCATGGGAGTGGATTCTACACCTCTTTTTCTCGAGAAAGAAAAGGGGGTGAGTCCGAAACAGCTCACCTGGGTCCTTCTCCTCAAAGTTCAGAGAACTCTGGCCTGCGTTTCATGGCTGACAATGGCTGCCAAGACCACGTTTGTCTCGGCCAAGAAACGCATTGCCTTGTCCGACCACTTAAGCGATGAAGAGCCCAAAAGCAGAGGCAAGCTCTACAGATTCATCAAAGCCTTTCTGGTTCTGTCCATAGTGGCTTTACTCGTCGAAGTGATTGCCCATTTTAAGAAGTGGAATCTGAATCTGATCCAGCCATGGGAAGTTCAGGGTCTGGTTCAGTGGACCTATATGGCTTGGCTCTTTTTCAGAGCTGACTATATTGCTCCTTTGGTCATTCTTCTCTCCAAATTCTGCACTTTACTCTTCTTGATTCAGTCTCTAGATCGGTTAGTTCTTTGTGTTGGATGCTTCTATATCAAGTACAAGAAATTGAAGCCGACAGTTGAACCGGAATGTTACGACGTTGAAGACCCTTCAAGCTTCCCTAAAGTCCTTGTTCAGATTCCCATGTGCAATGAGAGAGAGGGTAACAAAACAAACACGGTTTTTAACTGTCTGTCGGATTTTTATCAAGTTCCGTTAAATGAATCGTTTTTTTCTTTGTGTATTTGTGTGAATATGTAGGTCTATGCACAGTCAATAGCAGCAGCTTGTCAGCTGGATTGGCCAAAGGACAGGATTCTAATCCAAGTTTTGGATGATTCGAGTGATGGAAGTGTACAGCTTTTGATCAAAGAAGAAGTCTCTTCATGGAGTCAGAAAGGGGTTAATATTGTGTACAGGCATAGACTGATCAGGACTGGGTATAAAGCTGGCAATCTTAAGTCAGCCATGGCCTGTGATTATGTCAAAGACTATGAGTTTGTCGCCATTTTTGATGCAGATTTCCAGCCCAATTCTGATTTCCTCAAACAGACTATTCCTCACTTTAAGGTGATCAATCTTTCTTGGTTAGAGGGACAAAAAAAAAAGTACTCTTCTTAGTGATTTTGGGTTGTGATTTTTTTCCCAAAAAAAAAAAAAAAAAAAAAAAAAGTTGAAAGAAAGTGATTTTCTAGACAAAGTTAAGGTTTTTAAATAACAGTTCTCAAAATCCAGGAAGTGACTTTTAAGAAAGTAATTTTCTTTGTTAAAAAAACTATTTGAAGAAAGTGATTTTCATCCCCCCAGTTGGGAGAAAGTGACTTTCTTAGTGAAGTTAATGTTTTCAAACAGTTCTCACATACCCAGGAAATGATTTCTTTTTTTAAAAAAAAAAAAAAGAAAAGAAAAGAAATTGGAGAAATTTCTTTCCTTAGAAGTGATTTTACTCATGAAGTGACTCTTTGTTTTTGGAGAGAGTGATTTTCTTGGTGAAGTTAATGTCATCAACTAATGTTCCTAAATTTTGATACAGGGGAAACCTGAGGTGGGACTTGTCCAGGCTCGGTGGTCCTTTGTAAACAAAGATGAGAACTTGCTCACAAGGCTTCAGAACATCAACCTGTGCTTCCACTTTGAGGTGGAACAGCAAGTGAATGGTGTGTTCCTCAACTTCTTCGGGTTCAATGGAACCGCAGGAGTTTGGCGAATCAAGGCTTTGGAAGAATCAGGAGGTTGGCTGGAGAGGACAACGGTCGAGGACATGGACATCGCGGTCCGAGCTCACCTAAACGGATGGAAGTTCGTCTTCCTTAACGATGTCAAGGTGCTCTGTGAATTACCAGAGTCCTATGAAGCTTACAAGAAACAACAACATCGCTGGCACTCCGGTCCAATGCAACTCTTCCGATTATGCCTTCCTTCCATCATTACCTCTAAGGTATTTCTCTATTCCATTTTATGCCTTAAGTTTAATGATGTCAAAACAATCCTCCGAGATTAATTACCAATATAGTTGTTATATTTGAATACAATTTTGGCTAAGTTATAGTAATTAAACTGGAATTTTTTGTTTATGCAGATATCAGTTTGGAAGAAGGCCAATTTGATATTTCTCTTCTTTCTTCTGAGGAAGCTAATTCTGCCATTTTACTCGTTCACTTTGTTTTGTATCATACTTCCATTGACCATGTTCATACCCGAGGCTGAACTGCCTCTTTGGGTGATTTGCTACGTGCCGATTTTCATGTCCCTTCTGAACATCCTCCCAGCACCTAAATCCTTCCCATTTCTAGTTCCATACCTGCTCTTCGAGAACACAATGTCGGTAACAAAATTCAACGCCATGATCTCGGGGCTGTTCCAGCTAGGAAGTGCTTACGAGTGGGTGGTGACCAAGAAGACAGGACGATCATCGGAGTCGGATTTGTTAGCCCTTGCGGAGAGGGAATCAAAATCCTCCAATGAAGAGAAGATTTCGAGGAGATATTCGGAATCCGGTTTGGAACTGCTGAGCAAACTCAAAGAGCAAGATCAACAAGTGATGTCTAAGAAAAATGCCAACAAGCTCTACAAGAAGGAGCTTGCACTTGCTTTACTTTTACTCACAGCCGCAGCAAGGAGCCTTTTATCTGCCCATGGACTCCATTTCTATTTCTTGCTTTTCCAGGGATTGTCGTTTCTTGTTATGGGATTGGACTTAATTGGCGAGCAGATTAGCTGAAATACCAAAAAAAAAGTGGAAATTTGTTTTACTTGTAATTTTTTTTTGGGGAGTTTTTTGACAGATATATATATATATATATATATATATATATGTTGAACTTACAAACGGATTTTGTCCAGTTCTTGGCTGCTTAATGAGCTTTGGGCTGGAACTAGATTTCATCATAGGTTGAGTCATTTACTTCTTGAATGTGTAAGGAAATGATGAGAGATGCCCAACTAAGTCGAATATTGTACAAGATTATATGTGATCAGTATATTCAAAATAATAATTATCCCAGTTAAAAAAAAAAAAAAAAAAAAGTTATTCTTTCATTTTCTCTCTACTCTCTCTTGCTCTCTCTCTCTCTCTCTAAATCAGCTATTAGACCATGAAAATTACGTTTCCATGTAGCTTCCGATGACCACAACACAAGCACATGACATCCTCCACTAAATGACAAACCGCTAGTTTGTTGATTTTGAATAAAATACAGTGTTGACTTTTAATAAAATACAGCAATTTTGGAAACGACAAACTGTTTGTCGTTTTGTAACATTATAAACGACATGTAGTTTTTATGAATAAAACGACAACTAACATGAAGAGATAAATCACCTCATGAAAAACGACGTCCCGTTTTCATGAGTTAAATCACCTTAAGAAAAATGAACGACATGTCTTCTTATGCTTGAAACACAGAAAAGTTGACTTTATAAAATACCTTTTTAAAAAACTGAGAATGAGGAGAAAAATATAAGTTCTCTTTGATATCTAGAGGTTGTTTGGAAATACATTTCAACTACTAGTTTGAATTAAAAAATTTGTTTTTTTCTCAAAATTTTTTTTGTCTTTTCTGAAAAAAATTTTTGTCTTATCTAAAAAGTCAATAAAAATTACTATTACAACTAAAATATTTCAATTAAACTAACATACCAAACAAACCCCTAGTCTTAGGCTTCTATTTTTCTATTTTATTGGTGTTATAATTTAACACCAACTAAATTATATTTTTTTATCTTAATTTTTTGATATGTTTAATTTATTAATTAGAGTTGAAAATTTTAAATTAAAATTAATTAATTTTTTAAAAATTAATTATAATTTTTATTGATTTAAAAAAATTGAAATAAAAAATTTAAATTGAAATTAAAACACAAACAAGTTTTTTTTTAATTAATAAATTATAATTAATTTTTAAAAATTAATTAATTCCAACTTAAAAATTTACTTAACGGATGACGCGAACCAAAGCAAGCTTATTATTTAATAAATGAAGAAATCCGAGTAATATTTCGTTTAAGGAAAACTTCGGATATCGTCTCGGGGATATTACCGTGTGGACTGCTTCGTTTCTGTCTCAGGTTAAATATTCGATCTTGCCCATGAATGCTTTCCATGCTTTCTGTTCATTTTAACGTTGTGTTTGGTTTCTTAGAAAACCTGGGAGGATATGGTGAAATCATGATTCTTCTAAAGTTTGGACCTTTTCTTCTATAATGTATAGCTCCTCCATTGACAGAGTTTGTATTTATATTTGTATAAAATTTCCTAAAAATCTGTTTTATGTTGTTTAGAATTAATCCCATGGATATAACATTGCATTAATTGTCTAGAATTACCATTTTAAATCACTTAGCTCATGCTAATGTTATCTTCTTTTTGTGTGGTTTTTGTGGTCTTGCCTTGCATACCAAATGTTTGTTAAAATGTCTAAGAAAGCATTGCATTGGTTGAACCGGGTACAAGTGGGAATGGGGATAATTAGGAAGCAGATTTGACAGGAATTGGAGTAATTAGGAATCATTTTATTGGATGTTATTTTCTTATTTTATTTCACCAAGTGGGCTGACATGAAATTGATTAACACGTCAACAGTTGCAAGATACGTAGACAATGGCGGTCTCATGGGTTACGGTGGCTTACACACCGAATCAGCTTTCTTTATGTTTAACTGAAGTTGCAGGAGATGTGGCTGCATCGACATGTAGGTATAATAACAATTTCTTGAAGGTGTACAGTTCAAGGAGAAATAGTTTTGGTTTCCATGTGACTAAAAAGCACACGAGCATTCGAACACTTGCGGTGGAGCCAAGTCAAGTATCATCATTGCAAACGCATCAGGGAACTTGGGAAGATCCTGATGATGGCAGTGGCAGTGAATATGATGAAGAAGATGAGAACGAGGATGAGGAAGAAAATGACTTGGACTTCGAAAGTGACCGGGAAGAAGATAAGAATGCACTCGCTACTGCTAGAGTTCAGAAGTCTCAGAAGGACAAGTACGAAGAGGATCTTGTGAAAGGTAATAAAGGCTAAAATTACAAATCACTGTGTTTCGTTAGTCTCCAGACATACGACTGTAATCAATTCACAGTTTTTGTTTCACATGAGGTCTCACTTACCAGTGTTCTCTGATTCACAGAGGTTGAACAGCTTTTAGGACCAGAAGAACGAGCAATCTTGCAGCAGTCTGAGACTCCCAATTTGGGAAAAATATCGACGGTAGTTATTGATAATATTTGACTTCTTAACTTCTTACTTTCTTTCAAATCTGAGTTTTGGCTAGCAGAAAGCAGCAGTCAACTACTTCTAGAACTAATTTCCACTTGCTTAAGCATATTGGTTGTGTATAAAAGTTAAAGATGCTGTTTCCTAATACTAAATGCTTAATTTAGGCAAAATGGAACCTGCTACATACTCTTGCACTATCAGGACAAATTCCTTTCATGGACAAACTACTCGAACAAGGTGTAGATGTTGATGTTCTTGACCAGGCAAGTTTAATCCGTGTTTCAATTCTACTTTTATTTAGTCTCATACCATATGTTTTTTTCACTGAAATACCTGGAAATTGGAATAATTGCCTTACGGATCCTTTCCAAACAGGATGGACTAACAGCTCTTCACACAGCAATTATAGGCAGAAAGGACGCTGTTATTAGTCATCTTTTGAGAAAAGGTGCAAGTCCTCATATCAAAGATAGGGTGAGGTTTTCAATGTTAGTTTCTCCTTTCATTTCTTTTTTCCACGCATGCACGCCCGCCTCCCCGCCAATGTTTAATGATTGTGTATTTGTGACAGGATGGCGCTACACCTCTTCATTATGCTATTCAAGTTGGTGCAATGCACATTGTGAAATTATTAATGAAATACAATATTGATCTGAATGTCGCAGATAATGTGAGTTCCGTATTAAAGTTTGCCTAAAACCCTTATACAGTTCATCTAGTGTTGTTTTCTACTTGTTTACAATTGTTATTTTTTAGGAGGGGTGGACGCCGTTGCACGTTGCTGTACAGAGTAGAAATAAAGATATAGCAAAGGTTTGTTACTGAATGGTGCGGATAAGAACAGAAGAAACAAGGTAATCTTGTAGAAGCACGTTGGATTTGTTTATGGTTTGTATCAAAATGCCGCCCTTGAATTAGAAATACCGATAAACCTGGTTTGAAGAAACATTATTGATTAATTTAAACAACATTGTGATCCAACAAAAAAAAAAAAAAAAAACCTAAGCAACATTGTGAAGATAAATGTGCGAGAGAATCCAGATGTCAGTTGCATGACTTGATAGGTCATTTTTTTTGTTGTTTTTTTCCGCATGCCGAAAACTCCTTTTTCCTTAACGGATATCTAAACGTTGTTGGTTTACTGTCTTCAGGATGGAAAAAACACCTTTGGATTTGGCCATTTGCTTTGGCAAAGATTTCATGTCTTATGATCTTGCCACTTTACTTAGGGTTGTACGAGAATATAGAGAATTTTAAAATGCGGGCTCCTGCTGTGACTTGTGATCTTCATTGTATATGTTCTAGAATCTTCTAAAAATTCTTCTACCTAAATTGTCTCATGGCCGATTTATCTCGGCCTCATGTATGGAGAAGCAATGGACCGGGTTTCAGCCATGACTTTTGGGTTGTTGATAAATAGTATGGAGCTTTGGATATCTTGATATATGCTGAGATGGAGAGATTTGAAGCACATTGGTGAGATGAAGTCAATGTAAAGACATTTTAGCCGTTGTTTTTCGGGTTTGAACCTGTTTTGGGCAATTTTAATGAGAAGTTTAATCCAAAGTAGTGGGAGTAAAATAGGAAGCTCGATTTTGAAAATCCTATCGAGACCATTGATTTTAGGATTTGACTCCTAACCCTAAATTCATGTATTTTGAACCTATATGTAAAAGGCAAACTGATGGGTTTCACCTACAGTACTTTGTAGTAGTTATTGTACGTTTGAATTGGGTTTTCTTACACTAGTTCATATTTTACTTGCAATATAGATGGCATATCCAAACACTTTTCAAATTGTACAATTATTTCAATTCAAATAAAAATAGTTCAAATTGCAAGAATTTGAACCTGCGAACTAAACGAAGCCTTAGGGTCCATTTGGTGAATGAGTTTGAGTTGAAAATTTTAAGTTTTAATAGTAATTTTTGTTGACTTTTCAAAAAAGACAAATTTTTTTAGAAAAAAACTAAAACTGAGATGAAAATTTTGAGATTGAACTCGCGAATCAAACAAGTCCTTAATTAAGTTCATTCATACGGTATGCAGCCACCAGTGGCATCCAAGATGGTAGCTGACTTTCTCTAAAATCTATATTCTCTGTTGGTCACTCTGTATGGTATATACACGTAGGAGAGCTAGAGAAGTTGGGCTTGTTTGGACAGCTTTCAGAGCATTTTCATTAGAGTGGAAAATTTAATGTGGTAAATTTCAACATTTGAGAAGAGAAAAAGTGTCATTCAATGAAATGCTATTTGAACATTATGAAACGTTGAAAATTTTAAGTTTAAGTTAAAATTTTTAAGTTTGAGTTGGTTGATCTTTTAAAAGGTAGTTATAATTTTGTTGATTTTTTAAAAAATAAAAATAAAAACTGAGATGAAAATTTTGAATTTAAACTCGTTCATCAAAGCGAGACCTAAATAATTAAAATAAATATAAATATTAAAAATATTTGGAATAAATAAATCTAAAATATTTTAAAATCATGTTATTTATTTATTTTATATTTCTTTTAAGTTTAGTAAAGAAGAAGAACGAACTTGACCTCAACTTCGTTCGCCAAATCCCCTGGAGTTCGATCGGAGAGGAGAATCCATCAGATGTTTCTGGGTTCTTGATTATGGTATTTTCGTACGTTAGCACGTCAATTAGTCCCCTGAGAAAAAAAAAAAAAAAAAGGAACTGTCCCCGCCAAAACCCAGTAGGTCTGGTACTGGAAACTGTGATTTTCCATCGTCACGTCCATCAAAGGTCAGTCTCTTCTTTCCCATCATCCTTCCATTCTTTCTCTTCCTTCAGTTCAGAATTTGAATACAGAGAAAAGATTAGAGCTTTGGGTTATGACTTGACCGGTGGGTTTATTCTGTTCCAAGGTTTTTGAAGAGTTCAAAATGGAGGAAGAGAGCAACGCTTTTTATCTTGTTCGGAAGGGGGAGATGATTGGTATATATAAGAGTTTAAGCGACTGCCAAGCTCTAGCAGGATCTTCGGTACTTTTTCATAACCCATACTTTAAAAAAAAAAAAAAAAATTCATTGAATAAGTTAGCTTTCAGTACAGTGATTTTGAATCTGGTAATTCCCATCTGGGTATGGTGAAAAAGATCAGACTTAATGGATTTATGCGATTTTGTTCTTCTGGGTTTCCTTTATTTTCATATTTTTACGACTTTATGGCCTGTTTTTGCGTGTTCGTTAACCATTTCCACATGGGCTTGTGCGGTTCTTGATAATAGCTTTCCAAACCTTTAAAAAAAGAAAAATAATTTCTTGGTCTTATTCGTTTAAATCATTGCATTGGGTTGATTAATTGAAATTTCAAAAATAATTTAATTGGGCCAGTGGCAATAATATATGTATGAGGTTTTGTTATTCTGTTGTAGGTGTATGATCCTTCAATCAGTGTGTATAAAGGCTATAATTTGCCCAAGGATGCTGAGGACTTCCTACGCTCACACGGGCTTAAGAATGCTAGTTACTCTATAAGCGTCAACGATGTGAAAGATAGTCTTTTTGGTAAACTTGGGACACTGGTTGCTTGTCCGTACCAGGTTTGTATGTACTGTGTTTCTCGAGATTATTTACACGGATGTTTTATTCATTTATGGCATAGATATTGCCAGGAGTTTAAAACCATGATCCAATAAGGAGTTTAATTTTGACAATTAATGGTGCAAATGAATACTAATTTTTCTCTCAGCAACCAGACTCCTTTGAAGTAGATGCATCTGACGAGGACTTTTCGCCGAAGAGTTGGCGGGAGGCCGTTAAGTTGGTAGAAATTGCTGTAAGTCTACATTCATTAGCTTTATGCTTTGTAAGGTTTTCGATGTGAGAAACCAGTATGCAGCTTGCCAAGCTAATAGTTCTTACTTGATACTAAATGACGAAAAAAGCTGGGACCTTGGTACTAAATTGTCACGAAGATCTGATTAGATAAGCTTGTGGATCCAGATGCCTTTACATTGGCTTTGTCGTGCCATGGCAGTGATGACTCAATTTTTATTTGCTTTGCAGGAGACAGTTGGGTGTAATTCATTGCCAACAACCTCACAAAAAAATTTCGTGTCAAATAGTTCTCTGACTTCCATTGTTACTCCAGCAGTTTCTTCTAGCCGTGTAAGTTTCTATTTGATGATATTTAAGTGTTCATTTACAACTTAAATTCTTGTGTTCACCTGATTGGCATGTGAGTTCAGAAGCCTCTGTTTTGACATGTGGCATTTTGATGTACTTTTTGTTTTGCTTTGCAGGAGAGAGTTGTATGTGGTACGTTACCAACAGTTGCACAAAATAAAATGTTTTGGTTAGATGGTTCCATGCCTTCCCTTAATACTCAAACAGTTTCGCTTCGTTGTGTAAGTCTCTGTCTGTCGTCTGAAGATATTTGATGTTCATGTACCTCCTTCATGATCGCTATTGATGTTTTCTACATGCCGTATGGATGCATATGTGATTGTACGTACATACAAGTTAAAGGCTGAAATCCAGGTTCCATGCCTAAAAAATCTGCAAATCGTAGTTTTTGAATGGCAATTGTTTACGAATTTGTATATGCATCCTCTTTCAACCGTGTTTACACTTTTCGTGCCTATGATAATCTTCAAAATTGATGTGTCTAGTTTTTTGTTGAAGCAAAAACATGTTAAATGCTAATGATTAACTAGGAGCTATGAAAATGTCGTCTATGCCATCATTTTCCAGGATTCCTGTACTCTGGAGTTCGATGGTGCTTCAAAAGGAAATCCTGGACTAGCTGGTGCTGGAGCTGTCTTACGTGCTGATGATGGAAGTGCGGTATGCAGTTCAACTTATATTTTGGATTGTTAATTTTGATCTTTGTAGAGTGTAGCCTTGTCCTAACTCGTAAGTTTTTTAGATTTGGAGGTTGCGGGAAGGGGTTGGCATTGCAACAAATAATGTGGCTGAATATCGCTCGGTGCTTTTAGGAATGAAATATGCTCTTAAGAAAGGCTTTAAACATATTCGTGTTCAAGGCGACTCTAAACTTGTTTGCATGCAGGTTTGTTGATTTTGTACCCTAACATCAATTTATCATGTTAAATGGCTTTATTGAGATGTGTTACTTGCTGCTAATACAAGTCCAAAAAATGGGGAAACTTTTTTTATTTTTTAATTTAAACATAATTTGTTTGAATTCTAATGAGAACTCCTCATGTAACAGATTACGGGTCAATGGAAAACCAAAAACCAGAATATGACCAACTTGTGTAAACAGGCAAAGGAGCTCATGGAAAAGTTTGTTTCGTTTCAGATCAATTACATTCCCCGGGTGTGTGGATATAGGTTAAATCCATTAATTACACTCTGTGTTGCTGTTAATCTCAAGAAGACCGAAACTTCTGTATAGTAGTAGAACCCTAAGAACTAAATCTGGTATAGATTATAGTGTAATGGTTGGGAAATGGCAGTCATTGGGCATCAGAGCGGATAAGAAGTTCCAAGAATTTACTAGTTGCCTAAACTGGAATTTACCTTTTCATTTTTCAGGAGTTTAATTCGGAGGCTGATGCTCAAGCAAACGAAGCTGTAAATCTCAGGGGTAAGCACCTTTGAGCTACTACATTTAAAATCGACCACGACATGCTTTTTAGTGTTTCGGTAGAATTCATCAGATCTTGATATGTGCATCTGCAGATAGGCAAGTTGAAGAGTATTGTCAGAAGATGTAACTCAAGTTTTACCAGCCGCTAGTTATGCTTCTAGTTATAGGCTGTGGGCAGAATAGAATGGTTTTGGTGAGTATCTTTTTGTTCAGTCTGATGTATAGAATATCAAACTAAAGTTCTGATGTATCTATAGTTTAGTATTATTGCCTATTTATAGCCATAAAACTTTCAGAAAATGCTTTTAGAATTGGGTTGCACATTTAAAATGTGGCAAAACATATTTGCTGACCAGTTTTTTCCAAAATCTCATCGAAGCAAATTAAAGACTTCAAAGTGAGGATTTTGATTGTCATTATTTAGCAGCACCAAACGAGTTCGTGTGTGTGTATGTTTGTTTATGTATTTGTTTAGAGTTGAACCATAATGTCGTTTTTCGTCTTCCTTGGAATGGAGGCCGGATACGCGAGCGATTGGTTTAATTTATTTCTTTAAATATAAAAACTCAGTGGTAGGCAAGTTGGCACATTTCTACTTGGGATGACATTTTTATTCATGGCTGTGAGTACCCACAAGTCCTCACCTCTTTTGAGGTTGGTTGGGGGATAATATATAGGTATGGAGGTGGGTATGGTGTTAAGATTAATCTTAGCACGGGTGTGGGGCGGGGGTAGGGGAAGCTCCTCCATACCCGCACCCGCCCTACTTATATTCTCACTTAAAAATATATATTTATATGTTTATATAAACATAATTTAAATTTTTAGTGTTTTAATGTTATAGTTCTTTTATGAATTTATTTATAAATTTATGGAGATTGGATTTGGTTTTAAGATTTTAGTTTTATTTCCAGTTACATTTGTGATTATGTTGTTAAATTTTATGATAACTTTAATGAAATTTGTTGAGTTTTTTTTTTTAATTTTAATTTTTAATAGGTAAATGGGTAAAGTATGGGTATAGTACCCTAGTGGGGATTACCCACACCTCCATTAAATTAGGCGGGTATAAGAGCGGGCATGGGGTAAAAAGAATGACGGGTATGGGGGTGGGGGAAGCATACCTCCACCCCGGTCTCACTCCATTGTTATCCCTAATTTCTACTGATATATATTTTTTTAATATTAAATAATATAATATATTTTTTAAATGAAAATGAATTTTTTCAAAATAAATACAAATAAAGTTGGGTAAGTCTATGGTAGAGTCTAATTTATATACCCTATCGATAGAGTTTATTTTAAACCGTTACAATGTAATCAAACGGTTGAAATCTTGTTTGTGCATGATAATTATAATGCACATTATCTCATAGTATTATATATTAAAAAATAAAAATAGAAATTAAAAAAATTCAAAGAAACTAAAAAAAACTGGTTGGCGACGAGCGCCCCCCTCCCCGACACTGATGAAGACCCCCTCCTTCCCCCCGATGTCGGTGACGAGCGACCCCCTTCCCTGACTTTAACAAAGACCCCCTCCTTCCCCTGACCAGAATTGCGCCCTTTGCTGATGCCAACAAAGACAACCCCCCTTCCCTGCGAACCAGATTTGGGCCCCTTTCCTGGACGCTGGTGACGAGCCAGTCACCCCCGCCCCACCGATGTCGACGAAGGCTCCCTCTCCCCCAAACCAGATTTTGACCCCCCCCCCCCCCCCCCCCAACGATGACGAGGCCCTCCCCTCCCGAGGCCCGTGACCCCAGGCGACGGACCACCCACTCGTGAGCCCAACGATCCCAGGCGACAACTTGCGACGCCCTCGACGACGGCAAGCCCCCGCCCCACCGACGTTGAGCTACCAGTGAGGAGCTCGCGCCCCCCCCCCCCCCCCTTCCCCCCTCAAAGCCTTTCATCTGCTAAATCTGTTTTTTTTTTTTTTTTTTTTTTCTTTAGGCCCCGTTTGGTATCATAGTTCAACTCAACTCAACTCAAACTTTTTTTTGTCTTTTTCTCAAAAAGTTTTTATCTTTTTCCCAAAAAGTTTTTTGTCTTTTCTGAAAATTAAAAAAATTTACTATTACAACTAAAATATTTCAACTCAAACTAACATACCAAACGAATCCTTATTATTTGTTTAATTTATTAATTAGTTTATAAAATTATTAATTAATTATCATGCATAAGCATCTTAGTTGTTCGATTATATCGTCACGGTTTAAAAATAAGTTCTATTGATAGAGTATATAAATAAGACTTTACAAATAACAAGGTTTCTCACGTGGTTTTTTTTTTTTTTGTTTTTGGGGTAGAAATGTCATTCCACCCACGTTGAATTCAAGATCGTTAATTCGACCGTTACAGTTAAAAGGCCCTTCCAATAATTTGTTTCTTGAAACATTTACGACATGCCGTTTCTTAAAACAGTCCATCACAAAAAGCATAACACGTCGAACGGCTATGATTACACAAGAGTAACTTCGTAAACTGTCCGAGTAACCACACTCCAAAAACGCCCTTATAAATGTTAAAAGGATAGACACAGAGCGAAGCCCATCCAAAGCGCAAGCTTTCCTTTCACTCGTCGAAGAAGAAGAAGAGGAGACGATAACCAAAATTCACAGCGAAAAAACCCATAAAAAAATGGCGACTCTCTCATTCTCATCAGCATTTCTAGCTCTTCACAAGCCCAATCTCTCCCTCTTCATTCCCAGCTCTTCTCCGGCCCTTCCATGTCGAACCCTTCGCCTCCGAAGCCCCGGCGCCGTCGGCAGCTCCTCAACAAGGTGTTGGACAGCGACGGCGACGCCGAACAAGCGCCGGGGAGTGAGGAGGTTGAGGTCGGCGGAGGAGGAAACCGTAGCTCCCGAGCAAGACGAGGAAGCGCCGGCGAGCAGCCCACAAGGAGAAGCTGAAGGCGAAGCAGCCTCCTCGTCGGAACAGCAAGCCGTTTCGGTCCCCGTTTCGCCCTCCGATACTCTAACCATGTTCTTTCAGGTATAAAGATTTTTTCTTTCTTTCTTAATTTCTGTAAACTTTGATGTAGAATCCTTCTTCTTTGTTTATTTATTTATTTATTTATAACGAGAGGAATTCAGGCAAAGGCTTTCAATTCGTTTTCAAGTACTCGTTTTGGCATTTAACATGTAAAAATAGAGAAGATTTCGAACCCATATAACATATAAAGGATATTGAATCGGTAAATGCCTTTGGTAGAACTCATGTTAAAAGCTAGCTTGAGAGAAGAGGGTGTCGAATTCACGTATAAACATCACAACAGTCTAGTAATTTAACCAACGAAGTCGAACAAATTCAACTCTTTCAAGAATGAGATTTGCATTTTGTAATAATGACTCTGTAGGTGTATAACAGCAAAGAATTTGTCCATGTTACATCAAATATTTCTCCATAATGTAGGACCAGTCCTTCAAAAGTAACAGAGACAAACCCGGAATTTTATTATCAAGTAAACATAATCTTTAGATAAACTTGCATAGATTGTCAGCATTCTAGAAACCCGTGAAAAAAAAAAAGAATGACAAATGATTGTTCAAGGAAACAGACTTTCAGCAGTTCTTATTGGCTTATTAGAGAATCAATTGTGAGTGGTAACTCCTCGAAATTGCTTCATTGAAAGTTTTTGAAGAAGATTTTGTGCTTTTACAGTTGCATTTATTAGTTGTTCTTGTTTCAGATTTTTTTTTTACTCACGAGAGAATTATTGGACACTAACGGTCCATTTTGAGGGCCTTGAGCCTTTTAATAAATCAGGGCTGTTTGATGTTATTAAACGACATTCCTATTTTTTGCACATTTGAAGGCAGATGGAACAATGAGTGAGGCAGCTATTCCAGCATTGAGAAAAGCCTTAGAGGTATATATAATGATGTAGTCCAAGTTCTTCTATATACAGGTTCATTGCAAGTTGCTTTGATCTTATTTTCTTAAAATATGTTTTCAAATTCGTGATGAAAATGATACATTTTGGTAGGGAAAAGTAAAGTTTGGTTTTCGATATTCAAATATGCTTATAGCTATGTATCAACAACATTAACACTTTAACAGTTTAACATAAAACATCTCACACGTGTAATATCAAGGGCGAAGGGAACTATAAATCTAGAGGAATTTGATAGGATCTAGTGGAAAAAATGAGTTTGATAGGATCTAGTGGAAAAAATGAGGCAGTAATTCAATTTTGAATCCAAATGGTTGTTTTTGTTTCTTCTTCTTATATGATGTGGTCAATTTATTACCACAGTTTGTTTCAGAAAAGTTTGGCAATTTTAATAGTGTTGACAAAGATTGGAAGACAAACATAGGAAATAAAATCATTGTTGTCTATTCTGATGTTTAAAGTTTTTGATTTGGTTAATGGCATTTCTATCTATTTGAAACAAGGAATTTGCAGAATCTATAATTGGTTTGATCGGCTGGAGTTAGCTTCATGGATGTTCTTGTATCTGACCAGTCAGCCTCTAAAATTGCTGACGCATGCCTTATCTTGTAGGAATTGGAGGGTGTTAGCAATTTGAAAGTTAAAGTTCTTGAGGGTATTGCGAGTGTTGAGGTATATATCGACCGAACATCTTGTTTTTCGCTGTAACATTTAGCAAACTGCTATTCATTTTATGCAACGATAGTATGGATTTCTGATTTATTTGAAACTTGGGATAACCATACTCGAGGAAAATGCCAAATTCTTTAACTTGACCCTTGATAGATCCTACCAAAAGACTAAACTTTATACATCAGTTGGTCAAAATTTCGATAGTTCTTAGGAAGTTTTTTGTTTACGTTCGACAAATCTTTTTTATGTTCTTCAGTAGAAACTCAATGTGTGCTGTGGATGATAAGTTGGCTCTCTCCTTTTCAGTTGGAAAAACTGACAACAGTGCAATCGACTGGGGTGGCTTCCAGCTTGGTTGAGAGCATACAGGGCTCCGGCTTCAAGCTACAAACGTTGAATTTGAGTTTCGAGGACGACGAGAGTGTTGTTGTTTAGGTCATGATTCATGAATGTTGCTCATCTATGAAATTAAAGTTCGACCATGAAAGAAAAGTGGAAATTTACTCTTAAAAGTTTTGCTTCATGGGCATCTTTGTTGTAGTTAATGAGTATCGACAATTTTACAGGCTGTGTTCTGCAATCTGCATAAAGAGGTTAAATAATATCATTGCTTGAAATTGTTTTCATGATGCAAGTTTCTGCTTTTGCAGTTTCCTTGGTACAAGTGTTTCTGGTCTTTTAGTACAAATACCAGTTTGGACACGGAATATTATAAATCCCAACCTATATTACTTGAATACTATTAATGACTGCAATTTTAATATCAATTTTTATACTAATTTTAAATCATCACATTTTCATTAACAGACACGGTATTTTATTATTAATTAATGTTGATAAAAGAATAATAATTTAAAAGTTAAATAAAAAGTTAATATCTCGTCTCTCGTGTTATTTTTGTAAGTTTTCACTGATAAGACAGAACTGGAAACTGAGTCTGTGACCACGGCAACCAGGTCACTGGATGAATCACGCCGTGGTAAGTTTATGGTCTTATATCGTCCTAAAAAACAGAAGTACAGACTTTGCTACGACATTATTGTAAGCACAGGACACTCATCTCTCAATCTTATCAACTTTTTTTTTTATTGGTAGAACCAAAAGTGATAAATGACCCACCGATCCACTTATTTACTTTTACTTTTTGAATTATTAGGCAGGCTTTGAGGTACAGTTGGATGTCTGAACTAGGGGTGTCAATTCGTGTCACGTATCGGGTTCGTGTCGTGTTAGAGTCGTGTCGATTTTTTTTTTTCCCGACCCGAACACGACCCACGACACAAACACGATACGAAACCGCGACACGAACACGGCACGAACCTGTCACGGGTGGACACGACACGACACGACACGAAATTAACCCGCGACACGAAATTGACACGAAATTTGACCCGAAATTGACACGAAATTGACACGCGACACGAAATTGACCCGAACTTGACCCGCAATACGAAATTGACACGAAATTAACACGAAATTGACACGAAATTGACGCGCGACACGAAATTGACACAAACTTGACCCGAAATTGACACGAAAAAAAAACGGGTCCACCCAAACACGACCCGTTTTTTTCATGTCAATTTTTCCCAACCCGAACACGACCCGCCACCTATTTTTCCCAACCCGAACCGTGAAATTCGTGTCGTTTTCGAGTCGTATCGTCGTGTCGCGACCCGTATTGCCACCCCTAGTCTGAACTCCATGTAAAAACTTTTGCAACACCGACATTGCTAAGGAAGAAGCGTTTAGAAAGTATCAATCGGTTCAATTTTTTAATCGTCATTCAACTCAATTTTAACTGCTGAATCTTAGAAAGAAATTACGAGTCATTGAATTTTTTTTTACAGTTGAAAATTGACATGATATCTAGCTTTTCAACCGCTGAAATAATATCTTTTAACCATTTAATAATTAAGATTTAGTTTTGATTATACATCATGCACGTCTCAAATGTCATAGTTTGCTCACGATGAAAGTCATCCAGAGTAAAAAAAAAATCTAAATCCCATATTAAAATTATATAATAATAATAATAAAAAATATATAAAAATATTAAATTATTTAATTTAATATGTTGATTTTTTAATATAGAAAATCTAATTCCTAACATACTCAAATAATTTCCTCTTTTTTTATCCAAGCTTCACATTACCAACATGGTAAAACAAAATAAAAGTTCATTACTACCGAGTATATTTTTGAAAGCCTTAGAGTTTATTTGATAAAATCATTCAATTTAAATTAAACTGTATTTTTTTATTTTAATTTTTATCTTTTTTAAAAAATTAATAAAAATTATAATTAATTTTTAAAAAATCAACTAATTCAAATTTAAAAATTTTATATCAAATCATTTTACTGAATAAATTATTATTTATTCATATATATTTGATAAGGTTAAGACGACTGCTCGCAGCTTTCACTAACATTTCTATCCACAGCGGAGACAATCCCTTTCATTACATTAAGGAGATATTCCGGCTTCTTGTAACCAAAAAGAAAAAGCAGAAGCCTAGTCCTTTGCCCATGAAAATGTGAGAGGAAGAAATGACAAATGACATTGGACAAGAGCAGGCTCTATAATGAGTTGAATAGCTGGATCACAAGCATGGACAGGTGGATAAGATCTGTACTGGGGTCCAGTCTCCAGTCCCCGTGGCATAATTATTGATAATTTATGTATATAGTACTTGTTTGTAAGCTTGTGTTTAAAGAGGTGGATCAATGGCGTGGATTCATCTGGCCGTACATCACAGTGGCCAGACCAGAGAGAAATTATTTCCTGATCCCCAATTACACTCTGCAGCATAGGAATTCACATTAGCTTTCTTTTACTCTGAAGTTGGAATCTAATATTTTTTATCTCCGGATTTTTTTAATCAATAAAAATTAAAAATTATAATTAATTTTAAAAAAATTAATTAATATTAATTTAAAATTTTATTTTAAATCCGTATATTAAATAGAAGCTTACACCTTTTGCCTTCTGGTAAATCTACCCTCGTTGTCTGAATATGGAACTCAATTCACAATCTCATTCAATTTGATAGCTAAAAAGGAGAGATTAAAACTTCCACTTGGCAAAGCTGTTTAAGCGCTCGTTGGGGTGTCATTTTTCAGATAGTATTTTATTACATGAATTTTAAAATTTTAATTTTAAATTAATTTTTTTTTTTAAATTCAAATTTTAAAAGTTCATAATTATTTCATTTTAAATCAAAATGAGATGATATTTATGTCAAAATACTTATATCAACGAGATGAATAAGATAAAATCTATTTTTGCATATATTTTTTTTCCAAACATATTTTAAAATTTTGCATTATTTTTTATATTATGGAATTTTAAAAAAAAAAATTTCAAAAGTTTTCTCCCCAAACACATATTTCCAACTCAATTTTCAAAACAACATATGTCTCCCCAAACATATCCTAAAAGTTTCTACAAGATGATCTTCAACAAAATTATGTAGTTATTAGAATATGATTTGTTTAGTTCATAGAATATGTTGGAATGTTCATTCAAACAAAATGTTTACATTGTGTATTCAAATTAATATGTATTGGATAAGTTTTTTGAGCTTGAGAGTTGGGGGATTCAGACTTTCTATCTTGAAATGGAGTCGTATATGGTATTACTATTAGACTTTACCTGCAACTACATGTTTGGATAGTTTTGTTAAATGTAACATTTTAATATTATAGAAGTAGAAAAATGAGTATGATACAGATTTAAAATGTAATAATTTGAATTTAAGGTGAATTTTTGTAAAATAAAAAAAAATTGTATAGTTTCAATTTAGTAGTGATCAAACCAAAAACCTACTATATTTAAGTAAAATAATTATTATTTTAATAGTTCATTCATACGGATATTAAATTTTCGATTGTCTAATTTATAATTGAAGTAATTTTATATCTTATATTATTACTTTTTAACGTAAACGTAAATAAATTATATGCTTGCATTTGGTTTGCTGATTGGAGATATAATTTTTAAATTGGAGTTGATTGATTTTTCAAAAATTAATTATAATTTTTATTGACTTTTTAAAAAAATTTAAAAATTAAAATAAAAAATACAATTCAATTGAAATTAAGTTGAAATATCAAATAAAATAATAGTGTTAAGCAAATGATTAAGCTCTCGATTTGTTCTTTGTGTTTTTGTTTGAGCCCTAATCTTAACCCGACTTTAGTGACACCTGAAAGACCATTTTTAGTGTCACGTCCAAAAAAACAAGATGAGGACCCCAAGTCAACAAAAAACTCCAGATTTGATGATAGATATTTTGTCGGATGCACCTAAATCTAACCTAACGCGTATATAGAAATATCAAATCAAGTATTTGTGTTTCTGAGGATAACATTGGATACTCTGTTCCTTTTCATGTTTCCCTCCTAAAAAGTTTTTTTTTATATGCCCACAATTTGAACAACTTCAACTTTTCCAGCAAGAACCTAACCCCATTTGCATCAATAACTGGGAATCGCTCTTGAATGGTTTTTAATGGGATCTGCAAGTTTTCATTTTATTAAATATTATAATGTTGGCAAGTTGGAATATTATATTTACAGATATACAGCTTGAGGAGTTTGTTCTCCGTGAGCCGGTCTAACTGGCTAATTCCAACACTAGTGAAAACACTAGAATGCTTTACATAAATGGAGTGGAGATTGAGCGGAGATTTCTACTGCAGTTTAATAGTATATCTACGATAATACGCACAGCACGCAATACAAAATTGCTCTCATTTATGATTAGAGTGTTGAGAATTTAATCAAACGATTAAAACTACAGTTTGTATCATAATTAAAAATGACAGTTCCTATCATAAAAACTCTTTATGGATAATAAAAAATGGATTTTTGGTAGAAAGGCTCTTTCTTCTTCTTTTTTTTTTTTTTCTTTCTCCCTTTCCCTAAAGGTTCATTTTAAATGTTAGATTAATTTTAACGATATGATTTATAAATATAAAGATTTTTGTGTCCCATATTTACACATTATTAACATTGATAATTATGCATAAAATCGTTGAAGATTTATCAAACGACTAAAATAGCCTTCATTATAGATAATTAAAAAGAGTCTTTCCCTACTGTAAATTTGTTTGTTTTTTTTTTTTTTTTCAAGGATTCTACTATGGAAACACTTGTATGGATCTTTCTAGAGAATGGATTTCTGAAACACAAAAAAATAAGAAACACAAGAATGGATCTTTCTTAGGCCATCAATGCATGATTTTTCCATGTAGACGAATAGTTAAATGGCATGGCATGTGATATATCACATGCACTATTGTTTGTAGAGTATAAGAGGAGGAACCATCCCACCGCCATTTGCTTATGAATAATATATATATATATATGTAGTGGTTGGGCAGGACATATCAGCAAGCTGTAATCTGGGGGGGGGGGTGGGATTTACTTGGCTCAGCTGCCTAGATATTTTACACCAAACAGTGTCACGCTATTTAATGATCCTCAAGAGGAACAAAATCTGGTAAAAAATTACTTGTTATTTCAATATGAAGGTCCACTTTCCTTAGTCAATATGACCCGTGGTCCAAGATTCACCAACTCTAAGTCTTTTGTTTCTTTTCTGGGGAGTCAAATATTGGCTTCGACCATACTGTGGAATTCATCCTTTTTTTTTTTTTAATATAATAAAATGCAGTTTCGAGTCTGAACTAGGCAATATTATAAGCTACTTGAATAACTAAGTTAAATATTTGATTCGTCGATTAAAGATGAAAATTTTAAATTAAAATTAGTTAAATTTTTAAAAATTAATTATAATTTTTATTTATTTTTTAAAAAAAGATAAAAATTAAAAAGAAAATATATAATTTAATTAGAGTTAAGTTGAAATATCAAATAAAGAGTAAAATAATTTATCAACAAAAAAAGAAGAAGCTACTAATAGAAATGTTAAATGCTAAATGCATTTGTAAATGACACGAGGGTAAGATCTTGATTGTTTTTTCATGCCGACGTTAATGCAGAATCCATTAAAAAAAAAAAAGGCCTGAGATCTTGCACTTATATTCAATCGAAAGTGCATTTTGCATTTCTTTATAGAACCACTGCTTTCGAATATTGGATCTTGGGTAGCTAATAAATACAAAGAAACCTACGTTTTCGATCAGGTGATGTTTAAAGCTGATAAATATAGTGCATGTTCATTTGAATGGTCATACGATAGCTGTTAGATTTTAAAATTGTATTCAAAATTTAAATTTTATTCTAATTATTTTAATAATAATTTTTGTTAATTTTTTAAGAGGGATAAAATTTTTTTTTTAAAAAAGATAAAAAAAATTCAATTTCACTTAAATAAAATGAAAATATCAAAGAGTCTAAATTGATTTCCATTATTTTATAATAAATTGAAAGCTGCAGGAAAGTAACAACTTGCAAATAGTGAAAACTAATGCTTTACTTGCAAGTTTTGGAAGGAAGAGACAGAGCTCGTGTGAAGGACATGATGTTAGAGATGACGAGATGATGGAGATGATAATACTAGTTTAGTTTTAAGCAGACACAGTCCCTCGGGGCACGTGGGTATCAAGCTACTCAGTAAGATGTTGGTCACCGAGCCCTATCACTTTATGTCTCTGACGGTGAAGCTGGCATGCACACATCTTTTACTTTAACCAGAGACCAAACTACCTACCTCTTGCCTATTCTCTCTCCTCTCTCTCTCTCTCTCTCTCTCCCCCACCGATTCTTCTACACTATTTATAACCACACTCTCTCCTTTTGCTAGAACCATCTCCTCGGTTCCTTTGTTTTCTCATCTCCAATGGCTTCCAAACCTCTGATGAGTCTTCTCCTCCTATTGGCCACCACTCTTCTAGTAACTTCGAAGGTTTGAATTTCTCTTCACTCCCACACTCTTGGAAAGAAAAAAGTAGAATCTTTTCTTCTTGTTTTCTTCTTTTTTCCTTCTAACTTGAAAGATTTTTTTATTTTTATTTTTATTTTTTCTAAGGTTGCTTATGCTGACAACACAGCACCGTCAACAACATATCCTCCAAAGGCACCCATTGCTCCTTCTTTTCCTCCAAAGGTCTCTGTCCCTCCTCCTCCAGCTCCAGTAGTCAAACCCTCACCACCTTCTCCGGTGGTCAAACCTCCAACTCCAGTGGTCAAGCCACCTTCACCTCCGGTGGTCAAACCTCCAACTCCAGTGGTCAAGCCACCTTCACCTCCGGTGGTCAAACCTCCAGTTCCAACACCTCCGGTGGTCTACCCACCCTCACCTCCGGTAGTCAAACCACCAACTCCATCACGTCCGGTCCTCAAGCCACCATCACCTCCGGTAGTCAAACCTCCGACTCTAAAACCTCCGGTGGTCAAGCCACCATCACCTCCGGTTGTCAAACCTCCAACTCCAACACCTCCGGTGGTCAAGCCACCATCACCTCCGGTGGTCAAACCTCCAACTCGAACACCTCCGGTGGTCAAACCTCCAACTCCAACTCCTCCTGTGGTCAAACCTCCAGCTCCAACACCTCCGGTGGTCAAACCTCCAGCTCCGGTTCCAGTGCCGCCAACTAAACCTCCTGTCACGCCACTCCCACCCACATCTCCACCGTCGCGTCCGGTCAGGTCTAGACAAGGTAACGCATAAACAAGACACATCATGATATTTCTGTGAACTTTTTCCAACGTATGACTAACGAATGTGTAATGCTTTTTTTTTTTTTTTAATTGGTTGCAGATTGTATACCGTTATGTGACACAAGATGCTCATTACACTCAAGGAAGAATGTATGCAAAAGGGCATGCATGACATGCTGCGATCGATGCAAGTGTGTTCCACCGGGCACGTACGGTAACAGGGAGAAATGTGGCAAGTGCTACTCTGAGATGAGAACCCGTGGCAACAGATACAAGTGCCCATGATATATATACAGATATATATATATATATATATGTGAGAAATGTTGTAATGTTGAAGATGAACTATATATATATATATGTATGTATGCATGAGAAAAGAGGAGAAAAAATGAGGGTTTTTTCCTCCAGTGACTTTCTAGTTTCTACTCTAGTGCCTGCGGTTCTGTTATATGGGGATGATGGTGTACGAATAAGAGTAATCAATCAGTTCCTGGTGTCTTGATTAGTGCTTTTCCAATATTGTAATATTTTGATAATATATATGTCAAATTTTTGTTGTTAGAATTTTGTTTTGTTTGAGTTGTGTCGCTCTTAAGGAGGACTTCTCATTCATGGGAGCAAGTAAAAACAAAATATTTCTGGCTTGCAATATTGGTCGCTATCAATGAAATTTATGTGTTTTTAATGACCCTGAAGAGGAACAAGATGCTTAGGAATTTGTGTGTGTGTTTTTTTTTCCCTTAAAGTAAAAGGTCCACAAGAGAAGAATGACCTTTGTGGTCCAAGCTTCACCAATTGAGTGTCTGCTTTTCGGGGAAAATTATGGCATTGATTGTGCTATAGAAAAATATCCTCCGAACCTGAGGAGTTCACTGTTATTGGCATTGATATTATATATATAATGGCGTTTCTCAACCCTTATCATATGCTGTTGTTATTCACTTTTTATTTATTTATTTTTTTTGCAATGAATTAACATCCATTAACTATGCAATATTTGATTATGCAGAGGAAATATTCTTCACTTTTGTTAAAAATATATTGGGGCACGTTTGTCGAGCTATTGAGGCCGATATTAATAGTCCGAATATGGTATCACCAGTGATAGTGGTATGTTCACGAGGATATCATTTTTAAAGTCTTTTCACCAGTGATAGTGGTATGTTCACGAGGATATCATTTTTAAAGTCTTTGGATTTGTTTCGCGTTCGGAATGAGTTCGGTTTGGTGTTCAGATTGAATTTGAGATAAGATTAAATTTTTAAATTGAGATTGGTTGATTTTTTTTAAAATTAATTATAATTTGTTTTAAAAAAAAAAGGATAAAAAATTAATTCTAAAATATAATTGAGTTTAAATTCGATTGTACCAGAGCTTCATTTTTATCCATTTAAAATTTCGAGTGAGTTATGCAAAGTTTCATATACTTTTGATTTGGTAGGGTAGTCTATGAATATTGGGCCGATAGCTGTTGAAGATCATGGGCTGTCTACTGACGTTAAGACAGGCTCTACTGACGTAATACGAAAACACCATCGATCTTTATGTCTACTTACCAAAAAGAAAAGTCAGATATGGTGAGCAAGCCACACGATGCCTTGGCGATATGATGTTGGCATGCACATTATTTCTCTAACAGATGGCCAGCTCTAATTAATGCAGCATTGAGTTTTACCCCACCGTCTTCAAGTTATTAAATTTGAAAAAAAAAAAAAAATACATGAATCGTGTGAGATATTCTTTAACAAAATTCTTCAAAATTTATGTATTGTTTGTGTCAAAATCTGGATCAATGATAAATAATAAAAATACTAAACTTAATCAATGAAACCTTGAATAACAAGAATCAAATTTTCCTAAATGACTTTGAATTTTTCTATTTCTTACTGTTTTTAAAATTCTGTAAATTTTCTATTATCATCCTTATTTATAATTTTTCTTAAGGACTTGGATGCTACAATCATTAATACACGAATTAATTCAATCATTATACTTAGATGACGTGTCCTCTAATTAACTTCTGCTGACATGATTTTTTACTTCACTTCCTGATTTCTCGCTTGTTACGCTTCTTTTCTTTTCTGGTTTTATTACAATGAAGTCGTTTTTCTCTTTTATTAAAACATCTTGTCGTATTTAATTCTTGCCCCCATATATACGTACTCTGCTTCTGCTAGAAACATCTGAGTTTCTGGTTTCTCATATACGTGTAGCATAACAATGGCTTCCAAAGTTGTGTTGCTTCTCACTCTATTGGCCTTTGTTCTCCGAGTGACCTCGAAGGTATAATCTCTCCATTCTTTCTCACTCTCAAGACAAACAGAGCAAAAAAACTAAATCCTATTTATTTGTTTAATTATTTATTTATACTTCTACAGTACAACTTATTTCACATTGTCAATTAGAATTGCTTAATTTTTCGATTAATTTTATATAGATGTAATCAATAAGTTTTCATGCTAAAATTTTGTAACATGCGGTACATAACTGTTCTAATTGATCAGACAGTTGAAAATTTCATTTAATAATGAAAATAATAGCTCATATAGCGATGTAAAAATAAAATATCTTATCATAAAATTTCATATTTATTTATTTATATATTTTGTTTGTATGTATCTACTTTTGCATTATTTTTAAATGTCAAATCACTACTGAAAAAAGTATTAGAAATCAAACTGCATATAGAAATGAAAAACTCCACAAAAAAAAAAAAAAAAAAAAAAATGACGATGCACTACTTTGGTACATTTTAAAACCAACCACAATTGAGCATCACGTTTCTTTTAGCTAATAAAATAGTATATTATTGGTGTCATTCATTCCCTATCTTTATTGTCTATAAAAGAAATCAATGTTTCCATTCCGATCCAATTATAGCCAAAGATTGTGCTCAGTCACCAAAAATCTAACTTCGCACATTAGTTGGATAGACTTCTTTTTTGGGACTGTCGAATCTCGAATTTGTAAACATCTTAGGAAGAAGAGAGGAAAAAAAAAAAAAAAAAAGGATTTGTGGTGAAAAATCAGCATCACTTAAAATTGGGAATCAAATGTGTAGCTTTTCTCGTGTGTCAATTTTCATGCATACGTTGTGCTGTATATATCAAGAATTGACGAGCATAAAACAAACAAAACCAATGCTCTGTAAAATCGCTAATATCTTGCAGTTCATCATCTCACGTTGTTCGGTTTGTTTGTAGCCGTACCATTATTATCTGAACTAAGAGTTCATTGCTGTGATTATCCAAAAAAAAAAAAAAGAAGAAGAAGAAGAAGAAGAAAGACAATAAAAGATGATAGGTCTCGCCTCGTATTAAATATCGCAAATTTGACTCCAAAGTAATGTAAATGAAACTCCCTAAGAGATTTCAAGATGGCTTTTCAAAGGTCTATTACCGTTTTTGTTATTTTGTTTGCTAGCTTGATCTTCGATAGCATATTTGATATGCTATAATTTTTTGTGCTCCTATGCTTAATGTTATTAATCTTTAATGTCATATTTCCATTTTGCCATTATTATTAAGTTTTAAATCTCTTGAAAATGAACTTTTGATACTCGAATACTTTAAAATGACAATATTGTTATCATAAAATTCAAAAGTTAAAACACAAATGTACAGCAATCAAATATTAAAATTTGACTTTTTTTTTAATGAAAAATAAACTTTTTTAATCACCTAATCTAATAGATAACCTAACTCTTTTTTATTTAGTAAAATGACTGTTTGTCGTTTTTCAAATTTAGTCAATCATTGATTGATTATGAAAGTTGATGATTGACTATGATATTTGGTGATTTACATTATGATTAATCAGTGATTGACTGTAAGTTAATTATTGATTAACTATTATGTGATTATTCACTGATTGACCATTTAAGAAAATTAATTTATAATTTAAAAAAAAATATATTTTAACTAATCTTTAAAAACTTCGACAATTTATTATAAAAACTTATTAAAAAAAAGGTTATTTAACTATAAATTCCTTTTATATTTGGTGAAAAATTTACCATCAAATATAGCAATTTTTCAAATTCAACATTAGAAATTTAGAATTAGTATTATATTTGAAAGAGATTTTCATATTCAAAGGCCAAAAATTTAACTTCTAATCATGAATTTTGTACTTCGTTAGTAATAAGATACTCGTAGCTGTTTATGCGCAAGTTAAAACCAGAACACCAAATGATACGAAACAAGCATTCCCAGTTCTCACATGCTTTTGTGTCAAAACAGATTGGCTATGCAAGCATTGCTGTATCTCTGACTTTAAAGATGTTTGCTTAAAAGATTCCCATTTGGCCTATATCTTCATCTAAGATATTCTTGTAGACCCTTTTGCTTCACTATAATGTCGTGATTTTGTCTTGTACTTGTTAGAAGTTTGTGAAAGCATATTTATTTATTTATTAATGTCTAATATCTCACGTTGTTACATATACTTTTCTACTAATATAAAAATGATGGCATGCTTTATAGAACAATTTTGTTTTGAGATTATGAAATTAATCATTGCTCGGAGGATTGCTTCTTGTTTCCACAGTCTCATATGAAATTAGTCCTAAACATGTTATCTTTAAAAGTTCGAGGTAAATAAATCAATGATAAAGTGAAAAAGGTAATTAAAGCTCCAGAAAAAATATATGCAAAATTTGTCAAAAAACGTATGCTATTTTTATTAGGCTGTTTTGTACCTATACAACGTAGGCTTATAATTTTTGACATTGTTAGTCGTTTTTACTCAAATTTGTTAAAATTTAAACGGTTTTTTTTTGACACATAAATTGCACATTATAACCCAAAAAAAACATTGCTAATCATTTTTACTTATTTCAATATATATTTCTTTTAAAAGTTATGATAATGAACCTGAATTTTAAAAGAAATTTATATTGAAATTAAGTAAAAATTATCAGTAATGCTTTTTTTGGATTATAATATCTAAGTCATGAATAAAAAACAGTCCAAACTTAACGGATTTGAGCAAAAAGAAAAAAAGTAACAAATTATAAGTTTAGGAGACTAAATTGTCAAATTTGAAAAGTTCATAAGGATGTCTAAGCAAAAAAAGCTTTTTTATAAATTGGTTTAATTTGGGGTTATTTATGCAAATACCCAAAAATAAGACAACCGTTAATTGACAATTGGCCCAATTACATCACCTGGTCACCAAACGGGCCACCACCAGAGCCCATATAACGTTAGACGTGAGAGAGAGAGAGAGGATTCAGTTTTCCGTTAAGTTAACTAACACTAAACTCTGGAAAATTCACCCCAAAATTAAAAAAAAAAAGAGAGAGAGAAAAAAAAGGGGGATTTCGGAACGTCGAAGGAAGCGACATTTTACCAGATCCGGTGCCGAACCAACGGAAGAGGCGAGGGACAGAGGACCCAATTCCAGTCTCCTCTTTCGCCGCGAGAAAACGAAAACGAAAACGAAAACGTAAACGCCAAGCAACACAAAGACAAAGACATGCGCGGTGGCGATGGGATTCTGGGGAACAGAGGCAGTGAAGGAAGCAGAAAGGCGAGCGTAGCCAGTCGGAGGAAATGGCTGAAGAGGAGGGAGAGGTGGCTGGTGGTGCTGGGCGTGGTTCTTCACGCCGTTTACATGCTCAGCATCTTCGATATCTACTTCAAGACCCCCATTGTTCACGGCATGGATCCCGTCAAGCCCCGCTTCCACGCCCCCGCCAAGCGTCTCGTTCTCCTCGTCGGTCAGTCATAGTACCCCACCTGCTTGTTTTATTGCCTCGCTGAAACTGATATGTCTTTTTATTGTTTTTTCAGCCTCTAGATATTTCCTCGTACTAAGGTCTGTTTTATTTGGAGTCTATTCTTTGTCAGCTGCAAAAGTTGTGCTTTGTGTGTATAAATTCGGTTTTGATTCGTCTTGTTGAATTTTATCTTAGTAGAGTGGCACATAACGATCTACTTGAAACTTATACTCTTGGTAAAAAAGAAGATGGTTGACATAAAAAAATAAAAATAAAAATAAAAAACGTATACCTATTAGTTTATTTGCTTGTTCCACTTGCATCAATTCTTCTAGTTGCTACGGCCACGGTTCTTAGAGTATTTTCTGCTAGAATGTTGTGAGAAATCGTCTGTGGAATCGTGGGAGATCAATGGATAAATGACAATTTGGTTTTCTGTATTGAGAAAGACATTTTTGGTAGCATTGATAATGAAGTTATTAACTTAATATGCAGCAGTCCCAAATTACGTAACTTTTAGAGGATAATTATAATATGTTACTTTCTTCATAAAATTTTGGTTGCTAAGATATTGGAAATTTTACCTGATTTTCATGTTATGTTAGTTAATAAATTTTGTCTTTAATTTGTACCCCTTTGGATTCAATGTCTGGATCCGCCTCTGTCTGTAGAGTATTATTTGTTCGCTGCAAAGTCCTACTTTGTGTCTAAACTATCTTTAGAACTTCCAAATAGTTATTATCTTCATCTCATACAGTTTTTTCAATTAAGAGTGAGTTAATTTGTTCTTTTTTTGTTTTTATATGTTAATGTTGTGGGAATGACCAACAAAAGTGCAGCCGATGGTTTGCGTGCCGACAAATTCTTTGAGCCCGATTCCGAAGGAAACTACAGAGCACCATTTTTAAGAAGTGTGATTAAAGAGCAGGGTCGCTGGGGAGTGTCTCATGCTCGTCCTCCAACAGAATCAAGGCCTGGACATGTTGCCATAATCGCGGGTTTCTATGAGGATCCTAGTGCAGTCACAAAAGGTAGATGTTTCTGTATTTTTGTGCTACCTTCGAGATATTAATTCTCATAGGTATTTTTACTTGTTTTTTCTTTGCCTAAGCCATCCATTTGTGGCATCTCATTTTGTCCGCTAAAGATACACCATTTCCTTTTCAGGGTGGAAAGCGAACCCAGTTGAGTTTGATTCAGTATTCAACCGAAGTCGGCATACATTTGCTTTTGGTAGCCCAGATATAGTTCCAATATTCTGTGGGGCCTTGCCACACAGCACGTGGAAGAGCTATCCTCATGAATTTGAAGACTTTGCAACTGGTTTGGTTACACTCTTTAAACACATCTTTCTTTAAGCCCTGTACAGAAATCCACGTTCCAAGTGATTGATATGAGTATCCTATGATAGAATTTATTATCTTTTTTAAGCCACCATACTGATAATGAGTTGTCAGGACTTCCTGCTTTAGAGGGTTTTTATTTTTATTTTTCGGATCTAATCTTGCTTTAGAATTGTAAAACTTTAGTAGAGATTATAAGCTGAATAAATACTTCTTGAGAAACCTTAGGGTAATATTATATTTAACAAAGAGGTTCTGAACCGATATAGTCTAATATGCAGATGCCTCCTTTCTGGATGAGTGGTCTTTTCATCAATTTCAGAGCCTTTTTAATAGGTCCAAAGAAGACCCAAAATTGAAGGACTTGCTTCTACAGGATAATCTTGTTATATTTTTGCATCTACTGGGATGTGACTCAAACGGTCATGCACATAGACCCTTTTCTTCCATTTATCTCAACAATGTTAAGGTTGTTGACAATATCGCTGCAAGGGTTTACAACCTTCTTGAAGATTATTTCAAGGACAATCGCACGGCATACATATTTACTGCTGACCATGGAATGAGTGACAAAGGTGGGACTAGATTCGATTGCTTTTAGTTTTGATTGCTTTTAGTTGGGGTTTATTTGCTCACTTTTTTCACTGAATTAAGTTGTTATGGTATACTTCCCAAAGCTTGCATTGTATAGATGAATTAGTGTTAATTTTTTCCTGCTTAATTGAGATGACTAATATTCCAAAAGATTTTAATTTATGCACTAGTAATTGTTATCACAAATATTGGGAATAAAGAAAAATTGTCTTTTCATATTTTCTACAATACAAACAGCCAGACTTTATAGGCTAATACACCAGAACACAACTAGGAAACCAATAGGAGATCGGGAAAGATCAACCATGTCCCAAAGACTAGAATTTACCCAAACCAGAAAATTACCCAAATTAGAGAGTTACCCAAATCAGCCTATAATCAGTACAAAAACAGAAACATTCCCATTCCTAAATAATCACACCTAAATTACCCTACACGCCTATACTCTCCAACACTCCCCCTCAAGCTGGGGAGTAAATATTCTCCATCCCCAGCTTGCCAACAATCCTCTGGAACGTGTGACCAGCTAACCCTTTTGTTAGCACATCGGCTAACTGTCCTTCTGTTGAGACGTATGGCGTGCAAATCAGTCCACTATCGAGTTTTTCCTTTATGAAGTGACGATCTATATCCACATGCTTGGTGCGATCATGCTGCACTGGATTATGCGCAATATTAATGGCTGACTTGTTATCACAATACAGCTTCATTGGCTTCTCTACAGGAATCTTGAGATCATTTAGAATTATTTCTAACCATAATAGCTCACAAATTCCTAGTGCCATGGCACGAAACTCCGCTTCTGCACTTGATCTTGCAACTACAGGCTGTTTCTTGCTCCTCCATGTCACCAGATTCCCCCCAAGAAAGGCACAATACCCCGAGGTTGACCTTCTGTCAGAAACCGATCCAGCATAGTCTGAATCTGTATACACTTCTAAGCTCATACATGATCCCCTTTTGAAGAGTAACCCTCGTCCCGGACATGACTTGAGATATTGCAGGATTCTATACACTGCTTGGAGATGAGCTTCTTTCGGGTTGTGCATGAATTGGCTTACAACGCCAACTGCATAAGCTATGTCAGGCCTGGTATGGGATAGGTAGATTAACCTTCCAACAAGTCTTTGGTACATTCCTTTGTCCACCGGTTCATCATCACTTGCTTCTCCAAGCTTGTGATTCGCCTCAATTGGTGTCTCCATCGGTCTGCAACCTGTTTTCCCTGTCTCCTTCAATAGGTCAATCACATACTTTTGTTGTGAGATGAAGATCCCATCCTTTGAGCGAGCAACTTCAATTCCTAGAAAGTACTTTAGCTTCCCAAGATCCTTCATTTCGAATTCCTTGGCCAACTTAGCTTTAAGTATCTCCCTTTCTTCTTGATCATTGCCAGTGACTATGATGTCATCTACATATACAATAAGTGCCGTGACTCCCCCTGAAGCAGAGTATTTTATAAACAGAGTGTGATCACCTTGGCTTTGTTTGTAGTCCATTGCTAACATTGCTCTTGCGAACCTACCAAACCAAGCTCTGGGCGACTGCTTCAGTCCATACAATGCCTTCCTTAGTTTGCAGACCATATTCCTCTTCGTGGTACTAAATCCTGGAGGGGCTTCCATATAGATTTCTTCTTCGAGATGTCCATGCAGAAAAGCATTCTTGACGTCAAATTGCTGCAAAGACCACTCAAAATTAGCAGCCAAAGACAAAAGAACCCTTACAGTGTTCATCTTTGCCACTGGGGCAAAGGTTTCTTGATAGTCAACACCAAAAGTCTGAGTGTACCCCTTCGCTACCAGTCTCGCCTTATACCGCTCAAGAGTTCCATCTGCATTATATTTTACTGAGAACACCCATTTGCACCCTACCGGTCTCTTCCCTCTTGGTAACTCAACCATCTCCCAAGTCTTGTTCTTTTCAAGTGCGTCCATCTCAACTCTCATAGCATGTTTCCACTCTCTACTGCTTAATGCCTCAGATAGTGTTTTAGGTATGGCTATTGAGTTTAGGTGAGTAAGAAAGGCAGTATGTGAAGGAGAAATTTTTTCAAAAGAAACAAAGTGTGAAAGTGGGTGTTGTGTACATTGTCGAGTACCTTTCCTAATTGCAATGGGTAAGTTTAAATCATTTTTATCAAACAGAGGGTTAGGTGTATTTACCTGGCTGGTGGCTTTTTCTTGAATAATTTCCTTTCCAAGCACCGGTTCTGACTCTTGGGCTTGCCTTAGATCAGTCCTGGTCTCCTTCCTTCTCGAGTAGACTTGGAGTGGTTTAGTGACTGTTGGATCAGCCGGTCTTGGAGTTTTAGGAGGTGACTGTGGTTGATGTGGCTCAGAAGACACGATTAAGGGACTCACAACTGGTTGAGGGAGAGGGATCAGAGGTGATGGTGACAATTGTTTAGGTTCTTGATTCTGGGACCGTGGAAGATCAGGCACAAAGTCTAGGATATGGACATTATCTAGGGCAGCAGCACTCTCATCACAAGTTGTCTCCCCCTGATGGAAAAAACTTTCATGTTCAACAAAGGTGACATCAATGGAAGTGTAAGTTTTTCGAGTAGGTGGATGATAACATTTGTAACCTTTTTGAGTGGAGGAGTATCCTATGAATACACACTTAAGTGCCCGGGGATCAAGCTTGCTTCTACTGTGAACATGAATATGAGTAAAGGCCACACACCCAAATACCCGAGGTGGTAATCTATTTGGGGTTTTGAAGTCTGGAAAGTGGTGTGAAAGTGTTTCCCAAGGACTTTTAAAGCCTAATACTCTGGAAGGTAATCTATTAATTAGATGTGTGGCAGTGAGTACGGCTTCCCCCTAATAATGTTTAGGAACATTGCTTTGAAAGAGCAGTGCACGGGTAGTCTCAAGAATATGCCTATTTTTTCGTTCTGCCACTCCGTTTTGTTGGGGTGTGTCAATGCAAGAAGATTCATGAATTATTCCTTCCTTGTTAAGAACTGGTGACAAAATTTGGTTATAATACTCTCTCCCATTGTCTGTTCTCACCCTTTTAATTCTCACTCCAAATTGTGTTTTTATCATATTATGAAAGCTTGGAAAAATATGGGCCACATCAGATTTTTGTTTCATGAGAAAAACCCAAGTAACCCTAGTACATCATCAATAAATGTGACAAACCAACGTGCCCCAGAAAGATTAGTAACCCTTGATGGACCCCAAACATCACTATGCATCAAATGGAAAGGAAACAAAGATTTATTATTACTTGGAGAAAAAGAAACACGTTTGTGTTTAGCAAGTTCACAAATATCACAATGAAGATGTTTCAAATCAACTTTCTTAAACAAGGAAGGAAACATCAAACTAAGGGTCCTAAAGGAAGGATGACCTAGCTGCAAATGGTGAAGAATAATTTGGTCTTTATTTGTGGATGAATCTGACAGTAAAAGAGATGGATAACCGATCCTAGCATTCACTTTCCCACTCTCAAGCTTGAAGTAGTAGAGCCCATCCTTCTCTTTAGCATGCCCAATCATCTTCCCCGTTGCTTGGTCCTGAAATACACAAGAGTTTTTTGAGAAAATAAGGTTACAGTTCAAGGTTTTAATAGCTTGTTTGACAGAAATAAGATTGGTTGTCAACTTGGGCACATGTAGGACATTTTTCAAAATTAAGGATGGTCCTAGAAGTATATCTCCCTGGCCTGCTACAGTGATCGATGATCCATCAGCTAAGGTGATTTTTTTGTTACTAGGGCAAGGGCTATAGGTGGAAAAATTATGGGAAGAACAGGTCATGTGATCAGTTGCTCCTGAATCAATAATCCAAGAGTGAATAGAAACAGTATCTGAGACACTAAGAGCATGTGAGTCAAACAACATACCAGAAAGCGCCAATGAACAAGCACCTGAAGGCTTCTCAAGTGAGTTAAGAAGGAACCTGAGCCGATCAATATCTTCCTTGTTGAACTCTCTCCTACCAGAATTTGGTTGATCTGTGGCATTATTGGTGTTGGTCTGTGTGGCATAAGCTTGTCCCTTTTGCTGCCAGTTCTTTCCTCCCCAATTCCGGTTGGGCTGATTAGGATTTTGTGGTCTCCCATGCAATTTCCAGCAGTTCTCCTTTGTATGACCAATCTTCTTGCCTGTCCCTTTCAAGTTAGGACGTTTGCTCTCTGTAGTAGCAGCAGCCGTTAAACTCTTCTCTGAGGCTTGTTCATTCGCACCGGTTGTGAGTAGTGCAGATCCATCCAATGATTGTACGTCCAACATGACTCCTCTTCTGCTTTCTTCAGCCCGGATGACAGCAATTGCTTCATTTAATGACGATATTCCTTTTCCCAAAATCTGAACTCTTACAGGATCAAATTCTGCGTTAAGACCTGCCAAAAAATCGTATGTCCTATCCTTCTCAATGAACGTCTTTAAAACAGCAGCATCCTCACTGTTTTTCATCTCCAGAACCTGGTAGTAGTCCAACTCGTGCCATAAATTCTTCAGAAGATTCGCATACTCTGTCACCGATCTGCTTCCTTGTTTTGTTGCAGCAAGCTTTGTCTTGATTTCAAACACCTGGGCTGCATCATCAACCTTTGAATAGGTTTGTCTAATTGCTTCCCATATCTCCTGAGCAGTAGATAAAAACATAACAGTGTCACTTATCTCCGGCACCATAGCATTCCAAAGCCATGACATAACCATGGAGTCTTCTTCGTCCCAAGCAGTAAACTTTGGATCTTCCTTTTCAGGACCTGATCCAAGAAGATGGCCGAGCTTGCCTTTTCCTTTCAAAAACGTCCGAACAAATTGAGACCACTTCAAGTAGTTCGTTCCATTCAGTCTAAACACTGGCTGAATATTCTGTAGATCTCCAGGAGTTGTTTGGACTGTGAGCTCCTCCGGTTGTGTACTGGTTTGTGATACCTCTGACATCGTGATTCTTCTTTTTCCAGAAACGTACAACGAGCAGCGCTTAAGAAATCTGTGATGAAATATTTTTCCCAAGAAAAAAGCCTAGGGCTCTGATACCATATCACAAATATTGGGAATAAAGAAAAATTGTATTTTCATATTTTCTACAATACAAACAGCCAGACTTTATAGGCTAATACACCAGAACACAACTAGGAAACCAATAGGAGATCGGGAAAGATCAACCATGTCCCAAAGACTAGAATTTACCCAAACCAGAAAATTACCCAAATTAGAGAGTTACCCAAATCAGCCTATAATCAGTACAAAAACAGAAACATTCCCATTCCTAAATAATCACACCTAAATTACCCTACACGCCTATACTCTCCAACAATTGTAACCTTTTACCAGACATTAAATGAATGGAGTTCAATCCTTTACTCCTCCTGTGTTTGGTTATTTTAGTCTTTATCTGTCCCAATTACGCCTAAGTTAACTTCTTTGAAGAATGCACGCTTTGGTCAAACAAGCAAATGAATGGTGCTTAAGACACCTGGTTAGAAGCTCTCTTAAGCTTTCCCTAACTTCATCAAAGTGATGACTGGTGCTGAATTCAAAATATTGGCCCTTGTCCTGGAATACGAATACGTCAACATGATTTATCAGGTTATACATGCAGATTGTGACATAATCGTGGTTTCACTGACAGGTAGCCATGGAGATGGGCATCCATCAAACACGGACACTCCCCTTGTTGCTTGGGGAGCTGGTGTTAAATATCCGAGGCCAGTTTCTAGCAGCAACCATTCTGACTGTGGTTTTCGTTTTGTTGACGAACATATGCATGATGCACCAACACCTACAGAGTGGGGCCTTCATGACATTGAAAGGGTGGATGTTAATCAAGCAGATATTGCACCACTCATGGTTGTACACTTTGATTTCATAGCATCTTTAATTTTTATCTTGAAGTCTTATGGTTGACACTCATATGTTCATCAACTGTTCTGGCAGTCTACTCTTCTAGGCTTGCCATGTCCTGTAAACTCGGTTGGAAGTCTGCCTCTTGACTACATCAACATAAATGAGGTGAAGTCAGCTATGTAGTGTTCGTTCAAAGCTTTTTCATCTTCATATGGACAAAGTATTTTATTTTGAATCTCTCTGTCTGCAGAATTGTGATTTTTTGCTCTATGTCCAACTTAGGATGAAGATGTGACAGATTGCCTTCCTTTAATTTCCATGGCTGAATATATATATTTATATTTATAAATTCGTCCAGCATAAATCAGAAAACTGATGATTCTTCTTTTATTTTAATGTCCAGGCAGCAGAGGTGGAAGCTGTTCTGGCTAATACAAGGCAAATTTTAAACCAGTTTCTACAGAAGTCGCGTATCCTTTTAGCATATGCATTTTTCCTTTCTTTCTGGATTATAGCTAGGATTTTTATTTTTATTTTTTGTAAAGCCTTTGTGGAGGGAGTGGGAACAGAGAAATAGTTTCTATTGTATTTGGGTTTCTTAACAATCTTAGAAATAAAACAGGCTAATTCATTAAGTTTCAAGCCGTTTAAACGCCTGGCCGATTATTCCTCAGTCTTGGACCAAATTGAGGATCTAATATCTGGCAGAAACTATGACGCTGCAATGAAGCTAGCTGAAGATCTCCGAAGCTTGGCACTGCAAGGGTTCCATTATTTTCAAACATACGATTGGCTTATGCTCATGAGTGTCATTAGTCTTGGATATATTGGTTGGATGATTTATCTTGTTCTTCACGTGCTTCAGTCATATACTTCGTTGCCGAGTAATCTCTTTAGCAAGGAACATGCAGCTTACGAAACAGAAGATACCAGAAAGGTAATTCTCAGTTAGCTCGACCTTTCCTACACTTATTTTACGGTTATGAAGAAAATCTATTAAGGGAAGTACATAATTTCTGTCCAAATATTTCAAATTTGGGCACCATAAGTTCAACTGTTAAGCTTCATGTTTTGGGCTTGACATTCGAGTTTGCTATTTCTTATCTAATTATAAAGTATATATCTCAATATACACTTCATGGCAGGTTCAAGTATGTGGAGGCCTGTTGATGGGAGTAATTAGTACTCTTCTGCTTCTTGAGTGTTCTCCTCCACTCTACCATGCATACACAGCAATGACAGTATTTCTATGGACGCAAATATTTAGTGAATACCGGTTTATAAAAGCATTGTGGAAGCAGTTACATGGAAGAAGAGTTTATTACATCGCTAAAATTCTAGCAACTTGTGCTGTGTCAGTATTCATTTCTGAATTTCTGGTATTGAAATTAAACATACAACGAATTAACCTGCTCTATGTCGAGATTAAGTGCTGCTGCTAGTATAAATTTCTGAATCGTATGATGTTGCAACTTTTTCAGGTCAATAGTTTCACGGAGAGGAAGCTCTATACTTGGTATTTCCTGGTTGTGGGAGTCGTAGGTTCAGTTTATCAATTTAAATCAATTCCATGGCGATCTGGGATACCAGTATTTGTATGCGTGGTGTGTTGGTTCTTATCTATCTTTACCCTAATGCCAGCAGAAATTCCAGATAACACTTATTTAGTGTAAGTCACTTTTTCCTTTTGTTTTTTTTTGTTCTGTTCTGTTTTGTTTTTTTTTTTTTGTTGTGTTTGTTTGCGTGTGTTTGTATGTGTGGGGAGTTTGTGCTAATTTTCAAAGTGAGGAGGGCACATGTTAGATACAAATAAAAAGCTAAAATCTGCAAATCTATATAAGCAGTTAAATCGTTCTAAACAAAAAAAACTTGTAGTACTCATGCGACGTTGTTTTCGATGCACTCTTGTTTGTAGAATTGGGAGTGGAGCTATGATCATCATTATAGGCATTGCAGCAAGGTGGCTTGATCTGCATGCTAAAGGAAATAAGTATTGGCTTAGTCTCTGTAATCATGAGATGAAGAAACCAAAGTATCCCCTGCTTTTTCATTTACAGGTGCGTGGTTTTCCTTATCCTCTCTTGGCATGAGCAGCTTAATTATTTACATTAATGCATAGATCTAGACGATACCTTTTTAAAATTTTTTGTTCAGGCGCTTTTGGTTGGTTTATCATCTGTCATGGTGCCGTTATCAACATCTCATAGAACACAAAAACAAGAATTGCTTGCAGTACACCAGTTCATCAATTGGTCCATTGCTGGTAAACCTTCTGAAATTCTCCCCTACATTACTCCAGTATTTTCACCTTATTTGTTTTTTATTTAGTCACTAGTTTTTCCGGCATTGCATTGCTTACTTGTCTGTCTACATTCCTTATTATGTCATAGGTTTCTCAATGGTTCTCCCTTTGTTTTCGGAAAATAGCCTCTTGTCCCGTCTTACTTCTATATTCCTCGGATTCGCACCCACTTTCCTTCTATTATCTATTGGGTACGTGTTTTTCATAAGCTACTGTAATAAGTTGTAAATAGTGAAAAGATCATAAGCTACTTTAACAATTTTATGTGCAGACGTGGTTTTTTTTTCCTTTTCAAATCCATTTTACTCAAAAGGCAAACCTATGCAGATATGAAGCTGTCTTTTACGGTGCTCTTGCTCTTGTTCTTGTGGCATGGATACTGTTTGAAAACACACTTCTTTACACGAGTAAGGTGAAAAGATCATCGGCTTCCTTTAAAAATTTGGAGGATAATGTATTGGAAAATGATGATCGATACTTGCAGCTGTCTGACGTGAGGATTCCATTAATTTTTGTAAGATATATATTTTCCTTGGTTACACTGCCTAGCCTTTTTTCATCAACTATGAACTCTTTTTATTCGAATCTTTTCCATTTAATTTTTATTCGAGCAGAAAAACTAGGCGATTAATCAAAAACAGCAAGGCAAGTAATATTGGCTAAATTTTGATGACGGACCAAATAGTTTATTGAAATCACCCCATTAATTTACGTCCTCGTGAATTTTATTCTACGTGATGATGAAATCAAAATGTCACTGTTTCTCTAACTTCTCTTGTGATGTTTAGATGGTTTTGTTCAATGTCGCCTTCTTTGGAACGGGGAACTTTGCAAGTATTGCAAGTTTCGAGATTTCATCCGTTTATCGATTCATTACTATCTTCAGTGTAAGTAATGGTGGAAACTGGATTTTTTTTTTTTTTTTCTAATCAAATCTCTTTTTCCAACATCCGTTTCTGAATTATTATCTACCTCCGATTTGCAGCCATTCCTGATGGCAGCCTTACTTATCTTCAAGCTATTCATTCCATTCATGCTTGTCATGTAAGCAAAGTCTCAACTTAAACCTTCCCTTCTTTTCTTGTTGTGCATTTAAAACTTAATGTTTCGTATTTACTTTATTTGGACTCAAATACAGATGTGCATTTAGTGCAATCACAAAGATGAACCGACTTCCACGATTGGGATGCTATTTTCTCGTCATCTTATTTTCAGATATCATGACCATACATTTCTTCTTCCTGGTATATCCTTAGATATATTCTTCAGATGAAATTCTTTCCAATTATCACGTGCCTTGGCTTTAGTCATACCAATAGTTTTTCTCGATCGATATCAGGTACGAAATACAGGAAGTTGGATGGAAATTGGCAACAGCATCAGCCATTTCGGAATCGTGAGTGCTCAAGTTGTGTTTGTGCTCTTGCTTTTTGCCCTCACCAACATATACACAAAAGATATCCATGTTAGTTCAGTGAAACCGTCCCCTCAGAAAGCAATGTAACCAGAACCCACTGCTTTTTATAGAAAAGGTAAGCATTAATGGTCTCAGCGGAAGCTCTTGTGTTTCTAGGAGCGGCTTCTGATTCTTCCCTCTCCTTTGTTTGGAGAAGTGCTTTTTTGTTTAAGTGCTTATTGCCGGCATAGGATTAGCTTCGGATCAATGGGATTTTTCAGATTTCCCCATTCATATCAGTGCACGACTGCTATTGAAATTTTGGCACCAATCTCATAGGTTTTTTTTTTTTTTTTCAAGAGAGCTTACAAGTTGTCAGTATATTCAGATTAAAATCAATTGCAGTCTGTATTTACGGAACGAATTCAGGTTTTTTTATTTTGTTTTATTTTATCTTATTTTGTAATATAGATAAGCATTCAAATGAACTCAAAAGTCAGAACTTGCCTTAAAATCAAGCCGTGATATCTAATTTTGCTTATATTTTAAGAAAATTAGGGTGGGTGGTCTATGTTGATTACCTAATCTAATAGATAGTCAAACTTTGTTTTATTTAGTTAAATGTGCATATGTTCTGTTTAATTAATTTTCATTTTTCCCAAACACCTCTTCTCTCTCTCTCTCCGTGACGGCGACGAAAACCGGTGACCATCGACTAGATATACACGTCTGCGGTGTCTAGGAGGAGATCGCGGCGGTGGGAGATGCTCTAATCTTGCGACCTCGCAGCTCCGATCGTGTTTCCATGGCGGATCTCCACATGAGCCTCTGCCATCTCGTCTCCATCTGTCGCCCAGCCCTCAGAGCTTCACGCGCTACCTCATATTAGCTAGATCAGAGCCATCCAATATGTACCTCTCGCTCTAAATCTGATCGTCTGATCAAAGCCACATGAACTCCCAGTTTGTTGCTCGCGCTTGTGCCGCCCCACCACCGCCGCCATAGTCATCTTCTCTACCACGACGAGCCCACACCGCGACAAAGCCAAGATAATGTGTAAGAAGAGCAAAGAGAAAGAGGCAGAGAGATGGAGAAAGAGAGAGAAAGAGAGAGGGAGAGGGAGAAAATGGTCTTTTTTTTTCATGGTAAAGTTGTGATTTACTAAATAGTTAATCATTGATTGATCGGAAAATTTGTGAAATTGTTTATGGGGAAATTGTAACAAATAGCATATTTGATATGTACTTTTGAAATTGATAGCATGTTTTTTAAAAGATGATAAATTATAGTATATATTTTATAGAAAATCCAAGATTTTTGGGAAAATCCTTGGATTTCCTAGAAAATAACATATTTTCGGTTAATCAAATAACAAGTTTATGTGCATAGTTTCATATTAGAGAATGAAATAGAGAGGAGTGAGAGAGAGGTTGAGCGGAGGAAGGATAAAGGGTTTTATTTCATGTTGTGTGGTCATAGATCTAATTATGTTATTTTTTCTTATGTTTAAAATTTTATACTAAAATTTACTATTTTTCTCTTCAAAAATGATATTTTGCTCTTTATCCCTTGTTTATGGCCAATCAATGATTGACTATGAGTCAATTAGTGATTGATTACAAAAATTTATGATTTATATTATGGTCAATTATAATCAATGATTTATCAATAGTCAATCAGTGATTTACCGACAGTCATTAAGTGATTTATTGATAGTCAATTAGTAATTATTTGTATAATATGATCAATCAGTGATTGACTATTTACAAAGTTGATTGATCATTCAATAAAAAAGGGGCATTTTAACAAATTTTTAAAAACTTGAGCTTTTTATTAATTTTTAAAAACTTGGACCTTTTATTAAAAAACTTATAAAAAAAAAATCATTTAGCTATAAACCCTTATATTTTATTGAGAAACAATGATAATAGGTAGCGATTTCTTTTTTAATTTCTTTTTAGAAAAGATAAAAAAAATTAAATCAAGAAAATATAAATACTTATTAGTGACACTAATAATATCATAATACAAGAAAACTTTCACATACTCATTTTTAAAATGAAAAGTTTTCTCGTTTGAAATGATAAAATCTTTTCATTATAAAAATGAGATAGCGTTTGAATGTGCAAAAATATTATGAAATGAGGTTTTAATAGTAAATTAAAAAGTCATCTTCTTTTTAAAATGTGATGATTTTTCTTTTTTAAGAGGATAGAAGAGCTTAAAATATGTTGCCAAACAGTATTTGAAGTCCATTTTGAAAATGGATATGCAAGCCAAACATGATAACCTCAATTGCATACCGGTTCTACTAGTAAATTTTGATGAAGCACACAAAAGGGTAAAAAGTACCAAATTTCAACAAAGGGAAACCGAAAAGACATTAATTCTTTAGCACACAAATAACTCTTGCAACAACACTATTATTGATGAAAAACTCTTACTGATAATTCGAGATCAAGAGACCTACTGTAAAAGATACCCTTAAAACCACATAGAATTAACTATAACAGATTAGACACATAACTAAGACGAGAGTGTGGGGAGACCATCTCTGTTGTTACAAAATAGAAAATATTATATAATGACAAAATATAGCACCTTTGCATTTATTTTAAGAGTAATGCTAAGGACTCCAAGTCTAATACCCCCAACTTTTGAGTGGCAACTTATTTGGCAATGGGTTGTCATCTTTTTAATAGTATATGTTTTTAATTGATATCACAACCATGTCAATGAAATAATGATAATTCACATGTCACTTAATGTGATACTAAAAAGTTGGGATGAGTTAGTGTCCCTAGCATATTTTTTATTTTAAACAAACAACTAACACAAAAAGGCAAAAAATATAGACTACATGGATATTATCTCTAACGACAAACCACCCAACATGATCAAAAGGTCAAAATGCCTCCCCATGAAGATGTTAAAGTTAGGAGGTAATTTCAGAAACGAGCCCGACTTTCATTTTCATTATGAAATGAAAATGCTATTTCAACTTGAAAAATGTGGTTGTCAAACGTCAGAAATGAAATGGATAAAACCCACCAAAACATGCACTTAACTATACTATTGATCGGCTTTTAATCACCAGTTTAAAGCAGTGTATCTCTGATTAACATCTTATGATCACCAGTTGGCTTGTGTTTATATATGGTTATCGTGGTTTAAATAATACAACCAAACCAATTACTCTCTTGAAATCATTCAACTATAAGAAAATAATCTAAGCTAACAACAGATGGCTCCTTTACGTAAAAAATTAAATTAGGTTTTTATACTGTCGTTTTCTAATATGGCTACGGTAAAAATAGATACCTCATAACAATTTATATAAGAAAGAACAAAAAAATGAGGCTCACGATCATAGAAGTTTTGCCAAACTTGGAAATGTTAATAACTCTAATATATATATATATATATATATATATTTGCTGAATAAAATAACTCAAATACATAAGTTCAAAAAATAGTTACAAAAATAAAACGAAGGGTTTTGGTGAAGAGGTTCCCTTTAATACGGCTCTCCTGGTTCTGTTATCAAGTATGTTAATTTAATATAAGAAATAAAGACATAATGATATTGTGGTTGGTGGAGAACAAGATATTTTTACTGAAAATTGAAATGAGAATTGGAGTTATTTTATATTTATCTGTTAGGATTTATTTTAGTTCTGTTACAATTATTTCATATTTATTTGAGTTTGATTATATTTAGGAGTTCGGTTAGTATTTCAGACTTGGATCGTTAGTTGAATACAAATAGGGTGATGCTATCAAAGGCGAAAGTGAGGTCGAGACGTGGTGGACACTATTTTTAAAAATAGATTCCATCTTTTTTCAGATGATATTCCGATGCAAAACAGGTTTCACAATGGTCTAAATCCCATGATTCAACGATCTAAGCTTTTATAAGGGTACACAGTTCAATATATTCAGTCCTAAAACAGCTATGTAGACTTTGAACCTCTAGTCAGAGTAGGATAACAAAAGTTTTGGAATGCCACGCAGTAAGATTACACGTTCAACTTATGAACTTTGATTGGAGCAACAGACAAACAAGGAAATTGAAGAGAATACTAGGTGATATATCGGTTGGAACTCTCGGTATATGGGTACATAGGCACATATCCACGTATATGAGCTTGGTTGTGTTATTATTAAGGAGAAAGTTATTATTTTGTATATAATTAATATCCTTGTTAGGAATTTTGAATTTATTTTTATTAAGAGATCCTTTTGATTTTAAATTATTTATTAGTATTAGAATTTACTCGAATTTGAATATTATAATATTACTTACTAGTGAATTCTCTCTCTTCATTTCTATTATAATTAATTATTCGTTAACACTGCTTTACCCCAATTAAATTAAAAATTCTCACATAAACCTACTAAAACTAAAAATTCTCACATAAGCCCCATTAAAATTTATTTTTATCTTAAAAAAATTTTGGTGTACACCCCCACTGAAATATGTTTTTAGCTCCGTCCCTATTTGTTATTACAGATACGTACGAGGTTTGTCGTAGCATGGCTATTAAACAAATAAACAATTAAGCTTTTGTTAAAGCTTCAGCCAGCGTTTAACACTTCCTTGCAAAGTTAATATCAGTTCTTGGCATAGTATAGATTAAACAAATCATAAAAGGAATTTATAGCTAAATAGTTTTTATTTATTATTTTTTAAAAAAAAGTTTTTTAATATGGTAAATTGTTCATTTAATTCCTAAACTTGTAATATTGTGGAACTTTTGTCCCTGAACTTTCTTTTGTAGCTGAAATGCTAATGTTGGTTCAATAGTCATTTTCATCAATTTTTAGACGTAATACATCAGTAATTTGGTCAAAAAGTGGTGCTAACTACGGATTCCATCAAAAAATTAACAAAAATGACTACTGTAGTAATGTTTTTAATAGTTTATGATTATTTTAGCTACGGAAAAAAGAACAGAAAATGTCTCTAAACTATTAAAATGTTACTACAATAGTCATTTATATTACTTTTTAAACGGAATATGTTACTAATTTGGTCAAAAAATGATGCTTTCTAATGGATTCTATCCAAAAATTAATGTAAAAGGATTATTATAACAACATTTTAAAAGTTTACGGGTATTCTAACTACGAAAAAAATTCAGGGACCAAAGCTGCATAAAGTTAAAAATTCAGGGACCAACCTAGCAATTTACCATTTTTAATAAATAGCCGGAGTTTTTAAAAATTAGTTAATATAATTTTTTTTTTTCAAAAACGGGTAATCAATTATCTTAAAGGGTCAACCAATGATTAACCAAAGCTTCATGCAGTGGTGGAGAGATTGCAAGGGAGTTATGGGAAGATCCTAATCCTCACCACTCACTGATTTCATGGCGCATCGAAAATTTAAAGATTATTCCCAAGGAAACCTCTAGAGTACGAATTATGTTACCCAAATTCCCCATCATAGTGTCACATTTCAGGTAGTCAATTAAGTAGGGGTGAAATTTAGGTAAAATTTGTTGATGTTGGAAGATTAGTATTAGTAGTGTCATCATGTGTTTGGTGTTAAGGTTTGGATTGTAGAATTTAGATTTGAATTGATTGTGCATTTATTGAGGTGTTTTGAATTGTTAGAGTTAAAAACTGTATAAACTTAAAATGTGTTCGGAAAAAAAAAATCAATATGGAGCTTGTTTCATTCATCTCAAAGGGTCGTTAGGGTTTGGGTCATATTCACACTCTTTTTATAAGTTTGGGGACCTTTTAATAATTAAAAAAAATTCAGAGATCAATCGGCATTTTCTTAAAGAGTTTAGGGACTACGGGAGCTATTAACCCTTTAAACTTTTCATTTGGGCAGTAACATTTTTTTCTATTGTAGAGCAGAAACAAGAAGCTACTCTATGAGCCATAACATCTCAGCCATAACATCTCAAAGAAATTCAACTTTGGATTTCGCTGATTGCAATAAAACATGTCAAGGCTTTGAGAGCAAGGCTTTTTCAACTTGAATAACGGTTAAAAAGATGAGGAATACAAACACAAGCTCTGAAACTTCAGCACTAGGAGCGTTTGTGTATTTAAGTTTAAAAACTTAGAATTAAAGAAATTAAAAGTAAGAAGTGTGTGTTTTTGATTTAGGCCTAGGTAGGACCGTCCGGTGGCCCAGCACATGCACTAAGAAGCAGTACTGTTTCTCAACTCATGCATATATATATATATATATATATATATATATATAGCCATTTGTTTGGTATTTAAGTTTAACTCCAATTAAATTGTACTTTTTCATCCCAATTTTTATTTTTTTTCTGAAAAGTCAATAAAATTTATAACTAGTTTTTAAAATGTCAACCAACTCCAACTTAAAATTATCATCTCCAACTAACATATCAAACGAAGACATAATCTTTGCGATTTGAGTAATATAATCAGTTTCTCTCTCGAAATCATTCAACAATAAGTAATTTATCTTAAGCTAACAAAAGTTAACTCCCCTACGTGAACATTAAATTTTTTTTCTATTGTCGTTTCTAAAGTGGTTATGATAAATTTGACGCCCCATAATAAATCATAATAAGTTACAAAGAACAAAAAAGAAGGCTCTCCTAGTTCTGTTATCAAGTATATTATTATTTGTTATTTGGTAAACAAATTCCTTCTCAAATTTGTCTTGAAAAAAAAAAAAAAATTTGGAAGAAGAAGAAGTAGTGAAAATGTGGTTGTCGGCAAAAACCTAGAAGTAAATCCACAACTAATTTTAGTATAAATTGTAAAATTCAAATCCCTTATAAAATTAAAAAATAAAAAATAAAGCAAAACAAAATAGCAAAGAAATAAAACGTGAGAATTTATATGGTAAGAATTGTTTTTCCTTAATGATAGGAACAGTTATTTTAATAGCTTGATTAATTTTTTAGGAACTGTTAATAAATGTTTGAGAACCATTTTATATTATACCTATATAATTTTTATTGTAAACATTTATAGATCAAACATTAAAAAAGTAATCTAACAATTCAATAACAGTTATTACTGTCAGTGAAAATAAAAAACCTATTGTTAAAATTCCCGTAAAACATTGTACTCTTTACTTGAAGAGAAAGAATTAACGTCCATAAAAGTCCACAACGTGAAAAAAAAAAAATCAATAAATAAAAAAATCCACGTGATTCTAATTAATGTTATATTTGATGTTTTATCTTAAATTTAAATTTTTTATTTAAATTTTTATCTTTTTTTTTAAATTAACAAAAATTATAATTAATTTTTAAAAAATCAATTAATTTTAATTTAAAAATTTTATATTAAACTTACTGGAGGCTAAGAGTGAGTTTGGTTTAACAACTTAAACTCAAATTTTTCAACTTAATATTTGTTTTTTTTTGAAATTTTTTTTTATCTTTTTTAAAAATGTCAATAAAAATTACTATTAAAACTTAGGGCCTGTTTGGTGCGCAAGTTCAAGTTGAAATTTTTAAGTTTAGTTTGAGTTAAGTTAAGTTTAGTTTAAAATGTGAGTGTTTGGTAAAAAGTTTGAGTTGAAAAGTTTAAGTTGAGTTGAGTGTTTGGTGAAAAAGTTTGAGTTAAAAAGTTAAAAAAAAACAAGGGCCTTGTTTGGATGTATAAAAATTGAGTTAACCAATTTTTTACCTTTTGTGTTTAGTAACTGATCTAAACCCAACTAAATGGAATTTTTACACCTCAACTACTGTCTTTTTTCATATTATCAACTAAATTTATTTATTTTATTGAAGAAAAATTATAATCAAACTACTCAGAACTTAAATTTTTCATTTATCCTCAATTTATCATTCTATTATAGGTTCTATTACCGCAAAATGTCGCGATTAACAATTTCAATCTATAACACTAATCAACTTACGTCCAAAATTATTTTTATAAATATCGTAAATAGCCGTAAAATACACGCACCATTAGTATGTAGTAGGTTAGTGAACTTTATGTTAAAATTTTTATTAAGCAATACTGTCATAATGTTGTCAACATTTACATCACGACGCCAACGTTCACGTGATTCTATACCACAGGGCTGATTGAAATATTTCCCACATATCATCAGCCATCATATCTCTCAACATATTCATGGCATCCATCCTCGTGTCATGATGCTGCGGTCCTGTACTTGGCCCTGTACCGAAGGCTACATCGTCAACTTCGTAATCTGCGTTCACATTGAGATTCTCACTTATAAAGTTTAAATTAAAGTTTAAATTATAAATCTAATTATATAAAGTTTAAATTAAAATAATAATTCTAATTAATAATGTAACATAGGCCATAATATTTGTATAAAATTTAATGTCGTTTTTCTATTTGTAACATCCATCAATTATATAACATAGGCCATAATATTTGTATAAAATTTAAATTGTGTTTGTTAAAACGACAAAAACCAAGTCTAAGTTTATACACATAGGGAAAACGACAGCAACAAAAAAAATCCCTTAAACGACAGGCAGTTGGGAAACGACAGCAAAATGCAAACAAATAAATCCCTTAAACGACAGCCATAGCCCAAACGACAGCCAAAAATCAACTAAAAAATTTCCCTTAAACGCAAGCCATAGCCGGAACGACAGCAAAATGCAACAAACAGCTTCCCTTAAACGACAGCCCAAGGGGAAACGACACCAAAATGCAACGCAAAATACTCCCTTAAACGACAGCCCAAGGGGAAACGACAGTAACTTTACAACACCATTGAAGCCGGCGGCCGGCCGGGGATCTTGTAGATCTGGTAGCTTTTCCGGCTGGTAATCCAAAATTCTAAATGCCTTAAATGTTCATATTCCACAACACCCACCATAACCGAAGGCAAGACGAGAACAAAGATCCGGGAGAGCAGACTCGTCTCCAAGCCGTGTGTTCTGTGGGGGTTGTTATGAGCTAGAGAGAGAAAGTAGAGAGAGAAAAGGAGCCAAAGTTTGAAACTCACAAATAGAAAAGGGGTCGATTGCTCACGGTGGAAGGGAGGAGAAGGTGCAGCTTGACTGGGTTCTTGGGGGGCACCGTCGATGGGCTTGGCGGACTCAATGTTGGCCGGCGGTTCTCGAAAACGCGGAAACGATGGGTGGGGGCCGGCGGTTCGCGAAAAACAGTTCCGATCGTTTGAGTAAAGAAATGGGGAGAGAGGAAGGATTTAGAGAGAGAGAGTTAGAGACAGAGCTTGATTTTCGAGATTTAGAGAGAGAAAGAGTTAGAGAGTTAGTAATGAAAGTGAAGGAGAAACAGAGGAAGCACATGGTCCTTCACTGCCGAGCGTCGCTCACGAGGGGAGGGGAATCAAATCTGAGCTCTGCAATTTTCAACAGTGAACCAGTCTAAGATTCCTGTATAACGTTCCAATGTCAAGTTTGAACTAAATTGCTGCTCCAAACAGCTTTAGTTCAATTTGAACTAATGGACATGAGTTCAGACTCATGTCCCAAACGAAGCCTTAAAAATCTTAACTCAAACTCAAACACCAAATACCCCTTAAAGCTAAATTCTTTATTTGATATGGAAGCAAAGCATTAAAAACATTTCTACAAGTACGACACAGAAACAGCGAAGAAATTTCCGCACTTTCAATATATATATATATATAGAAAAGAATTAAAAAAAACAAAAAACAAAAAAAAAAAAACAAAAAAAACAAAGTCTTCCAGATTCCTTTCTCGTTTGCTTTGAAGAGAAGTAAGTGAGAAAGTGGGCAAAAAATTCTGCAGAAAAATTCACATCGGAAGTTTCCCCATTGACGTTGACGTTGACTTTGTAGCCATAGACTTCGACCTCCATTTTTATCATTAAATTTCTCTGTCTGATCCTCCATCATTAAACCCATAACCTTCTCAACATATTCAGCTTCATATAATTAACTGACCTCTCTGTCTCTGAAGTAAATCACGACCATCATTGAAAAGCCGGAAAGATGAAGCTGTAAGTAAAACTTCGAATTTTCTTTTCTTAGTCTTATTATTTATTTATTTATTTTAATTTGAAGTTTTGTTCTCTGGTTTTGGTTTGGTGATTGCAGATTCAGCACAGGCCTGGAACAGGCGAATCTGGTGATGACCAGTAATATACTGGAATTTTTATGGAAAAAAATTTCAGAGTGTAGTAATGCTCATCAGCAATTGTCCTCGAGTCTCCGATGGGTTACCGACGAGCAGAAAGAATTCACTGTTGTGGCATTTGTTGCTTGTTCTACCGAAAACCAGCTTCTAGAAGGTGCTGATTTGGTCTCATCTTTGTCGTCGACTGCGAAGGAAAGTTTCGCTCTCTTTAAATTTCTGGGCAAAAAAGGCGGTTTCGCCATTAACAGAGCTGCCATTACGCTCTTTCACCAAAACCTGCAACAGCTTTCTCAGCTGAAAGATAAGGTGTCTTTCGATTTCCTTGCACTTGAAATTCTATGATCTTTTTTTTTTCTGATTGAGTTTTAGATTGGATCGGATTGGATCGAAATTGTGAATACTTAATTGTGAAATGAAATCTAACCAGGTCAATTCTTTTTTGCCTGATGAAGAACATGATTTTTTCTGCTCAAGAGATGTTGACTTTAAGGAACTATTATGTTTGTCCAATAATTTTTTTTGTGCTTTTGATCATTATTACTTGGGTTAGTTGGACTATTTGGTAATATTTCTCTTTCTTATAAAATCAACAACTGAAATGAATGATGAAGATCTTCTTATGATGTTTATTAAGAAAATCTATACCATTCTTTTCATTTTCAAAAGCAAAAAAGAAAAAAGCAAAAATCGATTACGTAATGTTAGTCCCTTTGGTTTTTTGTCAAATTATTGGAGAATTGCGTTGTCATGGTATCTCCCAAATGAGTACCCCGTGTACGTGTCTTTTCTTTTTCTTTTTTTCCCTCTCCAAAAATGCATATAAGAGTGATAAAGTGACTAGTCCATAATTCCTTTAGCTCAGATTAGGACAAATTTGAATCTATCTTCTTAAACTATACAACTCAAACGCAGATCAACCTTTCCAAACCAATAATTGTCACTGGACATGCTCTTGGAGGCTCAATTGCTTCGCTCTTCACGTTATGGCTGCTAGAAATCGTCGACTTCTCGAAAACCAAACACCCAATTTGCATCACATTTGGTTCACCCCTAATCGGCGACAGTCACCTGCAAAAGGCCTTGTTTCAATACTCTTCGTGGAACTCTTGCTTCCTTCATGTGGTCTCAAACAATGATCCAATACCTAGGAAGTTCATAAACCATAATGCAAATGCCTACAAACCATTTGGGACATTCCTCTTGTGTTCCAATTCGGGGTGTTCTTGCTTCGAGGAGCCCGAATCCATTCTGGAATTGTTGGCAGCAACCGCCTCGGATGGTTCTCCAAATCAAGGAGTTGATTATGAAAATGTTGTGAAACATCTCAAACACAAGGCCTTATTCAAGAACGTCTCGGAGGCAGACTGGGCTACTACTCCTTATACAGTAGGCATTGTCACACAACTCTCAGTAATAGAGGTAAATGTAGTTCATTCTTTCTTTTATATATAATATATTTTTCCATTGTTTATATCCTTTTGTGGTAATGATTAGTGAAACAAGTTATTGACTTTCTCTTCATCTTTCTCAATTGACATCTGTGATTCTATGGCAGTACAAGAACGACAATGAAAACATAACGGCAGTGGTTGACAGGATGGAGAAGCAGGAAAAGAAATACCTAATTGGAAAGAGAACAGTTAAACCGGACAAGAAGTTGAACGAGGCAAAGATAAATATGGCCAAACTTGAATGGTACAAGAAAACCTCCAAGGATAAGAATATTGGGTACTACGACACCTACAAAAGCAAGATGTTTATGAGCGACATAAACGTTGAGGAGATCGTTAAAAGACTGTTGAACCACTGGACGGATGTTGTTGAAGAAGCCGACCAGAAGCCTCAGGAGGAAGGAGCCTCTCTTCGAACTCGATGGCTCTATGCAGGTATAACTTATAAAAAGATGGTTGAGCCACTTTGCATTGCTGATTTCTACAACGACAGGAAAGATTGTTTGGATAGTGAAGTTTACAAAAGGTTTCCACACTTCATCCGCTTGGAGCAGTTGTACAAGGAATCGGAGAAAACCAAGGGCAGTACGCTTGATGAGAGAAAGAGGAATATTTCTCATAATCTGACTGAAGATTCATGCTTTTGGGCAAGAGTTGAGGAGGCTATCATTTTGTGCGAATTGCTGAAAGAGAAGAAAACTTCCGCGGAGGAGTTAAAGAAGTTTGAGGAATATGTGATGGGTTTGGTCAGAGAGTATAAAGTGTCCCCTGAGATATTCTTGAAACGTAGCAGCTTCATGAAGCGCTGGTGGGAAAAGTACAAGGAAGCGATGGGAAGATCCTATTCCTCACCACTCACTGAATTCATCACAAACAGAAAAGATAAAGATTATGAGGAAGGAAAGTTCTAGATTACAGAACGATTATGTTACGCAAATTTCAGATCATTGTTGCTGCATTTCTACTAGTTCTGTTAGTAGTTCTTGAGTGTGCTACATTTTTACTTGAAAACTGAGGTTTGCTCCTCTTTTCGTTTGTAATTGTTATCCTATCCGGTTTGCTTTTTGAATAAGTTGCTACTTATATCAACATCTATAACTAGTAGTCAGTACAGTTTGAACATTCCATTTCGCAATTGTCAAATATAGAGCATAAACACGACTTACAATTGAAGATGTGGAAATAATATAACATATATAAAACTTCATCTTAATTTGGATTTCTCATAATAGGCGATTAACATGTACAGCCGACCGTTCAAGAATCCAATCAGTATTATGACCTCAAGGATTTCTCAACTTCAATTACAGTTTTACAGATGAAGAAAACAAATACAAGGTCTCAAACTTCAGCATCTAGGATAGTTTGTGTAGTAAAGTGTAAATTAAAAAAAATTTGTGAAAGAAAATAGTAGTTTCTTCGATTATTTTATTTTATTTTATGTAACCACCTCTTGTGCACCCCTCCTATATTAACTAATCTATTACTAATTTTTTTACAGCCAATCAAGAATCAACCTTTGGACTTATGACTTCTAAGCCCCAAACTCCCCCTTCCCACTTCCCACTTCCCACGCAACTGGACTAGCTCCAATGGCTTATGGAAGTTTCTTTGTTAACCCACCTTAGGTTATACCTTAGGCATTGTGTGGGCCAATTTTCAGCAAGATCTTAGCTGTGAAAAACGGGAAGTCATTGTACAAGTGTTTGACGTTGGAAAGTTCAAAAAAAAAAAAATAATAAAAAAATAATAAAAAAATAATTGTGCTGTATTGCTGTTGAAATGGGCCAAACTCCAAAGAGAAGCAAACTGTCCATTTAGGCCTAAGTGGGACCGTCCTGCAGCCCAGTACATGCACTCGTCCATCTACGCTTTAATGATTTTTTCTTTAAAAAAAATATATATATACTTTCATGATTTGCACCTAATCCCATTTGAGAAAAATATGTCGAGACCTATGTTTTATGTATCATATATTAAAGTTGATATTTTAGTATTATAAAATGATAAAATTATTAATTTTAATGTTATAATGAATATAAATATAAGATAATGTTAAATTTATGACATTGTTGTAAATAACCCTGACCATTTTCGCTTCTCTGCCCACACAGACCGACAATCCCAAACAAGGCAACGAAGTTTTTCTCATCATGGTCCATGGATGACTTTTTTTTTAATAGCTTTTTTGAATCGAACTGCATAATTTCACAGTACTCGAAGGAATTTTGAGCAAGTAAGAAAAAATAAATTAAAACAAAAAAAAAATCTTTGAGCTTTCACCGACACTTTTTGTGGAAAAAAGTTGGATTATATTGTGCAGAACATGCACTAAAACAGAAAGATATTAAATCGAAAACCATATGGAATGTTCCACCTAAAAAATGTTAAAAAAAAAAAAAAAAGAGTCAGATTTATTCAAGAATTTCTTTTTCTAGCCAACTCCTCTAATTCTGTTCTTTTCTCCATAGAACACTGCACCAGAGAAACGCTTGACATTGAAGTCTTATCATTCCTTTTGAACGACATCCAGCCTTGTTTTTTGTTCTTGAATTGCTCCAAATTAGACAAAATATGGGGGTGTTTGGTGTTTGAGTTGAGTTGAAATTTTAAAATTTGAATAGTAATTTTTGTTGACTTTTTCAGAAAAGATAAAAAAAAATTTCAAAAAAAGATAAAAAAAAATACAGTTTAACTTGAGTTAAACTGGAGAGCGAAACTCCCCCTGTATATCTATAACCAAAAAAAAAAAAAAGTATGAATTTGAACGTTTAATATAGAGATGAATAAGTTTACGGATTCATTAAGTACAAGGAGGAAGACAGCTGGCTTAAGGATGGGACCCAGTGGAGGAGGAAACACAACCGTAGACGAGGAAATGGAAAACCATTTAATGATTTTATGCCAATGAGGCGTTTCAAGTTTGTAATAATAGCCACGATCTCTCATGTGCCCGACGAAATATGCGCCAAATTCGTCGTTTCTTTTTTTAAATACCTAATCATTAAACTTTATATATATATATATATATATCCCCCTCTTTTTAATTCTTGCTTGTCCTTTGGACCTATACTGAAAGCCAAATGTTTCTTGGTTTTTCTTTTTTAAATTAAATTATTTAATTTTGCGACCGTCTTAGATGAGTTTTTCTTTTTTTAAGAATTTGGACTCTCAATTTTATTAAAAGAGAAAATTTTCAACTTTCTAAATTAAAATACAACATCTTTATTTGTTTTTCCATTTTTTGTGACTACTTATATAAGTAAATTCAATGTCCAAGCTCCAAGGTTTGTTCGTTTGCTTCTTTCCCTGGTAAAACAGAAGAAAAATAATATTGTTATTTAGGAACCTTTGGAATTTTTTAAGATGGAGATTAAAAGGATAGAATATAAATATATGATTAGGGATGACTTTTGAAAATAAACTGTGATATAAAAGATAATATAAAAATTAAAAATGTATTTAAAAATATATATATATATATATAAAATGAAACTTGTTTTCTTCGTCTTATACTTCTACGTATTTAAATATAAGATCATTTTATTTCAATTTTAAAATAAGACGGTTATAAATTTTTAAAATTTAAATTTTTAAAAATAAAAAAAAATAAGACTAGAATTTAAAGGTTGGGATGCAGAAAAAAGTTCTCTTGAAGCCTTAATCCACCGCATGGTATTTAAGAACGCACCGTTTTATAAACGTGACAGCCGTAACCGTTATGAGATGAAGTTGGAGAAGAGGCCCACACTCCGATACACATTCACTCTCTCTCTCTCTCTCTGCTCTGTTTTCCCTACGTACGATCAAGCGAATCAGAGCTCATCGTACTTTACGACGTCGTTTGAGACGATAGACTTGGGTATTTACGCCATTTTTAGACAGGCTTTGTTTGTTCCCCTCGTATACGTGCCATTTTTCTGATGGCGATGTCTGTTGTGCTTAGCTGGATCTGAACGCGGCCAAGAACCATGCAAAGCACTCTACCCCCACGCGCCAAGTCGCTCACTCGCCCATTTAGGTAACATAACGTAGTCATTTCGTCGTACAAAATAAGTTAAATGAAATTGTTGAAAAACAAAACAAAATACAAAGGCTTGTTATTTAATAGCTACGGTCAAAATTTAGTAAAAGGATATAACTATCTCATCATTTGGTATTTCTGATTCTTTCACACATTTTAGTAAGCAAAGATGTGTTATTTACTTGAATGTTTCTAACCTGACAAAACTCATCGAAGCAATTTTGTAACAAATTTTTTAAGGCTAAAAACGAATTACTTTGTGTTGAAATATTATAATTTCCCCGAAAAAAAAAAAAGAGGGAAGATTTCAATTATTGTATTTATTTGACAAGTTAGCGTGTTTTTTAATAGTAATAATTTAGTAAAAGGATATTCTGACTTTTTTGTACAGCCAGCTAAAAACCCTGGAACGCGGAAAAAAATTTAAAAAAATAAAAAAAACCACGCGCCACAAGCTTCAAGGCAAGCACGCTTCCCGTGATTGGAGGAGCAAAGAAGAATCCACAGTTCATACTTCACTGCAAAACCCTACCCATCTACACACTTCTCTCTCTCTCTCTCTCTCTCTCTCGTGCCACTTTCTTGAAGCTAAAAAGCCCGACCCTTTTATCTCTTTCTTCCTCTGTCTTTTTCCAGCGGAATCACCCCATCCAAACACAACTCAACAATGGCAATGCAAATGCAAACGCAAAAGCTCCTTCTCGTCCTCTTTCTCACTTTAATGGCGGCTCTAGCTCCTGATCACGCAGTGGAGGCCAAGCCCAGGACGAGTAGAAGAGTAGCAGCTGCTCCGAGACTGAACACGAACCACTACCGAAAATCGTGCCCGAGATTCGAGCAGATCGTGCAGGACACCATCACCAGCAAGCAGATCGCGAGCCCGACCACCGCCGCCGCCACGCTCCGGCTGTTCTTCCACGACTCCATCCTCAACGGCTGCGACGGCTCCGTTCTCCTCTCCTCCACCCCCTTCAACCGCGCCGAGCGCGACGCCGACATTAACCTCTCCCTCCCCGGCGACGGCTTTGATGTGGTCGTCCGCGCCAAGACCGCCCTCGAGCTCGCCTGCCCCAACACAGTCTCCTGCGCCGACATCCTTGCCGTCGCCACCCGCGACCTCATCGTCACCCTTGGCGGCCCCTTCTACTCCGTCCCCCTCGGCCGCAAGGACTCCCGCCTCTCCCGTGCCTCCGACGTCGACGGCAACCTCCCCAAACCGACAATGCCGATCTCCCAGATCATCGAAATCTTCGCCCGACGAGGCTTCTCCGTCCAGGAAATGGTCGCCCTCAGCGGCGCCCACACCGTCGGATTCTCCCACTGCAAGGAATTCAGCGACGGGATCTACAATTACAGCAAAACGGCGCAGTGCGATCCCCAATACAACCCTAGATTCGCCGCCGGGCTGCAGAATGCTTGCGCCGATTACCACAACAACCCGACATTGTCCGTCTTCAACGACATCATGACTCCGAACAAGTTCGACAACATCTACTTCCAAAACCTAGCCAAGGGATTGGGGCTTCTGAAATCCGATCACGGTCTAAACAGCGATCCGGCGACGAGGCCGTTCGTCGAGATGTACGCCAAGGACGAAAACAAGTTCTTTCAGGATTTTGCTCTGGCGATGCAGAAGCTCAGCGTCTATGGCGTCAAGACCGGAAGGGCAGGAGAGATTAGGCGAAGATGTGATCAGATTAATTAAGTTTAATCACGCTAATTAATCTTAATTATTGTTGTTATTATTGAGTGGAGGTTTAGCCAAGGGATCGTGGTTGTTTGGTTGAGGATTATTGAGGGCAATTTTCTCTTTCTAAGTCTTCTTCTTTCTTGGTTCTTTGAGGATCAATATTTCATCTGTATACATGTTCTGTTGTATCAATTACCAAATATTCACTAAATCTAAAAATATACCTATTTATTTTCTTCAAATTATTCTTTTTTTTATAATTACGTGCACGAAAATGTGGTGACCTTTGTGGCTTGTTTTAATGCCAATTAATTGTAGATTGGGTTTATGATCCAGCTCTATGGCCGAAGGGAAAACCTTCAAGATGAAGAGTAAACACTAATACTCTGATTTTAATATTTAAAATTCAATAATGAAAATTCAATAATAACTTGTATAAACAATAATCAAAACTGACACAAAAACAAAAAACCGACATTTAAACGAAATAACAAAACTTTAATAAAAATAACAAAATAAGCTAATAGTAATATTCTTCTTATATCAGTTTAGGACAGCGGGTTTGTGTTTGTAGTAACCCAAGAGATGAAAATATTTATGATTAAGATAATAATTAATGAAATAGTTAAGTTTTGGGATTGAACTTTGTCTGTTCTTCTTGTTTTAAGCAACAAAGTGTGAGAGTCTGTTAATAGACAGTTTTTATGTTTTTGCATGTGCGTGGCCGTGGCATACGTTGTCTGGACTAAAGAATCCTTTTTTGACACTTTGCCAAAAGAGCTCGTTTCTCAACACCTGGTGGAAAAGAAAAAAAAAAAAAAAAAAAGCAACACCTGAAATGAGCAACGAGACCTAACAGGAAAGTGCTGGCTAGTTGAGGCTGGGATAAGACAACATGTCATTATGAATCTTTGCCAAACTGAGAATGTGTCTAAATCGTCTTGATTACTCTCGGCAATAGATATGGAATTTGGTTTTCTCTATCAGTTGGTTCTGTAAATCTCAAATTCGACTCCACAGCTACAAATGAAAAGAAACTATTGCCATAACGGAATGTGAACTCCTAAATTGAATTTTTAAATTAGAATTGATTGATTTTTTTAAAATTAGTTATAATTTTTATTAATTTTTTAGGAAAAAAAAATAAAAACTGAGATGAAAAAGTACAATTTAATTGGAGTCAAAATGAAATGCGAAACAAAACAGTAGTATCATATAAGGTAACCAAAGGCAACGTAGTCCACCCTAGAACGGAAGGTCTTCTTCTGTATTACAGAAAATTATGTGGCTTTTGTGTGTTACCATTGGTAGTCTATTGTGCTACCAACAGTAGTCTATTGTTCCACCGACAATTTCTTACTAGAATAAAAAAGATCACAAAGAAAAGGAGAGAGGCGGAGGCCGAGTGAGGGCAAAGCAACCTTGACGGCAAGAAAGATCCCGCCACAATGCCCTTTGTGTGGGAAAGATCCATGTCGAGGCGGCCCCTACAAGGGGAGATCCGCATTGAATGCGGCGGGTGGAGTGTCCACGTCTAGCATGGGGGGTGGTGGGAGATCTCAGTATACTAGTGAGAGGGGGAGCACAATTAGCGTAGGGCCGTAATGGTGGGGTGCCAAGAAGAGAGAAAAACTTGGAGAAGAAAGAGAAAGAAAATGCGATAGAATCACGTTTCGGCAAAAGAAACTCTTGTGGCCTAAAATTTTGGAAACACATTATAGTAAGGGGAAAATGCAATAATATCATGAGTAAGTAATAATGAAGTATTAAAAATAATTGCCACAATACGAGGGGTTGTTTTCACGCTTTGCTCAAAGAGAAATAACATTTTAAATGATGGTAAATAAATCAGGTCAAGTTATAAGTGTTCAAATTGACTACTTAATAACTTTTTTTTTTTTTTTTTTTTTTTTGTGGGAGCATGGTTTGGATGACTTTTGGGCCTATCCTTATCAAACTTGTTGGGCTTTTGCTATGTGACAAGCTGGAAATCACGTGCTCAATGGGTCCAATGGGAAAGAGTTTTGTGGGCCACGAGTTTGGAAACCAAAGTGCCCTGACCGTATTATGGGTGGGGTTGCAATTGAGTTGAAACTCGGAAGTTGGTGGAGCAAAGATGATGTGAAAGTTGGCATATAAAGTTGGAAAATGACTGTCTTTGCCTTGCCCTGGTTTCCTCAACTGGTATCCCTTCCTGCCCAATTTACCTCATCCAAAACATGAGTAATCTTTTTTCTTACTGATTTTGAGGTTTATGGTTGCACCATGTTTTAAAAAAGATTATAATTCAAATTGAGAATTTTCTTGACATTTGGAAAAGAAAAATATCTTTGTGCGGATTTTCAATGTGATTTGGGAGGCTAAGGGGCATTGGGCAATGATGAGGGTTGGAGCTTGCATGGGAGTTGGGCTTTTGTTTCACAAATGAGAATGAACTCATAGCTAACAACTTCTTCCACTTGCTCTAAGTACAAAAGATCGGAAATGCCTAGAATTAAACCATTACTCGTCAAGTTTTCACATTTTTACTATTTGAGATCGATAGAAATTAAAAGTTGGTACATACTCTAATAAAAATAAATTGGAACTTGTAATCTTTTGTGTGAGAATGACACGCCTAAGAGCCAAAGACGACACAATTTAGATCCTAACTAGAGCTACTAATGCTTCGCAATGAGAAAATGCATAAATCTCGGACAACAATAGGAATAAACACAAATATATAAAATAAAAAATAAAAAAGGAAGAATGCGATCAACGAGCATACAATAGGAGAGAATTACCTTTCTCAAAGCCTTTTTTTATTTACACTTTACAAGATTCCTAATTCGAGCCAAAGAAAACTGAATGAGAGCAAAGCACAATAAGCCAACTCCTCGTTTTTTCACTCAAAAAAGAAAAAAAAAAAAAGTTTCCTATAAACTTCTCCAAATAATTACAATGCGAACCCTCCCAAAAATAAAACAAAATATAAAACAAATGATAACAAGACCCGCCAAAACGAGTTATGAATCAAAACTAGGACGAGTTAGAACTTGACCCACCGAGTCCATCTCCGAGTTGAGGTCAAGTTTCGATCTCGGACTCTTCATTGAGCAACTTCTCCCAATCCACCTCCTCCTCTTCCTCCTTTCCCTTCATTACATCTATCACCGCCCTCGCCTTTTGCCTCGCCTTCTCGGTCCCCGCTGCCTCCACCTTCATCAGCACCTCCACCAACCCCGCCTCCTTCGCCAACGCCTTGAACCTCAACCCGCCGTGACTCAGCACGTACAACAAGGACACACAATTCTCCCGAGTCAACCGGGACACCAACTCGGTCCCACTCAAAATCCCCACTAAACACTCCACCGCGCCCACATCCAACAACGCAACCCGCCCGTCCACACACGAACCCAAATTACATAAAATCAGCAAAACCCGACTCGTCATGTGACCCGTCCTGACCATGTTCAGCAGAACCGGAACCGCCCCGAGTTTAACGAGTTTGTACCGGTTGGTCTGAACAAGCGTGAGGTGGTACAGAGCCACGGCCGAGTCATGCCGAGTCCGCGCGCTCCGGGCTCGGAGCAAGTGGAGCAACGGCTCTAAAGCTCCCAAAACGCCAATGGCGGTCTTGTTGTCCTCGTCGAGGGCCAAGCTGAAGATCGCACCGGCGGCATGCTCCTGAGCTTCGAGGGACCCACACTTGAGAACGTCGATCAGAGGGGGGACAATTCCTGACCGTAGGATCTTCATCTTGTTCGATTTTTCCAATGATAAATTCACCAACACTGCGACCGAGTTCACCTGAATATCGGTGTACCTCGAGCTGATCAGAGATCGTAGGGCTGCGAGGAGCTGATAACTACATAAGTGGGCCCGGGCTTCTTCTTTGCTCCGCGTCATCTTCCTCAGCGTGGTCAGAGCGTCCTCGACCTCGAACACTTGATGGCTTCTGAGGCTCGTCAATAATTCGTCTTCTTCGGAAGAGGAAGAGCTGCTAGGGTTATGAGCTTCGATTTCCGACGACGATGAAGACGAATTGCTGCCGGTCGACGGCGGCAGCGACGGCGTCGTCGGCATCGGTGTCGTCGTCGTCGTCGGCGTCTGCGTCTGCGTCTGCATCTGCGCCTCCGACGTAGTCGTTCCGACGGACTCCTCCGAGCTCGAGTAGATGTGAATACGACGTCGCGCGATCTCCGCCGCCAAATTCACCGTAGGGCTTGCTCTGACACTATGTAACAATTCTTTCTCGGTGATCACGATCACCCTCTCCTCCTCCTCCTCCTCCTTTTTGTCGCTTTCGGTTGCCGGCTTTTGGCCGCGGGACGCCATGAACGTACGGACGAGCTTCTCGGCGGAGGTGGAATCGAGGGGCTTGGGAGGGTCAGTGGAAGAGGATCGGCACCAGGCGGCGATGGTGGATTTCAGGGCTAAATTGGGGATGACGGAGGAAAAATCGGCTGTGGAAGCGTCCGTTGGAGTGGGCGTGAAGTTGAGAGCTTTACAGGCGTCGACGCAGGCTCGCTCAAAGGTATGGCCGGAGGAGACAATCACCGGGTCCGCCATTAGATCGCCGGTGATTGGACAGAGGAACTCCCTCGGAGGCTCCTTTTTCCGCGATTTGCCCTTTGAGGAAACTGCCGAATTTGACGACGATCTCTGGAAAATCTTCCATTTACGCCTGGGTGTTTCTCCTTTCTCTGTGCCCTTCTTCTCTGTACTCTTCTTCTTCACACATTGTTTTTTCTCAATGGATTTGTGGATCCTCAACCTCATCATACCTTCTTGAAACTCCATTTTTTTCTTCTCTCTTTCGCAGAAAGATTAAGATTTTAGCTTGCCATTAGGTTCTTGATAGACGGAGAAGATGGTGAAGGTCCACGGTTATGGTGGTCGGAGAGAAAGAGAGGAGAGAGAAAATGAAGAAGGCGGTGGTTTGTTGGGTTTTGGGTTTTTGGTTGGTGGAGGGATTCGATTCCTTGGCTTTCGGAAATTAAGGCCAATCAGAAAAGCATAAGGTTATTCAACAAGATTGCTTCTCTGGGTTCACTACTTTGGAGATGTGTTTATACCCTTTATTTTATTTTATTTTATTTTAAAATTCAAAAGGTCGTTAAAACTATAAAATCCCTCGTTTTCAAATTTATCTCAGATATTATTATCCCAAAAAAAAAATTATCGCAGGTATTTACTCAACTAATTACGTTCTTTTTTTTTTTTTTTTCCGTAATTTATCTCAGGTATCTTTTAACCAGAGGATACCAAATTAGAGGGGTGTTTGACACTTGAGTTTAACTCAAGTTAAACTGTACTTTTTTTTTATCTTTTTCTGAAAAAGTCAATAAAAATTACTATTTAAACTTAAAAATTTCAACTCAACTCAAACTCAACTCATTCACCAAACACCCCCTATGTTAAATAGAGTTTAGATCCCTTGTTTCTAAAGTTTTAAAAAAATAATAATAAATATCAACTTTAATCTTAATTTTTTAAATATCAATTCACATGTTATATTCATTAGTAGATGTAATTAATTAGTGTGACAATGTTTAAAGCACTTATTACTTAAAAAATAACAACTGAATGTTTAAAGCACTTATTACTTAAAAAATAACAACTAAATACTATATAGATTGATACTTAACCTCCCTAACATTTTTTATAATATGACTGTTTAAAACACAATTCTTTCTTTCTTTAATGAAAGTGAATTGCCCTCTGGCCTCACTATTAAAAATAAAAAATAAAAAAAGTTACTTTTAACGTTGGGATATCATGATTGTTGAAGTCTAACTACTTACTAAAAGCACAAACTACCATGCCATCCCTTCTACCGATCTTTTTGACCCTTTGCATGGAATTTCTTTTCTTTGTTATTAGCATACTAAAAGACATGATGTTACGAGACTAGCTCCGCGAATAAGAGAAGAAAAAAATGAGTAAAAACTCACGTATTCAAAATTTGAAAGTGTTTTATTTTTTTTTTTTTATATCAAAACGGAGCTATAAATCTCATACCGGAGGAAAGAAAAAAGAGTCATTGGTATTTTCGTTTTGTTTAATCTGTTGTCAAAACTTTTTTTTTTTTTCTTTTTCCACCCTAGACAGGTTTCAATCCGTGAGTGAATAGAAACTCAGTGTATAATAGTTTTATAAGAAGGGCATATCTGGACAATTCCTTCTGATTGATGAACCTTTTTAATTGGCCACTTTTTTTATTTTATTTTATTTTTAAAGACAAATCACAAGCTGCTGAAGCGTTGCTTACTCCCACTACAATAGTTGGCCAGAAAATCAAAAAGGAGAGGGCCCTCACTTTTCCTCTTTTTCCTCGAAATTGGTCCTCATCACTTTGCATGCATGGAGATATTCCAACTAAGTCACCAAAATAAATAAATAAATAAATAAATAAATAATACCACCACCTTCATCATTATTGCATTCTTAGTTGCTAAGTTTTTGTGGTAATGTTCTTCACTTTATGGTGTTTTAGGCTGTATATATCTCCTTTTTCGGTAACCAAATCTATTCATTCTTTCTCGCTGCTCAACACATGCTCCAACCAACCTCCACATCTAACTAAGCTTATTTACTTTCTTTAAAATTAAAACAAAAAAAAAATTTAGGCAATTTTTATGATAGGTTATGAAAATATATATTCACTGATAGGATTATGTTCTCTAACTGCCAATATGTGTAAAAATTATTAATCTTGTATACTTTTTAATACGTTAAAAAATGTGAATAATTATCTTTATCTAAAAGGATTGCTCTCATTAATGGTTTTACTTTTCTTTTTTTTTTTTTTTTTTAGTGGCTTGTCGAGGCCTTTTTGTTTTATTTCAAAAGTGATTAATTACAATGAGGGTAAATTGTAGGGCATTTTCTTTTTTTTCTAATTGGTGATGATGGTCAAATTCTCTTCTTTTTATTTCATCTACTTTGTTTTGGCACTCAAGTTATATCATCTTACATTAGAATATGCTCAATTATACATACTTTTAACACAAATCAAAGTGCCAAACTTTTCACGTGAGGTACATGGTTATTATAAAACTAAGAAGAACAGGTCCTACATCCATGAGCAATGTTCGAGATAATGAATAACTTGGGATAATTATTTAAGGGTTGTGTTTGTCACTGCCACCCCAATTAAACCGTGTAACTTTAAGAGTAGGACCCATTAACTCAACAAAATGAAAAGAGGTTTTTTTATTTTATTTATTTATTTATTTTATTTTTTTTAACGTATCCCGACGTCTATTAGGAAAAGATCTTATTCTTGGTGGTGGTAATCGATTGAGTTGTGCTTCCCATCTCATCTCATTGTGTAATGCATGAAGTCATGCAAACTTTACAAAAAGAGAGTTACCACCTTTACAATTGGCATGCACCTTTTTGTTTTTTATTAGCAATATTAGTCAATGTGGCAGCAACTCCCTATGATTTAAGGGGAAAAAAAAAATATTGCTCGGAATTAGCTCTGTACGAGATATATAATAACCCTATAAAATTAGTTTTACTATTAAGAACCATCTTGAATCTTTTTGTAAAGTCTCATAAAATCACTCGTTATTTATAACATATCGATGCGGGATAGGTTGTGATAGAATAATATTTTCAGTCTTCCTCATTCTAATTCGATTCAGTTTTTATTTTTTAGACCATTAAAATAGGTAAATGTCGGAGAATGTTAACTTACTTTGACTGAATAATTATGCCTGACAAATGAATTATTCCTCTGTTTTCTCTTTTTCTTTTAGGCTTACCATGTTTATGAAACTTTTCTTCCCTTTTCGAAAGTGCGAGGACTGTTTCTATCATTCCACTTGAGTCCAAATTCTTTACCAGTTTGTCATCAGATAATTGCCCTTTTTGTTACATTCATAGTTTCTGCATGTTCCATTTTAGAGTTTTATCATTATCCTAACATATATACACCATGCAAATGGATTTTACACTTATAATTACGTTGATCCTAGTCTTTATTTCATAGAAACGGAGTGTCAATTTTAGGATTATTAGAGAAAATAAAGAAAAATATTGAAAAATTGAGAGGTATGTGATTATCTTTTGTAAGTTTCTTGATCACCATATAATAAATTACTACAGTATCTGAAAATGTTTGTAATTCTTATATTAAAAATGAATTGTTAAAACTTAAATGTTCTTAACGAGATAGACACAGATGTCATATTCTCAAGAGTAACTACTCGAAAAATACAAATAACGAATTATCAGGACTGGTATACTCCATATAATGTTAAGGGTGGATGTCTTCCCGTGTGATATATAGATCCCCAAAAAAGTGAATTACTTATATATCCTGATTAATACGGTGGGAGGCGACTCGAACCTAAATATTTAATAAAGAAAATGAATTAATCTACCTAAAAGAGGATGGCTCAAGTAAATCCTTTCTGAAACAGAAATGTATATATAATCTGAGTGTGTAAAGAGTCATTTGTGATATCTGATTATAATAAAGAAGGCTACTTTAGGATTGAAAACTGCATGTTTTCCGGTCAAAGGCGCTGCTTTTCAGAATGAAAAGTGCTTTCCTTAAGGCAAATTGCTTGCTTGAATCTCTTCAAAATAATAAATCCCCTAAAAAACACTTCAACATAATGATTTTAGGTTAGTAATTGAAAAGGTAAGCTTGTGTTTGATACACGGATTTCAAATAAAATTTTTATATTGAAGTTGATTGATCTTTTAAAAAATAATTAAATTTTTTATTGATTTTATAAAAAAAATAAAATAAAAACTGGAACGAAAAATTTTAGGTTTGAAATGAAACGTGAAACATATCCTAAGAAAGTCATTAGTCTATTTATTTTTACAGTATGGCTTCACTAGCAGAATAAATGATACCTTTTCCCTTTATCCTACGAAAAGAAGAAAGTTTTGCTTTGCTTTTTTAAAAAACCTTTTATTGGGTTAGGCTGATAATTATATATTTATTTTTTTATTATTTTATAACATTGAGTTGATGTATTTGCTAGTTTGTGGTGAAGGAATTGGATTCCGCAATAATTATTGAAGAAGAAAAGATTTTCTTTAGAAAAAGAAATATGAAAGCAACTTAGTTCCCATACCGTAACAAATAATTGTTTTTTTATCATGGATGTGAAGTCGAGTGGGGTTATAGAGTCATGAATGAAGTCTTTTCCATTAAAAGGAGTTTTTTTGTCCTTTTGTTAGAATTTTCGGGAAAATAATTACAGTGTGTGAAAATATAGCTTCCGTTAATTCTCGAGTCTAAATTTAAGTTTTTCGTCTTTTTTTTTTTTTGTTTTTTTTTTTTTTGTTTTTTTTTTTGAAAATCAATAAAAATCATAATTAATTTTTAAAAAATTAACTAACTTCAACTTAAAAATCATATTTCCAAATAGTGTTCCAAACACAAGCGTAGAAACTATAATTTTTTTTTTTAACTTTTTATTGTATTTTATTGTTAATATTTTTGGATCCATCAATGGTCACTTTTTACCCTTTGTTCCCGAGGGCTTTAATAAAATATCATCCAATTCGCGCAACAAAAATAACAATAAGCAAAATAGTAGGCATCCAACTTCCACATGTCTAGTATTTTGACTTAAAATGATTTGAGTTTTGAAATGTGTGTTTAGTTGAAAATGAAACGTGCATTTCTCTCGTTATTTATGCAATTTTAAAAAAGAATTCATGTAATTGTGACTTAAAATAAATAAGTTATTAACTTTTAAAATTTGAATTTTATAAATATGACAATGAGAGATTTTAGAGATTAGTGAAGTTGATTTTCTTTTGAAGAAAAAGGCAAAAAAACAACTTAAAACTCTAGTTGGAGTGTAGACGTCAAATGACACTTTAAAGGTGTTGTTTTCAAGGGTAATTGTCAAAAAGTTTGAGGGTTAAGTTTATAAAAGGTGACAAATTTAGAGGCAACAATATTAAATACCTGTATTTTGTGTAGGTTACAATCTAGAGTTGGTCATGCTCGTATTCGTCTACAATTTGAAGTCGTTTTGTGTTTTAGGTCCTTTAGAATTGTTGTCGTTTCCATTGCATGTCCTTGTTTACTGTTGTTTTAATTTGAAATGTTGACGTTTTTGCATATCTTGTAATTTTCAATCGACGTTGTTTTGTATTTTTCAGCCGTTTAGAAGTATTGTTTTCACATTCAACGTGGTTTTCACTACATGTCGTTTATAATCTATTGTCGTTTTCCTCTGTTATCTAATTCTCTCTCTCTACCTTCCCTTATCTATTTCAGTTTATGTTGTTTTATTTCGTCATTTTCTTGGCTGATGTTTTTTTTTTCCCCCTTAGTTTAATCGTTTAATATACACGAGTCATTTTTCTCATGTCTCCTCGTCTAAAATTGACGTGACCAATAAACCGACAATGAATATGAAGAGACAGTTAAGACTAAACACATAAGAACGTCTTCATTGTCGTTTTTAACTTTGTGTTGTTTTCTCATTGATTCTCCTTTTCATTTTAGTTTTGACGTCGTTTCATTCGTTGTAGGGGGAAATCATTGTCGTTTTAAGTTGTTTTTTCTGCCGTGATATTTAGTCCTTAACGTCATGTAACATATCCATACATAAACACAATATTATGTCGTTTTCATTTGATGTCGTTTATTATTATTATTTTACTTCGTTTACCATTTCCACTTTTTTTTTTTCCTTTCATGTTTCTACATGTCATTTGAAGAAGGATTTTTATTTTTGTTGTTTCATATGAATGGTTATTCTCAGCAAAAAATGAAAATATCGGACGAAAATATCTGTAGTCCAATTTTACGGAAATTTCAGAAATATTATTGATATAGTGGAAATATCGAAAAAATTTTTACAGAAGTTACTGAAATATGCTTTAAAATATATTTGTTGTCGTTTAAACTGGTTATAGTTTTTTTTTTTTTTTTTAGGAAATACATTGTTTATAGAACTATTATTATTGTTCAAATGTTTGTTGTCGTTTTCTCCTTTTTAACTATTGTCGTTTTCATGTGTGTGTGTGTGTGTGTGTGTTTTTTTTAAGGGTTTCAAATGCATTTTTGTTTTCTCATTCATTTTGGTGTGAATTTGAATTTTTTTAAATATCTTGTCGCTTAGTTTGTATAACGTTTTTCACAATCATGGTTGCTTTTGTTTGAAGTCGTTTTTATTAAAACTTATTAACGGATAATTTTCGTTTATATATATGAGGTTTTTTTTTTATTTTTTTTTATTTTAAGAAAACGAATTTTATTTTTAAATTTTCGGAAATTCACTTTTATATTTACTAAAATTCATCAACGGTAAGCTATAGTTTCAAATTATTTATTTCTTTATATATTTTTATCTACTTAAACTATAATATTTTATTTATCTTTTTATGCAAGTATTTCATTTCTCTCCTGATGTATTTTAAGATAACAAAAGAAAAATTACAATACACATAATTCTCGTCGGGAAAAAAGAAACGATTGTTGAGTGTAATATAAGAAACTTTTTAAAACTAAGATATTTTTTCATTTATGTAAATTTTTTCGGACAAAATTTGTCACAATTAATTAAATTAACGTCTTATCAACTTTAAAAGAAAAATGCCCTTTTATGTTTCATTTAAAAATAATTTCCCTTAGAAAAAGAAATTTTTTTTTTTATCAAACATCTAAAATTAGTAACTGTAAATATAACTTAACGCGGTAATTTAATATTTAACTTTGTTAAAATGTGTAACGGTTAAACCTCATGCCTCATTTAAAAAATCAAAATTTTTATTCGAGTTGGAGTTATTTTAATATAGTTTTTTTTTTTAAGGAAATAGTGATTTTTCTTTTTGAGAATTATGCTGATACATATATATATACACACTCTTTTTATTCGTAACCACGCGGCACAATCTCATTCGAGGAAACTCCTCAGAAACAAATAAAAACGGAAATTCCCGCTGGAAATAAACGTGGTCAATTAGCGTGTCGGACCAGAAGCTTCCGCAACAAAAAATGACGGATTAATTTAGCAAAAAAAATAAAATAAATAAATAAATTAAAAACAATGACGGTTTGGCGTTGGCTTCCGCCCCAAGTCAAAGACTCGAATCCCACCTTAACCTATATATATATATATATAGATACACATATATATGTATTCACATCTATAAAACTCGGCTTTTCTCAATCTAATCCGTCTCAATTCCCATTCTTCTTCTTCCTTATATCTAAAAATTTCCGATCTTTTTCTTCTCTCAATCAGAAAGACAGTAATAATTTACCCAGACGCCATGGGAGGGGGTACCGAAGCTTTTCCCGATTTGGGGAAACACTGCCAGCACTCCAATTGTAACCAGCTCGATTTCCTTCCCTTTAATTGCGACGGCTGTCACAAGGTATCCTTGTAATTCAATTCCCATTCTGGAATTTCAACGTCAATCAATTCAGTTCGAATAATTCAAGGTTTTGTTAATTGTCTAGGTTTTTTGTCTGGAGCACCGCTCTTACAAGTCCCACGAGTGCCCCAAATCCGACCACAACAGCAGAAAGGTCGTCGTCTGCGAGACCTGCTCAGCCGCCATTGAGACCACCGGCCATGGTGCTGACGAGGAGAAGGTGTTGCTTGCGCAGCACGCAAAGTCTGGAAACTGCGATCCCAAGAAAAAGAAGAAACCGACCTGCCCTGTCAAGCGTTGCAAGGAGGCTTTGACGTTTTCCAATTCCAGTGTTTGCAAGACTTGCCATCTCAAGGTCTGCCTCAAGCACCGATTCCCTGCCGACCACGAGTGCATTAAGCAGCCTCGAGTGCCTGTGGCTGCAGTTAGTGGTAATGGTGGTCGCCGATGGAACGGTAATTTCTTGGCGGCTTTGGCTTCAAGAAGTGGGAAAGATTGTGCCAAAAGTGGTCTTGTTTTTGCTACTAATCCCGCGTTAAAGCATGTTAGGACTTGAACATAAATGCGTTATATTTATGGATTATTATTTATTGCTCATAGAGATTACGTATTTCCTCGATTGCTTTAAATATAATTCCAATTCCAATTCATTTACCAAACATAGAATAGGCCGAAACAATGTGGTTCATAATTTATATTCCAAGTACATTAATAATTCACCTGTGTGTGTATGAATAAGAAGCTAGTTTATACAACCAAATCAAGTTAACTTATAATAGAATTTGTTGAGTGATCATACAACACAAGATCAACCATCACAACCTCAATCCTCGCCGTGCAAATCCAGTCGAAGACTCGATTTACTACGCTATGTATTTTCACACTTGCTTCACAAGACGTATCAACATAATTAACACTTTAAAACGTAGCCATTCAAAATCGGCGGTTATGGTGGTGATTGTTTCAGACGAGACCCCATGAGAGCAAGAAGAATTTTTTTCCTTGGTCCCTGCAGATAAAGCAACCATTGTCAGACCAAGCTCTTTTCCATGAAGAAACGCCGTTTCAATGGCCAGTGATGAACCAACATCACGTCGCTTTTATTTTGAGACGCAGATTATAAGTTTTACCCAAATTAGACTTAAGCGTATGAAATCTGCAATTTAAACACCAATATAAAACCTCATAGGACAATTGGACAGGAAATATTTCATGTACATTTATTCTTTTTGTTGTGAAGAGAATAAGCAAATAATGACGATTTTGGGGAAGCAAGACAATTAGCCATTATTCCAGGCACAAGCGAAAAACACACATATTCAGTCATGACTTTTTTATTCTGAGACAAAATTATAAAGCAAAATATAGCTCTATACCATTGGTAACCCCAAGTCCTTAAGGTCCTTATCACCCATCTGCCTCAATGCAGTCATGTCCACCTGAATATCATATAATAAAGAATAAAAAATAAAAGTAAAAAGTCTATATATTTCGCGGAATCTTCTCAGGATACTAGACATAAATAGAGATTTAGTGCTCAACTTAGATTAAAACATGAACGGCTGTAATGTAATACATATTCGAATTTATGATAAAACAATTGAGATGCCAACGTCCCAGTTTAAAAATGTGTGAGAAAAGAAACTTACTTCTTCAGCCTGGAAAAGAATAGCATATTTCCCCAAACCAAGTTTATGTAACAAACCAGCAACGGTAAGAGGTTCATCCATCTGTTGGATACACAACCACATCTATAGGTAAGTTTTCATATATAGCACACTATATGCATCTATATATATATATTAGAGAGAGAGAGAGAGAGAAAGAGAGAGACACTTGAACACTAAGAGCTTGTTCGGTAGGAGGGAGAAAGGTGAGGGATTAGAGGAAGAATTTTTGGACCCATGGTTATTAGGGTAGTTGTTTGGTAGGAGAGAAAAGAGGAGGGCAAAATATTGAGAGATTAGAAGAGGGAATCCATATCAAACACAAAAAGAAAGGTACTCGGCTTCGTCTCTATTTTCCCCACCTAGGTTATATGCTTTTCTTTCCTTGTTCCTATTTTCTTTCCGTCTTACCAAACATAGCCTAAAGGTCCGTAGAGGTCTTATAGCAATGGGATGCTTTCAAAAGACTAAAGAGATCAAAATGATATAGCTAATTGTAACAAAAGTGCTGCACACAGTTCATAGTACCATATGTGAACTTTGCTGCATGCTGCCACCCCCTGGTGCAAATTGCGAAACTAACTTGGTAGTCCCAGGGGGAGCTTTCTTGGTGACAGGTATGGAGCCCATTGGCCGAGAAGTAGTAACAACACAACTACTTGGAAACCGACCAACCATTGAAGCATCAGCTGCCCTTATTGATGAAACTTTCCACAGCTCCTCAATGTTTCTTGGAGGTGAGAGCCCCAAAGAATTTCTCAAAGTTCTATCTGGGGATCTACCTCTCAATCCATTTGTGGTCCAAGAAGAGTATGAATTTCTTAGTGAATCCACCAAGAGTAAATCATCTGCACTTTCTCTGGTGGGTATTTTCCTAAAAATGGTACTCCCACTTGCCTCGGATTTATATTGTGGCACGTGATGACTTGGTGGCGTTTGAACAGGGGGGTTTGAAAGTTTTGCATGAAGGCCTTTCTCACCCTGACCTTGTTTAGGTAGCCTCTTGCGCATCAATTTTAACCTGAGGTCATTTTGACTGAGCCGGTAATCTTCACTCATCACAAAGCACAGAAGTCAACAGCAATAAGGAGGAAAGAAAAGGAAAAAAGAATAAAAAAACGATCTTAGGAATTTTAAGCTTTATACATGTTCATATACCTTCTCGCGCATTACCGCCGGGACTCCATTTAATACCATCACCTTGCTGCCTGTGGAATGACACATCGTCATAAAGCTAAAAAAGATCTCCTTGCACGTAAACTTGACATGAACTCAAGTAACATAATTCTCTTATCAGTTCCTAACAAAACGTAGGTTGTTGGATGGTCATCTTGAAGATCCAAATGTCAAAGATGGCTGTCCTAACAGCTTAAATTGGAAGTTTAATATCTCATAAGAAAAGGTGAAAAAAACCAAACAAAGAAAGTTTTCAACACGCAAGTTTATAAGACAAACGGGAATGGGAAACAAAAAGAAAGAAGCCTAGGATCAAACTTCCTGTTTCTTCTATAATTTCTTAGCACCTGAAACAGAAGTTACCATTGTCTATATATTTCTTCTTAACATAAAAGTTGGAAACTGTCCCAATAGCCACTAGGACCACTAAACTTCCAGGCCAGCATAATGGTAAATTCCACTGATAAAAAGTACACCCAACTAGCTAATTTCTTGCCATGACACATTATCAAAAACTTACCAAAAGGCATGAGGTGTGTAACAAAATTCCCTGGTAACTGAAAGTGGACCTAACTCTTTGATTGAGAGTGAACCACTATAAATCTTAAGTGTGTACTATTGCTTTTTTCTTTGTTTTGTTGCTGTCATTAGGAAAGAATAGGACTTTAATCTGGAACAATACTTAGCTACAAAACCGGGTAAAATGCATTTATATTAAAAAAAAAAAAAAAAAAAAAAGAGCTGAAGAAGAAAACGAACCGTTTGTTGGAAGACAATGCAAAACCATTAGAACTGGCCCCTACTCTCTCCCCCGTCGATCGTTTACTTCCAGAGACCTTCCCACTATAACCACGAGGAAAATCCGATTGTGTCCCTCCTCTCTCTACAACCTGCAAACAAATTCAGCAACACAAAGACCAAAAGATATGCTCATCACACAAAGACACTCATAAATTTTCCACATTCAATAAATTTTATCCGAATAGAACCCAGATAATGATGCACAAAATCATACAAGGAAAAAAAAAAAAGAAAAGGAACTTAAGCTCATAAATAGATGAAACTCGAGCTGAACTTAAAAACAACAAAAATAAGTATAATTTTCACTTTAGGAAGTACATATTTGTGTCCCAAAAACGTTATCTTTTTCCGTTTTTGGGTTCCATGGATTCCAATTCCACCAATCAAATACGAAGCAACAAAGAAAAGTCAGAAAGCCCAGAAAGCAAATACCTGACCAGTCCGACCGAGAGTGATTGTGACTCTAGGATTCGACATCTCCGAGAGCCAAAATCCTCAAATGCTTTTTGAGGATCTGTCAACTAAACAAAGAAAACTAAATTTAAGGGGGAGGGGGGGGGGGGAAGAAGAAGAGAAAAGGCTATTTATGGGTAGAAAGTGGAAGGAAGAACGAGTGGATGATTCGCAGCATTTTCTGGAAATGCTGCGAAACCCTAAAGAAAATGAAGCGAGATTTGCAGAAGAAGAAGGAGAGGAGGAAGAAGGAGGAGGGAGATGGCGAAGAAAATGGAGGTGTTGTCGTGTTCGGTTCTTTGTTTGCGGGGTCCGAGGCGGACTTTCCAGCTTAGACCGGTCAAGTCGACGTACTGGGCCGGTTGTCCGGTTCTGAACTTTCCTTTCATTTTGGATCAGAAGTCCAACCGAATGTTGGGCCTTGTCCTTTGCATCCCCAGTTTCAGTTACAACTTTGTCATCTGCCAGTTGAGAGGTGACTATATGTTTAACTTTTCCTTCTTTTGTTAACCGTTTTGTTTTGTTTTGTTTTTTTGTTTTTTTGTTTTTTTTGTTTTTTAATTTTTTGAAAGAGAAAAGAACCATATTTTTTTCACCTTCTTTTGTTAACCGTTTTGTTTTTTTTTTTTTTTAATTTTTTGAAAGAGAAAAGAACCATATTTTTTTCACATGCTAACAAACATAACATAAATTTTTCATTATTAACCAACGTGACACAAATTTTAATTTACTTTAATTTAATTTTATAACATTTTAATCTAGTGTTAATTTTTTATATGTTGATATCATGATCTTTAAATTTGTGTCATTTAGATGTTTTTCCTATAAAATTGTGCATTCTTTTGTTTCATTAGAAATGTGATTATAATTAAATGTGGTTTAGAAAAAAAAAATCGAAAAGCTCACATATTAGCCAAGGGAAGATATTAGAGTGGGAAGGTCATCTCTTATTGCTATTCAGTGGGAAGATAATATTATTAACTTTAACAGGAGGCAAAAGGATTCAAACTCTCCATCTTATAGTCAAGTATGAAATTACCGTTTAATTATACCCACAACCACGTCTTATTGCTATTGAGTTAATTAGGCGTATCATTACATTAGGCTGGGGCACACCAAGTGGAGTGAAGTAGAAATGAAGAGATAAGTAAAATTAAACATGGACTATAGCAGAGAGAAGCAAATCCAGATACGGTTATAGACTAGTATTATGAATACATACAACTCGTGAACTTTACTCCTCTTTTTTTCCTCTTTTTATTTTTTTTTAAACAAGATAATACAAAAGATTTCTGTTACAACATGTCGGAGTTACATATTTGCGGTTGATTCTTTGATCTCTTCCAATGTGATGGTCTGCATTGCAGGGAATATATATTAGATTCAAGGTCAGAGCAATGCAACAAAAAAGAAAAGAATCAACTTATGCATTACACCGTGTAGAAGAACCACAGCGCAAGGCGCTAGCTTAATGATAAAATCATAGGTTTGACGACAATTAAAACCAAAGTTATGATAATTTCATCGGTTTACTAAAACTTTTTTCCTTTTGTTTTGGCCAATACGTGCTTCAATATCAGTGGAGAACATGTACGATCTTGTGTATTGATTTAGTTCGTGTGAAAAATTTTGAGGATAGAAGAACATAGAAGATACAAATAGTACAATTTAACAGAGCCACTCAGCTAATATGTTGCAACGTAATATGGTTTAATGTATGTATGTATGTAATCATGGACTGTTTGTGAAGTTCTTGTATTATGTCAGACAAACGGAAATAATGGGTTGCAGAAATTACCTGCTCCTGTCCGGCAAAGTCATTGTCCGGAGTGAGAAAGAGCATGCAGTGGCACTCCTTCCTGTCACGAAGCCAATCTTACAATCTTAACAGAATCATCCCAGGTTATATGTACTAAATTGATGATCCGAAATACACATATAGATTCTGTGTGAATGGTATGATATGATACGCGAAATATAGATGCCCTTTACCTCTCTCTCATAGGAACGCATGGACAATTCCAAAAACCTTGCCCAGCCTCAGCTGGTTTATCATCGTAATGCCTGAAAAACATACGCAATTTAGGCTTTGAGAACTAACAGGTTAGGCGGAGGTAAGACAATTTTGATTTCAAGTAGCCAGTAGTTCTACTGGAAGTATTGGAGACAGACAAAAAGTAAAACCCTGCCCAAGAAGACAGGCAGATACTCACCGACAAGGGCAAAGGGGTGCACCCAATTGATCTTTATGATCTGCCAATCCCTGTTATACTTTCAAAATTATTTCTTTTATGTAAATTAATAAAATGATGTACACGACGAAAAAATAAAAGAAGTATGTGGTAGGTGAAAAGAAAACATGTAACAGTCATGTAAGAGAAAACGACACATCAGCTAAGAAAACACTTGCTTGTTCATGCTTGTCGTTTTCAAGTAACTAAAAAGAAAACATGGTTTAACCATATGGTGAACTTAGATCAATCTGTCACTTGAGTCTTTCAATTAGTAAAATTTTTCAGGTCTGCCAGGTAATTCAATAAAGTGGGACGGTATTACTTGGAATAGAAAATAGAGTTCTTTTTATTCTACCTAGCACACGACATATAGGCCTGAAAGGAACATCAACTGAAAACTGCAAAAACCAGTATGTACGAAACGCTCAAATCTGGAAAAATCTCAACCATTAAAAATTTAAGCCTCCAAATGCTAAAAAGTTCCTGCTCGATATCATTCTAACAATAAAGCATGACACAAACTTAAATTACAGACATAGGCTTTAATCTCCCAAATACAAGTTTAAGCAAAATAATAAAAAAATATTAGTTATATTAAAAAAAAAAAAAAAAAAAAAAACTCCTAAATACAAGTATCACCTCACTCCATTTTTGCGCTTCAAAATGGGTAGTCAGTCCCTACCTCCTAAATGATCAAACCACAAGCAAATAGTAATGATTTTCTAATCACTACCTTAAATTTCCCTAATCTTTTCTCGTTGCCCCTTATATCTCACTCGATTATTAAAAGACTCTTTCCCATACCCATTTTGGTCCTTAAATCACAAAACATAAACATAATTGTGACCAAGGAACTTCTTATAAACATGAACATAACGTAGTAGATTTGACATGGAACTAATTGGCAGGGGAGATGCAATGAAGTATCAGAGAATTCATATCAAGAACAAAACTCCAATAAGCCTATTTACCTTGATAACAACTGAAGTGACTCCCTTATCAACACAGAAATACGTTCCAGACCTACGCGCATACTGCTCTGAGAACTTCCTCATTATCTCAACAGACTTCTCTGACGGTTCCACTGCAAACATTAGACGACATAGTGTTAAAAACCTTAAAGTTGCAATTATAGGACAGTATTTGGATCACTGAAACAACATGACAAAAACATCATTAGAACAGATCCTCATCCAGTGGCACTGAAGATCGGATATATCATACTATTTTACAGCCATAACAGTCTACTGTCCTTCGGGGCTTCCTCAACGAGCGGGAAGGAGAGGGGTTTGGATAGGAGCTCATAGGTTCGAAACTTGACAGCATTTTCATTTCTCCGACCATAGAAGAAACGATGCCTCTTGTGCGATACATAGGGTTGTTAAATCTACCAACTTCAGTCATTATTTAATAAGAATTAAAATAAAAACTGCTAATTTCACATTTTTCACTTCAATTCTGAATCCCAAAAAGCATTTCGTTCCTTCTCCAGCTTTTTAGGAGAAAGATATACACATATATGTATATATACATATATAGAATGTATGTATACATACACATTAATCAAGTTTAGAAGAGCCCTAAAAAACTAAATCATAGTGCAGAAACACTCCAAATAAAACTTCGAACAGAACAGAGAGATGAACGAGAACCTTAAAGCAATCAGAAATACACAATTTATGACCAAAGTACAACACGAGCAACCACAAAAATTCAGAACATAAACGCGAAAACCAAAACCGATGTGAATCGTTTCCAACAAAGAAATTAAAACTATGGCAATTCGACAAAGAGAAAAGAGGAAGCAGAAAAGTAGGGAGAAATGGAAAACCTTGGCCCGAATTACAGAGCGGAGACGAGAGCGAGAGGGAGAGATAGCGAAGGAGGAAATGCCGAAGCTGAAGGAGGTCGAAGCTTGGACAGTCATGGCGTCCGATTTACTTTCACCAGCAACCAACAATAGAAAGAAACGAAAAAATCTGTGTGTGTTTCTGCGAGAAGAAACAGGTAACTTCACTTTTCTTTTTTTATTTTTTTTTTCAGATATGTTCATGTATATATGTTTTTTTTTTTTTTTTTCCCCAGTGTTTAGGAATTTATTTTTATTTTCGTGGAGATTTTTTTTTTTTTTTTTGGCTTTTTAAAAGCGTGACCGCCACTCGTTGGTATGAGGGAGGAGAGGAGCCACACGAGCCACTCGGTCTCGGGCCACTACAATGATAGTATGGCCCTGTTCCTATCATGGGTTTGGATCTAGCTGGGTTGCATTTTAAAGGCCCAGCCCATTATTTCATGGGTTGGATCTAGCTGGGTTCTATTTTAAAGGCCCGGCCCATTGAATCAAGGTTTTAAATCTATCTGGGTTTTATTTTAAAGGCCCGGCCCATTAATTAACCCGAATTCACAGTGCAATTCTACCTCTAAAACCATATAAGTGGTTGTCCAATGGCAGTGGTTGGAAGATAATGTTCTAGGTTTTATAGGCTATTTTCAAGGTCCTGTTTCAATGTTTGTTAGCATTTATATGAAGCTGACGCGCTTCATCTCTCAATACAAGTAGTGATAGCTTATTTGCATACATTTTTCAGTGTCACGTCCAAAGAGAATTGTATTCATTTCCTACATAAAAATTAACCAACCAATGCGAAAATACTTTTTACCCACTTAAAAAAAAAAAAAAACAAAACAAAAAACCAAGTTTCTGATTTTTTTTTTTTTTTTTTTTGGCTATCTAAAAAGGGATCATTGGTGTCATTTCGATCCATTCCCTATCGTTTATAGAAATAATCACAAGGTCCATCCATAGAATAGAAAAAGGGTATACATCATTTCTACTCAAACGATGGGACGAATTTCACACAAATCACTAGGGGTCGAATGACGCACTATATATATTGATCGAACAAGACTTTCTATGTTGAGGACGTCGGGTATCAAAACCTAAAAGCATGCAAAGAATAAAAGAGTGAGAGACATTCTTTGCACATTCACCAATCCCATTGGTGGAACAAGTTTCTGAATTTGCTCAGGTTAAGTTGGGGCCTATGGTACATGACGAATCTTCATTTCACATTTCTTGCATTGATTACTGGCCGTTTATGGCTCGGCTCCTGTAAACTACTACTAAGTACTAATTATAGGTACACAAGAAAACTGAATAATTGTCTAACGTAATCTTCTATAATTTAAAATGGAATAAAATTCCTCTATTCTCCTTCTCTAATCTTATTATAACTTGTAATCTGATATTTTTTTTAAAATTTTTTAATTGTTTGATCATATATATGGATTATTTAATAAGAACATGCGATTAAAATCATTAAAAAAAAATTGTCGCCATGTTGTACCCTTTTAAATTGTGAAGGACAAAACCAGACAATCTTTTAATATTTAGAGGTGCAATTTAAAAGCAATGATCTAAAATGACACTTTAGACGTGGGAAAAGGGAAATGACATGTGTTGGAGACAAAATGGACATTGAACTCTTTTTTTTTTTTTTTTTTTTTCTATATAGAAAAAAAAATGGACATTGAATTCAGCTCCCAAATTATCATTTTTGATAAATTAACTTTTGATTACTTTTTTGTTCCCAACTGACAACTAATTAATAGTATATCTGGGAATATATGTTATGATACCCTCCACTTCCCAAAAGCATTTATCGTAAGGGCAACCCTCATCATGACGCCCAAGCTATATTTAAAGTCCTTGTTTCCTCTTACCGAAAAAGGTCCTCTCGTTTTATTGCCACTAAATATATATACATATGTATATATGAAACTGTATCTATAGGTGTATATATATACACACACACACACACATCAGAAAACACCATGCAGATTTCACAGTGAGTACTTTAACCATCAAAACCTTTTTTTCTCCTCTCTTCAAGCTCACGGCAATATATAGCCAAGAAAACACCAAACAGAAAATAGCTGTTGCTATACTAGTACTGATGTGTTTACTGAAAATGAACAATTCAAGTACCGCCATATATCATTACATTATATTCTTCTTCTTCTTCTTCTATATTTGCGACATTGTTTAATAATTCTTAAAAAAGAAAAAAGAGAGCGAATTTCGGTTAAAGAAAACCTTATAACTAGCTAGGAATAGTTGGTCACTTTTTTCTTTTTTTTCCCTGGAATGTTCTAGGGATAAGGAACCTTTCCTGATCAGCGGCAAAAGTTAATTATTGAGAGATGAATGATGTAACATATATATAGCAGAATGTTTTGATGTTCATTTAGGTTTCAGAGTGAGAAAACTTATAGATAGAATATATGTATATATTAATTTTGTAGACAATATATTTCCTTTTAATTTGAAGTAATATAGAGAGGTGAACTAGCTAGTAGTATTGGACCACCAGCTAGTGACTAGTGATGATCTCTTTGTGCAGCTTCCTTGGCCGCAGGGTGTAGTAGTAACTACCAGTGTTAGCAACCAATAACAAGAATAATACATATATTTCTATATATATATATATATATAGACATGTACAATATATAATATTACATGTGTCACCAATCTTTATGTATTGATCTAATATAGATATATATATATATAAGCCATGCATTTATATGATTTTAGAAAATAGAACACGGTGTATCCAAATAACCTTAGAGGATGGTATAACCTTGCATCCCGAAATAAATTATGCATATATCACGATCACTATACATACAGATTCGAACCTAAAATTTATCAAGATGAACGATCACCGTTGATATCTACATAAGCCTACATCATGAAAGAGAATAATCATGATGAATACGTCTGAAAAGTGTGGTATTGCAATTAATGATGAAAAAGTACCCCTATTGTTATATATACATATTCTGACTTAAAAAAGAGAATTTTCCTGAAAAGGATTATGATGATAAGTACTCGGGAATATAATTTATCCTCTCCATATATATATATATATATATATATAAAAGTATCCTATAAGTTCGGCACATTACTTTCATGAAAGTCGATCTCGACTACACATCCATAGTAATTTAGGTTCTGAATCCAAAGTACTTATTATTCAACACATCTCCAGACCAAAAGAACGAGTTGTCATAATCATCACAATATCCGTCTGTATACTATAATTACATGTGTTATTTACGTATTTGTATATGTAGCTATGTACAACAGCACATGTTTTGAAATATTCATACAAGTAAACCTGCAGTTTGCGTCTACATGTGTGTGTGTGTGTGTAGAGATATATCTCATGTATATGAATAGATAAAAATGTTTTACCAGCTAATTACTTATATGATGAATTAACAAAAGAGGGAAAATAGATCTTTTTATGAGCAACTAGCTAGCTTGATTCAAGAAACATAGATTAATACCTTCAAAAAAATACATAATTAATATTTAACATATCATATATGTACAACTAATTAACATTTACACATGCTGAATATGGAAAATTAATTATGCATGACTTATGTATGCGATCTCTATAATTATAATTATTACTCCTGCTACAGGATTTTCGGATTAATTGATCTGCAGTTATGCTATATATATATATATATATATCCATTGATAATCTAATTCCTTCTACACCTAATATATATATATATATAGCAAGTTCGTCCAACGAACAAAATATTACATGAAAACGGGTCTGAAAGTTGATAAACAATAAGAAGAGTACAAACCCTATTATGAATGTTGTAGATCTAGCTATGAGGGAAAAAAAATAAATAAAATAAATAAAAAGAGATGAAAAAACACAAAATATCATCATATCTTCATTCAGAAGTAGCATATATATGTATCGAGTTAAAGGATAATCAGAAACACAAACTCAAATAAATTACTGATCAAGGTAAAAAAAAACATGAGAGAAACTGAATAATAGTGTATCAAAGAAACAAACAAAGGGATACACTTATATATATCTATGTAGATATAAACTGAAAAAAGAAAAAGAAGAAAACCGACAAAACCAGCATAGACCCTTGTCTTGCATGTCCAAATACAAGATCTAATTAAAATCTACTCAAAAAGAAGAAAAAGAAAAACTTGCAAAATATGAAAAATAAAGTAGTAGTAGTAGCAGTACTAGTAGAAGTAATTGATGAGAAACTGACTTGCTTTGATCTAGCAAATCATCGGACCACGACGCTTGATTCCCCCAAAAGAAATAAAAGACTTATTCTTCTTCTTCTTCTTCTTCTTCTTAATTTAAGCTTTTAGAAGAAAATTACGACCACTTCCCTTTTGCCTCCTCAAGAAGCATTATAAAGATGAGATATATTCTCTTGAAAGAAGAAGAAGAAGAAGAAGAAGAAAGGAGTAGTTGTAGAAGTAGCAGTACTTGATCAAGAAGCAGGTTCCAGATGATGATGATGATGATGATGATGATGATATTGAGATATCTCTTTCTCTCTGGTGTCTGCAGCGAGCACATGTTCATGTTTCTTTCTTCTGATTATAATTGGTTTTTTTTTTCTTTTTTTCTTTTTCTTTTTTTGGGGACTTTGTTTTTTCATAGAAGTTGGGTGTAATGATGAGGGTTTGAAGGGGAAGGGGGGGGGGGGGGGGGGGGTCGGGGGGCAGGTGAAGGTGAAGAAGAGGAAGGAGTGGGAACAATGATGGCGATGGAGAAGGTGAGAACAGGACATGATGATTGCTCTTTTGCCCTATGTGCTCCTTGTCAAAGTAATAACCTCTAAGGAGCCTCCTCATACCCCCCCCCCCCCCCCCTTCCTTCTAGGTTTTTCTTCCTCTACTTTTCCTCTTTTTTTTTTTTTTATTCTTTCTTTCTTTTAAGTACTCTCTCTCTCTCTCTCTCTCTCTCTCTGTGATAGAGAGAGAGAAGATTTCATGAAACCCAAGATACTTTATATGTCTATGATATTAAGATTTAGATTACTAGAATTTGAATTTAAATTTTAAATGATATATGTTTATTGATCAGGTGTTTGAATTACTGGAGTTAAAAAGTATAAAAACTTTAAATGTGTTAAAAAAATTAATATGAAACTGTTTTGTTCGTCTTAAATTCTATACAATTTATAAAAAAAAATTATCTCATTTGAATTTATTTATGTAAAATTATGAACTTTTAAAGTTTAAAATTATAAAATTATATGATATTAAAACTGAGGAAAAAAGATAAAAATTATATTGTAATTGTAAGGTTGCAACCTATACCAAACATGCCCTTATATTCTTCTACGCATAAATAAGTGTAGAGCTAAGCTAATTTAACTTCACACTACTTATATTATACCAAAAGCTATAGCGCGTGTTTAATAAAGTTCATCTGACCACTTCTGATCATGTCTGCTCTATTTTTTATTTTTGCCAAACAAAAAAAAAAAAAAAAAAAAGGATGGTGTTTTCGTGTTCTATATCCCTAGCATCATTAAACTAATTTCTCATAATAAAATTCAAAAAACCATGGGTTCAAGGTTTAAAAAGTATGTCAATATGTAATTTAGATCAGATGATAGATTTGACGTGTGATATAAGTTAAATTTTTATGTCATGAATAGGATTTCTCACCATTATTTTGTCATTTTATTACTTATTCACCTAATAACTGAGCTCTTCTGGTTTTTTTTTTTTTTTTTTTTTTTTTTAACAAGAAGATAATTGCTGACTAATTGGCTCCGAGAAAGGAACAAGTGACTAATTTGTGTCAGTGACCATCAGGGCAGCTTGCTTTAGTTTTCAAGTGTTTCAATTGATTAGTCTTCAATTAATGAATTAATTATTCTCGTATGCTTTTCTAAGAGCTTTCAATACTAAAACATTAATCAGTAACTGTGATGACACCAATTGGTTTTAAAGGAAATTCTATTAGTGACATTTTTTTTTTCAATGTGATTTTTTCAAATAAATTATTATTCTATCAGTACAAGGTACTACGTACATATATTAAAATTACCAAGAAAACAAGGTACATATTAAATCACATGATATATCCAACCACACAAGTACTTCCCATGTAATTTGTCACAAAAAATTTGAGTTCAAAGTTCAACTTATATTATATCTCATTGATTTGATCAAGAGAGGACCACCGAATAAGATGATCTAACAATAAAAAATTAGTATAATAAATTAATAATTAAATATTCAAGTGCTTAATGTCATATCATGTTAAATAGTATATTATATGCTTCACTTCTACTTCAGAGAAGAAAAAAAGAAGATTAATTTGGAGAGGTGAAAATTTCCCTATCATTACCCTTGTCCTTGTCGCATTATCTTTTCCTATCTAACTCTCCCTATCTTTCAAATTACGTAATCATCTTCATTTCTCTCTTTTTTTTTTTTGGTCTTTTCCACATCAGAAAACGACACATTCTTCACCGATAGAAAAAGAAGTCATCTGCTTGTAAAAGAAGACAAATACGACTCAGGAATTATGTTCCCCAACCTTTGGTACCATCCACAACATAAGCCTTTCATTTAGCTTGTATTCATGTGGAATTCTTTTCCCATATTTGGCACACCCTTTTATTCCAAAAATAAAGAATAAAAAGTAAAAAGTAAAACAATATTATTGTACAAACAGTAGCTTAGCAGTAATCCCCCCATCGACTTGTCCACGTCCTTGTTCAAACGACAACGAAAGTTATTAGTTTGAAAATTTCAAACCGAGACAAGTGGCCCTTTTGTTAATGTTGGTGTGTATTCCAGTTCAATAAATGCCACGATCAGATATTCATATAGATACATACATATATATATATATAGATGTTTTCTTTAACAATTATTCATCTTCTTTTTTTATTTTTATTTTTTTTTCTGTGCAATATTTGTCCCCCAGCTCCCTTAATAAATGGACCACTCAGAAACCCTCCCAATGCATATGCACGGCTACTGCTATGAGTAATTGCTTTCAAACTGATGAATTTGGAAGGAAAAATCTGTGGAGCACCACTGCATATTCCCAGTTGTTTTTTTTTTTTTTTTTTTTTTAATAATTTATGACTTTCTTTAAATGATGCTTCACATTTGCCTGCTATTCAAAGAAAAGAACGGAAATTAAATATCTTAGTGTGAAATACGTAATAATAATATAACGAAAAAGACAAGTTGGTATATTATAATGTTACAAAAGCAAAGAAGACTACACTACACAGTACTAATGCAGAGGATCCAATATTTTACAAGAGTTATTCAGCTCCACAAGAAGATCATGATGATGATGATAATTGATGGGGTACTCTGTGGAATCTCAACTATTTTAGATAGAATTTTGACGGACCTGCTTGTCATAAAATAATCAGCCAAACCCCATTTGCAAACATTTGAACCTTCCTGAAGGGGGAAAAAATTAATAATAATAATAATTAAAAAAAAAAAAAAAAAACTGAAAACGCCGGCCATTTTGGACCACCCATGAATGTTTCCATTTCTGGCCAATAAAAATTCGAAAAGCAAACAATGACTTTCAAAAAGAGCAAGAACCAACCAAATAACTTTTTATTGACCCCCCGGGTAAAACGAAAAAAAGTAACTTTTTATTGACCCCCGGGTAGAAAGTAGAAACCGGAAAGAAAGATTTTCTTTTTTTGTGCAAAACTTCCAGCTCCCAATCCAACCTTATATATCCTTTACTTTAGCCAAAAAAAAAAAAAAAAAAAAAATCCCTTATATATCCTTTTTTTTTTTTTTTTCTCTCTTAGAGTTGCAACTTTTACAACTTTCTAAAAAACAAAAGCAAAATGACTTGGCTTAAAGAGAGAGAAATTATTTTATAATTGAATGACCAAAAAGAAAAGATTCAACATGTTTGAACTTAAGTTACAAATGCCTTGCCATTTTATATTTGTTTTGTCCTCCAAGTTTGTGTTGTGTTTATGATAATGAAAGATGATAGACAAGTAATTTAAAACATTCTCTTGCTAAAGGGGTTCCTCAGTGAACGTTTCCGAATTAGAGGAGTTTTTCCAATTTCTTCTTCACTTTTTATTTCATTCTCTTTGTCGTCAAGCCTGCAACTTTTCTCATTAAATGCAACCCAGCAGCTTACACAAATAAGCAGACTGCAAATGGACGTAATCACGCTGGAGATTTGATGACGTGGCAGGAACCAAGGTCAGAAACCGAAGGAGAGGACTGCAAAAGCCCAATTCCCCATACAACTCGATGTCCAATGCATGTGACAGCCTTTCTCCTCTGCCGCTCCTTCGCCTAGTAAATGCATCCCTCCTTATAATCTATACGTACAAAAATCCTCCATTTCTATCTTTTCTTCTTCCATTCCCATTCATAATAAAATATGATTTCGTTGGTTTATCGATCGGAGAAAGGAAAAAAAAAAATTTTATTAAATTAATTATAATTTTTATTAATTTTTTAAAAAAAGAAAAAATAAAAATAAAAATTTTGAATTAAAAGATGACAATCCAGACACATCTATATATGATCAAAAAAGACAAAAACTTAAATGAGTATAGAGTAAACGGGAGTCTCTATTCGGAATATCAATTAGATAAGACAGGATTATGTTTTAATCATTAGATATACGTTACAGATATTTAATATTTGCATTTACAAATAGAATCTTTGAAAGTATTCGATGATTAAACAATGAAGTAATGACCCCATCTCCCACGGTAACATAAATCAAATTATCCCATATTATATTCATCTCTATTTGAATTTTAGGATCAATTTTACCTTATATCCTCCGAACCGTAAAACTCACCAATTCTTATAAAATCTCAGTTAAAAATAAAGAGGGGGAAAAAAAAAAGGGGCTAAAAGTGGTCTTTTTCTTTTGTTTTTAACAAAAATCTTAATAAAACGGGTTTAGTTAGAATAATTATCTTTTTTATTTTTCTTCTATTCTTAACCAACATAACAAACTAATTTTAGAATTCATGAGATAAAATGTGAGTTTTTAAATTTCACAAGACAAAATAGAAACGATCCTAAAATTTAGATAACAAAGATAAGGATAATCCAATTATTCAAGTACTCCAGACAAGCCTGAAATGACCTTCCTCTAAACCCAAATGGCATATGCATCGGCATTTTGATTATATCACAAAGAACTATATCACCTTTCTTAGCCAACGAATAATAAATAAATACAATTATTTAAGTATGGATGGTCGTAATATACAATTATTGGAGTACCAGTTTATTTTCTTTTATTATTATAGTCTTAGACTATAGCTGGCTCATTGGATTCTCGATGGATTCGTATTTTGTGATGTCACAAAAGCAGAAAGTCAGCAGGAGCATTTACCTCTTCTCCCAGCATAGATTCTGTTTGCAGATAACCAGTGTCATCGAACACAATCGAACGACATTCGAAGATTTACCTCTCAGTTTTGTTCCTTCACTGAAGGTACCAAATGGGGTAACCAGACAGGAGGAAAGTTGTCCAGATAATGCTCTAACGACGAACCATGACCGGTGATACTAGGCCTGTGAAGCCTCAACATGATCTGAAGCAATGCTTTTGTCCCGAACTTTTATCCTACCTATGGAGTTAAGTCGTCCTTTGGTTGATTCTGCAGCCCGCATTCAGTTCTGATGGCATCCAAGAGTTCAGGAGACACAACGGGCCGACTCACAACTTTTCTCTCTGCATCACTTATGTTCTTCTTACCAGTGGGGTCAGACTTCTCTCCTCCGCCCCAACCTCGGTAAAGTATAACTTTGCTAGGCTCTTGAGAGACTAGAACTGCACCTGTTGCTTGCTGCAGAGAGAGACGAACAGACAGACAGACAGATATACAGGTTTAGCCTTATTTCATTGGCGATCCATACAATCTCGAAAAAGAGGAAGTCCTTGAGTGCCTACCTCAAGCATGAAAACCACCTCCTGGACTGAAGTTCCTTTTGCTCTTCCTTTCACATTCACTATAGCAAGAGGATGCTTTTCTAAGTGTGCCTTGATTGCTTTTGCAACACCGGTTACAATGTTGTTCCTCCCTAACGAGTAAAAGAAGCAACACAAAGTACCGGCATATGATGAGCTCTCGTAATTATATCAATTTTTGGGAATGCATCAAGAGAATAAAGGGAGGGGAGATTTAGAAGCCTACACGTGCAAAAAATTCCAAACAAATTCTTGGGAGAAAATAGTATGCAAATCTTTGCAGGGAGAATGCAGCTAAACAGAAATTGAAACGAGGAACAAAACAGTCAAGTGTTAACGGAAAACCAAGAACAATTACCTACTGCAAGCACAGGGCGCTTTTTCATCTTAAGAGCTTGCTTCCGTAGAAGCAGCCTCTCCCTGTTAGAAAGATGTAAAGATCTAGAGGGCGTCTCGTTGAGTCCCTTTTCTACTATTACTGGAACTGATGGTTCCAGTTCAGTCGTGTCTGATTCAGCTAATGATTCTGTTACCTCCCCATCATAAACACCACGTTGAGCACCAATGACATGGGATCTGTTCATTTCATTAGACTGAAATCCACATAACAGGCATTAGAGTTTAAAAGAAAAGGAAAGCATGAAGAAAAAGACACACAGCAGTCCTAGATTGGAGTGGAAGATGGGAAGGCAACTTGTGTAACTTTCATTACTTTAAAGATTTGTACGATTGGAAATGTTAATGCTATCTATCAGAGAATGGGAGTTGAATTAGTTCCATTATCTCAGCAGAAGCTTATTTAACGAATTCATTGTTAAAAGGGTCTCCGACGAGTTTCATTTATTTAGCATACTACATTGCTAAAGGTGAAGCAAATCACTGATATAACCCTTACCACGACAATCTCTTCATGGGAAGTTGTCGATAGAGAAAGAGAACCAGATTTGTCTTCAGCATCGAGCCTCAAACTTTCATCTGATTGTATCCCATTCACGTCATCTCGAACCTAAATTACATCAGAACTAGAGATTTACTTTAACCCAAAACCGTAACTGGTTTAAATGGGCATAGAATCAAAAGGAAGATAAGTGGCTCACCACGTTAGTTGATTCATCGACTGACTGCTTTTTGTTTGCTTGCTTGTCTTTACCTAGGTTCAGAAAATGATACAGAATTTGTCTCAACTTACGTGGGATATTGAGAAGAAAAGAGAATCTAGAAAAACTTGCATTAGATAAAAAAAATAAAATAAAATAAAAAAAAAAAAAAACATGGGGAGAACTCACCAGTTGAAGCTTCAAGTCATCTATGTTTTTACTAAGCTTCAAAACATGGAGTTTCAGGGACTGCAAAATCAAAACGGGGAAAAACGACAAACTGTTCAGCAGATATATTGGAAGAAGCACTGAATGCTCTAGCAGGATTTACTTAAAACTTTATAGTATCACTTTTCACATAAATGCACACGCATACACACATTAAATGTGTTGATTTACCTTACGACGCTGTGCCTCAATAGAGCGTTTCATCGCTGCTCTTTTGGTGAGAAGTGTCTTAGGCCTCAACGAAGAAGGCCGCTCATAATTTTTTCCACGATAGACAATGATTGCATAACCTTTACTCACTCTTTCCACTGCCACTAATATCCCACCACTTTCTGCCTCTAGAGTCCGTGCTACTTGGTGGACTGCTTCAATGCTTTTCTCATTAGATATAACCTTTACAAGTTCCCTATATTTCCAATGAAGATGCATGTTCTCAATTGTTCCATCAAAGACACCCCGTCTACCTGAGAATTTAGAGGAACAAGCTTGTCAGACCCACTTGGAGAAAAGGTAGCAAAATGATAATTGTCTAAGACACGTTAAATTATAAAAGTTAAAAACAAATGTTAGCAGTTAATTAAAAAACTTTCACTATGTAACATTAATTTACCCAGGAGTAGAAACGCCTTCATTCTCAGACCAATCTTCCTCAGCATATATCTTTCTTCTTTAGTTATACCCTCTTTATCTATTTCAGGTTGTTGGCGGCTCTCTGCCTTTTCCAACTCCGCTAGAAGCTGCTCTGCTTTTGCTTTCTTTTCTACGGCCTGTTCAAGATATTATTTCATCTGTAACACAAAAGATTTGACAAAGCAGTTGGCGCACAAGTAATAACACCTCCAAAAGATCATACCATAGACAATTTGAGACTAGTCCTTTTAATAGATGTTTCAGCAAAACTTGAATTTCTATGTTCAGGTGGTAGCCTCTTTTTGTGGCCATTAATCTCATTCGATTCATTAGTACCACTTGCTACACCCCCAAGTTCATCCTGTGCAGTTGTGACTGATGTTTGATGCTCTGTCTTCAGCTTCTTTGCTTGCATTACATACTTCCTCCGCTCTTCTATTGCGGAAGAAACTGCAGTTGGCAGAAAATCCTTCCCTCTATAAAGGACAATAAATTCCCTATCCCGAGCAAGAAGAGTTCCTCCAGTCAAACTCTGTAACAAAAATCATGTCACATACGAAGTTTGCAAACCATCTCCAACTCGATAAAAAAAGTCCTGCAGTACCAGTGGCACTGAAACTAACAGACGAAAAGTTCAGTTACAGTTTTTCAATTACTATGTTCTTTTTTTTTGCCTCGGATGACTTAGTAAACACACATGAAGAGCTCTAACGCAAAACAAGCAAAGCATGAACATATTTTTAACTAATGTAACCTTTAACTCTTCGGCCATCATTTCACTATTAGTGTTCTGCACCCCTCTTTTTATAGCAATCTTGGCAACCTCGCATTTTTCCCATAGCTTGACAATGGATGAAGCCAACCCTTGAAGATTCCTATTTCTGCCTGCCAAGACAAGAAAATGATTACATTCGTGTTGAACACATTAACATCAGTTACGGCATTAGAAGTCGAACTCACCCAATGCAAAATGGCATGGCAAGGGTCGAGCAAGTCTCCTTAATGTGGTCATTTCATCATCTGTTAGTTTAGGCTGCACGCCATAGGGAAGAAGGCGAAAGGGTCTTCTGTATCCACGCACAATTGGATGTAGAAGATCAGCATCCACAGGCTGAGGATCATATCCCCACCAATCGGTAAAACGTGGGCCAAGTCCGTCTAACAAGCAGTCAGCTTCTTCCGCAAGTTGCGCCTCCCCTGGAAGTTCAAACCGTACTCTATTTGGCAAGCCAACACCTTGTATTAAGGTCGGTTGAACCAATCTATTTATGGGGATTTGAGCAACACTTTCTCCTCCGTCTATACTAGAAGAAGTATCTGTTTTACTCTGTTCATCATCTTCAACTTCTGAATGCGGTAACGCCGTGTGGGAGGTATCTTTTGCCACAAAAAAATAAGGGTATTTGTAGTTTGTCCCCCTATATAATACTATCTTACTTCCTGACCTCCAAACAACCAAACCTCCGGTTTTTTTCTGCCAAATTAGCCCCAAAAGAAAATTAGGATTGCTAAATTCATGGAAAAACTAATAATCTTACTCTCAAGTCATAATCAAAACGTCACCTTTTAGGCTACATTTCTCTCTAATTAACTATGAGATACAATGTATCATCAAGTTGATTACAAATTAAAGAACAAATAGACTAAGGAATAATTTGTGATATTGAAATTAAGCATTGATTAATCACAATTGTATTCAGATCAAAACCAATACTCTCAAGTCTTAGAAACGTCATTTTCAAAATGTCACCTTTTAAAAGCTACATTTTTTAGTCTCCATTTAACTTTGAGAAACAATGCATAAAAGAAAAATTCATCAAATTGATTGCAGATTAAACATCAAATAGACCAAAAAACTAAGAAAGAATATGTGAAACTCGAAATGAAGCATTGATTAATCAAAATTAATTGCGAATTACCTCCAACAAATCATGCGTCCTCTTCATGTTCATCCTACAAATATCCTCGCACTCGATCTTGACCACCTCGGAGCGCCTCCACCGCTCGTGAATACCATTCACAATCCCTTCCGTAATCCCGGCCTTCCCGACCTTCACCTTCTTCCTCAGCCCAATCCCTAGCGTCCTCACCCTCCTCAGCTCCTCCGGCGGCAGCGTCAGCTCCGCCAGAGTCGGAACCCTCTCCTCCCCCTTGGACTCCTTCCTCTCCTCCCGCTTCTGCCTCGCCACCCTCGCTCTTCAGCTCCCGAACCCTCCTGATCGCCGTGCCCGTGCCCGGCGCCGGGACCGGATTCTCCGGCGTGCTCCAGCTGGCGTCGATTGTGTGCCCGACCCTGCGCTTCGGCAGCCGGTTCGGCAGCGGAACGAATATCTCTCCGGCGGAGGATCTCTCCGGCTCGGGACCGGAATCTTCCTCGGTGGTGAAGCCGAGGGTACGGAGCTTCTCGGAGATTCTCTGGATGGCGGACTTGGGAAGCAGGGTTGGAGCGTCGGCGGCGGAGCTCCGGACGGTGAATTTGAGGGGTTTGGGGTTGAGTGAGAAGGGAAGTCTGGAAAGTGGTGAGGAGAAGGAGAAGAAGAAGAGGGGAAGAGAGTGGTCTGGTAGGGATTTTGGCGGGAGAGTGGAGATGGTGGGAAGTTGGGAGAGAGGAAGCGACATTTTTTCAGTGCGTCATGGAGGGAGTTTGGGATTCAAAGATAGATAAGGTAAGTAAGTCCTCGTGATTTTTTTTTTGCTTCAACCAGACGAGTCTCTAACGAATATGTTGCTTCTGAGGGCATGGAGAAACTTGTCGTATGACGAAACGACATAATTTTTTTTTTTTTTTTCCCCAAGTGACTGACCATTTTTAGTCCTTGATATTTTCATTTTGACATTTTTTTTTTAATTTAAGATGGGGATTGAGATGGAGAGGAGTCAGTTGGAGAGGAGTCAGTTGTAAAATTATCATTTTATTTTATGCTTTTAATTACGTGATTAACTTCTTAAGCTTTTAATTTAGTGACAAATCTAGTTAAATCGATCTAGAAATGACATTGCTTGCATACCAATAAGAGCCTAGAAAGCCCTCTAATGGATCGACTGCTCCAGTCCTTCGCCGAGCACCTCATCACCTTGTCTGCATGAAAGGGATCCCCAAATTTGCAAAAGAGGGGAACAAATAGACCACGAGGATATTGATATTTCCTTGTTAAGATAACGTTGTGAATATTTTCATGATATCGTTGATATTATAATCTAAAATGCCAACAAGTATTATTCCATTTTGTTGTTCGTTTTAAATGCACTTTTCATTCGAAAAAGGTCAAATTTTTGTGAGAAATAACATTATAGAAAACAACAAGTTTAAAACGAAGATCGGAGTTCAAAACAGATATCCAAACGAATACTACGTCTCATAAATGCACATATTTTTATTTTGGAAGTGGAATGAAGGGCAGAAATCTTCTAAACATGTTGCTCAAGGAGATCCCACCTTTAATTTTAAGCTCTTCTAAAACAATTAAAACAAAAAAGCAAACGAAAAGTACAAATAGAAAAAACGACATGTCGTTATGAAAGTAATTGCTTCAAATTACCATGCATACTGATCGTTCAGGGAGTAACTATCTACAATTAAACAGTATTACATGGAAGCCATGTAAAGGTCTTTTGGGGTACAAACTCAGTCCCGAATAATGATCAACACTCATTATTTTCCAGGAAAAAAAAAAGAAAAGAAACATTTGATTATTTTACATAATAGGATGAACTATGAAGCATTGCTGTACAGCATGTAAACGATACTTAAGGAGTATTCACAAATTTTATCAGCCCATTAACGGTAGATTTGTCATCGAATTGGAAAAGAAGAGAATTCACAGAATGTAGGCAGTTTCTTTCCTGTACGGCAGATACCCAAAATAAAATTAACATTTATATGAATCAAGTACTGAGAAATGAGCTTAAACTTTATTCATTTGAAAGAGACAATAAGGCAGTACATTTTTGGGGTATTTCTCATTCAGCAAACAAGGTATAAAACTCACATTTTGGGGTGCAGGTACTGGTCCAAAGTGAGAGGTTTAGGACCACCAAACCAATCAATCAAGAAAATGTTCTCAATCTCTAATTTGAAGATCTGGAAGTTATGATTCTTAGGCCAGTCTGTCAAAACAAACATCCGAAATAAAACCGACTTCAGCTTGGTTAGACATCAAACGATGACAAATGAGGAAAAACGGCACTAGATCTGCTTTAGCATGTCAAATTTGGTCTTGTTACCTTTCATCTCCGAATGTTTCGAGAACAACGCGCTTCTAGCAAACTCGGCTTCTTTGGATTTTGGATCAACTAACTTCAACTGAAAACACCATCCTAAAAGTCAGTTCATTTTGATGCAATGCTCTTCCTTAGAAATTTCGTATAAAGTGGTAACTACTTCTAAATATAATCAAACTTGATTTTGCAACAGACCTTTCCTGTAAGTGTTAGCTTTGCACAAGTTGGGTTCTCGGGGTCTATCTTGCCACAAGTTCCAACAGGGTACTCGCTGACTGTAAGCGAAGCCCTTGGGTCTTTAATGCATCTCTGGCAGTAGGATCCAGAGTTGTTAAGTAGAAGAATGGGATACCCTTGCCTTTGCCAGGTACCCCATCACTGAATGAAACCACATTCCTGCATCGTTTCATAAAAACAACATCAACTAATCTTAATGAGGCACCCATGGAGAGTCTTTTTTGTTTGCTACGGACTACTGTATCGAACTCCTATGCCCCGGCTGCAACATCAGTCATGAAGAGAATGTATGTTATTATGCCTACATATGAACTGTCCATGGACAAATAGGGGAATGAAAAAGAAGCTGCATTTTCACTCTAATCCCGATCTCTCTTTCACACACACACACACACAAATGCGCGAGAGAGAGAGAGAGAGCAACACAGATAGACATCCAAGTGTACAATTTCCACAGGAATAAGAAGATTAATTTACAATTCACAACAAACAGGACATGTCAGCTGTAAGAGGCGGGAATCTGCTCTTAGAAACGTAAACAATATATAGTATTTCTGATAGTAGTTCAAAGATTTGGATCTTGAACCAGAAAATATAACTCAATTTTCCACAAAAAACAACACAAAGAAATGGAAACCTTACCCAAAAGGTGCTCCTTCCAAGTCAATTGAGATGGTACTGCAAAATCAAACCGGTTATTGTTAGCTATAAATAATTTCAGCCCCTTTTTCCGAATAAAAGATTTCACACCTCCACTGTGAAAAACGTTTCATGAACAAGGCAATAACCCTTTTTTTTTTTTTTTTTTTTTGGTTATTTTATCATGCTATACGACAGCTTAAGGACAAAAGATGTTGTGTCTTCGTATCTAACAAGGTAGTTTTGACAAGACTACATAAATAAATTAGAGTATTGGTCAAAAATGGCAATCTCACTAGTAAACAAACAAGGGAATTTGATTTCCAATCCATTTAAATCATCAAACGAAATTAGAACAAGGATGTGAAATACCTAAATTAAAACACGAATCACATGAAACAACTAAAAGCAAGTCATATGAAACAAAAATCAAAAACCCAAAACGAGATTAAAAAGACCCATATGAACAATATAAAAAAAAAAAAAATGAAACCAACAGCAAAAGAAAAGATAAGAGGAAAGAAATCGAGTGTACTTTAAGACACCCCAGGAATTCTGAGCGACCAACCAACGAGCAGTGGCGGCGGAATTATCCGGGTCGGGTTTCTTCGGCGATAGAGACCGACCCTCCACAGAATACTGGACGTGGACAGCTAAAAAGACTGAAATCAAGACGAAGAAAATAGTGATAGAATGAAGACTCTTCATTTTCTGAGAGATGACAATTAGAAAGCCGAAGACGGAGTGTACAAGATGCGGAGTAATAGTTTGCAACTCTTGTTATTTATATACTAAAGAATAAATAAATAAATAAAAGTAAAAGCGACCGGTAAAGCAGCAAGAACATTAGAGATACGATTGTCCGTTGGAAGATTGGATCCCCTGCAGCCAAGAATACAAGTAATTTTGCTTTGGTGTCTTGAAAATTTTTAACCTCTACACTTGTAATCAGATCTTTAGCTTGCCTTTAGTGCATGGATTAGAGTTTAATTTTTTGAGTCGATGTTGTTTGAATTTTAAAAATTAGTCAAAATTTTTGTTGACTTTTTATTTAAAAAAAAAAAGTAAAAATAATAATAATAAATTGAGTTGAAATATTTTATTTTGAATTGATGAATCAAACGGAGTATTAATCTATTGATTAAACCAGTGTTGTTTATTAATAAGATAAATAATAGAGTTTCTACTAATTTTTCAGTTTTAAAGTATAAATTCACATATTAACTTTATTTCTCACATATTATATGATAAATGATCGGATTTTATCTCATTTATAATCCCTAATGAATTAAAAAACTTCGCAATAATATTCGTAGCGGGTGAACATTGTTTTTAATATGATATAACTTTTTTAATGGACTTTTAACTAGAGTGGACATTTTTTAATAAGAAATGAAGCGAAGCTTTTGATTTTTTTTTTTTTTTAAAACAAAGTTAATGGGTAGTTTATTCGCTTGTTATACTTATTTATGGGTTTTAAGACATGAATTAATTGGTTTTTTTTTTTTTTTTTTTTTTTGGATAAATGACATGAATGAGTTGTTATCAAGCATAAACAAAGGGATATATTATTTAATTCCTTGGTATCCATCTCTTCTTGATAATTAGGAATTTATAATGTTATAGTTAACGACAATTTTAAGCAAATAATGAAAACATCGTCATTGGTTCTCTTTAATATTTATATATATTCGTATGGAAATATCATTGGTCTTTATTTGCAACTACCATTTTCCTGAATGTTTCTACAATTTTATTAACATTAAATTTATATATTCTGTTAATTCTAATACGTAAGTTATAGACATTTACAACAAATTATATCTAGTGTAATAATGATGAAATCACGTAATCACAATTAAAACGAATCTTTAAAAAAATTTATCTTTTAATCCTTTATTATTCATTATGCTTTCACGTTACATCAAATCAAAATGTGTCTATTTACCTCAAAAAAAAAAAAAAAAAACAAAAAACAAAAAAAAAAAAAAAGAAGAAAAACAAATGTATCTATTAAGAGGTTAAATTACGAGGTAAATTTTGTTGATATTTTGTTAGGATAAAAAGGAAAACATTATTGATATCATATAAGACCCAAATCATTAGATCTTATACACATGTAAATTATCTTAATGAAGATTGTATTGTCCAAAACTTTATAATATCGATAGACGGTTTTTTTTTTTTTTTTTTTTCCTGTCTCTCTCTCTCTTTATTTATTTATTTTTTCAATTTTTCGGTTGCAGATAAAGAATTCTCCATCTTTGAATCCATGATTTAGATGCAGAGTGATGGTCCTCTTTGATAACAGGTTGTAAACGTCACCTACGAGATTGAGTGCACTGAATTGTTGCAGTTGAGAATGAAAAAAAGTGCAGCAAATGGGCCCGAATTTTTGGGCCCACAGCATGGTTCTCGACCCATATCAGCTCTAACTTTAAAGTGCAAAGGTGGCTTTCTATCTCGTCTGGATCACGTTTTATCTGTTCTTTCACTTGTCTGCTTGTGTATGGAAGACACGTGCAACACGTAACCTCTGCTTAAAATAATTGCCGTGCTCTTATCCTATTTTTAAAACAACTAGTTGTTCTTGAATTATACGCGGGAATCGTAGTAAACAATCAAAGTTAAAAAAATAAAAAAATAAAAAAACACATTGATTGGACCGTCCCGTAAATAGTCACATATCGATAATGTAAATAACACGTGATAATAATTAAAGAAGGAACAAAAAAACATATTCGTACTATTATATAAAGATAATAAATAAATTAGTTGATAAAATAGACAATAAAAAAATTAAAATAAGGCTTCGTTTGGATTAAATGATCATTTTCAAAAAAATTTTATTATTATTTTAAATTAAGGGCCCGTTTGGCACTAAGGTTTAACTCAAGTAAATTGTATTTTTTTTTCTGAAAATTTTTTTTGTCTTTTCTCAAAAAGTCAACAAAAATAACTATTCAAACTTAAAAATTTTAACTCAACTAAAACTCAACTCATTCACCAAACATCCCCTAAAAGTATTTTCATTTTGAAAATAATACAATATTTGGATGTAACATCAAAATTGTTTGGAGTGAGACAAAATGATATTGGAAACTGTGCATTGTGAGAATATTTAAAAAAATTCATTTTCTTTTTTCCAAAAGGGTACTATACAAAATAAATTTGAATATTAGATATTTTTCTTTTTTAAAATGAGATATGATGAAAAATTTTGAGAGAAACACTTTTTTTTGTAAAAATTTTCCAATTTCAGGAATTGGACATGTCATCCAAACATAAAGTAAGTATTCCAGGACAGTTGATAGACCCGTCACATGATAATAGATGACTTGGACTATGTGATGGTTCCGAAATAAATACAAAAATATTGTTCATAAGTGTAATCGTCATTTTGAAAGATAGTATAAAAGTATGAATTGATAATTAGTTCTTAAGTATCTATTTGTTCCAAAATAGTCCCTCCAAATAAATAGTAGTTCCACGTGTGTTTTAGTCATAACTTTTTTTATTTTTAAAATTTTAACATTATAACTTAACTTCCAATTATATTTGCACCCATCAAAATTACATATATCCCCAATTAATAAAGGCACCCTTAACAAAACTTTGAAAATTCTCTCTTTTTATAGATAGTTTATGTAACACTTAATTTTTCCCTCTCATATCCCATTTAATTTTAATTTGCTTTGTAAAAATAAAATAGTAAAGAAATTTACTTAATAAAAAAACTTTATCAAAATAGAGGAAGGAAAAAAAAAACTTTTTTCTTTGTGTCAGTAAATTCTCACTTCTTAACAACTTCCAATACCCTTCCAAAAAAAAAAAAAAAACCCTCCTAAATCTCACTCATATTTAATTACAGGTATAACTTAACAATAATATTACATATGACTCCACCAAAAAATACAGATTTCGAATTCCCCATCCCAAGTACAAAAAAAAAAAAAAAAAAAAAAAAAAATCTCACTCATCGTCCCCTATCTTTCATCTCTCTTATGTTTCTCTATCCCTCCTCTTCATGAGTCTTGCTTTTCACTCCTAAATATCTTTTCTTCATCTATGATAAGGACTTAAATCTTAGTCCAGGATTTGAACAAATAGCCATAGGTCTACTTTGGAGGAATGTTTAGTCACTCCTCCTTTGTGCTTTGCATGACACATGAATAATTATACTACGTTCTAGCAAAATAATAATATTACTAATAATTGTTGACAGTGAAATTCTGCAAATTCAAATCGTCCTTGTAAGGTGGCACTCAAGGTCGTCTCTCATGCGAATCAAAGCATGAAAATGATGAACACATAGAGATTCATAGAGATTCACTTCAATAAAGACTACATCTTCTCTGTGATTGGTGGGGTGCTTTCACTATTCTTAAAAAAGGGTAAAAATGGTTTCTCTAGTTGGGAGAGATCTAGTCCTCTAATGGGACTGTAAGACAATAAAATACCCATTTTTTTGTAGACAAAATAGTTATCCTCTCCTACGTTCAAACTAACTAACCTTTATAAGCCACGTGTCTTCACCCTTCCACACGTCTCGAAAATTGAACCGCCATTTGGCGATTGTTCTCTCTAGTTTTCCGGAGTAGTGGGATGGCGGTTCTGTCTTTGGAATCTTGTACAACTCTACGTTGACTAATGTCATCTGTCACGCCTATTGTCAGAGTCAAGATCCCTCAGCGTTGTGCTAAACATGTTGATGGCCGTTTTCATTAAGAAGTGATATGATTACTCGACATATGAGGAACGTCTGTGTGAGCGTATCTTGAGGGTCTTCAATCACTGGCATGATCATTGTTTTAGCCAACTGATGTCGAGATAAATGTTATCTCGAAGGTGGTGCAACAACAACAATAATAATATGTAATTATATTAAGATATGTTTTTCATAATCATTAAACATTCTATTTATAAGTAATTGGGAATTTTTTTTTTTTTTTTTTTTTGTAAATTGGGATAAGTTTTTTCTGGGCCTGTTTGGTGCACAAGTTCAGTTTGAGTTGAGTTGAGATTTTTAAGTTTGCACAGTAAATTTTGTTGACTTTTTCAGAAAAGACAAAAAACTTTTTCAGAAAAGATAAAAAAAATGATGAAAAAAGTACAATTTAGTTTGAGTTGAGTTGGTGAAGCAAACGAAGCCTCTATCTTGATAGTTTAATCTTAAGTTGAGGTATTAAAGTGAGAGTATATTTAGAATAAGTTTTCATGTAATTTTACTTGAAGGTAAAATTTTAACTATAATTTAGTGGTTGTCAAGTCATTTTGACAAATTCTTCGGAGTTGGAGTGTAGGAGTGGAGTGTGAACCCGACAATCCAAGAACAAGAAAGAGAAGAACACCACAAACAAACAAAACGAAACCGACACAACGCATCAAATTCCGAGAATCTCTCTCCTTCACCGGCCTCAAGATCAACACCCAAAGAATCTAAAATCTCCGGAGGCTAGAGAGAGAAACCAGACAAGAAATGGGGTTCTTCACTCTCGCCGTCGGTGGCCTCGGTTTCATCTTCATCGGCGCGTGGGAAGTCTTCACCTTTGCGACCCCAAAAACCATCCCAAAATCTCCCTTCCTTCTTCGCCTCTCACATCGATCCAAACCCAGTCAACTTCCAAGCCATACCCATCTTCTTCTTCTTCTTCTTCGTCGTCGTCGTCGTCGTCTTTGTCTTTCCTCTGCATCTCGGTCTTCTCCTTCCTCTTCATCCTGAACTCGCTCTTCTCCTTCGTCGACGCGGTCAACTCGCGCGACCGAGTCGGCTCAGCCCTCCAACTGCAAGCCCTCGCCATCGCCTCCCTCTTCTTTCTCTACGCCGTCGCCGGACTCCTCGCCAACTCCGCCAATTCCTTCTCTTTACCTTCTTCCCTTCTCGACTTGATCGCTCTCTTCGCTTTCGTCGAAGAATTTCTTCTGTTTTACCTCCAGAGAAAAGATGAATCCGGAATCGAGAATCGCTACTTCGATCTTCTCCTCGTCCCGATCTCTGTATGCGTTTTCTCAACAATTCTCGACCTAAAATCCCCCAAAAATTCGAACTTTCCCAAATTCGCCCGCGGAGTAGGGCTGATTCTCCAGGGAATGTGGTTCGTTCAGATGGGGCTTTCGTTCTACACCAACTTGATCGCTCATGGGTGTTCCGTGCACGAGAAGAGCAGAGGGAATTACACGGTGAAGTGCAAGGGACATCCTGAGTATCACAGAGCTAGGGCTATTGCGACGCTTCAGTTCAATTGTCACCTTGCTCTTCTCGTGGTTTTGGTGTCGTTTTTGTACTCCGTGATCTCTCGGAGATATGGCGGCAATGGCGACTTTATGCCTTACAGACCACTCGCCGCGGAAATGCAGCCATTCGAGAATCATAACCAGTTCACTTTGGATTCTGATGAAGAAGAAGAAGAAGAAATCAGAGAAGAGGACAATGTGGGTTCAGAGCAGAAGGCAGGTAAAGTGGAACTTGATTTGAATGGTCATGTATCTCATCAGTAGTGAGGTTTAGTTATTGACAAATTTTTTGTTCTTTTTTCATTTGTACACACGAATTTGGGAATTACCCTCATAATGGTTTTGTAGATTTGGCTTTTAGATCTATGAAATGTGATTGATTTGGTTCTCTAAAGTTAGTATTGTGATATGGATTTATGTATAAATGATATATCTCAAATGATTGCTTGAATTGTTTGAACTCAAGTTTTTGAATAATGCTATTATGAGAGGCTCGTGAGTTTTTCTGTTAGATTGTAAATTGAACCCAAATTGCTAAGTTACTCGTATGTTATGATGTTTGTATGTGGTTTGGGCATACTTTTTTTTATTGAGATAGTTTTTCAGATGAGTTCTGTCCAACCTCATTTAACATGGTATTGGAGTGAGAATTTGCACGCGATAATTGGTTTGGATCCGTGTACGTTTGCATGACTCGTTTTGTTAGGTACGTGTGTTTATAAGTGGATTGAGCATTCTCTTTTATGCAAGTTTTTGAGGATGAGTTACCTAAGTTCATTAAACATTTCCAAGTACATTTTCTACCTCTTTCAGGCACCCGATTGTAAACCAATAATGATGCCATTAAAGACGTGACAACTATTTCTATCTATGTCTTCAACCAAATTACCATCCAGTAGTCAAAAGTGCTATTCTGTTAATAGCATCTAATGGAGGATTGTGGAAAGTGGAAACCCCAGATATACATAAAGCAACCAAACTTGAAATACCGTGTTTAGGATCATGTTAGTTTGATCTGCACTTTTTTCTCTTTTAATTAGGTTTCCCTTGACCTGTGTTAGTAATTTTGAATTATGATTTTCTTTTTTCTTCTTCTTTTTTATTTTTTATTTTTTATTTTTTATTTTTTACTTTTTTTAACCGCAATGTCAAGTCTTGGCAAGTCACAATAATGCTAGAGTTGAAGGTATACAAAAGTAATTGAAGTTTGTCAATCATTGTTTTGGATCATTGAGCTTTTTCCACTTGACTTAAATCTGTCCGTACATCAACTCTATTATTTAGCACACAAAAAAAAAAAAAAAAAAAAATTTAGAGTTCTTAAAGGTTGAAACATTGATCATAACCATTCCCACTCCAAGCAGCAGTGTAATTATAACAGTACTCAGAATCGTTATATATATATATATATATATACACACATTATATAATCTTAGGACCAATAGAAATAGGTGTCTATTAAATCGCAAGGTACTATTTGAGCAATTAGAATTCAGAATAAGCTCAAGGAGGTTTTGCACAACCTGAAAGCTTTTGCCTTGGGGGATGTGATACTGTGAATGTGTACATGAAAGGGATCATAAGTTGGCCTTATATTATTATTTTATTTGGTTAATCTTGTTTTAATTGTTCCCGTACTTCTCCACAATAGGGTTTAAAATCTGAATATCAGATTATCTGCTCTGCATGTATCTGTGTCTTGAGAAAAACAGATCAATCGAGGACTCAAAAAACGAGAGAGGGAGACCTGTTTATGTGTTCTTTATGCGATAATGAGCCGTTGGACCCTTGTTTTTACTTTTTCCAGAGTTTTGATCAGAGAATGTGCTTCTATTAAAAGTAACACTTGAAAATGGTACCTAAAATTTGAAAAGAAAACGAGGGGAGGATTCGTTAATAGGATAACAAAAAATGCGGGTACTGATGCTATTTTAATTATTAGACGTTTAAATGATATAATTGATACGAGACATGTAGTTTTTTTTTTTTTTTTCATAATTCAAGAATTTGAAGACTCAAATTCTTAGGACCTGTTTTGGGGGACATTTGGAGATTATGTTTTGAAGGTTGGGTTGAGAATGTGTGTTTGGAAGGAAAATTTTTGAAAAAAAATTATGTGATATAGAAAATTATGCAGAATTTTAAAATGTGTTTGGAAAAAAAAAATTAAATAGATATTGTCTTGTTCGTCTCGTCGTTATGAGCATTTTAACATAAAAATTATCTCATTCAGATTTGAAATGAGAAATATATTAATTTTTAAAGTTTAAGTTTTTTAAAAATAGAAGATACTGAAAGTTTGATGTAAAATTATGATTTTAAAATCCAGATGATAAAATACCATCTCCAGTTGGCACTCCAAACGAGACTTTTGAAGTTCCATTTGGATCTTCATTTCAAACCCATTTTTTAAATTGAAAATTAAATCTTAATGAACGAAAATGTTGTAGAAAAAATATTTGAACAGTGTATTTAACGATATCCAAACGAAAGCTAAATAAACGAATAAAATGAAATGAAATAAATCCAAAATCGATCATTGCACTATTCAATTGTTTGACTCTGAGCAACTTCATCTTGCTATGTGCTCATTATAACGGTATTGAACCTTTAATCCACGTGATCTCATATTTTGAAAGCACTGTAAGAAAACTCAAAGGTCGATCAAGCTTTTAAGTTGCGATGGGAAAAAAGGGGCTTCAAATTATTAACCTATCGGTTTATAGGTCTTCGTGATCAAGCCGCCTACTTTTTCGAGTTACTTGACTATGGGACATATATTGTCAATAGAAACTCAAATATATACAGATCAATTTAACATAATTTTTATTAAAAAAAACACATATATATGACGTAAATTTATAAATAATTATATCAACATGATACAAAAAATTAATATTAGATCAATATAATATAAAATTAAACTAAAATTAACTAAAATTTGTATTATGTTAATCAAGAATTGAGAATTGTGTCATGTTAATCAATTAATAAAAAAAAAAAAGGTGTGTCTTAGTTAATTTTCTTTGTTTTTTAACTTTTAATCAGTAGAAAAAAAAAAGTTAAAATTATGATTTTTCAATAAGTATTTAGGAATCACATTTTTAAATGAGTTTTTGAAGTCAAAATGATTACAAAGTTTTTTTAATAATTAATAAAATCATTAAAACTAAAGTTTATAACATCTATCTTAAAGTCTAATTCAATTTTTCCGTGCCTATTCAAAAAAGCTTTTTCTGCCTTTGACATAAAGTTGATTGATCTTCTAAATACTTTCAAAAACAGTTTTTGAATTCAGGAAATTAAAACAGCTTTTAGCTTGCTCTACTAAACACGCCATCCGCACCTAGAAGGCTAGAACAGTCAATTGATTTTCTGTTGGTTTCTTCAATTGCATCATTGTTTGTCTGACTTAATTAACATTAACTTGGTATTATTGCACGAGTCATTAATTTTCAGCTAGAGCCGCTATTTGACGAAGGTTGGTTTTGGAATTTCAAGTATTTCTCGCGTTACGTTCAAGAGTCATTGTGTTCGCACCTTTGAATCCTGTTCGAGTCCTTAGAGACAAATGAAAATCTAGAAGCTTATACAGAAAAAAACCGAAAATACTTTCAAGAGAAAAAATGAAAAATACGTATCGTGACAACTTAGAATTAGAAGAAATAATACGAGGTCGGCCAGGACGATTATTGATTAGTAAACATCTGGTTTGAAACAAGGATAATTAATTATTCTTTGAGACGGTTCCAACCAAAAAAAAAGAAGAAAAAATAACTAATCATGTATGATTGCAGGCATAACCGGCCTAATTATATTTTACACTTAATTCCATTGTAAGGTAGAAAATTTGAATTTTATATTCAAGTGTACATGTGTATATATACAATTTGATAGATTTTAACAATTATCTTTTTTTGCTTATCAAATTCCGTTAATTAATTTGCATTTCTTTTTGTTCAGATAACATCTAACATTTAAAACAACTCAACATTTCATACAAAATCTCTACCATAATTTTTTTTTTTTTTTTTTGACAAAAGGGAGGAGATCTGAGAGATCAACGTTGAAGTCTTGAAGGTGAATATGGCAACTATATATATATATATTTTTTTTTTTTTCGTTTTGAACTATATATGTTTATTATTGTTAATCATGTACATTGCAATTTGCAAATTCTAATGGGTTGTTGGCTCTTTGATTTGGATCGAAAAAGTCTATTTCAGTTTTGGATCTTTTTTTAAAAGTCCATAAAAATTTTAACTAGTTTTTAAAAAGTCAATACTAATTCCTACCTAAAATTTCATTCCAAACAGTACACACCAAACGCAAGCTAAGGGTTTTTTTTTTTTTTTTCCGTATAATTGCTTAATTAATCTAAATAATTACAATGTACAGTTCTTTAATAAGTAATAAAATAGAAAACAAGACCTTTTTTTAGGAAAACAAGAAATAATTCAGCATGACAACAATTTTATATTTACCGGATAAATTAGATTCTAATTTGCTCGCTTAAAAAGATAAGAACAACAACTCAGCGAACTTGTTTGTCTTTCCAATATCATAATAGACCAAAGAAGAAGGGAAGGAAAACGAAAAGAAAAAAAAAAAAGTACAAAAACATATAAAGTAATTTCCCTCTTGCTTAAATCGATTAGAACCAAAAACTCAGCCGCAAAAGTTGTTGTCGTTCCACCACCACACATATCCAAATATTTTCACAGACTATATATGTTACAACGATCATACACATATATTTATAACATGACATGACTTTCAGCATACGACGTGAATAAAAAATAAAAAAAATAATCAAACGAACGAAATATAAAAACAATTAACTTAAATCACAATCTGATATTTTATTGACTTGAGTCAATAATTAATCAAGATGTTATGATCATTCCTTAAACGGCGACGTTGTATAGATCCCTAATCCCTTGAATATCATCTCCATTCAAACCCTTGGTGAGTCCCGCGCCAATAGACGGATACATGATAGCCCCTTCAACCGAGCTGTGCAAGAGCCCTAGAAGGTGCCCTATCTCATGCAAAGCCCACCGTCTCCACGTCGAACGCGTCCGTCACCTCACCGATCGCCCAGCTCTCGTCGGCAGTCCAAGTGCAGCCTCCCGTCGGTCGGAGAAAATGCGTGAGCCAAAACTCCGCCGGCCCCGTCGAAAGGGTCGCCGTCTCCGTGGTCGCGGCGCTCAAAACTTACCCTAATATCAGCCTTGGTGTTGCCTTGGGCCCTGGAGAACCTGAAAATGTGTGTTAATTAATGAGGTTGTATATCACTTCTGAAGTCTAGTAATTTATTTGTATCATTTCGATATGAAAATTATGCTTAAAATTATTATTCTTTTTTTTTTTTTATTTAAAGTGATGCGTTTAAATTTTGAATTTTTAAAAGTGGTATTCCTCTAAATCACCCACCCTGAATTGTGTGTTGGAGGCCCAAGTCTGAAAGGCCCGGGCCACGGCGTCCATGGCTTCCGACGGCGTCCCCGCCGCGAAGCTGTAGGTCAGGCTGTACTTGGAGGATGGCCACCTAGGTTCTCCGGAGAAGAAGGAGTAGTGAGAGACATGATTAAATTCTCGGCCAAGTAATTTTCTGTGGCCATGGTGTTTAGGACTAGCAGTAGCAGTACTAGTTTTCTTGCCCGATCGCATTCTCGTCTCGTTATTTATGATATCCGCGACGGCGCAACGAGGCATCATCATTTTGGACAGGGTTTGGGAGTTCAAGGTTCCGGTGGGTTCAAGGTTGTAGTTGGCTTGGTATGTTTTGATGGCGGTTTCCAAGGGATCATCGAAATTGTTTTTTGTTGTCGTCGTCGGTAAGAGAATGGGTGACTTGTTGGGTTTGGGTTGGGTTACTGTTCAAGTAGCCAAAGTGTTGGAGGTACTTTTTGAGGTCATCAATTGCCTTGGACTTTGTCACCTTTCTTAGATCCCTCAAGATGTTTGAGAAACCCAAACGGTGATGATGATGATGAAGAAGTGCTTGGTTTGTGATCATCATGATCATGATCAGTTTGAGCAGAATTTGCAGCAAAAATGATAAGATGATCATGGGAGGAAACGAAATCGAGAGAGCTGATCATGATCATCATGATGATCAAGATCAGTGTGAAAAGGGAACGGTGATGAAAAGCTAATGTAGAAGCCATGAGTAAAGGGAACAAACTAAGCATGCACTACGTGAATACTAATGTGAATATGAAAGAAGAAAAGTTTTTCTTTCTTTCTTTGTTTTTTTTTTTTTTTTTTTGGATGTGCTTTTTTTCTGTGTTTTAATGGTACGTTAGTTCATTGTTTTCAGGGGATATTTATAGTATAAATCCTATAAATTAGGAGTGTCGTACTGTTTAGGACTGTTCAGTTTTAATTTTACAAATTTGCATGCAGTTAGAGAACTTTTTTTTTTTTTTTTTTTTTTTTTTTCAAATATTGTTGTTGCTGTTGTTGGTATTATTTTGGCTAAAGAGACTAAGAGAGCTTCATAGTTGCTGCTTCGCCAATCGGCATTTCACATTTATCAGTTATCCCTACGAAAGGAAATACTCCGTATGACTAATTGAGGATAGGATTATTGGACTCGTAAAATTAAATATAATATTTTGCAAAAGCAAAAGGCAAATTCTTAAATACTTCTAGTACTATGAAAATATTAATTAAATAGATCCATTTTTCAAGCCATGAAAATCAGTCCCAACTTCGTTTATTATCGTACCATTGTCGAATAATTAATCAATGCTTCCAGTTAGTTATAAAGCATCATTGATTCTAATGTTATACAATATATTTTCAACATATTTAATTATAAAGCATTCATGAACGTGTTTTCATGAATAAACTCGTTATAATGCATGTTGGACAGTTGGACTAGCTCATCGAAAGAAAAGGAAGATTCAGTTTTTGGATCTCAATTTGATATTTCGGGTTTTTTCTAAAAAGAAAAAGAAAAAATTTCAATAAGTAACTCGATCTGCAGGACAATCACGAGGGGAAATTTTTTCTTTTAAAAAAAAAAAAAAAAAAAAAAAGTGTGTCAAACGTGGATCACAGTAACTGCAGAAGAGTCAATCAATTCGTTATGTTGAATTAATTTTCTTTCCTCTATGTGTAAATTGCAATTGGCAAATTCAAACTTAGCTTCTACATGGAAATTCAATCCAAAAAACGAGGAGAGACGTAAGTATGAAAGAGTTAAAACAAAGGCAAATAAACGTGGAGGTACTATTACTAGCAAGGTCTAAAAAATAGTTCCCATATACTCTCCTTGATTAGCGGAATAATTATCTGGTGTTACAAAATATAGTACAAATAGATAATAAAATAGTAACAATAATGTCACAAACAGGTGGTTCTCAGTTATGTTTTGTATCCTATACCTACTAGTTATATAATTTCAAACTAAAAGTACGAATACAAACAAACAAAGCCAGCTAGATTTAAAGTAAACATTAGAATTTTTGTTTGTTCTATCTCTCTACCGTAAAACGCTATGAACTTGGAAGTCTGATCATTACTTACGTTTTCCGTGATTTAAACTTGGGTCAATAAGCATGTAGCACTGAAATCATACATTTTTGACAACTTTTGTTCAAGAAACGCCAAATTCGACCTAACATTTAGACTATTTTGATTTGATTTTTTTTTTTTTTTCCTGAGGGAAGTATTTTGCCTCGTTTTTCTGTCCTTATTCTGCTCGTTTTTCTCGAGCCTCTCGCCTTAATATCTTCGCTGCTATCGTTTTCTATTATTTACTTGCTTGTTTCCTTCTTTTCGGTTCTTTCCTTTTCCCTCTTAGCGTCGCATGCTTTTTCTCTTTTCGCTTCATTTTCTCTTCGCCTATCTCCCTTTTTGCTCGATTATTTTGCTTTTCTGCTTGGCTCGCCCTCCTAGCTTTTTTCTTTCCCCAATTTGATTTTTTGGTTTTCTCATGGTCTCCGCGCCCGGTCTGTACAGCCCCCCCCGTTCTTTACACCCGCCCTCGTCTGTACCCCCAGAGTCCGTACCCCTCTGTCTGTCCCCCGTGCAGCGCCGCGTCCCACTCGCCGTGGCCGTCCGTCACTTTTTTCGGATCACCGCCAATCGCTCATTTCTGCGTCTGATTGATTGTTTCTTGGTTTGATCTTGCACCCGCAGTATGTTTCTCTCTCTTGTTTGGTGATTATGGTTTGTTTCATTTACTTTCTCTGACTGGACGTAAAGATGATCTCTTTAGTCAATCAAGTGTTATTGAGTAGTTACAGAAGTTCCTTGGTACACAACCACAAGCTATGTATGCCTCATTTCATAGAGGTTTGTCATCCTCTAGTCCTTCAGGTATATCTTCTTCCTTGTGGGTCCTAGATTCTGGAGATTCTTATCATATGTCACCTGATCTATCATCATTTGTTTCTTTATCTCCCAATTCATTTATGTCAGTTATGACTGCTAATGGTACTCCGATGCCATTAGTAGGTGTTGGTTCAATTGGCACACCTTCTCTGACTCTTTCGAATGTTTTATCACATTCCTATCTTACTTTAAATCTTGTTTCTGTTAGTCATTGTGTCAGTTAAGATACTTAATCTCTTTTTCTTCTCCCACTTGTTATGTGCAGGACCAGCAATCTCATAAGCTGATTGGGACAGGTCGTAGGCAAGGGGGACTTTATATTTTGGATCAGCCAAAAGTACTAGAAGTTGCAGCTTCTAGTGTGGAATCTATCATCTTTTTCGTTTGAGTCATTCGTCTTCTGATTTTTATTTATGGCATTATCGTCTTGGTCATGTTATTAGCGTCTCGTGTTACAATATTTAGCTTCTACAGGAGCATTAGAAATTTAAAAAACCTCATGATATTTCTAATTGTAATGGGTGCAAACTTACAAAAGTTTATGCCTTACCATTTGAGAAAGTATTTCCTTTTCTCCTTGCTCCATTTATCTCATTCATTTTGATGTTTGGGGACTCTTCTTCGGTTATCACAAAGGGGGTCACGATACCATGTTTCTTTTATTGATGATTGCACTAGATATGGTTCAGTTTATCTTATGAAATGTCGTTTTGATTTTCTTAGTATTTTTAATACTTTCCGAGCTCTTGTAAAAACTCAACATTCGCCTGTCATAAAGTGTTTCGTTGTGATTGGGGAGAGAATATAGTTCTAAATGATTTTTCTAATTTGCTTGTCCTTATGGAACCATTCACCAAACTTCTTATATAGATACTCCCAAACAATGGTGTTGCCGAAAGGAAACATAGGAATCTGGTTAAAACTACTCGTTCTCTTTTATTGTCTTCTAGTTGTTCCTAGTGAATTTTGGGGAGAAGTAATTCTTACTGCTGCTCTCATTTAATTAATAGGATTCCAACCTCACACAATTCAAGTCTATCACCGTTTGAAAAGTTGTATGGATATTCTCCTGTTTATTCTTTCTTGCGTGTTTTTTATTCCACCTGTTTTATCCTTCATCTTCATGTCAAGCGTAGTAAATTGTCATCACGGTCTATCATCTTCATCTTCATGATCCAGTTAGTCAAAAATTATTTGTCTCTTGTCATGTTTGTGTTTTCTTGAACATATCCAATTCTTTTCTATTCATGCTAGTTCTAATAATCTGACCAATTCTGATCTCATAAATATCGATCATTTCACTCTTGACACTAACACAGTTTCACCATCTGTTTCACAAGTACCTGCTCCAGTTTCAGATAAAGTATCTTGCAGAGTTTGCACTGATAGCTCAGCAGATTCTGGTACTCTAGTTCCTGATGCTACCATTGCTCCCTCTCCTCCTACGGCTGCCCAATCACCTCCTGAGACTGTGGCTCTCCTCCCCTTCGTTATTCTACGCGTTCTCGTAAGTCTACTAAGCTACTGGATTTTGCTTACTCTTGTTATTCTAGCTCTTTCACTTCCTTTTTAACTTTTATTCATCGTCTCTTTAAACCATTGTCCTATAGAGAGGCTGTTTGTGATCCACTTTGGCAGGATACTATGGATGAGGAACTTACTGCTTTGCATCAGACACATACATGGGACTTGGTACCTTTGCCACCAGGTAAAAGACCAATTGGATCTCGTTGGGTCTATAAAATCAAAATGAAGTCTGATGGCTCTATTGAAAGATATAAAGCCCAACTTGTTTGCTAAAGGTTACTCTCAGGAGTATGGTATGGACTATGATGAGACTTTCGCCCTAGTTGCAATATGACTACTGTTCGCACTCTCATTGTAGTTGCCTTTGTTCGTCAATGGCACATATCTCAAATGGATGTTAAAATGCATTTCTGAATGGTGATCTTCATGAAGAAGTTTACATGGTACCTCTTTCTAATGTTTCTCATCAACCTAGTAAAGTCTGCCGGCTTAGAAAAGCTCTTTATGGTCTCAACAAGCACCCCAAGCTTGGTTTGAGAAGTTTTCTACAGTGATTACTTCGCTTGGCTTTCGCTCTAGTCATCATGATTCAGCTTTGTTTGTCAGATGTACTGGTGCGGGTCGTATTCTGCTATCTTTATATGTTGATGATATGATTATTACTGGTGATGATGTTGACGGTATTGAAGCACTAAAGATTGAGTTAGCTCGTTGCTTTGCCATGAAAGATCTGGGTTCACTATGTTATTTTTTGGGCATTGAGGTCACCTTTTCTCCAAAAGGTATGTAATCTCTCAATCAAAGTATATAGCTCATATATTTAAGCGTGCACGTCTTAACTGATAATAAAATTATTGATACACCTCTTGAGAGTAATGCCCGATATACTCCTTCTGATGATCCTCCTTTACCGGATCCTAGTTTATACCGCACTATTGTCGACAGCTTGGTTTATCTCATTATCACTCGGCTAGATATTGCACTTGCGATTCATATAGTTAGTCAGTTTGTCACTGCACCTACTGCAGTTTATTGGGCTGCTGTTCTAACGCATTTTGAGGTATCTTTAGGGCACTCAGTTTCAGAGTCTTTTACTTCCATCTACTTCATCCTTAGAGCTGCGTGCTTACTCTGATGCTGATTGGGATAGTAATCCAAAGGATTGCAAGTCCACCATTGGCTTTTGTATCTTTCTGGGTGACTATTTACTTTTAAGAAGAGTAAAAAACAAGATGTTATTTCCCAATCCTCCACTGAAGCAAAATATCGTGCTATAACTTCTACTACTTGTGAGATAGTCTGGTTGCGTTGGTTGCTTACAGATATGTGTGTTTTTCTTCATCAACCTACTCCCTTATATTGTGATAGTAAGAGTGCTATTCAGATTGCCCGTAATTTAATGTTTCATGAGCGGACCAAACATATTGAGATTGATTGTCATGTCATTCGACATCACTATCAACTTGGCACAATTACATTGCCTTTCATTTCTTCTTCCTACAGATTGCTGACATGTTTACCAATGCACTTTCCACTTCGCGTTTTTGTTTCTTATGTGACAAACTCTCAATGCTACTTGCAACAGCATCATGAGTTTGAAGGATGATGTTAGATTATATAGTTTTATATTATTTTATTGCTTGTTTCATATTATTATTAGGTTTTCTTATTTTTAACATTTAAATGTAGATTAATCTTTTATATTTTCTATTATATTTCTAATTAGCCTATAAAAACCTTTTTTGATGTATTATTTTGATTTTATTGATTAGAATTAAAAAACCCTAACTTTCTTTTGTTCCCAAATTGGTTTTTTGGTTTTATACAATACAAAGCATATCATTCTATCTCTCATCGTATATATTGTATATACGTGTATCCAATAATATGCTCAACTAGTTATCGTCAATAATAATTAAATTAAAAGATTGTTAAAAATCCTTTTTTATTAATTACCTGATTTAATTAAACTACCAAAAGCGTAAATAAATAAAAGACACAGATAATTTTTACGAGTTTCGGTCACATACTCCTCGGGGCCATGTCTAGCTATCGAATAATCCACTAATGTCAAATAGTTACAAGTACTCTCTAACTTATATAACCCAAAGTCTCCATTTTCCTATTGTCGTCGGTCGTCTTGAACCTATTAGTCGTATCTATTAGGCAAGCACCACTCATCTTGTCATTGAACTCCCTTCAATTGAAAACGCCTTCTCCCGAAAGCTTCAATTTTTTCTCCCGAAGAATGAATAATGACCACTCAAACTTAATCTCAATATGCGTGAATTTCCAAGTGTTCGAGGTCAAGCAATCTATATTTAAAACCCATATAATTAGTAGCAACAACCAACCTCCAAGTAGATCTTGAATTAGAATTAATTTAAATTTTAAATTGTTTCATAATATGTTGCAATCGGATGGGTAGGGTCAGCTTAATCTTGAATTTTAGGTCGAGCCGCACACTGCGGGTTGAGAAAAATGTGGGCCACAACAACTTGGAGTGGCCCAAACCCGGCAAGCTGTCGGACTACAGCAGCTAGACCGGGTTGATCGGGTCTACTTTTGGGCTCACTTTCTATGTGATTTGGGCTTTTTAAAATAATTTTAAAAAAAATTAGTGTTTTTGTATTCCATTTGAAGCCAAGTACAACAGTGTTTTTTTCCCCCCCTAAATCTTTGGAATTACTTGAGGATTTAGACTTGGGACCATTGAAAAAAATAAAATAAAATAATTTAGAGGCTAATTCCTCAATTCTGGAATTTCTTTTAAGCTTTAAAATTCAAAGTTAGAGTATGTACATAACTACAAAATACAAACGGATGAATCAATGATATAACTTAAATATAATAGGATGGAAATAGTAGTAAAGAATTAAACAGTAAAGAACATTAATAAAAACATGCTTGATAATCAAAAAATAGCTTAACTGCTTATTGTAATAGTTCACAAATCAAAGTAGTTGAAAGTAAACTAAACAATTCAACCATAAACCAATCTAAGATAGCATATCCTAAATCCTTATGTCTTCCTAAATCTTAAATCCTGACAACGTCAAGCAAATCAATCTAATAGAACAATTGCTCCTTTTTGTCCAGCCTGCCCCTCCTTGGTTGCAACAGAACAAGTCAAGTCTGAGAAGAGAAAAGATACCATAACAGAGTTAATTAGGACAACAACTAAAAAAAAAAATAATAATAATAATAATAATGAATATATTCAAAAAGTTAGAAAAATTACTAGAATCAATGTCTTCATATGCAAAAAAACAAAAACAAAAACAAAAACAAAACAAAACAACCAAAAAAAAAAACCAAAAAAAACAAAAAAAACAAACAAACCTCTGCTTGCAAATCAGACATTTGAATTTTCAAAGAATCATTTAACCGAAAGAATAATAAGAAAGATCTTCAATATATCTAGAACATCACACTCATATTCTCAATTTCTAAAAAAAAAAAAAAAAAAAAAAAAAAAAAAACTCTGCATGCGCTTTATTTCACAGTATAATTGAAAACATACTTTATCCCATCAATTGGGGTAAAATTTTTCAACCTTTGGATTTCATTAAATGGTTCAGATGTCGTACATAAAATTTAGACTTATTTGCATGAATGCTCCCTAAATTTTTCAAATTTGGCAATTTAGCCCCTAAACTTTTTTTCTGGGCAATCAACCCCTTGAACTTCTAATTTTAACAATTCAATCCTTTTTACTTAAATTCATTAAAATTAAGACAATTTTTTTACACAATACTTACACATTATAGCTCAAAGAGACAATGTTGATCTTTTTTCTTAATTTCAATTTAAGTTTGCGTATAATTGAATTAAGGTCTAAAGGTTAAAGGAAATTGTATTGAAGTTAAGTAAAAATATTCAACAATGCTCTCCTTGGACTATAATGTACAAGTTATGTGTAAAAAACCGTTTAAATTTTTACGAATTTGATTAAGAAGGACTGAATTGTCAAAAATTATAAATTCAGGGAGCTGATTGTCAAGAAAAAAAGTTTAGGGACTAAATTGTCAAATTTAAAAAGTTTAGGGTTATTAGTACAAATAAACTAAAATTTATTGTAAACTCAACTACATTATTTTTTAGGGCAATTACTGAAAATATATATATATATATATATATATATATTTCCAAATCCAACTAGCCAGCAAAATGTTATATTAGAACGTCGTCATTTATTATAAAAAAAAAAAAAAAAAATTCTGCCAATATATAAAAAAATAATGTTAAAAAACATTGGTAATATTAAATATCACCTATATATAAATTATGGATTCTATATTTAATATATGATTTACAAATAGATCCCAACTTTTATTAGTAACCGTGTTTAATATTAGAAGTGTTACAAGCATTTTCCTATATAGAAATTAGAAAGAAGAGGAATTTGAATTCTACGGATCCTTAATATATTATCTACAAACAGATCTCAACCTTTAGCAGTGTTTAATATTAAGAGTGTTACAAGCATTTTCCTATCTAGAAATTAGAAAGAAGAGGAATTTGAATTCCATATATATACATATATATATATATATATATATGAGACCAAACAACGGCCGGGTAATATTGCAATGACATTGCTTTAGTAAACAGAACTCAAAGCATACTTATGCATTCAAACTATTTTTTCTGAAGCTGACAAAAACTTCTGCAGGACTACAAAACCATATAGGCAATAGATTGTCAAACTGAATCTTAACTTTTCTTCTCCCAAACCAGTAGACAGACTTCTAACGGTAATAACGTTTTACCAGGCAAAGTTTCTTTTATCACAAGAGAGAGAGAGAAAAAAAGAATGAAGGCCTATTACTATTTACATTTGTTCATTTTCTAAGTCCCTCCTACTTTTGAAGAATTTACACAAAACGGCATACAACAGAAGGCTGAGTGTACTTGTCAAGGCCAAAAGCCAGTAGTATTTGTCTAGCCTAGCTTCACTCATGTCATCAGAGAACCAGCTGTTCTTTCCCTTTGATTTTGTCAGGTCCTCCACAACTGTTATAAGAAGTGCGCTGAGGAAGCTCCCGACTCCGAACACGCTGTTGTATAGCGCGAAAGCCATCGTTCGCATCCTTACAGGGACTTCGGAGTAGAAGAATTCTTGCATCCCGACGACGGTGAATATGTCGGAAATGCCCAAGAGTATGTACTGAGGCAGCAGCCAGAATATGCTAAGCGGCACTGTCTGAGAATGTGAGCCAAGAGTCATCTCAGCTTTTCTACTGATCTTTAGCCTTTGAGTTTCCACACTTGCTGCTATGATCATGGCTATAATCGAGAGGAACATCCCGGTTCCCATTCTCTGCATCACGGTGATGCCCTTTTTGTTTCGGGTCACCAGACGCGTAACTGGGATCAGAACTCTGTCATACAAAGGCATCAGGAGGATTATAGACAGTGTAATCGTGCTCTGAAGTGTGGCCGGTGGAATCTGGAAGTTTCTTCCGATGTTTCTCTTCATTGTCGTACCTTGTTTTGTGAAAAATGTTGCAGGTAGTTGGAAGATCACGGCAAACAATAGAAGCATTGTCCAAATGGGGAAAAGCCGAAGTACTACTTTCAAGTTTTCGAGCATGTAATTAGTACTTTTCACATTCTTGTGATCCAAGCTATCCATGCTACTCAAGTTTTGGTGACAAAGAGGTTTCTCTTGAAGCCTATAAACAAGCCAAGCCAAAAAGTTCCATCAGAAACTCATGCACATTATAAATTAAAGTACCCAAATCGAAAAATCCAACGAGAAAAAACTGAAAAAAAAAAAAAAAAAAAGACTTACTCTAGCTCGACAATGTCATCGGCATTCGGTAACGAAATTCTGCAACTTAGTAACTTTGATGCAGTTGCTTGGATGCTTTGAACTATGTTTACAATAGTCTTACTATTGCTCCCCATATTCTCAACCTGTTTGTATATATAAATTCTACTTCCAAACGAGAAAAAAACGACCGATACAACCATCGCTATGGCGGGGATAGCGAATCCTAGAACCCAGCCAAATGTGTCTTGGATGTAGGACATTAATGTGACTCCCAAAAGACTCCCACTGCAGACACCAAAGTACCACCATTGGAAGAACAAGCTCTTGATGTTAGACTTTTGGTCCTCTTTGCTGCTAGGCAATTCCTCTTCCTCGTCGAGTTGGTCCGCGCCAAACGCTTGCAAAGAAGAGTTGTATCCACCTTGGCCTAGAGAAATCAAACAGAGAGACCAGAAGAGAAAGGTGGTAGATCTTGTTCTGTTTGCAGGAGACCAAGCCCAAACCGATGCCGATGTAGTCAACGCCACTAGCCCCTAAAATACCAAAATAAAAAAATCAAATCAAATCAAAATCATGAATTTTAAGAATTTGACAAATTATGGACATGACATAGGCGGACAAACTTACTCTGGACCACATTAGTTCCCAAAAACAAAAAAAAAATAAAAAATCATGGTTTGACCAAAAAGAAGTACAAAATCACATCAGGAAAACAATAGGTTTTACTATTACTATCCTTGGAAATAAATTTAAAAAAAAATGAATCGAAACTCATGTGTAATTATAAATAAATTTAATCATAAGCAACAAGAAGACCAAGATGTCAGAAAACAGAATGCAAATTTCGGTTTTCATGGCTAGATAGTATAAAAAAAAAAAAAAAAAAAAAAGAATTGGGAGTGAGGACTTACCACAACATAGAGGAAAGAAGAGGCCAATATGGTGGTATACCTATGCAAATAAGAGTCAGCAAAGGGTGCAATTAGGAGTGGCAACATGGAAGTGAAACCACCCCAACTGTTCACTGTCTTTGCTGCTGAGGAATTTCTCATCTTCACCACATCTGTTAGATACGTCACTAAATTTGATGCCACTCCTTTGAATGCAAATCTCTCCATACCAGCAATCACTGTACATATATATATTTGTATATTAGCACCAAAAATCAAGATTCCTTAGTCAATGGAGGATAATTAAGAAAACTGATTATGGGAGAACTACTAAGGAGGTCCACTCCATTACTGTTGGGCTATTAAAAAAAAATTCAATTATGGTGCTTAATTAAGCAAAAAGAGTGTTGGTTTTGTTTACCTATGAGGAGAATACAAGAGTAGCTAAGACCCTTTTCTCTTTGAGCTCCAGCCATGACACACAGAGAGAGGAGAAATTGCAGAAATGAGGTGGGGTGTATAATTGCCAAAAAAAAAAAAATTTAATAATAATAATAATAAATAAAGAGCCAAAAGAAGAAGAAGAACAAGAAGAAGAAGAAGAAGACGAAGAAGGAGGACTTCAAAGCAGAGACCAAAAAACAGATTTTATTCTGTCAGGTGTGGGGAAAAGGAAAAGACTAGGGGAACCGTTTCCTTTCCTTCATGAGCCTCCACCAACAAACAACCGTATTCCTATAGTAATATATGTTGTTGTCCACTGTTGGTTTCCTTCTTCTTCTTCTTCTTCTTTTTTTCTCTGTCTAAATCTTTGTTAGAAAAAACTCAAACAGGGATTTGGATTTTATAGCTTTTAATGGGACACTAGACAAGTCACTACTAATTAAAAGCTCTCTCTGTCACTTTCTTCGCTCCAACTTTGCTTTGCATTATTTTGAAATAGTGATAAAGCTAAACAAACACCTCCACCACTTTTGAACACTAGTTTGGATGGACGTTAATACTTTATGCCAATATATATAAATATATATCTATACATACATACATACATTTGTGTGTCTGTATATACAGATGACATTAAGAAAAATATATCAGTTAGATTGTTCTGCGGGGATGCACCTCCTGAAGTACTGCCACTTCATTGCCACGTGGCATCTTCCTGACACCTAGATGAGTGTGTCTGCCATGTAAGCCAAAAGATTCTGAGTTAGAGCCTTGCGTATATATAAACATATACACTGATATCTGTTGTAAAATTTCTTGTTCTCAGAGTCAGAATATTTATGAGGTCAAATTAACAGTTAAATTTGTAGAGTACCATGAACGATTTACCTATTATATAACTGAAGAAAAATTAGTGCTTGAAAATCAGAAAACCTTTGGAAAAAGAACTGAAAAACTTCAGGATCAATTATTATCATGAGAATCTAGTCATCGTCATGATGAAATTAAAAGTAGGAATCTTCTAAATTGATTCTTGCCACGATGAGAAAATTCCATAAGGTACAAGTTATATCCACATAGACACACACACACAAACTGCTCTCTTACTCTATCAAGGGAAATATATGTAGTTGAGTCATGTCAATCATTTCAAGATATATACATATATACACGTGTATATGTATAAATGGTTTCATGAATCTCACGTACCCACTTGGTAAAAACCATTTTTGGATATTGTTAGAGTTCCTTTAAATCTCTATTAAAAGAGCCTTCTTTTTTTGGGGCCGAGAAAAGCTTAACTGAACTGAGACACCATTGGATCACGTAACTTCTTTCAGTACTAAATTAAATGATTAATAAAAAGAGAGTTGGTTTTGTGATGAAGTTCTCGTGCCGTGTCAAACATTTGTGTAAGTTTCAGCTATATATATATGTGTGTGTGTGTGTGTATAAGCATTATCTTTGTTTTTGGTTCAGCTTTTGTCTGTTCCAAACCCCATAAAAAGTTGTGCTGACCTGAATAATTGTAAACTGAAATTGGACTCATATATGCAGTGTGGTAATTTCTTCTCTATATACATATACGTTACATATATACATATATACACATACATATATGTATACAAAATGACAGAAGCGTACGAAAGGCATAGAGGCACACACAATTCACACATGCAAACACACAAAACAACACGCAGGGACTAGTTTAAGAGGGCTGATCAGGAGGATTTTTGTATGTTTTTTTTTTTTTTTAATTAAAAAAAGAAGAAAAGTTGGGGAAAAAAAAAAGAGGGTCGTATGAGCAGTCAGAGGAGTACTTGGAATGGACAAAAAGGGTCATCGGAGACAGGAAGAAAGATGATTAAGATTTTTGGTGCTTATTGGGAAAGAAAGTGAGTCCACAGTTTTAGTGGTTTCATGAGAAGGATTGCACTTAATTTTGTTCATAAATGGGCACCACCACTAATGAGATTGTTTGGATAGTAACAAACACTTACTTTGCCAAACATCATACACAAAAAATTTTGATCGTATTGAAAACGAAATTATCATACAGGACTTGATCTTTATATATACTCTCATCAAATTAGAAAGCTAGCTCCGCTATTGCATACGCATATCATTGGCCAGTATGCATGACCAAATCAAATCCACACAAGAAATATATAATATTCTCTCAACGATACTTTTCACTTTTTTAAGAAATATATATGACGACTACTTAAATCACACTTTGAGTGTATGTTGTGACTATCATGAGTATTTAGCAAATATTTGATGACTTTAATGTTTAATCTTACCAAATTCAGTAGGTGAGAGAGGAGGGATTTGAGTAGGGACTCTTCGGTTTCTAATCTGAGAGTGTTTTTATTATTTTTAATTTTTACCAATGCTTGTGCATGGCAGTGCTCGATTAAGTCAATTTTTCGAACTTTGTAGAATGAATTTGAAACTAAATCCTCGTCTGCACGCTGAGTGCCCTACCTTTTTCCTCAATGTTATCACATAATGAAAGTATAAGATAATATAAACCATTCTTTCCTTTTTTATCTCGTTTTCATACACGACAAGACTACATTAAAAAAATATAAAAAATAAAAAATTCACAAAACTCAATACCCACTCACGTGTTTTTTTTAAAGTGTATTTGAAATTACACCAATTGTACGTAGAACAAAATATATGGTGCTTTGTTTATTATTCTAGGTTATATAATTGCGAGAAAAATATATACTCCCACCCACTATGACATATAATAAGAATTTAAAGCTCGACTTTGGAAAATCTCACGTGAAACTGATATTTTTGGGGCATATACATATATTTTCAACTGTTTCATGAAATTATTCAGCTCATGATTTCCAATATAATGTGTGTCTACGTAGTTGTTCCACAATAGTTTGTAGTTCAGTTGACACGTAAGCAACACACACTATAGTATCCATGAGTGCGCCTACATGAACCACGTCAAATACTTAATATTATCCGTCCATCAAAAGTAGAACTTCGGTACAAGACCACAAATTATTGATCTATTTATATTGGATGTTTTTTTCCTGAAAAAAAAATGATTATAAGGATAGAGGACAATATATCCAGATAACTTCAGGAGAAAGAGAGCCCTCGTGTGATATATGAATCCCTCTAGCTCGAAGTGGATTGCCCATATATCTTGACTATGACGGCAATGACAACTTGAACTCAAGACCTTTAATCGCGAGAACAAACGTCATATGATTTCGTTTGATTACTCAATGATATTGATTTTGGGATTTGGTTCATATATTAGATTTCATGAAGCAACAATAATATCTCCTAATTTCAAAATTTTATTAGCCAAAAGAAGTAAAAAATTTGAATTCTAATCCAACTCAAACCAACACTACTAAGTATCAATTGCTGGTCATTTACTTTAAAAAAAGAAGTATGTTCCTGATAATAATGCTCAAATATTGGCTATTCAACACTCGGAACAAGCAAATTAACATGTACAACAGCAAAGTTAACAATATTTTTGCTACAGTTTTACAAAAAGACAAATATCATCGCTTCATGAGTAGCCTTTATAACAACTCGAGATGACATTTCAAAAAAAAAAAAAAAAAACTCGGGACTAACAGCATCTTTATTTATCAAGAGTGGAGAATTAAAAAATAAAAAAATAAACACGCAATATTAATAAAGATACCAACATGATAAGGCAAATGACAATGCATATTCAGAGCCAAAAAAAAAATGATGCTTGTATATTACAATTTTAGTATTAATCAGGTGTGGAAAAACAAAAGAAAATAATAAAAGTTACGAAACGAAGAAGTTAGAGAGAAACGCACATTAATTTTATGAGTGCATTTGCAGTTAACGGAGTAAATTAATTATCAGTTGCTGACTTAAAAAAGATATCTACATTTATATATAGTACAAAAAATATGTATAATTGATGTATTCTTTGCGTAAAGCAATGATATATGTATAAGCGGCTAGAGGAATAATAAATTTATACTTTGATGAAATAATATTATTACCTCATCATCATGATGCTTTTTGCTTCTAGTACGTAATCAGAAACTGCTTTGCTTTGAAATGTAATACACAACAGATCAGGAGACGTCAGAATCCACAGAGAAGAAACTTTATCAAATTAATTAAGAAAAATCCCACAAATAATACCAAATTCTTATATCTATGTATATATTCCTGGAGCATGATACTCGTTGAAATTGCACTGATCAGGCGAAGAGAGAGAGAGAGAGAGAGATTATGGAATTTAATTGTTCAAAAACTTAGGCAAATTAGATTTAATCTAATTAATGAAACTCCATTTGATTCACAAGAAAGTTGATTTGTGTGGTGTACGAAAGTTCCGTATTTGTCCTTGGATATCTAAATATTAGGGAAACGAGTTTTGGACGTCTTTGTTTGATAACAAGCCCGCAAATTAGATATTAGCGATCAGTCAATAAATTAGCACTCATAATTAACCTTGGAAATATCTATTTCTACTTTGATACAAACTTTTTTTTTTAATTTTATTTTTCTAAGGCAAATTGATCAAACTATTATTTATGGTAAACTGGTCCTTGCCATTTTTTACTTTTCTTTTCTAGCTTTCCTCTTTTTTTTCTTTTTTAAGGTTTGTTATTAATAAATAAGTAAATAAAAAAAAAAACCTATTTATCTCCTTGGAAGAGCTATTGTTTTAATTTTCATTTTAATCTTTCTTTTTTGTTTGATTTTACTTGATAAGTTATATTTTTTCCTTCATTGGATCATAAACATCTAATTTATTAATCTCGAAAGAAACCTTCTCAAATTTTGAATTGATCTGAAATTTTAGATCCTAAATTCCTTATCGCTCAATAAGTAGCACCAGTGAAGTAATTAGTCCTAAAATATACAGTCTGTTTCTTTTGAGTATAACTACAATACAACTTTTGTCTTCTGGACTATCTATAGCAATTTTTCAGCAGTTAGATGGGGATTAAAATGGTTTGATCAAAGAATGGTCTCATTTTCAACGGTTTAGATTGTTTTAACTGTTATCGGGAGTTGAAATTAAGGCAGTAGGCAGTAAGTATATCCCGGAAAGTTTTGTACGCAAATTTTCATTGTGTTTTTTTTTTTTTTTTTTTTCTTCTTTTTAAATATAAGAGCAAAATTTTCATTGTTTTTCTATAAATAAAATAAGTTTTTCATCATTAGAATGTGATTGAATAGACTGATATTTGAGCTTGAGAATTGGAGTTTGACCAAAAATTTTACCCTGCCTCCTGAAGCTTCTAGACGTTTCTTATAGTCTTACTAGGAAATACATTGAAATGCATTCTTACACTTCTGGCCGGTAGTGTGTTTTAATAAAGTACAAAATTACTAGTACATGGTAATTAACAGATTTTAACTTTCTAGAAAATCAATAAAACCACGCATTTTATCAAGAGAGAACATCTATTACGAGCTTAATCTTGTAATCTTGTAACATTCGAAAATTATAGGAAAAAATATTTCTTACAAAATTTTAAAAAATTTAGATAACAAGATTTTAAATTTTGTAAAGTAAACAACAATAAATAACAAATTTATTATATAGATAATTAATTTACTAAAAATTTAACTAATAAATTTATAATTTACTATAAATATTTCTAGAACTTCCTAAAAATATTACTTAAGGAGAAAGCGCAAAATAACATTTTTGGAGAAAATAATGATAAATTATAGCATAAAGTTTTAAATATAATAATAAATAACATATGACAACATAATAATAATTAAAAAAAAAAAACCTCCTCTTTCCTCTTCTGTCTCCCTTTCTCTCTTCCTCACTCTTCCTCTCTCTAACATGAAACTTTAACTGTTATTAAAAATTAACTCTAAAAATGTTATTTATTGAAAAAAAATATATCCAATAATTTACTAGAAAATCCAATAATTATCCGAAAATCTAAGGATTTATTCATAGATATGTAATTTATCTTTTTTTTAAAATATGTTAATAAAACTTCAAAAGTATTTTATAAAATTTGTTATTTGCTATAATTTTCTTAATATGTTACTTCTCTCTCCTAATGTAACATTTGAATGGGAAATTTCCATCTTGAATTACAGCCCAATCCAGTGTGAGAGTTCCTTACCCAACAAATAATGAACTCTGAGTGAGTAAGCCCAAATAACTTTGGCCCAAAAAGGAAGGCCCATTTTAGAATGCCGTCTTTGACTACTGATCTAGAGAAGCACGGAAAATAAAAAAAAAGACAAAGAGAGAGGGAGAGAGAAAATTACTAAATAGTCACTTTTTTTTTTTTTAATAATATGATACGAATTGTTATTTAGTTTTATATCATTTTGATCCGGTACTTTTTTTTTTTAATGATATTGATATAATAATTTTTAAATTTATGTCATTTATATGATATCTCCATCTAGAATCTCATTAATGACAAGCGTGATTATTAAATCATAGCAATAAAAGAACTATCAACCACAATCCTAATTCTAATCAACCATAAATAATATAGGACTCTACGATGAAACCTGCCTAATTTTTCCTTTCATTATAAAAAGCAAGTACATTTATAACTATAGTCTATAACCTATAACTTATATAGAAAAGAGAATGGTTGAATCAATTCAATGGCTCAATACTTCAAGTTTACTATTTTTCACTCCTTTTACACCTCAAACTAATTAGTGTTTGTTTTTAACTAATTAATAAAATTGATATCGATCTTTATCCCAAAAAACACCTAAAAGAATATAATATAAAATTGACTATTTAAAACACAACCATATGATAGGATATATTTTCTTCCTTAGAATTCTCATGCTACTATTTTTTTTTTTCAAATTAAAAATAAGAGGTTCAAACTTTATACTTTATGATGAAATTAGATGTGAAATTATTACTAAATTATACTGGTAACCAGCTAAGGTTACTAATTAAGGTTTGTCAATTTAAACATAAGGAGAGTCACTCATCTACCAAATGTCGAAGGGTCGTGTGGTTTCTAGTATAGTTTAATAACAATATCATATATGACTTTATCTAAAAGATAAAGAGTTGTAATTCTCAATTAAAAAAAATACCTATATAAACCATATTTTTTTCATCTATTCATTGACATGATATAAATTTCTCATTTTTGATTAACGTGACATAAATTTTAATTAATTTTAATTTTAATTTAATTTTGTATTATATTAATTTAGTATTAATTTTTTTATGTCATATTAATATATTAATATAATTAAAAAAAAAAAGTTCAAACGGTCGTATTTGGGGGTCATAAATAACTTGAATTCGGGCTACGGGGGCCCACTCAACCCACACAAGAAGTCCAAAAAGTCTCCTTAACTCCTTCGGCGGGCTTGCCCAGTTCAAAACGGATCCACTTGTCGGGTCCAATTTTCCTGGGTTTTCATGGTGTGATATTATTCCAAAATAATGACTTGACTATCAAACTAAGTCTCCGCCATGGCCGATCACGATCACGATCACGATCACGATAACCACCACCACCACCACCACCATCACCACCGCCCTCATCGCATCAAGGTCCCTCCACGCGCCGCCGCTCCTGCCGCTCCAACGACCTTTGTCGCCACGCCCACCACCACCACCTCCAGAGCTTACCCCGTTTTCCCCTTCGCTTCTTCCTCGACGCCAACGGCCTCCGCCACTCCGTCCAAACACCGTCTTTCTTCTTCTCTGAGCTCGAAATCCTCCTTCCACAACAACAATGGCAAATCTTCATCCCTCTCCTTCCTCTTCCTCCTCCTTTTCTCCCTCCGCTCTCTCTACTCCCTCCTTCCCTTCCTCCGCTCCTCCCCCTCTTTCTCTCTCTTCCCCTTCTCCTTCCTCGTCTCTCTCCTCTCCTTCCTCCTCACCTACTCCTTCTCTTTCTTCACCGCTTCCACCTCTTCCTCTAAAGACCCTTTCCACCAGAGGCAAGCCCAGCCAATCTTCTCTCTCACCTCGATTACTCAGTCTCAGCACAGAGGCCTGGTCGCCAGATCGATTCTCCTCGCCGTCGTCTTCCTCCTCAGGTTCCAAGCCCTACGGTACTGCGGCACGGCGGCGATGATTCTCGCCGAATTGACCGGAAACGTCGCCGCGAGGTTCGTCGTCGAGAGGCAAAATCGAAACTTCGGCGATCGGTACGGATTCCTGTCCTCCAAGGTTCGTGGATTTGTTGCTTTGGTTCTTGGATTGTTTTTGCTGTCTATTAGTTGGGATCGTATTGAATGCTTTCCATTTTCGGCTAAGTCTGTTGATAAATTGGGATTCTTTGTGTTTCCGAAAGAGAATTGTTTGAGAATTTGGCCAATGTTGCTTCCATTTCTCTCTGGGTTTCTGAGTTGCTATGAGCGTGTTTCGATGAGTTGGGGAACAATTAGGCAGTTAGGAAGGAAGAGAATTCGATTGATTTCGTTGTTCTTCACTACTGTTGTGCTTTTCTTTCCTGCTGTTGTGAGTGTGTTCATGTTTGAATCCGAGGTTGATAACGTTTCGATTGGGAATTTGGTTTGGCTTCTGGCAAACACTGTCGTTTTCGGGGTCCTCTTGGCCGAAAACTATAGCGATGAGAAGTTGGTGAGCTCTAAGGACTTTAGGAGGGAGTTTTTGGTGACCTTTGTTTGTACTCTTGTTCTGGAGTTGTTCTATTTTCCGGAGCTATCGCTTTGGGGACTATTGCTCTGTGGCTTGCTGTTGTATTTTGCTGTTCGGGAGTTAGACCCGTTTTACTCGGATTATCTGGAATTGGGAATGGAGTCTTCAGAACCATCGTTCAGTGGGCTTGTTATGAAGCCTATTAGGCACATTTTGAGTGAGAGGAAATCCCGGAAGATTGCGCTTTTTCTTATGATCAATGCCGGGTACATGGTTGTGGAATTTGTTGCTGGGTTTATGAGCAATAGTCTGGGGTTGATCTCGGATGCTTGTCACATGTTGTTTGATTGTGCTGCTCTTGCAATTGGGCTATATGCTTCGTATATTTCAAGATTGCCTGCGAATAGTCAGTTCAATTACGGTCGTGGCAGATTTGAGGTTCTTTCTGGATATGTTAATGCGGTTTTTTTGGTTCTGGTGGGATCACTGATAGTGTTAGAGTCCATGGAAAGGATTTTAGATCCTCAAGAGATATCAACCAATAGTCTATTAGTTGTTTCGATTGGTGGACTTGTCGTTAATGTAGTTGGGTTAATCTTCTTTCATGAGGAGCACCACCATGCACACGGTGGTTCTGGATCGTGCTCGCATTCACATTCTCATTCTCATTCGCACTCCCACTCACACCATCATCAACATTCGCATGACCACGCTGGACATGATCACAAAGGTTGTGGAAATCACGAGGAGCATATCTTTGTTTCTCATGAAAGCCATGAAAAATCATGTTCTCACCGTGATGAAAACCATGATCATAGTCACTGTAACAACCACAGCAGCTCTGGCAGTTGTAAAGATGATAAGCAGTCTGGGAGTAATAAGGGTCACGATCACCATCAGCACGATCATCATGGCCATGCCCAACACCAATCTTTTAACCACATCCACCACCACGATCATTCATGTCAACATGATCACCATCATGGTGACCACATTGACCACATTGAGCAGGTTGACAACCATGGCAACCGGCATGATCACCATGACCATGCCTCGCAACATGACTGCCATGGTCATCACAGTCATACTCATTCCTTTAAAGTTCACAAGGAAGCAGAATCTCAAGTTCAAGGAGAAGAATCAAATAAGCATCATCACCACCACATCGACCACAACATGGAAGGAATATTCTTGCATGTTCTGGCTGACACCATGGGAAGCGTTGGGGTCGTCATATCTACGCTCTTAATCAAGTATAAAGGATGGCTTGTTGCTGATCCTGCATGCTCAATATTTATCTCCGTCTTAATTGTATCTTCAGTTATCCCGTTACTCAGGAACTCTGCAGAAATCTTGCTCCAAAGAATTCCAAGAGCACACGAGGAGGATTTGAGAAGGGCTTTGATTAAGGTTAGGAAGATGAGAGGTGTTTGCGGCATCCAAAACCTGCATGTATGGAGTTTCACAAACACAGATGTGGTGGGCACACTCCGTCTTCATGTCACAAATGAAACCGACAAGGCTTCTATGAAGACACAGGTGTCGGACATGCTACGTGAAGCCGGAATCAAGGATCTGACATTGCAGGTTGAAGGTGTTAGATAACGAGTTCATTCATCACGGTTTGACAGTGTTAAAGAAGAGAGAGAATCCCCACATACTATGAACTGTGCTGCATCCTCCGCTGAAACAGCTGATCAAACTTCTGGCAAAAATTTTTGTTCGTCATACAATTCTCTAGTTCTGCTCCTTTATCATAGTCTGTGATACTTATCATTGCTTAAGGCTTGTATCTTTCCCACCTCAAGAAGGATGTTGGCTTTTTTGGCTTTCCATATCAACATCCTCTTATGTAATTCTGCAGACATATAAGATATATGCAAAGGGCGATGAAAATTACAGAAAGAAATTTCAATGAATTTGCAACAAGAGTTGGGAAAAATTATATTCTGTTGACTAAATTAGGATGACATGTCTTTTGCATGACCACAAACTTCAGTGTGACATGTTTAGCATCATAAATTGTGTAGGGGCACCACTTCCAATAAATGGTTTGTAATTTCTATCTTTGCCTAACTTGCACTTGCTTCTCCACGGAACCAATTGACTTTGCTTATTATACAGATATAATATGAACCTATATACTTATTGCCCATAGTAGAGTTTATGTAAACCTTGACTTCAAGGCTTTAACTCACTGCTTCAGCAAAATTTAGCACGCGTTTGGGTGGTAGGTTTAAATTGAAATATTTAAGTTGGAGTTGTTGACTATTCAAAAACTGGTTAAAAAACTTTTGACTTTTTGCGGGGCCGGGGGAAACAAATATGAGTTGAGTTTTTTTGGTTTGAAATGATTTATCAAATATATTTAAGTGTCTTTTTTATTAGTTTAAGATTTTGGATGTCTATGATGAGCTAATTTTTTTAATTTAATTTTCAATCTGTGTTAATTCACAATTGCCTAGAGATTGTACTTAAACCAGTGTGGGACAATGTTAGTTTGTTCTTGAAGGGGAAAGATAATTAAAAGAGATCCAACTATTATTATCACTGTTATTACTATTTTAAAATTTTGGCTGAAGGACCCAACTGCCAAAAAAAAAAAAAAAAAAAAAAAAACCTGCTTTTTAAGATAGGTACGTATAAATCCCAAAAGTAGCCGTTTGATAACTAGTTTATATTGTCTATTTTTTTTTTCCGGGTTTTTAAGTTTTGCAAATATAGTAACAACTAGCATCTGTTGACGTGAAGCTGAACATGGATCAGAAATTCAGAATGACGAATATATCTAATACTTATGCATCAATTTTTGTATCTCTTAGTTACAGGAAGTACTTTTTAGTCTACAAATATCACTAGTATATATGCATCAATACATATATATGTTTTGTATATATGTGGCTCTCTCTCTCTCTCTTTCTCTTTTTTTTTTCATTTTTTTTTTAAGTTAACTTCATTTGCAGGAAAAGAGAGCGATTAATATTGATCGGACCATATGGAGATGACATTGGAGAAAGAAAATGAAAGTGAAGATGCCGTTTTCCAATGAATCCCATGTGCTGCACTTGCCGTGGAGAGGATTGGGGAGAAATCTTGTATGCTACATCTTATTTATCGAGTTCAGATCTACTGTCTCATTTTCCTATTTCAATCATTATTCTCTTAATAATACTTTTACAACTCATCAATTTATTTAAGAATTTTTATTATTTAACTTTTTTATGTGACTAAATTTTAAATTCAGATGATATGAACAATTAGGGCTTGTTTGGACGGCCAGTTCAAACTGGAATTTTGAAGTTCATTCCGGACTGAACGCGTTTGGTCCTCCGGTTCAGCTTGAACCTCCCTTTCACCCGTTATACAGTAAACCCAAATGGGTTTACTGTTCATCTCAGCCTTTCCCTGCGCTTCTGTCCCCTCGGTCCTCTGCCCTGGTCGCGAGTCACTCACCGCCGAATCGCGAGCTCGCCGGACTCGCGAGCCAACCACTATCCAATCGCGACAAAAAGCTCGGAGTTGGGCATGGAGCTACGATGTCACGACGGAGTTGGGGAGGCCGGCAAGGCGCGAGGGTGGCTCTGGATCTGGCGCGAAAGAGAAACTCCGGTGGTGTGAGGAAGGAACGGGCGCCGGAGTGTGAGTAGAGAGAGAGAGAGAGAGTAAGGGCTTGGGGCTGCAATGCCAAAGAAAGAGAGAGAAGGGGGAGGGACTCATGTGGGGGAGGAGAGAGAGGAAAGAGAGAGAAAGAAAAAGTGAGGGCTTGGGGCTGTAATGCGAAAGAAAGAGAGAGAAGGGGGAGGGACTCACGGGGGGGAGGGGAGAGAGGGAAGAGAGAGAAAGAAAGAGTGAGGGTTGGGGCTACAGTGCGAAAGAAAGAGAGAGAAGGGGGAAGGACTCACGTGAGAGAGGAGAGAGAGAGATTTTTTAAAATAATATTTAAATTAAAAAAATCTTTTTTTTTTTCCTGAAATTGTTTCTCAATTCAACTCAACTTAAACTTTTTTCCACCAAACACTAAACTCAACTCAAACTTTTCAACTCAAACTTTTTACCAAACACTCATAATTTAAACTAAACTTAACTCATCTCATTTCGAACTTAAAAATCTCAACTCAAACCGGTGAACCAAACGAACCCTTAATGAAACAGAAAATCGCCACAATAGATATTGACTCCTTATTTATCTTCAATAATAAAGTGAAAAATAAAGAACAAAATTAGTATACTTGTAGATACTTGAATCTACAGTCAAATTCTAATTCGGATTAGATCATATGAAAATCAACACACAGAATTATTAGGGTTCTTGGACATCGCATATGAGAATTATAAAGCAAGTATAAATGGAAATATAAACGAAAAAATGATAAAAAGCGATAAAAGATAATAACGCCGGGATTTAGAAAGGTTCGTAGGAATGTCGTGCTATGTTCTCTTTGAGTCTGAAGTTTCACTATGTATAAATTTTGAGTACATGGTTACAATTTTTGGGAATAATTTGATAGAATTTCAGCAAATAAAAAGGGGTAGAAGATAACCAAATGTGAATGGTCTTCCTCTATTTATAAAAGGAAAGTCATGGATCCGGATTCGTAGGATAGTAGTGGGCGATTCCCACCACAACAGGAAATCTGGGATGTGTGTAAGAAGATAAACCGTGACATCACGATTGATCGTCGGCTTGGTGGTGATGGAAGCCGAAGTTCCATAATCTTTCATTGTTTGCTGGAAATGAGCATTGAATGATGAACCAATCATCATCTGTAATGGGCAATAGATGAGTATGCATCTTGTATAATTACCCATTGGGCCGAGCCCAAGCATCGAGATTTATAATATGTAACAGACGAACGACGAATCATGATCCATTGTCCTCCGCTCATTGGTTCGATGGTCATTGTGACCTAGACATAATATAATAAGAAAACGAAATATGACCCCAACGATACTACAAGCCACTAATTCTGCATGAATGTGAATGGTAGATTGTACCTTAAGTTCACATAGAAAGTAAAGTCTCAACTTTTCTTTTTTTAAATAAAAATAAATAAGAACCAAAATTTAGCAGAGCACTTGTTCTTCTTTGTATAGATCAAGAAATTAAAAAATGAATCAAATCTCTCTGATTAATTAGGTGGTAAATTCCAAAGTGTAGAGAAAGTTAGGGAGCCGGCAACGACGTCGTATAAAAATTTCCGAATATTCTCTCTCCTCGGAATTCAGATCCGTTTAATCAGAAAAGAAAAAGTATTTTGCTCTCATTCTTCCACAAGTCGAAAGCTCTGATTCAGTAGTTGAGCAAATTTACTAATAAAGTTTTAATTATTATTTTCGTTTGGTTTTTCGGGTAATAAAGCTTTTGACAAACAAAAAGCTATAATAATTTGGAAAAGGAGCTCTCGAGATCCTAGTTTTCTTGGCCATGGAGAGCTCCGATGAGAAGGTCGTCGCCGTCATCATGGTCGGCGGTCCTACCAAAGGTCAACTTCCAATTTTCTTCTCATTCTTTTTCGTCTTAAAGAACAAAATTCGATCTTGTTGAAATTTTTATTCAGTTTTTATATATTTATATATATACAATATTTTGCAGGCACTAGATTCCGACCACTTTCGTTTAACACACCGAAACCTCTTTTCCCGTTGGCTGGGCAGCCCATGGTTCAACACCCCATTTCAGCTTGTAAAAAGGTTTGTCCGATTCTCAATTTAATTGCACATTAAAACGATAGAAAAATCGAAGATTTGATATAACTTTTTATTTTTTTATTTTTTTTTCGATAGATACCAAATTTGGCGCAAATTTTTCTTATTGGGTTCCATGAGGAACGAGAATTCACTCTCTATGTCTCTGCGATCTCAAATGAGCTGAAAGTGCCAGTGAGGTTCGGTTAATCAGTTCTGCTTAGCTTAGAATGTACAATTTTTGTACAAAATTCACCCCAAATTTTTCGTTGGTCGACAAGGTGGACCCTAATTTTGGCATAAATGAACAAACTTTTCTATTGGACTGCATTGCCAAGGACTGTTAAATGTAGGGTCTTAATTGTCAAATTTAAAAGTTCGGGGTTTAACTTACGAGTGACGAAAAGTTTGGGTTGCACTAAGGTGCAACTTCCTCCATATAGATCATTGGAAACTTTAACAGTTTTCCACAGATCTTGTCTTCTTTATTTTGGTTATTTGTGTTAATGTAGGTACTTGAAAGAGGACAAACCGCATGGTTCAGCTGGTGGGCTCTATTACTTTAGAGATATGATCATGGAGGATAGCCCGGTTTGAACTTTGCCTCTACACTTTTTTATTTAACACTTGTTTCCCAGTTGAATTATCGAAGTTGTGATTCTTTAGTTGTATAGACTTTCAATATCTGGTTGGCATTTATTGGGCAGTCACATGTCTTTCTGCTGAACTGTGATGTTTGCTGCAGTTTTCCGTTACCCGACATGCTTGGTGAGTTTTTGAATTCTTTAGTTGATGTGGAAAATAGCTACTGTGTTACAATTCCATGTCCCAAGTCCCATTCCTTTTCTTTTTTCTTTCTTTTCTTTTTTTTTTTGTTTTTTTTGTTTTTTTTTGTTTTGACAGTTGAGGTCATGGCGTTGCAAAGTTTTTTAAGTTGACATATGACAATTGTAGCTGTCTTCTGCTTCTTTTATAATATTATTATTTAATTTTTCAGAGGCTCATAAAACATATGGTGGGATGGGAACAATGCTAGTTATCAAGGTTGGTGCATGAATTTACTGCTTTTTCGGAAAAATTAGCAACATAACTACATCAGCGCAGTCATATATAAATATATTTTGAAACAAAGGAAAGAAAAGTTTACATCTTGTTTTGGTTTGATGTGCAGGTTTCTGCTGAATCAGCCCATCAGTTCGGTGAGTTGGTTGCTGATCCAACTACCAAAGAATTGTTGCATTACACGGAGAAACCTGAAACTTTTGTACGTACATGATGCTTTTTGTGTTCAGATATTTCATTTCAGTTGTTGCTTGGTGAACTTGGGGTTTTATTTTTGCTTGATGACTATAACCTCTGTTTCCAAAAAATGCAGGTAAGCGATTTGATAAATTGTGGTGTCTATATCTTTACTCCCGAGATCTTTACTGCAATTCAAGATGTCTCCATGCATCGGGAAGACAGAGGTTGGTCCTTTAGTTACATGTACTAAAAGCAATCGAGTTGCATGAGCTTCTGACTTCAAAATTTTTTACTATGTTATATGTGACAAGTGAGAAGAAATCTGGCCCAAAAAAAAAAAAATTTGCTTTACCCCTTGTGTTTCTTGTATTAGCAAATGCAGTGTCATCCGGAGATATTTCACTGCAAGTCTTTCAGAATATTAGTTTGTTTTTTCTTTTACTCTTTCTTGCTATTATAGGTTTCACTTCCGTAAGTTTTTCATTTTTTAGGTTTTTTATACTTTAATCATTATTCTATCATGGATCAAAGTGCGTATATTTGGACTATAAGGGAGCATGTAATGAAGATTAAATCATGATATCAATGTATGGAACATTTCTTTAGTAGGCATGCATTTCATATTAATAAAATACTATACCTTTTTAAGATAGTATTGTGCTGTGTAGTGTTTCGATAACCCAACAAGCTAACATGGCATATGTTGATTTATCATCCTTTTCCGTTTTTATGATTTTCAGTCAGTGACCTAAATGCAAGGAATCTTCTTCACATTTTAAAGCTTTTGATTGTATCTTTTCAAATGCAGCTAATTTACGTCGTGTTTCCAGCTTTGAAGCTCTCCAATCTGTAACAAGGTTGATCTCCTATTAGTCCACAGTGTTGGTTTATCTATTCATCTGTCATTATCAGATTCCAAATTCATTTAGTACGGGTAATATCTTTGAAATCCATACTGTTTACTTATATACTGACATTTTTTTTTTTCAGCCGGGCACTTCCTATGGATTTTGTAAGATTGGATCAAGATATTTTGTCACCCCTTGCTGGAAAGAAGAAATTATACACGTTTGAGACCATGGATTTCTGGGAACAGATCAAGACTCCAGGGTAAAGTAACTATCCCTCATAAATTAAAAGGCGCTTTCTACAGTCCTTTATCAGGACTGGTCGTGGACATGTAATATGAAAAGGCTAAGGTATAACAAGGCATCATACACGTGTAACATGAAAAAATTAAGGTGTAACAGATAGTTTATTATATGTAACAATGATATTGGAAGAAATAACGAGGGATTAATTTATGGCAGACCAATGATTACACCTTTCCCAAGTCATTGCTATACGTTACGAATGTCCTGTTATACCTCAAGACATGCATGTTACATGTGCAGGACACAGAAAGCGACTAACTTTATCCATGAATCTTCTTCCAATAATTTCCCCTATTAAATATAAAGTTGATATTACAGGATGTCTTTGAAATGCTCAGCTTTGTATCTTGCCCAATTTCGACATACCTCCCCCCATCTTTTGGCTGCTGGAGATGGCACAAAGAGTGCTATGATTTGTGGTGATGTTTATGTCCATCCATCAGCGAAAGTACATCCAACTGCAAAGGTAGAGTGTGATCTCACCAATCACCATATAGTAGACAGTATTCTGCAAAAGCAGCCGTCCTGCAGAAATTGTTTCAAAACAGAACAGATTTTGATCTTTCAGTATTTTTGAGAAAGAAAAGAGAACGTACTGGTTGTGGAGCATAGACTGCGAGTTTTGAAGCTCGCTTCTTCCCCCTGTATCATCTAAACTAACTGTTGTTACGCTTTTTTGAACAGATTGGTCCCAATGTCTCCATTTCAGCAAATGTTCGGATTGGTGCAGGGGTAAGGCTTATAAGTTGCATCATCTTAGATGATGTTGAAATTAAGGTATGAAACTCCATGCACGTAAATCAATTATGACTACACACCCGATGTAAATGTACTTATCTACTTGTATATAACTATTATGTTTTGCCCTGTCAGGAAAATGCAGTTGTTATTCACTCTATTGTTGGATGGAAGTCATCAATCGGGAGATGGTCACGTGTTCAGGCAAGTCCAGTAATGCAGTTTCGTTATTCTGTAATCATTGGGTCTTGAATCATGGCCTAGAGGAGTTAAAGTAAATATTAATTTAGATGGAAAAACCATGGTAGATAGTTGAGAGTTGTTTCTTGATCAAGGATTATACATGTGGATGATGACAAGTGATGGCTGATGAAAAATCTGCTAACTCTTGCAGGCTGAGGGAGACTACAATGCAAAGCTGGGAATCACCATTCTCGGTACGTAAACTCGAGTTCCTTGTATCTCCATGGTTCATACTCTTTGAAGCTCAAGAGAATTTCAATGCACTTGGACCAGTTTCTGAGTTTATGTCCTCTCATTCTATGCAGGTGAAGCCGTGACTGTTGAAGACGAAGTTGTTGTGATTAACAGCATTGTTCTCCCGAACAAGACGCTTAATGTTAGTGTGCAAGAGGAGATCATCCTGTAAGAACGGTCAAGGCAGAAAAAGAGGGAGAGAGAGAGAGCTCTAGCCTCCTAATTTTGTTGTATTCATGGTTCTGTTTGTATGATTTGATAAAAGTGCCAAAACAGCGAGTTAAAGAAATTTAATCGGCTGACAGGAGATGGAAATACAGATTTGGATGGAGATTTGGTTTCTCCATCGCATGATAAGATGTCATCGATATATTAATCTCCCATTTGGAGACAAATTTTCATACATGAACAAAGGTTTTTTGCTTGTTTCATCATCAGCTTTTTTTGTTATTATTTTGGCCAAAAAAAAGGTTATAAAAGGAAAGATACAAGCTCCCAATAAGAAAGTAGAAAGTAGCTACATGAAGTTCTAGCTACAAGATTCGAATCGTCCAATCTAAAAAGCCATCCTTACAAAAGGTTCGTTTGGTGAATGAATTTGAGTTAAAAATTTTAAGTTTGAATTGAAAATTTTTGTTGATTTTTTAGAAAAGACAAACTTTTTCAGAAAAAAAACAAACTTTTCAAAAAAAGACAGACTAATGAAAATTTTGAGTTAAAACTCGAACGCCAAACGAGGCCAAAGTTGCAAAAAACATCATTTCAACTCTTAAAATTAAAGCAAAATTGTGCTAGATTGACATAGCTCAAATTACATTCTCGTTGTATATTTTGGGGGAGTGAAACTCTAATCCTAAATCCCCTAATTCAATACAATGAGCCACTAATATCATCTCTATCACAGTGTGAACAGCAACTGTACACTAAAATATTCAGGTCGATTCCAATCATATTCCTCAGGAAAGCCACTGGTGCTTTCTCATTTCTACAAAACCATGCCCCTGCAAAGCTTTAAAAGATTGGCTTCCACTGATTCAATAAATAGAAACATAACCGTCGGCCATATAACTGATAGTGGTAAAATTAGCATCAATGAGAAAACAAAGTCGCAGAAAACCAATGGGAAGAATTATTGGTGTGGCCTTAGGTCCAGCTTGTAAGCCTGTATTTCCATGGGAGAAACCGAGACATGTCCCTCTCGTGCAACGTCACCAAACTGCTCAGGATACCCAAGCATCTCCGTGTCTTCATGCAAAAGATTCAAGGACGTTGCTTTTGCATTCAACACTGCAAGCTCCTTAAACATGTTAAACAGATTCAGGGGCTCGTCAGCTATGCTGGTGCACTGTGATCTGGCCTTGTGACAGTATGACAAATCCCAATTTAGCCTCTGTAAGATCAGAACGAACCTCGGATCTTCGACTTGCTGCTGAGAATATTTCAAAGGTCGGGGAACCTTAAAGCTGACAATGTGCAAATCGCATGGTATGGGAGCGGCCAATGGGGCGAAAGATCGTGGTGGTTGCCGCATGGATATATCTTGTGGCTTCTTGGAAATAAATGCATGCAGTGGATAGTTCAAGCGAGAACCAATACGGTGAGAAAGGAGAGAGGGGTTCAAGGGCAAAGGGTCCGAAACTGGGATTTTCGTGGAGGAAACATTGGATTCTACAAGGATGTGAAAGATCACATTTGTTGCACGGTTGTCTGTCACGCCTTGCCCCAGGCCACGTCCATCATCTCTTACCAGACGACGATCGAGCATAATCTCTAACCATCCATCTTTGAGGCTTGCAACACCCAACGACTGCCGGGAATGGACAGAAAGCCGCTGACCATTAGATCCTTGCATGAACGCAAGTGAAGGCATTGGGTAGTAATTTCCCTGCACTGGAATTTTATCATAGGTCTCTCGTCGGCTCATCTGGAAGCCATTTAAATCCGAAAAAAATATTCTCTTGCTATCAATATCAGTTTTGTATCTTGTTATTATCTCCTTGTCATCAAATTCCGCTCCAAGAAGCTCAACATGATATTCCTTCTCTATGAGAAACTCCTGTATGGTATTTTCTCCATTATACAACCGGGTGCTGTGGGAAATGGGGCTTTTCTGCCATTCTGTTTGTGGATAGGAGTATACTTCTCGCATCAAAGGGCCTTCGGAGATCACAATTTGTCCACCTGATTTGACTATAGGCCGGGCATCACCAGTCGGTTTAAATAGGTAGGCTCCACTGCCCCAACTAGAGTAGATTGATATTTCTTCACCAACAACATTTTGAGAACCATTTTTGTTGATTATTTTCTGCAAAAGACCAGTTGCAACATCAAAGGTGAGGATCTGACGCCGATTCTGGATTTGGACACTATCATCTTTGGCTTTCGAGCAAGCATAAGGAGTTGGACAAGACAATGAACCAGACTTGGAGAAGAATTTTAGTTTTGATGGCTTGGCCTTTTCGCAACCAACAAAACCATTAGCAATGTAATATGTTTCCAACCCCAGTGCAGGAATAGAAGCTTTCCAATAAACACGATGCCTCCCAGTGAAAATGTTGCTTTTGTCGTGCTGCAATTCAGGAGCAGTTTGACTTTGAATGCATGTCCAGTTTGAATCCAAAACAGTAACATCCGGTTTGTTAACAATAACCATTACAACCTCTTCACTTGTTTGCTCGGTAGGATTGAAAAAGATCACCGACTGATACGTTCCTTCATGTGAAACTATGGTCTTATGAATAGGCAGAGCATCATACTTGGATCTCACCTGTGCGGGCTCAAACTGAGAAGGGTTCTGATCAGATTTCTCAAGGTGCATCTTAAGCAGCACTTCAATAGCCTTAGACATGAAAATCTGCAAGTCTTGCAAGGAAGTATGCATTCGAGTCCCATAGTCCAGGACGACATGATCCTTTGCGGTACCAGTCACCCCATCATGATGCTGAAAAAGAGCCAAGTTTCTTCTTGCAGCTGTCAATTTGTAGGAAAACCCCACCGGCAATTTTTCACATTGTGCTCTCTGACAGTACCCAAGCAATAAAGCCATCATCATATCTGTGGCACGGAGTGTCTGCTCTAGAACCCGATCAACAGCCTTGAAGAAAGGCCTTGAGACATAATAACCACTCCAATAGTCCTGTTGCCTATCAGCATAAGTAAAGAAGTCACCTGACAGAGAAGGAAACCCACCAACCTGCCCAGAGCCAACCTCACCAGGGCGAGAGTAATTTATTCTCTCAGCCTCCTCACGAAGTGTTTGAAAGTAGTCTTCCAAAGTTCCGAACTTTGCCTCTGCGTTTAAGGAAGGATTAGAATTGATATAATCAAATAACGTTTGGTAATTCCTAAATTGAGCATCGGCTTCATCAACGCTGATGTAGCGGAAATCATCTCCAAGAGGAACAAGAAGTGTATTTGTCCTGTATAAGGTTGACTTCTTCCTGTATTGATCTAGTAGTTTGAGTGCCCTTTCCTTGACGTTCTCTTGATTGGTCTCTACCGGATGTTCTCCCCATGGGCAGAGTTCATACATGAAACCACGCATTCGAGCAAAGTCAAACTGGCAACAGATAGCAGGCTCTGGCCCACAAGTATGTGGGATATCATAAGAATAGAAGGGCATCATGTGGACAAAAATATCAGTACTCTCCTCTGCATCCCAACTTTGGCGCCATATGTACTCCAAATTTTTATGACGAGAAAGTTCCTTCTTCACCTCATAGTGGGTCCTCTGGATAAGCATATTTTCAAAACCCATTCTGCGGAGCAGATATGCCATGGTAGATGAGTAACCAAATGGATCTATTGCCCAAGAATTTTTAGGAATAACTCCGATGGTGTCATTCAACCACATATTCCCCTCAGTGATCTGACACATCAATTGCACAAGACAAAGCAGATACTGAGAATAGCATAAAGACAGCTATGTCCTAATAGTAAAGTTAGAATATACCAATGTGAAAATATTCCCAGCAATGCAAATGTATCACTTTAAGGCCTATTTTAATGAATATAATCAATTTTAAGGGGGAAAAAAACAAATGAAGTTTTAAGTTTACCTGCTCAATTATGGCAAAATAATGTGAATTAGCCTGCATCAGAAAGGGATTATCATGGTTAGTGATACTTCCGCCATACCAAATCATTCATTAACGATATGCATGAGAAAGACGAAAATATGCATTCTTTCTTTCATACTGCAATTTGCATTATAACGATTTTATCTATAATAAAGGCAGGATCTCACTTGTTGATTCATGAACCTAATTTTCCTGAACAATTATCACTGCTCGTACTGCCAAACATAACCAACAGTACAGGTACTAAATGTAACACTAACAAGCTTGATTCTCACGGGATACACATATATGAGCCAAACCTTCCTAGTTTTTGTCAAGGATATCAGAAGTGAAATTTAGCTAATAGATTATAGAGAAAATAAGTATCTTGGTACATGAGAAAACATATTCTGGGTAGACAAGTTAAAATAGAATTATTTCTTGATTAAATTACAGGCATAATCATCAGACAACTATATAAAAGTTTAGCATCAAATGACAATAAATAAGCTAAGTTAAGTAAGCCCATGAAAAATTGAAAATTACCTCATCATTCATGACCCAGCCACCACCAACAATCTCTAGCTGACCATTCTTCACCAGATTGCTGAACGATTCCTTTTTGTTATCCGAGGCATCTCTCCACCATCTCTCCAAATAAGACATCTCTTCCCATATAAACTTCCTTCGAGAATCCTAAAAATCGAAGTCCAAAAAGTCCAACTAAATTCTCATACCAAACAAAAACTAAGAATTCCAACACAAACAACGACCTTAAAAGGCAAAGACCCAGAAAAAATTTCACCTTGGAAAGCGTGTCAACAATGGTGTTGAGAATGTGCCTGGACTGCCTATCATAGTATTCCTCAACAGTGAGCTTCCAACCGGGATCGTTATGCGAATGAGGCACCACAAAGATCTTCAATTTCTCCGAATCCCACTCGTCTCCTTTATAGGTCACCTTCCAACCCTGCTTCCACGCGCCACCGTCCACATCCGAGAACTCAATCTTGTCGTACAAGCCCTTGGTCGTGATATCCACGGCGGAGGCGGCTCCGGTGACGTCAGCAGAAACGGGCTTCCGGTAACCCGGTTTTCGCTGCTTGGCGAATCGGGCCGAGGTCCGGGATTTGTTCAAGGAGGTGATCGGCTTAGGGACGCCGTAGCGGAGGACGACGAGGAAGAAGAAGAAGAGGGAGACGGAGAGGCCGATGGCGAAGAAGTTCTTGAAGAGGAAGTCCCTAAGGGCTAAACGGCGGCGGGATTTTCTGGAGAACTTGGATTTGGAGGTCGAGGAAGGGGAGGAGACGGAGGTCGACGGCAGGAGGGAGTTGGCCCAACCACCTCGGCGCGTGGAGAACGCCATTGATGATGGTGATGGTGATGGTGGGATCGGAGGAATCAAGTGAGGTGAATTCTCATGGTGGGTGGGCTTGTTCGTTTCCGATCAACTGACAACTGTTACGGAGAGGAGAGAGAAAGTGAAGTGAGGGGATCAGAAATGGGGATCTATGGTGGGATTTTGTAAGTTCCAGATACAGATCAAAGGAGATGACTTGACTGACTTTCTCTTTCTTCCTAGTGGGACCAGCCTGTGCTAATTTCGTAAAACTGATCATGATCTGTCTGATTTTAATTAGTCAATTTATTTATTTATTTATTTATTTTCCTTTTTTGTGATTTACCCCTACTTTCCTATCTAGCTATGGTAACTAGCTGAGGTAATTAGCTTAGCTGTAGTAACTAGCTAGGATAAACTAGGATTCTAGGACGAGCATATGTCTTTCATTACAGAGAGGGTTTTTTTTTTTTTTTTCATTATAGAGGATTAGGTGAACATATGGAAATTATCCAATTTAAATTATAAAGGTCATGAATAATTTGGAATATCATGATATTTTACGATTTAGATTTTAAATTATTAATTTTATATTTAATTTTCTCTTTTTTTTATTTTTTAAAAAATTTATATTTTTAAAAATTATTAATTTTTTTATTTTAAATCAGAATGAGATAATTTTTATGTCAAAATTCTCATAAAGACAAGACGAATGAGACAATATTTATTTTGCATATTTTTTTCCAAACACGTTTCAATTTTTTGTACTATTTTCTATATTACATAATTTTTTTTAAAGTTTCCCTCCCCCCCCCCCGAACATACAATTCCAACTCAACTTCCAAAATACCATATTCAGATGTTACCCTAAATAGGTCCTAAATTTCCCTCATTTGGTTTGGTAATTAGAATTTCTTTGATTATTTTAATTTTAAATTTAAGGATATATTGAGTATTTTAAGTATAAAAATTAAGTATTGATCGAAAAAATGTATAAACTTTATGTATTAAATGTAATCTAATAATACAAAAATATAAAATTTTAAAATATATTGTATACTTTTTGAACAAAACAAAACATATGGTATAAAAATGTAAATAATACATCATTGTAGTCTTTCTTTTAAATGTAATTTGGGCATTTTAAGGTCAAAATTAATGATTTGTTTGTTCTTTTAGTTTAACTCCAATTAAACTACAATTTTTTGGTTGGATTTTTATCTTTTTTCAGAAAAGTCATAAAAAATTATAAATATATTTTAAAAAGTCAACTAATTTTAACTCCAACCGGCGATCTAAACGGAAGCTAAGTGTTGATCGAGAATGAGTATAATTTATGTATTAAACTTAATATGATATTATAATGAGTATAATTTATGTATTAAACTTAATATGATATTATGCAAATGTAAAAATTTGAAACACATTGTATACTTTATGAATAAAAATAAAATGCAAAATATAAACACATAAATAAATTCAAAATACATATAATATACTTTGTAAACAAAAATAAAATATAAGGTACGAAAACGTAAGTAACCCTATTAGTTACATAAAATAATTAAGCAATCCTAATATTCATTTATGAGAGTTAGTGTACGTGTGTGTGTGTGTAACCAAAAGGCAAAGCCACGGTTGGGAATCCATTTTGTCCTTGGGGCAGGTTATAAAAAGGCTGTATCCAAACAGGTTCTTACAAAAACGCGATCGGAGTTGCGAAATCGCGATATAGGTCTCCTCTTTCTTCACAAGACCAGTAAATCGCTTCTCAGAACTTGCTTCTCCGATCAGGTACTCTCTCTCTCTCTCTCCTAGGAGGTATGATATTTGTTTACCTTAGATTTGTTGGAAATGGAATTATTTCAGATTTTGAAGGCAAATTCCTTGATATTTTCATTGTCGGTTGTAGATCTTAATCGGAAATGCGCTTCATAAGTCGATGCATTTGATTATTTTAATTATTATTATCCGCTAATTTTCGCTAATTATTATTGTGGATAAAAGAAAAAAAATTCGTACTTGAGTTTGTTGTTTATACTATGTAATTCGATTTGGTGTTGAAAGATTTGATTTTTTTATGAAAATTTCAGATGGAATTTCTTTTTTCCCTTATGATTATCACATGATATTTGGTAGATTTTCGATTCGCTACGATCCGAATATACTTTGGCAAATAGAAAATGTATGGTCTTTGTCTAATGGGTATTGAATTTTAGTCATCATAGTAGAAGAAATTTTATCCATGTTTTTTGTTATTGAAATTTTATTTTAATTCAGAGTAAAGATCAAGGAGCCAGTAATAAGGGATTTAAGGAAAAAGGAACAATGCCTCCGCAGAAGATCGAAACGGGTCACCAAGACACTGTCCATGCGATAGCCATGGATTATTATGGAAAACGTTTGGCAACGGCTTCATCGGATGCAACCATTAAGATTATCGGTGTTGGCAACAGCTCTGGTTCCCAACACCTTGCTACCTTGAGTGGCCATAGAGGTCCCGTGTGGGAGGTAGCTTGGGCGCACCCCAAGTTCGGATCGATGCTCGCTTCTTGTTCCTATGATGGCCAAGTGATAATCTGGAAGGAGGGCAATCAAAATGAATGGCAACAGGCACATGTTTTTAACGACCACAAGTCATCTGTGAACTCCATTGATTGGGCACCTCATGAACTCGGCCTTTGCTTGGCTTGTGGATCATCTGATGGAAACATATCGGTTTTTACAGCCAGGGCTGATGGTGGTTGGGACACCACTAGGATAGATCAAGCCCACCCTGTTGGAGTAACCTCGGTTTCCTGGGCCCCATCTATGGCTCCCGGTGCTCTAGTTGGTTCTGGTTTGACTGATCCCGTTCAGAAGCTGGCTTCTGGTGGCTGCGATAACACCGTGAAGGTGTGGAAATTGTATAACGGGACTTGGAAGATGGATTGCTTCCCCGCCCTTCAGATGCATACTGATTGGGTGAGAGACGTTGCCTGGGCACCCAACTTGGGGCTCCCAAAATCGACTATTGCAAGTGCTTCACAGGATGGTACAGTGGTCATATGGACTGTGGCCAAGGAAGGAGAGCAGTGGGAAGGAAAAGTTCTTGAGGATTTTAAGACCCCGGTTTGGAGAGTGTCTTGGTCCCTCACCGGAAACTTGTTGGCTGTGGCCGATGGGAACAACAATGTGACATTGTGGAAAGAAGCTGTTGATGGTGAGTGGCAACAAGTGACCACAGTTGACATATAGGTTTCAGGTTTTTTTGTTTTTGCTACTTGCAACCATAAAATTTCTTTTGTCGTCATGAACTAGCTCTTATAACAATGTTCTTGTGGTTACGTTTTGAATACCTTGTATGGGATGTTTTGGTTGACTGATATCCGATGTTTTGATGATGTGGCTATTGAAGAGAACAGCTTTTAGATTATTCCGAGTTTAAGAGCGCTTTGTTTTTGCTCCTCTTTTTATTTGTTTTGCTCAAGAAGTCCTTGACAATTTTAGTTACTGTTTTTGTTCTCACCATTACTTGCTTATTCATCGCTGTTTATTCACAAACCGGTCATGCATCACCGTACATGTAGCGGCACAACAGGTCAACACTCACGTGGCCAAAAAAAAGTACGATAGTTGAGCGGGATATTGCTCTATAGCGGCTCTGATATGCAGTCACATGCAGTGATTGTATCGTCAATAGTGATAAATAACATTTTTATTACAAGCTGTTAGATGACTACTCTCTGTGTTTGGGGGGCATCAGGGACTCATGTCTGCAGCCTGCCACCTTCGCTTGAAAATTGATGATTTAGCTCAATACTACGTAGAAGAGTGATGTTAAGTACACACATCGAGATTACCGAAACATTTCAACATTTTTTTAAATTGATGAAACGGCATTTGTCCTTATCATTTCCGACATATGATAAAATTAAAATTGGTGTGATTAACGATTAATGTTGAAGGTTTACTCCTCTATAGAATCACAAAGGGATGTGTAAACAGTGCACTTGATGACATTGACAAATTAAATTTGAATAACTGCTGTGAATAATTCACTTGCACATTAGATAATGAAGAATTTCCACCAATGCTATGTTTGGTAGTGATGAAAAGTGGAGGGATTTTAGGATGGAAATTCAAAAACTATGGCGTTTGATAGGAGTGACTTTTGAATGGAAAGGAAAATAGAAGGGATTAAAAAGTATGCGGGACTTACATTTTTTAATCTCTTCAAAATTGAAGGGAAAAGTGGAGGGAAAACTTAGCTAAAAGTAAACTAATAAAATTACGAAACTACCTTTATGTATTAATAAAAATCCTTAAAGGCAATAAAAATTAAGGTAAGACTGCGGTAAATATCCTTTTATATACCCTATCGGTAGAGTTTCTTTTTAAACAGTTAAAATATAATCAAATAGTTAAGATTTTGCTTTTGTATAATAGTTATAATGTACATTACCTTATACTAGTATAGACTAAAAAATTAAAAAAATATATATAAAAAAATAAATTAAAAAAACTTCCCCCCCAAGGCTGATAAAGCTCCCCAACCCCCCACCCCCCCCGATCGACGCTGAGGAAGCCCCCCCACCCCCAACTCCGGCGATCTGTGAAGAGCCTTGTCCCCCCCCCCCCCCCAAAACACCGAAGATGCGATCTGGTCGCCCCCGTACCGACGACCCATATTTGGTCACCCCCTCTCCCCCTGCGCCAAAGGCCCAGATCTTGTTGCCACCCCCCAACGTTGACGAGCCCATTAGTGCCAACATCCAGATTTGGTCGGCGTTTGGGTGGGGGGGGGGGGGGGGAGGAACCTAGGTCGTCGGCGCGAGGGGTGGAGGCGACCGAGCTCATCGGCCAGGGGGGGCCGTCGACGTTCGGGGCTAGTCTAGGGGAGTTTTTTTATTTATTTATTATTTATATATTATTTTTTAATTTTTTAGTCTATACTAGTATGAAGTAAGGTGCATTACAATTAACATGCACAAACAACATGTCAGCCGTTTGATTACATCTAAATGGTTTAAAAAATGACTCTACCGATAAGGTATATTAAAGGAGCTTTACTGCAACCTTACCCTAAAAATTATGGATAAAATAGTAATTGCATTAATGATTCTTTTTCTTTATTTCCATTTTCATTGGTAATACCAAACAATGGAAAGTAATTTTAACTTCTTTCCTCCCTTTAATACCAAACAACATAAAGTAAAAAAAAAAAAACAAAGGCTTCGTTTGAATCACGTGTCTATTTCCAAAAAAGGAAAATTTTCTTATTTTAAATAAGAAAGTCATTTCAATTTGAGATAAGATGGTATTTAGATATGTTAAAAAATTTATTTTTGAAAACAAAAAGTTGTTTGGATTAAGAAAAAAATGGTGTTATGAATAATGAATTGTGAAAATATTTCAAAAATATTCATTTTCTTTTTCCAAAAGAGTACTGTACAGAGTAAATTTGAAATGAGATAATTTTTATTTTTTCAAAATGAGAGAATGATAACAAAAGTTGAGACAAACATTTTTTTGTAAAAATTTTCTAATTTCAAAAATTGAATAATCCATCCAAATAAAGGGAAAATCTTTTTTCTCCCTTTTATTTTCTCTCTCTTCTATTTTTCCTTTCCATCTTGTTTTCTTTCTTTCTTATCAAACACAGGCAAAGAGACAACCAATAATGAAAACCCCCGTATTATTGAAAATATCAGTATTATAATAACATCATGAAAATATCATTGAAGATATTGATATTCGTGCAATTATCAACATACAAGTTTGTTGATTTTTTCCCATTGTATGAACATGAATAGGGAACTGTATACTTTCCCAATTGTCTGCGTGACATAATTTTTCTCTGTCTCTTTTTGGTTTTTAAAAGAATCTTAGCATTTTTCTAAAAACACACGTCATTACAGCATAAAAGTCAATTATTTAAGTTAGAAAATTTTGAAGAAATATTTCACAAGAACTGAAGGGTGAGTTTGGATGTCAAACTCAAACTCATAGATTTAAACTCAATTTTTATCTTTTTCTAAAAAAGTTTTTTATTTTTTCTGAAAAAGTCAACAAAAATTACTATTGAAACTTAAAAATCTTAACTCAAACTCATACATCAAACATGCCCGAAACTTTTCCATATTTCCGTGTCACTGATATTTTTACGGAATTATTTCAAGATATCTAATGTTACGTCTTTACCCAAAAAAATATTTCTAAGGGCATTCACCAATATTAATCGATATTTTAACATAAAAGATTTTAAACCCTAAGACATTTCGGCACCTCTTCAATTTCTTTCTATAACCTACCTGAAATTTTCCTTAAATAATTGTTTTATCTTGCTAAGTACATGGACAAAATAGTAGCATGGCACTTGATATTGTCGAAATTGCCTTCCCGCCAACCGCAACACAAGTAGATTTTGCATAAAATTATGCTATGTCTTTATAAAATGATATTTTATTCGATATCACTGATATTTTTACCAATAATTCGTAAAAAATATTTACATTCAAAAAAATATTTCGGCATCTTCTCAATTTCTGAATTTTTAACGATATGTTTTACTATAAAGACAACAAAAAAATTAATAAAACTTTATAAAAATACAACAATTCTGAATGGCGCTGAATCACATCATATTACAGTATTTGTTTATTTGTTTCTATAACCTACCTAAATTTTTTCTAAAATAATTGTTTGTGCATGGACAAAACACGAAGCATAAGGCATGCGGATTGCCGAAACTGCCCTCCTACCAACCGCGGCTTTAGTGGACAAGGAAAGGCGATATAAGTAATTTAAACCCAACCGCGCTTTCAGATCTCAATTTGAATTCCCGCGCACTTGTGTTATCCCTCCAATAAAAAGCTCCGTGACCGTAGGTTGAGGTTAAAATCAGATTCTGACCAATAACAAAACACAAACCCAGATCCAAACGCAACTTTTTTTTTTTTTTTTTTTTTTTTTTTTTTGTAATTTTTTTCTCGAGGTTCGAGAACCCGCTAAAAAATCATCTTCTTCTTCCTCCGATTTCAGCGGACTCTGAGAGAAGAACCAGGTTGGTCTTTAGGTGAAGCTGTTTCGAGGAATGTCTTCGCTGGTTTCACGTGAACCCGATTCCAGATTAAGCTCTTACTGTCGCAAAGAGAAATCGCTTGGAGTCTTGTGTTCAAAGTACTCTCTTTTCCCATATTTTTCACATCTAATTTGATTTTGTTCAAGCTCAATTTGTTCCTTTTTTTTTTTTTTTCTCGATCTGAATTTGTTTTTTTTTACCCAAAAAAAAAAAAAAAAAAAACAGTTTCTTGAGGTTGTACAATCGAGAAGATGTCAGAACGATCGGACTTGATGATGCTGCTTCCCAATTAGGTCTTGATCCAATATCTATTTTATACAAAGATTTTTTAAAAAAAATTTATTTATCTAAATAATGTAGGAATTTTTCGTCATTGACAAAGCTATAGCTCAAGATTCATTTTTTTTTTCCCTGGTTGGCTTGATTTGAAACTCAATTTGATTCGCAGGAGTTGAGCGTCGGCGTATGTACGACGTTGTCAATATATTGGAGACAATCGGAGTGAGTTCTCAAATTCATTTTTTTTTTTCCTAAAGGATTTTAAGTTTCGAAGTTTAGTTTATAGTTTTTTTTCTTAGATAATTAAAAATTTCCTGAGTTGTTCGCGGGTTTTTGATGACTTTTAAGGTTGTAGCAAGAAAAGCCAAAAACCAGTATACATGGAAGGGTTTAGAGGAAATCCCCAAGGCTCTAGAGCAGCTGAAGGTAAGTGTAGATGTTATGTTAGTGTTTATTTGTTTGTTTTTTTTTGTTTTTCCTTCTTCTCCTCCTTTTATTGAATTTATTCTGGATTTGAGCCGTGACATTTTCTATTCTGCTTTTACAGGAAGAAGGTTTGAGAGAAAATTTCAATGCCACTATTTGCTGCTTTACGACTAGAGTATGTTACCGAAATCGAAACTATGTTATGTACCGTCCCTCTATTTCATTTGCATTGGACTGATACAAAATGAAATAAAGCGGGTTCTTGTTGAAAAATATTGATTTCCATTAATTGGGACCGAATGAACAAGTGTTAATGCAAACTGCTGGTCTAGTTTCCACTGTATCTGCAGCAACTAATTTCTCATTTAAAAAATACATTTTCATTTTCTTAATTTATTTTGACTAGGTTTCAAATGAGCCTGAATATAAACAGCTTTGGGCTCTGAATACTACAGGGGATGACTCTTCTTCTGCGTCGTCCAAAAACAGTAATCCTCATTTCCTTCCATGTTCTTTCGTTCGATATTGTGAATTGATTAACTTGGAAAAGATTGCTTGAAAAGAAAAGGGGAGGGGGGGGGGGGGGGGGGGGTGGTGGTGCAAAAATGAAACAAGTATCAGTTGGATTCAATTTTCATATTTGTGCTAAGAATCCTAGAAGTTTAATATGAATTATTTGGATATTCACTTGTTGCCACAGAAAACAAAAGAGACAAATCTCTAGCTCTTCTCACCCAGAACTTCATCAAGCTTTTTCTTTGTTCAGATGTAAGTTGTTTTATGGCACTTTTACAAATTGACTTCCATTTTTCTAGTAGCCCGCTGATACCTTCATTGCCTTATTCAGGTGGACTTGATCTTGCTTGAAAATGCTGCAAAGGCATTGCCAGGTGATGCAGATGATGCGACAGTTTTAAGAAGTAATTCACCTTCCATGATCGTTGTTTTGGAGAATCAGCAGCTAGAAATGACAATCAAACCTATAACTAATACTCTATTTGCTTGATATAATTTTTTGCAGCAAAGGTCAGACGACTGTATGATATTGCAAACGTTTTATCTTCAATGAATTTGATTGAGAAGGTAAAAGAATTTTCCAATAACACCTTCTTAGCACATGGAAGTAGGCTTAACTAGTAATAACTTTTACTTTTATTTTCTCACCACCCTCCTTGTTTAACTCTCAATGTTTTGCAGATCCGCCACCCCGACAGTGGGAAACCAGCGTATAGGTGGTTGGGCTGGAGAGGAAAGGCCAATGATAAAACTGGTGCTGCTTCAGATGTTAATGAGCCCAGAAAGAGGGGATTTGGAACTGACATTACAAACCACGGTAACAAGAGAAAAAGAGAAGTTACTGAAGTGGATTGCAAGTCGAGTCTGGAAAGAAGTGGGCAAATGCATGATAGGTTGATTGAACCGGAGCACGAAAGTGACAGTGAAGAAGTGAAGGAATACTCAAAACATCTCTCAAAGGGTATTGAATTTGGCCCTTTTGCACCTATTAGTGTGGCTAAGGTAGAAGATGCTGCAAATAAAAGAGCAAGACAGGTTGGAGACTGGGAAACTTTGGCTTCTACTTATCGTCCTCAGTATCGCAACCAAGGTAAATTGTGAACTGTAATGCATATGTCTAGACAGTCTTGCTTTTATGGCCGTGCATAAGAAATTCATCGATGGTACAAAAACTTCAATCATTGTAACAACCTTGACATTCTGCTTTCCTTTCAATTAGAAATTTCCTTCCCCACAATTCTTTCCCCAAAATACGGAATCCTTTTATCCTCCTGTAATCCGACATCTTAAACAATTTCTCCCGCTAAAAGCAATTCTCCAACGTAATGCTCTACTGTGTACGCATCGTGGTATTAGCTATAGAAGTTGCAGTTTCTCTGATCTCTGATCCCACTTGTCCAACAGCTTTAAAAATACCACCACGTATAGAGATAAGCGTCTCTTTGCTGATTAGTGATCACATTTTGACTGATTTTTCATGCTTTCAAGAGTTTACATGGAGCTTTTATCTTGAACAAAAATTTAGGTACTGAATTATAAAGACGGGTTTTGTTGGTGATCTCGCAGCTCTATGTGACCTGTTTGCTCATTACATGGAAGCTTGGAAGACATGGTTCGTTGATGCTGTCGGGAAGCAACAAATGCAACAAATTTTCTGACAACTGACAAGATTATGATAAAGCTAAACCCTCATTTATGATGATCAACTGCACAGTTGACAGTAGATTACTCTTTTTTTCTTCTACATTTTCTCTTCATGACATAGCACACTGGTGTTCCCTGGATACCATTTATGGCTAAGATAGTGGGATGCCATTCATACCCTAGAAGCCTCTCTGTCTCTCTCTCTCCTTTTTTATTTTTATTTTTATTTTTATAGAAGAACACAATTTCAATGCGAGTTCCTTGTAAGTGACCGATAGGGGGATTAATTTATTTAGCCAGATAATCTGTCAGCTTACATAGCTTTGTTTGTATGATAAGATTCTTCAGTTTTTATTTTTATTTTTTTGGCTGATATCTTTTCTTAATAATTTTGTTTGGGCCAAAATAAAGAAGGGTGTCTTTTCTTTAGTAATTGATAAGTCTTGTCAAATTCCTGCTTATCAAATTTTTTTTTTAAAACTTTGTATGATAAGCTATTTTTTTATAAATAAATGACAATTTATTGTCACATGAATGGATAAATATAAAAAAAAAAGGTTAAAAAAAAGAAGGTTAAAATTAGAGTTAGATTCTAGCATTTTTCTTTTAAGCCAACCACTTTAGGATGTGGCATTTTATCTAAAATTTGGTGCACCCAAAATGTCACTCTCTTTACAATGCAAATGGCTAATTTGTTGATCCTAATTCACTACTGGACCTGCTTTATCTATCTGTATTTATATTTATACTTGCTATATTAATAATAAAGCCAATTCAATTAAATTTTTTTCTAAACCATTTTCTCTTTTTAACACTTGTCACCATTTTAAAAATCAATCCAACTAATTTTTTTTTTTAACTCCTATCTCTTTTTAATACTTGTCATCACCTTAAAAAAAATTAGTTTGTTTTAAACTAATTCAAGTAAAAACTTTTTTAACCTATTTCTTTTTTGATAACATATTTTCTCATCATTACCTAGACATTGAAAGTGAACCAAAATAAAGTAACCAAGAGAAAAAAGAAATAACCAATCCAAAAACAAAATAGAACCAAATGACTAAAAAAGTGATATGTGGTAATGGAGATGAAAATTTAATTAGATATATATATATATAATAATATAGTACCTCATAATTATTTTTTCATTTGATTTATCAATTTATTTTTTTATAAAATGTGCATGGCTAGTGCTGCTCCGTGCTACCACTAGTTTTAACTTTAAAAAAATAAAGAAAAAAGGATAGGATCTTTTTCTTTGCAGGAAAAAAAAAAAAAAAAAACAAAAACAAAACTAAAAGGTCTTTTGGCCATAATTTTAAGAAAAATTTGTCAAAAAAATAATAATAATAAGCTAACAAAAATTTGGACAAATCATGCAGCAGAGCCCCACCTAAGAATGCTCCGGTCTTTAATCACCGCAGCTGTACCATCTTAGACGACTTCCACAAAATGAAGACTCCAAAGCTCACAAAATCCCAATGGCGAATCCGTAATTTCGTTGCGGAACCAGGGGCAGTACGGTGATTACACCCTCGAGTTACAGAAGCAAACAGAATTTGGTGGGCTCCGAGGGTGAGGGTAAGAAATAGATTCGCAGAAGCCGTGGGAACGAACGAGCCGTTCAGTAGTGGCGCAATCTCAAACACACAAAAAACTAGAGAGAGAAACAAAGCGAGGAGAGAGAGAGAAAGAGAGCTCAGCTTTGTTTCTTCTTCTTCCATGGCGGCCACAGCTCGAGCTTTCGTTCTCTCTCGCTTCACCGACCTATCTCTCCGGCCTCGCCAACCTCCCCAACCACCTCCACCACCAACTCCACCACCGTCGTCGCTTTCACGGCATCGCCTCGCGAGGCCTGCGTTTCCACCGTCCTTGCACCGTCATCGTTTGGTGAAGCCTAAGGTTTGTTGCCTTATCTCCGGCGTCGACGGCGGCGGAGTCTCCGACGAGTTCGTTTCCACGAGGAGGTCTAGCTTTGACCGCGGCTTCTCCGTGATTGCAAACATGCTCAAGCGGATAGAGCCCTTGGACACGACGGTTATCTCCAAGGGCGTTTCGGATTCCGCCAGGGACTCTATGAAGCAGACGATCTCGACTATGCTTGGTTTGCTCCCGTCGGATCAGTTCTCCGTCACCGTTAACGTATGCAAAGGCCCTCTCGATCGCCTCCTCGTGTCTTCCATAATCACTGGGTAACGATTTCAGCTCTCGAATTTCGATTTCCAACTATTGATCTGGAAATTTGAAAGAAGAAATGAATTTTGAAATCATGATTCAAATTGTGTGTGGATTAGCTGTGATTTGATTGTATTCGTTCTGGAATTAGGTATACACTGTGGAACGCGGAGTATCGGATATCTTTGATGAGGAATTTCGACATTCCGATGGAGAATTCGGAGAAGTTGAATCGGTCGAAGCAGCAGGGTGTTTCCGAAGGGCAGGAGATTCAGGATAAGGACAGTGAAAGTGGTTTTGGGACGAGTATGGAAGAGTTGGAGACGACAAGTCCTCAGGTTTTCGGGAATTTATCTCCTGAAGCTTTGAACTATATTCAACGGTTGCAATCGGAGTTATCCAATGCCAAGGAGGTAAGTAGTCCGAAAGTTCTGTAATTTCTTCATTTTGTTCGTTGAATAAACTACTTAACTATAGAAACAAGGATTGAATTTCGGAATTTAAGCAAGGAAATTGTCTAGTATAATTTAAAGAGTTCATGTATTTTGCTTGAGGCATGCCTTGGAATCTTGGATAAAGGTGGATAATTTCTAAGTCATATAAGATTTAATGATATGACCCTATGTAATAGGGTTTGTTCAGAAATGAGCTGAGGATAAATGTCAGAAGTGTATTCATCTACCTTAAAATGGGTAGTTTTCAGATTTCGAGGCTTTCAGCTTATTAAGTAAATGGAAGCAACTTGAGTTTATGACAATGTTTTATGCTTTGATTTGAGATGCATAATTTCTCCTATTTGACTAGCTTACGAATGTGTTATTGATGCAAGCAAACGGCTGAATTACCATGTGTTCGCTTGTTTATAAATATTTGATCTTTTGAAAGTAGTTTCCTTAACTATTTTTTTGTTAGCTCTTCACGGTAATCCTCCAATTTCTAGAAGTTGATGTGATGGTTTAATGCGTGCTTATGTAATCATGGAACAATTTTAGGTGTCAAAATTTTTCTTTTTTCAGTTAACAACTTGTGTCGAGCAGTTTTGAAGAGAAATCCTTTGCAATGGCTTCTTGATTTCTTTTCTTTGCCACCTGTGGCAGCAATGGTTTCTCATCTTGCCCTCTCAATTGGTTAGTTTTGGCAAGATGAGTTGGTAGGTTAGCCTTTTTGTTTGGTGGTGCTAACTGTTAACTGACTTTAATGTGCTTCCAACACAACTTGCTGTCTTCATTATATGCATTCTCTTGTATTTAGATTCCAAGCTCCTTGGTATGCCTACTGAAACTAACGGGTGTCCTATTTGTTTTTCAGGAACTGAATGCTCGAAAGCAGGAAAATTTACAGATAGAATATAGCAGAGAACATAGGAATGATCTGTTGGATTATCTACGGTCCTTGGATTCTAATATGGTAATAGCATCAAACGTACTCTTAGTATTTTGTTTCAGAAGTTGAATGTTAATACTTTAAACCTCGAATTCAGTAGTTCGTCTCCCCTCTATCTGGCTTTTCCCCAGTGCTATATTTGAGTTATATTGATACGAGGGTACTTGATTTGATTGGACAGGTGACAGAATTGTCCAAACCATCGTCGTTAGAGGTAGAGGAAATAATTCACCGGCTTGTTCAAAACATATCACAGAGATTCTTTAAAGATGACGGTGATTCAAACTTTATGGGAGAGTCGGTCACAGGGAACAGAGAAAACCTCCCTGATGGCGATGATGAATCTTGCAACACCATAGACACCTCACGCGACTACCTAGCGAAGCTTCTGTTCTGGTTAGAGTTCTGTCACTCTCATTCATAAATGCCTTCGCTTCTCTTGCCTTTTCTCTTTCTCTCTCATTTCTAAATATAGTTATGTTGAACAAGTTGCGTGTAACATGTTGTTATGCATTAACAAAACTTTTGCACATGGTTCACATTCACACACATGTAGTCACTTCCTTAATCGTTGTAACCAGCGGATTTGGGCAACTAAGTCTCCGTTTTCCTGTTTGCAGGTGTATGCTATTGGGTCACCATTTAAGAGGCTTGGAAAACAGATTACACTTGAGTTGCGTTGTTGGATTGTTGTAAATGAGAGGAAAGAGGGAAACCTGTATATTCTACTACCACCTTCTCGCTTTTTTTGTTCTTCTTTTTTGTTTCCATGCCGATGTCTATTTATGTTGCTATATATATTTCTTTTTCATCTAGAGCTAATCTAGAGCTAAACCCTTCGAGTTTGTCCTAATAAGATTTTGCCAAGCATACCGAAAGCTAAAATCTTGTGGCTGTTGTAGATAATAGTTTTATAGTTCCATATTTAAATTCTGCTGTAGCAGATTTTGATCTTAAAACAAGAGAAACCTTTGCGTTTAGACATATCAAAGAATTTGAAGTACAATCTTTTTTTTTTTCCTTCGTTCCATTGAGCAAATAGAAACAATTCTGCGAAAATGTCCGAATCCATATTTAGAAAAAACACCAATAAAATCATCATTTTAATTCGAAAAGTGATAGTAGATAAAATAGTTTAGCCTAAATTACCCGTCTTAATGTTCTATTAGTTGTCTTAATTTACTCATCTCATTATCTCATGGTAAAGAATATTGTCAAAGATAAACTAAAGATAGTTTTTTTTTATTATTATTATTCGATGTAACTATTATTCTAGTCCATTTCTGTAACAGGTCAATCGTAACAATAGTAACTGCTGTGTTAATTCTAATGTGCGTTCAACTAAACATTAAAATTGGAATAAACGTCGAATGTTCTTTATTTTTGTTCACATTAATTTCTATTTTATCTCAAACGAAACGTCACTTTAATGTTGGGAAAATACGTGTGGTAGTTAGCTCAAGAAGAGTTTAAGTCGTATCTCCAAATTTTGGGCGTAAACTTTGAAAAACAGATGAAAACAAACTTCTTGCCAGGTGACTTACATAACTTGTAACGATTTCATTAATGATCTTCTTTTTCTTAATTTAGAGTTGTGTATTTGCACAAAAATTAATAAACTGTATTTGGGCAAAATATTCCGTCTTAAATTATTAAAAAAAAAAAGAAACATAAACAAACAAGAGAATAAATTTGCAATGCTGTAGTGAGTATTGTTTATGATGTCCAAAACCGTGCGCCAACGTTGGCTGTTCTCAATTGAAAAATGAAAACCATGAATGAAAAAGAATCAATTCAATATATCAAAAAATAATAAATAATACACTGTATAGTGATCTCTCGATATGTACAAATCTCTACAATAAAAAAAATAAAAAAATAAAAAAAAAGAATCGGACTTTGATTTTTGATCATTGTTGTTGTAGAGTTGGGGGGTGAAACTGGGCATGGGGCTTGTAAAGATCATAAGGCGCCCACAGAAGATCAACAGGGCAAGGCACATAGGAGTCAAGCCTCACCCATGGCTTCCCTTTCCCACTCCAATGCAACAAGCTCACCGGCCCCGGATGCAAACTTCTGCAGCTATTGACCACATTGTCACCACCAAGACCGTGCTGGTTCCACCGATGCTCGATGGCCTCCACACGGCCTCCGAACACCAACAAAAACGGCGGAAGAGATCCCAGCTCGTAAATCCTCCTCTCCTTCTGCACTCTCATCCATCTCTCTATCTCTTTCGTATAACCCCCCTCTCTCCACCTCTCCAAATCCATCACCATCACCCCTGTATTGAAGTAGCATGCCTTGTTATCGCTCTTCTCCGATTCGAAAACCTTGCGAAGCTCGCTGTCCGACCAAAATTCATCGGTGAAGTACTTGGTAATATCAGCATGACAATACTCTGGAGCTGCAATCACTCTTTTCCCGCTTAGTGAAACCCTCCACAGCTTCTGTATGTCGTCGACTAATATGGTATCTGAGTCCAAATAAATCACTCGTTTTACGCAGGGCTCGAGCAAATCGGCTAAGTAACTTCTCGCGTAGTTTAAAGGGTTTTCGAGAGCTTGACGAATGGAAGATGATATCAGATTTCTGACTATGCTTTCCTTGAAGACATATACTTTGAAATGCAATGAAGGGAAGGTCGATTCGAGAGTGTGAGTGAGGCCGCTTTCTGCGTCAAATGTCGAATCGGAATCGGAGGCGATGAGGTGGAAGAAGAGATTTTCCGGGCAAGAAGTGTGTCGGAGAATTGAGTGGATTGAAGCTACGGAGCCTCTTAAGTACTCTGAATCAATAGTCATGGCGATGTGAACGGCTGAAGGGTTACAAGCCAACGACACGTCGTTTTTGCCCAAAACTGGACAGTGAAATGCGTTCCTGTATTCTGGGGCCTCAGAAAATTGCATGGAAATCTCGAGAATATCATCGGCTCTTTCATATCCTCTGTGAGTGACTTTGTATGGAAACGACCGGGCTTCATTGGTAGGAAAGAGGAGAAGCAGATCGGAAACTAGGAAGAGCACCGCCAAGAGTGATATTCTCGGAATCATCACGAACATTCTCGTACCGGTTCTTTTTCTTGTGAGAGATAAATTTTGTTGAGAAGAAAGAGAGGTAGATTTTCAGAAAAGTGAAACGCAAAGAAAAGAAGTTTTGAGGCGTATTTGTATGGGAAAGAGCGAGGACACAATGTTGAAGGGGTCGGAAAGTAAGACCAGAGAGAACGCGAACGCGAACGCGTCTTGGCTTGTTTGTGTGGGTGTCTGACAGAGACGACGCGTTTTCCATTCCTTATGTTATGGCAGCTTCGCAGGTTTGAATGTCGGTCTTCTCGAACTTTCCCAATGCCTTCGTCAATACAATATATTTTTTTATCATGACTTCTTTGCACCATTACCCCTCAACGTTTCGTGATTGGCAAATTAACCCATGAATTAAAAATCTTAAAAATCAACCTTTCTAAATTCAAAATCTGTTATCTCAGTGGTCATTTTGATAATTCCATCAATATTTTTTTGACATGAATTGACATATGCATGACACATGGACAATGAATGACGGGTAAAAATTGTCAAAATCCATGCGAATAAAATGTCAAAAACTATCTATAATATAAGAGGAGAAATGTTTTCTGATCTGAATCATAAATTTCACGATAGACGTGTGAGTCTAGTGGCTCACATTAGACATGAATTTTTTTTTTTCTTCACAAAGTAAATGCAGTAGTTAGAAAAGTTAAGTAATGCATCTCCATGATCAAAAGCTCATAGTTTAAGGACTCAATTGTCAAGATTTTCAATTTAGAGATTAATTTATTGAACCTAAAAAGTTTAGGGGTATCCGGGCAAATGAGTCTATATTTTAATATTTTGTTTTGGTTGTTAGGAATATTTTAATGATTTGATTACTATTAAGTGAGGCTATTAAGTATGGTAAAAGCTTCTAGGGACTAGGGTGAACGATTCAATTACGTTCATGCTTTCGTTTGAAAACGTGCGAACACGTCCTTTGAATTCAAATAAAATAATGCAATATTGCCTGTCGTCATGTGACCACATGCTATGTACATATATTACATAAGCAAAATGTTTTAAAAAGTTATTTTTATTTAAAACAAAACAAGGTTTGGATACTTTTTGTTTGCCCTTTATTTTTTGCGTCTTAAGACTCTCTATCTAAGTCAAAAAGAGAGATTGGGAATGTGATCGTCTACTCCATTAGGTCCATTGTCCCTGTCCACCATGCAAAATAGTATTTTGATAGTCATCTTAACTAGGCGACAATTTGGGGAAATAAGAAAGTATTTTTAAGCATTCCACTTTTTATATAGAAAATAATGGTCTAACGTACATAGTTTCTTACTTTCTATTAGGGAAAGGACGTTGCATTTCTAAGACTTTACCAAGTCACGTGGACTACTGTTCTTCACCCCAGTTTGTTTGTTTGCTTGCTTGCTTACTTTCTGATTCTTTTTTTTTTTTTTTTTTATTTAATTCTTGATAAATCCTTTTATAACTTTGCTTTGAAGAAAATAACTTGGTAATAAGTGAATTTACAGCCAAAATCATTCTGTAAAAACAATTTATTATCTGTCCCTTAGCAGAAAATGATGAAATATTTTTTGGTGGAAAATATGAAAGGAAGTAGAATTTGTAATATAAGTTCCCGCTTACCTATTCACATAACTGCACTTAGAGCATCTCTAATGGAGTGCTAAATTGATATATTAATGATAAATTTTGGTATTTTTTTTTATAATCCATTATATAAATTTTACAAAAAATACCAAATTTTTTTTATCAACAAGGAATAGAAATGGGTTTTAAGGGTAGAGATGTTCATGGTATTTTATAAAATAAAATTTTACAAATGTTAATGGTAAAATTATAAATTGATATGTCGAACCCAAGCATTCAACAAAGAGAACGAGCCTTAACCAATCCACCTAAGAGACGTTAGCGTAAAAATTTTGGTATTTAGGCAAAAGAAGTGTTACCTAATAAAGTATTATTTTCGATATCAAATTTGACATATGCTAAACTTGGTGGTAAACTTCTCACCAAGTATAGCTAATGTTAAATTTTGTAACTGGTTTCTATTGGTTGGCATCTCAACTTTTCTTTTTCCTTTATTTCCTTACAATTTTATCATTTTCAAATTATTGAAATACTAAAACTTTACTTTACGAATTTCAAAGCTTAATGATGATGACAAAAGGTAAATAAAATATTAGAAAAAATATTATACATTAAAGAATAAATCTCTAATATGCTTATTTTCACATATAATAAATATAGCAATTGACATGAAAGTATATATTATATATTGGAGATGGTTCAATTTCCTATCCAACGTATTCAAACCCACATTACTTCACTAATAACTTCCTCTATGAGAATGTAAGTTCAACGATATAAGAGATAAATTTCCCATACATAGCATCTCTTAGAGCTGGCACTCATAGATTGAGCTACTCTAAAATTCGTAGCCCCTCCATCGGAGCAATTATCGTTGTTTACACGATCATACAGCTTCCGGTAGATGGGACGTCGTGCGCCTGCCTCAAGAATTCGTTTATGGCAGAAAAGGCAAAGCCAAAATCCACACAAACATGAGAGAAAACTCGAGCATGTGATGTCTAAATCGTTGCAGCATATAGGACATGACGAAGTCTGGGGCTCGAAGTTCGGCCAAGACCATTTCATGGCTCCGTGGCCACTCTGCCGCTCTGTATTTAAAAATGTGATCTAGTAACCTTTACCTTGTTTCTAATATCGGTGTTTGACAAGTTAGAACAAAGATTCTTGTTAGGCAGTTTAGAACCGGTGGATTCAATTCACATATCATGTTTAAAAGAGAATTAAAGAAAGTGTTATGTTGATGGTCATTTGCATTTAGAGCATCTGCAACAGCCTCCCAGTCCTCTAGGCACCCATTGTCTAATTCTTCATCGTTGAAACTTTCGGAGCAAAAATGGTTGCTACCACTACCACAGCTGCTGCCGCCCACGCTGAGCTTCTTCATAGAATCACTAAGATCGAAGATGAATCCTGTACCACTACTCGACATATACTCCAAATTGTTGGGATCAATTCTCCTACCCGCATTTTCTCCTCTTGGCCTCTTTTCGAAATTGTCCAAGGATATGTTCTGTTCATTGGTTGTTTGTATGGATAGAAGGGCTTATCCCTCCTCATTGAGTCTGCCTTACACCACTTAAGCTTGACTACATCAAAACCACAAAACAATCATCGATCAATATATCTAAGAAAATGAATGTAACATTTTTTGTGCTTCTCAAAGTTGGGTAGACTCTTTAGCTTCGATGTAGAATGAAGTTGGGGTGGACAAGAGTGGAGGCGGACCAAAGGTTAAACAAGAGTTGGAGCTGATTTCGATGTAGAAGCTAAAGAAACTGCATTATGTTTGCACTAAGAGCAACAAAGTTACAAATTAAGTACCAAAAATATGTTTTGCGAAAAAAAGTACATAAATAAATGTGAGGGAGGGTTATAACTTTTCGGTTAAACTATTGAACAAAGGATGTGCAAGCTTCCCTAACATTAGGGATCAGGTAAAGGGTATCAAAACGACAACCAAAATGACATTGGAAAAATCTCCTTTAATTCAGTCAATACAAAATTGGATCGTTCTAGAATCATTTTGCAATTTTTTATTTTAAGAAAAATCATATAAATATATTACTTGTAATTAAAGGCAAAAGGCCTTTTATGATTATTTAACAAAATTCCTCCAATCTTTGACCGTACAAGAAGATTGGTATTTTACTGTCAAATTATGGTTATTTCCAGAATAATGGTACTGCATATAATTACGGCAGGACACCTACTTTTTCAGCTCAAATGTTGTACTCATTCAGATAATGAAATTATTCGTGAGGCTGATAAATAGAGTCCCGAACTAGCTACAGCTTATGAAGTATGGAAGGAAAATCATATGGTTTATTTCTTAATCTTTCTGACTAGCTCCTACAGAACCAAGGTCGAAAAGATCAAGAAAAATCAGTCATTGAGTGATTTCATGGACGGCTGGATCAGCTTACCAGCCCAGCACGCATGGGCTTTATTTATTTCCGGACCATTAGAAGGCCCACTACTTCCTGGCCCAGGTAGGTAGAGATTACGGCCCAGAATACCTACAAGTACGGTCTGTAGACCAGAAACACTACACGGGAAATTCGTTATCACATGAATAATACAATAACTGCTACCAAATTTTTAATACTAAGCCACGTGTCACAGCCAGATGAAGGCTAGGCGGGTAGAAAGATAAAAATTAGAGATGAAAATGAAAATAAATACCTTTTTCTACAAAAATATCATACAGATTACAGATCCTTCTTATATATACAAAAACAATAGCTTATATAAGGCCATCCATGTGGAAGCAAACCCCTTGGGTTGGGTATTTTTTCATGAAACAAGAAAGTGGCTTCTGAATATGTAAAAAAAGAAAAAGGCATGAGTTGTGTCTGACTGTCATCTCCATATACTTTAAAAAAAAAAAAAAAAAAAAAAAAAACACTAAATAAAAATGCGAGAGAACAGTGACACAAATTTTGCTCCGTGATTTACTTACGGTGATGCAATCTCCGTGTCTGTCTCGTCTGTCTACATGTCTTAGGAAACTGAGGTGTGGCCTCGGAAATAGGCACGTGAAGTTACTGAGAGTGCGACATGAACTTGCGAAATCTTTGTACTCTTTGTTCATCATATGAAGATCTATCCCCCAATGATTTCGACCTCTTCCTCGACCGGAAGAAGAAATCTTCCGTGTCCATAATGTAGGACATCTGTCACATGATAATTATACCCGTGATCAATTTGAAGTAAAACATGTTCATGCATGATTTATGATGCAGACTCTTCTTACGATCACAATGCTAATCTTTTCAAAGTTAACAATGGAGTTTTACCCGTTGTAGCAAATAAATGAAAGACAATTGAATTGCTCAAGGGGAAGAACATATTTTCTACCTACATTTTGGGGCCTCTTCGGCAAAGGAATTATATCCTTCATTTGTTGTTCTAAGCTAGAAATATTTGTGTCTCGTTCATTCCTTTTTGCGTTTCTTATTAAATATTTTTTTTTAAATAATTAAATATAGAGAGGGAAAAAAAAAAAAAAAAAACCCCCACCTACCTTGGATGAACTGCAAGTAATCTTACACTCTAAACCATTGACTAACTGGACGCCTTCCATGGCAGCAGAGATTGCTGAAGATTCATCTAAAGATGCAAATCTGCGCTTGTTTCTGCAGACGAGCAAAAAGTACCCAAAAATTAGCAATAGTTCACAAAATCTTTTTACCTTGTAGCACTCTGAAAAAATGGAAAGTAAAATACGTCACTGTTAAATACATTGCATTTTTTTTTTTTGGGTTTCCAAAAACACGGTGATGTAAATCTAAAGGTGCATCCAAAACTAACTGCATTCCGCCGGTAAGATGGTAAAAATTCAACCAAATATCTAAGGCACACAAATTAATCACATAAAAAAGATTTCTTTAGAGATTTATTTTTCCACATTCTGCATGGGAGGCGCACAAATCAGTCAGATAAAAAAGATTTTCCATGGGGAATATCAAATTTTATTTCATTTTATATTTTTGCTAAATTAGGGAATAGCAATTTTAAAACGAGTAAAAGTGGAATAATTCAAATGCATGTGATTAAGAACCCAACTGGGGGAGAAAAAAGAGGTCCTTATACCACAAAATTAAGATAACCCGGACCTGCAAAGGAGCCCTTTAGATAAAACAATACAGGTATCAATGTTATACTTACCCTGAAACATAAAGTAATTACCTCTTTAGGGCAATTCCATGTGGCTCCTTTTTTCCAGGGATGACTGATAGAAGATCATTTTTTAGATAATCAGAAAAATTGGGATCCATCGAAACTGCAAAGGCCTCGGGTTTTTCACTCACATTGTGCATCAGCTGGATGGATAACCGAGAGGGGGCAGAAGTCTAAAAAGTGAAGGTAAAATGAAAATCATAAAACCAGGCACAAAGTCAAAAATTATGACCAGTGAAAACTACCTACAAGGGAGGGAATGAGGAGGACAGTTTCTCAAAGAGAGCAAAAACGAGAAGAAAAAAAAGTTCATAGAACTCACATATTCCAATCTATAAATATTCTCCTCGTGCAGAACGACTCGTGCGTTTTCATAATATACTGTATCTCCCATTCCAGGTTTCCGGGATTTTTCACTCTCATATAATTGAAGAAGCTTATTGTCCATCTCATCAGTTGCCACTGTTTGAAGCTGTAGCAAAGAACCATGATTAACACAGTATTTTGGGAAAAGAAAGTTTAAAGAGAACTTAAAAGTTTCAATCATTCATTTATTTATTTTATAAACAAGAGAGAACCTAAGTTTAGCATACCTGTTTGACTAACTTATATATCAATTTGTCCAATGTAAACAACACATATGATTGGTTTCCTAGGATAGCTCGACATTCATCCTCAAACTTCGCATTGTCGGAAGATCCATCAAGCAAATTGTAGAGCGCAGTCATAAATCTGCATAAGTATGAATGATAAATCTAAATTAGCTTGTATCAATCAGTTATAATATATGGAATAAAAAAGATCAGAGCAATAGTGAAATACCTGCCATAAGGATCGAGAGAACTAGTGTCCTTTAGAGTTCTGCATTGCATTTCTCCACTACCTGTCGAATTCACTTTTGCTGACAGAAACCTTTCATATAGAATCTGGAAAATTCAAAAGTTATATCTTCAGCCCAGGAATAAGTGATCATATGTAAAACAAACATAAGAAAAGGGGAATATGTTTTGTTTACTTGGTGGAGCCTAAAAAGCACGTAGAAATCATCATTTCCATAGAAGACCCGAGATCCTTTGCTTTGCTCAACTAAAGTAGCTGGCACATGTTTTGCCAGAGGCTTCACGGAAGAAAGAAAACGTTCTGGTAATGGCACTAAGTGTGTGTCACTTGTCCCCTCAGCCTCTCCTTCGCTCTCAGCCTTACCGTCAACCTCATCATGATCAACGTCCTCCTCTCCATGTCCTTCCCTGGAGCACTCATCACCTGCAGACTCGCTGCCTGAGACATCCTCACCAGGCTCAGAAACATTTTCACTGTTTTCATCATCAGCATCTGCATCATTTTCTACTCCAGCTTGTTGACCACACAACCCTTCTCCACTTCCAGATTGATACTGCCTACTTTCAACATCATGTTTTTCCTTCACCATACCTTGCATCTCAGCATCTCCAGAAACAACAAAGCTATCCTCCTCAAAGTCACGAGTCGGTGACAACTCACCCTCTTCCTTTTCTACTTTGGAGGCCTCCGCAGATTCTTCATGAGAACTGCTTTGTTTAGTACCTTCTCTAAAGACCCCATTTGTCAAAGGAGCAGGTTTTGCAATATCACCGTCCTGAAGTATGCAAAAAAACATATAAAACAAGTTAACAAAACATCATCTCCTGCATAACCCACTTAAGGGGGAAGGGGGAAAAAAAATAATTCGTGGATCAATTTGTGATATCTACTCTATCAAACGCAGCAAAAAGCATAATGTTTGCAATATTCCAAACTCATACCTCTGCCAAAGGTACGGCACTAACATTGTCATCAATTCTGGATAGAGTTACTCCACAACCTTGAAATGACAAATGCACAAAACAAAGGAAATATTCTCATCAAGAATCAGAAATAAAAACGGAGGAGAAAATTTTTATGCAATGAATTTGTTGAGAGAGAGAGAGAGAGAACCTGACGCTGCTCCCTGGCTGGTTCTGTCATGACCATTTTCAGCTCCATTTGCTGATAATGCATTCAAATTGGCAACTCGGTCAATGGAGGTGACATGTTTATTGGACCCACAAGTTTTATCAGTCACATCCACATTTTTATGGTCTTTATGAAGTTGATGAGTATCACCGATTGGTTCATCTCTGCATACACGACCCAGATCAACAGAACCATCTTCTTTAGTTGAGGTATCAACAGTTGCTAAACCAGTCCTACAAATACTCAGTGACTCTGGTAAACTACTGCCGTCTTCACAACCCACGAATTTTTGTTTTACGAAACTAATGACAGTAGCATCACCGCTGGGACTTTCATCACTTTCTCCTATGCTTGACGCACTACAATTTGCAGTACCATTCCTAACTTCTTGGACATCTTCAGTAACCTTTAAACACTGCGGTTGAGAAGGAACACCCAAAAACGGTTCGAAGAAGGTAGTGTAGAGTTTCATGACTTTATTTAACTGTTCTTTTGTTGAGCATATTTCTTCACATGAATATTCGACAAGTTTGCACAAGTCTTCATGAATGCTGAGATCTAAGTATTCGTACTCCAGATGTGGTCCGATAAATTGTTTGTTTCCAGCAACAACTGTGAGAAGAAAATCATCCTCTTTCTGTTTTTGCTCTTTTATTTCCTTGATCTCACCCACCAAAGCTGCAAATTTAAATCAAGCGAGTTAATGGGATACAGATAATAGCAACTACCTTTATTTTAAAACTAACCACACCATCAGAAAACAGAGTTTAACTTACATTTACCGCTCAAGTTCTTTGAATCTTGTTGCTTGAAATAGAAGCTCCGTTGATCAAGTGATTTATAGTGGTTTTTTGCATATATTTCAGCCCAAACCTTGTTAAAGTCTGAACGACACTTTGTCCATTCCTCTTGCTTCTGCTTCAGGCGAGTCAATATGACAGGCAATGCCAGAGAAGGATTTTTACGTAATATGTCCATCACATCAAGACCATGGTCACCATATAAACGTTCAATGCACCTTAAATTCAAAGCTGCAAAGATAGAAAGTTGAGAGGTCAGAGAACAGGCCACTAAAAACCTTAAATAACACAGACCAACTTTAGGAAATATTCTTGCTTCTTGGTCAGCTTAAAGAAACAAACCAGTAAAGTGGTCTTCAATACGAATTGGATTGTCCAAATTGGCTACATTTATGCTGTTCAACAATTCTTCCGCTCGCTTAGCAGTGGAGGTCACAGACTCTAACAACATGTCCAGTTCAAACCTAAAATGCAATGTTGTCAGAGAAGCAACAAAGAAAACTGTAAAGTTTTTTCCTGTTGTATAGCTCAGAAGTTCAATAGGAGTAAAAGGAACAAATAGAACAAAAAATTTATGACTGTAAGCAATTCATAATGCATTATCAAGGAAAATATCAGATAAGAGAAGAACTATGTTGGACGCTAGTAGTTCCTTGAGGAACTTAGATTAATCTTACCACCAAAGCATACACAAAACACTGTCATTTATCAGCAGAAGATAATTACCAAAGAAATACACCGTTGTAAATACCATGTCATTGAGGAAAGCGGCAAAACTACTTGCAGACTTTTACCTATCATCTTCACATCTGAACAAACTTTCTTCATACTGATTTCTGCGCATATGTTTAAAGGAATAGTCCTCACTTCCTGAAGTCACAGATACCCAATAGTCATTCAAAATTTCAATGCCGGCCTCTTGTCTATGGCTTACTGTAGGTATTGGGTACTGAAAAGTGACAAGAACCAGCAGCAAGTTAGCCTTCATTATAAAAACTAGATCCACAGACTACAGCATATAAAGAATTGCATATAACACAATTCATCGAAAAACATAACAAAAACAAATATAAAAACCGTTTGCAACCAGAGAGGTGAAACATCATTCATCAAAAAAAAAAAAAAAAAAATGCATACATCATCTGGCAGGAGGCGATAACTTGGAGTACACCGTTTGCAACCAGAAAGGTCAAGCTCCTGAATGGATTTTCCCATATACTTCTCCCTGCATCTTTCCTTTCTTTGCTTCCCTCCACATCATGCTTTTGCTCTTTATCTTTATCCTCTATCTTCACCGGTCTTGTGAGTGAGTGTCACTTGATATTGATTCTGCATCAGGAAATTAATGCCATTTGAGTTCACCAAATTTAAAAAAAAAAATAGAATAACATGTCCGGAGGAATCATATGGCAGGCTAAAACACATCAGCGCAGAAAATGAATTGTTCCTCCACTTACATATAAGATAGAAGAGATTTTATGGGGGAAAAAAAAAAACCAAAACAACAACAACAACAATAACAAGGAACATAAATAGATAAACGTACTTTTACTCATAACACCCGCAAGAAATCCATCTGCAAAATAGACTCAGTAAGAAAAATCCTAATAAATGTGGAACCAAGGGAAGAAAAATTGCTACTAATGTTATGAATTTACCAATATTCTCACAGCGTTCTAAGAAATCGGTAAACTCTTCCATAAGGTCAGGAAACTTTCCCAATAAATCTTTCACCTGAAGCAGCAGAGTGGAAGACCCCAAAAAATGTAAATATTCAAACTGGGTCCTGGAAAATGCAATAAACTAAAAAAAAATCTATCTTTTTTCTCAATAAGTGAATCCATGGAGTTTCATATTTGCTAATTTAAAAGACGTTTCATTTTATTTTTTTTCCCTTTGTTTAACAATAGTAGATGGATGTGAAGGAAGATGATGGCCGATCTACAAGTTAGGAATTAGAAAAATTGCCAGAAATGGTGGAACACGTACCAATTTTTTCAAATCATTCCTTTTAATTATTCCATTGCTATAAATATGAAGACATTTCAAGAACGCTTGGTAGTCATCTTGACTGCATAACCTCTCTTTTACTTTCTCACAGAAAATGAATCCCTGGCTATATATGCCTGAAATGGAAATCAAGGGAATGTAAAATAACTGTCTCTACCAAAAATTAGCAAGCAAAAATAAAAATAAAAAAAGACAAAACAAAACAGCAATCCAACTAGTCAGGGTCAATAATTGAATTCCGTGGTAGGTTTCCACATTACAATATATTGCCACCAGAGAAATTCAAAATTGCAGGAGAGAGTTAAATAAGCTTAAGGATAACAGGGTTTGACACCCTTCCATCAAATATCATGAGGTAGCATTTATTCCATCAGCTAATGCCGATTATATGAAGTTAGCACTGATCAAAACTTTAATTTTGGATAGTTAGTGTAAATTTAACTGAGCTTGTGGAAAAAAGGGATACGAACAAAATTCCTTCTTGATCCTAAAAGAAAACCATAATCACTCCTGGATATGCATCAAATATAGAACAGGGAAATCATATTATATGTAAACACATTTTTAATCATTTCAGCATATATTACAGACTCACTTTTCAAGTTATCTCTGTCATCATTATTAGCATTCCCTCCAAATCCTTCAACCTTTCTCGCAGATTTCTTTTTGTCAGGATGTCGGTGGATGTTGAAGTCCCTATTGTTATTATTCTCAGCTTCTCTATCATCATGATCACGATTTCTCCTCTCCTTGCTCTCCTTTTCAGCACGCTTCCTTTGTTCCTTATTTATTTTCATGGCCTTGTCGTCATCCAGCTCGGGACGGTCAACACTACGATCACGGTCTACACTGCAAGCAATAATCCTATCTCGTCGCCGTTGCTGTTGAAAATGAAATTCATTTTGCCTCCATCAAGAATCTATAAACCCAACCAAAAAAAAAAAAAAAAAAAAAAAAAAAAAAAAAAGAAAAAGAAAAAAAAAGGAAGAAAACATCTTTGAACTTAAGGTAATGACCTTTTCCATGTGAATTTTGGGTGTAACAGAGCTCCGCTCATTGAAGCGCGGAAGTGAATTGCGGCCATAAGGAACGTGTTGTGCCGAAGATGTTGTATTAGAATCAGGTAAAAATCTTGTGAACTCATCAAGCAAATCTGGATGTTTATGAAATAAAGTTGCAACCTGAAAAGATAAAGCACTAACCCCTTTGAAGCAATAGATAACAATGCTGAGAAGAAAACTTTGGCAGGAAAAGAGGCTATTTTTTCAACCAAAAAAAAATTTCTTACCTCATCATAGACTGCCTTTATGTCCTTGTGCTCCTTTCTATACATATTCAATATGTCTAGAAATGACTTATACACATGTTCATCATTTTGAAATCGTTTCTGCAAGAGAACGATGCACCTGTTAACCAACCAGGAAGGGCTGCAGCAAGAACCTTTTTATTTTAACATTTGAAATTCAAGAATAGAGTATAATGACCTTTATCTTGTTCACAAAACTAATAGCTTCCTCAAATTCTACAATCTTTTTCGGAGGAGGCTCATCCTCATCAATGGTTATCTCATAACCTTTAGGCAAGAAGGTGTTAAATCCCAAAATTAGGTTGGTGTGGCCTTTGAATAACTCCTTCACTCTCGCAATGACACCTGCAGTATCAGTTCTGGAATAGACAAAAACACAGCCATGAATCCTTTGGCAGCTAAAATGCAACAAAACATTCAACACGAAAAAGATCTTGATGGGTGCGGAGACACAAACCTCTCGGCCTTGAAATCTTTCATAACCTCCAAAAACATGTCATATTTCTCCTTCTGATCTTGAAACATGTCCTTCACTTCTTTAAGATAGGTCAATGCATCACTAGTTGTCAATTTCTGAGAACCACCTCCTCCCGCCCCCCCTCCACCTCCACCACCTCCTCCCCCTCCCCCATCTCCTCCTGGTCCTGGGACCGAGGACTGCCCGTGGCTTTGCACCCAAAAATCGAAAATTGTCTCATTAAACATCAAACAAACGAAACTGAAAAAATTAACAGAATACCACAACTAATCACACAGTTAATCTATACACACAAATCTTCCCTATTAATCCATATGCTCTCTCGTGAACCTTTCCCTAAAAAAAGCCGGCTATATAAAATATAATTATTCCGAGATTCTTTCTTTCCACCCTAAATAAATAAGAAAAGACGCAAAGTTTCGTCAATTTCAACCAACATTTCATCCCTAATTTACCCGAAATGTTCATCTGTTCATCACAACTCTTTCGGTTAAAATCCAAAAAATAATCAAACAAACAGGTAAAATTCCTACGAGATCAGCCCAAGAACACGATCAAGAACAAAATTAAACCAAGAGAAATCAAGAAAAACATGCAATTTCAAAAATTCCGGTAGAGAGACTTACGACAAAGGGCGTTTAATTTGAGTGCTGACGAACACGTCGTCCCTCATTCTCTTCATTATTTCTGTAAAGGACAAAAAAAAAAAAAAAAAAAAAGGAACAACAACAACAAAGTGCGAGATTTGTTGTTTCAAAGACGAAATCAACTTACTCTCCAAAAGTCGGGATTTTCTCGGGAAAATAGTGAGCAGATCTCTGGGGAGAACCAGAGAAACGGAAACGAGTAAAAAGGGGGTGGGGGACTTGATCGCCCACAGAAGGGGGAGAGGAAGGAAAGAAAAAGAGCAGAGAAAAAAAATGGTGAATAGTTTCAATCTCTTAGGCTTACTACACGTAAATAAAAAGCGAATTTTGAAAAGGGGAAAAATTAAAAAAGGATTATTTGGTTAAATTCGGGAAAGGAAATTACAATATTAATGATATTATTTTTACGTATTTATTTATTTATTTTAATTAGTTTTGTAATAGTACGTGGGTGGAAGTGTGCGAGTCAAAATGTAAAAATTCGAATAAAATGGGGGTGACCGTGAGAGAGAGAGAGAGAGAGAGGCATTTTTATTTATTTTATTTATTTATTTATTTTTTATTTTTAAAGAAAGAGAGGAATAGCTTGTGTTGGGGGGTTTTGCACCAGGGTTGCCGCTATATTTAGGAGTTCCTTTTCCGCTTTGCATTCAGTTTAGTTTTGAGCCAAAACTCCCATGGGTTTGAGTGTTTGACCATGTTCCTTATTTTCCAGCCCACAAAATTCTCTCCCTTTTTTTTTTTTTTTTTTTTTTATAAAGCACTTGCATGACATAAATTTAACATGTATTTAGTATACGAGTCGGAATTGAATTTTTAATGTTAGAATTTAGTTGAATTGAGTAAAACATTTGGTGAAGCGTTTAAATTGTTAAAGTTACAAATATAAAAACTTAAAATATATTCGGAAAAAAATATATCATTACAGAGCTTATTTCGTTTATATCAAAATTCTATGATAATTAAAAAGAAAATCATTCCATTTGACTTGTATACGTAAAGTTACAAATTTTTGAAGTTTGAATTACAAAATTGTAATATAAACATAATTAGTAAAAGTGAGGTTAATTTTTCAAAAAATACAAATATATATATATATATATGATTCAAACTGAGTTGAACCTTAGTACCAAACATATGTTTAAAGACCAATATACTAATATTATACAAAATTTTGATACTAGACCAATATGACACAAATCAGACATTAATAAAACTAAAGTTTGTACAATAGTTGTCAAGAATAAATAATTTATGTCTTGTTGATATGTATTTTAGAGAGAAAATGTTGTGGAATGGATTTTTGAAAAGTAAATATTTGAATTTTCGGATTTGAGTTTGATTGAATTGAAGATTTTTTATTCAAAGTAGTGATCCAAATATATTCTAATTCTAATTTTAATTTTTTTATTACAACTCATGACAGTGATATGTGAACTAATAAATGTAAATTTTTAGTTTTAACTATGAGTTATATGCAAAATAACATAAATTTAATACCTACTTATATTTATGCCCATTATAACATTAAAATTGATAATTTTATCATTTCATAACACTAAAATTATCAATTTTAATGTTAGAGTAAGCAAAATTAAAAAGAGGTATTCAAAACATGATTCTCCACCTAATTTTTTCTTTAAATGAACTATTGTAGCAATTATTTAGTCCTGTCAATAAAAAAATGACAACATGACATATATATTGATACTTAAAAGTTGATATTAAAAATTGAGATTAATTTATTTTTACTTTATATTTAGCATGCGTTTGATGCTAAGGTTTGGATTGTAGTATTTTGGTTTGAATTGAATAGTGTGTTTGGTGAGGCGTTTGAATTGTAGGAGTTAAGAAGCGAAAAAACTTGAAATGTGTTGGGGAAAAAAACATCAATATGGAACTTATTTCGTTCGTCTCGAAATTCCATACAATTAAAAACAATAATCACATTTGGACTTGTATATATAAAGTTATAGATTTTTAAAGTTTGAGTTACAAAACTGTGTAAATATTGAAACCGAGATTGACTTTTCAGAAAAAGATAAAAATAAAATTATGATTTATGATTCAAATATTTACACCAAACATCAGATACAACATTTCAGATTCAAGATCTTTAATTTTGAGATGACTTTGAAATTACCGTCAAGTTAAAATGTAGCCACTTGAGATTCTTTATTTGGAGGCTAACTTTTTAACTTTTGAGAGTATTAAATTAATCGTCTTAATAAGACTAATCACCCACTAATCCTGTATAAAGAGGTAGAGAAGCGGTATTGTTCATAAAGTTGCGTCTTGCGTGAGGCCTCATTAATGGTATTAATAGTTGTTTATATTTATTTATTTATTTTTAATTTTGGGCAGCATCTATACCTTATTACCACCTTTGCTCACTTGAGTGGAGATCTGATGTGGATAAATTGCTCTCCCCTTCCCTATTTACCTAGAAAAAAAAAAAAAAAAACACCTCACTTTAATTAACTTCTTAAATTTGAAGACTCTCACTCTTCCGTATTTTTTTTTATAAGATATGATTAGGGAAAATAGATCTCTGCTCTTTTTAACTTATAGATAATTACATATTAGAGATAATTACATATTAGAGTAATTTAAAAAAAAATGTTTAAAGTAACTATTTAAAAAACCCACAAAAGTAATACATTGATTTCTGTTGCTTAAAAAAACACTTAATTAAACTCCCCAAAATAAAAAAACTATGTGGTAATAGATATAATTTAACGGTAATTTCACATTTGCTTTCATTAAAAGATGTAGAGTTTCAATCCTACTTCCCTCAAGTTAAAAAATAAAAAATAAGAACTACGAGGACAATTATGGTCATAAAATTTCTGAATTTAGAGCTGATCTAATCATATATGTGTGGGCATGCATAGTTTTCTTTTGGATCGAGGAAACCTGTTTCATCAGGTCCTTCACTAAAATCTTCTGGGCCACAACTCTATCATTTTCTTTAATCTTTGAACGATACTATATTTTGTTTAGTAATCCGGTAGATTATCACTAGTAGCAAGGCAAACTACCACCAATAAAAAGATAAAAATCCAAAATTTCAAGGACTCGGCGTAATCTTTAATATCCTAACCAGTACAAAGGTCACTACCAGGCTACCATCAATAACCTGTTATGATACTGTGAACGATATGTTAATATTACAAATTTTTCGCTTCAAGAATTTTTTTCCCCTACGATTTAAGCAGTATATCCGGTACCAAAAAAATTATTTTGAGACTCTCTCTAGTCCAAGTATGAGCTGATAAATATTATGGCGTTTTCTTTTTCTTTTCATATTTTACCAACTTAACGGGATCAATATGTCAACCACAACATAGTAATTTTTATTTATTTTTTGTTCTAAGGATATATAATATATTACGATGAGAAGATTGAAGATAAGAATATATTAGCTTGTTTGGCATAAAAGGTTTGAACCACAATCGAAAATTTTTTTTTTTTTTTTACTGTGTTATCTCTCTCTCGCAGAAGTTAAACTTTTATCATTCTTTTATCAAATCTAAGATTCAAATCTCTCTCTCTCGCAAAAGTTAAATTTTTATCATTCTTTTAATTGAATCTAAGATTCAAATATCACTTATAAAAAATGAAATGTAGTTCGTTAACTAAAATAGAGCCATTTTAGCACTTACCAACTTAATCAATACAACTAGAAAATTCCTGGAGCCGATAGTAATAATCATCAACCAAAGAGACAAATCTACATCCGAATTCCATATTTTTGAATGGGCTCATAAAAGTTTAGGACTTTATGCACATCCCAAAGAAATTAATTAGAAAGTAATATAACTATAACTATATAACACATAGTTATATGAGATATATATATATATATATATATATAGTATTTCCGAACTGTTGGTTCCATAGTACACAATATGCATCTACTCATAGAAAAAGACCATTATTACACAATATAAAAACTCCAAAGTTGTCTAAATATGGTAGTACCCAAGTGCCACATATATATATATATATATATATAAAAACCTCCCCCAAATATTCAAAGGGTTGAGAGTATATGCGGAACCGTTAGTTCCCGTGGCAAAAGGAGGAGGGAAAAAAAAAAAAAAAAAAGGCAGCAACTAAAGAAAGAAACACCTAGTCATGGTCGTACGTACGATCGAGAAACGACATGTTCGGTTAGTCGATTGTTGTGTGACTCGTGGAGGTTGGCGTTGTTTGGAGCCTAACTAGTGAATAATAAGCCCTTGAGGCCCTTTAGCCAACAGATTTGAGTGAGTTCCTCTCTCCACCACTTTCCCTTTGTCCAACACCGCAATCATGTCACTCTTCTGGATGGTACTCAGCCTATGCGCCACCACCACACTTGTCCTTCCTACCATCACGCGCTCTAGCGCGTCTTGCACCACTTTCTCCGACTGATTATCGAGCGCGCTCGTCGCCTCGTCCAATAGGAGAATCTCGGGGTTTTTTAGTATGGCACGCGCTATTGCGATTCTTTGCTTTTGGCCCCCCGATAGCTGCACTCCTCTGTCCCCGCACCATGTCTCGTACCCGTCCTTCTGCCCCGCTATGAAATCGTGAGCGTTGGCTGATTTAGCGGCCTCGATTATCTCCGCCTCGCTGGTCTTATCGGACGCTCCATATGTTATGTTCTCCTTGATCGTGCCAGCGAATAGCGTTGGCTCTTGACTTACCAGTGCTATGTGTTTTCGCAATGACCTAAGTTGGTATGATCTTATATCTCGACCGTCAATTTTCACCACCCCTTTTAGCGGATCATAAAATCTCTCAATCAACCCGATGATGGTTGACTTGCCGGACCCACTCTGTCCCACCAGAGCCGTCGATCTCCCGGCCTCGATTTTAATCGAAGAAGCCTTGGAAGATCATCACGTCGGGCCTAGCCGGGTAGGCAAACTGCACATCGCGGAGCTCAACATGGCCCGTTATCCTTTCGGGCCGGCAGCCCTTGGGGTCTTCAGGCTCAATCCGAGTATAGCGGTCCAAAACCGCGAAAACCGACCCCAACAGCATCGGCGCCCTTCGCAAGGTCCGTGGTCATGCTTCCAGCATCGGCAATGACACGGCCCGTGCTCACCAAGATCATGAAGGTCTCAAACAGGGCCTTGGAAGAAATGTAGGCATTAGCAATAAGCTTCCCTCCGTACCAAAAGTCGAAAGCCCAAGTACAAATGGTGAGGCTCTGAGAGCAAGCGAGGCCAATGCCGGCGTACCAGGACTGGCGGATGCTCTCTCGGCACGGGCCTTCTTGGGCCTTTTCGAGCATTTTGAGGATTCTGTCTTGGGAAGAGAAGGCGGTGATGGTTCGGAGGTTGGAAACGGCTTCGGCGGCGAGCTTGCTGCTCTCATCCTGTGCTTTCATGGCCTTGCTGGACATGTTTTTGAGAAGGACTCGGCGGGTGTAGAAGCAGACTATGATGAGTGGCTGCACGGCGATCATGACCAAGGCAAGCCTCCATGCGATTACTAGCCCCATTGTGCACGCCACCGTTACGGCTGAGAAGGTTTGTACGATAAGAGCCATCCTATCGCCAACTAAAGATCTCACCTGCACAAAAACCCCAAAACCATTTTAAATTTTTTTTTTTTCTTTTCAAATAAGTGGTTTAGTAGGAGAGAAAAGAGGAAAATAGAGAAACTAGAAGGGAAAATAGTGTGTATATATATATATATAGTGTGTGTGGGAAAAGTGTTTTACACTAACAACCAGATAAATTTACTTATTGACCGTATTTTAAATCATCATAAATTTATTTTTATACGCATAATGTTATTTACACACTAATTTAATTTTTTTCCTTCTTTAATACCAAATAAAAAAAATTATTTTCTTTTATATATTATCCTTATTTTCTATCATTATCTTTTTTTTCGCTTTCCATTCTATTTTATCCAATTTTTAGCTAGATAGTGGAAAAAACAAATTATATTAAGTGGATTTCAAGTCAAGGTCTTTGTAACTTTTCATGTAAATTAAAAGGTTTTATAAATTAAACTAGTAGTTAAGCATCTTTTTAGGTTTTAGTTGTACAAGACCATAAATTAAGCAAGGATTCTCGTTAAACCGGTATATAATACTTCAATGATTGGCTTTCTCTTTTTAGTTAAACCAATTATTTGCTTTAGTATAGTTAGGACTTCAGTAGATGCATTAAAGATAACAATTACAAATGGTGACAGACAACAAGATATTACACACACACACCACACACACACACACATATATATATATATTACGTACCACGTTGGCATCTTTAGCAAGTCTGGAACAGACTGCACCAGTAGAATTCTCGTCCTGATCGAACCAGCCAACTTCAAACGTTAATATCTTCGAAAGCATCCTCTCCCTGACCCTCTTCGTCAAGCACTCTCCCATGAAAGCGAAGTTGTAGTGCTGGCAAACGTTGATAATCAAAGAGAAGATCGCCAGCCCAAGAAAAACACAGCGCATAAATCGCAGTCTTCTCCTTAATCTCGTCGTGATCAGTCAAGAAATAAACCGATATCATCGACCCCATGGCGAACGCGTAAACCGGCTGAACCGCGCCGAACAGAGTCGCGCCCAGACACCCCAGCATCGCCTGCTTCCACTCCGGGAAGTTCAAAGCCAACAACCTCCTAAACGACGGCACCGGCAGTTTCTTCTCCTCCTGAACGACGTCGTCTCCGGCGGTAGAGTAGGCTCGGCCCGAGTTGGCGGAGCTCGAGCGGCTCAGAATGGAGAGTCTCCGGCTGCTCGTGTTGTTCATGTCTATGCTTGATATGGAGGCCGAACCGGCGTGGTGGTTTGATGACGAATGTTCCTCCGGGGGATTCTGTTTCTCTGTTTGTTGGAGCCGGACGAGGGAGGTATAGAGGCCGTCGTCGCGGAGAATGAGCTCGTCGTGGGAGCCGGTCTCCATGACGTGGCCGTTCTGGACGACGGCGATGATGTCGGCGTTTCGGATGGTGGAGAGGCGGTGTGCGATGACGATTGTGGTCCGGCCGACTGCGGCTTTGTCTAAGGCTTCTTGAACCACTCGCTCCGACTCGGAGTCGAGCGCGCTCGTCGCCTCGTCGAGAGGAGGATTCGGGGTTTCTTGATGATCGCTCTGGCTATGGCTATTCTCTGCTTCTGTCCTCCTGACATTTGAACGCCTCTTTCACCAACCTTCAATATGAGATCAATTCAGCACTTTTGTTTTTCATCGTGCATGTTTTTGTTCAATAGTAGAAAACCAAAGCCTTTGTTTAGAACATCATTTCAAACTAAATTTTTCCCAACTTATTTTTATCTTTTTTTTTTTAATTAATTTTAAAAAATGAAACAACTCCAATCTAAAAAAAATTAATTTCACCAAACAAAGCAGAGCTATTTTGTTTTACATTTTGATGCTACAAATCAAATCAGATCTTTGTTATACAGTATTAAAAGGAACATAGAATTAAAACTAGGTACCATGTGGTTCGCTTTTTTTTTTTTTTTTTAAAACTAGAAAACATGGTCCATATTAGCTGTACTCTTCAATTATAATCAGTAATAATGAAACTTTTCTCCGTTTTTGCCCCGAGTATTCATTCAGTATGTCTAATTACAAAAAAAAAAAAAACAAAAAAAAAAAAAAGACAGGTTTTCAGTGTGATGTTTGATATGACTGCAAGTGGTGGTACGCGTGGCAGTACCAAATTTGGGCCATAAAAAATAAATTAGAACTTAACATAAAGAAATAGAAGGTAGCTGGCTTGGTAAGTGGGGAACCAAATCATTAGTCGGATTAATAACAAGACACAAAATCATGAAAAAAGACACGAAACAAATCAGAAGCAAATCCTTGAGCACTTTTAATTGTACGCCATTCAATATTGCACAAGCAATCTGTATTCAAATTCAATTCGAACACAGTTTGTTTATTATACACACATATTGGTAAAATAAAGCCAAAAAAAAAAAAAAAAAAAAAAAAAAAAAAAAAAAAAAAAAAAAGATAAAAAAAAAAAAAAAAAAAGAGAAAAATAGCAAAAGGGCCAAAAAAGTAAAAAAAAAAAAAAAAAAAAGGCAAAAAGGGAATATTGGAAAGTGGCAAGCAAAGAATTGTAAAAATTACCTGTGTGTCATAGCCCTGAGGCAACTTAGAGATGAAATGATGAGCATTAGAAGCTTGAGCAGCCTCAACCACTTGTTCCATATCCGCATCTTCTTTCCCAAACAGTATGTTTTCCTTAATGGTGGTGGCAAAAAGCGCAGGCTCTTGGCTCACCAAACCCATTTGTGACCTTAGCCATTTGAGCTGTAGCTTATCAATGGCAACTCCATCAAGGCGTATTTCTCCACCAAGTGGGTCATAAAATCTCTGCAGCATGATATCACTGTTGATTTCCCCGAGCCACTCCCCCCCACCAACGCCACTGTCCTTCCCGATGGAATCTTCAAGCAAAAATCTTTGAAGATTACGCTTTCGGGCCTCGACGGGTATGCGAACTCGACGTGCTCGAATTCCACTTCCCCGAATACATTCTCCAAACACTTGGCCTTCCATGTTGTCCGAATCGATCTTGGGGACTCGTTTTATCACTTCTAGTATGCGTTCCCCTGATGAACCTGCTTCTGAGAAGTACTTCAAGTTGGACAAACCAGCACCCAATGCTCTGTTTCATTTTTTTATTTTTTATTTTTTTCATCATCAAGGGAAACAAATTAAAAAAAAAAAAATTACCCTAGAAAGTACAGATTACTAGTAAAAGAAAGAAAAAAAAATTTGTGTTATTCATAAATATCATAATATAGTTTCTGTAGCACTATTATTACTAGTAAAAGTAAAAAAAGATTTTGTTATTCATAAATATCATAAAACAGTATGTCTAGCTGTAGCACTATTTTTTTTCTAAGTAGTGAAAAAAACTTTACTCACAAATAGTGAAAGGTAAAATGCTGCACTACAAGTCTGGTATAGTGACAAAGTACTATTTTGAGATGAGTACTAAAATCCTAAGATTTTTGACTAAATGATATTTATGCAAATATCTGATTAGTGTAATAGCACTATATATGAGAGTTCCATCTACAATTATGGTGTTTGACACAGGTGGCGCCGAAAATTACCATTATTATTTTTATTGATATACGAGGAAATGAAAAGAAAAAAATAATAACACAGAGGGAAAAATGCTTACAATCCACCAACGGCAATAGAAGCGCCAACGGCAAAAACAGTCCCTCCTTGGGCCCCATGATACATGACCATTCTGCTGCCATAATAAGACATGAAGGACCAAATAGCAAAAACAACACATTGCTTCCAATGGCCAAGCCTTTGGCCAAACCCTGCCTAAGTCCCAATTTCACCGACCCTTGTAGAGCCGATGAGAATTCTGTTATGGTTTTGCTTTCCCCCACAAAGGCGTAAACCGTGCGTATAGAAGAAATCGCCTGCTCGGCTATATTCCCCGCCGTATTGTACTCTTCTCGGATCTTCCTAGCCAGACTCATTAAGGTCCTTCCGTACATTAAGCCCGGAAATTACCAAAAGCGCCACAAATGGAAACCCCACGATTGCTAGTCTCCACAGCATTATAAACGCCGCCATGTAGCTCCCCAAGAACATTGACGCATTCATCAGGAAGTTTGGTAGCTAAAAAGGATTATACATAAATTTTGAAATCATCATAAATTGAAAAAGAAAAAAAAAAAAAAAAAACTTTTGTTGGGAATTATTCTGTGAGGAAAAGGAGACCTTTTCGCTTAGAACATCTTGAATCACAAGGCTGTCGTTGGAGACGCTGGTGATGACCTCCGACGTGCTCGTCACGTGCAAATCAAAGTAGCCCACGTCTTGGCGTAGCACTGCTTTCAAGTACCTTACTCGCATTTCTCGCAGCTTGCCTTTCTCCTGTTCTTGTCCAACAATATCCCTCTAAAAATCACCCCCCCCCCCCCAAAAAAAAAAAAAAAAAAAAAACAACCAAAAAAGTTAATATTCTCTTCCTCAAATTAGTTCTTTACTATAGTTTCTTGCAAAACAAAAAAGTACTATCCTACCAGTGTTGATTAACATACCGAGGAAACATACTACGAATGACCCACAAGCCAAGTACAAGAGCGCCACTGCATTCTGTCACGGCCCACAGAAAGAAATCCAGAATGAAGAAGTATTAGATTTTTTTTTCCGGTCAATATGCATTAGCTTTGATTTTATTTCTTGTTATAAACAAAGAGAGACATGGAGATCTAAAAGAATTACCTTATTGATGTTATGCAAGAAAAGATCTTGGGCGGTAGTTTTTGATACACCGCCGATATTGTTCATCAAGCGGCTGGTGATCAACAAAACCAACGGCGTAGAGAAGCCGTCACCAACGGCTCCGATGAAGCCGAAGAACATCAGCAAATAATCTATGCCGTCTGCATGGATGAAAACGGACCGTAAAGATCCATGGCCTTTCTTCCTCCTGACACCGCCGTTATTTTCCTGTCCCATTTTCCCAGCGGCTTTCTGAGGAACCAAACAGCGGCGCTGGTTATAAGATTCACCCGGACCACGTGATTCTCAGTGGTGTGTTTTGTGTTAGTAAATGAAAATGATCTTTATCTTTTGCTTCCAAACAAGGGCCAGACCCTTAACTACTGGGTAAGTCGGACGACTCGGGACAAGCAAAAACAGGTCCTGCCTTGTAACTTGTATTTATAGACTGTATAGGGACCAAAAAAAAAAAAAAAAAAAAAAAAAAGCGCTTCCTAAATAGTAATAGGAATCAAAGTATCACCTTAGAAATTATTAAAGCCAATTATTTTTAAGGGAATTGCATCTGTATATAATATTTAAAATAGAAGTATATACCAAAATGAAATACATGTATGAAGACAAGGGCAAAAGAAGACGGTTGACTTTATTGAAATTTCTCTCTCTCTCTGTGTTATTAGCGTCACTAAGGACGTCGAATTGGGTTATGTGGGACCCACTTTAGTACTACATCACTACCTAAGCATCTGTTAATATGTTTTGTTTTTTTTGTTTTTATTTTTATTTTTTTTATTTTTTGAGGTAATCATCTGGTAACATGTTTGTGCAGGGAAAATTATAGTAAGGTCAACCTGAATATTTAATCACGATTATTAAATTAGATTAATTGCGTCCCTTCTTTGTTTTTGCATTTTAGGTAGATTATGGTAAATCTAGAGCTTAAATACGATGTTCGAGGGCTAAGTGCAGGGATTGGTTGTTGACCGTTTTAAGTACGTGATTGAACCTTTTTTTTTTTTTTTAATTTGTAAAAAAAAGATTATTAATATCGTTCCGTTCTTATTCCTTCATTATTTTATTAAATTTTCATTTCAGGTTCGGGGTCGCAAAGTGGAGTATGCGGTTGAACTTGTTTACAGATATACCCAGCTCCTTTATTCTCCTCTTTATGATCTCCACTATGTCCTAAAAAAAATGATAATATATCAATTATTATATGACAGTTTAATTAATATGGTATTGTTTTTGTATTATGCGACATTTTAATTAATATAACATATCATGTAGAAAAAAAACAACATAACATATTATTATCAAGGACATGTGAATGAAGGCAACAGGACTAGGATTGCGACACGCAAGTGAATGTATAATACAAACAGTCGTTAATTTGTCATTTTTTTTGTTCCCCAATCCAAAGTCAAAAATTTCAACTCATTTTTATTTTTAACTTATTTTTGAAAAGTTAAACAAACTTAAAATATTTTAAACTTAAAATATTTCAACTCAAACCTACCAACTAAATGCACGTATAATGTCATTGTAATTATTGGATTCGTTTATCTTTTATAATGTTTTTTTTTTAAATTTTATTTAGCATGCGTTTGGATCTCCTGTTCGAACTAAAAATTTCCATTTTTGTTTTTGTTTTTTTGTTTTTTATTAAAAGTCAACAAAAATTATTATTAATTTTAAAAAATCAACCAATTTTAATTTAAAAATTTCATTCCAAACTCGTGATCCAAACTTTTAATTTGTTATTGAGGTTGAATTATGATATTCTCTATTTTTTTCTATTTAATAAATGTAAATGAAAACTTTAGTTTCTTTTTTCCTATTATAAAGATAAAAAAATTTATTTCCGCGTATAGAGTGTACATCTATATCATATGATGTATATTAAATATTACGTTTCATGACTTTTTGGTGCTAGTGAACTTGTACATCTAACATATGTAAGAGTATTGAGGATTAAAACACAATGATATTCTAAACCCCCACGTGGGTACAAATTTGATTTTCAGATCTTTATTTACCGGAATCGCCTAGGATTTGTGTACTATTTAAATTATTTTCAGAATAACACAAACATTTTTTTTTTTTTTGTAAAAATTTTTCAATTTCAAAAATTGGGTATGTCATCCAAGCATACATCTTTTCATGAAGTAGGATGTTGCATTCAGATTATTAATGGATATATAACATATAGGAAAATTATATTAAACAATATTTTATGAAATAAATAAAATAAATAACTAGATTTTAAATATTTTAAATAAATAATAAATTTATTAAGTAAATCAAAATTTTACTAAAGATAAATAATAAATTTATTAAGTAAATAACATATCTTATATATATATTTTACTATAAATAGTTTTTTATTTTTTTTTATTTATTTCAACTATTTTTTGAAAACTGTTATTTTATACCTCATTTAATATTTCTTCCCAAAAAATCCCCAGCTATAAATTAATCAGTGGAATTTTCCGGTGAATTTACCATATACTTCTAGCTTTCTAAACGCAGCAGAGTATGGACGAAAACGACAACATCAGACTTGATCAGCGATCCTATAGGCAGCCCCCTTTTATGTTCTTAATTACACCGACAAATAAATTTAAAAAAAAAAAAAGGGGGAGAAGGGTTTCTGTTTGGATGTTTCCTTGTGTTCAGACGAAATAATATTCAGGCATTAATATAGTCTTGACACTGCTTTTCTGATCTCGATGGGTCCCAAAGATTAAATGAATAAAATAAATAAAACACAACTAATTGTTCTGTCTTTTTCAATACTGAATTACATGCTCTTATTAAAAAAAGAAAAAAAATTTCCTAAATTAAGCATGTTATTATTATATTGGAAACCGTATCCATCATGATGGTAATATAGTATAATATATCGACTTTTATTAATATTAAAAAAAATTCAACAACAGAGAAGTGAAGGTCATATACATGTATGTTATGATGAGGATGACGTCTTCTCTTACCTCATCTCTAATTTGCGTTTCATTTTTAACCAATAATATTTTAAGAATTAACATAAATTCAATTACTTAATCCGTTTTGTTGGATCAAAGGTATTCTTTTGTGTTATTAATTTAATTGTCTGGTTTGATGTATCTTGTCGTTAATCTATGCCCCGCATTAAATTCACAATTCCTTTGCATGATTCTTTAATGATCCACGTTATCCCAAATTTTGTCAGGATTTTTGTTAGAAAAATTTGACTGTTGCAAAGGCATTGTAAATTGTGCAGCACGTGGACTGTGGCCACAAAAAGGCAAATGTATATAATAATTTATTACTGAACAAAAACGCTGATTGTTGGCCGGTTAGTCTCCCTTTATCTTCCTAATCGAAAATTGACTTCGAATCACTAAAGGTTCATTTGGGGGATATTTAAAAATGGTATTTGAAGATTGAGTTGGTAATAGAGGTTTGGAGGGAAATTTTTCGAAAATTTTATATGATATAGAAAAAAGTGTAAAAATTTGAAATGTTTTAAAAAAAAAATTCAAAATGAATATTGTCTTATTCATCTTATTGTTACGAGTATTTGGACATAAAAATCATCTCATTTCGATTTAAATTGAGAAAGTTATAGACTTTTAAAATTTGAGTTTTTTGAAAATGGAAGAGAAAGAAAGTTTGATATAGAATTGAAAATTTGAAATCTAAATGGTAAAATAACATTTGGAATTTGATCCCAAACGGACTCTAAAAGACATTCCAGTGGTAAAGTCACCTTAATCCACAATGCTAGGAAAAATAATTGATATTTAACATCATTCACTAATAGATTATGGATTCCATATTGTGGGACCCACCAATAAAGTCCACTTTTGTATTAGTGTGATCGATGTTGAACATCATCGATGTTCTAAAGCATTTTTCTACATATGACTCTGGTTCTGACTCTGTTTACTTCAAAAGAATTGATTGATTATTATTATAAATATATATACACACAATAGCATATCTAATATTAGTCTTAAATTTATAGGGTAAGGACAAAATTTAACATTTGGGTGGAAAAAAATTATTCAATCAAATATTATTTTTGATATTAAATTTGTTATATACCATACAGTGATGGCAAATTATTTCCCATTGAAGTGTAACAAATATTAAATTTAACATTTTTGATAAATTGTTAAATTAATATTTGATTGTTATTAGTTGATATTCAAATATTTAAATACCATTATTCAAGGTTTCCCTTTAATTATATTGCTAATTAATAAATATACACACCAATCTATATTAACTTCCCTAACGTGCTGCTAGACAACCAATGTTTAAAATGTGCACGAATATGATACTTTTCACATCAGTCGTGACCGGCATGCATGGAATCTTATCACATCAGTTTGAAACCGATGTGGTAACTTACAATATCGGATTTGGATTGACATTGAATTCAACGATTTACGATTGAGAAATATTCATCATCTGACAAGAGGAAAAAACGAAGTCTTTGTGTACAATATATACGATGTTGGTTTTGAATTGATATCGAATCCAACGATTTACGACTTTGATTTGGATTCGATGTGGGTTTTATAACCGATGTTGTACCTTACGGATGTGGAATCATATCCTTAGTGCAGAGACCTTTGTTATCTCCTTCACCACTGGATTAACTCATTTAACTACACGTATAATGCACGTGCATGCAATATATAAAACTGCCTCTTATACAACAGTGAACCGTCCATTAAGGGGTGTTTGGTGAATCAGTTTAGTTTAAGATTTTAAGTTTTAATAGTAATTTTTTAGAAAGACAAAAAACTTTTTATAAAAAACATGATAAAAAAAGTACAATTTAGTTTAAACAGAACTAACAACCAAACACCCCCTAAAATTTCAGAGCAACTAAAAATAATGAATTATAAAATAGATATGTGAATTGCCCACAAACCGGATGGTGACACGTGGGACAGGAAAATTAGTGCTACTTTTATAAAATAGGAAGATATAAAGCAGTGCTTTTTATCCTATTATTTTGCAAGAAAAGTGGAAGAATAAAGCGCTTGTGGTGCAAGAAAGAACGGAGTCCAAGAGATTCCCTGCTTGTGCGGTACGGATTCATGTGGTGGTTTCTTTTTCGGCTTGACACAGCAAATGGTTGAGAGAAATTTTAGGAAGATAGTGGTGTACTTGCATGTCATGTAGGAGCAAATTTGGACTACTTTTATTCTCGATATCCAAAGTCGGAATAAGGTTCAATCAAATAATTTCAATTTTGTTAAACTTTAATTTCATTATTTATATCTTTAACTTTGATTTAAAAAATTCAAACTTTAAAAATCTATATATTTATTATTTCAAATTAAAATGAGATTTTTTTTTTGAATTACATATAGGATTTTAGAGGAACTAACTAAGATACATATTGATATATTTTTTCTAAATACATTTTAAGTTTTTATACTTTTTAACTTGAAATAGTACATTTTTAACCAAATTCACAATTTTAAAACTTAACTCAACTCAATTTCTCCGACTCAAGCAGACTAACAAAAAAACTTCTTAAACTATGTTTGAATCATAAGGTTATACTTACAATTTAAACATAAATTTAAGTATTTATGAGAGAAAATATCAACAGGAAAATTTTTTGAAAAATAGACTCAAAAAGTAAATTCAATAATTAATTATAATTGAATGGATATAAACGTGCGTTTGGAACAAAAGTTCAAATTAAAACTTTCGATTGGGTTTTTGTCTTTTTCTGAAAAGTCAATAAAAATTAGAATTAGCATGCGTTTGGTGTTAATGTTTGGATTGTAGAATTTGAGTTTGGATTGATTGTGCGTTTATCGAGGCGTTTGAATTGCTGGAGTTAAAAAGTGTAAAAACTTAAAATGTGTTTGGAAAAAAAAAATCAAATGGAGCTTGTTTCGTTCGTTTTGAAATTCTATGTAATTTTAAAAAAAATCATCTCATTTGGACTTATCTATGCAAAGTTATAGACTTTTAAAGTTTGAGTTAAAAAACTGTGTGAACAATGAAGCTGAAGGAAAAAGACAAAAATTAGATTATGATTCTAAAGTTTGAATTGTGCGTCCAAATGCATGTTTAATTTTTGAAAGTCAATCAATTCCAAACTTAAAATTACATTTCAAACATTTTTTTCCACACACAAGTTGCATATATCTATTCAGAAAATAAAATAAAATAAAATAAAATAAAATGAAAAATAAAAAGTTGGGGGCCTAGGCCTATGCTACCTCCATAAAAATTTTTTTTTTTGATAACTCTATGCTACCTCCATATGATTGTGTACGTATGCCCCTACGTCTTCTATGGTGGCTTCGTCCTCACTCTTTTCAGAGTTTCACTTACGTTTCCACCAATACGTTTTTATATACGACATGATGAGAATCTTCGGAATATATGGTACTAGTGTTTTGATCAGCCGGTAAATGTGTTGACATATTTTTTTGTTTTATATATTTGTATATATATAAATATGTGTATTTGTTTTCAAATATAAAACTATAGATGAACTTTACATCAAAGTAATGATAGCGGTACCCATTGATCTTTTAGATAATACTTTAATTAACATACCTATTCGGACTAAAATTACAAGTTGGCAGAACCTATACACAATCAGTTCTGTTTGCATGCTTTTTTTCTTTTCTTTTCATTTTCCTGATTAACATCAGGTAACGTGACGTGATGATATGTAATATGAAATATAATCAGATCCTCAATAATTTTTTTCCAAACTTGATTTTCCGCAACCTAAATTATCGCCCTAAATTTAGTTATATATATTTTGGATTCAATTAGTATTAGCTTTGCTTTCATTACCATCGAGGTAGTTCAAGTCCTAATTGAGATGTGCTTGTAATTAATTTTAAGCTACCAATTCACTATTCATTAACTTATGGTCGGACTTAGCTGGCACATTTTTTTTTTTTTTTTGTCCATTTAAGTAGTTTTTGATTTAATACATACATTTCTTAACATGTGAGGCTCAATATGACACGTTCAAAGAAAGCATCTACAGCCGGTTATCTCATCCCGTAAATTTTTTTTCATTAAAAAAAAAAAAAAAACAACAGTTGATGGCTGTTGACATATTATTTAATATTCATTTTCCAAAGTATTTTCTGGTTATTTTTCGAACATCATTAAACGTAAGGGATGACGTTTTAGTTCCATAAGATGTTATGTTAGACTTTTCATACTGTTAGTTAGAGAATGACATTTTCAGAAATCGAATATTAAAGAATAATTATGCATTAATTAATTATATAGAAGTAGATTTGACTTACGCAAGATATAAAATTAATGTAAGTACTGTACTGGAAGATGGATATTGGTCGGCCTGAACAATATTTAATGATATAAACCTAGCTATATCGGGTTAATTTAGGTCATTTCATGGAATTAAGAAGGTATATCTTTTTTATACGTTAAATACAAGTCACAAATAATGTGGCCTGTTCTGTTTTTATTATCTATTTATTTTTAATTTGAGAGGATCTAAAGTTTTTATACCTTTATAATACTTTATACCTTTATAATAGAGTGAGATGTGAAATTTGAAGCAACAAATTAAATCGCTCATTTCCTTCTTTTTCTCTGTCATTGTAAATCTTCTATCAAAATAAACAAAACTGCTGATAATCTTTACATTAATAGCAAATTAGATCTTCTTCAGAATTATTCACGACTCCAAGATCTCAGTGGCAGAGAAATTAAAAAGGATAAATAAATGTATTACAATATATACGCAACGGTTTGAAATTGGTATATATATATACACACACATACATACGTACAAAAAGTAATAGATAGACGTTTTATTAATAAAAAAATGAAACAGATAAGAGATGAGAGTGCTAAAAAAGTGCCAACATAGTTGACATATTTAGGTGCATCATCATTTAGAAAAAAAAAAGTAGTAGACAGACGGGTATAATATATATATATATAATAGATTTTTCGTCCACTATTCAATGATATGCATGATCACCATTGAATAAGTTGGTGATCTACAGTCGTCCCGTTCGGTCAGGATTCCACTGCCACCTCAATCTGATTGTGATATATACATATATAGCGCAAACAATATATATTCATATATATATATATATATATTGATATATAGCTTTCAAAACTAATGCATATAGGGCACGCATGCTTGAAGATAGATCAGTGCATGTGAAAGTAGAATCCTAATCACATTCCCAAAGGAATAATGAAAAGCCCCGTTTCAAGTCGCAAGTTTATTATCTCCTTTGAAAACATCGAGCCCCCTCTCTGCGCCTTGTAGTTGCATTTATATACACATACACAAGTTTTATGTATATATATGGTTTGTCTTTGTGACAAGGACTTATGTTTATGTGAAGAGGATGGAGTCTTGCACCATGACTGAGTAGGGGATTTCACTTTCAGTGAACTTTTTATTATTATTTTTTTATTTTTAATAATTTCATTTTTAAAAATTTCACATTAATTTCTCTTATTTGTTTCCACTAAAAATTGATTACAATTATATAAGTTCTTAAAAAACTTGACGCAAACTTTAAAAAATATTAGTGTAACATCAACATTATATATGTGTGACAACATTAGAATATCTTAAATTTCTTAATAAGGTTTGAAATCAAAAGTGTCATCTTACAAATAACATGTTATACTTCTCATTTTATATATGTTGTAAGAAATTGACGATATAGATAATTCTCATTTTATCTTTTGAACTTTAAAAATATTCATTTTGTCTTTTAAAATTGAATTTGTTCCACTTAACCTTTTAAATTCATTGAAATTTTCATTAAAAAAGATTAAAAAAGAGAAAATTTAGTTTCACGGTTTAAATTTTTATTAAAAATAAATGAAAAGAGCATGTGAGTGATTATAGGTATTACCGGAAAATGAAAATCCCTGTAAAAGGATATCTATATATACATATATATATATATATATATTATACTTTTAGTCAGTATTGTGGGACTTCATATCCCTGTTCGGGTGGCTTTATCCTTGTGGCTTGATCACTGATTTGACAACTCATACACCGTTTACTCCTTTGTAATTTACCAAACACAGTCCACTATATGAGAGTCCCAATCCGACAAACGCGGTTTGCTTTTAAACGTTCTACTTCTTGTCCAGCCAGCTCTTATCAATCCCCGAGATGTGAATGTAACTCTTAATTTATGTTTAGTGTACAGATTTCGAATGAAATTTTTAGATTGAAATTAGTTAGTTTTTTAAAAAATAATTAAATTTTTATTGATTTTTCAGAAAAAAAAACAGAAACTGAAATAAAAAATTTAAATTTAGAAATAAAAATCAAACAAACCCTTAATATGTAATAATTTATTGATTATTATTATTATTTATAATTGTATTTTTTTAATTGATCATGAATTAACAGGAGAAAGAACAAAATAATATATATTTTTAAAAATAATAATAAATTATGGCTTAAAATTTTAAACATAAAAAATAAACAGTATAAATCAAATTTATGACCATATAATACAAAAAAAAAAAAAAAAAAACCCTCCTTCCTCCTCTCACTCTCACTCTCTCACTCCTCCTCTCTTTTCTCTTTCTAACAGGAAACTATGCATATAAATTTAATATTAAAAGTTAATCGTAAATCCGTTATTTTCTAGAAAATCTAATAATTTATTAGAAAATACAAGGATTTTTTTTGAAAATCTAAGGATTAAATAAATATATGTTTTAATTTATCATTTTTTAAAAACTTGATATAAACTTCAAAAGTACTTATAAATATACTTTTTACAACAATTTACATGCATTATCTTTCATAAGTGGGGAGGTATATTTATTTGTACAAAATTAATCTTTTTTTTTTTTTTCCTAAAGAGGGGATCAATGGTGTGTGCTTCATGTCCCCTCCCAGCACCATAATAGAAATGAAACTATTCAACTTGATAAATAAGCTATCATGTGCTGCAGAAAGAAACCACACTGGCAGATTCTTCAATAAAGCACAAAAAGATGTAGAAAATTTTTAAAATCATATGCTATGAGGTCTAATGTTGTGCCGTTTTGTGTAAACAAATTAAACACGATATTATCAGCAAAACTATAATGAAACCCCAGATATACGATTAAAAAGGATTTAACACACACACATAGATATACAGACATACATACATACATATATATATATATATATATATAGCATCTAATTCCCACATCAAGTTCGATATGAAAGTTTAGTAAAGTTTTGAGTAAGACTTATTACATGCATCCCATTCTCAGTGGGAGCACAATCTTATTTGTAAGCATATATTTCAGCAATATGTTTGTTAAAAAACAATTTTCTTTTAATTTTTATACCCATATCACTCTCTAGAAGTATTATAAACACAATTTAAACAAGTAATATCAGTATTATTCCTAAAAGAACTCTCATTTCAATTTCGCATCCACTATATAATTATTTTCAAAATACTCCCAGAGACGCGTTTTGGCCCTTTGATACCTTCCTGCGACTTTTATCTTTTTTTATTTTTATTTTATTTTTAAGAGCCGTATTTAAAGTTGCTGATTTAATTTAGCTACTTTTATGCGCAGAATTAGGTGTTTGGTATTGTATTATACATATATATATATATATATCCACAAGTATGTATATATATATATGTATATATATCAAAGGCTTCGTACGTACATGAAAATTGATAGTGCTCGCTGATGAGCTACAGTATGTCTTGGTCCTAAACTGAGCTTCACATCCAAACAGTTACACAATACACTACTCAATAATTGAGTTCAGTGGGAATATTTATATATATATGGCTACCTTTGATTCTCTTCCAAGAACAAGCTAACTTCATATTTGAATATCTCACGAAAATATTGCCCGAGATCTTGATCAATGATTAACTTATTAATTACTTTATTAATTAAACTTATTAACGATATATAAAATAGAAATTTAGAAAAAAAATAACTCAATAATTATCACGTGTTTTTTTTATTATTACGTGACATGCATCTTTTAACAAAACTGCAAGCTAACTAAAGCTCTACATATGTTTTTTTCCTAGAACATCATGACCAATGGTTTCTGCAGACTGTATAATGACTAATTAAGTTCGAATATTGTTTTCATATATGCTAGTATAATTAATTAGCTTAAGGATCACTTCGTTTCTTTCTTTCTTTTTTTTTTTTTTTTTTTTGAAAAGTGGAGATAAAGAAAATAAATTGGAACCACATGTATAAAAGAGAGGGATTTTGAACAAGCATCAACCCTACTTATAGGATCCTTTTCTTTTTTTTATTTAACTCTGCCATACCCATGGAAGTGTTACTATCTGTGGGGTTGAAAAACCTAGAAATGTGGAGTTACCACCAGATGTAAAAAAAAAAATCCTAATTATAGGATAAAAATAAATATTGACGGACAACAAGGAACTGATATCAAACAATGGGTTGAAAAACCTAGAAATGATGGAGTTACCACCAGGTTTAAAAAAAAAAATCCTAATTATAGGATAAAAATAAATATTGACGTGGACAACAAGGAACTGATATCAAACAATCACTGATATTCAAGTAGTACTGCTCCACTGAAATACTGATAATTGATTAGAAATATGGCTCGAATATTATCTTTTCGTTAAAAAAAAGAAAAAGTCTATATATATACGCACGCATATATATAGTACGTTTTTATTTAGATTATTCTGAGTTTATGCAACACAGGTGGTTGAACAGAAAATAAGATCTCATGCAAGTGCAAGGGAAAGTAGAATTCCATAATTGGATAATTAAGTACTCGAGCATGGATATTAATAATGTATAATTTGGAATCAAAGTTGCGTGGGGGAGAGTTGAAGGGGAAACAACTTTTCATGCAAATGCAAACGAGAATCCTGCTTCAAATTAGTAGTTGGATATATATATATATATATATATATTTCTTTTTTTCTTTTTTTAAATCTATTTTATATGAATTTAAATTATTGAACGTATAATTCTCATTTATTAAAAAACGAATGAAAAATACTATCAAATTTTGAAGCTGGGAGCTCCTATTCAGAGTACCCTTCCCCTTTCACTTACTGAGTTAGAGTTGCAGCGGGGTATCCAAAAAATATCATATTATATGGAGATAAATTAGAGTCATGGTCATTGAGCACCAGTAACAAGTAATATGTGGGCCAACATCTATAAGTACTTGTGGGCCTGTTAACATCCTGAGTAAACTGCAGAGACAACCAGCATATATCTCTTTATCTCATAGAAACGAGTGAAGGAGATGGTTCAAATTCAATGCAATTTGATTTAAGTGCTAAATTGGTTTCTTCACTATATATGTGTGTATATATATATGTGTGTGTGTGTGTGTGTTTGTGTGCTAGCTACTATAGAGTTAAATATGTGTGTATATGTATATATACTGTGAAGAAAGCGACAAGACTTGACTTTGTCCTGAAGACCATAACTCATTATATATTGCTCCACCTTAGCTATAGCTTGTCAAATTGGATAGATTCTGGCATAAATTTAACTATTCAGATATATAGTATATTGATCATAATGTCTAATTTTTATATCTAATGCAAGATTCTTCATAACCAGTTCCCCCCATTGCACTGAAGACCATAAGTACTCATAATATTGTTCCACCTTAACTACAGCTTGTCAAAAATTAAAGGATTCTTGAAGAACATGAGACCACTCCCCCTCCCCACATCTTTTGTACCCCGAATCTTTTCCCAGAATTAAAAATGGGCATTTCCGCCCCGGCCCCACCTCTACATGAAAAATAAAAAAGAGGGATTTTATAGTAAGAGAAATATCTGATATATAATTCAAAAATACATTATTAAATTAGATGAATTATAACATAAATTTAACGATTCAGATATTTATATCTATCATATATATATATATATATACGTTTTTATTTTTAAATCTTACACAAAATTCTCCATAACCGCGGCCCCTCCTTTTTTTTTTTATGTTTATCTCCCTCTCTTTTTAAAGTTATACCCCAGCCCCCACCACTCAGTGCCACTACCAACAGTTGTCTGCAGAAGCACCAAAAGCAGGCGCCACTGTTACCCAACTAGTCTTTTCCATTTTGATTCCTTACTTTCAGTGAGAAACACATACATAAATGTATGCACACATATATAGCTGATGATCATTAGTTCATTTTGAGGTATGGGAATGGCGAAATGTGCTGTATATATGGCCATAGCTCTAGCTACAAAACTAACAAACTTTATGGTCAAGAAGATAAAAGAGTATACATCCCTTAGAAACATGAAGCTTTTATATATATATATATATATGGTTGGTTTCTATCCGGTACTGGATTGTATCTTGTAATGTAAACTTCAGTTACTATAAATGTGAACTTTAGTTATTAAAAATGTAGATCATGCAGAAGGAAATGTAAAATAAGGGGAATTCACATTCACTTTAGCTATATTTCATTTTGCATGAATGCATATTCCTAATATATAGCTGAAGTTCAGATTGTCGAATATCATACGACATCAGATATGAGACTTTACGTGTATATATGTATAAATGTATCGTGTATATATGTATAAATGTATCTTGGACTTGGTTTCAAACTTAAAACTAGCAGAAATTCAACGGATTAATGAATGAGTCGGTTTTCCAGTAATCCAAAAAAAGAAGTTGCTTCCTCTTTGATATAGTTTGAATTTTGGGCAATGACAGTTCCAACCACTTTGAAAGCACAGCAAAAGAGATAGGAGAAATGATGGGGGTGGATTTCCACTGTTATCTTAAGGGGATTTTCCTTATTGGGTTCCTGCTATAACCAACTAATTAAAGTTTTTGTAAGTAGGAAAACCACTCATAATTTACTTGCATAATAGCCTTGATCTAATTATGAGAAAGAGAGAGAGAGAGAGAGAGAGCGAGAGAGGGAAAGAGAACAGAGAAAAGAGATGGAGGCTAATCAACCCACTAATGAGTTTTATTGTTTATGTGTTTGTGTGTTGATGTCACATTATATACTACATTATTGTCAAATATTGACAACCATGTGAAGGGTCCCCTTAAGTAGTATATCCACTCTTTCCCAATCCACTTCATTCATGTTGAAGTACACACTTAATTATGAATCACAAAAAAGAAAAAAGGTCTTGGGATTTTTTTAAAAAGTTTTTATTTATTTATTTACTTATTTAATGCAAGACCTAAACAACAATTTTATGATTTAGATTAATGATACTTTAGTCGTGGAGTTAAGAATTTATTTCAGGGACATAAAGTTGAGATGATACTTTGATTTATAAAGAATGTAAAAGATGTTTAAAAATCGAATATGATATATAACTATAGTATGAATTGAACTAAGAAAACTTAAAAATTAGGATTAATTTTATAAATATCCCTATACTATACATCATTTTTCATTTTTCCTCGACAACATCTCCAACACACCTGCTATTGATATTTTAATTTAATAGTTAGGATTTTATTTTAAAATATCTCCCATTAACTTTAATGATGTGCCACATTAGCAAAAACAATAATTTTAGGGATGGAAATGATATTTTGATCTGTTTAGTTTATAACATGGGCATTTTTGATTGGTTTTGCAAAATCAGGGGGCAAAATGAAAAATAGTTTATTGTTCGTGAGATACTTATGAAATAAATTCTTATTTTTTTATAGACGGAAGTAGACAGAAGGGTCATTTTCATCAGTTTTGTATATAATAGGGGTAATTTTGCAAAATCAAGGGATAAAATGAGTTGCAAAATCGAGGGGCAAAATGAAAAAGGATGTATTGTTAATCAATTATAAAATTAATCCAAAAAAAAAAAAAGTATTTGAAGAAAAATAGAGATAATTTAAAAATTAAAAGCATAATTATAATATTTAACCGGAAACGACAAAATGCCACTAGTTGTCTCCCTTTTCTTTCTTTCTTTCTTTTTTTTTTCTTTTCTTTTTACTCTGTACATACATACATTCATACATACAAAAAAAAAAAAAAAAAAAAAAGAGATATAAACACTCTATTATATCATATGCAGTGAAGCAAAATGAATACTAGTGAGAAAACATGGATGGGAATTCCATCTCTGTAAAATTGCTGAATAGTCATCCCAGCAGAATAGCCATAGAAAAAAGGCCGGACAGAAATTTCAACATTACACAAGGTTAGATTTTCTTGTTGCAACCCAAATCTTTAAATATGAGAATGATACATTTTTGAAGAAAATTATATCCAGATATCTTGTGTTTTATGAAATTAGTGGATTGGTAGTGGATTGTGACTTCAAAGTATATATATATTTTTTAAGTTTGTTACTTAATGTTTGATAATATCAAATAGATACCTCATATTTCCACAAAAAAAAAAAAAAAAAAAACCCCCTCCAGGTACCTTAAGACTTTTTGGGGGTAAAAAAATGTCCAATTTTCCTTTTCAGACTAGCAACGTATATTATTAAAAAAATTAAAATGAAAACACCGTACCAATAAAAAAAAAAAAAAAGGAAATTGTAGCAAATATCATATTTATAGGTACTTTTGAAGCTTTTTAAGGTAGTTTTTTTTTTATTTTTATTTTTAAGATAGTAAATTATTGCATATTTTATGATAAATCCACGGATCTTTCCGTTTGGATTTTCTAGAAAATAGCAGATTTAGTGTTAATTTTTAATAATAAATTTATATGCATAGTTTGATGTTACAGAGAGAAAGAAAGAGAGGAGGAATGTTTTTTTTTTTTTTTTTTTAATATTGTGTGGTTGTGAATTAAATTATTCTATTTATTCCTATATTTAGCTTTCGTTTGGTTCGTCGGTTGGAGGTGAAATTTTTAAGTTAAAGTTGGTTGACTTTTCAAAAACTAATTATAAATTTTGTTGACTTTTTAAAAAAAGACAAAAACTGATATGAAAAAGTACTGTTTAGTTGGAGTTAAACTGAAACGCCAAACGAAGCTTAAAAATTTTATGTTATAATTTACTATTATTCTCTTAAAAAAAAAGCATAGTGTCATTTTTTCTTTCTTTCCTTCTTTTTTTTGTTATTTATGGAATAAAGATATCAATATGAGAATTTTAATTAAAAGAGCATAAAGGGCATTTTAAATCTCAAAAAATGAATGCGGGGAACTCATAGAATATTTATTGAAAAATATAGGTACCCGTTAGATATTGCAGAAACATATATTGAAGTACCAATATACTAATTCGATAAAACACAAAGTGATGCAATATTTTTTCGTACTTCTATCATGTTTTACAGTGTTCACTTATTGATAAAACAAAAGATCTTGTCCAATTCACTTATTGATTGAGTGTTTGATTTCGGCCACCCAATTTACGTACATGTCTAACACTTTTGCTTTATCGCCTAGTAGAGATTGTCGTTATGGGTTGTGGCAGAGTAAACTTTGAGTTAAGTGGGACACAACTAAAGATAAAAATTATAAATTAATAGCATGAAAATCAAGTAAAATATTCTACACTTTTTTATAAGCAAGACATCACAATTGTTTTTGATGAGTTCTTAATTTTTGATACCTCTGCATAATACCTTCGTTGCCAATAATATCAAAAATGTCTTTCTCAAAATAGATAACTAAAATCTGGATGGCATTTAGTGATGGTACAATTAACGTTAACAGACTATAAGTTTAAGAATAACTAAATGAACTTTTCTTAAAATTAAAAAAAAAAAAAAAAAAAAAAACCTATGTGAACTTTTTTATTTTCACAGTGGGGGCTTGGCGCCTGGGGAGCTTTATTTGTTGAACGCAACACCGTCCGAAGGTAACGACGAAGCCAGAAATTATTACGAAATTATTACAAAAGAGGGTATATGTAAATTTTGTTTGGGTTATTATAGGCTTTAAAAAAAGGGAAAAAAAAAAAAAGAGAAAAAAAGAAAAAAAAGGTGGGGGGCGGGCGGCTTTAAGGGGGCCTTATGTAAAGTTATTCAATACTATATAAGCTAAAAAAAGGAGGGGGGTGGTGGGGGAGGGGAGGGGCGGCTTTAAGCGGGCCGTATGTAAAGTTATTCAATAATATATAAGCTAAAAAGGGCAAAAAAAAAAAAAAAAAAAAAAAAAAAAAGTTGAGGAGGGGGTTATTCCCCCGGCCTTCATTGACTTCATCCATGCCCCTTAACATGCTGTCCAAGTAGGTTAGGAAAAATGATTAAGAAGAAAAGGGTGATATATTATTTGCACCATTTCCATATAAGGTTTCATGCAGCAAGGAAAAATAAACAAAAGCAGTGGTTTCAATTAAATTAGTAATGCAGTAACTTTAAATACTTGATTTTTTCTACCATTGATAAATGGATGCAATACTTTGATAATTATATTACATTGAGCAATACCCGTTTATTCAATCAAACAATCATTCAATATAAAATGTACTATGCCTAGTGCTGCATATGTTCTGACTTTGTAGTTTGGAGGCTTAAAAGAGAGTGGTAAGCTCCCATGGGGCCTTTGGCCATCAGAGATGAGTGAGTCCCTATTTCCACCACATGCCCTTTATCCAACACTGCAATTTCATCGCAGTTTTGTATTGTACACAATCTATGTGCCACAACAATGCTAGTCTTCCCAATCATCGTGTGTTCCAAGGCATTTTGCACGACTTTCTCCGAGTGGCTATCGAGTGCACTTGTCGCCTCGTCTAATAGCAACACTGCTGGGTTTCTCAATATCGCGCGTGCAATTGCAATCCGTTGCTTTTGGCCGCCAGATAGTTGTACTCCTCTATCCCCGCAATGTGTCTGGTATGCTTCCTTTTGTCTCATGATAAAATCATGAATGTTAGCCGCTCTCGCGGCTTCTATAATCTCAACTTCACCGATGTCCCTCGACACTCCATAGGTAATGTTCTCCCTTATCGTGCCGGAAAATAAAGTTGGCTCTTGATTAACAAGTGCGATGAATTTTCTTAATGACCTAAGTTGATAGGACCTAGCTAATATCTCGACCATCAATTTTCACTACGCCTTGGAGAGGGTCATAGAACCTTTCGATTAACCCAATTATTGTGGATTTACCGGATCCACTTTTCCCCACCAAAGCCATAGATTTACCAGCCTCAACATCAATCGAGAAACCTTGGAAGATCATGACATTGGGTCTAGTAGGGTACGCGAAATAGACGTCACATAATTCTACATGACCAGCTACTTTTTCGGGTTGGTAACCTTCTGGATTTTCAGGCTCAATATTTGAGTCCTTGTCCAATATTGCAAAGACAGCACGAATTGCGTCCCAGCCCTTAGCAAGGATAGTAGTCATACTTCCAGCATCTGCGATGACACGCCCGGTGGTCACTATGATAATTATGGTTTGAAATACCGCTCCAGGCTTAACGTAGCCTTCAGAGACGAGCTTTCCACCATACCAATAGTTCAAGCACCAATTGCAGCGGCTGATGCTTGCGGAACAACCAAGGGCGATACCCGCAAACCATGACTGCCGAATGCTCTCTTTCCGTGGGCCTTCTTGAGCCTTTTTTAACATATTTAATATTCGTTTTTGGGAGGAGAATGCGGTAACAGTTCGAAGGTTGGACACTGCTTCAGTAGCAACTTTGGTGCTCTCATTTTGCTCTTTGATGGCCTTGGACGACATCCTTTTAAGTAGGACACGCCTCGTTTAGAAGCATGCGATAATGAGCGGTTGGACGGCTATTGAGACAATGGCAAGTCTCCAAGAGATGACCAAGCCCATTGTCCATGCAATAGTTACTGCCGAGGTTGCCTGTAAAAGAAGGGACATTTTATCACCCACTAAAGTTCTTACCTACAAACAATAACACAAAATGAAATGCACTTTTAGTTAAACTTTCTATTTAATATTTTTTCTATTAATAAAACAGGTGACGTGGGAGGAAAAAAAAAAAAAAAAGAAGTTATGTTTACATACCACGTTGGCATCTTTGGCAAGCCTAGAGCAAACGATACTGCTAGAGTTCTCTTCTTTATCGAACCATCCAACTTCAAATGTGAGTATCTTTTGAAACATCCTCTCACGAATCCGCTTAGTTAGATGTTCTCCCATGTATGCAAAACTATAATGTTGGCTTAGATTGATTAGGAATGAAAAGACTGACAATCCCAAAAACCACAATGCAAAAGTCCTAATTCTTTCTTTAATCTCTTCATGATCGGTTAAGAAATACACCGATACTGTCGTTCCCATCGCAATCGCGTACAATGGCTGAATTGCACCGAAAATAATTGCACTCAAGCATCCTATGGTTGCTTGCTTCCACTCTGGCCTGTTTAGGCGAAACAATCTCCAATACGACGGTGTAGAACTCTTTGAATCTTTCAAACTGTTGTTGATTCGAGCTAAAGAACCCACACTCCCTGCTACAAAGTTGGTAGGATTTGATTTGCTCACATCTGAGAGGCAATTGTTTCTTTTAGCATCGTCGAAATCCTTATTTGACGAAGGGGATAAGACGTCACAATTGTTCTCGTCTTTGCTTTTCTCAATCTCCATTCTTTGGAGACGGATAAGTGAAGTGTCCAATCCATTTTCTTCTTTTATCAACCAGTCATGTGACCCAATTTCCTTAACTTGGCCATTTTCCACCACTGCAATAACATCAGCATTTTTTATCGTCGATAAGCGATGAGCGACGACTATGGTGGTTCTACCTACAGCCACCCTATCTATAGCTTCTTAGACTGATCGTTCCGATTCTGAGTCTAGTGCACTGGTTGCCTCATCTAGTAGGAGAATCCGAGGTTTCCTTAATCGCTATTCTTTGCTCTTGTCCTCCTGATAATTGCATACCTCTCTCGCCGACCTGTTGATTTCCACATGATTGACTAACGATTAAAATTACATCATTTCATTCAAATTATCGAGTTCATAAGCTCCTATCCAAACATCTCTCGTCTTACCCGCTGGACTAGTCCCAGCGAGGCTATTTCAAGGCATATTACAATAGAGAAACAAGTAGGACTACCAACCTGTGTATCATAACCTTGAGGCAGTTGTGAGATAAAACTATGAGCATCACAAGCCGTAGAAGCTTCTAGAATCTCCTCCATTTGTGCATCTTCTTTACCAAAAAGTATGTTTTCTTTGATGCTGGCCGAGAAAAGCGAAGGCTCTTGGCTAACAAGAGCCATTTGAGACCTTAGCCACTTAAGCTGCAACTTATCAATGGAAATCCCATCGAGAAGAATCTCCCCTTCAAGCGGGTCATAGAAGCGTTGTAGTAAAGATAAAGCAGTGGATTTTCCAGAGCCACTAGCCCCAACTAAGGCAGTCGCCTGGTGGGATGGTTAGACTAAAGTTGCTGAAGACAATACTTTCAGGTCTGGAGGGATAAGAGAAATTTACTTGCTTAAATTCGACTTTGCCAGAAACGACGTCCAAAATTATGCCTTTCATGTCCTCTGAATCAATCTTGGGAGCCCGTTTTATCACCTCCCATACATGTTTGCCAGCAGAACACGCCTCGGCCATGTCCTTCATGTTTGATAGTGGAGCACCTAATGCCCTGTTCACCAATGATGCAATAACCAAACAATTAAGTAGGGATAGCAATATTCCTCTTGGGAATTGGCCCCACAGAGCTTCGATCCAAATGGGACGGAGATGAGGGATAATATTCGGGGATGGGAAGGGAGTTTTTTCCCCAAATTGAAAGCGGGGCGGGGACGAGGGAAGTACCCTCATTTGAATAAGAATCCAAATGAGTCTTAATTTGAATTATAATCCTTTTGAAGTCAACTTTTCAAAACCTATATTTCAAACACAAGCTAATTTATATTGTTTAAGCATTCGTTTGGATCACTTACTCAATTTCTAATGTAATATTTATATTCCAATATGCATCTGGTTACACAACTATTCCGATACAAGTATTTAAACATTTAATTAACTAGTTTACAACTTTTTGATTCAAATGTAAATAAAGAATTTTCACTTTTTTTAAAATCTGTAGCACGCTTATTTTTCTACTTTTACACTATTTAGATGTTATCTTTAACAAAAATTATCCAAGCACATGTTTTATTCGAATACCCAATTCAAATTCTACATGTAAATACAAACATTCAAGTGAAACGAATATTTCAAAAGAACAGGTGATACAAACGAATACTAAATTTTTTAATAATATAGTGTCCTTCAAATAGGTATGCAACTTCATGCAAGGCAATATAGGTTAAATGAAAGCCATTATGTGAAGAAATAGAGTATAATAACAAAGAGATTTCTAAATTTTCCTAGAAAAGAATAGAAATGGAAGAGAATGATCTTACAGTCCGCCTTTGACAACGGAGACCCCAGCAGCAAAAACCGTTCCGCCCTGGACTCCGTCATGCATGACCAATCTGCTGCCATAGTAAGAAAGGAAAGACCAAATTGCAAACACAGTGGCATTGCTTCCAATGGCCAAGCCTTTCACCAGACCCTGCCTCAACCCCAATTTGGTACACCCATTTAGAGCTAGGGAAAACTCTGCCAGAGTCTGCTTCTCTCCAACGAAGGCGAAAACCGTTCGAATGGAGGATATCGCCTTCTCCGCTATTGTGCCGGCATTGTTAAATTCTCTCCTTATCTTCCCTGCTAAATCCATCATAGATCTTCCACACAACCACCCTGGAATTACTAGAAGCAACGTTAGAGGGAGTGCCACCATAGCCAATTGCCACACCAATATGAACGCTACCATGTAACCCCCTATGAATGCGAAAATGTTGCTCACAAAGCATATATGGCACCTGTTAATTTCATAATATATAGGCTCAGTATTTTATTGCATTTAAAATCAATTAAAAAATCTGTCTAAATAGTATATGTTCCTGTCCATATTGTATTTGTTATAAGAAAAAAAATGAAAAGTATCGTATTTGATATTTGTGTTTCAATTTATAATGTTATTTCTTATTATATATCTATTTTTTTTATTATCATAATCATTAAACTTTAAAACTTGTAAAAATAGAATTTTAGTATTTAAATAATTTAAAAATGAAAGCCATGATTTAACATTGGTTAAACTTGGGGAAATTTACTGTCAAATTTAACATATGATAAATTTGATATCAAAGATAGCATTTTATTAGGGAAAACTTTTTTCACTAAAACGCTAAAATTTATCATTGGCTTAATGATTTAACATGTCATTAAAGATGCTCTTATAACCTTTGATAGTAGTAAAAAGTACTTTGCACAAAGATCAATACAATTTTTTAAGTTATTTTAAAAAATAGGATTTTTTTTTTAACTTTCAGTTTCTGTTTCTATTCTCTTTTTATCTTAAGTAAAAAAAAAATATATATATATATATATATTTAAAACACAACAATCTCAAATTGGGCTATAATGATATATACAATATATTTTTGATGAGCAAAATAAGTTGATAATGATAATATTTTGCACTGACTAAAAAAAAAAATGATAATATTTTGCAAATAACAAAAGTTAAACTTTTTCACTGATGACTTCTTGAATTACGAGAGTGTCATTGGAGATGCGTGTTATGACTTGAGAGGTGCTTGTTGCATCCAAGTCAAAGTAAGCCAGGTCCTGCCTTAGTACTGCTTTCAATTGTTTCGCTCTCATTCTTGCGGCTGTCTCTCTCCTATTCTTGTCCAACAATATCCTTCTGAATTTTAGTGGTTGGATTAAATTTTAAACGGTTTAATTTATGTTGGGAGCAGCTATGTGTTATGAACTGTAAATTTTTAAGGTTGATACTCACATATCAGACCGTTAAAAAACTAATCTAACAATTAAGATCTAGTTCTAACGTATAACAATAGAATAACTCAATATATATGTATATAAATCAAGATTGAACGAGATGGTGAGAAAGAGTTCACCTAGAAAACAAGCAACAAATGATATATATACAAGCCAAGAATAACATCGCCACTGCATTCTGCCACCCACAAAAAAAAAAAAAATTATACCTTGTTAGTAATAGCTTTTTAGAGAGAGTAAATGAAAGAGAGAAAGAGATATGAGATGAGAGAGAGAGAAAGAGACCTTGTTGATTCTATGCCGCAGAGTATCTCCGTCCAACTTTGAGGAACTGCCGATACTGTTAATCATCCGGCTGACAAAAAGCAACGGAAGGCTTTCAGGAAAGCCGTCGAAAACGGCTCCAGCGAAACCGAAAGCCATCAACCGCATATCTACTCCATCTGCATGGATGAAAATGGAGCTTACGGACCCCTTTCCACACGTTTTTTGCCCTACATCTTGCTTTCCTTCGGACTCATATATATATATATATATTTTTTTGCCTCAATATCTTTCGTAGAGCCCCAAACACTCAAAGTTGTCACTGAGATATTTTATATATCGTCTCTCCACAACGTCCTCAATAATTAAAAGAAGTATGTAGCTTGCGTTTGGTTCGCTAGTTGAAAATAAATTTTTTAAGTTAGAAATGATTGACTTTTCAAAAACTAATTATAATTTTTGTCGACTTAAAAAAAAAAGGTGAAAATTGAGATAAAAATACAGTTTAGTTAGAGTTGAGTTAAGATACCAAATAAAGTAATAGACACATACTTATTTAATACGCACATATATATATAAAAAGATAACAACCAATCACTGTTACGTAAGTTGATATTCAAAAATTTAAAATATAGAATCAGCATTTTAGTACTATACGGCACGTTAACTTACCCTAATTTTCAGAATATGAGCAATATTAATACATATAGGCTGATTCTTGTAGCCTAGATACTTTGGATTGTCTCATTAATTAAAAAAAAAAACAAATAAATAAATAAATAGACATTATTATAGTGGATTGTTGAGTAGGAGTTACAACACTTTTGCTAAAGTGAGTACCAGAAAATAAAAAAGGTGATTGGGACACAACTTGCTTCTTGCCAACGTGTTCAAAACTTTAATGAGGGTGTGCGTGACGCCGACTTAATACAACCCCCCACAATGTAATAAATATCATATGATATATATTTCTATATATACCACACAAAAAATAGATAAATGAATAGTTTCTAAAAGGACACTATGGTTATGGATATATACAGATTCAATCTGCGCAATAAATTAGATAATTAACAACATAATCTCATTTTGGAAACATATTTTAAATCAAATCAACCACACCGTAAATATAATCGCATATCGAGTTAATCATTCCTCGGTATATGTGAATTATGATATAAAAACAGGTATCGGAGATAATAAATCTTTCTCAGAATCAACATTGAACAAATAAATAAAAAAGATATATATATATATAAATATATATATATATATATATATTCCCCAGAATTAGAGCGGAGATCTGTATATCCCAGAGACGACAATATGACTTCGGAAATAACAATTCGTGACGTGCATGCAATAATCTGCGGGATTTTATATATTTAATTATTACAATTTTCATATCGAAAGTGTGCAAAAGAAAATCCACTTCAAAAAAAAAAAAAAAAAAAAAGATAACAAAAGTAAACGTTAATGCATCTGGGAAAACGTAATATAAAACCCCACAACTGCACGAGAAAAAAAAAAAAATCGATATGAATAAAATGTATGAAAGATATTATATCTTCCACAAATTTTGAAAGATATTTTTGTTGGAGGAGACCTAAGTACTAACTGTACTTCTAAACACTGATTGCTTAGTGGAAGCACTAGTTTTGGTAGTGATCGACGCAGCATCTATTAATTAATTATTGCAACACATGTAAAACATGGACTTGCATGATCCTGTGTTTCCTTTTTTTCTTTTTTCTTTTTTTTTTTTAAATCTCATTCTCAATTCCCCAATTGCTTTTGGACACGCTATTTAAAATAGCAACTCTTTTTTGTTATTATATTTTTAGTATCCCACTGTGTTAAGATGAAGATGTGAAGTTCTTGGTATAGGACAAAGTAATTTGGACCACTTCGATCCAATTCGGCACAAAGGCTAATTTGGACCACTTTGATCCATTTTTCCGATGGCATGGGCTTCATTCCCCGTTCGTCAATTTGAGAAGGTGTATTTTCATGGAATTATGAACAAATCCCAAAAAGCCCATGCAGGGATAGATGAGGTGGCATGAGGCAACCTTAAGGATCTCATTAATCAGGTCTGTAGTTTTGAATCCCTTGTCAACTCAAGAGAGTGTAAACTATGCTTGTGTGGTGTTATAAAACGGGAAATGATGGAGTCACCACCATATATCCTTTTTTTAACAAAAAAAAAAAAAAAGAACAAATCCCAAAAGAAAAAGAAAGCAACTAAAACGATATAAAATTAAAGATCATTATATGACACAAAAATAAAAATAAGTCTATATCGTGTTGGTCAAAAGGAAAGAATTTTTATCATATTAATCAATGAATGAAAAGAAAAAAAAAGTGAGTATTTGAGTAATTTTCTCAATCTCTTATACAAAAAAAATTAATGAATATATTTGCAACCTATAACAATATAAAGGGAGGTAAAAAATATATTATGCTTTTTGGACTTATTCAAATAATATAATAATCGGTTTCAAGCCACATCAAGTACATTGCAAGACAGTTTAAATGTATATCAAATTCATATTATAGAGCTGTCTTCGTTTAATTTCAACTAATATAACATCATTTCTCCTTTAGCGAAAAAAAAAATCATCAAAACACCCTAAAAAAGGAAAATTTTAAAAAAAAAATTAAAGAAGAAAAAGAAATGGTGTTTTCTTTTAGGCAAAACATGTTGAGGTATGTAAGATGCATATTAAGTTTTAATTGAAATTTTCATACATAGAACATGAACAACAATATGCAAACAAGAAAGAAAAAATAAAATTTTACTTGGAGATTCCAAAGGAGTATGCATTGATAGCAGTATAAGCAAAAAAAAAAAAAAAAAATCGCACCACACATATTTGATTATGAAAAGAATGAAAAAAACTCATAAGAATAAGAAATTAGACTTGAACACAAGCAAGGAGATTAAGTCATGTGATAGAGAGATCTAAGAAGAAATCTCTGATAGAGAGAATGATAAAAGTTGAGCTTCTAATAAAGAGAAATTATATGTTAGATTAAGTCATGCGTTGTGTATATGTCAAAATTTTGTTAAAAATTGGTCGGACGTTTCGGATTTTAGCAAGAGTACAACTAATTCAACAATTCAAATATTGATCTGTTAAAATTACAAATTTAAGAACCAAGTTGTCACAATTCGTAATGTTCATGGACCAGTGGTGCAAATAGCCAAAATAAAAAGAAAGAAAAAAAAGAGTTAAAAAAAAAAAGGTGAAGTCTCAAAACACACTGTTTTGGACTACCATAAAGTGAATAGTAGACACATCTTATCTTCTATATATTTAGGGAAAAAAATTCTTTTGTTTTCAGGTGTTTTTAACCAAAAATAAATAAAAATCTAATGATCTTATTTTATGGTATGAATTTGACAAACAATATATAATTTAATGAGATTTGAAATAAACAGTTTTAAAAAGACACGATTTATTTATATAATAAGTCTTGATATACCGTCGTAATATGCACTCAAATAATAAAAGAAATTTCGAGACTTTTTATTATGTTGATTTAATATTTTCTCTCTCAAAAAGACCCCAAAAAAAAAAAAAAAAGGTTATGATGTATATAACTATGGATTTGGAAATGTATCCAAATTGAGTCTGGATTTGAAATTAGATTATTTTTTTACACCCGTGTACCATAAATTTTATGGCACAGTTATTATTTACACGATAATTTATATCTTGAACTTATAAATGTGTAACATAATTAGAATGTAATGTGTAAGAATTAAAATTTAAAATCTTAAGAAAATTAAGCTAGGTGGCCTTTTTTAGTCACCTAATAGAATATATTGTCGAACTTTTTCTTATTTAACAGAATGACCGTTAGTCATTTTTCCATATTTGGTTAAGTAATTGACTAATGATTAATTAATAATAGATTAGTCAATCAATGATTAATTATCGATGACATTTTTACCCACGGGTGTGGGTACTCGTGGGTATGTGAGATAATATATGGGTGTGGGGGCAGATATGGGGGTTAAGATTAACCACTCGTATAGGTGCCGGGCGGGGGTGGGGGAAGCTCCCCCATATCCGCACCCACCCCATATATATTCCTTTAAAATAGAAGAAAAATCAAGTTAGTGTTTTAATATTTTAGTTTGTTTTATAAATTTAGTTTTATGGATTTCTGAAGTTTAGATTTGTTTTTAATATTCCAATTTCATTTTCAATTATGACTATGTTGCTAAAATTTATAAAAACTTTAATGGAAGTTATTTTAATATTTTTTTAATAATTCTTGATTGGTAAATGAGTAAAGTATGCGTATAGCATCCTGAGCGGGTATTACTCGCCCCTGCACCCGCATTAAATTAGGCGGCTATGGGGGGTAAAAAGATATGCGAGTATGGGAATGGGTAAGGCATACCCGCCCTTACTCCGCCCCATTGTGATCCCTGTAATTAACTAATGGTCAATCAGTGACTAATTATGAAATTTAATGATTTATGTTACGGTCAATCACTGATTGACCAAATTAACAATATCATGTGGTCGAATATTGATTAACCATTTAAAACAATTGATTGACCAATTAAGGAAAAAAAAAAACTTTTTAACTAATTTTTAAAAAACTTCAATCATTTGGTAAAAAACTTATTAAAAAAGGTTATTCACCTTAAATCCCAAATTTTTATTGGTTAGTGATTAAAAAAAAAATAAAAGAGTGGGGAAAAATAGTCAAAGGTTTTCAATAAATCCTCCCCATACCTTATTGGTCAAAATTCAAACCAAAGTTCACACTGATTGGGTGGTGCGAGGGCATAACTGTAATTTTAAAAAATTACATAAAAAAGGCGCCTTTATAAAAGAACGGGTGGCAATATAATATAATACAATTTCCCAGTTCATAATATATATGTCTATACATATATTGGATTTCACAAAATATGTTACTGCGAAAAAGATTTTCGTCCAAAGTAATTTATTCTGTATGAAAATATTTTGTATTTACCTTTTAATCCTTCTTTTTTTTTTTTTTTAAATTCAATCCTTTTTTTAACCTTTCGATTTTTTTTTTGGCCTTTTTTTTTTTAAATTTAATTTTTTTTCATTGGACAAAAATATTTTATATTAACTTTTTAGTCCTTTGATTTTCCTTTTTTTTTTTCATTTTGGTATAATTTTTTTTCTAATTTTTTAATAATTTAATCATTTTTTTTATTGATCAATTTTTTTTTTATTTTAGTCTTTTTATTTTATTTTTTGTATTTTTTAATGCCTCTTTTTTTTTTTTTTGTTGGTCTATTTTTATTTTAAATTTTCTAAAATGCATCTAACCACGTGCTTTAGAGTAGTTTATATATAGCGGCCATGACTGAGTACCGAAACCGTTGGAAGCTCTGCAGAAAAAGCGCGAAACAATGGCGGGAACGCCAGGAAATGATTCTCAGAACCAGTTTCTTGCCCTAATTCACAACTTCGCCACCGAGAAATCACAAGGAGGTAACACATTCTGCCCAGACTACTCGTTTGGTTCCGGAGAAAATTAATTTGACCGAGAGAATGTAGAATTAATTGACATTTTGCTCAGACTAATCGTTTGGTTCCCGAGAAGATTAATTGACCGAGAAAATGTAGAATTAGGCGGTGAATGGTGATCGGTTACAACATCACGCCTTACCGATTCCGAGATTAAGCTCCTAATTTTCAGTTCTCTGCTATTTATTGTGCGGACAGTTAAATTTTGGTTTTGAAATTGTCTCAAAATCAAACGAGAGAGCGATTAGTGTTTGTGTTTCGAAATTTGCAGAACGAAGAATAGTAGGTCTGAAGAAAAGAGTTGAAGAGCTTCGTTCCGAGGCGGAAGTCGCAAATGCGGAGCTTGAAGACGCTAAAAGGAGCAAAGAAATCGCTGAGCAAGAGCTTAAGGGATATGAAGTTGAGTTGGCTTTGAGCGAAACTTCGATCCAAAGCCTGAAGGTTAACTCGAATCGGTCGAAAAAGCTTTAGTTTATAATTTGTTTAGATTTTTAATCTAATTGTGTGTAATTCTACTTAAATTTTTTTTTCAGTCAAGGATTTTTCTGATTCAAGAAGAAATTTCCACAGTCGGATCTGATTTAGAAGCTCTTAAGGTAATTAAGCTCGCCTCTTGATATTGTATTCCTTTTCCTGATAATTACTGCAAAAAGGGGAAAAAAAAAAAATCATTCCAATTTGACTCTTACTATTTTTGTGTATTTTGTCTTTCGAACATCAATCTTCGAAAATTATGCTTGGATCCTGCAAAGAACGAAGAAGGAGCTTTACGGTCAGACTTTCATTTAAATTTTAAACGAGTCTAAACTTTAATTTAGTTGCTTTGAAGTGGATTTTTTTTTCTCCCTTTTTTTGGTTAAAAAATATTGAGATTCTTGCATGTAATGCTCATGCAGTGAGGAGTTTACAAGTCAAATGTTTGAGCTCAATGCTAAGATAAGGTTGGCTTTTTATATTAAGTTCCTGGCATCATATAGATTGTATTTTATTGAGACGCTTAGCGGATATTTACCCAGATGTTGCTTTTACAAAGTGCATCGTGCGTACAGGTATCTCACTTCTTGTAAATTATTATACATCTTGGTACTTGATTAATGCGATACATGTTGGTACTTGATTAATGCAGGAAGTTCCAAGAGACATTTTCTTGCAATGTTCACAAAGGATGTTCGCTTGACACTTTAGCTGGTATTAACTAATTTACACTGTTCAAATTTCTAGTCATTGATTGGTGATTTCTTTTATTTTGGAGAGACTAAGAGATTGATCGATTTGGAATCAGAAGAAGGCCACAAACTTGCAGGGGAGGAGCCGAATGGAGTGGCTTTATCCGCTTTGGAGGACATGATGGCCCATGTAATTTCTCAAACAACTACAGAAGAAGAAGAATACCTAGAAGAACAGAATATTCAAAAGCAGGTGGTAAATCAGTCGTATGAACCATTAGAAATCTTCTAAACTGAAGGCTTAGCCTGTTGTTAATCTAAAATATTATTCTTAAGAACTAACTAAAGATACACTACTGCAGACGCAGAAGGAGTTGATTGATCGTGAGAGAAATGTGTCTTTGATTGAGGTCATACTGAAAACATTACAAGAATTGCAGGACTTGAGTAAATATCCTTATTGAAAATTTGAATGATTTCTGTGGACGGAGGAATGGTAGATCGTTCATTGGATGAGATCATTAAATTTTGGGTAAATTACTTGAGAAGCATTTAAGCAATGTTATGCATACAAAAGATGCTTGCCTGACATTAATGTCCGTCTAGTCCTAGGATAATTGTTTTGTCTAAAGATCAAAGTCTTAATGATGGTTCTAGTCAACAATTTTTGCAAAGAATAGCTTTTCCTAGTGGGATTTACTCCGTTTTATATCTTTCTGATCTATTATTTACCTTTGAAATTTATATGTTCATTTTCAAACTTCATTGGTAAAATAAGAAGCTTTATCTATTCAATATCTGTATTTGGAAACTTCCATCTTCAAAAGCAATTCATATGAAGTTTTCCTCAAACTACTTTCCAAATCTTTCTTCATAATGGCATGCTCTTTTTGTTATAAAGATAGACTGAAAGACAGAAGTACGTTATGGCTTCCTTTTTTTCATTTTTTCTTTTTAATCAAAGTGGTTGTTCAAAATCTAAGTACGGCATTCCCAGTTCTCTTAGCTATTTGAAATTTTCTGTTTGATTTAGAATCATAGCTTTTTCTGCTTTTCTGACCTATATTATTTATTTGAAGGTTCATCCTTGATTATAATATTATAATATACTACCATGACCTACTGAAATTGTTTCTTTGACTGAAAACAAGCAGACTTCTGAATTAGAACAGGTGTACACTACCCTTGGTGCGGAGTTGCAAACAAGATGCATTTGTCCCAACTGTCATTTAGACAACGTGGAGGTCCTGAGTGCAATTCTTCAGCCAAATGAGGCAAATTAATGTTTTGTAAGCATTTTACTTGATATTACTATATCTTACCAAATATGTACCGGAATAGAAACTTGTACACTTTTCTTCACACCGCATACCACAAATGGCTTTGGGAGGTCATAACATTTAAGGGCTCATTTGCACAGGGTGGGACGTAATATGCCTAAGTTTTCTGTTGATCTTGCTTTTAAAAAGTTACATTGATCGTTTTACGTCCTTTCACGAACATTTACGAATAGCAATGCTTTAACTCTGTTATCGTCTCTCTTTTGTTAGATTACCACACCACAATCCTTTTTTTAAGGTCAAATATACATCTTAATTAATTTCTTTAGTCTTTACACGTTTCCATAAATCTAGAGTATCTAGGTTGCAGTTTCCTTTATATAAAACCTCAAATGTGAAGAGAATATGATTATAGTAAAAGAAGATGGATTTTTTTTTTTTTTTTTTTTTTGGTTGGCATATGCCCTTTAAGCCAGCGACAACAAACCAACCTCGAAAGCCCAGCTGCATCCACTCTCAACTGTTCTGACTAAATTGCTGCATATACCTTGGTGATGCTTCTATGTCCTTTACCATTAAAGAGAGCAACGTAGAGTTGCCTTTATCATCACCTCTGCTTGTTCCCTGCATTGTCAATTGTATATTCTCTATCACATCCTGAAGCTCTTAAACTTGGAAACCAAGTCGATTCGTGCAACCAAGATGTCTTAAAAATAGAATCTGCGATTACAGTGATATTATGATAGAGAACTCACAGTTTGCTCGTAAGGCAGTACGGTGGGATGAATCGTTTGCAGACCAACAACTCTTGTATTGTTAAATTTCACCACTTCTATCTGTGTCGAGAATAGGGCAGAGACTGGCCGATGATCGGAGAACTTACTTTCGCTGCGAAAATAGGATAGTTGCTTCACATCTTTTCCATACCATAGAATTCTGTCACACCTGCAACCATTGTATCTTCTAGTGTCAATTCTTGGAGAAGCATTTGTAGATTAGAGAATATCATATATTCACATAAGCATACTTTCTTGTTTGTGTTTAGGAGAGAGAGAGTGAAGTACATTGGGATAGACAGTTTAACAGAATTCCAAACTTGCCACCTAGAATAAGGTTATGGTAGGGGCTTGTGATACTCGTAGATTTTGAATCTAAGAAGGGCCTAAATGCAAGAGTTGACGTTTAGTAGTAGCCATTTTGTAGTTTTAAGTGGTGGAAAGGAAAAGGCTGATTTTTCTTACCATGCTGGAGTTCTTTGCTTCTCTCCCGATCTGCTGGGAAGACCACCTGAATATCGATTGCGATTTGATTGACTATACTTGTAGGTAGGTGCGAATTCTACATCCCCCTCTTTCCAACCCTGAAATACTCCACCATATTCTTGTTCTCTTCGAAGTTGATCGAATTCTTGCAACGCCCTCCAGTCTTGCTTCTTTATAAGCTGCCTGGCTAGACTGTCCTCCAAATACAGCCTATAGTTGAGATCCCCGAACCAGAATATCCGACTGTTTCAGGACAGATTTTTGTTATTTCCTTATTTGATAACTAACCAATTCCCTCTTTTTTTCCCCTGTTAAGGTTCTCTTTTGTACCTTTCTAAGCTCATCTAGGTCTATTGTGTTCGTGTTCGTCTTCTTTTTTTTCTTTTTTTTTCCTTTTTCTTTTTCTTTTCTTTGCGGGCTAATGCAGTCTGGTATAAACTTAGCCTATAGATTTTAGTATAATCTGAGATTGATTGGAGTTCAGTTAAAATCGGTGATATATATTAGATAATATACATTTACCAGCCAAATTGTTTTGCTGCATGAAGATGTTTGAATTAAGATCTTGTTGGAAAACTTAATAGTTTGTATAAAAGTAAATTATCTTGGAACTGAAAGATGAAATTACATTCTTTATCGTAAGATTGAGTTGTAATTGTTGTCGAAAATACATAAAAGAAACCTAGTGACGTAAAATATAGTGAAATTAATATTTTGTTGCATCTTTTGGAAAATACCAAGTTGGAAGCGAGCATTTATTTTTAAAAAAGAAAAAAAAAAAAAAAAATTTTGCCACTAAGCTGTACTTTGCTGGAGTGCCACTTACTCGTGTCCTAAGATGGTAAGAGGATGAGGATTATCGTCATCACTAGAGGAGCGAGGGAAACAAGTTCTCCTAAAAATCTCAGAAACTTGGTGATTCCTTCGACCTTCATCGCCTTTCTTCTCGCCGGAAGCTAAATGGGCGGTGATGAAGCAAAAGCTAGTCCCTTCAATCGACATGCTAACCGAAACCGAACCTTTGTTTCCCAAATAACCCATGATGCCACAAGCCACGGAACAAACTTTGACATTGGAAACGCAGTACTTTCTGAGCAATTCACTTTTCATCCACACACTTATAAAGACTCCAACCATCTTTTTGCTTGCCATTAGCTCGTACTTGCTCCCAAAGTTTGGCATCCCATTTATAGTTTTTGATCGTTCTCTCATCGGAGCCGCCCCATAGCCGCTAACACTCTTTCTCCTTTCAGAGTCATCAGCCGGCACATAGAGGTAATTGTCACTTGAAATTCGGCTTGCCATTGGTGTCAACCAAGGACAACCATACTTGTCGTTTAGAGTCTTCCCTATGAGCCGGTTCCAATTTGTTGCTTCTGTTGGATCTTCAGCTCCGATCACTGTTCGGGTCTTCAAAGGTACGATCTCTTGAAATCTGCATGTTGGAAACTACTTGCCGTCAAACGACACTTAATTTTGTTAAGTTAACAAAGATTAAGAAGAGATGACAAAAAAGTGTGGTGTTGACTTGATATCATATAACGTACCCAAGAACATAAATGTCGGCGGCATCTTTGAGATTCAACCACTCATCCAAATCTACAGCCAAACTCCCTATGGGAGATCTCCCAGCCACATTCCAAGTACCCACAAAGATTCTAGAATTTGCATAGTCAAATACGTCACTCTAAAGAGATGGAAGAGAAAAACAAATATTGCTTTTCTGTTCAATTAACTTGGACAAAATTCAAAAAACCTACCTTAGCTCATTGTTGGTTGAAGTGCATGGATCCGTCTCAATGGACCGAAGGACGATATCATCCAAGTAGTCATCACTGTCATCTGAAGAAACATTCTCACCGGCCGGTTAGTATCGAAAGTCTTAAACATTTATTTGAAAAAAAAAAAAAAAAAAAAAAAACCCCATTGAAGAAGATAATAAAAATACCTGAAAGTTCATTTTTTAGATACAAGTCAGCTCTCTTGTTCTTTCTCTTGAGCCACTTTGGAATCCTACTAGTTTTTGATGACTTTTGGTTCTCGCTATACATGGCTAACAAGAGAGATCCGGTCCATTCCACTCTACAAAATGATAAGAATTTCTATTTATGCTACTTCGTAAAAACACCTTCTGTATTTTTATTTTTATTTTTTGCTCACAAGAAACCTGGTACCTCCAAGTACTACTACACAATACAAATGGCTCTTTCTAGTTTCTAGTTTTCTAGTTTCGTTGCTCTCAACAGAAGCAGATTTGGCTGTAAATGATCATCGTGACAACCGCCGTATATACCAAAGAAATTGAAAGAGAAACAAAGACATGAAACTTTAGGAAAAAAAATTTTAAATTCTTCTAGCGACAAACCCGAGAGAGTTTAGAGAGAGAAAGAGAGGAGAGAGAGAGAGAGAGAGAAATTATAATACAAGTCAAAGTTGGATAAATAAGGAAGAAGCTTCCCCCTCTCTCTCTCTGACGTCGAGTGGTGCAAGTTGAATATAACTGGACAAACAGGAAACCAAAAGAGAGATATTGGCCTCACAATCTTCTATGATCATTTGCTACATTATTAGAGTTTGTTGCTTGCAATTTGTTAGTGCCGGTCACGTATGTCTCGTGGCCTTTTAGCTGACAAAATTCATTGCATATTATATAAATGTGTAAATTTATAAATATATATTTAACGTGAAAGATTATTTAACCATTTACAAATCCTAGGGGTACCCCAACTATTTCTGGGTGGTCCAAGAAGAGATAATAATGTCCAAGCACATGTACATATATATTTATATACGTTCTTAACTACTTCAGATAGATCTCCTGTATTAATTTAACCGATAGATATCAGGGTATATAATGGGCAGTTCCATTTTGTTTTCAAAAATAAAAACTTACTTTTTGACAATAAATTTGTCTCAAAGTCTCCGTTTAATTGCTAAAAACGACAAATGTGATATGAAAATGGCTTTTGTATTTTGTTTGTTGTATTTGGTTCTAATCAATGTAGGAAAAAAGAATTAGAAACGTTTTTTTTTTTTCATTTTATTTATGTTTGTTTTAATATTTTTTTTTTTGGAAGTATATTTTTTGACATATTGAGAAACTAATCTTAAATGCACTCATTACCGAAAAAAGATATTACCACACTATAAGTCAATCATTATTTCATAATTTGTAAAAGTCATGGCTATAAGGTACCTCTCCAAGTACAGCTAATTTATATTAATATTATTACTTACCAAATCAACCTTACCGTCTCACCAATATTGTGGGTGCCTTTGATATGTTTCCTCTTTCTTTCACTTTGTGACGGTGTTTTTGCTGATAAGATCGTCTCGCTATCAATACAGGTAACCAATATGTATTAGAGGTGGAAATTTGCATCAGTATTAATGAGGCCTAAAACTTGTGGGGTTAGTTTTTCTTTTTTTTGTTTGGTAGTACTATAGTTAGGTTGTTTGTTTGGACGTTCCCAAAAACAATGTGGACCGTAACACCGCCAAAATACAAGATAATAATAATGTCACAACTATTTATTAGTGTATTTTATCACTCACACATAATTTCGTAGGTCAAGACTCATGTTCAATTCTCTGGTCCAAAGCCACGTGATATTCTTACAATCTGTAAATCATGTCATATATTTTGCTAGAGTTTTTTTTGTACCGTCCTTGCTTCTTCATCCGTGTCATCTTGAGAATCTCACGCTTAACAAATAGAATAGAATTATAAATTGATCATGCTCTATCGTTATATTTGTTAGATTATGATTTTGTCTCTATTATTAAATTGTTGAGCTATTGTGCTCCGGTTTATTTGTATGACATGTTAGACATTAGAGAGGATGTTAGATTTGAAATTTGCCTTACATCATTAAGTTACTAGACTGTTGTAGTGTTTATATGTAAATTAAGCTCCTCTTCTCTTGAATTAGCTTTTGAATGAGTGCGACCCATACTCATTTAGTAATTCCATCAATTGTATCTTTAGTCATAATAAATAATTATCATACTCATTCACGGAGCCAACAAAGGCCTCACCCTTTTTATTACAAAAAATCTATATATAAACAGGTGTTATTTTGTATTAATACACATAAAGCCCCACTAAAAATAAAAAATATATTCTTTTAGTCCATATTAAACTTATTAAATTTCGGTTTTAGTTATTGACTCCCACAAATAAGAATTTCTGGCGTCAGGGATCGTACCATACCACAAAATTTTTATATTCTGGTTTGGGCTCCTCAAACTCGAGCTATCCTTTTGGTTCCGTTATTTTATTTCCACTACAGACTTTCCAAATTGCCATAGATCCTTGTACATTGAGAACCATTGGCACTTTGATGTTTTTGTACCAGAAATGCTAAAAAAGACCTCAGAGAGAGTACCAAAAGTCCCTCTATCTTGCTTAAAAAAAAAAAAAAAAAAACAATTTATAAGAGTAAAAGTCCCTCAACCATTAATGAAGGAACTGGGACCAAGAGACCTAGACACATTTATTTGTAGAGCTTTCATAGGTTTGGACATTCTTTTGAGAAGTAGATGTGACTGCAGGTTTTGCAGATATATATCAGTCTCGAGCCATTATGAGAGATGTATGATACTCTATCTTCCTTTACTTGGACCATTGCATTGCTTCATTTCTTTCAAGTATTTATTGTTTTTCCTAACTTCTCAATCAACACTGTTAGGTTTTTAATATTGGCATTTGTGGCAATTTAGAAAAAACTAAAAATTTTTTAGGAATTTAAGCGTAGGTTGTGTTGTAAAATGTTACAACAACTGTGTTACAGGTTGACCAGATCATGACTTGAAGATTATTGGGAATTTGACTAGAATTGAGAATAACGTGACGAATTTAGTTTGAATGCGATATGGAGAGATAAGTAAGGAATGGATAATGCTGCAGAATTTAAAAAAAAAAAAAAAAGATTAAAATTAGGATTTCAAAAAATCCAATATTTATTCTTTGAATATCTACAATTTCAAGGGAGATTATTATGCAGAGGATTTTGGAGATTTGTGTGCAATATATTGAGAAAATACTCAGATAATGATGGAAAAATATGTTTCCTAAAATAAACATATTTGAAATTTGAATTTTGGGGTCGTTACATAATACGTTTCAACATTATCTGTAACAAGTTCAGAAATTGAATGAAATCCGAATTTTGAAGTATGGATCCGAGATTTGATTTGGAATCACGTGCATATATATAAGTCTCAAAAATAGTTTGCAAGTGTAGAGTACATAGTTATTCACGTAGATCTTGAGACTATGAAGTTTTAGTGTTTTATCATTCTTTGGGAGAAGAATTTGGAGACTTCGGGAGGAGACCTTATTGTTCTTCAGGAGAAGAACTTGAAGCTTTTGGGAGAAGACGTTTTTAGTTGAAGAGAGTTCATCGACAAAACGAGTGGTGATCGCCGAATAGATCCAACTAATAGGTTCAAGACGACCGGAGACAATAAGAAGAGAGAGTCTTTGGGTTATATAAGTCCGAGAGTGCTTGTAGTTATTTGATATTAGTGGATTATTCGATAGCTGGGCGGACCCAAAGGAATAGGTGTAACCGAATCTTGTAAAAATTGCATGTATCTTTAATTTATTTACGCTTTCGGTAATTTAATTAAATCCGATAAGTGATAAAACAAATTTAACAAACACCTTTATATAAATATATATATATATATATTCATCTATAGTGGGTCTCCCTTTATTATGAGGTCATAGAAGTGCCCATGGGATTCAGCTAGTTAAATGTATCTCTCCTGCTTGGGTAGGTTCAGTTGTTCCATCAAAATTTTCTCTACATTATTGGTATTTCTCATCCAATTCGGACCGACAAAACCGTATTTTAAAGTATAGTATATTTATCAAATTCTGTCAGTTTTTATTTTTTATTTTATTTTAATTTTATACTATTTTGATCATATATATATATATATATATATTGCAGTAATGACAGTTTTATCTAAAATAGAAAGCGTGATTTTTTAAAAGTTAAGAAAAAAAAATAAAAGTGTGTTGTGAACAATGATTGTGTAGTAGTGCACTTTACACAGTGAAATCTAGATTTAACCCGAGGCTTACGAAGAACTTTCAGGAAGCATACTGATATTTGACCCGAGGCTTATCAAGAACTTTAAAGAGACATATTGATATGCTCAGGCTTTGACTGTCTAATTTCTGGGGGAAAAAATAAAAGAAAAAAGAAAAGAAAAGATGTCTATTGAGAAAAAAGAGAGAATTTGACTGTATAATGTGAACTAATTGGCACCTTCGAGCCTCTATTCAAATTTCTAATGAAGAACAAATAGCTACCGATTGACATTAAATTGACTAATTTCAATTTTATGTTGTTTTAACAGTTTAAGATTCCGTAGTTATAAACATAATATGAATGTAATTCTATATCTGACTCTATTACAAGGCATAGACTTTAAATCTCTCCATCTCAAAAGTTCAAAAAAAAAATTTTAAAAGTTTGAGATTCCCCTCATTGTGCTGGTTTTATCTTTTCCCTTTACCTCCTGCCCTCTTTTTTATTTTATTTATTTATTTACTTAAAAAAATTACACTTAGGAAGCACCATTTACTCCAAGTTTTCATGCAATTATATTTATACTATATAATGGTCCCCAAGAGCAAGCTGACCCTTGATCGTCTGAACAGTGAAATTATGGAATGGAACTTCCAAAGGAAAAATAAGAGGCGCCATTTAAGACTATCTTTTTGCCAATTTATTTACTTTTGGTAAAAAGCTAAGGGTTTGGTACCATGTGTTCTTGAATTTTTCAACAATTGACAGTAGGGTCTTTATATTTTTCAATTCAAACAGTCATGTCATTAAACTTTTTCTTTCTCTCCCAATGTTGATAAAATCCACGAGTCACGTTCATAAAAAAATTCACACCAATTTTATAACAATTAAAAGAATCCACATTATTGAGCTTTTGATTTTGCTCTCAATGTCAATTAAAAGAATACACTACACTGAACTTTTGATTTTTCTCACAATCTTGACAAAATTGGTGAGTTGCTTTTATAAGAAAAATCATACCAACTTTATCAAATTTAAAAGAAATCAATAATTCAATAACTTGATTTTTCATTTATTTTCTTTTTGGAAAAAAGGACTAAACTTCAATCTAAACAATTCAAGACTAATCAATCACTAACCATGTTAATTACCCGAGCAATTGAGAGTTTATTCTCTACGTTTTAGCATGCGTTTGGAACACATGTTTGAGAGGTAATTTTTAGATTGAAGTTGGTTGACACTTCTAAAACTAGTTAGAATTTTTGTTCACTTTTCAGAAAAAAAAAAAAAAACAAAAACTGAGATGAAAACTTTAGGTTTACACTTGAGAATCAAACAAGTCATTAATTTGGAGATCAAGTTGTCATCCCCCCCACACACAATGTTTATAAAATAGATGAGTCACATTTATTAGAGTGATTCGTACCTTCTCTTTTTGAAATTTGAGAACGGAGAATTTAAACTCTACACTTGTGATCCACCACTGCTAGATTATGCCAGTAACCATTAAAGTTACCAAATTTACCAAACTTAAAAAGACTTGAATTTCCATTTTCTTTTTAGGACTGAACTATCAATTACTAAACAATTCAGAACTAATCAATTACTAATCATGCCAATTACCTGTATTTTCCTCGAGGGAATAAAAAAAAATGATGAAACACAGTAGCAATCTGATAGTAACTTGACTTGAAACACACCCTAAACTCAGTACTCATTAATTTGACTTCAAACGGGGCTTTTGTTGCTATAGACATAATAATAAAGTACGAAATAGAATTACAATGTCAAGGATACTTGGTCAGTAAATAGCATACTTTGAAACCAAAACTGAAACACATAATAGAACTAAAATAAACAACCTCTAAACTTCCACAATGCTGGAAGAAAAGAGGGAGAGAGAGAGAGAGAGAGAGAAATGAAACTCCTTTGAGAACTAATTAAGGAGTGACAAATTTCATGTCATTTTGCACAAGTTTGAAACTTGACATGCTCTACTTTTCTCCGCCTTTCGAACAAGTACTCTTTCCCGCATTTTCTCGCATCCAAAACCAAATGTTGTTTAAACATGACAATAAAAGCCTCAGCTCTCTCATTGAGCTCTTTCTTGGACAGCCTAGGTGGCTCTGCTTCTGCTTCTGCCTCTGCCTCTGCCTTGTCTTCGGTTCGAGCAATTCGATCATCGCCACCATTTCTTGATGATGATTTCTCACTTATTTTTTCACTTTCCTCGGACTCCACCTCGGACTTTTCATGTTCGGACCAGCACTTAGAATGTTGTTTCTTGACCTTCTTGTTCCTCTCAATCTTCACCTCTGCATTGCTTTCCTTTGGGCAATCCTGGCTCTCTTTCGATTTCGAAAGCGTTGAGGTGAAGAGAATGGCTAAGAGGACGAGGTTGAGGAAGAGGAAAACCCAAGCCCGCCATTCCTCTAGAAGAAACACCACCAACACACGCTTCAAACAAGCCATTAACACTGCTATTCCTGCTGTGACCAAAACCAGAAGAATATAACATTCTTCTTCAAACTCTCTCTCCTTTGTCACTCTCTCACTCTCTTTGAAATTTCCCTTGTCCATTTTTATTTATTTTTTGGGTTTAATTTCTCGAGTAAATAAAACAAGCTTCACCAAATGGGTTTTTATAAACAAGACTTTCAACAAGCTTAGCTCCACTTTTGAGAGGCCAGCTGTGATGTGTTGATCGGTAAAAGAGGTGACTGGGGGGAGCTAAGCTGCTTCACTGCTTAGAGGAGACAAGCAGACATATACGCTAAAAGTTTACAAGCACTATAGCGACCATATGATAATATCTCCAACTCTATAAATTCTCCCTCTCTCTCTCTTTTTTTTGTCCCTTCGAATCTGAAAAAAAATTGAAAGTTGGGAAATTTACACTTTTGACAAATGACCATTCATACGGTTTTCACTTTCATCTGGGCCAATGGCGCTATATATTAGTAGGGGGCATAGAAAAGAAATATTCTAATTTTGGTTTAGTGACGTCATTGTTTTTGGGGAAAGTAAAATTTTTTTTCTTTTCTTTTTTTAATTTTTTTATTTTTGGACATGGGAAAGTGGAAAATCTAGTGGTGAAAGGTGCACGCCTTTTGGCATGGAAAAGGGAAAGAGAGAGAGAGAGAGAGAGAGAGAGAGGTGTGCAGAGTGGAACAGAAGGGAGAGGCAGGATTATGCCGGGGAAGGTGAGTGAGTGAGTGAGAGAGAGAAAGAGAGAGATGAAAGGAAACGTGAGCAGAGCAGGCCAAAAAAGCAAGCCTTGTTCTTGTTTTGTTGGGGTTACCGTTCAGTCGTTCATCATCAGATAACGACCCCACATGACCCTTTTCATGCTACATCAGTTAACAGCTCAAGCAGAGAATCATTCCCTGTCGTTGGTTTTCTTTACGAGGTTCTTTTTCTTTTTTCTTTAATGCAATTGGATTAAAAGTTTGAACAACTACTTAAAACTAATGTCAAGACTGTTGTTTTTAGTTTTGGATGTCTGAAAAAACAATATGTATGGATAGGCCTCCATATTTGTAATAATCTCTGGAAAGCTAGCAGTATCACAGAGTAAACAGTTACTGTAACTAGATACGTTCGAATCTGTACGGTAAATAATGTCAAGATTCTTTTGTTTTAGGTTTTTAGTCTACCAATAACCTGAGTTCATGCAGAAGCAGAACGAGCTGTTCTGAAAAAGGACTTTCTTATGATGTATGCCTAGAGTATAATTTTGAGAATTCTTTTGAGGGTATTGCTTGCTTTTTTCTTTGTTTTTTTTTTTTTTAATTTTATTTTAACGTGATTTTAACTTAGATCTAACGTTCACAAACACACTACCAACCGATGTTCCTACATAGAAAGCTCTGTTTATTTTTTTTTGGTTTTCAAGCATGGTTGTTGAAAACTAGCTTGAATAACAACCCAGCTGCGAAAGCTAAAACGAATTCCTCTGCTTTTGAATAGGATCATATTCGAATGAAATAAAGGTATTCAACCGCAGCTAGTTTTCGTATCTTTGAAACAAAACAGAAATATCTAAGCTTCGTTCAGCCACGCCATATGGTTTAGCAGTTCAAATAGTTAAATTCAGGCATTTTCTTTATGGGGAAAAGAAGATAAAAAGAAAGAAAGAACTGTAGTTACAGATCTTTCTTTCCTATTGAACTAGGCAAATAAGAGAAGTACATTTCTATTCAATAAGAGAAAAATGATGATCAGGTATAAAGCCGTTTCTTTGGTAACTTCAAATGTATTATAAAACAAAACTGAAATAATGCACGACTAATTACTGAACGGATATAATGCAGACTCTCTCTCCCTCTCTCTCTCTCTCTCTCTCTCTCATGGACATATGAATATTAAGAAACAATCCCCTTTGTTACCTCCATCGTTTCCCGGACAACGATATAAGCTGCAAAAAAGACAGGAAAAAAGGATGAACAGAATGGTCAATCATGAAGTGGGGTAAACTCAACAAGAATGCAAATGAAATCCAAACAAACTAATAACACTTCGTTCATTTTCTTCACTCTCTGGTTCTAAAGATTCGCACGCGACACAAAACGACATTCACCAACACATAAGGTGCCCTTGACCCATTGCAGGCAAATGAAATCCATTTTCATATAGGGTGGTCAATTTACCACAAGCCTCTAATGTATGAGAGAGACATACGAGGATTAAACAGATAGAAAAATAAGAAGAGGATGGAACTGAACCAACCTGACGGGCAACCTGAGCCAGTCGCCGACTGTCCCTTGATGATTCATCCATCAATCTAGATTTCTGTGTCTCAGGTGCAGTATATTCTTCCGTTGTCTTCCTTCTCACAATGCTCTTTTCAGGAGAAGCGATTTCATCAGGACTGCTAGTGGCGTCCTTCTTGCGCTTCCTCTGAAATGTGTATTTGAGCAGCCTATTTTTGTCAACGTGACAAGGAGATACGTTCAATCTTTCAGATGCTTTTGTAGTGTCTTGGTCACAATTTATTGATGATACATTCGCCATTTCACTGTTCAGTCCAGAACTTGGAAACCTCGACTCCTCCACAACATCACTTTCCTGTTTTGCCAACTTCTGCTCAGCCGTCAACTCCACGTCCTTTTCTGTAGCATCCTGAAGCTTTCCTGTTTTGTTAATTGTCTTAACATCCAAAGTAACACTAATAGAACCTGATATAGACTTCACATCACTTTCGGTTAACGTCAATCCTGGATCCAACCGCGGTAATGGCTTCATCTTAAGCTCATTTTCACATGTTTTGGACTCATCCTCAACCGATTCAATCCCTCCATTAAGTAAATATGCAATTGTCCTGCAACGAGACAGAAGAGGCGATGGTTTACAAGGATTTGCAAGCTGGCGAGAAGGACAAGTGGACGAGGCTTCAACATGATTTCCACTTTTGCTTGTCCTCATTCTCTGTCCTTTGTAAAGTATCTTAATTTCATCCTTCCTGTTGCAGCTTTCATGTTCCAAATTTTCTTTTGATCCATCTAGAGCTTCTGTCATTCCCTCAACAGAAGCAGAAACACCTTCATTGGATCTATCATTCCCGTTCAGTGAGTTTGGCTTGCAACGAAAAGAATCAGAATTTGGCTGGCCAGATTTCAGAAGCTGGCCTTGATGAGACCTGCGTAAGGTTTTCGCTTTCCCAAATCGAGTCTTTCTTCTTCGCGACGTGCGGACTTTAACGGGCCGCTTCTTTTCTCCCTGAGAGAACTTCTTGTCCATTTCTATCTTGTCATGCTTAATACTGATATCTTTACATACTTTCTTGCCGGCGGCTTTGGTGACAAACTCGTTCTCAATGAGGGAATCGCCACTGTCTGCATATCCAGAGTGAGATAATTTTCCATCCAGCAAATTTCTTTCCAATGCACGAATTCTCTGTGTGCATCCGTTTCTGTACAGCTCCGGCTTTTTGCTCCTCATAATAATGGAGGTGATATCTGATTTACTATGGTCAAAGTTATCCAAATCTGAAGAACTTAATCTTTCGGTCTGGTTCATGGTAATACAGCACTTGTCATCCAAAACTCTCTTATTTGTCAGCATGTTATTCATGTCAGAAGTTTCCATAGTTTCACATACTGAACTTGAAAAATGTGCCGACTTTTTTAAAAATAATTCCTCTTCCCGTGAAATTTTTCCATTAAGAGGCTGCACTTGATTGTTCTTCACTTTCTCTAACCCATCTCCTATCTGTTTTAACTCTGATCTAAGATCAATTATCACCTCCTCTGCCTCTTCAAGTTGTGCTTCAAGCTCTGCAATCCTTCGTTGCTGGTTTAAGGATGTTAACTCTGCCTCAGTAGTCTGTAACGAATGAAACATTAGTCAACAACTAGTATATTATGTAGGAGATGAAACAAAAGTTTAAAATCATAGCTTATATACGTATTCACATTTACATGTGACATGTTTTATATAGAATAGTGCTTAAACAAATACAAACTTGCATCAATATACATTTCCAAACAGAAAATTCAACTTCCATATATAAATAGATATCTTCTGTTCTTCTTAAACCTAATGTTAAGTACACCGTGCTTTGCTCTCCAGCCACTACAAGAGGATACTCACAAGTGGATGACACAGATATACAATATATAATCGTTCACACTTTTCATCTAGAATTCCGAATAGCGAAAATAATTAGGTAACATTTTACATTCTGATATTACTATTCCTTGAAGGAGCAGACCATTAGCCATTGCTTCTGTAATTACGTGGAACAATGGGCAAACAAGCAGAAGAATGGCCTAAACTGAAAATCCTAAGACTCGGGGTCAGACATGACCAAAAAATGAAAATAAAAGGACAAAATTCAACCACATAAGTTGACAAGAAATTCCCTCACAAGCTAGTTCCCAAACAACGCACAATTTACTGAGAGAAGGCACAACACAACAAGAAGATATAAGCTATCATACGTCAAGAAGGGAAATTACTTAAATCGAGAAGACTCAAAATCGCTTAGATCACTTAAATGTGCAAAAGTAAATCAAGTTATTCAATCAAAATATTTCGGTGAGAATTGTCTTGATTACTGGTGTGTAAAAGCAAGAAAGGTACTTCAAAACATTCAAAGAGCCTAAACAAACAGCAACGAGAGATCTCCGAGACTGAAATTCTTCCAAAGACTCCTTCTTTATAAACTAAAGGTATAATTGAAACAAGGAACTGGCGATTCAACTACCTTTTAATCTAACAAGTTTGGTTACAATGACGAATTGATCATCGATTTCAAATTTCCTGACTTTATTCAGAAAAAAGAAAGAGTAAAAATAAAGACGAAAACTTGAGCCAATTTCTTCAAAGGCGACCAAGGACCAAAGACATCGCAAAACTGATTCGATAAAAACTAGAGGAAAAAAAGGAGACAAAAAGAAAATCAAGCAAACAAAATCGTGAAGAAGAAAACAATGGCGAAATCGAAGGAAAACCTTTATAAACTAAAGGTATAATTGAAACAAGGAACTGGCGATTCAACTACCTTTTAATCTAACATGTTTGGTTACAATGCCGACGAATTGATCATCGATTTCAAATTTCCTGACTTTATTCAGAAAAAAGAAAGAGTAAAAATAAAGACGAAAACTTGAGCCAATTTCTTCAAAGGCGACCAAGGACCAAAGACATCGCAAAACTGATTCGATCAAAACTAGAGGAAAAAAAGGAGACAAAAAGAAAATCAAGCAAACAAAATCGTGAAGAAGAAAACAATGGCGAAATCGAAGGAAAACCTTGGAGTCAATCATATGCTTCAAGCGGAGGAGCATTCGAAGCGCCTCCTCTTTGGAAGCGGACAGATCCTGCTGAAAGCGGAGAGCTTTGCGCTCCGACACCATAATCCGAGCCGCCGCCTCCTTTGCCGTGTTCAGGATTATCTCCGCGTAGGCCTTCTTCAACGCCACCATTTTCTGCAAATCACCAACCACGACGCCATTGATCAATATCTCAAACTCACCAAACCAAAACACACAAAAAAATAATAATAAAAAAAAAGAAAAAAAGTGGAAATAAAGTCGGTGATGGTGGTCGTAAACAACGAATTTGAAATGTTAGTGAGGGAGATGTTCAGAATTTCTCACCTGAGCTTCGTCTTCCATGGCTGAGAAGTCAAATCATCACAGTGCTTGAGAACCAGCACATAGAGAGAGAGAAGAAGAAGAAGAAAGGAGGTTATTTGGTTATTTGGTTATTTGGTTATTTTCCCCAACTTCTCCTGTTAGCTCTCTCTCTCTCTCTCTCCCTCCTGTGTCTCCGTTAGGAACCCGAAAGTCCGTTTCTTTTTCATTTATTACGAAACTACCCCTCCATTCGACACAGAATTACGAGGTTGTGTGACTTACGAGTGAGAGCCACCTGACACCGGGACTTCTGACGAGGTTGTTCAGTGGTTCGTCAATTTCTCAGAGCAAGGGGTAAAGGCCTAATAATATTCTCTCTCCTGGTCAACCAATTTTCGCGGAAAAACGACATCGTACCTAGGTCCTATGTTCGAGATCACTTACAACGCGCGCGTCGTTTCACTGTGCCCCGCCTTTGGAGAGCTAGGGTCTGTTTCGTCTTTCTACTGCTAAAGGCGCGCAAGATGAGAGAAAGCGGGCCCCACCGGCAATCGAGAGAATATTATGCGGTGTTTTTTTATTGGGAAAAAGTGGGCCCGGTCCCTTTTTTTCTTTTCTTTTTTTCCCCTTTTTTTAAATATAACGCGCGGTTACGCAACGTTTTTTCAGTTTTTAAAATTTGAAATTCCGCACCGGTGGTTGTGTGTGTGACGTGTCACCGTCGACGAACGCCGTTTTATAATCCTCCGGTATCTCACGGCGACATGGAAGACGAGTTCAATGATTCGACGACGAATTTGTGGCTCAAACGACACGACGGTGCCGTTAATAGACGCCGCTCGCCGAGTAGCGGGAAATCGCCGGCGCCGTTCTCTGACAAGAAAGAAATTTATTTATTTCTGCCATGCAGAGGAAACTAGGTTGCAAAGATGGGCCAGAATCAAGGATGGACGGAGCTGAAGATCTTGGGCCCATTTTGCCCTCCTACACTGGGCCCAATTTTGGGTAGCCCGTTGACATGTTTGTCATCTTATGGTACAGTTACAGCTATCATTAAATTGAAGTGTCAAAAACAAATTTTTGACATTTAAATAATAAAAAAAATTATAATGCATCTATGTTAAATTTATCATATGATAAACTTGATAGCAAATTATATATATTCGAATGAAATTTTTTTAAAGAAAAATTAGGAATGGACAAATTTAAATTTTATACTTATAACAAAATTGAATTAATAAAATTGAATTGTCACTAAGTTATACTTATAACCATAATATCAGGATGGTTTTAATTGATGCAGGACGTGGTTATCTGGCCAATTCTGCTCCTGTCAAAGATATAAACATTTATTAAAAAACAGTTATAAAAAATTAAGGAAAAAAAAGTTAGATCGGGTATCATGTCAAGCACTAACATATCATGAACCGATGGACCATTTAATTATCATATCAAAGAATAAAACCAAAGACATAAAATCAAAAAGGAGCCCAATGAATGGTTGGAAGGTGGCAAGGACTTTTCCTCTTGTAACTATTGGAAGTTAATGGATAGTTAAATTTGAAAATCTGTTTTATTTTTGTCCTTGAATTTTTTTGTGTTTGACAAATCAGTTATTAAATTTAAAATCTTAGTAATTAACCCCTTAAATTTCAAAATTATTGCATTTTAATCCTAATTGAAAATGGAAGTATTTTTAAAAATAGAAATACTTGGAACACTAACTTTAATCTTAAATTTTTGAGTATTAATCTATATGACATGTGAGTTGTCATTATTTAATTAATAGATGTTTAAATGAATGTTACATCAATTGATTATATATATCAATAAAAATATGACAACATACTGCCATATTAATTGGTACTCAAAAGTGGATATTAAAGTTGGTGTTCTTAGTACTACTCTTCTTCTTTTTTTTTTAAATGATTTTCTTATATGCAACTTGCATGTGACCTACTATGGTGAGCAACTTTGGTCTTTTTTGTTCGAATTGAATCCCATAAGAACAAAACTCTATCCCTTGCACGGTTGGTTATCTTTGAATTCATCATGTAAAAGAGGATATTTTGTTTTTATGGAGTCCAATTCGAATAAAAAAAGCCTAAGTTGCTCACAATAGTACGTGGCATAGAAGTGACATGCAAGAAAACCATTAAAAAAAAAAAAAACAACAACAACGACGATAGTTCCAATAAGGGCTAAAATAAAAATAGATTTTGAAATTTCGAAGGGTCAATTATTAAGATTTTTAATTTAAGAACTGATATTACCAAATGTGAGAAACTCATAGGGCATCCATGCAAAAAAGCCAAAATAAGCTTCATAACGTCCACAGTAACCGTTCAAATTCCTGGGTGGGTGTGGGTGCTTTTACTCTTTTTGAATCACTACCATCTAAATCGACTTTTCACCAACAAAACAAAATAGTGGTTCAACCAAAAAAAAAAAGTGTGCTCACCCAAAAAGGACTTTACTAATAAAATATTTACGTCGATAATGAGTTAAGTCTCCATTCTTTTCTAATTTAGAAAATAAAAAAAATAAAAAGAAATTTCCATCCTCCATTGTCCATTACAAAAAAAAATAAAAATATTCTGGTCTTCTCACAAAAAAACCTGAGCAGCCTTGGTATTCCTTCCACCCACTTGACTTGAACTTTTATGGACACTTAACCATAATTTAACCTTACTGAATTTTAATTTTAATTTTATTTTTATCTTTTTCAATCTATATCATCATTTTTTTCTTTTGAAATTGAAGAACAAAGAACATAAAATAATATTCTCAAAATAAAATTATAATATTAGTAACCATGTAATTGGAGAAATCTCTTCAAAGAAGTCCTAAATGGAACTACCCATAATAGTTTATGCCTATAATATACTACTCACAATCTTGTGTGAAAATTATATTTCATGCTCTAAATTAGCTATAAATTATATATGATTATATCAAACAAAATTACACAATCATGTATAATATATATGATTACATTCAAAGTAGACACATACAATTTCATTTGTTGTAGTCCGTATAATTTTATATTCGTAAGGTTAACTATATGGACACTTCTTTATTTTTCTAAAATAATAACGACATCCTCTTGATTGAAAAAAAAAAAAAAAAAACTAGAGATAATAAATTAAAATAAGTTTTTAAAAAATTTAAAAGACTTTCGTAGTTTTTAAAAACAGAAGAATAATAATGAAAAAGAATGGATCATGAAATCTTTCTCCTGATTTGACTGTTTATTTAGTATTATGAATTGAATAATTTGTTACATCGTATATGTCAGAGCTGAATAAAATTAGGTTTTATTTCGTATATTAGTTTGTTTCGTATATTAGTTTATTTCGTATTTGTTACATCGTATATGATCGAGGGTCTCTACCGGTACATACCATTTTTAAGCCGTTGAGATTTAATCGAACGGTTGAAACGTTGTTGGTATACCATACTTATCATACACCTTACCTCACATTATCATTTCCATCCAAATTCTTCTCCGTCGTAGGCGACCCACCCCCGACGCCGGCGAACCACCTCCGGCCTGCCGGTCGGCCGCCGGCGAATCCCCTTTCTCTCTCTTCTCCTCTCCCGCGGCGACCCACCTCCGGCACCTTCCACCCCCCACCACCGGCCCCCAGCCCCTAGCCTGCCCCCCGGCCCCCTCACCCTACCCGGCGGCCCCCCTCCCCCAGCCTCCCCACCCCCCATCCCCCCCTCTCTCTCTTCCTCTCTCTCTCTCTCTTCCCGACCCTCGGCCCCCTCATCCTCGGCCGCCAGGCGCCCCCCTATCCCACCCCCACCCGCGACTCCCCCTCTCTTCTCACGTCGGGGGTGGTGTAGAGGGGCCGGGGCTGGGTGGGGTACAGAGAGAGAGGGGGGGGGGGGAGAGAGAGGGGGAGGCGGGGGGTGGGGAGGCCGGGGGAGGGGGGCCGCCGGGCAGGGCCGAGGGGTGAGCTGGGGGCTGGGGGCCGGCAAGGCCGGTGGTGGGGGGGTGCCGGAGGTGGGTCGCTGCGGGAGAGGAGAAGAGAGAGAAAGGGGATTCGCCGGTGGCCGGTGGTGGGAGGCCGGAGGTGGGTAGCCGGCGTTGGGGGTGGGTTACCGGCGCGAGAATGTCACTGGCGACGGAGAAGACTTTGAGTGGAAAGGATAATATGATAAGTATGGTACACCAACAACGTTTCAACCATTTGATTACATCTCAACGGCTTAAAAAGGATATGTACCGGTAGAGAGCCTTGCCACAAACTTATCCTAAATTAAAATAAGTTTTTAAAATTTAAAAGACTTTCATAGTTTTTAAAAATAGAAGAATAATAATGAAAAAGAATGGATCATGAAATCTTTCTCCTGATTTGACTGTTTATTTACTATTATGAATTGAATAATTTGTTACATTGCATATGTCAGAGATGAATAAAATTAGGTTTTATTTCGTATATTAGTTTAACTCTAATTAAATTATATATATTTTTTTGATTAAATTTGTATTTTTTTTAAATTAATAAAAATTAATTATAATTTTTAAAATATCAACCAAATCTAATTTAAAAATTTTAACTCCAATCCAAACGGATGTTTAGTTTCCTTTTATCAAAATAAAAATTGTACTGACAATGAACACAACTAGCTAAACTTTTATAGCCCGTTTTTTTTTTCCAACTCATTTTAAGTCAAACTGTACTTTTTTCATCATGATTTTTGTTTTTTCTGAAATTTTTTTTGTCTTTTCTGAAAAAATCAATAAAAAATATTATTTAAATTTAAAAATTTCAAATCAACTCAAACTCAATTACTACACCAAACAGGTCCTTAAAGAATTTTGAACAAGAAAGTAAGTGGCAAGTAAAAAAAAAAAAAGAAAAATAAAAACGCAAATACCTGAAACACGATTGGCCCTCCACCAGAAAGGCGATTCCGCGTCAATAAGACTCGAAAGATAATAGAATCATTAAACCAAAGAAAAGAAGAATCACCTTCACTTTTTTTAATTTTTGTATAGTTGGCCAACAGAAATAATAATAATAATAATAATAATAGGAATAATAATAATGTCTAGTGCAGTGACCATCTATCGCCGTTCTATGTGGACCTCAACCTCCCAAAAAAAAAAAAAAAAAATCTCCCAGTCAAACTAATCTACGTTTAAGATTCATTTGATGTTTGAGTTGAATTTAAGATGAGATGAAATTTTTAAATTTGAATTGATTAATTTTTTAAAAATTAATTATAAATTTTATTAATTTATCAAAAAAAATAAAAATTAATATAAAAAAATATATTTTAATTAAAGTTAAATCTGAATATCAAATTTGAGCTTAATTTTTCTCTCTTTTATTTTTATTTTTATTTTTATTATTTAAATTTTTTCCTCAGTCAAAGAAGCTCTAAAATAATTTATCAACAAACACCACACATTCAACCATTTGCGAAAAATCAACTAAATTCATATCACGCAAGCAAGGAAGCAATTGTCTGGCAAAGAAACAAAAGTCAATGACCCCCTCTCTCTCTATCTCTCTTTCTGTCTCTAAAGCGGATGGTTTATTTGAGAGAGCTTTAGTTGTAGTGAGCACCGCACCCGAAAGACCCATCAATTTTGCGAACCATTCACGAAAAATCCCTTTTCAAATCTCGCCATGAAAGGCTCATCAGCAGCCACTAGAATCTCATCGTCCTCATCGATAATATTGTTGCTAGTGGCGGCGTCCTTGAGCTTCGGGTTCTGTGCCCGTGTGGCGGAGGACGACGTCAAGTGTTTACAGGGAATCAAGGACTTTCTGCAGGACCCAAACGGGAAGCTCTCCTCATGGGACTTCTCGAACACCTCTGTCGGAGTCATCTGCAAGTTCGTCGGCGTCACCTGCTGGAACGACCGCGAGAATCGGATCCTCAACCTCGAGCTCCGCGACATGAAGCTGGGGGGATCCGTCCCCCAGGCCCTCGAGTACTGCGGAAGCCTCCAGAAGCTCGATCTCGCCGGCAACGAACTCTCAGGTACGATGCCCTCTCAGATCTGCGACTGGGTACCCTTCGTCGTTGACTTGGACTTGTCCAGCAACAAGTTCTCCGGCCCAATCCCGCCGGAGCTCGGGAAGTGCCAGTACCTCAACAACCTCGCGCTCTCCGATAACGGCCTCTCCGGCTCGATTCCGTACGAGATCGCCAGTTTGAGCCGGCTGAAGAAACTCTCCGTCGCCGATAACCATCTCACGGGGACGGTCCCGTCGTCGCTGAGCCACTTCGACAAGGAGAGTTTTGAAGGCAACAGTGGTCTCTGCGGGAAGCCCTTGGGGAGCTGCGGCGGGTTGAGCAAGAAGAATCTGGCGATTATCATCGCCGCCGGAGTTTTCGGCGCCGCCGGATCTCTTCTCCTGGCTTTTGGGCTCTGGTGGTGGTACCATTTGAGGCTGAGCAAGAGGAGGAAGAGAGGAGGATTTGGGGTTGGAAGAGATGGGGATTGGGCTGAGAGATTAAGGGCTCATAAGTTGACCCAAGTTTCCTTGTTTCAGAAACCGCTTGTTAAGGTTAAATTGGCTAATTTAATGGCTGCTACGAATAATTTTAGTCCTGAGAATGCGATTGTTTCGACTAGAACCGGGACTACTTACAAGGCTGATCTGCCTGATGGGTCGGCCTTGGCGATCAAGAGGCTGAATACTTGTAAGCTTGGTGAGAAGCAGTTTAGGATGGAGATGAACCGTTTGGGGCAGATTAGGCATCCAAATTTGACACCCCTTTTGGGGTTTTGTATTGTGGATGAGGAGAAGCTTCTGGTTTATAAGCACTTGTCTAATGGGACTTTGAACTCTTTGTTACATGGAAGTAATGGTGGTGATTTGGATTGGCCTACTAGGTTTAGGATTGGCCTTGGAGCTGCTAGGGGTTTGGCTTGGCTTCACCACGGGTGTCACCCGCCAATTATTCATCAGAACATATGTTCGAGTGTGATATTGATTGACGAGGACTATGATTCTAGGATAATGGATTTTGGGTTAGCAAGGCTCATGACTTCTGATTCGCACGAGAGTAGTTTTGTTAATGGGGATTTGGGAGAGCTTGGTTATGTGGCTCCGGAGTATCCGAGCACTCTGGTTGCTTCACTGAAAGGGGATGTTTATGGTTTTGGGGTGGTGCTTCTGGAGCTGGTGACAGGACAAAAGCCGCTTGAAGTGAGCACCGGAGATGAGGGTTTTAAGGGGAAGCTGGTGGACTGGGTTAATCACCTGTCCAATACCGGTCGGATCAAGGATGTTATCGATAGGTCGCTCCTTGGGAAAGGACATGAAGAGGATATTTTGCAGTTCCTGAAAGTTGCCTGTAATTGTGTGGTTTCCCGGCCGAAAGAGCGGTGGTCTATGTACCAAGTATACCAATCGTTGAAGGTTATGACCAAAGATCGTGGCTTCTCCGAACAGGATGACGAATTCCCACTTGTTTTTGGAAGGCAAGAAAATGATTAAATGTAGTTTTGGAGTGAAGATGGGATAAGAATCCAGATGGTCGAAAAGACTTTCATCTTGAGGTAAGTTCTCAAAGACTCTGTAAGTAAATGGTTTGATATCCATTTTAACTTATTTTCCCATTTGTTAGTCTAGCACTGTATAATATAATAAACTATCTGAACGATCGGGTTCTGCGGTAAAGAAATTATTGTTATGCCCTTCATAATATGAAATTGCAGTGTTTTTGAGGCTCCATATGTTTATAATAATCGTCTTGGACATATAGAAATTTAACTCAAAACAAGGATGGCAGGTGAACAGAACAATCTTTGCATCACCAGGGCCTTCTAACATAAGAGAATCACATTATTGTATACATAAATGTTATAAAAAATAATTATAATAATAAGAGAGTATATTGCCTCGTCTGCTAATGGGGCCGAGGGACATTGAGCTTGACTAGCTGTTAGTAAAATAAGCATGTGATTCATATGCCGATCATTTCAATCGGTCTTCTTGATCAACTTTAGTAAATTGTTATGTAGAGAGAGAGAAAAAATGGTAACCGGTGGATCGATTATGTCGTTATCTAGGCGATCTAGACTTAATATTTATGACGAGGAGCTAAATGCTAGTTATGGCATCAAACCGAAGCTGTTCTTAGTTTGATACTCTGCCTGTGAATGTTTAAACCTTCTTCTTATTCTCATCTCTAGAACAGACAGAATCGACATGCAAAATTAGTTCAAACATCCGGCTTAGGTTTTTCTTGAGGAAAATGTCTATGTTAGGGGGTGTAATCTGAAACATAGGTCCCAGATTACTTTGTTTTTATTTTAGTTTTTTATTTTCAAGGAAAGAAAGGAGGAAAAACTGATGCTGATGATTCTGTGCGTCTTTTGGCAACTCTGAGGGTGGTCCAAAATCGGTTACCGTTCGTTACGCTAAAATAAAGAAAGGGAATGCCTGCCGTTTTCCTGACATATTGAGAGTGGCCGAACGTGAAGAATTTTTACCGACCATCTGTGTTGAAGAATATTATTACTGAAAGCAATTCTACATTACATGCTGTAAATTTTTAACTTGGAAATTGCTGTTGAAACTGTACTTTAATAATAGCTAAAACAACAGTATCTACGGAAAGGAAAAAAGAAATAGTTGGACTATAAAATTTTACATATTAGATAATAATTAGCTTATGTTTACAACTTGTATAAAGTCAAAGGAAGATATAATTAACGATGGAAAAGATTTAACAAATAAAATTTATCATAATCTGCAACCTAACCATTTTAGACGACAATGAAGACTAGAAAGGAAAAATAAGTTAAGTTGACTGACCATCTGTGTTGTAGCCATCAGAAGGCGTGTGTAATCAGGTTTCTACTAATTTGACCAGAGAATTCTACGTTCTCAACTTCTCATTCCAAAATCAGTGTGGAATTTGAATAGAAATATCTAATTCCAAACCGAGCATGCCATTGGGTAAAAGCTAAAACCAGAGATGAGAGCTTCAAATTTGTTACCATATAAGAGCTTTCAAAATAAAGCAACAGAAGCTGAACTTAGTTTGCCTGGTAATATTGGTGGGTAGATATAGATGACGTACGTTGGATTTTGTTGTTTTTATGTGTCTTCACATGTTGAAACAACAAAATCATACATGCTGGCCGTGAAATATCATGGGCACACAGGCATATATGGAGTCCATGTGAGGCAGGCTTGCAAATCTATACCTATACAACGACTGAGTAAGCCTATTGTGTCAGTAGGGACGTAAATGATAAAGCCCACGATTGGCATCCAGATTTAACTCTAACTAAACTGTACTTTTTCATATCAATTTTTGTCTTTTTCTGAAAAGTCAACAAAATTTATAACTAATTTTTAAAAGTCAACCAACTCAAACTTAAAAATGTCATCTCATCTCAAACTCAATCTATACACCAAACAAACTAAAAGTTTTTAAGAGAATTAACAAGAATAATTTTTAGTGAGTAAAATGTAAAGTTTTTAGAGAGAAAATTGATAAAAAGAAAATTTCACAAGGGCATAAGCCTCCATTTGACCAGAATGGTTCCGCCCTTATCTATACATTATTAAGAAATGTCAATCCATTGTACTGCTTGCATCCAAAACGGTTCGTTTTGGACAAAAAGGGTATTTCTTTTTTTTTTTGGTCCTTCAATTCTTTTTTTTTTCCACCCTAAATTTTTTTTTTTCATTTTGGTCTCTTTTATATAAGTTTTTCTTTTTTTAGTCCTTCATTTCTTTTTTTTTCATTTTCGCCATAAAATTTATTCATTTTTCATTTTGGTCCCTTATATTGGTCTCTTTTTTTCATTTTAGTCATTTTATCTTTTTGGTTCTTTTTTAAATTTTTTATTATTTTTTGAATTTTTTCTTTTACACTTTTGCTATAAATTTGCTTTGCTTGTCTATCCCTTCTATATCTATAGCTATATATAGAAAAATATATATATATTACTGTCGAAGTATTTTTTTTTCACAATTTAGCCCTTTTTAAATTGATCAATTTTTTTTTTCATTTTAGTCTTTTTATCTTTTTTTTTAATGTCTCTCTTTTTTTTCTTTTCAGGTCTTTTGTTTTTTATTTTTTATTTTGTGGGTTTACTTTTTTAACTTATTATTTTAATTTTTCCATATATATAAAAATTTTCTTAAATATGTCCAATATGTACGTAGCACATAAAAAGTTGAAAAAAAAGCTATTGTAGCTGTCCAAAACAAAAAACTTTTTTTTAGTCCTTCATTTTTCATTTTTTTTCTTTTGGCCCATTTTTTTTATTTTTTCATTTTAGCGTTTTTTTTCTTTTTTTTTTCTTTTGGCCCAATTTTTTTTTATTTTAGTCCTTTTATCTTTTTAATCTTTTTTCACGCCTCTTTTTTTTTTTATTTATTTTTAGTTTTAGATACTTTGTTGATTTTTTTTTTTTTGTTTCTTGTGTCTATTTTGTACGTATATGTTTTTTCCTACGTATATAAATTTTCTCAAATATATTCAATCATGTGCATCGCACATGCTTTAAACTAATATATATATATATATATATATATAACTATATATAGAAAGCACAATGTGCTTTACTGTGCAAAGCATTTTCGTTCAAAACGGTACGTTTTGGACGAAAATATTTTATATTTGCTTTTTAATCCTTCATTTTTAATTTTGACCCAATTTTTTTTTATATTTTTTTAACAATTTGGTCCTTTAATTTTTTTTTTAAATTTTGGCATAAATTTTTTTTTTATTTTTTTACAATTTAGTACTTTTTGTATTAGACAAAAATTTTTGTATTTACTTTTTAGTCCTTCGATTTTCCTTTTTCATTTTGGCCCAATTTTTTTTTAACAATTTAATCATTTTCTGTATTGGTCAATTTTTTCCATTTTAGTCCTTTTATCTTTTTTTTTTTTTTTTTTTTTTGTATTTTTTCATGCCTTTCTTTTTTAATTTTTAGGTCCTTTTTTTCTGTTATATATAGAAAGCACAGTGTGCTTTACCGTGCAAAGCATTTTCATCCAAAACAGTTCGTTTTGGACGAAAATGTTTTGTATATACTTTTAAGTCCTTCATTTTATTATTTTATTATTTTGGCCTATATTTTTTTACAACTTAGTCCTTTTTTTTAGTCCTTCGATTTTCTTTTTTTCTTTTTCTTTTTATTTTGGCCTAATTTTTTTTATTTTTTACACTTTAATCCTTTTTTGTATTAGACAAAATATTTTATATTTACTTTTCACTCTTTGATTTTCTTTTTTTATTTTGTCCCAATTTTTTTAATTTTTTTTTATAATTTAATCATTTTCTGTATTGGTCAATTTTTCCCATTTTAGTACTTTTTTTTCTTCTTTTTTTTTTTTTCATTTCTCTCTCTTTTTTTTTAGGTCCTTTTTTGTGGGTATATTTTTTAAATTTATATTAAATTTTTTATATGTTGATAAAATTTTTCAAATGCATCTAACATGTGTATAGTACATGCTTTAGACTAGAGAGTGTGTGTGTATATATATATATATATGTAAACACACGCACATGTGATGTTTCTAGTGACGTCAATCGGTATTGTGAGAAGAAAGGAAACGTGTTTGAGCCATTAAGCCATCTCTATAAGCCACTAACCACTGTTACCAGTGGTGAATGGGTTAAACCACTAAATGCCTCGTTTTATATGATTTCAGGTAAATGACTTATTAAAGGGAAATTTCAAGTAAATGACGAGCAAGTCACCTCGTTTTACTTAATAAATGAGATTCATCAATCTACTTTAATCAGTAAATAATATATGTCGATTAATTTGAGTCCATAAATATGAGATTATCAATTAGTCTTAGTCACTTAATATGAGATTATCAATTAGTCTTAGGCACTTAATATGAGATTACCAAAAATGATCCTTTTTTTTTTCCAGCTCAATTATTTTAAAAACACCTAAGTGAATTACTTAAGTTATTTTAAGTTAAGTTTGGTACTTCCACACTAGTTAGAGTTTTCCCAATGTTCTGTCTTTTTCTCCAAAAAAAAAAACAAAAAAAAACTGTTCACATATCCATATGTTTTTTTTTTTTCATTCTAAAAAAAATTATAATTTTAAAAATTCACAATTTCTTTATTTAAAGTCGAAATGAGATGATTTTTTTTAAACTGTATAAAATGACGAGATAAAGAAAATAAGATCTATATTGTTATTTTGTTCCGAACACATTTTAAGTCTTTACACTTTTTAACTATCATAATTTATTTTCGACTAACGTACATTTTCAAAACGCTAACTCCAATTAGTGTTCCAAACGCCTCTTAAGTGATCAGATTGTTAAATTTAAATGACGTGATAGATAAAGAGTGAAAAGACAGTTAAGAAGACACGAAAATTGGAATAGTAGATCCAAGCTCGTTATGAAAGGGTTGTTTTAACACGTGAGGGCAAAGTTTTAAGAGCTACTATGACCGTTTAGAATCGAAGGACCACCTTACACAAGGTGCGTATTTCGTGGTCTCCCATGATTTGTTAAATCCTTGTTTTCTAGGACCAGCATTTTGTACTTTGAGAGTACGAAAAAGTTCTGTTGCAAGCTTGACACAAGCTTTGGCTATTGGCTAAGCCTAGAAGGGCCTGTTTTAGTGTTACCATAAACGCTCGTCTTAAAAATTATCTAATAATTAAGAGTGTTTGGTACATGAGATTTGGCATTAACAGCACAAAATCAGAGCCATATTTGTTGTACATAAACAGATAATCTGTTGAGAAAGACAGTGGCCAGACCTTCAAGCATTGACGCGCGAGCTATTCTTAATCCGCATGGCTTAAAGCCTTAAAAAAACATGGGAGCTCATCGTTATGATACGAAAAAAAATATCTATCAAGCGATGTTATATACTTTTATTTAATATGATTTAACGTAGAAAAACATGAACTATGAAAACGAAAACTCTAAAAAAATGATGGTTTGAGGGGGTAAGAACTTGTACTTGGTTACAATGAGGAAATTGCACGGGTTGAGAATCTTCCTTTTCTCCCATGGAACAAAAAGGGGCTCTAGTTTTGAATCTCACACTTTACTTTGGACCGAGTCTTTTGTTCTCGAACCAATCAAAATCAAACCAGAAAAAGGGAAACCTCCCCCTCCCCCCCAAAAAAAAAAAAAAAAAGAAAAAAAAAAAAAAGCAAAAGATAAAGAAAAAGCAAGGGCCAGGGATAATCCTTGACCTTTACTTTGTTTTCACTTTGGAGTGATTCCATATCATTCAGTCATTCACCGTTTTAACTCCAAAGGCAAATGTGATATATCCATTTATAAAAAAATAAAAAAAAAGCGATATGTTTAAAATAACCTTCTTTAATAAGAAAGTGCAATTATTGGCAAAGTTTTCCTGTTAAAGGTGACACCAATCAAGGCTATATTGTTTTTGTCATCGGAAGAAGAGCACCTTTAATTTCGATGGGAGGGAAATTGCTTTATCGCGGAGCACGAGCCACAAAAAAAGCCACTTAAATTTGAAGAAAAACAAAAAAAAAAAAAAAAAAAACAAAAAGAGTTTTCATGATAAGAACTGTCTTAAATAAGACGTGATAAAAAAAACTCTTATTCATTTATAAGTTATATGGTTAAAAAGTTTAGCAAACATCAAAATTAAAAAGTACATTTCTTATTGTAAAAATTCTATAGAAAAAAAAAAAGCCAAAATATTTTGGGAAGCAAAATAGAGAGACAACAAATGATGAAAATGTATACATGTGACAAGCTTACACCGGTTGATGCAGGGGCCAAGACTAGAACCTTTCTCGGGGAACGCTTTGAAAAATTACTTTTTTTTTTTTTTTTTGCTCTGAATGAAAAATTTCTTATAGTATCAACTTTGTCTGTTTTTTCCAGTACAAAAAAGCAAAATACTTATCCATTAAAAATCTGTCTCCAAAGCATATTTACGAGACAAGGCAAATTACCTCCACTTTTTTTTTTTTTTAATTTTAATCTTTTTCTCAAGGCTCTTTTTGAACATCTCTCTCTCTCTTGCTTGGCCATTTACAATGAGTTTAAAAAGGTTCTTGACAATATCCGCATATCTCAGGGAAAATGTATGCTTTAAAAAGCAAAAATATTACTGAGCTTAATTTCCAATCAATAAATAATCACTCCACAAAAAAGGGGAAAAAAAAAAAGGCCTAAATCCTAGAACTCTCACAATACAAATATTACTGACTAACTCATGCATATTCAGACCCCAAAATGTAACAATTCATAAAGTGGAAAACATCCCAGCTTCTATTCTTCTAATATTGCCTGATTGGTGGACCTAAAAATTATTATTAAAAAAAAAAAAACATTTGCCTGTCACACAATGTTTTCATTCTTCATCAAGTACCTGATAACACATTTTCAGGCACCAGGTGGTTGTCTGGTCTTCACTGCTTTCCTGCGCATAAATATGAGAGGACAGTGTTTTAAGGAAATCTGTGAGAGGAAATTGTATGAGAACTACTTTGTTTTGGGAAGTGGCCTATTTTTGCATGGTGAAACGATATATATATATATAAGATTTGATGAAAAAAAAAAGAGCTGGAGTTTGCAATACATGTTTCTTTTCCATATTTAAAAGTTGTGTCCAATTCTCTCTCCCAAGGTCTTTTTTGTGTGTTCATCAAAATAAGAGAGAGTTTGATGACATAAAGAAAACTTTTCTTTTGATAATTGGATTAGGGGCATCGGATTAATTGGGAGGAGTAGTTTTTTAAGTTTAATGCTTCTTAGTCTTTCTTTAATGTCCTAAACTGAAGCAATTTCCATACTAGCACAGACAATGGAAGAAAAACATCTCACCCAAAAAAAAAAAAAAAAAAAAATTTCTCCATTTAGAACAAGATTGCATATGTGGAAGTGTACGAAACATCTATGAAATCCACTGTCACATCTGATATCCAAATTGAGAGGAGGGGGAAAAAAATGAAACAGAAACTAAAAGATCAAACATTTTGTCCCCTCTTGAAAAATGCAAGCTTTTCCAGAATTAAAACTTGGAAAAATTCACAGAATCATTCTCAACTTCCTAAAATAAACACATTCAGAGATTCTGAAAATATATATATATATATATATGTATATAAACATATATATATATATATATATATATAAAATAAAAGATACTGACCTGTTGTGAATGGGATCAGGACCGTTAGGTACTCTTCTCTTGCTGACATAGTTAAAGAAATTAGAGTTGCCATGAAGAGCAACTCTCCCTCTTCCATTCCACTTCCAATGCTTCAACATTTCGTTAGATGTGGCGACGGTTAAAGTGACCGTTTTCGCGTCGTGATCGGCTATAATCCCGGCGAAGAGAAACCATAAAGCAACAAAGAACACGAGAGCTCCAACAAAAACCCTCAAGACCTTTCCTCTACTACTACTACTACTACTACTACTACTACTCCCCATTACTCTTTCCCTCTTTTTGTCCATATGACTTAAACTGGTAATTCAAAGAACATTATCTGCAAGTGGAAAACAAGGAGATGAGGACAAAGTGAAAGTGAACAGCCGACTCAAAAGCGAGTTAAAACAAGCAGAAGAAATTGAACAGGAAAAATCTAAAACAGTACGGAGAAAATTTTATCACTTTTGAGATTTTTTTGTGTTTAAATTGGCTGGTAAAGAGAAGCCGGATTCTATTAAAAGGCTAAATCAGACAAGAGGATATCCTCTTTGTTTGTGAGACATAGGGAAAGGCTAAATAAACAGAGGAGTTTACAATTTCTTTATCACTTTATTTTTGTGTTTGAAGTGGTCCCCATAATTTCTCTCTCTCTCTCTCTTTTTTTTCCTTCTCTTTTTGTGTTCATAAAGAAAAGTCCTGCAATGGGGCGATCAATGTTTGCATACCAAGCCCCGCAGAAGTTAATAGGAATGTTAAACAAGCTTAATGTACTGACGGTAGAAGGCACGATTATCAGATTTAGAAAAAAACAAATATTTGCATTTTAGACTCTCAAAAGTATCATATCTTTTGACCGCTGACCTACCACGGTCATCTTTTATTGTTAGGCCCGGTGGTCCCCAGATTCTCTCTCTGATTGCTCAAAGGCCTTCAAGATGAGGAACTAGTGGATCTCATTAAGTTCAACTTCTAGATAATTACTGATCAAAAGAGAACTCGTCACATTTATAAGTCACTTGAATTCCTCGTCTGTGGCACCTTTGTGCATTTTCATGCTGCAGCTCTAATAGGGACCTGTCTACAGTAAACGAAAGACATTAGAGGGCACTGCCCAGATGTAACAGTGACACAAGAGAGAAGAGGCAGCCGAATTATTGGACTGCTTGGTTCCAATAATTCTCATCATTTTAATCACGTGCCACGGAGCTCTCACTCTCACAACACACGTACGCTCTTGTTTGGTATTCAAATAAGGGAATATGTTCGACACATTTTCTTGGTTTTTTTTTTCTTCTTCTTTCTTTCTTTTGGTTCTCTTCTATTTAACAAAAGAGAGAAAATGTGTGAAACAAAATAATTGACTGTGGAGGCTAGCTCTGCCAACTTTTCTTGTTAGGTAAGTATCTACAAATTACAAAAAAAAAAAAAAAAAAAGAAAAAAAAAATGGGAGGTAGCTCTCAAATGGTTTTAAACTAGCTTCAAGATAAAACAATCAACTGCAGATAAATTGTCGTTTTAATTAAATTTATTTTTTAGTGAAGAATAACTTTTTAATCGTCCCCATTTGTCCCCCTAGTCACTTCTATCATATTACTACAAGACATAAAGCGCATAAAATGTCACATAGAATATTCATCAGAAAAAAAAAAAAAAAAAGAGGACGATCTGCAAAAACTTTGAACTAGTACCACCAAACAAAAAATAAATCTGCTAGATCATGCAAAAGGATGCAAGTGTAGAAAAGGGCGTATATGCAAATTTGTTATACCAAATACAGGACTAAAACTGTAGCAAGATAATAAGTAACAATTTTATTTGGCAACTTAAAAAAAGAAAAAGAAAAATTGCATTGCATTTGTTGTTGTTATCATTTTAATTAGTATTATTGTTATTATTATTTGCTGAAGGAAAGGGATTCATGGGTGGTGGCAGGCCTCTTCGCTTCTTCATATTTAAGAGCACCCAAAAACAATATAAGGATTCGAACCTTAAACCTCTTCCTTAATGAGAGTATAAAGAACGAGCGAATCTCTATTAGGAATGATAACAGACGGTTCGAGACGGGGGTGGTCTTTCATCAACCCACCCATGAATAAAATTACTCTTTATACATGCCTCATTAAATCGTTTAAATTAATAGGGATGAACTCATCGTAGATTCAAATAAAAATAAAAAAGTAAAACATACATACATATATATGTATAAGAATTGAAGTTAAAAATAAATGAAGATTATTGTTTTTAATTTTTCATATATTCAGTATGCTAAAGTTTTATACTTAAAATTATGTATTCAAAAAAAAAATGTTTAAGATTATATTACAAATCATCATGTATAATATTTTTAATATAAACATACTACATACTAACGGAGACAGGTAAGCAGGGACGTAGGCACATAGGCCTGGGGACTTAAGCCCCACTCAATTTTTTATTATTTATATATGTGTTTGACTTAAATTTACAAAAAGCCCTCTAAAAAGTAAAATTTTCAATTTATCCTTCTCAAAGTTAAAAACTTCTAGTTATAAGTCCCCTCATAAAAAAAAATTTGGCTTCATCAGGGAGGGTCGGAGACCCCTAAATTCGTCCATAACTTGTAACGCACGACATAATATATTCAGTCCCCCCTCCGGTGGTGGATTTGCTATGAAATTTTTTGTTCTTTCAATTTTACTGCAAAACTTTTGTAATTTTTATATTTTGTTTCCTACTAAAAATTAAAAAAAAAAAAAAAAACTTATACAGTAATTACTTTATCCCCCACTAAAAATAAAAATTCTTTAATAATCCCCTCTAAAATTAATTCTATTAAAAAATTTATAATTTTTCTACTTTACTCCTATTAAAATTAAAAATTCTCATATTAACACACTAAAATTAAAACTTCATACATAACCCCGATCACTAGATTTATTTTATCTTAAAAAAAAAAATTAGTATATATCTTCATTAAAATATATTTCTGCTTTCAGCACTGCGCCCTTCCCTTCCCGAAGGTGGTTAATGGATTAACGAGAAAATTACCGTCTCTAGCCTCCATCGTTTCTGTCCACCCCCAGCCCCAAGGCATTGCATTTAATATGATGAATCAAAAGGAAACAAGTTTGAGAAGTGATAGTTGTAATAAAAGAACCAGACACATCAACATCGGAATCACCCTTTTCATTAAAACAAAACGCTGTGAAAGTGACAGTTGGGGAGAGAGGCCTTTGTACCAAGATGTGTGTGGGACCCACTACGATGCTTTTGCTAACATTCACAGTGAAGAACACGTACGCAGAACCTAAATTGGCAGTACTAATTAGTAACTCAGTTACTTGAGAAATCTGAGTGTAAAAAAAAAAAAAAAAAAAAGATGAAGAAGAAGAAGAAGAAGAAGAACTGATCATATCTAAGAACCTTGATTTGCTGTCAAGAATCTTAAGATTCATGTGATTTCGCTTCTTGTGAGGTAGTATCCCAAATGAAGAGTTGTTTGGTACGCTTGGTCCCACTTAAGAAGAACATCATTTTTGTTCAAGTGCACTACATGGATAGAGGATATGTCGAATAATCTCGAAGAGAATTATGTGTTCATGTTTGGTAGGTGAATCCGCCGTAAAAACTTTGTCAAAAAAGAAGAGTAGTCTTATCGCCTTATAAAATGTCCAGCGTAAGGATACCATATACTTGTGCAGATAATTTAAATCTTATGTACTTGTGTACAACGCTTGGTCCTAATGATCCAAAACAATATTGTCCCTACACTTTGTTGCGCAATGTAGTATGTGATATGTGTATCATCTTCTTTTATTTATTTTATTTATAATTTATTTGTTAGACGAGAAGAATGAAAAGAATGTGGAATGGGCTCATCAAATTAATATCAAGCCCGCATGTTTTTCTTTTTTCTTTTTTCTTCTCAAATTTAATCTCAAAAGGCCTATTGTTTAACCAAATAATTCACCCAAGTTGCACCTCAATAAGAATGCTTTGGGAGCCGAGAGAGAGAGAGGGAAATGACTATTTTGTGATGTCATGCTAATAAAACCGTTTTGTAATAAGAAGATGAGGGGAAAAAATCATGCAAATTGTTGTTTATGGGGGAGCCAAACTGCATGCAATTCTTGCCTCTTCTTTCATAATGTTCAGTTTGCTGTTTTTTTTTTTTTTTTTTTTTTTTTTTTAATTTTTTATATGTACATGCAAAGCTTTGGAGTTGCATACATAATTCACCTTTACATCTCTCATCATTCTCTCTCTCTCTCTCTCTCTCACTCCCTCTCACAATGGGAAGGCCACCTTGTTGTGATAAATCCAATGTCAAGAGAGGCCTGTGGACTGCAGAAGAGGATGCCAAAATCCTTGCTCATGTCTCCAAACATGGCGTTGGGAACTGGACCTCAGTTCCCATGAAAGCAGGTCCTATTTTTCCTTTTCTTTAATTTCATGGCCTATATATTTATACACACACAAATTTAGTTATTTACAAGAGTTTGTTTTCAGGACTCAATAGATGTGGGAAGAGCTGCAGGCTTAGGTGGACTAATTACCTCAGGCCTGACCTCAACCACAATGACTTCACTCCTCAAGAAGAAGAACACATTGTCAACCTTCACCAAGCTATAGGAAGCAGGTTTTCAATTTTTTTCTCTCTTTTCTTTTTCGGTTTTTTGGTCGGAACATTCGTAGAAAGTTGATTTCAAGTAAATTTATTATTGTATGAAATTGAGTCCTAAACCAATTTAGAAATGATCTTTCTCTATCAAACTTTTTCTTTTTCTTTTTCTTTTTTCTTTTTTTAATGTAATGCAGGTGGTCTCTGATTGCGAAGCAACTACCCGGAAGAACGGACAATGATGTCAAGAACCACTGGAATACCAAGCTGAGGAAGAAGCTTTCCAAGATGGGAATTGACCCTATAACACACAAACCTATTTCTCAGATCCTTTCAGAATATGGAAACATTAGCGGCCTAGTGAATTCTGGAAACCACATTGCCGCTCGGAGCTTGGACAACATTTTTATCCCGAAATCGGAGTCATCATCGGTCATCAGAGGTTTCCCACCTCCCAATATGATCATAAGTCCTACAATGGAGCAAGTTCCGAGCAATAATTCTTTCTCTAGTGCTTTTAACCCTTCATTGGAGTTCTTGAGTAAGGTCCAAGTAATCAATAAAGACACTGTCCAACCACACTTTTTCAATGAAGTAACCTCCTCTTGCTCATCATCATCCTCTCCTCATGTCACACCTTCTTCTTCTTCCCTTAATTGGAGCGAGTTTCTTCTCCTTGACCCTTCCGAGCTCGCGGAAGAAACACCGGAGGAAGAACAAGAGAGTGAGTTGCAGGGTCTCCTGTCGTCAACAAACGCCGCGGCAGCACAAGAGTTTGCTAATGGAGGTGACCAATTTGGTGACCAATTTCTTGGAGGTCAAGGAAACAACAAGACTGAAAATTCCTCCCCGAATTCATTTGTGGACACTATCTTGGATCGCGACAGCGAGTTGAAGGCGGCATTCCCTCAATTCTTGGATGGATCTTTCGAATATTACTGCGCGTACTTGGACGACAGACACCTTTCAGCCTAGTTGAATTATGTAGAGTAGCTAGCTTCGTATCAGTACTCTTTCTTAATACTATAAGTATAAAAATAATAATAATAATAATAATAAATTGGAATAGGCTTTAGATCTTGCATCACAACCAATACCAAAGGAACGACGGCGATGACGCAACAAAACTAATAGATTTTATGTAATTTGACGTTTGGAATAATGGGAGCCATTAACTTTAGTAGTTACATTTCTAATTCTAGGTGAAATGAAAATTCTTTCTTTATATATGGGGACAAAATTATTAAATGGAACCAAGGAAAAAAAAAAAGTTATTCTATAAGAAGCAATGGATGAGAGAAGAACCGCAAAGCTATAACTTATTACCAACAAACTCATCCTATATTTTAGCATCCAATAATACGAATTCTGACATCCAAATCTAACGGCTAGAAGTATATATTGAAAAAAAAAAAAAAGAAAAGAAAAAAAAAACCCCCTCTTTTTTTTGGAATTTACTTTGAATAAAACTAACGAATCAAAAGCTTCCTCTACAGTTTCATTCAATCCATGAATCTCGTCCACTTATTTTTCAGATTTACATGTTAACCAAAAAATTCAACTCAAAACAGAACCAAAGACCAACCAAAGGCTCAAAAAGAACAATGCAGCTTTCCAAAGAAAATAAAATAAAATAAAAACGTTCTGGTAGTTAGGAGAAAGAGTTAAAAAAGAAGTGAGAGAAAACGATCGAAGAAACATTACAAAATTCTAGAGAAGAAACATTCATTGGTTCATGGCAATGACAACATTGCAAAGATCTTCCGTTTCTTTTAGAAGACAGGGCTCGTCGGGTCGCATTTGGGGCGATCGCCTTCAAGTTCAGGCATCGGATTCCAAGGCCTCCCATTCCTCGTTCAGACTCAACAAAAGAGTAGAGGGACCTCTCACAAATCTTCAAAGAAAACAAGAAGGCAACTTCCACCAACCGAAGAAGGTTAGCTCGTCAAGACGTTCAAACGGGGATCAAAAGGTCCGGAAATGTTCTTTCTCCGCCCTCTTTGGTCAATGCATGGGATCTCCTACAGCTTAACCAAAGCCTCTCCGATCATAATTTTCATTGTAAAAGTTCCATTTTCTCCCATTGCCTTAGCTTTTCGATTACGAGATCCCGAATGCGTGAATTTCAAATAGCAAAATTTTCATTGTTGTAGCATTAGAATGCCTTGGAACGACCAAAGTCCAAAGGTGTGCAATTATTTTAGATATTTGGTTTTCTTGAATTTAAGTCCATACTCTCAATCTCTTGTTTATTTTCATTGACTCCTAATTCAACCCAACGCTCATGACTTGGATGATTAAAATCATTCAAAGTATGTGAAACTCACTAACCCGAAAGAATTCATGATAATTGTATTGCGTCAAGGCACTATATATATATATATATATATATATATATATATTTTTTTTTTCCCTTTTGGCACCTTGGGTAATTAATATTGCATCAAATCTATCTTTAAACTCAACCATCTTTAAATGACAAGGATTTTCTAGGTTAATATTCAAACATACGTGATAAGATCGAGGTTCTTTCACATAACATTAGCCTCACATGATAAAAGACGGACTCCCAAATGAGACACACTTATATGAGACATCCAACTAATCCCGTTGGTGTTAAGTTGTAAAATCTAACTATCAATCTGATACAAAGACAAAATGCGAATCCAACAAAATTTTATTAATGGTGCTTTGGAAATTTCACATTGTAATTTCGATTTTCCTTATCAATATTTGTTAAATTTTCTTTCTTTCTTTTCTTTACAATGCACGCTTTCTATGAAAAAAGTAATTAAAAGGACAAAAAAAAAAAAAAAAAAAAGGATAGATATAAAATTGAGATGTGAAGATTTTTTCAATCCTTGCTGGTCCCTGCCTTCTTTCCAGGAAAGAGCTGTACCTCTGGATTATTCACTTTACTCGGCTTATACTTGGTCCAATGTCTCATTTTCCAAGAAAAATTGTTGGGTGGTACTTGGAGAAAATGACCAACCAAACAAATTAGCTCGAGCCAATTCTGTTCTCCTACCTCAGTTTACATTTTTTTAGGACGCGTTTGACAGAACTTTTACTTTTATTTTTAGAAGAAGAGAAACAAAAACTATGACTTCTCAATAAATATTTGAAACCAAAGAACTTTTAAGATCAAAATGATCTTTAAAGTTTTCTAATATGTACTAAAAATGCTAAATAAAATTTATAATGTATAATTTAAATTTTGTTATAAGTTTTAAAATCTACTCAAAAAAACTTTTGTCAGAATCCATATTTTTTAGTTTTGACAGACAGTACTTCTAGAGACTAGAAGTTCTTCTGACAGATCATCCAAATATTTTCAGAAGTATCTTTTGGGAAGCCAAAAGCAGCTTCTAGAAAGCCTGTCTTAGTTCGTTATAGAACAACAAAGTAAAGAATAAAGACAACATAACAGTCCAATAAAGGAATTATCAAGACCTTTTTTTTTTTTTTTGGTACGACTAAGTCATTTGGTAAAAATGACTATTTTACGACCATTTTCATCACATAGAGATAGAAATGGAGAAATCACATAAACTTTCTTGCTTCTTATTTCACTTAATTTGGTGAACATGACCGTACATTCGGATATATATGTACAAATGAATGAAAAATACAATAAATTTTAAGGAACAAAGAAAATTGGCTGCCGAGTGCCAACATACAACCGAGGCGCCATATCAATTAACAAGGCATCCTGTTTTTTCTCTTCATGAAAAAAAAAAAAAAAAAGGAAAGGGTTTCAAATAATCTTCAAGCACTTACTGAAATATGAAGGCTTATGACTCAAAAACCGAGTTGATGATAATTAGTGTAGTCAATTTCATTCAGGCGTACACAGCACAACATATGCTCTGGCAGATCCTCTGCCTTGTTCCCCTATTTCAAAAGGACAAACATTATCACATATGGATCTCAAGGATGCCGTGCAAATGATTCAGTACCTGAATCGACAACTAAGTCAAATCCGTTACCTGAATTGTCAGACCGATGTCCAAGATGCATAGCTTCAACCTGTCGTGGAATGCTTCGATGCCTTTTCTTGAAATGTAGCTGAATCGATGCATATCCAGATCGATCTCAAAGTAGTTTTCTCCCTGTAGGATTGTGAAAAAGTGTTTGCGTGAGATTACACTATTTGTGTTAGAGTGTACTATCAAGTGTTTAAAGAAAAATTTACCAAGTAAAACTCATGTTGAGGACGTGAAAGAACTGGTTTTTCATTGTAAGCATTCATTAGCTTCTTCTCAGCTGTACTTAAATGAAGATCCTCCGTATTTGCCACTCGGCCCAGGATTTTTAATCTTTCTCTAAAGGGTGCGATGGTATCAACGGGAAAACCTTTAACTCTTTCCACTTCATCATTGATAAATTTCTGTCAAGGAAGGAACAACATAATCTCATCAAACTGTCATATACCAATGTTAAACACAAAAACAAAATTGTAACGATACCATAAGAAAAAAAAAAGTAGCTAAAATAGGAATAGAGAGCCATGGTTTCATCTTACAGTGATATTATCGCGGAAATTAGGTGGAAGATCTTTGGAATAACTTTCAGATAGATTAAAGTACATAACCAAACTCATTCCTTCTCCATCATTTTCGCCTTGAAATATGGCAGCAGAATATAATGGCACCTGCAAGTTACAAATTCACATTTTTAAATATATATATATATATTTATATAAATTTTTCAAGAACCATAGATGGTTAAAAAAGGAATATGGTTTCATCAAAATATACAAAAAGCAACCAACATCAGGATAACTTTGGATTCATCCAGCAATATATACCTGAACATTTACAACTAGAATAGAAGGGGCATCGCCAGATACATGCTGAGAAGGAAGTTCCACAAAGCGAGCAATATGATGAATTTTCCTCGGGCATACGAAAACATCAACACCAAAAGGATAAAACGCCGCGCAAGTCGGAGCAAAGTCTTTCTTTTTATCTCTGCAACCAAATCAAGAGTTCGTGCAACAACAATCAGGCAATAACATCAAAATGCTCCATCTGACCAATGAGTTTGTGATCAGAGCAAATTAAATGTATAATAAGGATACAAAATGGAAGCAGATATTCTCACCTAAAATAGTTTTTCCCTCTGACTTTAAAGGTGCTTGGCTCAATTGGCGACCAACAATCCGGAATTTTTTTCTCTATTGGGCAATGAGGAACCGTAGAACCCGCTTTTGGCCTTTGCAGAAGCCCCTTGGGTGAAACTAGAACAACGGAGAAAACATCAATATGATCATATTGCTGGACATTTTTACTCTCAAACATTTGTACATTATTTCTTTCTTTCTTTTTTTCAATTTTTTCTGTTTGCAAATTCATATCTAAATCAAAATATACCTAATAAACACTAAGAAAAACACTAGTGATCTTATCATTCCATAATAAACATCAGTGATTCTCATTCAAAAGGAAATTAATTCTCATTCAAAAAAAAAAAAAAAAAGACTTGTTAAATGCAATACTCACTTAGTGCAAGATCAGAGTGTTGTCCTTCTCTCCATTTAAAGGAAAGTTTTGAGGGCAGTTTCTTCTTTAAACTTGGAGGACCTGGGCTTACTGGTCTTCTCTTGTCAATTGTGGGGGCTGTGGAAGCAAGACAAGGCAACCAATTATTCGGAAGAAGTCCGCAATGATCCAATGGCGGCGTAGCTCCATCTCCTCCGACGCTTTCATCCGCACAAATGGTAGACACTTCATCCACATTAACAGAACTAGACTCAATTCTCTCATTGTTTTTGTTCAATTGCTCCCTTGGTTTGTGATTCTCCTGCTGGCCGTCCGAGGGAACGACGGCTTGAGTCTGAGTGCTTTCGCCAAGCTCCTTATTTCGGAAAAAAAACCCTCGGCGACGAAATGCTCAATCTGGATGAGCTTTCGTAGCCATTAAGAGATGAAAAATCTGCACATTGTTAATCAGCACATGAATTTCCCAAAAAAAAAAAAAAAAAAAAGTTCTTTTGTGGTACTCAAAAACCACATACCCTCTCGAACGCTATGGAAATCATCCTCCAATTCGGATTCAACAACCGAAGTACAATCAACCCATGAAACGTCCGTACTTGCTCTTGCTGTTCATCAATAGAACCCAGGAAAAAAAAAAACCAAATAAATATTCAGATGATTCAAGTTCCTACCTTGGGTAATAAAAGAAAACAAAAAGTAAAATCTATTTCTGGAAATTAATGCACACAAGACAACAGCATTCATTCACAAGATTCCAAATTAATGAAAGAAAAACTCATCTTTTTCAACCTATCTTCTTTCCCATTTTCTTATTCAATTACCCAGAAAAAAAAAAAAGACTTAAAACAGGAAATCAGATAAAATAAAAGAAAAAAAACCTTGAAATGGAGGATTAGAGTAAGATCGATTCAAGGACGAAACACGTCCCTGAAAAGTTCTTCTTCTACGGCACCTCCTCTTCTTCGATGACAAATCCAATCTCCTTCCCACGCACTCTTTTGGTCTCGAAACGCAACCTCCCATCCTCTCTCTCTCTCTCTCCTCTTTTCTTTCTCTCTCTAAAACTCTCTTCTTCTCCTCCTCAAAATCCTTTTTTAAAAACACCTCTCAGTCCATAACAAGCTGCTTCGTCTTTCTCACTCATTTTATTTTCTTAATCGTTAAACAAAAGAAAATGAAAACAAAAGAAAATGATGACTGGTTAATTTATTTTCCCACCAAAAAAAATTACCAAAAAAATAAAACTTTTATAATTAATTTTAAGGTTAATTGTTGGATCAGTCCCTTAATTTTAAAGTAGATGAGAGTTTGATCTCTAAATTTTATTTATTCGTAAAAGTACCCTTATTTTTTAAGTAGTTGAGATTTTGGTTGTTAATCTATTTTTGTTGTTAAAATACCCCTAAACTCTTAAAAAAAATATATGTTTTGGTCCTCATGTTAAATTTTGGACTTAAATAGGGATATGACAATAGCGTGACTCTGATGGGGGAGGTCACCTTGACTAGCAGAGTACGACGACAGATATTTGTTTTGAACAAAAGTATTCTGTTATCCTAAAAAAATAAATAAGTTCAAAACAATATCCATCAAAAACAATCTTTATAAATTGGAAAAAAAAAAAAAAACTCACAAATCTTTAAAAATCAGAAAAAAAAATGATAAATAGAAAAAAAAATATTGTTTATTATGAAGAGACAATTTAATATAAAATAAAAGATAATAAATAAAAACCACCTTTTACTTTTCTATTTGTGAAAATTTATTTTTTCTGATTACTTATGATTTGGTGTTTTTTTTAATTCACAAAAGATTATTTTTTATTGGAGATTTTTTGAACTTATTGAATTTTTAGGGTATATAGTATTTTGTTCAAAAAAAGAAGTCATTTGTCATTTTCTACGAATTGAGATGACTTCCTTCATCAATGTCAGTCCACCGTTATATACCACCCTCCTTTAAAAAATTAATAAAATGACTAAATTATATATTTTTTAAGAATTACGGGATATTTTAATAAAAAAATAGATTAGGGCTAAAACTCTCACCAATTTAAGAATTCAAAGGTATTTTTATCAAAGAAAACAAAATTTAAAAATCAAACTCTCATTTATTTTAAACATTTAGGACCAATCCAACAATTTATTTAAAATTTAATCTCACATTAGTGGAGAATTAGTTAGATTCTCTCTTTCTCGGCTTCGAAACTCGACAAAGTCTGTTGAGTCATTGGGAAAAGTCAAACTACAAGCCCAGTTAATTTTTTTAGTTTTTTAATTAAAATAGACTCTACCTATGATTTACCCGTGGCGCGATAGAGTTGGGCCCACGCGCTACTCATCGTTGCGATCGGACGGCCAAGAGGCTGTCTATGTCGGTGGGATGTTTAAAAAAGGCGCGTGGGTAAATTGTGCTCGAGAACCTAATACCGTGTTCTGTGGACAGAGTTCCGTCCACGATGTCGTTTAATGTTTCGAGTGTCAGTTCCCATTACGTGTCCAAGATCTTAGCTATCCGTAGCACGTGTTTTAATTATTGTTTCTTGCACAAATTTCTAGAATACGACTGAGTCCTCATCATTCTTTCTTTTAAAAAAACAATAATAAGAATCATCTTCACTGGGTTAATGGGCCATTAATGGGCCTCAGCTATCCCTTTTTGGGCTTTAATGGTGGTCTAGAACTCGACTCGGTCCAGATAGGATTTTTTTTTTTTTTTAAATAAAATCTAAATGGAGTGTTGCAGTGAGATTGAGCTTAGGTTTGAGTGTCGACAATGGCGGTGTCTTCGTTTCCATCACTTTACTCGCTGAAACTCAATTATAATTCTTCAAACCATGGATTATCTTCTTCTTCTTCTTCGACTACTGTACCTCTCTTCAATGTCCGCTCCAGGCCAAGCAGAGGTCCAAGGCCGTCCACCATTATCGTCTTCTCTTACAGTAAATTCTTGAACTCAAATTCTTGGTTTCAATTTTCGCTTTTATATGCGTAAATGATTCATTTTTGGGGTTAATTTCTAGAAAAATCGGGGAATGGAACCGGAACGGTTAGCGAGGAGGCGAAGAGAGTATTACGAGAGCGGTACGGTTTCAACCCCGACGAACCTTCTCCCAAGGTCATCCCTAATCTCTATATCTCTTGACTTTCTTGTTGTTTGAGCTTCGAATTAGTTTATCAATGGAGTTTTGGTGGTTTTGATTGCGGAATTTTAGACTGGAAGGAGAAAGCAGCTGAAAAATGCAGGAAAAGGCAAGCAGGACGGAGTAGAAGAGGTTACAAAGCCGCCTCGAACTACTCATAAACTTCTTCAGGTTTGCATTTTTCTGATTGAATTTGCAGCGAAGTCTTTGGAATCTAAAATATTTTGTTAGTTGTAAATGGAAATGTCGTTTGAAGTTTGTCGGCCAATGTAGGTGCTTGGAGGAAAGGCTCGGAGGAAGAAATTGCTGTCTCCGAAGGGCATGGATGTACGCCCGATGATGGAGGTTGTCAAAGGCGCAGCCTTTGATATAATACAGGTAAAGGTTGAGTCTTTTATCTATTGGTTTTTTTCACATTTTTTTTATTATCTATTTGCTTGCCAAATTATTATTCTTATTAAAAATAATTAAGGTCTATTTAGAGCCCGTTCAGCGTTGCGTTTGGAGTACTTTTAATTTCCTCATTCCAAAAGATGCTAGTGTGAGTGTTTGAAAAGAGCTTTCATTCAGTGCCACAAAATGTGTTCCAAAAACTGACTGAGAAGTCATACTATTATAGCTCTTACTTTCTTCTGCTGAAACTTCAGCACCGTGGAAGGTGCCCTTTCTTGTAAATAATAAACACGACTTTGGATATAATCGGTGCAATTTTTTAGGCAGCTGGTGGTAATCCTACATCCTTAAGGCCTGGCCGCTGGTTAGACCTGTATAGTGGTACTGGATCTGTGGGGATTGAAGCTATTAGCCGTGGATGTTCTCAGGTACCGGGGAGAAATTTTCCAATTTATTGCATTTTTCTTTTCTTCGCTTTTGTGGTATGTCCTTGCATAAATCTATGCTGTGATATGTTTGCTATGGTTTTGCATCCCTGATCGAATTTCAAGATATACTTCCTGATAATGCAAAACTTTCAGGTGCATTTCGTTGAGATGGATCCATGGGTTGTTACCAATGTCTTGCGTCCAAACTTGGAGTGGACAGGGTTTCTTGATGCTTCAGTTATACACAGTGTTCGTGTTGAAAACTTTTTGGAACGTTCAGAGCAATTTGTTGGTACATGCCCTTTTTTCTGAACTTTCTTTCCAACCACCATTCTTGGCATGTAAAGAATCGTCCTATTCGATGATTTTCTAATTCGAGTTCTACCATGTGCTTGCTGATAGGTGCATAATAATTAAATCATATTTACTAGGTATTATGTGGATGGCAGATTAGAATTAAGTTTTGATAAATTTGGGATGGGAAGCATGATGTCCTATGTTTGATAAGAGAAGAAACAATTGTTCAAATTTTCATATTGGTCGATTACACTTCCATGTTGTTGCAAATCATCTCCAGATTATAGCTATTCCTATGTGCAGGTGAAGGTGGACCCTTTGATTACATTAGTGTTACCCCTCCATATACACAAGTTGATTATGGGGTACTGATGTGCCAGATCTCAAACTCTTCGTTAGTTGGAGAAGATACCTTTATCGTAAGGATGGCTTCTTATTCTCTGCCAAATACTTATATTTAAAAACTAGTTTTTTGTTCTAATTTGTTAATTTTGTCTATGACCTAAAGGTTGTGGAGTACCCACTAAGAACAGATATGTTGGATTCATGTGGCTGCCTTGTTAAGGTAATTTAAACAACTATTTATTTCTTCCTTTCGTTTGAATGACACGACATGACTGAAAATCATTATCTATATAAAACAAATGACTAAACCTTTGGGATGGATCATGGATATTATACCCTAGCTGAAATAAACATGATTGCAGTAGCTTAAGAGGAATTATGAGAACCATGTGATGCCGAAGTGCTTTTCATACATTTGCATTTATCTCGCTCTTTTGACTGCTGTGATGCATATAGCCAAAGAAAGGGGAAAGAGATTAAACTTCCTCAACTATTTTGTTGATCTTTTCCTTTCAAATGGAGTTAAACTATATAGTATTTAGTTAAAGTAACTTAGTACTGTGAATGTTCTGTCGGTTTATTGTTGTTTAACTTGGAATCTGAAATTGCAGATAACCGATCGACGGTTTGGCCGGACCCACTTGGCAATTTATGGTCCCAAATGGGCCGAGAAGAAAAGAAAATCAGAAAACTCGATTGGGAAGATAGTTGTATAACTTCCATAAATAGTCACTGAATCCACCATCTCCCCAACGACCATGTCGTCCTCAACTGTCCAAGGGATCCTCATGGTAATCTATTTCACTGATGCTATGCACTAAGCTCGCATACTCCTGTTGCACATTACCGTGACTGAATTAAAATGCTGAGTTTTCGTTGTCGCAGGCGAAAGTCCTAATTGCTGATTTAAACTCCGAGGATGTTCAACAGTTCAAGTATTAGAGAAAGAAATCTTCGTTGAGTTTCTCTAGAAAGTACAAAGCATTAAAAACCTAAATTTTGCTTGTATAGAAATTGATACTCTAGTTTTAGATGCTAGCTTGTATGTGGAATAAAATTAATATATAGCCCGCCCTCCCTAAGCTCTAGTTCTAGAAACGATGATGCTTTGCATCTTGTACAAGACAACCTTGTTGACCTCTAAGGTACAAGTATGAATGCCAATTTTCCCCCACTATTATTGTTGGTCCTTTATTTTTTCTTAGGTTATTCTCGAGGAAAAGATGCATTAGCATATTCTCTCGTCTTTGCAGCAAAAAAAAAAAAAAAAGGGTATAGTTGATTCAACAAACTTTTCCATAATCTCCTCCCATCGCACCGTTGACCAATAATTATTGGTTGAACATTTTGTTTAAGCTCGTCGATATTAGACTCTCGATGCGATGCGAAATAAATATGGTGCAACTAGTCAGAACCTCAACCAAACCAGAAGATGTCCTAATCAAATTTTAAACGAGGTTAATTACATAAGTATACATGTTTAAGTGGTGTTTGGAGCATACATTATAATTAAAGTTTTGAAAATATTTTGATTGGAAAAAAAAAAAAAGAAAAAAAAGAATCAATGTTTAGAGTTGTGTTCGGTTAAAAATGTATTGTTTTGATTTAAAAAATATAAAAACTTATATGTGATTGGAAAATAAAAAATCAAGATGAATTTTATTTCGTTTCTCGTGTCATTATATTTATTTTTTTTTATACAAATTTTTTTTTAAATATATTGTTTCAACTTAAAAGAAGAAAATTAGACTTTTAACGTTTCAACCCATACTTCTTGAACAAAAAAAAAATTACAAAATTAAAAACAAAATAACTCTAAATAGTTTTTCAAAATTTATTTCGAAAATATTTTTTTTTTCCTTACAAAATCACTACGGTCGGTGGTGTTTTGATGTTTTGTTTAATAGTTTTTATTTAAAATGCTTTCTATTTAACGTTTTTTTTTTTTTTTTATCGTGCTCATGGAGAGTGTGTTTGTCTGCTTGTATGAATAACAAAAAAAGAAAAATATAAAGGATCCCCCTATTAATTTATTAATTTGAAAAACAAAAGAATAAAATTGTGCAAAAAAATGAAACTAACAGGTATATTTATGCAAAGCCTTAAAAAAAAATAAGTGTATTTATGAAATTATCCCCTCTTTATGAATGGAATGGAACCCTAATAAGGGGAAAGTCAAAACTTCATCATATGTGACGCTTAGCAGTTGAAAAATATGGATGTAATGCAAGGTACCAATCTGCATAGCTCCAATATCGCACAGCTCAATTGTATATACAAGTAATTTGTATGAAACCAAACTCTCTTTTGGAACCAAGCAAAAGGAAAAAAGTTGGAGAGAAGCAAAAGCAATTTCCCTAGGACGAACACGCATTGCAACTCTTCCGGCAAAAACCGGGCAAACCCTCAGAACCCACCATATAAACAGGGTTCTTTGCACATTCACCAGCTTTAGCCCACATAGGGCAGTTATCGTTATCGTCAGTGCACTCATTACTGCTTGATCGCTTCACCGGCTTGTCAAAAGACCTAACGTGAATCCACTTGGTGGCAGACCACTTCTCACCTTCAATCACAGGGCAGCTTCCATGCAAGCTATTCGCGTCGGTGGTAGCATCAAGATGAAGGCTGAAGAACAGCAAGGCGTCCCCTTTGTATGGTTTCACTGCAAGCAGATAAAAGCAAATTTTCATATGCCCTCAACAAAAACATGTAAGTGCATTGGTGTAGACAAAGTAACTGCATAGACCATGATATATCTCAGATCCATGCTGAGATTCAAAATAATAGTGATAAAAGACACAAGGGGATGAAACTCTTAAGAAAATCCATTCAACCTCATGAAACTGTTAAAAATCAGCGGTATTACGGCATTTTGGATCTTGCAAGTGAAAACGACCAAGCAATTAGAGGGACAGACATTTTGAACTCGTCGTAGAACAAGGTAAACTCTTTACCTGCATAGCCATTTTTAGCACATTCGGACAATTTGTCATCTTTTGGTTGTGATGTTTTTCCCTGTAGACATGAAAAAAAAAATGAATAATAATAATAATAAACTATTGATATACAAAAAGAAGAAATAAGAAATAAAACCAGTAAACCACATCAAATTCAGTACAGCGAGAAACTCGTCAGTCATCACCTCTGAATTGGGAAAGATCGTCTCCCCGCCCTTCTCAACATTAGACAGATACATCAAAACCGTGGCAATCCGATGGCCACCCAACTCTTGATTCGCCTTGTCATGGAAATAATCAAAATGGGGTTCATATTTCTCGCCATGCTCATAGTGAAGTATCTGCATAGACTCTCCATTTTCTGATAAAAGAACACCATATTCAATTTAACTTAGAGTACAAAAAAAAATCACTTTAACATCTTAAAAGATCATAACAACCATTGTCTACCTTCCGGAAGGAAGGTCCACGCAGCAATCCTGGCCTCAATGTCAGCAATTATTTGATCCTTCAAAATGAAACACGAACCAAAATTAAGTTATCAAAGATCATCAATTTAGAAGAATTCACCGAGTTAATCACAACATTTTAAGCCGTCACATCTTCATCAAATTTTATATGGAACGGTTTAAAAACTGCTAACTACTTTCCGGACCGCAAAATTTTCTGAAAAAATAGAATAAAGGTCTTTGTTACCTGAGCCTTCTGAAGGAACATTCCAGAGCTGGTTCGTACTTCGCTCATGATACTCTTGCCAGATTCGTTATCAGCCACCATTGACTTCTCTAGCTTATTCTTTGCCTATTAACCCAAATCCACATCAACTCCATATACAAACCCAAAAGATCTAATCTTGTCTCACAAATAACATATCTTTTCATGACAAACTTCTCTTCGCAAGAACATGAGATTCTTTGTGTGTGTGTGTGTGTGTGTGTGTATTATATATAATATAATAATAGAAATAGGTATATATTTACCAGAGTGATTAGGTGATCACACTCTTCCTCAGACAGAAATCCCTTATAAAGAAAAGCCCTGCAGAGTTTTAATTACAGAAATTAAAGAAAATATTAACCGAAAATTCAATATGATGCCTCAGAAACCGACATTAACATATATTTATATATGGGTATATATATCTATATATGTATATGCGTATTGACTTTGAGCAATTAATAAGAGAAAATTCAGAGCGAGAAATGAACCTGGGACTCCATGAGAGCTGAGTGACCCGAGTTGGATCGAAGGTTGCATCCGTCTTCGATCTGAGCACCGATTCCTCTCTGTGAAGGGGGGGAAAAAAGACAAATTTAAACAAAAAACCCCAGGAAAAAAATAACAAAAAAAGAAAGAAGAAGAAGAAGACAGAGATAAGGGGAATAAAATTACTCGTACGTTTTCTTTTCTGCGAGCCATTTTGGGACACGAACAGAGGAGAGTGAGAGATCGGGGCAGAAGAGCAACAAACAGAGAAAAATTGCGAGAAAATGCCGAGAATACATGAGAAAATTGCGGTGTTGGTACGCCCACCAAATCTATGCACAATGGGACCGAATCGAATTGTTGGATTTGAGGTGTACGAGAGGTGTGGCGTCTGGAGAGAAATTGTCCTTTTGGTGCTCTGAAATGAGAATAAACATAAAAATAAAATAGAAAGTGAATTTTTTTTTTTTTTTTTTTAATTTTTTAGAAAAGGTTGGTTATTTGTATTACTGTATTTATTAAGGGACAAATTTTTCCTAATTAAATTAGAGTTTTTTTCTTTTTCTTTTTCCACGCGAACTGCCTAGGAGACGACTTTGTTTTGGGTCTTCTGACTTCTCTACGCTCTTTATATTTTATATTTTTATTTATTTATTTTATTGTTTTTCAACCAACTCAGTGGGCGCCCACAACACGTCGCCCATCGGTTGTTTTGCTCCAATTTCTGAAACAATCTATTGTTTTCGAGAAACCTTTTTATATTTATTATTGATAGAATTTATTTTTAAATTATTTAGATGTTATCGAATTGTTAAGATATGTTATTTATATATTATAATTATCATATATTATATCTTATATCAATATAGATTAATAAAAAAAAATTTAAAACACACCCCTTCTTTTCCCAGACATCGACGACTTCCTTGCCCACGTCGGCGACAGGACCCCGACCAAATTTGCCCTCCCTGATGTCGACGAGATCTGAATCGTCAGTGCGGTTGGACTTGCTGGCGTTTGGGTGGCCAACAGGGCTCGTTGGCGCGGGTGGGGGTGAGTAGATATGGTTGTTGGTGTGGCGGTGGGGGGGTGGGGGGGGGGGGGGGGCTACCAGATCTCGTCGTCAGCCCCCGAGAAGGGGGGGCGACCAGATCGCATTGTCAGTGCTCGGGATGGGGGGGCTCAGGTTTTGTTGCCAATCGCTTAGAGTGGCGGTGGTGGGGGCTTCCTCAGCATCGGTCGGGGGGGTGGGGGTCGAGGGGCTGGGTCGTCGGCACGGTGGGGGGGGGGGGGGGGGGACAAGGCTCGTCGCCGATCATCGGAGTTGCAGGGGTGGGGGGCTTCCTTGGCATCAGTCGGAGGGGTAAGGGGTCGAGGGCCTCCATCAGCCTTGCAGGAAAAGGGAGTTTTTTTAATTTATTTTATATATATATATTATTTTGTAATTTTTTAGTCTATACTAGTATAAGGTATGGTGCATTATAATTATCATACACAAACAACATCTTAATGGTTTAAAAATGAGTTCTGTTGATAGGGTATATAAAATGGTATTTACCTTAGTCTTACCCATTGTTTTCTTTTCTTTTCTTTTTTTTTTTTTTTTTTTTTTTTTTTCCTTCAGGATTCAGGATATTTCCTGTTTTGTTTAGTTCAATTAATATTCTAGCAAAAGAAAAAAAAATCAATTAACTTTACAGAAATTTTTTTTAGTAGATCACCCATGATTGATGTTGTGATGCAATGAGAAAAGGGAGAATTTTATTATAGGCTACGAAAAATGTGTTCGTAAGATTTATATTAAAGTATGTTAATTTTATATGCTTTTATAATAATAAGATTTTAATTGGACTTAATGTATCAAATAGTGTGTTATATGGTTGTAGTGGTAGGCTAGTGGTAAATTTCACACGATTACAAAGCGAGAAGTCGAATCCTTCACCTCTATGATAAGGGTAGTTTAGGGCATTAATTCCGGATGGAAAGTTTTTTTTTTTTTCTCAAAAGTAAAGAAACTTCTCTATTCACGTATCTAAATTTTTCATTTTCATTTTTTTTAAAAAAACTCTCAAACTGATCATAACATTATTAAATCAAATGGAGATTTTTTTTCCATAGAATAATGAGAAAAACGAAACAATTTTCATATTTCTATATTTTTTTTAAAACATATTTCAAGTTTTTTACAGTTTTTACACTATTTAACTATGACAATTTATTTTTCAATCTAACACACATTTTCAAATATTAACTCATTTTCAATCAAAATATTTTGAAACTCCGACTCCAATTAATACTCCAAACATGTCTTAAATTTATTTAAAAAAGAAAAAAAAAATAAAGAAAGAAAGAAAAATAAACACTTTCTATCTCATAAAAGCTCCATATATATGTATATATATATATATATATATTTCATACATCTTTTAAACTTAATGTAAACTGATATATAATAAAATCTCGTTATGGGCAAATAATTTAGTCCCTAAATTTTAAAAATATTGAAATTAGGCTTTGTTTGGTATTTAAGTTTTACTCCAACTAAACTGTATTTTTTTGTCTCAATTTTTGTCTTTTCTGTGAAATCAATAAAATTTATAACTAGTTTTTGGAAAGTTAACGAACTCTAACTTAAAAATTTTATCTCTAACCGGCGAACCAAACGCAAACAGTTTAAAGTTGTCAAAGAAATTGATTCAGAAAGTAACTATAGTGGATGTTGTTAATATAGACTGCATACAGTATATCCTCATCACTTTGTCTGCCAAAAAGAAATTCTCCTCCCTCATTTTAAGAGGAAGTTTTTATAGAACAATACCACCTACACCTAGTAGATTTGCTGGTGGTTTTGCATGGCGTCTGTTTCACCTTTGAGCTGGCTACGGACATTTCATCATATCCTTAATAAAAGGTGCTTGATCAACGGAAATGATGCACCAGAATGCCCAAAATGATGGGTTAAAAAAAAGGTCGGAAGAAAATTAAGATATACTTCAAGGTTTGGGAAAAAAAATATATATACTTTTTTCTTAATTAACCATTCTAATAGGTGTAAATAATTAAAGAAAGTAGAAGGCACAAGCTCATCATCAAACTTTTATGGGACCAGCCACCAATGAGTTGCTACAGTGTTAGGGATGTCTTTTGTTTTTCTATTCAAGATGTTTATGAATTTATACTCGGTAATTTTATTTAAAAGATCTTGTCCGATAAATATGTTATGCAGAATTTATTTAATTTATTTCGTTAAGATAAGATTTATTAGTACGGCCAACTAAAGGGCAAGACTCTAGTGGTCACAAACGGAACCACCTCCTCGTCTCTGCAATGAGAACCAGAGTTCAAAACCGAGCAAGCTACAAAATCAACCAAAAAGTTTTTAGTCCTAGGAACCCAAACTATTCCAGTTGTGACGTCGCACAAACTATTGGCAAGATAAGTTCGCCGATAGTTTGCATGATATTATGTTCATTATTTGAGTGAAATTGAATTAGACCGTTTTTCATTTGATTGATGGTTCTGAAAAATTTTTCTATAAACGATTAAAATGAGCTTAAATGACATCAATAATCCTCTTATATATATATATATATATATATATATAACCCTTCAATGGGATTTTATAAATTCATCACTTAGGATCAAATTATTATACTTGTTTCATATTATTACTCATTATACAAACCCTATTTTATTTAAGGGTTTTTTTGTTTTTTCCTTCATACATTAGTTAAGTTCATTTTGGGTAAATAACTTATTTGTATATTAGTGTGAACCAAGGATTAAATTGTTAACCTCTCCAAAGAAAACCACAAGCTTTATTAACTTTCTTAATAACAGCAAGCTTAGGCCGTTGGTCGTCCACCACAGTGCCGTCGTTGCCCGCCAGCGCCCGGTACTTGTCCTTCCTGGTGAAGCTGGTGAACTCGTACGACAACCTCGCCGCAATCAGCCTCTGTATGTAATTGGCCACCTCGTGGCTTGTCTTCTTCCCGGAACCACACGTCAGCTCGTACGGCAACTTCTCCAAGAGCGTCACCTCGTAAACCGGGCTCGGGTTCATGAAGAAGTAAAACGGGTCCATCCCCTTCCACCCCCTCGCCGTCGTGCCGTGGAACATCTCCATCCGGTTCGCCATCGCCACCGGGACCAGCTCATCTGTCAGCTCCGCGAACAGCGCCGAGAATCTCAGCAGAAACGGCTCTCGACACGTCGTCCCCTCCGGGCATATCACCAGGTCCCCTTCTTCCAGAAGCTTCTTTATCATGGCGGCGTCTGTGGCTCGGTCGCGGCTCAGCCGCACCGTCTTGATCGGAGCTATGATCTCCGAGAGCCGCGAGAGGGAGTAGGTGACTGCGGGGATCGGACGGCCCAGAGCCACCGAGAGGAAGACCGGGTCGAGTAAGGTCCGGTGAGAGCAGACGAAGAGGACTCCGGCCCGGCCCGTGGACTTCTGGGCCTGAGCAGGTGGGCTTCCTTTAATGTGGACCCGAACGCCTAAGGCCCAAAACGCGTAGTACACGATCGGCATCGGAAGAAGAGAACCGGCGGCGATTCGCAAGCAGGCCAACGGAAACCCGATCGGAATCCAGAGAATGATGAGCAAAGCCATGAACGGCGTTGGCTTCTGAACAAGACGGCCGTCGTGGAAGACTACCGGCTTCGGAAGCTTCTCGTGGCGTACCGGCTTGACTTGGGGATTTTGAGTGACGACGAAGCTCTCTTTGCATAAAGACATGAACGCGAAATCGGTTTTCCGGTCACCGAGTCCGATATCCGGAGGCGGCGCGTGGAGGAACGCCTTCCGAAGCGCGTGGGCCTTATTCTTTCCGACTAGAACACCGGGAGTTTTGACCAAACCGGTGGCTCTACCTCTGTAAACATGTATCTCCGTTCCGATAACTAAGTCGGCGCCCAAGTAGTCCCTCAAAAACGGCTCGACCATGATCTTGGGATTCGCCGTCAAGACGCAGCGTTTCCCGCAGGAGGAGAAGACGCGCCAAGTGTCGGGATGGAGGTCGCCGGAGTAGAACTTGGGGAGGACGGCGCGGGCCACGGACTCGATGTCGGAAGCTCGCAGGCCGGCGAAGGTGGCGAAGATGAGGACGCGGATTCCGGCGGACTCGGAGATGAAGTAGTAGAAAACTCCGGCGAGGGGGGAGGCGAGGAGGAGGAGGAGGAGGCGGAGAATGCCTCCGACTTCGAAGGCGACGAGCGCGAAGTAAGGGAAGGAGCTCCGTCCGGTGAGCAACGTGCCGTCCATGTCGGCCACGACGGTGTCTTTTTTCGCGGCCGATGGACTTGCATTGGTCAATGGTTGGGAACGTTGGGAGAGAATTACACTTGTAGGCTGGCTTTTCTAAGCTGGCCATGGTTAATAATTTTGAAAATGGTGGTGATTAGAGTTATTGAGTACTCAGTACTTAGACTTTTTTTTTTTTTTTTTGAAGGGAGTATCTAGCTAATTGGGGTGGAATATATATAGACATGTTTGGGTGGTGAGTTTAAACTCACCACCGTTAATTTAATTTTTGTCTTTTTCTTTAAAAGTTTTTTGTCTTTTTTGAAAAAGTCAACCAAAATCACTATTTAAATTTACAAATCTTAATTCAAACTCAAACACCAAACGGGCCCTATATATATATATATATATATATATATAATTTTTTTCCTCCCAGCAAAGGAACAAGCTAATTCCTTGGATTAATCGATAAGACTTTTGTGTTGTTTATTTATAGCTCAGTAGTGATTATTTGCACGTAAGCTTGCGGAGTAGTAGAGAAATATTTCAGTTTTTTTTTTTTTTTTTTTTGACACGTGGAGTGTGATCGGTGAATTAGCATATTTTTTTACAGAAATAATTACAAAAAATATATATTTTTAAGGTCCCGTTTTTAAAACACATATGTTTTTTAACAATATTATGCATATAGTTTTTTAAAAATAAATGTCTATAATACATATTTTGTCCTTTTATTATAATTGACATCATTTTATTTTTTATACATATTCTTTTATTTTCCTTTTTTGTTTTTTTTGATTTTAATTGTAATTATTTCTTTGATAAATGTAAATTATTTTTAATAAACCAAAATTAGTTTTTCCCTCACTTTTTTGAATTTTAAATTAATTGCGAAATGACCACTTTTATATTCTGTTTTGGTAGTACTCATTTTTTTCATCCTTCATTTTTTGTGTTTTGCATTCTGGGTATGTCAAGAACAATTATTTTTTTTAACATGATTATTCTATTTTTTTTTCTCACTTTTGTAGTCCATGAATATTTGTTTGTGTTACATGTTATCATGTCAAAAATGAGCTTCATCATTTGATTATGAAAAAGGTTATTTTACTTCAACATATACATGAATACTATTTAAAGTTTGCATTCTACGTTTTTCGTTTCTATAAGAATAGTCTTTCATGAATAAAATGTTTCTTTAGCATAATTAACCTCATTATCCTTTAAATTATTTTCTTTATTTTTTTATCATTGTCGTATATTTATCTCAATAACCTATTCTTTATTAAAATGATTGCTTGTTAGTATGTTTTATGTTAATTTTAAACATATTTCTTAAGTATGATTTTGGTTTCTTAAAAACCTAATTTTTTTAATATGATTTATGTTCTTTATGATAATTGCAAAGTTTTTATGATAATTTTTTCTACTATTATTGTTATTGTTAATAGTTAGTTTTTTAAGTTTAAATGTGGTATGAAATTACTTAATTTTTTTTTCATGATAATTACTATATTATTATAATTTTTTTAAAACATGTTTTTTTTTCTTTATGATAATTATTGATGTCTTTTGTAAGTTTTAAAGTGTTTTGATATATTTCTTTTTTTTTTAAGTGTTTTCTATTTCTTTATAATTTTAATTTTTACATATTTGTTGTTAATTTTATCTTAATGATCAATAAATTATTATAACGATTGTTTTTTTTTTTTTTGGCATACAGTATTGTACAACTTATATGTGATTATGTGATTCTTTTTTCTTTATAATAAATCAAGTAAAAATAATCCTTTTTTTTCCTATTATAAATATTTGCTTAGTTTGACATTTTTTTAGAGATTTTTTTTTTCCTTTTTTATCGATTCTTTACTTGTTTATTTTCAATTCTTAAGTACGTTAGAAAAATTCTTAATTGAAGGGTATTGTGGTCTTTATAAGTATTAATTTACATAATCATGTAAATAAAAAAATAGACATTTTTCAAAACATGGTCTCCAATTTAGACATTTATGTAAATAACCATTTTTTATATCCATTTTTAATATACAGCATGTAATGACTTTTTATTGAAAAAATAGCAGGTTTGACTTTTTATGGGGGTAGAATTCCTTTTTTGCCCCTAACCATAGTTACTTGAACTGTAGCTACAGGAGATCTCCAACGGCACTCTGGTGGGCTCGTGACGCGAGCGGTGGCTGCACAGATCAACGCTGCAATCTTCATTCTTGTTAGGCCAGTGGCGGACCTCAGATCTTGCGTCGACGGCAAGATGAGATCACAAACAAATCTCCAATCGCGATGGAGAAACAAAGGTCGCGATTTCCAACTAACGATTAGACGTTTCGCGCGATCGCGATCGCGATCTACAGATTACGTGTGTTTCCTGGATCTGCGATGATATTATGGTGGCGGTGGCTTTAAAACCTTTGTGAACGATCTCGCTTGTGAGACGACGTTTCGCGAGCTCAATCGCGATCTGCAGACAACGCGCTCGGATCTCCGGTGATGGGGCGACGGTGGATGCTCTCGGAAACTTTGGGACGCATTCCCCGACAATATGATGACGGCGACAGAAGCGACGGCGGCGGTGGCGACAATAATTGGGGATTTAGGGTTAGGGTTTGATTGAATTAGGGCTTAATTTTGGATAATTTTGGGTACATTTTGTAATTTATGAAATTTAATAAAAATTAACATAATTATTTGCAATTATTAATATTTATTTAGTAAATTTTTTTAATTACTTAATAATATTTAGATTTACTATTTACATAACAAGTATAAAATGCAAGACAAATAAATAATTTACGTGTAAATAAAATTATTTCTTAGTAAATATAAAGATTTACTATTATTTATTTAGTGAATAATTTTTTTTTAAGAATACTTAGTAAATATTTAGATTTACTATTTACATAAAAAGTATAAAATATAAGACAATTAAAGGATTTACGTGTAAAAGCCATTATTTCTTAGTAAATATATATATTACTATTATTTCTTTAACATTATTTACTAATTTTATCTATTTTAAAAATGCATCTTATTTTATACATTATATCCATTTATTTATTTGTAAATATTTGGATTTACTGAGTTAAATTTATTAAGCAAATATTATATTTACTGGTTTTGTAATTTATTTTCCATTATACTTGGTAAATCCACTTTACTATTGAGTAAATATTATTATTTACTCATAAATTTTATTATTTACTAAGAATTAATAATTATGTAAATATATTATTTTCTGACAAATATTATATTTATTAGTAATGTATTAACAGATCTATGATTTATTAGTAAATAATAGTACTAACAAAATTCGATTTACTAATAAATTAATCATGTGATTATCAATATATATATATATATGTAAATATCATTATTTATTGTTTTCTATTTAAAGAGTAAATATAATATTTATTAAGTTAATACTAGATTCAGTAATAAATAAATAAGGTAAGTACCATTATTTACAAGTAAATATCATTGTTTACTATTTTCCATCTAACAAGTAAATTACCTTATTTAATGTTTTTTTATTTAAAAGTTAATAGATTAGTATTACATATATACCAATCAATGTTAATAATTAAAAAAAAAATTAGTTATTTTTAGTATTACATATTCTTTTATAAAATTTTGAATGACACAAAAAGTCCCAATTTATCCTCAAATTTAGCCCAAATCTAGCCCTAATCCTAACTCCTAAACATGTCAGCCACCATTGGTTTTGGCCATGGAGCCGCTGGAGGATACGGTCATGGAGACAAAGAACATGAAACCGCGGGATCGCTGGAGATTTTGCGTTGCCGTCGATGAGATCTCGTCAGATCTCATCGCAATTCCCACCTTGTGGTCTCGATTCTAATTTGACGGCGAAAATATTCATGATTTCTGCCATTGAGATTTGCAAATCTCACCATCGATCATGCTCGCAATGGAGTTGGCGACGGCATCAGTCGTGAATCTCGCGACGGAGACGAGATATGGGAAGTGATTAAATCAGGTGAAGAGATCGTGATTTCCTCCTGAGCTTGCGGCTTTCGCCATCTTGCCGGAGTTCTTGGCGTCTAGTTCGCAACCTCCGATGGTGGTGATCGGCGTTGACAATGGTGAGGTCTACTAGGGTTTCAAATTTTTGGGTGTGTTGTTTGAGTGTTCTCGAGGACTGTAGGAGGTTCTAAGTGGGTTTTGTTTGTGAGGGATATTTTGGAGATTTCCTATTTGAGTTTAAAGACAGTATGTTATTTTACATCTCAAATTTTACTACCTGTTATATTGTTAAAATTATGAAACTCAATATACTAGTTTGGTCTTTCTCCCATAATTAAATTGATAAATGTGGTAAAAGTCTAAAGAGTACTTGTCGTTTTCTTTCCCTCTTTATTCTTTTTTTATATAATTTCTTTCCTAAAATATTTTCCATAAGTAGCCAATACATTTCATGGAGTTTTTATGTATTTATTATTTTTTAATTTCTATTTGTTTTTGGTTTCGACGAGGATAGTGGAGACGAAATAAGGAATCATGAACAGGTATAACAATAATGTATAACCGATTCGAATTTAGAACTATTTTGATAAAAATAAGCATGAAATTATTGTTAGGTTATATATTTAATAATCATTTTATTTTTATTTTTATTTTTATTTTGCTAGAAAGAGAAATTAGAGATTAAGGGTCACGTACGCAGATATTTATGAGATGGAAATGCTTTCTTTGTGTGACATATATTACTAACAATGTGGGTTTTCTTATACAATTGGTCTATCATGATGAGATTGAACTAAAATCAATTGTTTATCAAGAAATCTACGAGAAGCTTTGCCTTACCACCAAATAACCAATGGTAAATGTACATACCTTATGCACATGGATGTGTGTAGATAACTTCTCTACAGCAATTAGAGAAAAAAAAAAAGATGGCATAGACGTGCATTGTATGCATATCCATTCATATCTAAATCAACCGCGGTCTATAAATTCTGATTATACTATCATGTTAAATGGGCATCCCAAGAACTAATTCAAGTGGAGATGGAACTCAATTCACATGTAAATATCATAATAAAGATAATTAAATTCATAATTAGGGCCCGTTTGGTGCACAAGTTCAGTTTGAGTTGAGTTGAGATTTTTAAGTTTGCATAGTAAATTTTGTTGACTTTTTCAGAAAAGACAAAAAACATGATGAAAAAAGTATAATTTAGTTTAAAATGAGATGGAGAACCAAACGGGCCCTTAGATAGGTTTTACCCATTCTATCTCGTGTCCTGACGACATCCATTAATGTGTGTGCATGAAGATATACATTAATATAATTGAAAACTCAGGTGTTTCTTTTATTGAAATTGCTTGGGGCAATGTTTTTTTTTTTTAGTTTATATAATTGAAAACTCGTGCCATACAAATGTGGATTTGATTTGTTAAAAATACAGGTGTTTCTTTTATTGAAATTGCTTGGGGCAATGTTTTTCTATTTTTTTATTTATATAATTGAAAACACGTGCCATACATATGTGGATTTGATTCGTTAAACATTATAGTTATAAAGATCTAAATCGTTTTTATATTTTTTTCTTGATTTATTATTCTCTTAAAACGTTTAGTTTTGTGAAGAAAAAAAATATTTAAGGAATTGCACATGATTTTAAAAGAAGTCGATAATTAGTTATAAAATTTATTAGGAGGTACTAAAAAAAAAAAAAAAACCAATAGAGAGGACCAAGGAAAAAATTTTAAGCAGGGATACAATTGGAGAAAATAATTTCAATAGGGGCATAAAATAAGTGTATATGTGTGTGTGTGTGTGTGTGTGTGTATATATATTTATGAAAGTTTATAACTGGAAGACGGACAAAACAAGAAACGATATGTGGACGATGAGGATGAGGTTTTATATATGTTTCATCTAGAAAATCGTAAACTAGAGATGGCCATATGAAATATTTACACACACATATATATACACCATTCCTATGTACATAGATGACAACATTTTTTAAAAGCATTACTCTTTTATAGGAGTTACAAGAAAAAAAAAAAAAACATTTAAATAGTCATACATTTGATAGAAGTTAGCTAATTACGTCAATAATTTATTACGAGGTAATATGAATAAGTAGTAGTTGAGAGAGTCACGGAAAAAAATATTTGTGTAGGGAGACCTTTTTTTTGGGGGGGGGGGGGGGGGCGGGAGAGAGTTAAAGATATATAGCAAGTTAATTGAAAAGTACTGTGGAAAATAGAAATTGTGAGGGCCGCTAAAAATATTGTATATGAATATGGTTGAGAATGTATCTTAACGAGGAAAAAAAGGAAGAAAATGAAACCGTTAATGAAAGTAAAACGAAAGAAAGCACAGAAACAAGAACGAGAGAGTGACACTTTTTATTTTTTATTTTTTTTTTGATAAAAGAGAGTGACACTTGACATATGGAGACGAATACATTATATATACATGTAAAACTTATTTCAACATGGGTAAAAGAAACACAGGGAAAAGAAAAAAAAGGGGGGGAAAATTCAAGAAAGCTTAAAAAAGAAAAAGAAAAAAAAGCGATATGTAGATGGATTGAGAGGACTTGAGAATTAAGAAAACTGCTCACGAGGCATTATGAGAAAATTGTAAGTGAGACGGTCATGAAAAAAAAAAAAAAAAAAAGAAAGAAAGGAAGAAATATTTGAATAGAGATATATTTAAGAAAAAATTTAGAGAAACAATTAATACAAAGACATTATAAACGTGTATATTAAATATCACCTCTAAAACTTAAATTTATTAAAGATAAAGAAAAAGAAAAGTAAAGAAAGCGAGAAAAAAAAAAAAAAAAGGGAATAAACGTGTTGGCTGGGAAGTGGGAAGGGTGAATGTAGGATGGGCAATTCAGGTCACAACACGATAATACGACATGAATTCAGCAAGAAAAAATACGGGTTAGGATTGGGAAAAAAGGGTGCGGGTTGGTTTTGAGTTGAACCTGCATAACACGATAGAAAATTGGGTTTGGTTCGGGTCAATCCGAATGACACCAAATCAACCTACAACAACCCGTTCAAAATTTTGTACATTTAGGTTAACTTGGTGGTGGTTTTTTGGATGAACTAATTATGGGTTTTTATAATTTTGTTTTTTGGATTGACCTTTTGTAATGAACTAATTATGTATTTATATGATTTTGTTTTTTATATTAATATTATGTAATGGTATATTGCTTAATTTGCTTAATATGTATCTTAATTGTATGTTAAAATATATATTTTTTTAAATTTTTTTCCTTATTTTTGGCGGGTCGATGGGTTGCAGGTCAATGGATTGTGTTGTGTTAATCAGCTTAAAATAGTGTGTTGGCAGGTTGGGTCGGATTCCGATTTTAAGTTCAGATGCAAATTTCGATTAGATAATTGGAAATATCTCGCTAGAAATTAGTGATTTTTAGTTTTTATTGTAGATTTTAGCTGGGAAAATTAGAAATAACATTGCTTAATATTATGAATTTAAGTACAATTTTTTTTCAATTTAGTTTGTGATAAACTTAGACATCTCTTTTTTTTTTTGTGAAGAATTTTGGACTCATGGACTGCAATGATGTTAGTGCCGTATATGGAAGATAATTTTTGAATATTGCTTGATTGTCTACATTGAGAAGGAGATTGCTGCAAAATTTAGTAGTGAATCAATTATAGATGAGTTTGTCTCTATGAAAGATCGTTGAGCATAACTTATATTTAAGAAAAGAAAATGATATTTTGAGGTATATGAATTTAACATAACTACTATTTTAATTGAGAGAATAATATTATTTACAAGTATATACTTTTTTTTTTTTTTCATTTTTACAAATGATATATTGGACATGGAGTTTCAAGATGTGAAATTTGAATGGTTATGGTATTATGAAAATATTAAGATTAACACTTCAATTTCAGATTCTTTCATACATTCTTTTTATTTTTAAATGCATATAAATGACAGTGACATATTTTTTTTATTTAGATATAATACTAATGTTCATGTGTCAATATTTCATGAATTTAATAAATAAAAATTATTTCATAAATAGATATATATGTTAGTATAATCTTGATTAAAATAATTTTTGACCCTCTTACTAATAAATCCTGATCAGTAATATTGATTTATCATATACTTGTTTAGTGGTAGAATTAAATGACGAAACAAAAAATATAACAGGAATTTATCATGTTTGTGTTTTTTTTTTTTTTTTTTGGGTGCAGAATTGAGCAGAATTTTCTTTGATTTGATATCATGAAGTCTAGGATTGTACTCTGATATCCCAAGTAATGAATGAAGCACAAGAAGCATGCAGATAAAGGGAATTAGCAGATAAATTATTATTATTATTATTATTTACTTTTGTTTCAGTAATGTTCTATTGGAGACCAAGCAAGAAAGAAAAAAGAGCACCATGATTAAAGTTTCATTTGTAAGAAAAAAAGTCTTTTGGCTGCAAAGGAATAAAGGACCACTTTTGGACAAACCAAGGCCACAGTCTCCCTCCACAGTTGAAAAAAAAAAAAAAAAAAAAAAAAATAGACAGTGAAAACGGGACAAACATATTTGTTGCTAAAAAGCAACCGCAGTCCCCATCAAAGTTAGAACTTTTCTGTGTCTTGTCTAGTTTCGCTTGTCTAGTTTCTTCAAACTTTCCTTTTCTAAAAGTTCATTTCCAGGTTTTTGAGACAAAGCTAACGCAAAAGGGTGTTTCTGAAAAGAGCTTGGAACCAACACAAGAGGCCCACCTTAAGAAAATAATAATAATAATAACAAAACAGCAGCCTTGAAGAACTCATAACAGTCAGCCCTAGAATTCTTTTTCCCTACTCATTTTACTGGAAGAGTAAGATTCAATTTGATAGGAAAAAGAAGAAGAAGAAGAAAAAAATTCACTGAGATGTGAAAACATTCAAGAATAACCACTTGTATTTATCAGAAGAATTCAAACTCCAAGTATGGACCTGATGACCTATCCGAGTCCGAAGTCGCCTTGTTATTTGGAGGCACTGTTGTTGACTTGAGTGTGTGATTTAACAATGCTAGATCGATAGGTTTCGGAATCTCCGGCGGGTGAGTACTACGGATTAGCGCCCAATTAACACTTTCAAAGAAAGGATGCTGCTTAATTTCGGTTGCACCTCTCTTAAATCCTAATCTCTTTTGCGGGTCCTTTGCAAGTAGGCCCCGGATAAGATCCTTAGCAGCGAAACTAGCATTTGATCCATCGGGGAATTTGAGGGACTGTCCCACGACGTTAAATAGCGTCTCTCGGTTTCCACTGCCTTTGAAGGGTGTCCTGCCATGAAGCAACTCGTACAAGAAAATACCGAAAGTCCACCAATCAACAGCACTCCCATGGCCATCCCCTCTTATGATCTCCGGAGCTAGATATTCGTGAGTTCCGACGAAGGACATGGAACGGGCATTCGTTGGCTCGGCAACGAGTACAGGGAGCGAATCCGAATTCGTCAAGCTCGTTTTTTCACTTCTCGTTTTTTCGCTTCTCTCCTTGGCGGTTTTAGAGCTTAAAAATCGAGGCTTGAAACAAGAAGGCTGCAAGCAAGAAGGTTGCACACAAACCGGCAATTTGCAGGCCGGATCAATGCACGACGGCTCAATGCAGTATGAGGAGATTCTACAAGCCGTCTCGGCATCGGACTGAACAAGAGTTGGACTCACAAAACATCTTAATGACAAATCAAAATCCGAAAGCATTATATGCCCGTCCTCCCTAACCAGAACATTTTCGGGTTTTAAGTCCCTGTACACCACTCCCATCATGTGGAGATACTCTAAAGCAAGAAGAACTTCCGACGCATAAAACCTGCAAGGTAAAACAAAGTTCATTTCAAGCTCTAACACAATATACTCACCCTGCACATCCACAGTTCTAACTAGTAACAAATAAACATTTCATAACAAATATATAGAAACAGCCATTATTTTACCAACCTAGCGGCTTGCTCTGTAAAGTGCTTGCCCGGTTGGCGTTGACGAAGAGTGTGAAGATCCCCACCACTGCAAAACTCCATTAACAAGCAAGAGAACTTGTCGGTCTCAAAATGAGAGTAAAGAGTGGGAAGAAAGGGATGGTCCAACAGTCCCAAGATGTCTTTCTCGGTCTGAGCTCTCACCAACTTCTTCCTCCCGGCGAGCATGCCTTTATCCATCACCTTGATGGCGAAAAGGCAACCCATTCCCCTTAACTCCGCCAGATAAACACTCCCAATGTCCCCACAACCCAGCTTCTTCAAAAGCCTGAAATGCCCCAAACCCAAGTCCCCATCTTTCCCTCCTTTCACGCACTGAATCGCATCCCATCGGATGTCGTTCCCCTTGTGCGGCTTCGACGGGCAGAACCTCCTGCTGCTGCTGAAGCTGCTCTCGTTCCCGCTCTCTTCTCCTTCGCGGAAGGCTGCAGACTCAGCGGCATTCTTGTTGGTCTCGGCGGCGCTGCTGCTACTCACGCTGTTGTCGGATCCGGAAACAGTGCCGCTACAGAGGCTGATACTGACGCTGGTGACGGAAGCGCTGTCGTGGGTTTCACTGTTCTTGGGTGGTTTGTTGTCCTCCTCCATTGAAGCGGTGGTGCAGAGAAGGTGTTCGATGAAAGTCGTAAGAGAAGAGGAGGTGATTTTTTTGGGGGATAAAAAAAATGTGGGTCAGGTCAAGTTTGGAGGTGGGGTGTGACCGAGGCGGTCAAAGGGGCGGGCGAGAGAGACGCGGGCGCGAAGATAGCAGCTGAAACCTGAACATATGGGAGGAGGGAGGGACCCAAAAAGGAGGGTGAAAAACGGGATTCAAATTTGAAATGAGTGGTCTGAGAGAAGAACTGGGTCTGGGTGAGAGACCCAATACCCGGGTTGGGGTTGGAGTTGGAGTCCATTTCTCTCTCTTAGCCCTCTGTCCTAGAAGATACAGCTTGGAGACAAAACAAAAACGCAGAGGAAGAGAGAGAGAGAGAGAGAGAGCGAGAGTGTTGAGTTTCTGTTTACGAGGACGACAAAAGCGTTTCAGATTTTCTAAACAAACGTAATTTTTTTTATTTTTACAAGTACAACCCTATAACTCAGGCTAATACCGTTACTCAGGTAAGGTTCAATTATACGGTGCAGTCAAATGTATGGGTTTTTGGGCTTTGAGGGCAGAAGAGCGAATCTTGACTGGATGAAGTACTAATGAATCTTGACCGTTGATCGATGCTAGAATCTTGGGGTCATGTTTGAGAGATTTGTCATTTGTGTTGTTCTATTATAGATGGAATATTTTAGATTTTTTCCTACCATTTAGGAGCGTTTGTAGAATAATTTCGTTTTTTAAGTAAATAGGATTTTTTTTTTTTTTTTTTGAGAATGACGTTTAAATCATTACTCAAATTACGCTTTGTATTTTTTTTTTCTTAAAGATATTTGAGTATAGGAGGAAAAATATTTGCATAATTGGATATTAGGAATATTTGTCAAAATGACTTAACAGAGAAAAGTAAAATTAGAGAAATGACTTTCCCAATTTTTTTCTATTTTTTTATTCAAAAAATGCTGACCGTATAAATAATGAATATTTAATTCATAATATCATTTAAAATATAAATTAAAAGATTAAAAAAAAAAGAATAGTGAGGGTTTGAAAAAAAGAAACGATCGTGCACTCTTTATTTCTTCCTCCCGAGTTCCCACCCATCCCTAAATCCGTCAAGCACTTCGGCGTCGATGGCTGGCCACTCTCCATATTTCCGTGCATCAACGTTCAAAAGAGTTCGTTAAAACAACACATAAGAGCTTGGGATGTCGGAGTCGTTCCTTCCGCCGTCGCTGCCTTTGATGTCGCTGCCATCTTCGTCACCGCAGCAGGCCACGTTGCGGTCGTTGTCCCCACCTCCGAGGTTCGGTGAAAGTGTTAGACATGTGATATATTTTTGAATTTTCAGTTATTGATTTTTTCCTTTAAAATTTATTTCATTAATGAAATTTAGATAATGGATTGTGATTTATTATTAAGAATTTTTTATTGTGGAGCTTTTAATTGTGCAACATTAATTTCTTTGTTTTTTGATATTCAGAACAACTACTAAAACGGAACAATCATAAAAATCATATATATATATATTCTAGAAGATGTTATATACTTTTTTAATCTTTTATGATTCTGCCGAGATTTAATCATTTAGACTTATAATAAGTATTTTATTTTTTTAATATATTGCCGGATCAAACTTGTGTTACTGTCTACTGAGACGCATGCCCATCACATCCTATTTCATGCCATTTGATCACATGGTCATTGGAAAAAGGTTAGTTTTTTCATTTGCGAATTAATATTTAATAAGAGCATTATAGATTTTGCTCAAAGATTCCAGTGGATATTCCCCCAGCACCCAAGTTTGGAGCAGGTACGGATAAATGAGGCCCACGTTCAGGAAAGTTTATGATGGCACTTTAATGCAAATTATTTACTGATGAGAAAGAAAATTTTGAATATCGACTCTCTGCCTGTATCATAATAATAAGTATCCCATTCATTTCCTGCAAATCAATTTAAGACCAAGAAAGCGAAAATAAAGAAACTTGTTATCATTTCTGTCATAATTATCTGATTTTACAGATCAAATTTTTAACTATAATGTACCCAACATGACACTGCATTTAATCAAATCAGGATCTTTTAAATATCCACTGGGGAAAAAAAAAATAACGTATACCAATTCAAGCATATGACAAACACAATATGATAAATGGTAGTCGACGATATTGATGCTGAAATAGTCAGAAAAATAACCAAGTCACGAATTTATATAAAAGTTACAGTTATATATATATATATATATAAACATGCATTCTTATCTGACTGTTGTACTAATTGTAATTCTTTATGTATATGCTATTATAACAACTAATTAATTGATTTCATTATAGTTTTTTTTTATAACACTTATATTTTACATCAACAGTTGTTAAACAATATCATGTCATGTATATGTAATTTTACACAAAATTACAAGTAAGTCAATTAGTTGTTATAAATAGTTTATTAAAAAATTACAAATACTATTAAATTTATTCGATTCGGATAAAAATCAATTCTTATATATTTTACAAATATGGTAAATTCATGCTACTCATTATACTATCTCCAATGCATTCGTCTATACTAATGTTGTATTTGCTGCAAAAATGTATGAAAAATAACATTATCTTACTTTATACCACAATGCATAATGTTAATTCTAATGTTGTTTTTACCTTTTGTCATTATTATTGTGCTTTTGAACTTGTAAAAGTGAATTAATGTTTAGTATTTAAATAATTAAAAATGAAAACATTGTAATGATCATATGATAAAAGTCAAGCAAACAATCAATAAGAATTAAATATTAAATTTGACATTGACTATTAATGTTTGTGATAAATTTATCACAAAATTTAGCATATGATAAATTTGGCATCAAATATAGCATCCATTAGAAAGTAATTTTTTCATCAAATCTTAAAATTTACCATCGACGCAATCTTTTAGTATTGTAGAGATATGCTCTTATTCATTATATATTCTTCACTAAAAACTTGATTCTGAGGCAGTTGTCGTAGTCTGTGCAGGTATAAATTTTCCATATATGTAATATTTGAAAGTTCGGCATCGTATGTAGTTTTATTTTTTATTTTTATGATCTTTAGTTTGAGGGATTGCAGTGTACATGGTCTAATCTATTACCAAAACGGGGAAAAAGATTGGGGAACAACATTGAAAAGTGCCTTGAAAGACTTGGTTATTTTACTTCTACCATATTCATTAATCCATTTATATATTTGCCATTTATTGGCACCAATTACAGCGACTAGACATCTAAAAATTATATTTTACATCGGGCTTTATATGTTTAAATCGGTGGTTTACATCTCCTTAAGCAATAATTAAGAAAGTAACAGTTCTGTACTGTGTTCTTATCCTATATATATATACATAAATATTTTCCCTATATGAGGCAATCTCGAAGTGGCATGTCAAATTTTCTTGGTCAGCTTTCTATATATGGATGTAACACGCCGAGGCCTAAGAGGCCAACGCGTAACTTGAGCTCTTTTCTTGTCTCCAATGATCGTCCAAATCAAATCTTAGAGTGCAATCCAAGAAGAGGCACCTCTCTTCAACTCTCTCTCTCTCTCTCTCTCTCTATATATATATATATATTTATATATATCAACTCAATCACGTCTTTTCCATTATTTCTCAAGAAAAAAATTGCTGCCTGTCAACTGATTGCATTCAGAATATGAAGTTGGCAGATTTCTTTGCTGCCTTTTCCCTCTTCCTCGCATGGCAATTTATGCTATTTGGTAATATCTTAACAACTAGTTTGAGGTTTTTTATTTTATTTTTTTTTTGTTTTTATTTTTTAAGCACATTAATAATCTTTCTCGCTTTCAAATTAAATTCGAATACATTTTGAACAACTCGTATTATCATAATATTTCATACTTGATAATTAAAATTGTGTGATTTTGTGTCACTGTATATGTTCACAATATTTGCTTCCATTTACATGCAGGAAATGCGAAAGCGCATACAGTCACGTTCTACGTGCACAACAAATGCCCATTCCCCATCTGGCCAGCCACCGCGCCAAACAACGGCTATCCGGTCCTAGAGGACGGCGGATTCTACCTGCCCTCGGGCCAAACTCGTCGCATCGTCGCGCCATGGAAATGGTCTGGCCGGTTGTGGGCCCGGACGGGGTGCAACTTCGCCTCTAATTGGAACCGCGCGTGCCAAACCGGGGACTGCGACGGACGACTCCAATGCAACGGCCTAATTGGCACCCCACCAGCCACACTTGTGCAAATCTCAGTCCAAGCGGACCAAACAAAGCCCAACTTCTACGACGTGAGCTTGGTCGACGGCTACAATCTCCCCGTCTCGGTCTCCGCTCGCCCCGCCTCGTCGAAATGCGCCATCGGAGGCTGCGGGAAGAATCTGAACAGTTATTGTCCCGTCGAGCTCAGGGTGTTGAGCGAAGAGGGCCAAGTGGTGGCGTGCAAGAGCGCTTGCTTGGCGTTCGATTTGGACATTTTTTGTTGTCGAAATGAGTTCGGAAGCCCCGAGAAATGCGGGCCAAGCGTGTACTCGAAGATATTCAAGGACGCTTGTCCATGGTACTACAGTTATGCTTATGATTCGCCGCCTCCGCTGGTGACCTGTTCTGCTAAAGAGTACGCCATTACTTTCTGTCCCTCGACATGGGGTGGTGGTCCTCGGAATATCACCGTCGTCGGTAGTACTGACGTGGCTCGTTGAGGGAGTTTTCTGCTTTTGAAGTTTGGTAGTTGGAGTTGGAGACAATAAGTTGATGTGTAATGAGAGCTTTTTTATTTGGATATGTAAAATTCGTTTATAATTTGTTTTAAATTTGTTTACTGGATGTTGTTATTAATTTTTTTGCTATATTTCAAGATATGGGATGGTTGAGTTCTAGCTAATGTATCAAACATGTCATTTTCATTTTCATTTTTATTTTTTGGTTGGAAATTAATATTGGAGATGGCCTTTGTTATGAAAAATTCGTCTTCAGCAAAAACCCTTTTCACTTTTTTCCCCAAAACTATTGAAAATAATTTTGGACCAATCAAGTAAAAAGTAGAAAAGGGAAAAAGTGATGTAAAAGGCTTCATAATAGTAAAATTATATTAATATGTATATATATATATATATATATATGTGGATGCTATTTCAAATTAATTTGACAAAAAACATGGCACCTTCATGATAATTTATTATCATGAAACTCGAGGGATCAACATATTTTTTTCCTTTTTTTTTAAGTTATTTTTTTTCCCATTGATATTTCATTTAGTAAAAAATTTTATAGTTATACATGCAAGAAACAATGATCAGAAGACCTTTCTCTCAAAAAAACAAAACAAAAAACAAAAAAAATGAGAAAAGTACTGAATGACATAAATTTAAATATCATTATATAAATATGACATAAAAAGTTAATAGTAGATTAATATGATACAAAATTAAACTAAAATTAACTAAAATTTATGTCATATTGATTAAGAGTGGAGAATTTATGTTTGGTTGGTTGAAAGATAAAAAAAAAAAGAAAAAAAAAGTGGTTGGTAATTTTCTAAAAAATAAAATAAAATCAGAAGAGCTTTCTAGCGGACCGTTATAATTGGATAATGAGCCTAGTATGTTTTGGGCTTTGATTTGATAACGGGCCAAGTAGGTTTTGGGCTTGCGATTTAGGGTTTCCTTAGATCGATAAGCGCATCCACAAGCAGTCTCAGACTCTTCAGGACTCAGAACCGCCCTCTGCCGCCTTCAAAAATTCAACCCAAAAAATAAAAAGAAGAAGAAGAAGAAGAAGAAGAAGAACTGATCTCTGCCAAAGAATCCGTCATTTCTTTCTTTTTCTCTCTCTCTCTCTCTCTCTCTCTCTCTTTTTCAAATTATTTTATGGCTTGCTTTTTTTTTTTGAAACGAATTCCAATCAGTTGTTGAGAGAAAAACTGCAACAATATGATGGATTCATTCCATGATTCTCTGTACTTAAGTCTCTGACTTGTTACCTTTTTGTTTTTCGTATTTTTTTCCCTTTATTTTTAAAATTGAATTTTCCAGTTTTTTGTATTAGAAATGATGAGTAACCGTTTGGTCCGTGTTTCTGATTTAACCATGATTGATACAACCTTTTTTGCACACTCTGATCTTACATTAATTTTTTCCCTTTTTCCCTTTTTTTTATTTTTTATTGTTTATGTTTTATTTTATTTTATTTTATTTTTTTAAGTTTGTTTGTTTGTTTGTTTGTTTGTTTTCTTTCTTTCTTTCTTTCTTTTTTGTTTTTTTGTTTTTGTTTTTGTTTTGGGTTCATCACTTTTGGGGATCCGTGATTGCATGCCCTAACTGGGCAATATACGCTATTCCGATTCACTGAATGAGCAGAGGCTATTTAATCAAGTACGAGAGCTGTCGTTTGCAATTCATTATTTGATTTTATTATTTTTCTTTGAATTTTGATTTCCAATTTTTTTTTTTTTCAATTTTCTTCGGCCTCTCTCTCTGCATTGATGAAACATGAATGGAAATACCCTTGTCAGACTTCAGAGATTTTTTTGAAAAAAAAAAAAATTCAATGAGATTGACTATTCATATTGTCTGAGCAGAAGTGTTTGTTCATTTGTGTGATTTTGTTTTAAAGAAAAGAACAGGAAAAAAAAAAAAAAAACGACGTGAGATTTCGCCGATGAAGTCTCGAGCTTTGAATTGGGAGCAAACTTTTTAAGATTGCGTGTTTGTAAATTCCCAAGTAAGCGTCGCAGATAAAACACCCGGTGACGTTGACGGTCCTCCCAGAAATGGGAGCTCCTCCGTTGCGGGGCAGGCTCATATACCATTGCCTGGTGGAGCAGCGTCGCTGCCTTTACCATTTGTGGACGGCCATGAGCTCTTACATTCCATTGATTTTACTTTTTACTTGCATTAGAATTACTTTTGTTACTTTTTTTTTTAATTATTGAATTGTCTTGAATGCAGAAACTGGTTTTTGAAGAGATTTTTCGTTTGTGTTTTTGTATAACAATTGAGTACAGCCCTAATTTTCTTAATCCTCAGTTGCAGAGAGTAATAGAGATGAAGACCATACAATTCTCTCCAAATCAAGGTTCACGCAAAGACAATCAAGGTTGAAGGTCCTCGTGGAAAGCTCGTTCGAAACCTGAAGCACAGAGACGTAGACTTTGAACTTTTCACTAACAAAGAAACTGGAAAATGCAAACTTAAAATTGAGTCTTGGTTTGGTTCTCGAAAGGCAAGCGCAACAATTCACACTGCCGTGAGCCACGTTGCAAATCTAATTACCGGTGTCACCGTAGGATACCGGTACAAGATGAGGATTGTATATGCTCATTTTCCGATAAGTGCCTCCAACGGCAACAAGAACAATGTAATTGAGATTAGAAACTTTTTGGGTGAAAAGCAGGTACTTTGTTTTTTTTGTCTTTCAGTTCGATTGTTGTTGGATCATTTGAGAACTCGCGGTTGTTTGCAATTCTTGTGTTTGAGTTATGTTTTTCACATTCAGGTTTTTGACCACGTGTTTAACTTTTCATGTGCATGTTTTATTTTCTACTAGCTTTTTATTAAAGTTCATCCAAGTTGTGTCTGTAGTTCATTGCGATTGGATAATGTGTTTATGTGGTTATCCATGATAATGTGTCTTTGTAGATATCCAAGTAGTTCATTACGATTTTCAAGGGAAGAATTGATCAAGAGCAATGATCAATTAGTATTTTGGGCCAGTTAGGTATTGCTATGGATTTTGAAAGAATTGCATTTTGTTGTGTCGGAAGAAAAAGCTGCTGTGTTAAAAAGCAGTTCGACTGGCTTGCTGGTGATCTCGAAAGCAGTATAGTAGTGTTTTGTAAATGGTAAGGTATAGTTAATGTTGGAAGTCAAAATGGACATGATATGGTATTATGAAAATATATTCACTTTAATATTATCAACCAAATAATTTAGACCTAAATTTCAAGTTCTTAAAATTGAACATAATTAAATCTGAATTTTGCATATTTGGTCCTCACTTTTGAAGTGAAATTAGAAAATTAATAATAGATTTTTATATGTACATAAAAAACAACAAAGGATAGTAATAGTTGCAGTTGAAGCTGTTTTTAACGCTCAACCAAAGTCTGTATATTTCGTTTTCAAAACTATTGTGTTTGTAGGTTCACTTGAGTTTGTACTTTCAGTTTTCTTGTTTTGCCGAGGCAATTTTTGTGGAGTGACAATTTATTTTATTTTTTCTTTTTAATTGTTTAAAAATGTATATTTCTTTTGATTTTTTTTTTGGAATTGCATATTGCTTTATATTATAAACTGCTATTTATTTTGAATTCTGCGTCATCTAAAAAATAAAAAATAAAAAAAATAAATAAAAGGAATTGTGTGTCAAAACTGCTATTTTTTTTTGAAATCTATATCTTTTGATACAGGCCATAACGAATAGCTTCTTATGTAATCTTATAACAGATACTATATAGGGGGGTGTTTGGTTGAAGGTAATCAAATGTAATCAGATACCTGACAATCTTTTTAAAGTAATCAAATTCCTAGGAATATTAGATTATAGTGTTTGGTTTTTAAAGTTAAATTTTAAAAGTTAAAAGGTTAATTGTGTCTAAATTATTTAAATTTTAAGATTATCATGGTATTTAGATAAGGGGTAATCTGAAACCCAAGGGGGGAGGTGGGTTTCAGATTACCCCTTTTTAAGGGTATCTGAAACCCATGGGTTTCAGATTCCCAGGTATCTTAAAATAAGATAACCTCATAACAAACATTATAATCTTAAGATTCCTATTGCTTTATAAAAGATTACCCCATACCAAACACCCCATAGTAATATCACAACTACAGGCTGGTTTTTAATTTGTCTTGGGGGAAAAGAAAAAGAGCATAACTACTTTCAGTCAGCCCATGCAAGACAAAAAATTACTTGTCTTTTTAATCCATGTTCATACATTGCGATGTGTTCAAGGAAATTGTGTTTATTTAACCAATGAAAGAAATAAAATAATTAGAGTGGAGTCAATAGCAGAGAATCAACGAAGCACGCTGAACCCGCCGCAGCTTGGCCCTCGGTGGCTTGTTCGGCATTGCCATCCCTATCTTTGTCTACAAGGGCACTGTCAGAGAGTTTCATATGCAAGATGACGATGCATGTAGATCTTACACCAAATTTCTGTTAGCGTTTAGAGAAATGCTTTACAATAATTGTGAGAGTGGCTGGTAAAAACAAGGTTTTTCTGCAGACCACCGAGTTCCATTTCCTTGTGTTTGAAAAACCGGCCCTTTTCTTCGGCGAAATTTGTGGCAAGTGATGCCCGGTTTTACCATTATCTTCAAGTTGTATTTCACCTTTTGCCACCAAGAATACAGCATACTTTTGATTGGCCACTTCGGCCTTTCTGATCTTTTGTCCAGATTGGTTTATCTTAGAATCTCCGAGAATCTTGTTAATAGAGTGATCCACTCATTTCGTTCTTTCTCACACATACACATACAACATACGACTACATTTCACGAAGTGACACATTTTAAAGTTTCAGGTGTTGTGTCTTTGAAGATGATTTTAATGAAGGGAAATTTGTTGCATTTCTCTATAGGATAAGAATTGAATCTGGAAGCTTAGCTGAAAAGAGAGAGAATAATAAGTTTGAAAGTTCAAGAAAAAAAAAAAAAAAAAGGAAAATACTAGAGGATTCTTCTTCCCTTGTTATATTGTTAAGTTTATTGCTTATATTGTTAACTTTTGGTAAGTCGTTGATCTATCTCCTTCCACATGAGGTGGTGCATGCAAACACTTCTTCGGTGGTACAGACAATTAAAGTGGCTGGTTAATGAGATTTCTAGTTCGAGATTTAGTTTCACACTAATGGCTCCATTTGCATTTGAAGCCTTTCTTTGTGGTTATATAGAGATCTATGAATGAAGAATGAAATCCATTTTAGTACTATGTTTTTTTTTTTTTTTTAATAATAATAATATTAATCCAAAATTTCCCTCAACATTTATTTTTAAAGAGAGTAATAGTAAATCATAGTATCTAAATATAAATACAATACCCACATGATACTCAAAATACCCCTCCTCCTTCCCCTATCTCTGTTCCTCTCTTTTTCTCCTTCTAACCTGTACACATGAATCTGCTATTGAAAATTTAGAATATATTATTAGTAAATTTATTATTTTTTTCAAAGATTAATTAGGAAAAAAATATGTTATAGTTTATCATTTTTTAAAAACCTGCTACAAACTTTAAATATATATATAAAATATGTTATATGCTATAACTTTTTTTTTTTTTTTTACATCCAAAATCAAAAGGAGAAAGCACGACACAAATTTAGAAATTACTACACCAACATGACACAAAAAGTTAATACTAGATCAATATAACACAATTAAATTAAAATTAATCAAAATTTATATCATGTTGAGTAAGAATGTAGAATTTGTGTCAAATTTGATCAATATATAAAAAAAAAAAAAATGAGGTTATTTAGGTAATTTTCTCAATTCCTCTCCAAAAAGATATTTGTTACGGTTTTTATATTTATTTCTAGATATGTAATGCAATTCTTTATATATTTGTTTTATTTCCAAAAAATTCAACAACCTTCTCAAGTTACAACTTGGAATTTTTCTCAAGCTTCTCTTTGCAATAAATCCGAAGATAGAAAAGCGTTCACGGACCAGTGGACAACGGGTTAACGCAAATTTGGGCCTTTGATTCAAGAAGAGGCCCATTTATGTTCTTAGAAGATTCTGGAAAAGCCTGGGCTGGCTTGCGAGTTGTGCTTTAGGGTTTCCTTTAGAGAACCAATTTGTAGATCTATAAAGACGCGCCTCTAAGCAGTCCCAGAACCGCCCTCTGCTTCCTGGCCTTTGCGTTCGTCAGAAATCTTCAACTTCAAGTATGATTCATTTCATTCCTTAAAATTCTTTTCTCTCTGTTTTTGCCAAAGAATCACCGGCCTCTTTTTCTTATGCTTTTTATTTTATTTTATTTTATTTGTTTTGTTTTCTCTTTTTGAAACGAATTCCAATCAGTTGATGAGGGAAAAACTGCAACAATATGATGGATTCATTCCATGATTCTCTGTACTTAAGTCTCTGATGATTGTTCTTTCTCTTTTTTATTTTTTTATTTATTTTTATTTATTTTTTCCTTAATTTTGAAATTGAATTTTCCAGCTTTTGTGTTAGATATGATGAGTAACCTTTTGGTCCGTGTTTCTGATTTAACCGTGACCGATAACCCCTTTTTTTTTGCACACTCTGATCTTACACTCTTTATTTTTTAATTTGTTTTTTGGTATTGAATTTTTTTTTTTTAAATTGGGTTCATCACTTTTTGTGGCTCTGTGATTACATGCCCTAACTGGGCAATATACGCTATTCCGATTCACTGAATGAGCAGAGGCTATTTAATCAGTATGAGAGCTGTCGTTTGCAGTTCATTATTTGATTTCATTATTTTTCTTTGCATTTTGATTTCTAATTTTCTTATTTTCTTCGGCCTATCTGCAGTGATGAAACATGAATTAAAATACACATGTCAGACTTCAGAGATTTTTTTTTAATATATAAAAAAAAATCAATGAGATTGACTATTCATATAGCTTGAGCAGAAGTGATATATATATATATATTTTATATTTGTGTAAATATTGAAATAAATTAAAAAAAAAAAAAAGCGATGTGAGATTTCGCCGATGAAGTCTCAAGCTTTGAATTGGGAGCAACTTTTTAAGATTGTGTGTTTGTAAATTCCCAAGTAAGCGTCGCAGATAAAACACCCGGCGACGTTGACGGTCCTCCCAGAAATGGGAGCTCCTCCGTTGCGGGGCAGGCTCATATTCCATTGCCTGGTGGAGCAGCGTCGCTGCCTTTACCATTTGTGGACGGCCATGAGCTCTTACATTCCATTTATTTTACTTTTTACTTGCATTAGAATTCGTTTTGTTACTTTTTATTTATTTATTTATTTGTTTATTCAAAATTATCGAATTGTCTTGAATGCATAAACTTGTTTTGGAAGAGATTTTTCGTTTGTGTTTTTGCATTTGGGATTCGAGCACACCAGCAAGCATGCGATGGAGAGAATAAATGATCATTTGTGAGTGAACTAAAATGGACTATAGTAATATTCATGAAGAAGACGAGACGCCCCTCGAAAGAAATGTAAAATTTTTTGTAGAAACGACGTTGAAAACAAAAGCCATCGCAAGGTCGTTGAGACCGGAAAAACGGCATTTCTCAAAACGACAGCAAAGCATTTAGAAGTTTCGGGAATTGTAAAACAACGAGAATGTAATTTAATACACGAATAGAACAATGAAGAGTTAATGGAGAGCGAGGAGAGAGGTTTTCCAGAGAAAACATGACAGAGGAAAGATGATTGGAAACAATTCTAGAAAAAATGTATTTAAAAAAAAAAAAAAAAAAAAAAGCAGGCATGAAAACGACATTGAAATATTAAAACGACAGCAACTAGAAAACCAATAAAATAGTCTTATTAAAAAAAAAAAATTTAACGGCGTAGCCGTTTTAAGCGACAAGAAAGATATTGAAGTGAAAGTACGGTATAAGAAAATCGATGAGAAAATGGAAAAATGAAAGTGGATATAAAAAAAAAAAAAAAAGAGGAATAAGGAAAGCGTTGAAGGTGGAAACAAAACGAAGCTGACACGAGACTGAAAAAACGACGATAAATTCTAAACCAACTTTATATGGAGGACTAGATTATAAAACATTAAAAAAAAAAAAAAAAAAAAAAAGGAATAAGGAAAGAGTTGAAGGTGGAAACAAAACGAAGCTGACAGGAGACTGAAAAAACGACGATAAATTCTAAACCAACTTTATATGGAGGACAATATTATAGAACGACAATTTTAAAATCTAAAAATGAGGAAGACTTGTTGTTACTGTGTATTTACACATACTTATGTCTCAGCGGTAATTTTAAAGTACGATAACAGTCAAAATTGGAGACAGAATAATTCAATTTACTTCCTAGATAAACTCGAGGAGGAATTGAATTGCAAGATGTGTGTGTGTGTGTGTTTATTATTATTTTTTTCCTAGGGAAACTACAAAATGTATTTTTGGCAAATTGAAAAGTTAATCATGTTTACTCCAAAAAAAAAATAATTTATTCATGAAAAAAAAAAAAAAAAAGAAATGAAGATGGGCCGACGTGATGATGATAAATACTAATCTATTCAAAGTTTCCTCGGTCTAGAAGCTGAAGGAAATAGGAAATTTCAAAACCACATGTCTTGGTTGGGAGCATTTGAATATAGGCTTGATCGACCTTTCCCTTGAATGAATGGGCATAAAGTATGGCATTGGTTGAAAACATTTGAAAGGGTGTTTGATCATTGGAAATGTTTCAACACATCGCATTTAGGCAAAATTTCAAATTAGGGCTATTAAAGTTTGATCATTTGGATTGATGTTTTTCTGCTGTATCGAATGTTTGTTGTTTCTAAAGGTTGTTCTCTCTCGGCTAGATGTTGGTTCAACCTATTTTAATTCAACTATTTTTCCAAGAAGTTTTTATATAAAATGTCTATTTTTAAACACCTCTTTTAAAAAATGTCTAAAAACAAACTTATTTACAAATTTGAACAAATTTTAAATTCCATCCTTTTTTATTCCATGTTTACCCTTCAACATTTTCTGATATGTTTTTTCATATATAAGGATTGTCTTTTTATGGAAAAAAAAAAAGAAACTTTTTTTGTTACATTTCTGAATTCCTCTTTTATATATATATATATATATATATATATTTATATATCAGAATTCAATGTTATATTTATATATATCCAGATATTTGTGATCAATATGATAATGACCATATCGATTAATGGTTGATATGTTGGAAATAATAATATGGTCTATACAATAATGATTTTGTCATTTTAATGATTATATTTTGTCATACGATAGATATATTATAGGGATTTTATTATTATATTACATGTTCCTAATTAGTAATAATATTGTCATGATATATATGATGTAGATGCTATGAATCTACGGTCAAATTTCAACAAAGATTAGATTATAAGAAAATCAACATACGTAAATTATTAAGGTCCTTAGACATCGCATATGAGAATCACAAAATAATCATAATCAGAAAATGTAAATAATAAAGTGAAACAAGAACAGTAAAAGATAGCAACACTGAAATTTAGAGAGGTTCACCGAAATTGTGCTACGTCCTCTGAGTCTGGAGTTTCACTATATACAAATTTTGAGTACAAAGGTTACAATTTCTGGGGGTGTTCTGGCAGAATAACAGTAAATACATTTTAATTTTAATTTTATATTTTGTTGTTTTTTTTTTTTTTGGTTTTACGTCAACAATTAGCTTGGAAAAAAAAAACGTGTAATTGTTGCGAATAGTATCCTCTACGAATGCTCCTAGGAAAGATTGGTGGGACGAGACCTCCTTAAAAACCAACCTTCTAGACAGAGCAATGTTTCCAGAAAAGATGGACTAGCCTCCTAGACATAACTTCCTTAGATTTTACGTCTCGACTAAATCACACAATGCTTCCTAAACAAATTGAAAGAAACATCTAAATTTTATTCTAATTTTATTAAATTTCACTAAGTTAGTGGTCTAACAGTCAAAACCTAAGTTAAAAAAAAAAAAAAATGGTAACTAACCAGAATAGTAAATTGAAATTTTTAATTAAAATCCTGAAAATTGATAAATGGAAAAAAAAAAAAAAAAAAAGACAACTAAGAAAATCAACTATAAGAATAATACTATAAACTAAAAAGGAAACAAAATGAAAAAAACAAATTAAAGAAAAAAAGGAAACAAAATAAAATCCTAATTTATGAAAAGGTAAATAATAAAATTACCAAAAATAAAATAAAATCAATTGACTGTAAAAACTAAAAAGGAAAAAATAAAATTAGCTAGATTAACAAAATTTCTAATATTTACATTCTAAATAAAAAAAAAAATCTAAGCTGTCTGAGCTAATAATAAAAAAATGTCTAAGATAAAATAAAAATAAAAAATGTAAACAAACTAAACTGTCTAAGCAAAGAAAAAAAAAAAATGTAAACAAACTGAAAACGTAAACAAAACAGAAAAAAGAAGGCAAAAAAAAAAAAAAAAAAAAAGTAACTTCAAAACGTAAAAAAAAAAAAAAAAAAAAAAAAAAATGAAGAAGCAAACAAACTAAACTAAAGACATTTTATAAAATAAAACAAAATCAAAAGAAATCACTTAATTCTCTTCCCGTTCAAACTTCCAAAAACCACTCTTGTTCGTAGCACCTCCCCGGCAACGGCTCAAAATTTGATTACGCTCAAATCGTGTCTAGATAAAACGGTCTACTGTAACACAATGAGGACGGTTGATCCAATAAGAATATGATAAAAGTAACAAACAAGAAAGATTAATAGAAAATAAACGTTACAAAGATAAACGAACAAAGCAAATAAAAAGATAAATATTTTTGGGATTTTTGATAATGAAATAAAATAAATGCAAAATTGAAATAAAGGATAGGTAAGAAATCTCAAATATTTTTTGTTCAAACTCAATTCTTCAATTCTATAACTTAACTACAAGTTTCAGATCCCAAACATCCACTTGGAAAATATAGAGGTGAAAACACAAATAATAGAAAAAGTATTTGACCAAATTAATCCCTTCTCGTTAAAGCAAGCATAACTATTCTGATACGTCATATGAAAGAGACAAAATACCCAATGGTAGAATTCAGTAAGGGATGTTCATATAAAAATAATTGAAAGAAAATCACCAATTACTAGTGATTTAATGCACCAAATATAATAACTAGAACTGCTGTCACCATAGAAATAATTATTATAAACTTTAAGCAGAAGAGAAGAAAATGAACCAAATTTATAAACGTTGAATAACAAATGGAATTGAAATAAAAAGAAGAACGCAAACAAAATAAAATCACTCAAGACTTAGCCTTCCGTCGGTGGTGTGTCACTCATCTCACACCTCTAGAAAAACAAAGGAAACAAGAACTGAAAAATAAAATGAACACTAAAATTCTCACAATTCTTGAATGAATATTACAACAAGCAGAGCTCACTATTTATAGTGTTTTAAAGATTCAACCAAAAAGGAAAACAAAAGAATAAAAATGGAAAACTAAAACTAGAAAATAAAAATTAGGAAAATAAAAATAATATTACAATTAACTGGAGAAATCATATATTTGATCGGGGAAGAAATCGGCTGATTTGATTATCTTGGAAGACTTTCTTCTTAAGCAGATATCGAGAAAGTGAAGGATTGTTGCACACCTCCGCCACGTGGTGCAAATGGAATGGTTGTTGCGGATAGACGTGGCGTTCTTCAATTTGTTGCTTGACTAACTTGGGAGCTGATGTGGCTAAAAGGAATGAATTCAACGGCTCAATTATATGGCTTTTTTTTTTTCCTATGATTTTTGCACTTCTTATAAATATACAAATATATAAGTTAAGACTAGACATTTTCCAATTAAATCATTTTGAATAAAAATTATGGTAATATATAATTAAAACTTAAATAATTTAGTATTTACACAATAATAGACACCAAAGAAAGTACACTTTTGTGTACTAATCAGGTATTTTTGTCAATATAATATGATGAATTTTCTTTTTTGTTCAATTTTGTAAATAAGTTTGTTTTTGAACATTTTTTTAAACAGTTATTCTAATTTGTCCATATACCTAAATGATCCTCTTTTCAAACGAATGTTACGTTTGATGACAAATAGAAGAAACTACCAAGAAGAAGGGGCAAAAGAAAAGTCATTTAACTTTGGAATAGGATGAGTCATTTTTCGTGCAGTGTCACACTCAGTCATCTTTATTCCAATTAGACTATTTACATATACAGACAAATTAGCACCATGCTTTTAAAAAATATCTAGAAACAAATTTATTTATAAAATTGAACAAAATATAAAAATGATCATGTTGTGATGATAAAATTACTCTTAAATCTAATTAAAAAAAAAAAGGTAGATTTTGTTCATAAAAAAATAACCAAAATAGAAACTTAAAAATCTTTAAAAACATTCGCTTTATATTCCCGAATTTGATTCCAAACTTGTTTATGGATTACAAATTAAATTTTTTTTTTTTATGAAGATGTTTTATTGTTTGTTATTAATTTTTAATATTTGCTGTCTATATTTTGATGAGGTCAATATGTTATAATATTATGTTTTATGAATATGTTTTTTCCCCCTCAATGACCTGGTCAACAAGAAAGTGATCCAAAAAGTGATAAATTCTAGAATATGCTATTTTGGAGTTCTTCTATAAGTAATACGGTCATTATCATATAGCTATTGATTAAGAGTATGAAATATAATAGTAAGGTCCTTATAGTATAATTATCATATAACAAAACATAATTATTAAAATGACAGAGTCAATATCGTAATGACCACAACGTCAAACATAATAATAATAATAAGGGATGGAACTAATGAAGGAAACAAAAAAGAAAAAGAGAAGTTTCCTTTTAAAATATAAAACTAAAAAAGTAAAAAGTCTAAAAAAAAAAAAAAAAACTAAACGTTCTCAGAAAAAATAAAAATAACTTGTGATCACATATTTAAGAGAAAACATTTCCTCCCATAGTAGCAGTCTAAAATAACTAATTAATTTGAAATTAATATAAAATAAATTAATAATACAATTTCTAAAATTATTATTCCTTAATTCAAAGAGATGTCCATTCCAAAAAAGGCAATAAAGGTAAACATGAACAAATAATGATTGAAATTTGAATTTTGTTCAATTTTTCAAATAAATTAAAAAGTGTTTATATTTTAAAAGGGGTATGGCTATTTTGTGCAAATACTTCTTTTAAAAAATTCTATAAATTTAGCTGAAATAAGGGCAAGAACATTAAACTTGAAAATTGCCAAGGAGCTTCCTTTTTTTTTTTTTTGGCGCATGAGAGGACATATGATTGAAGAAAAACGAATTCGGTGTCATTTTTTTTTTATACTATTTTTTAATGTTTTTTTGGGGGTACCAAATATGGTGTCCTAATTAAACAAAACAACTGTGACAATTTAGACCTATAAAATAAATTATAAAAAGTAAAAAGATTTAAAAAAAATGAGCATGCCAATTGGAATATTTTAATTTGGTATCAAACATGCATGTTTAGGTTTTGATCACGACATCTAGGTTATATTTATATTTTTATTTGTTGTGAATGTCTCTTTCAGTTGAAAATTCCTGTCTAAAGGAAAATTCCCAGTAAAAACCGAATGGAAAACTTTGGATTCGATGTTTCTGTTCACACCTCGATGCTAAGAAAACCACTCCCTTTTAAATAACATAATTTTAATACAGTCTTAGAAAGAAAGAATTTGTTTAGGAGAATAGATAAATTGGATAACATAAGTAAAACAATAAATTAGACACCCACGTACTACGTCAGTTCCTTTTTTTTTTTTTTTTTTTAAAGGTATTTAATAATCAATTTAAACTAAGATACTTAGGCAAACATTATAAGATATAACAACAATTTAAACTTAAGACTAAGCTACTGTGACAATTTAGACCTATAAAATAAATTATAAAAAGTAAAAAGATTAAAAAAAATTGAGCATGCCAATTGGAATATTTTATTTGGTATCAAGCATGCATGTTTAGGTTTTGATCACGACATCTTGTTTATATTTATATTTTTATTTGTTGTGAATATCTCTTTCAGTTGAAGTTGTGCATGTACAAAACAAGTCAAGCTTTCTTCTTATTTTAATATTATTTGATTGAATAGAAATTTTTGTCTAAAGGAAAATTCCCAGTAAAAATCGAATAGAAAGCTCTGGATTCGATGTTTCTCTTCACGCCTCGATGCTAAGAAAACCACTCCCTTTTAAATAACATAATTTTAATACAGTTTTAGAAAGAAAGAACTTGTTTAGGAGAATAAATAAATTGGATAACATGAGCAAAACAATAAATCAGACACTAGCGATACTACATTAGTTCTTTTTATTTATTTATAGGTATTTAATAATCAATTTAAACTAAGATACGTACGCTAAAATTATATGATGTAACAACAATTTAAACTTAAGACTAAGCTACAGACTTAAAGGCTAATTAAGTGAAGTAATAATCAGTAACAACAACATTTCCTGTTAAGTTTTCATTGATAATATTAACACACACACACACACACAAAAGTTATGGCTTCTATTATGAAACTTCACTCATCTTGATCAGTTTTTGTTTGCTAATTCCAGTAATTTTGGGCATAATCAGAATTAAGGGTTTGTTTGGTGAATGAGTTTGAATTGAAAATTTTAAGTTTCAATAGTAATTTTTGTTGACTTTTTAGAAAAGACAAATTTTTTTTTTCAGAAAATGATAAAAAAAAATACAGTTTAACTTGAGGTAAACTTATGGACCAAACAGGCCATAAGAGTAATTGGCTTAAATGGTCTTTGAACTTTTTAAGAGGTGAAACTTTGATCCCTATTTTTTTTTTTTTTGGCCGTGATTACACTAAACTTTATAAAAAGGTGACGGTTTATTCCTTTTTGTCTGATTCCGTTAAAAAACTCACGAAATGGTCACATGAAAGTACATTTTGTGCTTTTTGAAGGAAAATATCCCTGAAATTATGAAAATACCCTTATTCATATAATAACATTAAAAAAAAAAAAAAAAAAAAAAAAAAAAAGAGAAGAGAGAGAGCTGAACTCCAAGCTCCCCCACCCTCTCTCAGTCTCTCCCCTCCCCCCCCCCTGCCCACAGACCTGACGTCGAAGTAGGAGCCGGAAGTCGTCTCTCTCTCTCTCTCTCTCTCCCCCCTCCCTCCTTCTCTCCCTCCCTCCCTCCCTCCCTTTGCAGACAATCGGCGATCTGGGTTCGGCCCCCCCATCACCGCCGGGATATGGGTTTCAAACACCCCCCCCCCCCCCCAACCGCCGCCGAGATTTGAGTTTGACCCCCCGTGCGATTTGGGTTTTGGCCCACCCCCAGCCCAAAATCTTGAGCTAGGTTCCCCCCACCCCGTCAACGAACACAGCGTCCCCCCTCCCCCCTCCCCCCCCCCCCCCCCACCCTCTCCTCATCGCCTAGATTGCCCCTCCGCCCTGCTCCCCTGTCGCCCAGATGAATTTTAGAGAGAGAGAGATGAATTTTAAATTTTTTATGATTGAGAGAGAGCGAGAGATTAATTTTAATTTTTTAATTTTTTAAATTAATTATTATCAAATTATTAAAATATCCTCTTAAATTAGATCACATATAATGCATATGACTCATTACGTTAGAAATTTAATGGAATTGGATAGAAAGGACCAATCCATCACCTTTTTGGAGAGTTTAGGATCGGCACGAAAAAACAAAAAACAAAAACAAAAAACAAAAAACAAAACAAAACTAGAACTAAATTATTACTTCTTAAAAAGTTAAGGAATTATTTGGGTCAATAACTCCAAAATTAATTAGCTCACAGTCAAAGATGGCGGTTAACTTTTATATAACTCACAGACTTAAATCCTTTTCAAAATTGATGTCCCAAACTCTGTCCAACTAATAAAAACACGTTACATCATTCAAATATGATACATAGAGTTAACAGAGATTTGAGACTTGATCGTTAACGTCTTCTCCCACTTTCTTTCTTTTTTGTTTTTTGTTTTTTGTCTCCTTCTGGCTTCCTCTTCAAATTACTGTCAAACCTTAACTGAAAAAAAAAAAAAAAAAAAAAGGCGCTCATCATCGTCGTCTTTACTTTATCATTGGCAAACAAGATTTTATACAATTTTTAACTATCTCTTTCAGTAAAGAGATTTAAAAAAGAAAAGAAAAGGCACAATCAAGTTTAAACTTATAATGGGTTTCTATCGATATGAATTTCCAGATGTAGGTGTGAAGGATATTGAGACGAATTAATGGGTTTCTAAGGGCTTTTTCTCTTTAGATTGTGCTTTATTTCTGAAATTTCATATACCTGTTTAATCATCATTTTTTTTTTCTTTCCAGTGTTTTTTTTTTTTAATGTAAAAATAAAAATTGGCTATTTCTAAACCCACCACCCACCCTCCACAAATTCATCAGCATGAATTTAGAATCCTCAATCCCCAATAATTTTCATCCACTTGAAGACCCCAACACCTTCTTCTTCTTCACCATTTTTCCAAACCCTAGCAGTCAAATTACTCTCTGAAACTCGGCCATGTACCTCTACAGCCTCACGCTCCAGCGACCGACGGGCATTCTCTCCGCCATCAATGGCAACTTCTCCGACGGAAAGACAAAGAAGATCGTCGTCGCCAGGGACAAGGTTCTTGATCTTCTCCGACATGATGAAAATTTATAGCATGTTTACTTACGCGTAATCGGAATGAGCATGAATCAAAATGGGTAGGATTCAGAATCAGAATATACTATTTACTTGGGTTTTAAGAATCGGAGTCGGAATCACTATCAATCCCATTCATATATTTACTTAGAACATGAATCGGAATTAATTGTTATAAATTTACTTGTATACCCATTTATTTATTGTGTTTTCAAAAATTAAAAAAATAATTAATTTTATTTATTTATTATCATATTTAATTTAAAAATAAATAATCATTATGATATTAAGGTAATAAAATTAAATTGTGTAATTTTTTGTTTAAAAAAATTAAAAAAAGTAAAAAAAAAAGAATTAAATAAGTAAAATATAAAAAAAATAAAAATAGAAACATAATAATACATTATGATAAAAAAAAAGTTCTTTATTTACTCTATTTATTTACTCTAATAATGTTAATAGTAATTAAGATAGTTATATAATATTAAGTTAATAAAAATATTTTATATTTAGTTAATAAAAATAATTAATATAGGTTGTTATTATTTTTTAATATAATTTTTTTGTAAATGAATTAAGGATAAAATGATAATTTAATGTTAATAATAGGAATGAGAATCATAATTCGGAAGGGGTATGAGATTATCAATCTCATTTCTCAATCTTAAATTGGTGTGAGATCCATCATTCTCACTTTTATTTTAGAAAAGAAATAAACAAATGAATAAATAAATAAGAGATTGACTCTCATTTTTCACTCTCTCTCTCTATTCATGATAATTAAATATGCTCTTAGTGTTGAAAGTCTAGCAGAAGAAGGTGACAAGGTGAAAATGACAGGGAAGGGAGGGATGACAGTACTGTTATTAATTTATTTTTTCCTTGAAAAACGTATCGATAATATTAACTCCGTTAAATTGTGAAAGTCCTTCAATGACTAGCATGTCTTTAGTCCCACAACTCACGTTCACGTTTGAATTTGACGAGGCAATTTCGTCAAGTTGACCAATGAAAACGAAACACGTAACAACCAAAAATTGGGTGGCCAATAAACAAACAAAGAAATCTTCTTGCACCAATCGCGTCCCATTTTCAGTCATTCTTTATTCGTAATTGACAAAGAAACTACGAGGAAACAGAGTAGGAAATTCATTAACTGCCTTGCTCACCAAGGTGTCCAATTTACACTTTCTTTCTCTATATATAAGAACAAACTAAACTCTGCTCAAAATTCGCAACCAATTAGTAAAAAAAAAAAAAAAAAAAAAAAAAAAAAAAAAAAAAATCACTGAAATATAGCGATTACTTCGAAAAGATGATGGTCAATATGGGGGAAATGTGGACTCATGTGGGCTCCCTTATGGCCAGCTTGATGTTTGCTTATGCTATGTTCCAGCAATATTTCCCTTACGAGTTCCGGAGTTACTTCGGAAAATACTCCAACAAAGTGTTGGGATTTGTCTACCCTTACATCCACATCACCTTCGATGAGTACACTGGCGAACGATTCAAGCGGAGTGAGATCTACATGGCCATCCAAACCTACCTCAGCGCCAACTCCTCGGAGCGCGCCAAGCGCCTCAAGGCTCACGACATCAAGGACAGCAAGTCTCCGGTCCTCAGCCTCGACGACAACGAGGAAGTCACCGATGAATTCGAAGGCGTCAAGGTCTGGTGGACTTCATACAAGAACACCCCGAAGAACAGCACCTTTAGTTTTTACCCCAATTCGGACGATAAGAAGTACTACACGCTCACCTTTCACAGACGCCACAGAGATCTTATCACCGGCTCCTATCTTAGCCATATCATCAAGGAAGGGAAAGGAATTGAGGTGAAGAATCGGCAGAGGAAGCTCTACACTAATGGCTCCAGTGAGATTTGGTACAGTTACGAGAAGAGGACTAAGTGGAGCCATGTCCTCTTTGAGCATCCCGCGACTTTCGACACTTTGGCTATGGATCCTAAGAAGAAGAAGGAGATTATAAATGATCTCACTAAGTTTCAGAATGGAAAAGAGTACTATGCCAAAGTTGGGAAGGCTTGGAAACGTGGTTATCTCCTTTATGGTCCTCCGGGGACTGGTAAGTCAACCATGATCTCTGCCATGGCTAACTTTTTAGATTATGATGTCTATGATTTGGAACTCACTTCAGTTAAGGACAACACGGAGCTGAGGAAGTTGTTGATCGACACGTCGAATAAGTCCATCATTGTGATTGAGGACATCGATTGTTCGCTTGATCTCACGGGTCAAAGAAAGAAGGAAAAGGAGAAGAAAAAAGGAGACGAAGAAGAGAAAGACCCTGTTCGTAAAAGGGCTGAAGAGTTAGAAGATGCGAACAAGAGCAAGGTTACACTTTCGGGGTTGTTGAACTTCATTGATGGGATTTGGTCGGCTTGTGGCGGTGAGAGACTCATTGTGTTCACTACTAATCATGTGGACAAACTCGATCATGCTCTCATCAGAAGAGGAAGGATGGACAAGCACATAGAGTTGTCTTATTGTTGCTTTGAGTCCTTCAAAGTGCTTGCTAGGAACTACTTGGATGTCGAATCGCATCATTCGTTCGTGGAGATTGAGCGCTTGTTGGGGGAAACTAATATGTCTCCTGCTGATGTTGCGGAGAATCTTATGCCCAAGTCTGATGATGAAGATGCGGATATGTGCTTGAAGAATTTGGTTGAAGCTCTAGAGAAGGCAAAGGAAGATGCGAAAAAGAAGGCAGAGGAAGAAGCAAAGTTGAAGGCGGAAGAAGAGGCAAAACTGAAGGCTGAAGAAGAGGCAAAGCTGAAGGCTGAAGAGGAAGAGAAGACGAAGGCTGGGAAAGAAGAAAAAGTTGAGAAAGTGGGTGAAGAGAATTCTACTAAAGACAATGGGAAATGTACTTGTAATGGAACATCAGCCAAGGATGAGAAGGAAAATGGATCAGTCGCCTCTTAAGGCAGTTGGGGGAAGATAGAAAGTTGTACGTCTTTTACTAATAAAATTTTATGTTATGTTGTGTGTCTTCACTAAGAAAGTTGTGTGCCTTTCACTAGAAAGTTAAGTAAATTTGTGTCTTTAAGTACTACTTGTGGCTAGTACTAATTACTCTATGTGTGTTTCTCGATTTGCCATTAATTATAAAAATAAACTTTTCTTCAGTTTTTGTGACTGTGCGTGGCTGAATTTTCTGGTGTATGTATGTCTAGCTTCCTTTGTTGTACTATTAAACACAAAATCTCTTTCCTTATCGATAGTGAATATATATACGTCATGATATATGTGTATAGCGCATTTTATATAAGAGAAAGGAATGAGAGATTAAGAGAATGCCCAAATCTCATTCGTTAATTGATTTATGTCAGATTATATAAGTAAAACGTAATTCAATTATATGAATATTTACAATAACAATTTTCTATTCTTATGTTTATAACATTACTTTCCTTTACCATTTGATAAATATGTCAATAATTTAATCATACTAATATATTGGCTGAGAGCAAAAGTCTAAATATTCGTTTTTTTTAAAGGAGTGAAAAAAAAAAAAACGTTTTTCTCGAGTTTGCAAGATGATGCAGGTATGCAAGTGGAGGCATGGAACAGAAAACGGAGAAGACAATATTAAAGCAGTATGCTAAAACAAGAAGCTATATATATATATATAACATAAAAAAAAAAAAAGGTTGGGGGAAGGGACGATTGGGAGGAAGTTGTACTAAAACTATATGAAAACCTAATCGGATAAACGCATTAATAATGAACATTAAATAACATAATTGATTTCATTTGGAATAAAAAATCTTGGTACTTCTTCTTGTATAAGTGAGTTTATATTATTATTTTATTTCGATCAATTTTTATAGGGGAGAAAAACATAGCAGATTAGCTGAAGACGAAGACTAAAAATGAGAAAGGTCGTTCTTTGCGAGGACATGTCCTTTGTTAAGCCGCAAAAGCCGTCAAATTTGGTGCCAACAAAAAAAAAAAAAAAAAAAGGAAACAAAAAAAAAAGACAAATATTGTAAAGCTTGGCAATGGATGAGTTCGTTTAATGGTATTCACAATTCATTGTAAGAACGACACAATACCTTCCAAAAAATAATAAATTAATGAATATAGTACGTGATAATGAACCAAACAATTTCCAGATATAAAATTCCAGCTGGTTGCACTACCAAGTCACCAGGGATTTAATGTACGAAGTCAACTTGGTTTCATAAAGTAATTTGTTTGAAAGGGACCTAATTAATAATAATTGTATATATAGATTTGACACAATACCTATGGTTATAAAAGTAATGATTAAAAAATTAATTAATTGCGGGGCGAAAGTGCGCATGTGATGATTTGTTTTCAGTATATGTATAGTCGAAAAAAGGCAATTAATTACTTTAAACAGCATTGTTGTACAATCGTAAACAAGTAGAACTCATACTGATATATCATACATACGCATTTTAGAAATTTAATTAAAAAAATTTGGTATTATTGGCATTTTTTCTAAGACTCCTACTTGAACTCAGAATTGGACTCATAATTGGACTGGGTTGCTCAGCCAGTTATAAAATAAGCTTTAGATCTCGTCAATTTCACGCTCATCTTTTCTCAAAAACAATAGAAGAGAGAAAATTATTGTTGAAGTTTATTATTAATAATTTTTTTTTGATAAGTAGATATATTATTATTTAAGTTGATTTTCAGATTTTATTCTTGATCATGTCGACCATGGGAGAGATGTGGACTCAGGTGGGGTCAATAATGGCAAGCCTGATGTTTGTCTATGCTATGTTTCAACAACATTTTCCTGACGATGTGTGGCAATTCCTCATGAGACATTCCAACAAAGCCGTTTGCTATTTTCACCCTTACATCCAAATCACCTTTCCTGAGTACACCGGCGACGTTTTCAGCAGCAGCGAGGTCTACGCCGCCATCCAAAACTACCTCGGCGCCATGTCGTCGACGCGTGCTAAACGTCTCAAAGCTCTTGACTTCAAGGACAGCAAGTCTCTTGTCCTCAGCATGGACTACGATGAGGAAGTCATTGATGAATTTGAAGGTGTCAAATTATGGTGGACATTTTACTACACAATGCCGAACAAACGGAGTGTTTCTCACCATTCCAATTCGGACGAAAAGAGGTTCTACAAGCTCACATTCCACCGAAGCCACAAAGACCTCATCACTACCTCATACATCAACCATGTAGTGACACAAGGGAAAGGATTGGCTGTGAAGAATAGGCAGAGGAAGCTTTACATCAATGGCATATATAAGAGTTGGTATGGCACTAAGTGGAACCATGTCCGCTTTGAGCACCCCGCGACTTTCGACACTTTGGCTATGGATCCTAAGAAGAAGAAGGAGATTATCAATGATCTCGTGAAGTTCCAAAACGGAAAAGAGTATTATGCCAAAATCGGGAAGGCTTGGAAACGTGGCTATCTCCTTTATGGCCCTCCGGGGACCGGTAAGTCGACTATGGTCTCTTCCATGGCTAACTTTCTTGATTATGATGTCTATGATTTGGAACTCACAGCGGTTAAGGACAACACCGTGCTGAGGAAGTTGTTGATCGACACGTCGAATAAGTCCATCATTCTGATTGAGGACATCGATTGTTCGCTTGATCTCACCGGTCAAAGAAAGAAGGCGAAGGCAAAAGATAGTGATGATTCTGACGATAAGGAGGATTCTGATAGGGGGAAGAGTGATAGCGGAAAGAGTAATGTCACTCTTTCCGGGCTGTTGAATTTCATCGATGGGATTTGGTCGGCTTGTGGTGGCGAGAGAATTATCGTGTTTACTACTAATCATGTGGACAAGCTTGATCCTGCTCTCATTAGAAGAGGTAGGATGGACAAGCACATAGAGTTGTCTTATTGTTGCTTTGAGTCCTTCAAAGTGCTTGCTAGGAACTACTTGGATGTCGAATCGCATCATCTGTTCGTGGAGATCGAGCGCTTGTTGGGGGAAACTAATATGTCTCCTGCTGATGTTGCGGAGAATCTTATGCCCAAGTCTGATGATGAAGATGCGGATATGTGCTTGAAGAATTTGGTTGAAGCTCTAGAGAAGGCAAAGGAAGATGCGAAAAAGAAGGCCGAGGAAGAGGCAAAACTGAAGGCTGAAGAAGAGGCAAAGCTGAAGGCTGAAGAGGAAGAGAAGACGAAGGCTGGGAAAGAAGAAAAAGTGGAGAAAGTAGGTGAAGAGAATTCTGCTAAAGAAAATGGGAAATGTACTTGTAATGGAACTTCAGCTAATGAAGAGAAGGAAAATGGATCAGTGGCCTCTTAAGGCAGTTAGGGGAAGATAGAAAGTTGTGAGTCTCTCACTAAGATAAAAAGTTGTATGTCTTTTACTAAGAAAATTTTATGTTAAGTTGTGTGTACTCACTAAGAAAGTTGTGCGCCTTTCACTAGAAAGTTAGGTAAATTTGTGTCTTTCAGTACTACTAGTGGCTAGTACTAATTACTCTATGTGTGTTTCTCGATTTGCCATTAATTATAATAATAAACTTTTCTTCAGTTTTTGTGACTGTGCGTGGCTGAATTTTCTGGTTTACATATGTCTAGCTTCCTTTGTTGTATTATTAAACACAAAATCTCTATTCTTATCGATAGTGAATATATTTACGTCTTGATATATGTGTATAGCGCATTTTATATAAAAGAAAGGAAGGAGAGATCAAGAGAGTGCCCAAAATCTTATTCGTTAATTGATTTATGTCACATTATATAAGTAAAACGTAATTCAATTATATAAATATTTACAATAACAATTTTCTATTCTTATGTTTATAACATTACTTTCCTTTACCATTTGATAAATATGTCAATAATTTAATCATACTAATATATTGGCTGAGAGCAAAAGGATTAATATACACTTTTTTTAAAGGAGTGAAAAAAAAAAAAAAGGCGTTTTTCACGAGTTTGCATGATGATGCAGGTATGTAAGTGGAGGCATGGAACAGAAAACGGGGAAGACAATATTGAAGCAGTCTGCTAAAACAAGAAGCTATATATATATATATATATATATATAGCAGAAAAAAAAAAGGATGGGGAAAGGGACGATTGGGAGGAAGTTGTACTAAAACTATATGAAAACCTAATCGGATAAACGCATTAATAATGAACATTAAATAACATAATTGATTTCATTTGGAATATTAATCTTGGTACTTCTTCTTGTGTAAGTGCGTTTCTATTATTATTTTATTTCGATCAATTTTTATAAGGGCAAAAAAACATAGCAGATTAGCTAAAGACGAAGACTAAAAACGAGAAAGGTCGTTCTTTTCCGGGGACATGTCCTTTGTTAAGCCACAAAAGCCGTCAAATTTGGTGCCCAAAAAAAAAAAAAAAAAAAAAAAAAAAGGAATAAAAACAAAAAATGTAAAGCTTGGCTTTGGAAGAGTTCGTTTCATGGTATTCACAGTTCAATGTAAGAAAGACACAATACCTTCCAAATAATAATAAATTAATGAATATAGTACTAGATAATGAACCAAACAATTTGCAGATTTAAAATTCCAGCTGGTTACACTACCAAGTCACCAGGGATATAATGTACGAAGTCAACTTGGTTTCAAAAAGTAATTTGTTTCGGAAGGGACCTAATTAATAATAATTGTATATACAGATTTGGCACAAGACCAATGGTTATAAAAGTAATAATTAAAAAATTAATTAATTGCGGGGCGAAAGTGTGCATGTGATGATTTGTTTTCAGTATATGTATTAAAACTCTTCTATATATGGATATACATACAAAGATGGAGACAGAGACTTAGTCGAAAAAAGGCAATTAATTACTTTAAACAGCATTGTTGTACAATTGTAAACAAGTAGAACTCATACTGATATATCATACATACGCATTTTAGAAATTTAATTAAAAATATTTGGTATTATTGGCATTTTTTCTAAGACTCCTACTTGAACCCAGAATTGGACTCATAATTGGACTGGGTTGCTCAGCCAGCTATAAAATAAGCTTTAGATCTCGTCAATTTCACGCTCATCTTTTCTCAAAAACAGTAGAAGAGAGAAAATTATTGTTGAAGTTTATTATTATTTTTTTTTGTTTTTTGATAAGTAGATATATTATTGTTTAAGTTGATTTACAGATTTTATTCTTGATCATGTCGACCATGGGAGAGATGTGGACTCAGGTGGGGTCAATAATGGCAAGCCTGATGTTTGTCTATGCTATGTTCCAACAATATTTTCCTGACGATGTGTGGCAATTCCTCATGAGACATTCCAACAAAGCCGTTTGCTATTTTCACCCTTACATCCAAATCACCTTCCCTGAGTACACCGGCGACGTTTTCAGCCGCAGCGAGGTCTACACCGCCATCCAAAACTACCTTGGCGCCATGTCGTCGACGCGTGCTAAACGTCTCAAAGCTCTTGACTTCAAGGACAGCAAGTCTCTTGTCCTCAGCATGGACTACGATGAGGAAGTCATTGATGAATTTGAAGGTGTCAACTTATGGTGGACATTTTACTACACAATGCCGAACGAACGGAGTGTTTCTTACTATCCCAATTCGGACGAAAAGAGGTTCTACAAGCTCACATTCCACCGAAGCCACAAAGACCTCATCACTACCTCATACATCAACCATGTAGTGACACAAGGGAAAGGATTGGCAGTGAAGAATAGGCAGAGGAAGCTTTACACCAATGGCAAATATGAGAGTTGGTATGGCACTGAGTGGAATTATGTCCGCTTTGAGCATCCCGCAACTTTCAACACTTTGGCTATGGATCCTAAGAAGAAGAAGGAGATTATCAATGATCTCGTGAAGTTCCAAGACGGAAAAGAGTATTATGCCAAAATCGGGAAGGCTTGGAAACGTGGCTATCTCCTTTATGGCCCTCCGGGGACCGGTAAGTCGACTATGGTCTCTGCCATGGCTAACTTTCTTGATTATGACGTCTATGATTTGGAACTCACGGCGGTTAAGGACAACACCGTGCTGAGGACGTTGTTGATCGACACGTCGAATAAGTCCATCATTCTGATTGAGGACATCGATTGTTCGCTTGATCTCACCGGTCAAAGAAAGAAGGCAAAGGCGAAGGCGAAAGATAGTAATGATTCTGACGATGAGGAGGATTCTGATAGGGGGAAGAGTGATAGCGGAAAGAGTAATGTCACTCTTTCCGGGCTGTTAAATTTCATCGATGGGATTTGGTCGGCTTGTGGTGGCGAGAGAATTATCGTGTTTACTACTAATCATGTGGACAAGCTTGATCCTGCTCTCATTAGAAGAGGTAGGATGGACAAGCACATAGAGTTGTCTTATTGTTGCTTTGAGTCCTTCAAAGTGCTTGCTAGGAACTACTTGGATGTCGAATCGCATCATCTGTTCGTGGAGATCGAGCGCTTGTTGGGGGAAACTAATATGTCTCCTGCTGATGTTGCGGAGAATCTTATGCCCAAGTCTGATGATGAAGATGCGGATATGTGCTTGAAGAATTTGGTTGAAGCTCTAGAGAAGGCAAAGGAAGATGCGAAAAAGAAGGCAGAGGAAGAAGCAAAGTGGAAGGCGGAAGAAGAGGCAAAACTGAAGGCTGATGAAGAGGCAAAGCTGAAGGCTGAAGAGGAAGAGAAGACGAAGGCTGGGAAAGAAGAAAAGGTGGAGAAAGTGGGTGAAGAAAATTCTGCTAAAGAAAATGGGAAATGTACTTGTAATGGAACATCAGCTAAGGAAGAGAGGGAAAACGGATCAGTGGCCTCTTAAGGCAGTTAGGGGAAGATAGAAAGTTGTGAGTCTCTCACTAAGATAAAAAGTTGTATGTCTTTTACTAAGAAAATTTTATGTTAAGTTGTGTGTACTCACTAAGAAAGTTGTGCGCCTTTCACTAGAAAGTTAAGTAAATTTGTGTCTTTCAGTACTACTAGTGGCTAGTACTAATTACTCTATGTGTGTTTCTCGATTTGCCATTAATTATGATAATAAACTTTTCTTCAGTTTTTGTGACTGTGCGTGGCTGAATTTTCTGGTTTACATATGTCTAGCTTCCTTTGTTGTATTATTAAACACAAAATCTCTATTCTTATCGATAGTGAATATATATACGTCTTGATATATGTGTATAGTGCATTTTATATAAAAGAAAGGAAGGAGAGATCAAGAGAGTGCCCAAAATCTCATTCGTTAATTGATTTATGTCACATTATATAAGTAAAACGTAATTCAATTATATGAATATTTACGATAACAATTTTTTATTCTTATGTTTATAACATTACTTTCCTTTACCATTTCATAAATATGTCAATAATTTAATCATACTAATATATTGGCTGAGAGCAAAAGGCTTAATATACACTTTTTTTAAAGGAGTGAAAAAAAAAAAAAAAAAAAAAGCGTTTTTCACGAGTTTGCATGATGATGCAGGTATGCAAGTGGAGGCATATGGAACAGAAAACGGGTAAGACAATATTGAAGCAGTCTGCTAAAACAAGAAGCTATATATATATATATATAGCATTAAAAAAAAAAAAAAAAAAAGAAGACAATATTGAAGCAGTCTGCTAAAACATGAAGCTATATATATATATAAAGGATGGGGAAAGGGACGGTTGGGAGGAAGTTGTACTAATACTATATGAAAACCTAATCGGATAAACGCATTAATAATGAACATTAAATAACATAATGGATTTCATTTGGAATATTAATCTTGGTACTTCTTCTTGTATAAGTGAGTTTATATTATTATTTTATTTCGATCAATTTTTATAGGGGAGAAAAACATAGCAGATTAGCTGAAAACGAAGACTAAAAATGAGAAAGGTCGTTCTTTTCCAGGACATGTCCTTTGTTAAGCCGCAAAAGCCATCAAATTTCGTGGCCAAAAAAAAAAAAAATAGAAAAAGGAAAAAAAAAACAAATATTGTAAAGCTTGGCAATGGATGAGTTCGTTTAATGGTATTCACAATTCAGGGCCCGTTTGGTACACCAGTTCAGTTTGAGTTGAGTTGAGATTTTTAAGTTTGCATAGTAAATTTTGTTGACTTTTTCAGAAAAGATAAAAACTTTTTCAGAAAAGACAAAAAACATGATGAAAAAAATACAGTTTAGTTTAAGTTGAGATGGTGAAGCAAACGGGGCCTCAATGTAAGAACGACACAATACCTTCCAAAAAATAATAAATTAATGAATATAGTACTTGATAATGAACCAAACAATTTCCAGATATAAAATTCCAGCTGGTTACACTACCAAGTCACCAGGGATTTAATGTATGAAGTCAACTTGGTTTCGTAAAGTAATTTGTTTGGAAAGGACCTAATTAATAATAAATTGTATATATAGATTTGACACAAGACCTAATGGTTATAAAAGTAATGATTAAAAAATTAATTAATTGCGGGGCGAAAGTGTGCATGTGATGATTTGTTTTCAGTTTATATATTAAAACTCTTCTATATATGGATATACATACAAAGATGGAGACAGAGACTTAGTCGAAAAAAGGCAATTAATTACTTTAATCAGCATTGTTGTACAATCGTAAACAAGTAGAACTCATACTTATATATCATACATACGTATTTTAGAAATTTAATTTAAAAAATTTGGTAGTTTAGATAACCTTTTCTTTTCTTTTTTTTTTTCACCTGCAGGCCAATACGTGTTAACAATTAATAGAGGGGATAAAAAGTATAAATATAGGAATTCGAATTCAGGACTTCCACTCTAATACCATGTTAGTTTAACAATCCATCTCAAAAGCCTAAGGCGCTATTAGGACATGGGTCAACAAGAATTTTGCATTCCAACATTTATTTGTTTTATGGAGAAAGTATCTGCATGTCACAATTTTAAAGACCATTACACTAATGTGACACAAAATTGTAACATTAGACCAATATGTCACAAAATTAAACTAAAGTAAACTAAAGTTTGTGTTATGTTGGTCAAGATGGAGTAGTTTGTATTATGTTGGTCAATAGATGAAAAAAAAGTGATTATTTAGATAATTTTCTCTTGTTGTGTTTTTTTTAAACTAAATTTGGGTAGAAATTGAATTATCATTTTTATTGGCATTTTATTAGTATAAAGATTATAAAAAATACATTATTGATTTGATTTTTTTATTTAGATATATAAAAAATGAGAGATAAGAAGAGAAATTAGTGGATGCTTGTGCACCAAGAAAACCAAAAAAGGAAATAAATATCTCTAGGAAAAGGAAACTTACCCTAAAAGCTTTAATAGGAAATAATTACCGTTCTTTATGAAAACAAAACTAGCTTAAAAACTGAATATTTACATTGATTACGATTCTCAAATTAAGGGCCCGTTTGGTGTATAAGTTTGAGTTAAGATTTGTAAGTTTAAATAGTGATTTTGGTTGACTTTTTCAGAAAAGACAAAAAACTTTTGAGGAAAAAGATAAAAATTGAATTGATGGTGATAAGTTTAAACTCATCACCCAAACACCCCCTTAAGTTGATGAAAATAAGTTGATGAAATTTCACTTTCGACCTTAAGAAAGATTAAGACTTTTACTTATTGGGACGTACTAGAATAGAAATAAAGATTAAATCTTTTGGAATAGTTCTTTATTATTGGCATTTTTTCTAGGACTCCTACTTGAACTCAGAATTGGACTCATAATTGGACTGGGTTGCTCAGCCAGCTATAAAATAAGATTTAGATCTTGTAAATTTCACACTCATCTTTTCTCAGAAACAATAGAAGAGAGAAAATTATTGTTGAAGTTTATTATTATTTATTTTTTTGTTTTTTGATAAGTAGATATATTATTGTTTAAGTTGATTTTCAGATTTGATTCTTGATCATGTCGACCATGGGAGAGATGTGGACTTAGGTGGGGTCAATAATGGCAAGCCTGATGTTTGTCTATGCTATGTTCCAACAATATTTTCCTGACGATGTGTGGAAATTCCTCAAGAGACATTCCAACAAAGCCGTTTGCTATTTTCACCCTTACATCCAAATCACCTTCCCTGAGTACACCGGCGACGTTTTCAGCCGCAGCCAGGTCTACGCCGCCATCCAAAACTACCTCGGCGCCATGTCGTCGACACGTGCTAAACGTCTCAAAGCTCTTGACTTCAAGGACAGCAAGTCTCTTGTCCTCAGCATGGACTACGATGAGGAAGTCATTGATGAATTTGAAGGTGTCAACTTATGGTGGACATTTACTACACAATGCCAAACGAACGGAGTGTTTCTTACTATCCCAATTCGGACGAAAAGAGGTTCTACAAGCTCACATTCCACCGAAGCCACAAAGACCTCATCACTACCTCATACATCAACCATGTAGTGACACAAGGGAAAGGATTGGCAGTGAAGAATAGGCAGAGGAAGCTTTACACCAATGGCAAATATGAGAGTTGGTATGGCACTAAGTGGAACCATGTCCGCTTTGAGCAATCCGCGACTTTCGACACTTTGGCTATGGATCCTAAGAAGAAGAAGGAGATTATCAATGATCTCGTGAAGTTCCAAAACGGAAAAGAGTATTATGCCAAAATCGGGAAGGCTTGGAAACGTGGCTATCTCCTTTACGGCCCTCTGGGGACCGGTAAGTCGACTATGGTCTCTGCCATGGCTAACTTTCTTGATTATGACGTCTATGATTTGGAACTCACGGCGGTTAAGGACAACACCGTGCTGAGGAAGTTGTTGATCGACACGTCGAATAAGTCCATCATTCTGATTGAGGACATCGATTGTTCGCTTGATCTCACCGGTCAAAGAAAGAAGGCGAAGGCGAAGGTGAAAGATAGTGATGATTCTGATGATTCTGACGATGAGGAGGATTCCGATAGGGGAAAGAGTAATAGCGGAAAGAGTAATGTCACTTTTTCCGGGCTGCTGAATTTCACCGATGGGATTTGGTCGGCTTGTGGTGGCGAGAGAATTACCGTGTTTACTACTAATCATGTGGACAAGCTTGATCCTGCTCTCATTAGAAGAGGTAGGATGGACAAGCACATAGAGTTGTCTTATTGTTGCTTTGAGGCCTTCAAAGTGCTTGCCAAGAACTACTTGGACGTCAAATCTCATGATTTGTTCGCGACAATCGAGCGCTTGTTAGGGGAAACCAACATGATTCCGGCTGATGTAGCGGAGAATTTGATTCCTAAATCCGATGATGAAGATGCAAATGTGTGTTTGAATAATTTGGTGGAAGCTCTTGAGAAGACAAAGGAGAAGGCAAGGAAGATATCTGTTGAAGATGCATAGTTGGGGGCTAAAAGAGTAGAAGACCATCAAAAGCTAGAGGTTTCGGAAGAAGGAAAAGAATTGGAGAAAGTGAGTGAACAAACTTCTACTATAGAAGACTCACTTACTTAATATAATTTGTAAGGGTTATTTATTCGCTTTTAGGTTTGAATTTTTAGTTTGCATAGTTTTTTATTAGGTCAAGTTTAACAATTTAATTTCCTAAGAGAAAACTTTCATTGAATGAAATTATTAGATAATTTAAACTTTACTGCTCTTGGTTCTTTCACCTCTTTCTCTCTTGACTCTCTCTCTCTTTTTTTTTATTTTTTATTTTTTTATTTGGGGGTCCTGCATCAATGTCTTTCATTATTTATGGTCACTTTGGTTATTCCATTTGACACTATTACAATGGTGAGTTGCTTCCTTCATATATATAGAGTACTAAAAATTCAGAATTAAAGCCCTAAAATTTTTTTTACAAAAAAAAAATAATAAAATAAAATCTAGACCTACTCGTAGCCTAGTCTCCAATAGACTAAATGGAAACTCTAAAAAGTAGGGAGGGGGGGAAGTTGAACATGCATTCATCTAAAAAATTAGTAGTGAGAAACCAATTCAAATTTAATTTGCAAGAAACTAATTGGCCTTTTGTTGCTTTTCTACGACATTATTAATATCTAAAAATGAGAAAGACTTGTAGTAACTCTGTATTTGCACGTGTTTATGATTAGTCTAGCGGCATTTTAAAAGTAGGAAAACAGTAAAGTTGGAGAAAGAATAATCAAATTTACTTCATATAGAGAAATTCGACCGGAGGAATTGAATTACAAGATGTGTGTGTTTTTTTTCCTGAGCGAAACTACAATTGTATTTTCGGCAAATTGAAAAGTCATTCATGACCAAAAAAAAAAAAAAACCAGATTGAAGATTTTCACCCACGTGATGATAAATACGATCATCTATTAATATTCATTCTAGCACACTTTCCTCGGTCTAGAAAGTAAAGGAAAATAGGAAATTTCAAAACCATATATCATGGGAGCATTTGAATATAGGCTTGATCAACCGACCGTTATCTAGAATGAATGGGCATAAAGTATTTGTAAGTGACTCTTAAATGTGGAGCTTGAGAAAAACACTTGAAAAACATTTGAAAGGGAGTTTGACCATTTAAAATGTTTCAAAACATCGCATTTAGGCAAAATTTCAAACTAGGGGTATTAAAGTTTGACTACTTGGATTGATGTTTTTCTGCAGTATCAAATGTTTGTTGCTTCTAAAACACTGTTCTTCTCTCGGCTGGATGTTGTTCCGACCTATTTTAATTCAAATATTTTTCCAAACGAATATTAGGTTTGCTGACTAATGGTAGAAACTATCAAGCTGGAGTGAAGAAAGGGCAAAAGAAAAGTCATTAGCTTTACAATGTTTATTAGGAGTCAAGATTTACGGTTCCAGATTTTCCATCTACATGGCTATCCCCCAATAGTGTAATTCCATATCATTTGAATTAAAAAAAAAAAATTTAACCACATAAAAATATGTTACTAAAAATTCTTGAACAAATTGATGAGTTATCAAAACACTATTGAGTGAATAATCAATGAGAAAGGAAAATAAGACAGTAAATCTATATTCATATACTAGGATAAGTTCTTTTCCAGGCAGTGTCCTACTCAACCATCTTTATTCCAATTGGTAATTGGCTCTATAAATTTAGTTGAAATAAGTGCAAGAATATTAAACTTGAAAATTGCCAATAAACTACCTTTCCTTTCCTTTCCTTTTTTTTGTTTTTTTTTTGTTTTTTGTTTTTTTTTTTTGTTTTTTTGTATTTTGTTTGTTGGGCGCATGAGAGGACACATAAAGAAGAAAAAACGAATTTGGTGTCCTTTTTTATTATTTTTTAAATGTTTTTTTTTTGGGTACCGGATATGGTGTCCTACTTCAACAAAACAACTGTGACAATTTAGACCTATAAAATACATTACAAAAAGTAAAAAGATTTTAAAAAAAATAAAATTGAGCATTGCAATTGGAATATTTTAATTTGGTATCAAGCTTGCATGTTTAGGTTGTGCTCACGACATCTTGTTTACATTTATATTTTTATTTGTTGTGAATATCTCTTTCAGATGAAGTTGAGCATATTCAAAACAAATCAATCTTCAATCTTTCTTCTTCCATATTTTAATATATTTTTTGAATAGAAATTCTTGTCCAGAGGAAAATTCCCAGTAAAACCTAATGCAAAACTTTGGATTCGATGTTTCTGTTCACACCTCGATGCTAAGAACTCCCTCCCTTTCATATAACATAATTTTAATAGAGTTTTAATTAGAAAGAAAGCAAGAGCGTGTTTAGGAGAATAAATAAATAAGATAATGGAAGCAAGGCAAGAAATCAGACAAACTTTTACAGATTTAAAAATGCCATGCTCGCCTACCATGACGTTAGCGATACAACGTCAGTTCTTCTTCCGTAATTTTTGAGATAGATGATGCGTCAACTTGTTTTCACAAAATAAACTATCTATGATATAATAACAATTTAACCATAAACTAATCTGGAGACTTAAGGTGTGACGTAATAATCAGTAATTTTCTGATTGGTTTTCGTTGATACAGCAGGAAAAAAATTAACACAAAAAATAAAATAAAATAAACTTTTTCTTGCCCAAATTTCATAATGATCATATATTTTTCACCGTTGATCTGCTCAGACAATTTCCTCAAGTGGGCCAATGAAAAGTAAACACGTAATAAACAAATATGCACCAATACGAGGAGTCCCCATTTCCATTTTTCAGTCTTTCTTTATTCGAAACCGATAAGGAAACTGCAAGGAAGCAGAGCAAGAAATTTATTAAGTGCCTTGGGCACCAAGGTTTCCAAATTTCCACTTTCTTTCTCTATAAAGAAGAGCAAAATAAACTCAGCTCAAAGTATCATAACCAATTAGTTTTTATAAAAAATAAAAACTCACACTGAAATATAGTTATTACTTCGGAAAGATGATGGTCAGCATGGGGGAAATGTGGACTCATGTGGGCTCCGTTATGGCCAGCTTGATGTTTGCTTATGCTATGTTCCAGCAATATTTCCCTTACCAGTTCCGGAGTTACTTCGGAAAATACTCCAACAAAGTGTTGGGGCTTGTCTTCCCTTACATCCACGTCACCTTCGATGAGTACTCCGGCGACCGATTCAAGCGGAGTGAGATCTATATGGCCATTCAAACCTACCTCAGCGCCAACTCCTCGGAGCACGCCAAGCGCCTCAAGGCTCACGACATCAAGGACAGCAAGTCTCCGGTCCTCAGCCTCGACGACAACGAGGAAGTCACCGATGAATTCGAAGGCGTCAAGGTCTGGTGGACTTCTTACATGAAACCCCCAAGGAACAACGCCATCAGTTGGTTCCCCAATTCGGACGACAAGAAGTACTACACGCTCTCCTTCCACCGACGCCACAGAGACCTCATCACCAGCTCTTATCTTAGCCATATCGTCAAGGAAGGGAAGAGAATTGAGATGAAGAATCGGCAGAGGAAGCTCTACACTAATGGCTCCGTTGAGAATTGGTACGGTGAGAAGAGGACTAAGTGGAGCCATGTCCCCTTTGAGCACCCCGCGACTTTCGACACTTTGGCTATGGATCCTAAGAAGAAGAAGGAGATTATTGATGATCTTCTTACGTTCAAGAAAGGAAAAGACTATTATGCCAAAGTTGGGAGGGCTTGGAAGCGTGGTTATCTCCTTTATGGTCCTCCGGGGACTGGTAAGTCAACCATGATCTCTGCCATGGCTAACTTTTTAGACTATGATGTCTACGATTTGGAACTCACTTCAGTTAAGGATAATACCGAGCTGAGGAAGTTGTTGATCGACACGTCGAATAAGTCCATCATTCTGATTGAGGACATCGATTGTTCAATTGATCTCACCGGTCAAAGAAAGAAGGAAAAGAAGAAGAAAAAAGAAGACGAAGAAGAGAAAGACCCTGTTCGTAAGAGGGCTGAGGAGTTGGAAGATGAGAAAAAGAGCAAGGTTACACTTTCGGGGTTGTTGAACTTCATTGATGGGATTTGGTCGGCTTGTGGTGGCGAGAGACTCATTGTGTTCACTACTAATTACGTGGACAAACTCGATCATGCTCTCATCAGAAGAGGAAGGATGGACAAGCACATAGAGTTGTCTTATTGTTGCTTTGAGACCTTCAAAGCGCTTGCTAGGAACTACTTGGATGTCGAATCGCATCATTTGTTCCCGGAGATTGAGCGGCTGTTGGGGGAAACTAATATCTCTCCTGCTGATGTTGCGGAAAGTATTATGCCCAAGTCTGATGAAGAAGATGCAGATATTTGTTTGAAGAACTTGGTTGAAGCTATCGAGAAGGCGAAGGAAGTTGCGAAAAAGAAGGCCGAGGAAGAAGCAAAGTTGAAGGCTGAAGAAGAGGCAAAGTTGAAGGCTGAAGAAGAAGAGAAGCTGAAGGCTGGGAAAGAAGAAAAAGAAGAGAAAGTGGGTGAAGAGAAATCCACCAAAGAAAATGGGAAATGTACATGTAATGGAACATCAGCTAAGAAAGTGAAGGAGAATGGATCAGTCACCTCTTAAGACAGTTAGGGGAAGATAGAAAGTTTGCAAGTCTCTCACTAAGCTAGAAAGTTGTGTATGTCTTTCGTTTAGAAAATTCCATGTAAGGTTTTCTGTCTTTCACTAGGAAAGTTGTATGTAGAGTTGTGTGCCTTTCACTAGAAAGTTATGTAAAGTAGTGTGTTCTTAGTTATTGTAAGTTTGTAAAGTTTGTGTGTTTTTCAGTACTCCTCCGAGTGGCTAGTACTAATTATAGCATGTGTGTTTTTCGATTTGCCATTATTTGTAATAAAATCCTTTTATCGATTATGTGATTTTGCATCCGTCGAATTTTCTGGTTTTCATTGTGCATACTATTACTGTTGTGAGTTGCTTGCTTCCTTTAATTGATAGTGTTAAGGGTACAAAGAAACCCGAGTACCACATCTTTAAAATATTACAACAATAACAAACATATAAGGGTATTTGGTCACTCCATTTAATATGTTGACCTTTTAAGATGGAAGTTCAATCTCTTAACAGTATCATATTCCTCTTCTTCTCTCTAATCTTCGCATATAGAGCATTTAAATTCAGATTAATTAATGCACTAGGTTGAAATCAAAATCTACGTATAGTCAGTTCAATGGACATTGATTTTTCTCTTCTTCTCCCTAATCTTCGCATATAGAGCATTTAAATTCAGATTAATTAATGCACTAGGTTGAAATCAAAATCTACGTATAGTCAGTTCAATGGACATTGATTTTTCTCTTCTTCTCCCTAATCTTCGCATATAGAGCATAAAAATTCAGATTAATTAAAGCACTAAGTTGAAATCTAAATCTACGTATAGTCTAACTGAGAAGTCTAATCAGTTCAACAGACATTGATTTTTTCAAAGCAGCAACGACAAATCAATGCTATTAATTGCAAGATAAATTGACTCATAATTCACGTTATATTTGATAGTAAAAGTATTACGAGAGCTTTTGACTAAGAGATTAGATTCTTTTCAGGACTTCCTCTATCTTCCTGCAGTGGAATTGCAACCATATCGCCGATGTGTCACTGATACATATAGCACATTTTATATCATAGAAAAGGGTAAAGAAGAGTGAAAGAGAGTATAAATATCTCATCTGGTATTTGATTTCCAAGTGAAATGAATGAATACTAAGGATTAGTTTGGTGCATGAGTTTGAGTTGAAAATTTTAAGTTTCAATAGTAATTTTGGTTGACTTTTAGAAAAGACAAAAAAAAATTTCAAAAAAGATAAAAAACTTTTTCAGAAAAAAAAAATACAGTTTAACTTGAGTTAAACTTGACACCAAACTAACTCTAATTTATTTATATGTCCTTAACAAGTTTACATTATATAATTAAAAAAAAATTTAACAAGTTTCTATTCATGTCTTTAAGATAAGTTTCCTTTCCAATTCCATTATATACTCCGGATACGTACCATAATTCCTTTACGATTGGATTATCAATCAGTTCACGACCAAAGGATTTTCATTTTTGTTAAAAAAGGAGGGAAATTAAAAAATGAATTTCAAATTGTGTTGCATGATGCAGGTATGCGCATGCAAACAGAAAACGGGGAAGACAAGAAAAGGGACGATTGAGAGGAAGTTGTAACCAACGTATTAACAAAAGAATAATTAGTCTAAATGATTCTTGAATTTTTTAGAAGGTGACGATATAATTCCTATTTTTTTAATTTTGACCGAGAAGATCTTGAATCAATTATAATTAGGATTAATTTCACTTTTAGCACCTGTGGGGAAAATAATATTAAAATCAGCACCACTTTTTCATCCCTTTACTTTTGGCACCGTCATGTCATCAAAACCCATGATATGTGGGGCCCAACTGCATTAAATACATATCAAATAACAGGTTTATCCTCATCTCCCTCGCATGCCCCAGAAAACCAGCATCTACAGTATTTTAGAGAGAGAAAATGAAATCTAGAGAGAGAAATAGTTGCAATCGGCCGGAACCGCTCGGAAACCGTCTGAAACCACCACGAAAGGCATCTATAAACAGCTTAGAATAGTTTAAAAAACCGGCGTCATATATCGAGAGAATGGTGGCCGATGAAGGGTTGAGGGGAAATCAAAGTTAAGGAATGAAAGAAATCCAAAGTTAAAAAATTACTTTTTCGTTTCAATGTTTAAAAAGTTTTCGTTTAACGCTTTGTTTGCAAAGGGGAAAAAATTTTCATTATGAAAATGAATTTATTTAACAGTTGGTCTTCTTACAGGATCGGTCATTTTCATAATGACCGCCTGGTAATTTTCGTTGTGACCCCCTGTAACTGTTAAATTTTCACATATAATTTTGGTCACAACGATATTGACCAGGCGGTCATAACAGTTATGACCTCTGTATTACACTATCGGTCATAACAGTTATGACCGTCCGGTCATAACCGTTATGACCACACTGTTATGACCACCCGGTCATAACCATTATGACCGGGTGGTTATAACAGTGTGGTCATAATGGTTATGACCGGGTGGTCATAATCGTTATGACCACACTGTTATGACCACCCGGTCATAACCATTATGACCACCCGGTCATCACCATTATGACCACACTGTTATGACCACCCGGTCATAATCGTTATGACCACACTGTTATGACTATACGGTCATAACCATTATGACCACCCGGTCATAATCGTTATGACCACACTGTTATGACCACCCAGTCATAACCATTATGACCAACCGGTCATAATCGTTATGACCACACTGTTATGATCACCCGATCATAACCATTATGACCACACTGTTATGACCACCCGGTCATAATCGTTATGTCCATTATGACCACACTGTTATGACTATCCGGTCATAACCATTATGACCACCCGGTCATAACCTTTATGACCACCCAGTCATAACCGTTATGACCACACTGTTATGACCACCCAGTCATAACCGTTATGACTCACTGTTATGATTACCCGGTCATAACAGTTATGACCACCTAGTCATAACCATTATGACCACACTGTTATGACCTGTACTAAAAAATGACAAAAAATGTTAGATTTTTTTAAAATTTTTTTTAACATAGGTCATAACTATTATGACCGGATGATCATAACATGAATGACCTTTACTCAAAAATGACCAAAAATGTTAGATTTAAAAAAAAAAACTTTCAGTGGAAGTTTCTCTTTCTAAATGGAAGTTTCTCTCTATTATATGAAGATTTGGGTTTCAAAATGGGTGGGGGTAGGCGAAAAAGTGAAAAAAAATAAGATTCTGGTGGGTGGTAACTCTTTCTCTCTCTAGATTTCAGTTTTCTCTCTCTAAAACACTGTAGATGTTGGTTTGAAAAATTTTTTCGGGCCATGCGAGGGAGATGGATATTTGAGCTGGTAGGAGATGAGGGTAAACCTGTGATTTGATATACATTAAATGCTGCTGGGTCCCGCATTAAGTGCTAGTAATAAAGGGAAAAAAAAGTAATACTATTTTTAATAATAAAATTTTTATGGGTGTTATTAATGAAATTAACCCTTATAATTATTTCCGTCTAAATCAGTTAAATTTTTAACAGAATCTTATTGTTTTGTAGTAAAAAGATCAAAATACCCTCCAGGTTCTCTTTCCCTAAATTTCCTTAAACTCTCCCTCAGATTATCAAAAAATAAAAAAAAATTCTCCCTCCCACCCTCCCTCTTTCTCCCTCTCTCCCTCTTTGCAGATTCCGACGATGGCGTCCATCTCTGGGGAAGGAAGTATTTCTCTCTCCCTCTCTCCCCCTTTGTAGACTGGCGATGGCATCCATCTCCGGCAAAGGAAGCTGATGACGAACTTGCGATGGCCTCCGACAACGGCGACACTAGATCTCGCGATGGTGGCTCCCTCGAGCTCTTGTCCTCCTCCGACGACGATGGCGACGACGCTCCCGACAGCACTTGTTGGAGCTTGAGGAGATCCGTTCATCGACGACCAATCCGTGCGCTGTATCAAAAAGGTAAATGAGTAAAATAGAGTGAAAATAAGACGTGGGAAGCTATGGATTTAGGGTTTTGTGGGAAGAAATTGGGGGAAAAAGTTTTGGGAGAAATTGGTGGGTTTTGGAGCGCAATTTCGCAGCTAGAAGTGGTGGTTCAAAATTTTTCACGTCATGGATGAATGACAAATTTGGGTGCCTCTCCGGATGCCTCCATTGCCAGACGCCACAGATCTGGTGCCTCTCTGCCCAGATCCGCCGCCCTCAATTTGTGAGTCTCCTCTCTCTCTCTCTCTCTCTCTCTCCACAGATCCAGTCCAGTTTCCAACGGCAGATGACGTCGCTCCTCCCCCTTTCTTCGACACTTGAACCTCCGTCTCCATCTCTTCCAATCCCCAACCGCAGCCCTCCCCCTCCTCCTCCTCCAGTGACACACTTCGAAGCTCGGGCTCTCGTGCTGCCTTCGCCTTCCTTTGCCAAGGGTGAGTTCTCCAACTGATTCTCCTCCCAATGGGACTGATTTTTTTTTTTTTTTTTTTTTATGTATATCAGTTTTTTTTGTTAAATTATATTTATTATGAGATTATTAAAGTACCCTCTTAAATGAGATCACATACATTGCATATGATTAATTCCGTTATAAATTTAACAAACTTAGACAGAAATGACTAAAATTGTCAATATTTAGAGAGTTTAGGGTCATCTCGACCAAAATTAAATTACAATGACCAAATCATTAACTTGTAAAGAGTTCAGGAATCATTTGGGTTAATTACTCTTAACAAAAACTGATTGGATAAATGCACTTAAAATTTTTAATTACAGAGTTCATTTCATTTGAAATATTAATCTTGATGCCCTTCTTGTATAAGCGTGTTTATTATTTTATAAATAATAGGCCTAAATGGTATCGGAACTTTTTAAGCGGTGACACTTTGGTCTCTGTTTTTTTTTTTTTTTTTTTTGTGCCGTACTGATCCTAAACTCTCTAAAAAGGTGATGATTTAGTTATTTCCTTTTACATTTGTTAAATTTCTAACGGAAAGATCACATAAGAAGCATGTTATGTGCTTTTTAAAGGAAAATACCCATAAAATGATCAAAATATCCTTATTCATATAATAACATTATTTATCCAGTAAACAGAGTCTAACTCTTGTCTCCCCCCGCACCTGCACCCAAATCAACCTATGCTCTAAAACCTAACTTCAAGTCGCCGCTGCCACCACCCCCTCTGCCTTTGCCGTCACCGAAGTTGTAAAACTGTGAATCTCTTCTTTGCGAACAAAACCCAAGGCAGCGACTCTCTCTTCATGGCCACGATGGAGTCCTATGAAACCATGGAAATAGTGTTGGCAATTCGAGAGGCCATCCTTCGTCCACCCTACCTCAGGTTGAAAAAGGACATGCTTATGACGGAGGGAGTGACCGGACATATGGGTGATCGGACCTGCTTGCGATAGAGAAATCGATGGTTATGCGACCGAAAAAACACGAGAGAGACAAAGAGAAATCCGAGAGAGAGAAAAAGATAAGAGAAAATCTAGAAAGAAAAGCTCAGATGGTAGAGACAGTAATGATGTCCTCGCCGACACTAGAGAAGAACATTATTGGAGGATGGGGAGAGAACGACAGCAAGAGCGAGAAGAGAGAGATCTGGATTGGGCTCCCCACCGCTGTCGGAATCTGGGTTTCGAGCCCCTCTAACCCCTACGCGATTTGGTTTTTTTTTTTTTTTTAATAGTAAATCGTCATTTGGTTTTGAGATGAAAAGGATTTGGGTTTTGAGATGAAGAAAGAGAAAGAGAGAGAGAAAGGGGGAGGGGAGAGAGATAAAACAAAGTTTAATTTTAGTTTTTTAATGATTTTTTTGTTAAATTAATTATTGTTAAATTACTAAAATGTATTTACAAATTAGATCACATGCAATACATATGACTGATTCCGTTAGAAATTTAATAGAATTGGATGGAAATGATCAAACCATCACTTTTTAGAGAGTTTTAGATCAACACGGTAAAAAAAAAAAAAAAATTAAAATGTCACTTTTTAAAAAATTTAAGAACTATTTAAGTCAATTACTCTTATTTTATTTCAATCTTTTTTTAGTAGAAAAGTACATAAAATAAAAAGGAGCAGAAGTCGAAGACTAAAAATGGGTAGATTATAAAGATGGGAAAAAGACGTTTTTTGTTTCCGGGAAATACACACACACACACACACATACACACACCATGTTAGGCTGCAAAAGTCGTCAAATGAGGTGCCAAAAACAGAACGAAAAAAATTGTAAACCTTGGCATTGGTCGTTTTAGTTTCATAGTTCAATTGATAACAACCATACCTTCCAAATAATAATAAATTAATGACTATTACACTAGAATGAAATCAAAGAATTTGCAATATAAAATTACAGGCTTAACTGCTAAGTCTCCTGCGATATAACGTACGTAGTTGACTTAATTCCCTCATAAAGAAAACTTTTATTATTATTTTTTTTTGGAGGGACCTAATTAATATTAATAGAATTGACATAAGACCTATGGTTATAAAATTAATAAATTAATTTGCGGGGCTAATGTGTGCATGTGATGATTTGTGATCCACATATATATATATGTGTGTGTATACATATATACAAAGATAGAGATAGAGACTTTAATTAGTGGAAAAAAGGCAATTAATTGCTTTAATTACAGCACTGTACAATCGTGAACAACTAGAACTCGCACTAATATAGCATACATGTAGCTCTCAAAACAAGTGACGCAAGACGTAGGTTTAAAATTTTAATTAAAAAGTTCGGTTGTTCAGAACTCTTTAGAGCTATATTTTATTTGTTTAGGACTCACTTTTTTTTTAAGTTGGAATTTTATTCAAAGTTGAACTTGAACTCCATACTTTCGGTGCTTACTATTATTATTATCATTGTCGTCGTTGTTATTGTTATTATTATTAATATTATAAAGAAACTACATTTTGGTAGAGTTATTATTTTTACTGAAATTTTATGAAAAGTTAAAATAGAAATATTATATTTTATTCGAATCTTTCATATATATATATATATATATATATGAAAATGAGAGAGAAGAAGATAAATTTGTGAATACTTTTATTCTTTTGAAATTTAAATTGTGAATATCTGTGCACAAAGAAGAAAAAAAAAAAAAAAAAAAAAGAGGAAATAATTGCAATTCTCTTGAAAAGAGAAACTACCTAAAAACTTTGATAGTAAACAATTACTATTCTTTAGAAAAAGGAAACTAGCTTCAAAGCCAAACATTTACATCGATTACAATTCTCAAAATTTACATATTTGACGAAATTTCACTTTCCTTATTAATAAGATTAAGACTTTTATTTATGGTTTGTTTGGTGCTCTAATTGAAACTCAAAATTTTCAATTCAATTTTTGTTTTTTTTTTAAGTAAACAAAAATTATAACTAGTTTTTAAAAAATTAAAAAATTTTAACTTAAAAATTTCATCTACTGACGATCTTACTAAAAAATATATATATGCTCCGTTTGGTGAAACATCTTAAACTCAAATTTTTCATATCAGTTTTTGTCTTTTTCTGAAAAGTTAACAAAAATTATAACTAGTTTTTAAAAAGTCAACCAACTCAAACTTAAAAATTTAAACTCAAACTATTTCACCAAATGGAACCCTCTTTTTCATCCACGTAATGTGGTGCCAGAAATACCCCTTAACTTTGTTCATAAAATAAGCTTTATGACTTATTTAGTTTTCTAAGGTTTTCATCTTAATTTTTGTCTTTTTCTAAACAATTAACAAAAATTATAACTAATTTTTGAAAAATCAATCAATTTCAACCTAAAAATTACCTCTCACATCCCGTATTCCAAATACATGCTTAGATCTTGTAAATTTCGCACTCATTTTTTCTCAGAAACAATAGAAGGGAGAAAATTGTTGTTGAAGTTTCTTTCAATTCTTTTTTATAAGTATATATATTATTGTTCAAGTTGATTTTCAGATTTTATATTCTTGATCATGTCAACGATGGGAGACATGTGGACTCAAGTGGGGTCAGTGATGGCAAGCCTGATGTTTGTCTATGCTATGTTCCAACAATATTTTCCTGACGATGTGCGGCAATTCCTCAAGAGACATTCCAACAAAGCCGTTTGCCTTTTTAACCCTTACATCCAAATCACCTTCCCTGAGTACACCGGCGACGTTTTCAAGCCCAGCAAGGTCTATGCCGCCATCCAAAACTACCTTGGCGCCATGTCGTCGACGCGCTAAACGTCTCACTTACTCAATAGAATTTGTAAGGGTTATTTATTCGCTTTTAGGTTTGAATTTTTAGTTTGCATGGTTTTTTATTAGGTCAAGTTTAACAATTTAATTTCCTAAGAGAAAACTTTCTTTGAATGGAATTATTAGATTATATAAACTTTACCGCTCTTGATTCTTTCACCTCTTTCTCTCTTTAATTTTTTTTCCTTTTTTTTTTTTTTTTTTTTTTGGAATCCACTCATAGCCTAATCTCCAATAGACTAAATGGAAACTCTAATAAGTAGAACATGTACGGGCCTGTTTGGTGTGTAAGTTTGAGTTAAGATTTATAAGTTTAAATAGTAAATTTTGTTGACTTTTCAGAAAAGACAAAAAACTTTTTAGGAAAAAGACAAAAACTTTTGAGGAAAAAGACAAAAAAAAGTTTGAAATGAACCTGTTGCCAAACAGGCCCTATTCATCTCAAAAACTACCAGTGAGAAACCAATTTTAGGGGGAGTTTGGCTATGAGTCTAAACTAAACTTTTTTTTGTCTTTTTCTCCAAAAGTTTTTATCTTTTTCCCAAAAATTTTTTTATCTTTTCTGAAAAGTCAACAAAATTTACTATTTAAATTTATAAATCTTAACTCAAACTTACACACCAAACGGGCCCTTAATTTAATTTGCAAGAAAAGAATTGGCCTTTTTGTTGCTTTTCAATGTGTGTTGGTGTACTTTTGCTTGACCTCTGGTCAACAGGTCATAATTAGGTACAAACATATCTCCCACAAAATGCATATAAGGGGAGAAAAAAAAAAAAACCATAGGGGCAATTATAGTATTATTGTATATACTATATATATATATATATATATATGCTTGGTCGGGAGAGATGAGCTGGAAAGGTTGATTGTTTGTTCCCAGCTGGTGACATTTAGTGGGGGAGCAGGTATGGTCAAAAGATTCCAAATCTGAGAATTGCATCACTCCAAATCAGATAATGACGGTTTGTCAAAATAATTATTATAATTAGAATGACAAATTATTAAAGAAAACTTAATAAGGCTGAGGCCCAGAGGACTTCTCATTCTTGCCTGAAATAAAAAATAAGGACGTGTTCAGAGCATCAATTTGGATTGAAATTTTTATATTAAAATTATTTAATTTTTTAAAAGTTAATTAAAAATTTGTTAATTATTTAGAAAAAAGATAAACTGAATTGAAATTTTTATATTGAAATGTAAGTTTCAAACAAAAGTATAAAAGAATTGGAGAATTTCAAATTACAAAAAAATAAAATAAAAAAATAATTGCTTGAAAACAATGAAGAAAATGTTAATCATTATCAAAGAAGTGGGGAAAAAAAAAAAAAAAAAGGATTGTTATTACCAAAAGAGTATCGGTAAGAGAATGAGTACTAATTTCATTAATCAGAATCATTATGACCGTGTTAATAAACAAACTGTAGTGTCTGCTACTGATTCAAAATTTTTTTTTCTTTTTTCTTTTTTTTGAGTTCGAATTAGATCGTAATATGAAAATATATAGTGGGTCATTTGGAATCTTGCATTAGGGTAGGTATGACCTACAAATAACGTACCTCATATCTTTTCTTCTTTTTTTTTTTTTTTTTTTTTTTTCCCCGTCTTCTAAAAAGTTTAATGTTATCATTATTCTTTTTTAAATTTCCGATGTGTCTTATATGATGTTACCACAAAAAGTGAACAAGTATTCTCTCAGAAGTAGAAATCCATCTTGCAACGAAGCTTCCTCGCATCATCGTGGTTCGTACCCACAATTCCTCACATGCGTTTTCTTGGTCGCAAAGGAAAGATATATGTGTAATATGGATTGAAGAACAGTGACATCATTGATGTGACGTAATCTCATATATATATATATATATATTATCATTAAATTTTTATATGGACTCTCGTAACATCTGTGTTGCAATTATCCTATGATGTTCCATTTTAAATGCTTAAATTTAATGAAAAGAGCATCATTTACTAAACTCCTCCAAAGATAGGAAGACTTATTATTATTTTTTTTGATAAGATTTTAATTTCGAATAAATCCCGTCATAATAATCGTATTTGATAATTCATTTTAAAAAGATCCATTTGTCACGTGTGTAGAATTACACTATCTTTTAAAATTACATCTTATACTCTATCTTTAATTATTAAAAAAAGAAAGAGAGAAAAAACTATGAAGAGGCCTGAAACCATGGGGGCGACTAAAACGCACAAGTTGGGTGACCTTTGCCGACCTTTTTGAAAGAAGACAAAAGCAACTAGTCAATTTCTGAACAAATTTCTTAAGGGGGTATTCACATGGGGACAGCCAATAGCTGTCCACGTGTCGCCGACTCAGCCCCTAATCTTGGTTATAAAAAGAACGCAAAACCACTCGTAAAATCACTCGGCCAGCTACAACATACTTTCTTTACAAGTTACTCCACCACAAGGCCCAAAAAAAAAAAAAAAAGAAGAAGAAGAAGAAGAAGCAAAACCCAAAAAAAAAAAAAAAAAATGTTCACAAGCATGAATCCTAGAGACACTTTTGCTCAGCTTGGCTCCATATTTGGGGGGCTAATGTTTTTTTGGGCAATATTTCAACAATACTTCCCTTACCCGGTCAGGAACTACATAGAGAAATACACTCACAGATTGGTGAATTATGTCTACCCTTACATCCAAGTCCGGTTCAACGAGTTCACCGGAGAGCGGCTGATGCGCAGCGAGGCCTACTCGGCGATTCAGAACTACCTTAGCGCCAATACCTCGATGCAGGCGAAGCGGCTGAAAGCGGACGTAGTTAAAAAAACCCAATCCCTTGTTCTCAGCATGGACGACCACGAAGAGGTCGCCGATGAGTACAAAGGGGTAAAACTATGGTGGGCATCAGGTAAAAACACTCCCAAAACGCAATCTCTCTCTTTCTACCCGGTTAGTGACGAAAGAAGGTACTACAAGCTCACTTTCCACAAGCGTCACAGGGACCTCATTATCGGGCCTTACCTAAAACACGTCCTCAAAGAAGGTAAAGCAATTAAAGTGAGAAACAGGCAGAGAAAGCTTTACACCAACAATGGCGCGTACTGGAGCCATGTCGTGTTTGAACACCCTGCATCTTTTCAGACACTGGCGATGGAGCCCGAGAGGAAGAAGGAGATCATTGACGACTTGATTGCGTTCAGCAAGGCCGAGGACTTCTATGCAAGAATTGGGAGGGCTTGGAAAAGAGGGTATTTGCTATACGGTCCTCCGGGGACTGGGAAGTCAACCATGATCGCCGCCATGGCCAATCTGCTCAACTACGACATCTACGACCTCGAACTGACGGCCGTCAAGGATAACACCGAGCTGAGAAGGCTGCTGATCGAGACGTCAAGCAAGTCGGTAATTGTTATCGAAGACATTGACTGTTCGCTCGAGCTGACAGGGCAGAGAAAGAAGGAGAAGAAGAAGGAGAAGAAGAAAGAAGATGATCAGGAACAAGAAGGGAAAGAAGAGAGTAAAGAGAAATCGTCGAAAGAAGAAAAAGATGGGAAATCCAGCCAGGTGACTCTGTCCGGGCTGCTGAATTTCATCGACGGCCTGTGGTCGGCTTGTGGTGGAGAGAGGATTATCGTCTTCACGACCAACTATAAGGAGAAACTTGATCCGGCTCTGATTAGAAAAGGAAGAATGGACAAACACATAGAGCTGTCGTACTGCGGCTTCGAGGCGTTTAAGGTTTTGGCTAAGAATTATCTGTGTCTCGACGAGCACGACTTTTTCCCCAGAATTAGGACCTTGTTGGGGGAGACTAAAATCACGCCTGCCGATGTTGCTGAGCATCTTATGCCCAAAACCATTTTTGGGGACGCTGAAGTGTCGCTCAAGAGTTTGATTAAAGGTCTGGAAATGGTTAAAGAGGAAGAGGAGAAGAAGAAAGCTGAAGAGGACGAAGCCAAAAAGAAGGAATTGTTGGAGAAAGAAGAAGCCAAAGATGGAAAACCAAATCATGATCAAGGCAAAGTGCAAAGTGGATGAGCAAGGCAAAGATGGAAAACCAACCTAGGCTAAGAGCAAAGTGGATGAGCAAGTGAGTCAATGTCGGTGAGGAGGGATGAGTGGCGTGTAAAATTGAGTGGCGTTGGTTTTTACTAACTAAAATAAAAATAAAAATTAAAAATTAAATCTCTCTCTCTCTCTCTCTCTCTCTCTCTATCTCCTTTTCTTTGAAGAAAACTTTCTCCTTTTGTTTATTTAGTTTTTCCCCCCTAGAAAAATGGGGCACAATAGCCAAAGCACGCCCGCAACAGGACGAATCAAAGTCACACACGGGAGCAGAAGAAACAAGAACATGAATACATTTTTATGGAACTGTAACAGAGGAAAAAGTTTAATTGATATAATAACCCAACAAGGCAACAACAAGAGTCCAGCTGCTCATGAGCTAATGAGCAGACACATAAAAGACTGGTCCTTGGCAAAATTTTCAGTTTCAGACAATTATTGTTATGTTATTTTGTCATACATGTGTCGATGTAAATTTTCACTTAGTAGAGAAGTTTAAAAAATAATAATAATAATAATAATAATAATAATAATAATAATAATAATAAAGACAAGTAAAAAAAAAAAGGGCTCAAACCAATATTGAAGAGCAGTTTAGGCCTTAGCCTAGGGTTGTGTACGTAGTACATTAGTAGAGCCTCGAATTTGAAACAAATATTTCATAAGCTGATGAAATATAAAATATAAAATATGAAATAAATATTTCTAAGCTGATGACTTTTACTCTGATTGTATTGTCATCATTATAAAATATAAAATAAATATTAACTGCTTCATGGTCTAAACTAAAAATTCATTTATATATCTCTTATATTTTTGATGAGGTTCAAAATCAAAGGTGTATTTTCTGTATGAACTCAAAGATAGAGAGTATATTTAGGTAAATTTTGTTTAGAAAAAGAATTACAATATCTAAATGATGGAATATAGTATTGTTTGTGCATCCTAGTTACTAGATATAATCCTTTCATGAAAAGTAAAAATTCCGCATATTTAATTTAGAAGCAACATGTCACTAACTATGAAGGGCAAATTTTAGAACATGTAATGCAATGTCAGTTGAGAACCAATTAGCTTCAAATTATTCTTAAAAAGAAAAGGGAAAAAAAAAAAAGAGCTGCATGAAACGACAAATCGTTCAGTCAACTAAAAAGAACGACAGTGTTCCTCTGAAAACGTCAGCAGATCTTGGTAATGCACTATACATAGTTGGATATTAAACGAAAACTAAAGGAAAAGTAAATTGCACTTCATGGGTACATATCAATAAGACATTCTCGTTTCAAGAATATGATGTCGTTTTTAACAAATTGTCGTTTTAAAGATAACCATTTTTTTTCCCCCTAAAAAAAGAGAGCTATTTATTTGATTCACTATTTTGCGTAACCTATTTTTCTTAAGATGACCTCTTTTTCCCTGACTGTCTTTGAGATATTATCATTAGAACTTATTAGCGTCTAGGGTGTTTTCTAAATATTGTCGGTTATTAATTGTTTTCGTTAATAGAGTTTGTCGTATATCTGATGTTGTCGTTTTAGTTAACCCATTTTTTCTTATGAAGTTATGATGATTTTTTTTTTTTTTTAAAGCTTCAGTAAATCTCCCTATTAGATAGGATTCATTTTCTCATCGATGCACATTTCTCATATTAGATATGATCAAAATCACTTCAAAAGAAAAGAGTATGCAAAGCCAAAAGAGCATGCAAAGCATATAAAACTTACCGTAATAATATCAGAATTACCAAAAAAAAAAAAAAAAAAACAAGAAGAAGAAAAATAAATCCAAAAAATTTAAAACCGAAGCCAATATTGAAGTGAGAAAAAGCAGCTAAAACTCACAACAAGATGAGCCGTCGATTTTCCTGCAAATTTACTTCGAGCAATTGAGAGTTGAGACAGTACTTTCCAATTACAAGCTGATGAAACTTTGATGGGCCTTTTTTCGGCAGAAAAACTGGATGGGCCTATTAACATAAGGTCCACTTCGCGCTAAGGCAATTTGTGGAAATTGTAATTACAAGAGAAATAGCAATAATATTTTTAAAAAAGTAAATGGGGAAATTTGTGGTAAAGACTCGTTGAGAGAGTAACTATCAGTAGATACTAATTGTATGCCATTTAGATCAAATCTTGACTAGAAAAGCTTGAGTTGCACAAAACTCAAGTGCACACTACTATATACAATCACTCTCTCATTCTTCTTTAACAAACAAATTTTACAAAAAAATGAAAAAATAAAAAATAAAAAGATGCCAATGAACACAGTGGGAGAGGCCACCAGGGAGGGGGCTCGTCGTCGTCGAAACACAGTTTGGGGTGGTGGGTCATTGGGGGGGACCTAGGTAGTGTGGGGGGCAAGATCTGGCCACCGAGGGCGTGGGGAGGTGGTCCGTTACTGGGGTCTGGAGGGGAGCGACTCGTCGTTGCCCCGAGGGGGGGGGTGGGGGGAGGGCCTGGGTCGTGGGGAGGATTGGCAACTGAACAGTGAAGACCGGTGACCACCCCTTGGGTCGGGAAGGGAGGGCTCGACATCCCCAAGGAGGGAGGGTTGGGTCGTGGGGAGAATTGGCAATGGAACAGTGAAGACAGCGGTGGCCGGTCTTTCAATGGTTGAGGCTTCAATTTTTATTTTTTATTTTTTAATTTAGGCAAATATTTTAGGAAGTGGATGCTTGTATGTATTCAAGTGCATGTTAACTTTGGTACACCTTATTTATGGCCAATCATGTCATTACACCATCATTATTAACCCTTGGATTAGACACTACCAATAGTTACTTTCAAAGAGTCTCTACCAATAGTTACCAATAGTAATTGTTTTAGGACTTGGAAATTTATCCCCTAACACTAGAAAAAGGCTAAAATGTCAAGAATAACATCCAATTGAACATGAATTAGACTATCCACATTCTTCCAGGGTGATTTTTCCAGAAAGCCTCGATAGCACTTGATTGAGCTCTAACAAGCTCCAGAGTATCTAGATTCTCGTTAGACACACCACACCTGTAGCATGTTCCAAAACCAAGTGTTAAAGAAATAAACGTATGTTTTTAGTCTCATAATAACTATGGCAACTCAACCAGAAACTTCTCTTTCAGACTACTCACACAACTTCTCGGCTTTGTACATGTAAATATTGAATGCCTTTCTTACACATGAACTCACAAAGCACATACAATCTTATACAAGGAACAGAGTGATTATAAGATTTATAGCCAATTTTTCCAAACTCACTCGGAAAACAACAAATGATCTGCCTACGTAAGGTCCACCAGTTAGATATATATGAAAGCTTATTCTGATTTCAAGAACAACAACAATGCGAGTCAAAAAACCTGCATATATGCTTCGGAAACAGCGAATAGTGTGGTGAGAAACTCCCATCGACTCTCCTGCCAGAGATCTACCAGTTTCCTCCCTACATCGCACTTCGATGCAGAGAAAAATAAGTGGCACTAAAGAAAATATAACTCTATTTCTTTTTCCATTAAATAAGTAAAATCAAAATACAATAAAATCATAAAAGCCTAATGGCACATAAAATCTGATCCAGTTGCAGAACATAATCTGCTAATAGCATAAATTGTTAAGAAAGCTATAATGCTGCAAACTTCCATTAAAGGGCATCTCACTGCTTTGCAAATAATTAGATGTATCAGCCTTAACAAGTTCCCTTACTATCTATCACAAGGTTTCTAATAACTTACGTGAAAATATAAAACAAAATGTGATCAATAAGATGCAAGGCTAGACAAGATGATAGCGTTGAAAATTATTTCAAATGCTCAAACAAAGAGGTGTTAGTACCAAGTCAGGATCAAAAGCTAGTTCATCAACAAGGAAGCCCGTCTTCTTGAGATTGTCCATACAGTAGTCGCAAGACCGTCTTTCCCAAGCCACAAGAAAGAAAATTAAGTTAAGAAATGTTCTTAATCTTATGGTTACCACGTATTAATGTTGACTTTCGTGACAACAAACTTGCTTAATATTCTAGTAGTAGTTTACCATGACACTGTAATGCATCAAAGTATAGTCCATGTCATAACCAATGGCGTTGATGGATCAGAGATTGAAGGTGTGGCTGCAAAATATATCGCGGGGCAAATATCTTGATGAGGAAGGATTCTGCAGGGCACATTAACATTCAAGAGAACAAAACTGGTCTAATATATAGTACCTGTTTTGTACAGTCTATCTATAATAGGTCTTTGGTCTAATCCAAGCTTGCATAATCAAAATAATTTTTTTTGGGTAGTAGCAATGGAAAATGGAGGTCATTGGTGCATTCAACAATGTGATTCCATTGAGTATTATATACTTACAATGTTAGCACAAGTCACTAAGAAGATCTCCCAAGGCACTCACTATACACACAATTTACTAAAAAGGCTACTAAAAATTTCAACACAACAGAAATTCATTTATCTCGAGGACAGTCAAACAGGAAAATTCCCTCACCGTCATTGCCACTGCCAGTAACAATGTATCTTTGAGCAACAAAGTCCATTACACGGCCATAGCGATGCCCAGGTCCTTGTCCTTGCACCACCACTCTGCATTTCACATTCAAGAAAACCCATCGAAGCTTCATTATCCCATAACTCCAATCCCAAATAACAAAGAATCAAAAGAGAATCGGTATGATTTTAAGTTTTAACAATCAAATCTCACCAGTGCCACTTGAATTTATCGTTTGTCAAGTCGAGCACGTAGAGATCATCCGTAGAATGCCGGCAGGACCTATGCCTCCCTAAAACATATACCACAAATTCACAAATTCAAGCAAATGACACAACAAAATCCCAAAAAATCCTTTAAAAAAATCCCTATTCCCAAAAGCCACTACGCTAAGCACCTGAAAGACAACCATAGTGCCCACTGCAGCCACGGCGTGCGCTGCCCTCGGAGATGGAGGCTCACCAGCCGGCCCAACTCTACACAACCACAACATCGAAAACAGCACAATTATCAACAATGTCCGAATTTACAAACAACGATCCAAAGAGATCCGTACCGCCGGAGATCTTCGGCAGTCAAGGAAATACGGCCGTTACAAGATCCGAAGAGAACTGGCGCGGATCTATGTAAAAGAAATAAAATAATAGTTAGTTTAGCGAAACGGTTTGAGTTGAAATTTTTAAGTTTGAGTTGGTTGACTTTTTAAAAATTAGTTATAATTTTTATTGACTTAAAAAAAATAACTAAGATAAAAAATATAGTTTAATTTAAGTTAAATGGATATGTCAAATAAACTCTAAAAAAGATAAAAAAAGTAACCAGAGAAGAAAGAGAAGAGCACAAATATGTATAAGGAGGCGTGTTTTCACGTATTAAAAACAAATAAAAAACATAATGAATGGATTATTATATAAAAATATAAATTATAATATATATATATAATCACGGTAAGTTATCTTATATTTATAAATTTATTAAAATCAAGATTATTCTAAATTATAATAATTATAAATAAATGAAATTTTTTAAAATTTTAGATTTTTAATATAAATTTTTGTAATATGTCCCCACAAGATAAAGTTTCGATAGGAGCTTTAATCTTGAACTATAATAAATGAAACATAAATGAACATTTTTTTTTTTGTTTTTTTTTTCTCTCTTTTCTTTTTTGGTTCTTTTTTTTTTTAACATCTAAAAAATAAAAAATAAAATATGTCAGGGTGCAAGAGCACAGAGAATGGACGACAAGCGTTGAGAGAGGGAGAGATAGGGGTGACAATTCATGTCACGTGTCGGATTCGTGTCGTGTTTGAGCCGTGTCGAATTTTTTCTTCTCCAACCCGAACACGACCCGTGACACGAAAACGACACGAAACCGCGACACGAACACGACACGAACCCATAACGGCTTGACACGACACGACACGACACGAACTTGACCCGTGACACGAAATTAACCTGCGATACGAACTAGAACCGCGACACGAAATTGACCCGAAATGTACATGCGACACGAAAATTGATACGAAATAGTGACCTAAATGGACACGAAATTTGACACGAACTTGACCCGAAACTGACACGAAAACTGACACGAAATTGACACGAAAAAAACGGGTCCAACCCGAACACGATCCGTTTTTTTTTTTTTTTCGTGTCAAATTTTCCCAACCCGAACACGACCCGTCACCTATTTTTCCCAACCCGAACCCGCGAAATTCGTGTCGTTTCGAGTCGTGTCGTCGTGTCGCGACCCGTATTGCCACCCCTAGGGAGAGAGGACGCTCGGGTGCAAGAGGACGACAATCGTCAGAAGAGGATGGAGAAGACAACGAGCACTTGGGTGCAGAAACGTCAATTGTCAAAATATGACGCAACGGCGTAGAGATGATAATTGTCAAAAGATGTGCATTGGTGCAAAAGATTAGATAACCAGTAACCCATTTGAGTATAATAACAATGATATGATATTAAATAAAATACAATAGATTGATTAAAGGTTTTTTTTTTTTTTTTCCCTTTAGGATGAACAATCTTTCTTTCTTTTTTTTTTTTTCTTTTTTTTTTTTGGACGTAGATAGAAAGTGGGGAGTGTTACGTGAGGTGGGTGTATTTGGGAGGGACTTATGTGATGAAGGTGGGGTCAAGGATCGTAAGAGGGGGAGTGTTTGAGGTATTGATGTCTAGGATTTTAAGCTCTGGTATCATAAAAAAAAAAAAAATAAGAAAAATAAGAAAAGTAATAAGAGAAGAAAGAGAAGAATACAAAAATATTTAATGTGGATGTGTTTTCATGAATTAAAAATAAATAATTCATTAATTAGAAGTACAATAAATAGATTATCATATAAATATAAGTTATAAAATATATAATCGGGTAAGTTATTTTATACTTACAAATCTAATTATTCTAAGGGGGTGTTTGTCTTATAAGTTTGAGTTGAAATATTTTAGTTTCAATAGTAAACTTTTTTGAATTTTCAAAAAAGAAAAAAAAAATTTTGAGAAAAGATAAAAACTTAAAAAAATAAAAATAAAAACTGAATTAAAATATTTTAGTTTGAGTGAAAGTACCAAACAAGTCTTAAATTATAATAATTATGAATAAATGAAAAGTTAACTTTCCCTATTATTAATGGGAGGGTCTGTGGTGGAGACCCTTTGAGAGTCTTTACCGGTAGAGCCTTTTTTTGGACCGTTCAGATTTAATCGAACGGCTGAAATATTGATGGTGTATCATATTATCATACACCTTTCCCTACATAATCATTCCCACCCAAACTCTTCTCCGTCGCCGGTGATCTTCTCGCCGCCGGCGATCCACCCCCCGACACCGGCAACTCACCTCCGGCCTCCCGGCGGGCCATCTGCCGCCGGTGATTTTCTCTCTCTCCCCTTTCTCTCTCTTCTTTTCTCTCTTTTTCCCTTTCTCTCTCTTCTTTTCTCTCTCCCGCCGCCCCCCACCCCTGGCCCCCAGCCAGCCCCGGCCCCCCAGGCTTGCAGGCGCCCCCCCACCCCAGGCCCCCTCCCCCGGCCTCACCCCACCCCCCCGCCCCCCCTGACGACCTACCCCCCCCTCTTTCTCTTCCCTTTCTCTCCCCTCTCTCTCTCTTCCCTTCTCTCTCTCGATCTACATAGTCGCAATGGGTTCTCACCGCCCCCCTTCCCACGAGTTCGCGAAATCTGGGTTCGATTCTCGCCCCCCCATCCCGCCGAGCTTCTTGGCGGAGAAGGCAGCGGAGAGGAGGCGGGGGTCCGAGGTCGGAAAGAGAGAGAGAAGGGAAGAGAGAGAGAGAGAGGAGAGAGAAAGGGGAAGAGAAAGAGGGGGCCGGGGCAGGTCGTCGGGAGGGGGGCCGGGAGGGCGGGGGGATGGGGTGAGGCCGGGGGAGGGGGGGGCGCCGGGCAAGCCGGGGGGCCGGCCGGGGCTGGCTGGGGGTCCGGGGTGGGGGGCGGCGGGAGAGAGAAGAAAAGAGAGAGAAAGGGAAGAGAGAGAGAAAGAGAGAGAAAGGGGAAGAGAGAGAAAATCACCGGCGGCAGATGCCGCCGGGAGGCCGGAGGTGAGTTGCCGGCGTCGGGGGGTGGATCGCCGGCGTCGGTCGCCGACAGCGGGAAGATCGCCGGCGACGGAGAAGAGTTTGGGTGGGAATGATTATGTGGGGAAAAGGTGTATGATAATATGATACACCATCAATATTTCAACCGTTCGATTAAATCTGAACGGTCCAAAAAAAGGCTCTACCGGTGGAGACCCTCAACCACATACCCTCCCATTATTAATATTAACTTTCTAATACTATGAAGATCGTATTCAATGCGACTCAATGCAGCTCAAGTTCAAATATTACACGCACGGAAAGGCCAGATCCGACGAGATTTAGCTAGGTCTGGTTAAATCTGGCTTTGCTGAACAGGCTTCGAAAGCCGCTTCTTCATGGTGAGACGGGGGTGGTGGCGACGATCCGAGATCCATGTGGCTATATCTCCACAGATCACCCGTAGTTCGCACGATTCCGACGGAGGCCGCTTCGTGAGAAGAAGCGACGGTTGCATTGGCAACAATTGCTTGCGGCGGAGGAGATCGCAACTCGCGGCGGAGGAAGTCAGAGCTTGATTTGAGAGTGACGGGCGACCATGGAGGAGAGTGACTAAAAAGTTGTCACTAAAAGCCAAGTTTTTTGTAGTGACCCTACATGCCTAACTTTCTTTTTTCCTTTTGAGAGATAGAATAAGCTGTCCTTTAAGGATGCAATAATTTATTCTCAACGTAACTACGAAACTCACAATTAATGCCACCAATCTACTTGGAAAACAGTTCAAAAAATAACTTCAAAAAGAAAACAAAGCATAAAGTAAAATAACCCACTATTAAAAAGGCCAAAAAAAAAAAAAAAAAAAAGCAAAAGAAACCAATGAGTGTTGCTTTTATAATTTTTATTTCGACATGTGAATTGAGACCTAAAATTAAATAGTAAACGCTATGGCTTCTAGTAATATAAATATGAATGCACTGACTTGTCTGAAAGAAGGACCTTCTGGAAGTAATGAAACAAAACACATTTTAGATTCACCAAAAAAAAAATTATAGTAAAATTATTAAATTATATTATTTTGGTAGTCAATATTACACTTTCCTAGAATTGTGGTACAATTATTATATTAATTCATCTCCTCTAAGAAGACTTTTTTGTGCCTACTCTCTCCTTGCAATTTCATGTTGACTTTGAATGATTGCACGTTGCAGACAAAACTTGACATGGTCTGATTCTACAATAAAGACTTCTCAAATCAAAGTTCAGCATTTTTGGACAGTTTCATCAATAATTTCAAGTATTTTTATGTTATTTTTCTCTATTAATTTTACTGGTTGTTTTTTTTTTTTTTCAATTTTTTTTTAATCCAGGAATCTAAGTGACAGCCAAAAATATCAAAAATCATTCAGTGTTTATTCCGATTTTAGGGGGGAAGGTATTTTTAATTTGTTTAACCTACTTTCTTGCATCTCTCTTCCTTTATAAATTTTTAACATGCATCAATAGGATTTCAAATTGCCACACATCATTATAGTATAATTAATATATTCCTTAATTACTTTGTGACCAAGTGAGGAAACTACAAAAAAAAAAAAAAAAAAAAAAAAAAGCCGTGGTCGCTTTCATGTCTCTCTTCCTTGCATTAACCGTTGTAAAGGGTGAATTACTAGCTGGTTTCCATTTTAGATGCATACAAACAGTTTATATCAACAATAAAAGGAGATGTTGAAAATTCGTCATACACAAGATATGTGACTTTGAAGACATACAATAGTTAATTATTGTAGTCTTCGTAAATCAAATTACCGGTCCACTTCTTCGATTGTGAAAGCGGCTTCTAGCGGCCTACTTCGCAACACGTGACATATTTAGCAGCTTCAACGCACTGCATGAGAAACTTCACAGCCTCGCAGAAAAGGATGGAGAATAGCTAGGGATTACTATTAATTATCTAGAATAATATTTTAAAAAAAGTCTTAATGACTAGTAGCCAAGAACAAGAGAGCTACTTAACTCAGGTTTAAGAATGATTTAGGGTCAGATAAGAAAACCAACCCTAGGAGTTAGCCGTCTAGGTTTTTATGTGTGTATAAATGGACAAAGGCAGTTGTGAAGTGAGTTAAGAGTTTTTTTTTTTTAAATAATAAAAAAAAAAAAAAAAAAAGAAGAAGAAGAAGAGGAAGCTAGCTAGTTCATGAAGAAGGCAATGAAAGAAAGAAGGAAAGAAGTTTGCGGAGCCTTGTCGCTGGAGCGATGGCACTAGCTAGCTCTAAGCTGAGGTTATATATAAACTCTCACACATATCTATATAAATTTATATACACACACATCTTTTCTATATATGTATGCACATCCTTAAAAGATCCATCGAGCTAGAGATCGAGCTAGTGCCATCGCCCTTCGGCACGATTCCCCATAATTTCTTGCATCTTAGTTTCCAACAGGCGCGCGCGCACACACATACTCACATATTTATATATATATGCTTCTTGCAGTCATCTAAAGAGTAAGCGATTCATTATCTGATCTGATTAGTTTACTTGCTTGTTTTTGGTAATTTAGTTATATTGCTTATAAACGTGCTTGCAGCTTCATAAAAAGGCATCGACAAATATGTCTGGTATGTGTATTTCTCTGCAATTGATGAACAGGGTACGTGCCAAATTAGAAAAAAAAAAGAAAAAAAAAAAGAAAGATATTTTGGACCATTCGGTATTTTAACATTATACTATAGTACTACTCTTGAGATCTATTATAATTAGAAATAGGAATGAGATTCTGTAAATCTATTGTAATATCCTAACTCGGAATTCATATTGTCAATCTCACAAGTGTATTATTATGAGATGTGTGTGTGTGTGTGTGTGTGTGTGTACACACCACATCCTTATCATGCATTACAAGATGTTGAGATTATCATTAGAGGCGTATGCAAATGACTTGCTGGTAAGATATGTGTTAGAATACGATGACCCGAATTCTGTTTTGGTCTGATTCAAAAAGCTCGCAGTGTGACATATGTAGTGGAGCTTTAATTACAAGAATTTTTTGAGGTTCAATCCGATCCCGTTTTATGTATATAATATAATTTTAGGGTTTTATTATTATGCTTTCTTTGCTGTAACCGCTCATCCTTATACCGATTTTTGATTTAGTGAATTTTTTTTTTCCTCTACCTATGATTTTTTTTCTCGTTTAGGGTCTTTTTTTATATATATATATATATATAAATCTATATATTCTTGTTTTTCTTCGTTCTTTATTTCACAACACCATGTTCTAATATATGTCTGAGCTATATATATTATTAGCTACACTGCGATGTTAACAAGTCGGTTTATAACATGATATTCATGAATAGAATCCATGTTTTTTTTTTTTTTTCCCTCCTGAAAATCCATGTTCTTTTAGTTATATACAAGTAGTGGAACAAGCTTTTTTTTTTTCTTCTTCTTCTTCTTTTTTTTTTTATTTTCTCTGAATATGTTGGGGTGATATGGACAGCAGCTTGCTGAACTAGTGAGTGAGTTGATGGAGAGTTTAAGATCTTCTCAGGAATTTCAGAGTTGACATTTATATGTTCAATAAATGCTAAAAACTATGGAGGCCGCCATATATAGGAAAAAAGAAAAAATGTTAGTGCCTGTGGCGACAGGCAAATAAAAAGTATGACAAAAGAGAGAGAAAAAGAAGAACAAAGGGTTTGTGGGTGACCTTCCTCGGAGTAGAGCCAGTCTTTTTTTTTTTTTTTTCTTTTGCTGAAAAGGATAAATTATAGAGGTAGAGATTAGAATGTCCAGATAATCTCAAAGAGATGAATATCCCCATATGATATATGAATCTCTCTTGATTGTCCATATATTACAATAGTGATGAGTCGAATTGAAATATTCAGCGAGAAAAACGAGCACTCTACCGACCCACCTAAGGAACGTTGGCAGGAAGTAGGCAATTTACAATTAATAATTGAGCTTAGTTGGTGCGGTAGGATTATAATTCTCATAGATTCGTCTCATGTGGCATGAAGTTTATATATGTTATATATATATATAATATATATAATATTGATATTTTATTGGTACTAGACTTTGATCTTATGCTTTATTAAATATAACTTTGGAAGATTGTATATGTGTCAGAATATCTAATCTATGATCTATGTTGTCTCCTTGTCTCACATCAAGCTGGGCGCTGAAAAAATGGAATAATTATAATACATATATATGTGTGTGTTGTGTATATATTATATGTTTCATGCATGAGAGCAATCAAACTGAACAAACTAAGGCTATAAATTGTTATTTATTAAAACAATATTGCTGGGAAGCACTCTAAACTAGCTTTATCTTAAATTCTGTAATCTCGAATTTGTGCCCAACCCATTAAAGATCATAATAAAATTGTTTTTCACAGCATCATTGACCATATATTTTTCTCCCACTATATGCCACCAGATACCATATATTTGTAACTGTTCCCAGATCCTAAAAGTTCAAGAATATGAAAAATCTTAGCCTAATTACTGAAATAATATTTAATTTTGAATTGGTGATACTTATTTGAGATTTCATTCTTTAATACAACTAAATATGTGTGTGTATATACATATAACCTAGATAGCTTTTCGGAAATTGTTAAAAATATTGTTACATATATAAATGTATGTACAGTAGCTATGTAATATTGTTTTTGTTTTCTTTAATTTTTAATAAATTTGAATGAGAGATTGTTCTTTCCCATTATTTATAAAAGACATATATGTTTTCGGAAATATAAATAAAAATTATTATCTAACTTTTTTAATTCGGAATATATATAAAAAAAATATTACCTAGCTTTTGTTATAAAAATAAATAAAAAGAAAAAAAAGCTGGTACAGCAAATTAATGAACCTCTCACATAAAAGTTAAAAAGTTATTATAATTGCACTAGACTTTTTTTTTTTCTTTCTTTCTATCTTTTTTTTTTTTTTTCCCTCTCAAACTTATCAAGATGTCCTTGACTTCAAATAATGAAAACAATAAAGCACTTGAATAGCATGCTTATTACGTTTCATCATCTCATAGGAAAACTGTTTCATGATTGATTTTATTTAATGTTGGCGAGCATAATGCATGAATATTAATAGACCGAAATTAAATTAAAGAAACATAGAGAAAGCATCTCGAGTGACCTTTTTGACTGCACTTTCAACGAATAATGTTCTTAGAACTGGTAATTGTGCATTGTTGCCCGACAGCGAGCAGATTACAAGATGTCCAAATTAATGCATCTTGGCTCCTTTATCACGTGTGTTGGTTCGCCATTTGAAAGGGAAAAAATCATTAATATCATTAATACTCGATTAATTTTCTCAATCCCTCATATATATATATATAAAGATATATATATATATATATATATATTATACGGGTTGTGTTGCATCATAAATTTTCTTTCTTCTCTTTAATCAGAACATTCGCATCAAATCTTTAAAAAATACAAAGAACTTTAAGGAAAAGATATTTTATAAAAACATACTGGTCCGTGAAACGTCTTCGACCCCACATAGGCGACATAGAAAAAATTTTCAAAAGAAAATGATGATACTTGGGGATTTAATTAGGTGATAATTGGTAAACATAATTGTTTCATGAAAAACTATTACTTTCATTTATATAACTTTGTAATGCTGTCCTTAATTATTTTCAGCAAAGATCCCCCAACATTTAGTTAGAAACGAGTCTAATACCCATGCTATGCACGGTGATGTAAGAAGAAAATAAAATAAAATAATTGATTATTATACAATAAAAATAGTGATTTAAGATTCATAATATAATTATAAATAGTCAATTTATTTAGTATTTATTATGATAATATTATAATATGTACATTAAAGTTTATGTGCAAATGTTGCATTTATATATACAAACAAACATATAGAGATATATATTTATAAACTGAGTTGTTGAAAATAAAACATTTTTTACTGCAGATTTCATCAACTGTGTCGAATCTTCTTCCAAGTTTTGATATAATATTGCTGTATATAAATGTATTAATGAATTTATTTTATAACTTATATTATATTATTAAGAACAAAAATTTTACCAATTTTAAATAAACATATAAAATTTATGCAATTTTATACAAAAGTTTGTGCAAGTTTATATAAAAATTTATGGACATCAGTTTATTTATCTATAATTCATATGATCTTAAATAAATATTATTTGCCAGTAAATTTTATTTGAATTTTTCTCGTTGAATAAAAACTTATATTTTGGTAAATTAAATAATAAATAATACGAATCGTTTATATTTTTATCCCACAATTATTTTCTATAACATAAATTGAAAGATAATAAAAAAACATGTGAACGAAAAATGTAAATTTACACTACAGAATGTCAAAAATAATATAAAACAAATTAAATTACATTGGTTGATAATAAAAAAAAAAAAAGGAAAAATTACATACAACAATTTAGATTACAATAGCTGATAATAATAAAAACATTTACATACAAATATAACAGGAATAAATCTTAAATCTTAACTAATCTAATAAAAGGTAAAAAAAAAAAACCCCCGGTAATAAAAATTATAAGGAAAAAAGATAATTTAAAAAAACAAAAAAATACTTGACCGAATAGTGTAAAGGAATAAAATAACCAAACCTATAAGATATTGAATAATGTACAATAAACGAAATATATAATCCAATTTATATATATATACATACTATAAAAAATATAACACACATTTACACCAACTTTGAGAGGGAAAAAAAGTATTAATTATTATTAGAATAAGCTTAGATCTCTTATATTGTAAGAGTTTTTGTGAAAAATAACTGAAATATAATTCAACTTCGTTTTCAATAGCTACCAGGTGAAATATTTGGGAATATCTGCGAGAGAAAAAATATTAATAATAAAAAGGAAAATAAAATAACAAAAACAGTAAAAAATAGAAATCAAATAAACAGTATGAAGAAAAAGTAAGAAATGAAGAATAACCGGTTAAAAGGGTAAAAAAATTCAAAGAACATAAGCTAAAAACTGTAACTGAAATTTTAAATTTTAGAATTAAAAATTGAAGGAATAAAAAGGGACGAAATTGTAAGGGGAAAAAAAACAGCAATAAAATAAATATTAAGTAAATTAGTGTAAACAATAACATATAAGTATATGTATAAATTTCTTGGAAAAAACAGAAAAAGGTAACAAATACACGAAAGTAATAAAAACAGAAAGTATAAGTAATACTTATAATAAAAAAAAGAACCGGAGAAAAAAAAAAAGTTTCAGACTAATTAATCATCTTTTCATAAAATAAAAACACATGAAAAACCGCAAGGGAAAAAACAATACGAAAATAATAACATTATGCAATTCCCAAACACATTCACGGCAACGACAAAAACTGTCAAATAATATATATTAGTTATTTCACATATACTATCAATAAAATGACATTGATCAACATATACCAAACTAAGTAACACTTCTGGTATATGCATATCCAAGTACAGATCATCACAGCATATTGAAATTTGTTGACAAAAATCAAAACTGGAAAAAGAGAGAGAGAAGGGAAGCGGCTAGAGAGAAACAAAGAGAGTAAAGAGGTTTTGAAGAGCAAAACAGTCAAGACACTATACACAAACAACCAATACACAAATTCCAAGACAAAAAATCGTGCAGCTAATAAAAGAAGGTATAGTCGGCAATTTGGGTGTGCTGGAATGAGAGCAAGGTAGAAGTTAACACTAATAAGTAATACATATTCATTTATAATCAAAACAATAAAAACAATTTATCAGATCCTATAATACAACTATTTAACTTATAATAGAGATAATAGTTATGAAAGATCTAAACAAACAAAAAGTTAATTCATATTCTATTGGCGGCAAGAAAAACAGAGAAAGAAACGGGGGGAAAAAAAAAACAATGACTCAATAAAATAGAAAGATAAGAAATCTAAAATAACTTTTAAGAATGAAAAAAAATAACGGCAGAGGAAACAAAAATAATATGTACATAGAGTTAAAGAGAAGAAAAAAGTAAAACAGTATACAAAACACAATCAATAGGCATGCTGAGAAAGCTAAAAACATGCAGACAATAAAAAACATACAAACGATAAAATCACTCCAAAAGCAATAGTAAAAACATAAAAATCAATCAAGATGGAATATAAAATCAGTCAAGAAAGTAATTGATAAAAAAAAAATACAGAATTAGCTTTAGTACCTGAATTAAAAACAACAACTTTCCACAGAAGTAAAGATTTGGAAATAAACAGTTTATAGGAGTTCACAGACAGTAGGAGAAAATATTTTAAGTAAGAATTGAAGGAGGATGAAAAGAGAAGAACTGAGAAGTTATTACGAGAATACTAATCATAAAACATAAGAAACGTGCAATATATTAGAAGAGATGTAATATATAAGAGAAAACAAAGATGGAAAAGTTTTGAGAAAGAGGTGTAAAGAGGCGGTGAAAAAACAGCAGTAATAAAATACTTACACGTATATACATAAAAATACATATACTGACAACAAAAATACAGATATACACATGCCACAATTTCCGAGGAAAATAATTTCCAGAATGCAAATTACAAAACTGTAACGAATAATCCAATGACAACTAAACGAAACCAAACTTAAAGTAATAAATATATAGAAGCAATCAGTAAAATCGAACCAAACTAAATCACACAGAAAGAACATAAAGAAATCAAAAATCCAAATAACAGGAAACCTAAATTCCATTCTAACTAAATCCTACAATACAACTAAATGATCACAAATATTTATAAAGAATAAAAACTAAAAAAAATCAAAATTCGGATAGAAAATTAAACGAACAATACCCGGGGGGGGGGGGGGGGGGGGGGGGGGGGGGGAAACCACAGAATTTGAAAATACAAACATCAGCCATAAAAAGTGTTCAATATATTCTTCAGAAACTTGAAGCAGCCACCTGAGAGCCGAATCCAATCTAGAAATACAATTCAATAAAAAACAAAGATCAAAATAAAATTACATAAAACACAAAACAATAACGGGAAAAACAAAATCAAAACTTAATGAAGCCTGTAGAAAAAAAAAAAAAAAAACCCCCCTAAATAAAAATAAAAAAAAAACCCCCAAAATGAAAATCTAGACTTTCAAACAAAACAAAGAAAAAAAGAGGGAAAAAAAAAATAAAACGCCCAAAACATAAAGTAGCAGTGGCAGAGAAAAAGAAAAAACCATAGATAGGATTAAAGAAACAAAAAACAGAAATACTTAAAGGAAAAAAAATGAAAAACCGCAAAGAAAAAAAACTTCTCAAAATAACAATGTAGACATTTTCACATTCCTATCTCGTTCTTCTGCAACTCCTCCCTCCAACAAACAGTTCCTGAAACCAAAAGAAGATACAACTAAACCAATCCGAGAGGCAAAAAAAAAAGAAACAAACATACGTTGAAAACCATTTCCTGCAAACCCAAATTATCCAACAACAACAACTCCAAAAGCACAAAATTCCTTCACCAAAATCGGAAAAAACCCACCCGTAGTCAAAGGACCGCCGACCAAATCTGAGGCAAAAAAAACCAACAGAAATATTTCTACCAAACATTCCTAAAAAAGCATTCCCTGCAAACCAAAATTGTCCAACAACAACACATCCAAAACCACTATCTTTCTTCACCAAAAGCAACACAAACCGACCATTAGAAATTTGAATCCGAAAACCCAAAAGAACAAAAAAACAACAGAAAAAATAAACACAAAAAAATAAAAAAAACGAAAATGAAAAATTAAGTACAAAATTTACAACTCAAAAGAAGCGGCGAGGGAGAGCAAAAATGTCAACCAAACTTGGGTTTTGAACAAACCAAAAACGCAATAAAGAAGAACCAAAAATAAGAAATGGAAAAACAAAAAGAAAGAAAGAAAGATAAAAAAGACAGAGGCGATGGAGCGGCAGAAAAAGAGAGGAAAATGAAAACTTAGGGTTTGAGGGAAGAAGAAGAAGCCAAGAGGAGAGAGAAAGGCAGCGAGAGAGAGAGAGAGAGAGAGAGAAAAGCAAAGGAAAATGAGCATTTGATAAAAAGAGAGAGAGAGGGCTAACGGCAGCAGAGAGAGAAAGAGGAAGGTGAAAAGAAGAGGAGAGAGAAAGGCAGCGAGAGAGAGAGAAACAAAAGCAAAAAAAAATTTCAGAAAAAGAGAGGAAAATGAAAACTTAGGGTTTGAGGGAAGAAGAAAAAGGCAACTGGAGAGAGAGGCTGCGAGAGAGAGAGAGAAAAGCAAAAAAAAAAAAAGAGCATTTGATATAAAGAAAGAGAGGGCAAACGGCAGCAGAGAGAGAAAAAGGAAGGTGAAAAGAAGAGGAGAGAGAAAGGCAAGGAGAGAGAGAGAAAGAAAAGCAAAAAAAAATTGAGACTTCCAAAAAAAGACAGAGAAAGGCGAAGCGGCAGCAGAGAGAGAAAGATGAAGCTGAAAAGTTAGGATTTGAGGGGTAAAAGAGTCAACACACTATACACAAAGAATCTGCAAGTAAATTTCGAGGGGCAAAACCGTCCAACCAACAAATACCTTCAGTCAAGGCCAGTCAACTCCATCGCTTTAGTTATTTATATAATTTCTTGGCATTTTTTATTGGACTTACAAAGAGTCATCCTCCATATTCCACCATATCGGGATGAATATTGGGTGAATTGGATAGATTTTTTTAAGTAGCAAAAGCGTATAATTACACATAAATCGTTGATTTTTAAAGATTAATACCCACAAGATAAGTTATATTAGATTCTTTAATTCTAACTAAAACACCGAAAAATTACGCAAATCAATTGAGAGAACTCTCAGAAGGAATTTATTGATCAAATACTCTAATAACAAAATACATAAGCCTTTAAATAGTAAATACCTAGATTCTAATCCTAATCCTATTCAAATTCAAATAATGAAAGATAACTCCTAGAATTTAAACTTTTGAAGATAATCCTAAAACAATTAAAAAAATCTATTAAAACTAAAATAATCCATATAATTATCCTATTTCATACTGCATCATTTTTTAGATTTTTTTGAGTCACCCAAAAGTTTAATCTATCTAGTAAATCCATAGTTTGAAATAACCTGCTGAAATTGAAAATCAGATTGAATTGGGTGAGTTGTACAAATTAGGCATTACCAAAAGTCAATTTATAAATTTTAAACAAGAAATGTGAGAAATAGAATCACTTTATCCCTGCCAAGTTGGGAAATAAAAATTTCTGGTTAGGGGTGGGTTAGTCTGATCTTGAGGCTACGTTAAAATGAGTTGTTGTGAAGAAAAAAGTCGGACTGTAGACTTATAGGTTTCTTGTCATCACCAACTTTGTGAGTGTACAGATCTCTTTTTTGTGCATCTTCACGCTAATACTCTTGAAATAATGAAACTTTCTTATCTATATACATTTATATATACATCGATAGAAGTAATCTACTTTCGAAAATAGTGAAAAGTACATAACAGCTTTTTTACTTTGCCTACTGTATATAAGAAATTTCTTGGCATTATTCTAGTACTAAGACCCACAAGGAGCCCTCCGCTGTGTCCCACCATTATTTATTATATTTTAATTTAGGATTATTTTTCTTGCCCCTCTTCACCTAACTCTATAAATACTTTTCTCTTCTTGAAGAAGAACACATCCTTCAGTTGGTTTTGAAGACGATCATAAGGAGATCAAGATCCTGAATGATGAGATTATAATGGATTCCTGTCGCAGAAGAGATGGCGCCTAATGCACGCAACAAACAGCGGCGCCTGTGATTGGCGGCATCTCTTCGCGTACAGGAATCCCTTTTTAATCTCTATTTCTAGGCTAATGAAATAGCTACTAGTTTTTGCATCTTTTCCATCTTCTTTAATACAGCCAAGTCATTTCATACCTATATATGTGGATGGTATAGATTTTCTTCGGGTTCATGACAAGCACAAATCTATATGTGTGACTTAAAATTCTAGTATATATACTATATGATTCATAAGTAGTAAAATAACTATATATATATATGTGTGTGTGTGTGTGTGTGTGTGTGTGTGTGTCTGTGTGTGTGTGGTAGGTATACTGCAGGGTTACGCTTGAAAGGGGTACTACTGGAAAACTGGAGCCTCTGAGAAGGCTTCTACAATATCTTTGATTTTATAAGTTGTAGCTACAAAAAGTATAGTATGTTTGTGTAATATATATTATTTTTCCACATGATCTTTTGATCTCTAGCAAGAATTTTGTTTATATTAGTTTTTTTTTTTTTTTTTTTTTTTTTTTTTTTTTCAGGTCATGATATGGAACCAGGTCTTCTTGCTAGCTAGCTATAATTTGGGAAACTCAAGTAAAGATGGCTGTGCGAGTCAAGTTTTTCCCAACAGGACTAGTCGATATCGGTTTGGGCAAAAGTTAAAATTTAATCGGAGATGTTTGGAAATTGAAGAAGTAATTAGCAATTGTAACTTTATATATGAAGACCAGTTTATTAAAAAGCGAGTGTGTTCATGTACAAATCTGAAGTAGGATATAAGTTTAATTTTCAGACTTCCAAGTTCCAAGATGTTTAAACTGGGTCATCTTCCTTGTAAAAAATAATAATAATAATAATAATAAATAAATAAAACTAAAGAACACCGGAGAAGAAACCTACAAGTGATGAATTCAATTTTTCATCTTATTTATTTTTTAATAAATTAAAAACATCGATAAATAAATAAACAAATACATCCTAAAAAAAGAATCTTACTCAAAAACTCAGGAAAAAAAAAAGGGGTGAAGTTCAAATTGATCGTTAATATGCAATTACAAAGCACTTCATATGTAAATAATTAATAAAAAAAATTTACAACGCACTTCTATATGTCTATATTAGGGTTAAATGAGAGTTTCAAGTTTCTCGTCTTTAAAAGAGAAAATTAGTGAAAGAAAATATTGTTGTAGGAAAAAAAAAAAAAGAGTTTGAATTGTGTTCAAACTTATAAAACAAACGAAATTTTTGCAAATTTGCAACTTATCCCAGCTAGCTATATGTTCCTTTCAAGAAATTCCTTTAGGTCTTTCAGTCAGTAGATCAGTTTGAGCATCTAATGCGTTGACCTTTTCATTTCTGTTAAAGAGATATAGAAGCAATACATAAAACAAAAATTTTATAAAATGAATTCATTTTGCTAAAATCATCCAGTCAAATTCAATATTATCGTTTTCGTCATAAACATATGGGCACAATTTCAATATTAATTAAGAAGGACGTTGATAAGTATTTATTGCATTAGGATGAAATCAAATTGAAACAAGCATATTCTTTTTTTTTTTGAATATTTATTATGTATACTTATCTAATTGGAGATTAAAAAAAATAAAAACAAAATAAATTCAGAAACTTATAAATCAGAGATGTATTTTTTGAACTATATAAGGCCAAAGAGTAGTTCTAGTCTCACAAAGCTAATTAATTACCTTATTATAAGGAACAATGTTAGGGAACATCAGTGATGTTTAACATTACTCACTAATAAAGGGTGTGTCTCATAACATGAGACCCATCAGTAAGACCCACTTCTTTATTAGTGTGATATTGAACAATATTGATATTCTAAATCATTTTTCTATTATAAGTGATCTCCTTTGAAATCCGATTAAATAAACTTGATAAGAAAGGCTGATTACTTTAATCTCCTCCAAATTCCAGTTAACTTAAAATGCTTTATAATTTCAGTCAACATCAATCTCTATTCTCTTATGACCGGCTAATTAAGTGCTTATCCATCTTTCATAGTCAATTTTCGTAAAAATATAAACGTAGGTTTAGCTGGCACAAATGATGCCAGCGCTATTCAGCAAAAATAAATAAATAAATAATGCCAGAGCTAGCTACCGCCTGAACATTTCATAATATATAATATTATTTGGTTGGATTACTTAAAATATTAGGTTAGAAATTTAAAAATATATATTAATTTCATAAATAGTAAGGGCAATTAGGACCTTCTGTTTCCCCTTAGGTTGCACAATTAGTTTTAAATTGTGGTAATCATGTTATTTTTCAGCCAAACAAAGAAAAAATGCAGTCAAGTTTGAACAAACGTACGTCTACATCAAAAAAAAAAAAAAAAAGTTTTCAAAAAGGTCCAAAATATAATTTCAATTGGTTTTTTATTTTTCCTTTTTTAAGTCTTCCGATTGAGAAGATGGTAATAAGATAAGACACAATACCTTTGTAATTTATTAGGTCATTTTCATATGTGAATTCGACAAGTCATGGTTCAATGGAAATCTGCATCGACTTTATTTCTTGAATAATTTTCTTTTCCAATCTCACCAAAGTAAAGGAAACTATGAAGAAGTTCACAAAACCCTCCACAATATCAATTAATTCCTATGGACTGGACGGACTCATGAGTTTACTTGAAATTATTTCTTGTCGGTTTATATATATATATATATATATATATGTATATATTCAAACTTTGGAAAATATAATATATATATATATATATATATGAGAAAAGACTAGTCTTGACAGCTTATTCGTTTCTTCTCACTTCCAGCCAACTAGCTAGCTCTTTCTAATTCTAATTAGTAACTCCATGGTAATTTCCAATGTGATAAGGAAACTTTTTATTTTTTATTTTTAAAAAAAGTGCTTTTAAAACTGAGAGAATTCCTTAATGAGTAATATATCCGTCATGTTAGAGAACTAGCTGAATTCTGTGTGGGAAATTTCCTGGGTTTTGTGAAGAAAGACCTTATAAGTTTATCATAACATGACTTTTCAAATATAGAAGAAAAAATCTTGGCCCATAAAATGGGGCTCTTTGAAAGCTATATTGGGCAAAGAAAAGGGTCAAGTAATTACAAGAAAAGAAGGATAAAAGGAGTATAGGGATTCATGTCGCAGGAGAGATGGCGCAGTGGGGGTGTGTATATGTGTATGTTCACCCATACACACACACACACACGCACACACACACACACACATATATATATATATATATGTGGGTGTGTATAAATTACACAGACAAAGCTGCGCGATCCTCCTGTGACATTAAACCCTGTCAACTTCTTGAGGAACTATTTACAGATCTTATTCTCTGTTGGTTTCATATATCACAAAGTACTTATTTTCATATATATATATATATATATATATAATTCTGTTATCGTTCTTCTTTTTCTTTATTGCTTTTTCTCGTCTATGATTATGCAATTTTCTTTTTTTTACTTGACCAACCCCTTCGGTAGACTTTTTTTCCCCCCTCTTGTATTAATACTAGTTCATCAATTAATTAATTACTCATTAAATATTGGCAAATTAGATAATATTTATGATGCGGTTAATTATATTGAAGGCTTTTAATTATTATTATTCCTTTTAAATCCACAGCTTGGATTGGGCAAAAGAAAGCTGAATTATATGTCTAAGTATATATCTTGTCTAGGAGATCACCTACATGCATGATTCCCTTTGTAAACTTTTGTAAGAAGTAGGATTAATAAAATAACTCAATTGTGCTAAGTTCAAAAATATATTAAGGTTGTCTCCAGCTGTCTTTGCTAAGATCACAACTTGTAGTAATTGTATAAAATAACTAGGTATAATGGTTTTTTTTTTTTTTTTTAACACAATCAATAGGATGAGATAGTAAGGACATAAGGTGCAACAGTAAAGTGTCTTTTCTTTTTTCTTTTTTTTCTTTTTTCCTTTCTTTTAAGATGTCTTCCAGTTTGATATTTGATAATCCTAATTAATCAAAGATACTACTCAGTTAAAAGATGATGTGGTCCTCTAAAAAAATATTGATTAGTCGAATTCTTTCTATTTGATTTATGAGTTTTAGGTTTTTTTTTTTTAAGAATATAAAGATGGGGCTGAATAGAAGCAATGATCCTCCAGCTCTTATACAAGGACGGAAAAAAAAACACACACACACACACACACACACACATGATGAGACAATTTAATAAAACTAAGAACTCTAGAGTCTAGAGGCCAGAGATAAAAAATAAAAATAAAAAAAAACAAAAAAAAAACGACCCAATCATATTCTATTGACAGCTAGCAGAAACTGCAACTTGTCCAAAATGATTGTTGGCATTTGATAGCTCTATTCTACAGCATTCTAATAATTGACTTGTAAATAATTAAAGAAATTAACTGCTGTTTTTAATTTATTTCTTTATTTCATTCAAAATATTCAGTACCTCTGCTACAGTAGTGTTGTTTATTGAGCAGTATTGCTAACAATTCTTTTTATCTGTAGGGTAGGATTTGGTAATTAAGAAATAATGTTTTCACTGAGTACTAATTTCGACGTGCAAAAGTGAAGAGAAAAATAATATAAAGTACAACCTCAATTTATTAAAATTTACATTTACTGTTTCCTAGGTATAACTTAAATTATATGGGGAAGAAATAAAAATTGATTTGTAATTAAACATACTAAGGCCTAAGAGGAGAGTAGGTATACATATCAATGATAGTGACACTGGTGTAATAAAAGACAAAATCTTTTTAAGGAATTTGAGTCGTGACGCACATTATGTCTAGTTTTTAGTAAAAAAAAAAAAAGCTCTATACAACCTGTTCTTGAATTCTAAGAGTTACAAGTTGTTGAAATGTATTATTCTAGTGGACTCTTTTAATGACGCTAGAAGAGAGTATGAGAATACCATTGATCTCTTTCTTAAGAAAAAGAGAATAGGTATAATATGCATATATAAACGTATGAATATTGTTTTTGTGTGTGTGCGTATATCATCACTTTTGATCCTCCTTTTACGTTAGTTTTCGATTCTGTCATTGGTTGTTAGCCAGGATAAAAATTATATAAAAATAATAATTTTATTTGGAAATGAAGGATATAATTTTATTTTTCAATAGGATTTTAATTAATTTTTTTAAGGCCATGTGAAAATCAAGGCAAAGGGCCCTGATCTTCTAGTCTCTGGCTTGTGAAGGTATTTCTGAATGCTCATGAGTTAATATTTAATTAGAACGTACTTCTTTATAAAATCCCGTGGCTAAGAAAAAAAAAAAATATTAATTAGGTAATTAAGCAAAAACCATAAAATTAGATTTAATAAGATCCAAAGCATCAATCACCATTGCCGAGGTCTCTGTCATCAGTTAATCATGTGGTGCCGGCTCAACAAATTATTCTGTACCTCCAAGTGTTTGTTCTTCTTTGGTCAGTGAAAAGTCAAAAGAAACCGTAGAAAGAGTCGTATAAAGTAGCAGCCTTTGGCTCATATTATATATGTGTGTGTGTGTGTATTTATATATTTATATATATATATTTATAGTTTCGATTCAACCGTGTGAACTCAGAATTAATCAACTGTACATATAAACGCTACATAAATATTTTCAACATGCATGTGGGTAAATGCGTTCTCACGTGGTCGCCTTAAATTTGTATGCATCCGAGGGAGAGTCACCTAGGCCCTTTGGGTGATCTTTATTCAAATAATTAGAGTATCTATGGAATACATATTGTGTGTGTGAGTGGAGAAGTGAGAAAATAAAATAAAAATAAAAATAAAAACAAGGGATTGGGGGACCGCACCTTCTTCTTCTTCTTCTTCTTTTGTCCCTCTAATTCCGACTCTTAGAGTATGTTTAATAGGAAGGAAAACCAATAAGAAGGATGAAGTGGTAAATTATTTAAGTGAGATAAATGAGAAAGGAATGAGAAGTCTTTTTTTCTTATGATGTTTGGTATGCAATATTATATCTCTCTAATAATATTTCCATTTTAAGAGAGATCAAAATTAGGATATTCGAAACTATAAAAAATAAAAATAAAAAATAAAAAGAATTTTTAGTCACAACATTTTCTTATAACACTTTCAGTAACAACATTTTTGTACGACTAAATGTCACTTTTAGTCACAACTTTATGACTAATATGCAATTAGTAACAAATTTTTATTGTGACTAAAACTTTTAATCATGAGAATAGTCATGTCGTGCTAAAAATTTTGTTGCTAAAAGTTTTACTCACAATAAAAATTTGTAACTAAATGTACATTAGTTACAACCTTATGACTAAATCTGATATCTAGAGATACAAAATATTGTGATTGCAAGTGTCACAAAAGATTTTGTAACTAAAAGTTCATTTTTTTTAATATAATTTAAAGGGCTTAGAGTCCCTCCCCTAATTCAATATTCTTTTGTTTTTTTGTTTTTTTTTTTTTTCCTTACTAAGCAACTATGAATATCAAAAATTTTTCACTAGTATCCCTCAATCCCTATCTTTTCTTCCACTTTTTTATCCTACCAAACACACTCTTAGCCTTAGGGTTTTTTTTTTTTTTTTTTTTTTTTTTAATATAATAACTCTTAGCCTTAGGGGTTGTTTTCCTAATTAGAATTTTTTTTCCCCCAAATTATGTAAGACTTATACATGTTTACTTTTCTTCGTAAGATGCGAACGTTAGCTTGGTGGCCCATACCTTTTCAAATTCTAATTATTCTAAACCATCTGAAAATTTATTGACTTTGTTAAAAATATATATATATATATATATATTATGAGAGGCAGACGTTGTTAATTAATTGAAGTAGCACTATCAAGAGATGACCATCCAAATAATTACTATTTCGGAGATTAAGTTACCTGTAAAATCAGATATTATAATTAATAAAATTGGAACAGAGATTAACATGATCTGTGCAAGAATGGCACACACAAATGGAGAAATATATATTATTAATAGAAAGTAATTGTGCAATTCATAATAAATGATATTCTTGTTTTTTTTTTTTTTTTTCCCTTCATTCGTCATCAACATGACGTGTAGGTGAGATATAGGAGGATTCAAAAAACGACAGATCTAGGATATATACAAATATGCGATGTGAGAGGTTATATATATATATATATATATATGTTTATTTATTTATTTATATGTATGCATACAGATCTCATCTACAGCTGTGTTGCATTGACAAACATACATAAACAAATGATCACCAATGGCCTTGAAGAAGAGCAACGTAATATCTAATTGGATGTGACAATTGTATTATATATAGAGCGAATTTTCTAATCATATAAACGAGAAATTCACATAAATATTGTCAAAAAATTATCTCACCTCTTAATTTCTCCACAAATTTTGAAACTTCAAACTTACCACACAAATGGGCTAGTAAAGAATGAGAAAGAAATTTGAGAAAAGGGCTAGGTTTTTTTTTATTTTTTTTTTTTTTTTTTTTTTTTTTAGGGATTATGTTATGTGTGCTGTGAATAGAGAAGAAAAAGAAAAAGAAAAATAATATAAAACAATAATTTAACTTTATTAGACAACTAAAATACGATAAATAGTTTATATACCTGTGGCATTTATTTTCACTCTACTATAGTAAAATCATTAGCCTCCCTTACCTGGCCCTGACATTACCTACCCATTTAATAAATATTATCATATAGGAGCTAGAAATTCGGAGCTTTTATATATTTGTGTGTGTGTGTGTGTGTATAAATCTAGTCTATTTAAATGGCACAAAATAAATAAATGAAAAATGAAAAATAAAAACTAGTACGTACAGGAAAGCCTGCCTTTCAGGCATAAGTGAAAGGCAACTACGAGTTGAGTTCAAATATGGGTTCCTCCGTGCCAATTAAAAGGCATCTACCTCATATTTGTAGGTAATGCCTGTTGATGGACTTGTCAGAGAGGAGCTGGGTTCCAGAGTCGCCGGCCGGCCGACACGCTCATGGGCCGGCGATCTGGATCTGCGAAGGAGCACTAATGGGACAAAGTAGAGATTTGAAGGGGCTACTGTCGCAGGAGAGATGACGCCTTCTGTGATGAATATGATCACATGAATATTAACAAGCAGATCCAATTGGCACTATTTATATACACACTAGGCTTCATATCTCCTCGACTGTAGCCTCTCCCTTTTTCTTCACCAACTGGATTCATCTCAAATCCATGTCCTTCACAACCTTGGGAAAAGAGGTATATACTATATGATCTTTAATTTCTTAACTTTTTTTTCTTTTACTTTTAGTATACATGCATGCATATCTATCTATCTATATATTATATATATATATATTATTTTTGGAAGAATATCCTCCGTTTTCTTTGGATTTTGGTAGCAGCTAGCTAGCTAAGAGCATTGAAGGACACTAAATGTTGTGAGAAAATTACGATTGATATATCTATATATATATATATATATAAACCCAAAAAAAAGATGATCTTCCTGTTGTTCTTTGTCAAATATTAATGATATAGCTTCCCCTCCCTTTCTCTCTACAATTTTGATTTAGCTTTTCTTTCTTGCCAATAATCTCAATTATGTAATTTGTTGGAATAACCCTGCTAGGAATAGTTTAGCGGGTGGAAAGAGAGGGGTTTGAGTAGGAATTCTCGAGTTCAAAACATGATAATATTTTCATTCTTTGAGTCATGTACCGGTTAAAAAAACACTATGTTTACAGGAATGATCCTATATATTTACTTAAAAGGGATATTCCAAGGTGCTATGTCATGAAGATTGAGGTCTTAAAAGGCCATCCATAGTTAGCTAGGCTGTTTTTGTTTTTGTAATTTGATGATATTGGTTTATTGAGGCAATCATCAATTCATGTTAACTTTAGAGAAACTGTCTAATGAAGGGTGACACAGATCAGGGTGTTTCTTGTTCACATGATTCCGTGCAAGACTTGAACGATATGATTAAAGCAGATAAATATTCATAAAAACTTTGTTAATTCCGGCCATAAGTGGGTTGGGAAATCATTACTTGTTCAATGAAGAAATAGTTTCAACGTTTATCTTTATCTTTATTGTACTATTAATTAATAAATTACTCATTTAATATATTTACCAAGTAAATGCCTTAATTTCATTGTTTAAGATTGATGGTACTCTCCTTGTCCAAATAAGTGCCAAAATGTATTGTTTAAGAATAAATGCCTAAAAGCACTTGCTTTGTCCTTATTACACTATATTAATCAGTTGATACCCATTACTAAATAAACAAATGCCTAAACGTATTGTTTAATTGATGCATGAACAACTAATTGTACATTTTTATTTTGGGATTGAAGACAAGTACTGCTTCACTTGCATACAGTAATATATAAGTTACCACTATTTACTGTATATAATATTTATTCTAATTAATATATATCTATAAATTGGATTTCATGCATGAAGCCTATTGGAGCACTTAACAATTATTAAAGCTTCTAAAATATTCTATTATAAGAATTTATAGCTCCAATCCTAAGGCTAGGTTACTGAAAAATTATGTTAGAATTTGGTAACCTGAATTCAATTTGGCCCGGCCCGAAAAGCTCACAGTGTGACATGTGTGGTTGAGTTTTTTATTAGGAGAAATTTTTTTTAGGGCTCTGTGGTGGTAGTAGAAGGATTGGAGCCCCCACGGTACGGACCCGACTCGAGTTTTCACCCAGTTCATGTTTTAGGGTTTTTTGGTATACATATGATGTCATTTTAGGATTTCATTATTATACTCTTTTTGCTATAACCGCTCGTCTTGTACTGATTTTTTATTTAGTGGATTTTCTTTTCCTCTGTCCGTGGTTTTTTTCCCGTCTAGAGTTTTTTACGTAAATATGTGTATTCTTATTTTTCTGATTTTTTTTGTTGCCTATTCGTTCCTAATTTCGTAATAAATTATATATATACACACACACACACATATACATAAAACTAGTAACTAAAGCTGCAATGAAGAATATAAGATGAGCTGTTGGGAAGAATTAAAGCTGGGCCATGGTCCTCATGGATAAGAAAAATAAAGATTCTGCTTTTGATTACTCAGGACATTAAATAATTTGATATTAATCGATCAGAATTCTAAATGGATCATAGAATTGAAAAGGCAAGGTGTATATATATACTAAGCAGTTTTAGTAATGTAGGTTCCCACCTCTGAGCACTTATTATAAGAAGGAAAATGATTTGCATCATGAAAAAAGCAGTTCCATAACGCATCATAGAACTAAAATATAACTTATCAAAAGTTTATTTATTTATTTTTTAAATTAAGGTAAGATAATCGGTTCAGTTTTACAGAATTTGTAAAATTTTAATACACCTGCAGTCATGATATTTATGGAAAAAAAAAATTTCATGTGATCATTGCTTATATAACAATATATTATCGTACCAAGATTGTCCTGCATATGATGATCTTCATTTTAACTTGTTTGGAGGAAAGAGAAGCTAATCCCTTGGTCATCTTTCGTGCCCTACTGCAGTGGGCTCAATTTCTGTGCGTGGCTGCATCAAGATTGTTGTATATATATGATGCCGTTTGCATGCATTTTGTCTTTTCTTTTTAGGGGATTGTTGTCGTTTTTATTAGATACTTTGTTTCATGACGATTTCCGTATATCTGTCGTGTATCTGCTACCGTCCTTTTGTAGCATATATTGTTTTTTGGATTATTGTCGCTTTTGGATAAGCTGTTGTTTATAAAGATTGGTGTCGTCATTAAATATTTGTCGTTATCGCTTTCTAACAATTGTCATATAATGCCGTTGATCTGGAAAACTTTGTCCCTTTCGGTGCTCTTCATCGGGATTGCCGTATATCTAGGGCTGTTATTCTCTAATATCTTGTCGTTTCTTGGAGTTCCCGTCGTTTTAAGGCTATTGTACTTCACTAAGATTGTTGTGTATCTCGTATTGTCGTTCTCTAATATACAGTTATTTTTGGGTTGCTATCCTTTATAAGGATGTAGTAACTCATCAAGATTGTCGTAGATATGAGGCCATCGTTTTCTGAATACTACATTGAATATGGTGGCTTTTTAGCGTGCTTGTCGTTTAGAAGTATACTGTCGTTCATCGACATTATGGCGTGTCTTCTTCAATCATATTGTCGTTTTTTGGTTGTTGTTCTCTCAAGGATAGTGTCACTGTCATTCAACAAAGTTGTTATACATCTGTCGTGGTTCCTTTACAAACTGTCGATTTTGGATTGTTGTGGTTTTCAAAATGGTATTATCTTTAATTAGGTAAAAACAAACTCAAAATATCCTTGTATTTTTACAAAATACCACTTATTTCTCTTGATTATGCAAATTTCTTAAATATTCCTTATTTTACCAAACAGAAAAGTACCCCCTATCTGTTCAATTTAAATTAGAAAACAAAAACAAAAGTGCCATTACTAATTTATGTTTAAAACTATTGAAAATCTAAATAACTACAAAGTGAAATTAAAAAATAAATAAATAAATAAACCAAACATATTCTCAAAATTAGGGGGGAAAAAACACAGCAAACTCACTCTCCCAGCCCCGCTACGTCCACCTATCATGTTTTAGTCAATTCATGAAGATGATGTCGTTTTATTGAAAATCAGTTGCTTTGCCAAGATGTTGTTTTGTTTGTCGTTTATTAAAGAACGTCAGATACCTGGTGTTGTCGTGTTACTTGAGTATATTTCTTATTATAACAGTCATAAATTGTTGCTTCCTGCTTTCTGCTGTTATAGAATTTTTGCCTTTATAACTATTATCGTGTATCTGATTTTTCACTCTATGGTAACGTGTTTCATTTAATATGACTCTCGTAATGATTTTTCTGTTTTATAAAGATGATGTCGTTTAATCGTTTACATCGAGTCCTTTTCGGTGTCGTTAAAATTTTTTTGCTTTTACAAATTTTTTGTCGTTTTCTGAGTTGTTGTTGTTTACTTATGTTGTCATATAAATGATGTCTTCGTTTGAGTTAATGCGAGAGATTCTCGTTTTTAGCTTTAGGACTGCCTCATTTAGACGTTACCATTTTATGAAGATGTTGTCGTTTTCTTAAACGTTCTCGTTTTTGTCATCCGTGTTTGAACATTGTCGTATTATCCATTCTTTTGTTCAGAAAACGTCGTTTTTCAATTGTTTTGTGATAAAGATTTATCGTTTTGCGAATTTAATGTCGTTCTCTCAAATATTGTGGCTTTACTTACGTAAAGACATTGTCGTTTTTGAATATTGCCGTATGTCTGATATCCTTCTAAACAATCCTTAAGACGACGTCGTTTTGGTTTAAAAGCCAGAAATTAAGCAGGTAGAGTCGTAAATAAAATAAAATAAAAAATAAAAAAGTTCCCGGGAATATTTTAAAATAAAATGAGAAGTGGGCCCAAAAAAATAATAAACGAAAGTTAAATTACTAAATTTCCATTCCAAATGGGTGTATAAAATGGCATATTGGGAAAAGAAATGGGCTTAACTAGCAACCGTCAAAGTATCGTGGCACTGGCACCAATGATGTCTTGTGGGAAAAATAAAATCCCTACCACACATCAATCTCAAAAGTGACTCCCAATTTTTTTTTTTTTTTTTTTTTTAATTTTTTACTTGCAAGTAATTGAGAAAGCAACAACCCAACTAGCGAGTAGCGTGATGGTAAGGTCTCAACTGTCAACTATACGTTTTTTGTAAACTGAAATTCAGATCATACTTGATTCATCAATCACAAAAAACCAGGAAAGCTACATTCACGTTTTTGATTCAGATGCCTTGCCACAAAGCTCCATCGAAAACCTCACAAAAAACCAGGAAAGCTACATTCACGTTTTTTATTCAGATGCCTTGCCACAAAGCTCCATCGAAAACCCCCCACTCCTCACCCTCTCCTAAGTCCGAACTCAAAGAAAGAGAGAGAGAGAGAGAGTTGAAATTAAATTATGCAACGAATGAGAACTTTGTTGGCAGGGAAAAAAAATGGGGGATCATTAGTCTTCACGCCCTCAATTCAGTGTGATGGAAGAAGAATATTGAAACCACCGATAGGATGATAAAAGATTATAATCCTAGGCGTTCATTAGCTAACACTCACTAACAGGCTATAGGCTAGAAGGAGTGCTTTGAGGCATAATCTACGCCAACATAATACTGGCCGATTTTGTGCATAACGAGACTTGAGACTTGAAACCGTGACTTGATATAAGTAAAGGCTTCATATAGGATCTCCTTGGTTACCGTACCACCATTGTAACAAGATTTGATAATTGCTGCTTACAACTCTTCACAGAATATCTATTCGATGCGTCATAAGTTGGAAGCAAAGATTTCTCATCAATACTCATCTATTCTAGCATCGTGGCATGCCTAAGAGCAGCAGTCGATCAATAAAAATAAATAATTAAAAAATAATTTAAAAAAAAAAAAACACCCGTCACATGGTCTTCTTACTCAAATGCAGTTGTGCTTGGAAGCAGAAGATAACATTTTCGTACTGTGTGTGTACGTGTTTTTTTCCCCTTCCTTCCAAAACAAGAAACATCACTTTTGTACCACATTGAAGGATTTACAATTCGGAAGCAACAAAATAAGTAGAATTATGTAACAGGTTTTTCTTTAATTTCTCAGCTTCCAATCAATTTTACACCCATGATCGGTCCAACAAAGATTTACGGGCTGCACTGGTAACAGCAGAAGGACCTGGAAACACAGTTCTAAAAATTTTACAAAAGCAGAGAAGGTGAACTCCTGCGCTAAGCTAGTGTATCAGTTTGGTTGGTGCATACCATGTCGTCACAGCAGCAAGTATCCAGATCTCTTCAGTAGAGTAATTCCGCCAAAATCCAAATCATCCTTGCCATTCTATAGCCCAGAGAAATGAGTATGCTAACACCCCCCATTTTCAGTTCCTACTAGAAGATCGTAGCTTCTTCCATCTTCAAGTGAAAACTAACTCCGTTTGCACAAGAATCACATCCTAAAAAAAAATAAATGATAAAATCCTTGAGACCTTGTTATTTGCACTGTCTCGGTCGAAACTTCTCCTTGGACAACAAATAGCTGGTTAGGATTTCCATCCTTTTAGCACCAGGGCCGGGCCTTAGGACTGTGGTATCACCAGCAACAGAGCATGGATCAGAGCCATTTTCCCTACCTCCCAAGCACCAACCACCGGGAACAACCATGCCAGGACCACGAGACAAGAGCTCAGAATCGACTTTGTCGAGCACTGGATCATCTCTGCGGAACTTCCTTGCAAAAGGAGCATTACTGTCGATCATCCTTTGCATGTCAGCAAGATTGAGGTTGTGAGGATGTTGCTTGGGAGGATTGTCCCATGATATGAAGTGGAGGTCGCTATTCACAGTTGTGTTGCGAAACTCTTGAGCATTGCAAATAACAGTGTGGAAGTATCCTTCTGGGGATGATATGAAGTTTGCATAGTACATAAGAACTGTTCGAGGTAGGTTGTCCCATCCCCATATGCAGTAATCAATGAACGGCCTAGAAAGTACCATCCAAGCCGAACCTATCGCATAAGGCAAAAAATTAGCTATAATTACCAATAGAACATTGAGCAAGAACTTGCAATGAGGTCAAACTCTATACACAACGTTTTAGAATATTTAACATAAATGGCAAGCATTTCATCCTTTTTTTACCAAGTTAATTTCACTCATTCACTGATCACGGAATACATTGGATAATGTGAACATAATATTTGAACAAAATCATGCAATAATGGTATCTATAAGTGCACAAGATAAAGCACCCCTTGAGCTACATCTCCATTCTCCAAGTACAATAGCTATTTAACGCAAGTAAACCAAGTATAAGTTTAGCAAAACTGAATCAAATAATCCAGGCAAACTGAATGATGATTAGCATTATAATTGCAAAAGAACAACGCACTGTAAACCAAGTAAATGTTCTCCCTATATATATATGCTTCCCATTCACCACGCAAAAGGAAAATACAATCTAGCTTTTAGAAAAATGGCTCTATCCCACATTAATCCATACCACAATAAGCACTATGAGTTTAACAAGTAATTGCACATTAGGTATTTCATATATGGTAACGGTGCATCATATTATTGACTCCCAAATCAACGTCAACAGTGGCAGGTTGAGAAGTATAAATAAACATATTTCAGAAACCGATGAGAAAAATCCAGGAAGATTTGATTAATAAATTACGCAATTATGTTGGGGGCAAAATAGGGTTCAGAGTTTCCTGTCTACTTTCCTCTTATGTATTTTTTTTTTTTTTAACTTTCTAATCTAGAGTTTGATTAAGTTTTCCCGACTGTTATTTAGTTAATTTCCATTATCTTGTTTCTGCTTCTCTATAAATAGGGCCTTGTGATTACTATTTCACTGCACACTTGATTAATAATATTGATTATTCAGAATTTCTCTCTACTTCTCTTCTTTTCCCTCTAAGTTCTAAATTCCCTTCCTTTTGGACCTCATTTCCTTTCTTTCTTTGTCTCTCTCTTCCTCTCTCTAGATTACTGAGATTGATTAATCAGAGTTTCTCTCTACTTCTCTTCTTTTTCTCTCTAAGTTCTAAATTTCCTTCCTTTTTACCTCACTTCCTTTCTTTCTTTATCTCTCTCTTCCTCTCTCTACATTATTGCTTTGTTTGTCCAGATGAAAAATTTTCCACATGCTTAGAAGCAGGTCCAGAGCTGTAAGTCAATCATTCAAAGTCTAAGCTGTTACACGTTAGTGGCATTAGAATCAAGCATTTACTTAAAACTAGAATATGATATTCAGAAAACATGCTATTTCATTTTTCCCAACAATGGTTCCTTCAAAGGTATTCAAATGAAAACTTTTGGAAAGTCTTCTCAAAATCCATTCTTGTAATTGAACTACTAAATAATGTTTCATTTGTCATCGAAAATTGGGAAACAAAAAACCAGAAAAAGAATCTCCCCAAAATATTGGTCTAGTTAAAAAATATCCTTAAAATCTCTTTTCTAGAAAAGCAACCAAACAGAGCCAAAATCTAAGTTATTTTCTTCTTCCGGTAATATCTCCAGTGTAAATGAGTATAGTACCAATGTTCATCATATGGAACCTGAAGACAGTATAACTATCTGCAGCAATTCCATGATCCCAAAACATAAAGAACTTCCAAATTAAACATCGATAAAGGAAAACGATTTCTAGTCCAACAAGATATAAGATGCAACTAAGAAAGTTTACCGGAATCGATTAACTGTATTCAACTGGATAAATTTAACAAATGAAAAAAAAAATGCAGTTAATAGTTATCAATATGTTGATCGCCTAAAAACAGAAACTTGACTTGGAAACATACAAAGAACAATACTGTTTTTCATGTAAACCAAAATGGAAAGATAAAGAGGCCAAAAATGGATAATAAGTAAATATTAATACCTGTAAAAAGCTTGAATGCAGTTGGCACACTTCTCCTTTGTGTAACCCAGAAAACATCCTCTTTCTTTGTCATATACAACCCGGGATCTACAATGATTGGCTTTGCTCTTTGGTACCTGAAAACATTAAGCATCGCAAGCTCAAAGAAACGAATTTACCCATCAAGAAAGGCAAGAAACAAACAAGAAACCAAAAAAAAGTCCAAAAACCACACAATACAAATACAAAGAAAAAATATCTTTTTTCTTTTCTCTCTCTCTCTCTCTCTATCTTTTTTTTTTTTTGGCACATACTCTTTCCAGCCAATGTTACTGGTATGATCGATGAAATTAAGATCCCGCGGCAAGTACGAAAACGTGTGAAGCAGATCTGATTAAGCCAAAAAAAAAAAAACAAGAAAAAGAAAAACAATTAATTCAATAAATCAAAAGAAAATTCCCAAATTTCCAATTCAAGAACTATCAAAGACAGACAAGAGACCCACCGTCCTGAGTAACAAGAGGGTAATCGGAGGCGCTGAGGTTGATGAACCAATCCCAATCGCCTCCTTCCTTCAACAGAATCGCGGCCGCGTGGAGTGTGTTGGCCACCATAGTCGGACCTCTGTAGGTCACAAGATTGGCCTTGGTGATCATCCTCACATTGCCGAACTTCACGTAGGTCTCGTGATTCTCCACATATTTCTGCAGATCCAGCCTCTCCTCCGGCGGCGACTCGAGGTCGAGGTGTATGACGTAGCGGTTCCTCGGGTGGTAGAGGGCCTCGAGCGTCCGCTTCAGCATCTTGCCGTCGCCATTGGAGCCGGAGATGAGGTAGGCGAAGCGCGGCGGCGGAGGGAGCGTCGAGACGGGGACCGGATGGAGCTTGGATTCAACGAAGACGGAGTTCGCCGCCGTTAGGGAGCGGTAGAAGGGAAGCAGCGGCGTCCCGTCCGACGCGGTTAACGTCGTGAGGAAGACGAGGAAGAGAGAAACGATCGAACCTATCGCCAGAGGAAAGATCCACTTCCTTTCTATCCCCTGATGGTTCCTCAGATGCATGTAATAGCTCCTCAGCTTCTTCATCTTCTCTCTCTAACTCTTTCTCTCTCTAAATCACGCCCAACTTCTTCGCATATGGTTGTCGGAGTTTCTTCCGAAGAGAGGAAACTGACGGAAAGTGAAGGAAAATGAGGGAAAATCACAACCCTTTTTTTTTTTTTTTTTTTTTTTTTTGCTGAGCTGGGTAATGAACCAATGGGTATTCCAATTCTTCACCTGAGTTTTTTTTTTTTTTTTTTTTTCTTTTTTCTTTTTTTGTAAGAGTTAGGTGATTCTGAAAGTGGGATAGGAAGAAACGATTTGGAGGCTCTTATAAATGCTCTATTCTCTTCATTTTTTTTTAATCTTAATTTATTGTCTTTATATTTATATATATATATATATATATTCTTAACGTCGTTGAGACGGGACGACTTTGGATTAAGACTGGAAATAAATCTAATGAAGATTAATTGGGGGTATTTATTTAGTCTCGCCGTGACCGGGGGGGAGGGGGGGTGGGGAGATTGAATGAAATGAATGTGGAGAGACTAGAGAGTGTTGTTATAAAGCTCAAAAAACTCTTTTAATTCAAGTCTAAGGAATTTAATTCAACTACGTAACAAACTAACTAACAACCAATTAGAGGACAAGATTTTGGCTTCTTTCTTAATTTTTTAAAAAAAAAATTAGGAGTTTTGATTGCTTTTTGCCTAATTTTTGTTGACTTCAAAAGTGGAATTGTTGCTTGAGGCTAAAGGGTCAGCAAAAAGATTTTTAGAGTGTTAACAAAGTTGTTAAAGGAGAGATTTGGGGATCAAAGAGTTTGTATAAGTACTATCCAAAGGGAACGTATTTTCCAAGAATTAGTAAAGATAGTGATTAAAGTAATTTGATCTTTGATTAGCGTGGGGTTAGGTTCAATTACTTCCAAATCTTCATTTTAGGGCTAAATTCTGTTTAATTATTATTGTATTAGTTTTCTTTTTCTTTTTTGGGGTTAAAAAAATCTAGAGCAATACTAAGATCAATAGTGGAATAACTATAAGGAAAAAATATAAATAAAGTGCATTTTCTTGAAACTACTTGGTATATATTTCTTTGTTTTCCATATAAGAAAAACCAAATGGAATCTCCATGATGTGCTCTCATGTATTTCCTTGCAAGTCTTTAACCAACAATTTAAAAACTTGAATTGGTATCAATCGGATTTGGAGGTCTTTTGACTAGTCCAGCAAAAAAGGAAAAAAAAAAAAATTTTAATGCAAGGAATAATAAATTATTAAGGCAACATTATTTCCGGAACAGAAAGTGCACGCCTCACGATCCTAGAGATTGTTTGTGAAAATAAATAAATAAATAAAACCTCTTTAACATGCTCTTGATTATTCTTTTAATCGTATCCGTGATATTTTTTGGAGTTTGAACTGGCGTACAACTAGATTATAAGGCAAGACCCTTATCATATGCTTATCTCATAATATTAATTATTATATCTTAACGTGACGGAGTAGCCACAAAGATGAAACACTCTATCAAAACAATTTATGATAGTGATGGCATGGCCGTAATTTATTGAAAAAAATAAAATACTAGTCTTCTAGAAAAGAAAAGGAGAAAATAATAGTCAACAGTGCTGCACCACAGTACCAACAAAGGAACAATTTTAAGCACAAAGAAATGGAGAATTTACTTATGACCATATTAATAAAATTGACAAAGAAGTTGGGGAGGGATTTCATTTGTAATAGTAGTTTTTAAATAAAAATAATTAAAACAAAAAGGCATGTTTTTAAAATAATTGGAATAAATAACAGTAAATAATAAATCTATCTTGTAAATGATTTATATAAATCTAGTAAATTTGCTATTCACACTTATTAAATTCGCTGTTCACCTGATAAAATTTTCATTTACCAAATAACTTTAATATTTATCTCAAATATTTAAAACCTTATTATTTATTCCAATTATTTATATAAAAATAGAGAAAGTCTGTGGTAAAGTTTCATTTGTATACTCTATCGGTAAATCTCCTTTTCAAACCGTTCTAATGTAATCGAACGACTGAGATGTTGTTTGTGTATTATATCTATAATGTACCTTAAATCATAGTATTATATACTAAAAAAATAGAAATTAAAAACAAAAAACTGGTTGGCAACTGTTCACCGGCAGCCCCCTTAACATCGACGGAGAGTGCCCCCTTCCCTGACACCGACGAAGACCCCCTCCCTTCCCCCTGATGCTAGCAACGAGCGCCACCCTCCCCCCCAACGTCGACAAAGGCTCCCCCCTCCCCCGCCAATGCTGACGAAGACAATCCCCCCTTCCCCTTCCCTTCCCGACACCGACAAAGGCTCCCCCCGAACACCAACAAAGGCTCTCGCCTCCCCCCGCCAGACAGCGGCCCAGAAACTGGTTCCGAGCACCCACCCGCCCCCCCGGGACGCCGTCAACTGTAAACAATGTTAGTTTTTTTTTTTTTTAATTTATTAATTTATATTAGTATGAGGTAAGATATATAATAATTATACATAAGCAACATTTAAGTTGTTAAATTATATCTTAACGGTTTAAAAATGAGCTTTATTAATAAGGTATATAAATAGGACGTTATCACAACCTTACCCATAAAAATATTATTAATTAAAATTTCTCTATTTTTTAATAGGTAATTCTACAGTAGAACTCATTTTATATACATTATCGATATAATCCATTTTTAAACTGTTAAGATATAATCAAGCGGCTGATATGTTGCTTGTGTATGATAGTTATAATGCACCTTACCTCATACTGGTATAAACTAAAAAAATTTAACAATAATATAGAAAAAAAATAAATTAAAAAGAAAATACTACCCATTCCCTCCCCAGCCACCAGCGATGTTCCACGGCTGACGAGCCAGTCCCCCTCTAACGCTAACGGACCCCCCCTCACCCCACGACGCCAACCAGCCCCCTCCACCCCCTTTCCCAACACCGACAAGCCTAACCCCACCCCCCCCCCCCCCCGGAAGACAGATCTAGTCGGCGTTTGGGGCGAGTGTCGGCGTTAGGGAGGAGGGGCCTCATTGGCGTCGTCGCTAGTGTTTGGGGGGCCACCGGTGGACGGTCCCAGTTTTTTTTTTGAATTTTTTTGAATTTTTTTTTAGTAGATAATATATATGTTAAGGTACATTATAGTTATCATGCACAAACACATCTCAATCATTCAACTATATCAAAACGGTTTAAAAATAAGCTCTACCGATATGGTATATAAATGAAACTTTACCACAGTCTTACCATTTTTGTTTAACACATGTTATAATGGACAAGTCTGTGGTACAACCCTTTAAATATACTTTATTGATAGAGTTCATTTTTAAACCTTTCAGATATAATCAAACGGCTGAGATGTTGTTTGTGTATGATAATTATAATGCATCTTACCTTATTGTATTACATATCAAGAAATTAAAAAAATAATAAAAAAATTAAAAACAAAAACAAAAAAAAAAACCTTCAATGTGTTTGGCTCATCGCTTGTGGTCTGCCGGGCTGGGGGCGGCATCACTGGAGGTTGCGTGGGCAAGTCGAGATCGGGGGAGAGGGGGCATTGTCGGAGGTCGCTGGGGCGAGTCAAGATTGGAGGAGGGGGAGATCTTCGGAGGTTGTGGAGGCGAGCCAAGCCAAGATCGGGGTCAAGATTCGATTGGGGGGGTGGGCGGCCTAGATCTGGCTCCTGGGTCTCGTGTGTGTGGGGGGGGGGGGGGGGTCGGGGAGCTCGTCACTAGGTGGGAGGGGTCGGATCTAGCGGGGGGTTTGTCGTCGAGGGGTCAGGGGACTAGATCTAGCGTGGGGGGCTCGTCGTCCGGGGAGAGGGGGCCTGGATTGCAAGCGGGGGGGTTGTTGTCCGGCGGGGAAGGCTCTGGGTAGCCGAAGGGCTTGTTGTCTGGTGGGGGGTGCCTAAGTAGCAGGGCCAACAACAGGAGGGCTTGGGTCGCGCAAGGGGGCCTCGCCGGAAGAAGAAAACATTTTTATTTTTTATTTGTTTTATTTGTTTTTTAAATTTAATTTTTAATATATAATACTATAAGGTAGGGGGCATCATAAGTCTTATACACAAGCAACATCTTAACCATTAAAATTCATCGAACAGTTATAAAATGAGTTATACTGATAGAGTATATAAACGAGACTCTACCGCAGACTTTTCTTATTATAATATGTGTGTTTTTTTTCTTTGTTTAAAAAAGGAACAAATCTTAAAGGGGAAAGGAAAATAATAACTATAATAATGGAAACACTAACTAGGAAGTGTGGAGCCAAATACTTTAATAAGTGCCATGGCTCACCTGCCAAACTGCCCACCTAACCTACATAGTAAATGATCTCTAAATCTCAGCCATACAATTGCTTTACTCTACATATGTTAACAAATGAAGGTATTTAGCAAGTGTTTGGTAACAATGATAGTTGTGAAATGACACAAGATTTAACGTGTGTTTGGTTTATCGGTCGGAGATAAATTGGTTTACTTCTTAAAAATTAGTTATAAATTTTGTTGACTTTTTTAGAAAAAATATAAAAATTAAAATGAAAAAATACAGTTTAGTTGGAGTTAAACTTAAATGTCAAACAAAGTCTTACTATATCCCGCTAAGGAATTGAGCAACACAAGGCCTAATTCTAGAATCTGACTTTCTAGAATGGGATGGATGTGATTAACCAATTCTAAAGTTCCATCCAAGTCTTTAGCACCAATCTATATAACAGGAGCTTTTACATATTCCAAATCAAGAATATACACCAATCTACATAACAAACATATGTGAGATATATATATACATATATATATATATATATATATATATATATATATATAGACTAGAACAAGGGCTTGAAAACGACAATCCAATTTATTGATAATAGGACTTTTTCAATTCGTCGGCCTTGGTGGAAATACAGGAACACGATTAACTTAACTTTAAGAGCGGTGAGATGACTCTTGTGAGTGCCACTATCTCATAATAAATGCACTAAGGTAAGCGGATAAGGTAAAGCTGACGCTCATTTAAGGTAAAGGTTTGGCAAGAAGATTGCATATTATTTTTCTATTTTATTCTTGGGTTTTTCTACTCCTATGTATCGTATCGTTAGATGTTAATGTATATTTTTAATTATTTAATCTAATTAAAATCACATCAAAATAATAATAATAATAGTTTTTTTATATAGATTCAACGGTTGAAAAACAGAACTTTTATCAATAATTTATTTTTCAGCTCCTACCATAAAAATCCCCTTTATTTTAGAAAAAAAAAAAATTTGAAATAGAACAAAGAGACATGAGATTTGTCTTTGTGTACACATTTGTGTAGAGAGAGATAGCGGAGTACCTGAACTGCAAAGCAAGGTATCAGTTAAAAACCTGTATGCAATAAAGGAATAAGTTCAGTCCTAGTTAGAAAAAAGGAAAAGCAAAATTTTGGCAAAGAAAATGTTGTTAAATTAGGAAATATTAAGCTGGGATGAAGAAAATCCATGCTCTTTCACTGTTAGAAAGGGATTAATTGTAGAGGCTTAACCAGAAAACCTATTAGTCTTTTGGTCAAAGTATGTCTTTTTCAGGATGGTCAACTGTTAGTTAAAGAGATTAGGGGGCCATACTTAAGAGGTGTCTAAAAACTCATAACTAATTCATCCAATATATTTAAACTCATTTTCTCTCTGTTTTCGAATTCTTTTTCTTGTGAATTTTTCTTGAGATTTTAATGTTGAAAGATGGCCCCCAATCTAATTACTGTGCTGGCAGAAAAACAGTGCGAGCACCTTCTTTTTTTTGGTGAAATTTTCCCACAAGATATCTTTGTTTTTCTTTTTCAAAAGATGTCCTCTTTTAATGGACATAAATAACATTAAATAGCCTAGCAGAAAGACCAAAAAAAAAAAAAAAAACCAAAAAAAAAAAAAAAAGGCCATGAAATAAAATGAAATTATTTTATTTCATTTGTTTCTTTCTGCTTGAGGGGTCATCTAGGACTATATTTCCTTGACCAGAAGAATTTATTTGAGTTTCCTCAAGTACTCTTTTATATCGTTTCCATTCATTTAAGATATATATATATATATATATATATATTTGTAAAAATGTAAATGGAGGTTGAAGAAAAGAAAGCAAATGGATTTAAGAAATATGTAACCAAAATACACATGACATAATGTATTTACAGATTAAACAATAGTTTGGAAAAATGTTTTGGAGATAGCCAGTAATGAACTTCTTAAGGTATTCGCGATTTCAAAATTCCTTTTTCATTCATCCTGTTCATGATCCGCGATGCGTCGTTAAGTCTGTTTGCTCGTTCATAGATGCTGGCAACAACAAGATGCAACTCCTTCTTGTTAATGTTAGGATCGGAGTCCAATCTCTCAAATAGTTCTTCTACCATCTTCAAATCCTTTCTCGCGCCGTAGAGACTAAGCATCTGAAAGTGAACTTCATCAGAGAAAACACACCCTTCTTCCTGCATTTCTTTATATAGAGCATCTGCCTTCTCGAAATCTCGCAACTTGCCATATGCATTCAGGACTAAAGCAATCACATTGGAATCGGGAAAATATCCGGCCTCTCTCATCTTCTCAAATACCTCCGTCAGATTTGCATACTTCTTATTCTTTGAAAAAAGCTCTATCATGCAGCTGAAGACAGATATATCTTTAATCTCCCTGGCGTTGCTAGCCTGACGGAAAACCCACGTAGCCTCTTCCAGGCGACCAGCACCAGCAAGAATGGTGATTGCAGTCTCTCTAGGGATGTTGTCTGGACGCTTGAGCTCGAGAAGTAAGCGCTTAGCATGACCAACCAAGCCTGCTCTCTCATAAGCCACAATCATTGTCTGATAAAGAACCTGATCGATCTCAACACCTGAGCTCCTCAACTTTTGGAACAACATTGCTGCCCTGTTCAATTTCCCCGCCTTACCCCATATAGAGATTATTGTCGAGTACGTAATGGCATTCGGATCAATCCCTCTCTTCTGCATTTCTTGCACGAGATTTGTAGCTTTTTCATGCTCCAGGGTTTTACCATAAATCTTAATCATAGTGTTGTATGTGACAACATTCTGCTCAATATCCTTCCTCTGCATCAAGCGGAAGAGATGGATGGCTTCCCCAAAAAGCTCAGCCTCACCGTAAACCCTTATAAGTGTATTATAACTCACAACATTTGGTTCAATTCCCATCTTCCTCATGCTCCAAAACAACCGATCGGCTTCCTTAGCCATATCCAGCAGCCCATAAACATCAATCATGATGTTGCAAGTCGTGAGATCAAGAGGGCATTTGACCTCATTCATCTCGGAAAACAAGGACAGCGCCTCAACAAACTTTTGGTTCTCAACATACATTGTCAATAGAGTCGAATAGCTAATTGTATCCGGCAAGACGCCTGCAGCCCTCATCTCCGTTAGCAGAAGCCGCGCCTCTCGAAAGAGTTTAGCTTTCCCAAACACATTGATCATCGAATTGTAAGCGACAAGGTCCGGAGTAATCCCCGAGCTCTTCAATCTCGAAAAAATGGAGATTGCCTTGGAGTAATCGCACAACTTACGCGAAAGCTCGATCAAGTTGCTGTACAAAACGAGATCGCCGGACACACGGTCCTGCTCCATCTGCTGCAACCAAGAAAGCGCGGCATCAAACATGCCCTCTTTCCCAAAATAAGTGATGAGAGTAGAATAAGTATACCTATCCGGCGCCAGAGCTCTCTGACGCATTTCATCGAACAGTCCGTGTGCAACTTCCCACTGCTTCGCACGAAGCACATTTCGAATAGCAACGTTGTAGGCGAACACGGAAGGAGTGTACAAAGCCTGTTCATTAATCCAATCGAGAATGGCGAGCGAGCGTTGCCAGTCGGGCTCGCGAGAGAGCAGCAAAACCATAAACTTGATCGAGAGCTGTCGGCCTTTGTACGGCGAAAGTACGGCGAAGAGTTCTTGCTCGTTCTGGGTCTGCCATATCGAGCTCAAAAGCTCGTCCATGTCCACGCTATGATCCAGATAGGCGCTTTGCCGTCGCTCCCTGTACGGCGTCGTTTCGTGGGGCGGCGACGATGTTCTTCTCCAGACATCTTTGGACTTTGAATAGGCCGAGACGACAAGACTGAGGTTTGCCCGGTTGTTCTCCGTGGCGGCGAAGATGAAGGGTACGGCCGTGTAATTATTGTAGTTGATGTGGGGCAATGGTGGAAGTGAAAAGGAAGAAGATAGAGATGAGCAACGTAGTTGCACGAAAGTAGCAGATAGCGAAAATAAACACATTTTTATTTTTTATTTTTTTTTTCATTTTTTAGAGAGATGACTTTCGGAAATTATTATATACTGGCCTACCCGACCGACAGCCAAACCAAAATATAAAATAAATAAAGAAAAAGAAAAAAAATCATGCAGCCTTTCCACGTGGATAAGTATTATTTGACAATTCAATTATGGAGAAAAATAATTATTGGACATTCTATTTAAAAAATAAATAAAATAAAAAACAACCCCGTACTGACGCAAAGGTGAGCTCCATTATATTTATACGGACGGTGAATCTTGTCTGCAGTGAAACGACAACAAAGTCATGTTGTGCGACACTTTTCTAATTATTCATAAATTATATATATACGGACAGTGTACGGAAACAAGAAAAGGGCCAAAGGTTGGATTGAAGTAAAAATGAATCTAAAAAATATAGTTTGAAACAGTATTTCAAACACATGCTTGATTGCTTTTTTTTACTTTTATATTTACTCATTATAATATTATCATTTTCAAATTATTTAATTTCTAAAAGTTTCCTTTTCAAAAGTTAACAAGGATGAAAAATGTAGATATAATACTATATAAATGATCTTAAATTTAGTACCTGATGATATCCGATAGTATAAATTTCATTTATTATAAATGTGAACTTCGATTATTTAAAAATGTGAATATATGCAGAAATAAATGTAAAATAAGATAAATTTAAATTCACTTTAGCTATATTTTCTACTATATTAATTCAAATTTCTAGTAACTGAACTTCACATTTATAGTAACTGAAGTTCACACTGTCGAATACATGAGGTACCGGATGTAAAACTTTGTATATTATATACTAAAGTATAAAATAGAAAAACATATCAAATATGTTAATTTCATTATTTTTTATTTGGAAGTGGCCTAACTTGAATGAAAAAGGACATTTAGTATTATAAAAGTTTAAAAGAAATTTGTTTTTGGGGAGAACGTGATTTTATGAAGAGTGAAGATATGCGGATTATTTCACACGAGAGTGATTGTGGGCCCACTTCAAACGGAGCATGTTTGCTATACAAAGGGGGCATTGGAAAAATCGAAATTGAAGATGGACACATGCACCCGCTGGGTTTATCTCCGAATACAAAAATGGCATTTTGGTGTTCCAGATATACAAAACGAATTATTAAATCAAGGAATGATGTTGATTTAAAATAAAAGTTATGTCGTTTCTACAGAACTGAAAATGTGACTAGAGAATGACCTGTCGTTTGGATCAACTGTAGATTTGAGGGGAAAGACATAGCCAAAACGACAACAAACAGCAGGTGATGCCGTTTCTATATAATTTTTGTCGTTTTTAATCAAGCAGAAAGTTTTCACACAAACGACATGTTTTTCTATTACTTGGACAACGTGATTGCACTGAAACGACAACAAAGTCATGTTGTGTGACACTTTTTCTTTTCTTGTTCTATCCAAATTTTAATGAAAATACTAGTATTTCTACTTCAATCTAACCTTTGGCTCTTTTCTTGTTTCCTCTGGTATTGATTCAACTTTTAGTCTCTTCACTTCCTAGCGTCAAGAAAAGCGGCCATGCTTCATGCTGAGAAAACCTTTTCTCCAGAGTCAAATTATGAAAGTACTAAACTTGATTTGCATTTACACACACATATACATATACAAATATAAAAAAAAAATATATATATATATATATGTATGTAATATATATATATATATATAAATAAAAGTAAACTCAAAGGATGATTTGACCTTAGTTATGCGTTCAATCCACTTGTTGATTTCTTTATCTGTTTTCAGCGATGTACTTGCTTATCCTAATGGCAAGTTGATGCTTTCTCTCTTGCCACCCAAAGTCAACCATGTTTGATTCACCAGAACAAGGTAACATTGGCACTAAAAAATAGAAGCCTAATTGTATGGGAGCCATTTCTTTTATCCGGCTTATCCATTGAACATGTAAAATAATGAACAAAAGGTCTACTTTCTCATCTGATAACAAGACAAAAATGGAGGATATTATTGACTTGCACGATTCTTCCACCAAACGAATTTTGGACAAATTATTTCCATTAGAAGTAGTTTGTAGCATCCTCCTAGATCCAAAGAAAAATGAAATACTACCAATTGGGTTATTGTTTTTTTTTATTTTTGGAAGAATTAATGTTTATTTCTACTGAGCTTTATTCTTGTTCTTTCTATTTGCTCATTTGTTAAGAGAGATCAAAAAGTTGCTTTCGTTCATTGCTCGAGATGAGAAGCTTTCTCACTATCATCTTCTTGTTCTATCTCCTTCTGTTGGTTTCCGAGTATTCTTCTTCATATCCTCTCTGTACTAATAAAAGTGAGTTCTCTTTGGTGGTCACATATATATATATATATATATGTATATATACATATATATGACTAGTAGTTTGGTTCATCTTGCACTTCTTTTTTTATTGCTTTTTCACTAATCTGTTGATTGATATATATTTATTTTTTTTGCATGTTTTATTGGAACAGAATCACCTTTTACCTTAAAGACCACACTTACTTTCTGTCAATACAATGGTAGTTCTTGCTGTAACTCCACTGATGATAGGCAGTTGCAGAACCAATTCAGAGCCATGAAAGTCTCTGATTCTGTTTGTGCTTCCCTTCTGAAATCCGTACTTTGCTCGGTAAGGAATCGAGCCTTTAGTTTGTATTCCATTGGATTTTAGATTTCCTCCTTCCATCAATTTTTGATGAACTAAAAAGCAAGGGTTTAGTTTGTGTTATACATCTTGTTCTAAGAAAGAACTGTAAAAAGTAAAATATATTAGTTCGAAAACCGATTTCAGCTTATATTCTGTTATTTTTTAATTTTCAGCAATATGTGCATCTCAATGTGTGTCGAAAGTATAAACTTTTCCCTGTTTCTTCATTTGACCAATGCATAAATTGATGATATTGGCAGAGGTGTGATCCATTTTCCGCAGAGCTATACCGAGTTGATTCGGGACCTCGGAAAGTTCCTGTTCTCTGCAATGGCACAGTTTCAGCAGACTCACCGCAGTCGCAGAATAATTCAACAGACTTCTGTTCTGAAGTTTGGAATGAATGCCAAAATGTGACCTTAGTAAATTCACCATTTGCATCACCACAGGATGGAATGCCAGTTAACTCTACTTCCAAGCTGTCTGATACTTGGAAGTCGAAAAGCGCATTTTGCAATGCATTTGGAGGGTCTTCTGATGCCAATTCGGCGTGCTTTGATGGAGAACCTGTGAAACTCAACAATACCGAAACACCAAGCTCCCCAAGTGGCATGTGCCTTGAGAAAATTGGCAATGGATCTTACCTTAACATGGTGGCTCATCCCGATGGCTCTAACCGCGTGTTCTTGTCCAACCAACCAGGCAAAATCTGGTTGGCAACTGTTCCTGAGGAGGGGTCAGGAGAAGAGTTGGTGATTGATGAGTCAAACCCTTTTCTTGATTTAACCGATGAAGTGTTTACCGATACCGAGTTTGGGATGATGGGGATAGCTTTCCATCCAAAGTTTCACGAGAACGGCCGTTTTTTCACCTCATTCAACTGTGATAAGGTGAAATGGCCACAATGTGCGGGAATATGCGCGTGTAATTCAGATGTGGGCTGCGATCCTTCGCAGTTGAGCTTTGACAATGGAGCTGAGCCGTGCAGATATCACAGTGTCATTGCAGAATTCAGTGCCAAGGGTACCACACAGCAACCTTTTTTATGTTAAAATTCCGTGTCATCTTTTTTTAAAGGAGCTTTCTGCGGTATAATTCAACACTAATAGTACATATTTCTAAATGTTAAACCTAGCAAAAATCACGTCAAAACGAAAAAGTATGCAAACCTAATAGAACCTGATACAAATATGATGGTTCAAAACAAAGCCCTATCAGTATTATTATTATTACTTTTTTCCATATCCTAATGAATATTTCTCGTTTTTTAAGAGTTATCTTTTGTAATTGTCAGTTAGTGATGATTCTAATTAGCACTATTTTGGGCTGTGATTAAGGTACTAGTGTTAGACCACAGGAAGTTCGGAGAATATTCACAATGGGACTTCCATTTACTTCACATCATGGGGGGCAAATACTATTTGGACCCGAAGACGGCTACTTGTACTTCATGATGGGCGATGGTGGCGGCAGAGGCGACCCTTACAACTTCTCACAGAACAAGAAATCCTTGCTTGGAAAGATTGTGAGGCTTGACATAGATAGCATACCAAGTGAGTATTTTCACACAATTTTCTTATACAATTCCATAGTTCACCTCTCATTGGTGCTCTATTCTTTTTTCCGTACTTCCAAATTTCCAAGAACGAGAACTAGGTGGATTTTCCATTTTTTTTTTTTTTTTGTGTGTTTTCTCTTAAGCACTGCATAGTAATAATAGCATTGTTCTTTTATGGATTCCTTAGTCTTAGTTTCCATTTGCAGGTGCAACAAGAGTTTCTGAATTGGACCTGTGGGGAAATTATTCCATTCCTATAGATAATCCGTTTCGGAAGACAAGGAATTGGCACCTGAAATTTGGGCACTAGGATTTCGAAATCCTTGGCGATGCAGTTTCGATTTTGAAAGGCCTTCTTACTTCCTTTGTGCAGATGTTGGACAGGTTTGATTCTAGTATGATATTAATTTACCTGGAAAAAAAAAAAAAAAAAAAAAACCCGGCATTTCTATCGAATGTCCACTATTATGTGCTCTTTGGAGAACAAAAACTAAAAGTGCACTATCTAGATCTTGCCAAGCTAACATGCTTCCATTTGCTGCCAAAACTGTAATGCAAAGCAAGAAAAAAAGTTCACCGAAGCTCGTGAGAGACAGAGCTTACAGTACCTCTTTTGTCTTCAAGCTCTTCTTCAACGGCAAACTTATAATTTTATTTTCTTGATATCTATTATTCCGTAAAATCTCTAATGCCTTAGTCATGATCTCATAGGAGGAATTTGAAGAGGTTGACATAGTCATCAAGGGAGGAAACTACGGTTGGCGTGTTTACGAGGGTCCTTTTCTATACAATCCACCGAAGTCGCCTGGAGGAAACACATCTTCTAGCTCCATTAATCCGATTTTCCCTGTCATGGGATACAACCACTCTGATGTCAACAAAGCTGAAGGATCTGCTTCCATCACAGGTGGCTACTTTTACCGCTCTAGGACCGATCCTTGCATGTATGGAAGGTAATAAATCAACCTCATCCTTTTTCTCTTTACGAAGACACTGTTTTAAACCGTCGTATCTTTATCAAGTTCTGCCAGTTTTACATACTTTTTTTGTTTTGATGTGATTTTAACCAGAATCATCGTTCAGAAACACGCACTATCAATATTGATAAGCTCCATTAACAAAATCACAACTTCTTTTTTTGTAAATACAGATACCTTTATGCAGATTTGTATGGTGCTGGCATATGGGCAGGAACAGAAACTCCTAAAAATAGCGGGAACTTCACGAGTTCTAAACTTGACTTCAGTTGCGCCAAGGACTCTCCTATTTCATGCAGTGATAAAGCTGGAAGCTCAGGCTTTTCACTAGGCTTCATATTCTCCTTTGGCCAGGGTAACAGAAACGACATCTTTATACTGACTAGTAGTGGTTTGTACAGGGTGGTACGGCCTAGTCGCTGCAACTATACTTGTTCCACTGAGAATGTCACCGGTCTTGTTCGTCCAGATTCCGGTCATCCTCCTTCTCCATCACCTTCTACCTCGAAGAGGATAAGGCCCGGAGATTCATTACTGGAGCTGCTTTTCTTTTCCTTTTCCTTCTTTTTCCTATTTGGTTTTTCTTGTTTTCTCTAAAGCATAAGCTCTAGTGACCTGAAAGCAATTACTTGTATCAGATTTAGAACCAATTTATGGTTTTTTTTTTTTTTTTTGGGAGAATTGCTATTCATCATCGCGGTGATACATCACTACAGGTTTACCAATACATCAGAAGGGTCGCATAAAAAAAATGTACATGCGATGATGGTTGTAAAATCTCATATTGTTACGTGACAATTTTGATATTATATCATATATTTGTGATTGTATGATATTTTTTATTTTTTTCAATGGTATCATTTTAACATTTGATTATTTTTTGTTGTCAGTCTTTCAAATCGCATCCTGGAAATTAAAAAACTTATACATACATACATATATATATATATATATATATAGTGAGTGAGAGAGAGAGAGAGAGGGGAGCTGAATTTATGAGCTTTTGCACTGTTCATATGTTTGTAAAGTTAAAAAATACATCTACAAGGTGAAAAGTGCGACATCAACCAAAAAAAAAAAAAGGACTTTGAGTGATATATAAGTATTTACAAATTCTCTTTCAATTAGTAATTATCTGAAAATTATAATTTAGTGGGATTCACTTATGAGTTCATTTTGATTCATTCTCCTCAAGATTCTTGTTGTCGATCTATCCGCAGAAAATGTATATTTATGTATATTTGTTTTACCAACAACCAAAAAAAAAAAAAAAAAAAAAGGCCTATAGCGACTAATTAAACCCTTTTTTGGATTATTAAAAATTTTTAGATTTTGTCACAGTAAAAATTAAATGGAAAAGTAATTTCATATCTACCGAAAAGAAATGAATTATAGTTTTCTATTTTATTATTAAGCTAAAAATCTTAAATACGAGGATGTGCGTGACATAATAGATACTTGTTTTTCAAAACATTACAAATATATATTTGGGATTTATAATTAAATAGTCTTTTTTTTAATAAGTTTTTTTAATAAATGGCTGAAGTTTTTAAAAATTAGTTAAAATATATTTTTTTTAAAATGATTAATCAATTTTCTTAAATGGTTAATCAGTGATTGACTTACGATCAATCACTGATTAACCATAATGTAAATCATTAAATTTGATAGTGATTGACCATTAGTCAGTCATTGATTGACTATTAGTCAATCATTAATTTTTCATAGACAGTCACTGATTGATCAAATCTGTAAAATGATAAATGGTCATTTTCCTAAAATGTCAAACGGTCATTTTTCTAATTAAAAAAAATTAGATCATTTATTATATTAGGTGATTAAAAAATGTCACCCAGCCTTTATAGCTAACAATCTTTTTAAAAATTTTTTTTAGTAAATTACCAAAGTTTTTAAAAGGCCCTTTTATTTATTTATTTTCTAAAATAGTTAATCAATTTTCTTAAATAGTTAATTAATAATTGACCACATAATAGTCAATTAGTAATTGACTTATTACTAATCTCTGAATAACAATAATGTAAATCACCAAATTTCACAGTCAATTACTAATTTTCATAGTGAATCCAAATATGAAAATAAATAAAAAAGTTAAACCCTTTATTAATTTAGGTGATTAAAAAAAGCCACCAGTCAAATTTTTCTACATATTTCAAAGATTAATAGACAAGTAAAAAAGTATTTTCTAAGGACGTGTTTGAGGTGTCTACCGTCTGGTTTTCAAGCAAATATTTGGAGAGTTTTCGGTTTTCAATAAAATTTTTGTAGATATCTATAACTAGTAACTCAAATTTTTTAAAGACCATATAACTTTGTAATTTCAAATCAAAATGAGATAATTTGTTTTAAAAAAAATTGTCTAAAAATTTTGAGAGTATTCAAATAAGATCCAACTGATTTTTTTTTTTTATACACATTTCAAGATTTTCCATTTTTCACTCTAAACAACTTTTTTTTTATTTAAAATTTTTAACAAAATACGTATTTTTAAAACTCAACTCAACTCAACTCAAATCGAACGAAAATATCTCTAAAACTCCGCTACAATTGTTCCTTCAAACGGCCCTCGTGTCCAATAAAGCAAGAATTATGCTCGTTGTGTCATCAAATGAGCTTAACAAACATACTTATCACTTAAGCTATGTTCATTTCATTTCGTGTCAGCCGAATGATATAGTCAACTATACATATTTATCATGATTCATTTTGTGGCGTAGCCACATTTAAGAAAATGGACCACTCATATTTATAAAAATTGATTTTTAACCTAAAGTTGTAAAATTTATATTGTGCCCTCATTTATAACAAAAAATAATAATTGAACCTCTATTTAAATTTTGATATTTTCATTTTAATTTTTAAAATTAATGTAGAATTTAGTTTTTTTAAACCACAAGTAATTATTAAAATATATTTTTATGTTCTTTTTTTTAGGAGAAATTCTTTCTAGTTTTTATAGCACCCCCATTTCTCGCTAGATTCATTAAGTAAATTGTTAATTTACTTTGATGAATCTTTAACTTATTGACTAAGTTAAAAATTAATTTTTTTCTTAAACAAACCATTAACTCGCATAGAAAATTTTATATGCCCAAAATATCCTTATCTTGAACTAATAAAAAAACAAACAAACAAACAAAACAAAACAAAACACCCTTACTCTTCGGGGGCGATAAAAATAAGCAATTTCAGTTTTCAAAAAATTGACTTGTTCTTTCTTTTTCTTTTTTCTTTTTTTTCTTTTTTTTGAAAAAAACGTATATATGGGCATTTCTCTTTTAACATAGTTGCCCTCTCATAGTAACTCTACAAAATTTTTTAATTTAATTTTCATTTTTATCTAACGTGTGTAAATGTACTCATTCCAACTGATCGAGGATATTTTATATCGAATTTTAAAAGCTCAATAAGGCAACGTGTTAAAATATAATAAAACTTAAAATTCAAATATGATTGCATATATAGTTTAGTTATAATTTTACATTTGATATTTTCAAAAAGTGAAGAGTTTTAGGGACGGAGGGAGGTGGGGACGAGGGGGCATATGCCCCTTGATCTTTTCAAAAAATTATAATTTAGCATGTAACTTTTTATATTTTTTATCTTAGAAAAAAATGTTTATCTCTTATTCTGCCCCCGCCCCCAAAAAAATAAAAAAAAAAATTTTAACTATTACATTAGTATAATCTTTTAACTTTTAAGAGAACTTTAAATCTCACCCAAATTTTTACTTTCAATTGCTCGCATTTAAAATATAGTATCTCCAATTAATCAAATTCAATCATACTACTGTATAAATTCACAAAGTTTTGAATAGTAAATTTTAAATTTAAATTAAACTCTATTACGAGTTTAGTTCATTTAGTAGGAAAAAAAAATTAAAGATACAAATTGATAAATGATGGCTTAAGAATTTAGCATTATAATTTTGTTTCAAATTTTTTATGAAGCCACGCCCGCTCTAAAAAAATTTTATGGCTCCGTCACTATAGAGTTTAAATCGTCTCATACCAAACTCAAAAAATCTAAAATAAGAATTTAAACACTATTTGCATTTAAAGAAATTCATTTTTTTAACCTAGAACTTTGGGACAAAAAAAAAAAAACCTCAATTAGAAACCCTAAATATAATCCCAAATTAAAAACCCCACATCTAGTTTTTCTTAAATCCCTACCCTAACTTAAAGGAAGTTGCTGTTGTCGCCGGAAAAGAAGACATGTTTGGCGAGTCTATTGCTTGAGAATTTGTGATAGTCTCTATAGAGATTGTCGTGTGAGATCGCAATATTGTGATAGCTAACATCGCGACTGGGATATCTGCATCTTTCAATGAAGTTCAGGACAGAGATTTGAAGCAATGACAACGGTCATATCTAGGACTTCGAGCTTTACGACGAAGCAAGTAGCGATGGCGAAGTGTGCAACGACGACTTCTGGGACTGCAAGCAACAACAATGGCTTGACGAGGAAGCTTCGAAGATGGGGGTGACAAATTCAGGATATTTTGGGGATTTTGGAAATCTAAAAAATAGATCTTTTTTTTTTTTTTTTCAATCCTAAAAACTCATGCTATTTTTATTTTTTCCCCTACAATTATGAAATTCTTCCTTTCCTCTCATAAACAATTTTCTTTTAAGTGATTTATAAATGTTAACCATATTCCATTTAAGGCTTTTTTTTTTTTTTTCAATAAAGTTGATGTGGACAGAAGGTTAAATAGGGTAAATTTTATTAGAAGAGATAATGGTAATTAGGAATTTACAATAAAACCAATATTGATAAATCACCTAAATGTCAAATGTAAGCATGATATGATGGCATGATCTACATAATCTACTGAATAATTCTTTAGTAAAAATATGGGCACTACTGATTTTTTTTAGATCAGTATAAAGTTTTCATATTTTGTATACATTTAATATTATTATCCCCATATAAGTACCTACTCAAATTAACTATCTTCGTATAAGTCCCCATTCAAAATTAACTATCTTTATACAAGTCCCAACTAAAAACTTTACTCATTAATCTCTACCCAAATTTTTTCTATTCATATTATTTTTCTAAAAAAAAAAAAAAATCTTAACATTTGCCCCAACTAAAACAGAAGGCCTGGTTGTGCCCTTCATCTTTCATTATTAAAACAACTCAAAAAAATAGATAAATACTTAAAACCTTTCATTATCAAAATATCAATAGAAAAAACAATCAGCTACATGTTATTCTAACAGCAAAAAAATAAAAAAAATAAAAAAAATAAAAATCTGCAACTACGTATTATTTATATTTGACACTCAAAATCTCTATCATGCATAACAGAGTGAGTGACTTGTAGGGAAAATAATAAAATATATATTTACATGTATTATTGAAGTAATTGCAAAAGCAATGTCATAATTCAAAGAAGTGCTATAAAGAATATGAACAAAACCAACTTCTGTGATGCTCAAGCTGTTGATCTCCATCCAAATATTTCAGAGTTGTCCTCGCTTTAAACTGAAAGATGCAGCAGCATTTGTCAGCTCGGTCTTTGAAACAGACGCCGGCGAGTTTGTTAGATCAGTATTTGAAATTTTGTTTTCAGTTTCCACAAATTTGTTCTTGAATGATGCCTCTCCACTGCAACAACAAATAACTAAATAACAATCTTATGAAAATACTATAATTATTATAAGATTTGTTGCACAAGTAAGGTTTTAACAAAACAAAAAAAAAAAACAAAAAGAGATTTCCCTCTCAAGTATTACCTTAAATCATAAGCCTCCTGTGATCTGTCGTCGATTATTGAATCGAACGGAATATCATCATACTGAGACACATCTAATTCCACATCTAATTCTTGTGGAATTGGAAATTCTTGGAAGGAAGATTGAGCAACCGGTTCGACGTTATTAAAGCTAGGGTTTTCGATCATCACCGATTTTAAGTGACCGTGGTCATAAGTACTTGGATTTATATACAAACCATTGATTCCATTTGTAAGCACATCATAGTTAGAAGGCATAGTTAATTGCAAAGAGGAATCATGACTAGACGAGCCTATTTCCTGTTGTTTGCAAATTGCAAGCCTTGTATGCACATGATGAAGCTCTTCAAATGTATTTTCTAACTGAGTATGCAATTGATTTATAATACCTAAACAACCGTGAACAGGAAACCTAGCACGCATAGTGGATTCGAAGATGATTGATGTCATCGCGTCTTGTTTGCATTCATTACGTACCTCCTTGAGGATGCTCATAATGTTGCGAACTCCATACAATCGGTGCGCATAGTGGAACTTCTCGGGCTGATCGGCTGGAAAGAATGGAGCGAGTGGACACTCCTTTGAACACTTTCTTCTCTGGTATTTGCACGCAGCACAAGCCTGGCTTGTGCCCCCTTTTATGGTCATTAGATTACCAAAATGAGTGTGAAATATCAGACGAAATGAAATGGAAATGAAGATTTTTTTCAATAAGGTAGTTGAAATGGAAATGAAGATAAAAATATGGTAAGCAATTAATTTAGACGATGAAAATGAGATCATGGATGTGCTTGGAAAAGGCATAAGTGGAACACTGGAATAACAAGGACCGTGTAAGTTTGAAGTATTCAGCAAAATAAAAAGTAATTAATAAAAAAAATAAAAAGGCCAAAAAAAAGGTAAGTTTGAAGTTCTCCTGTTCAATGGGTTAGACTTGTTGACCTTGGATGCATCTGCAAGTCTTGTATATATAGACCCATAAGCCATCTGGATATTATCACTTTGATGATCAGATTTGTATTTTATTTTATTTTATATTGATGTATTTAGATTTGTATTTTAGATTATTTAAGAAAAAGCTTTTCTTAAAAAAATTTAAATAAATGACGGTGATAAAAATTAATAGTTGTATCGAAATATTCTGATTAAATTAGTAAAAAAAATCCCTTAAAAATAAATTTTTAAAAAAAATCTTAAAGAAAAAGATTGTCGTTGGGATTATTTAGAACTATCAGATAAGATTAGTTTTTCCTTGGAAACAAAGATAAGATTAGTTTTTAAAAAAAAATTTAATTTTTAATTTTACAACTGAAAAAGACGTGCACGGGAGTTTTGAGTTTTGACCAGTTCAAGCTTGTAAATAAGATCATGTACTTACACGTAAGGAAATGTACGGTCGTAGTATTTCAGAATTAGGATTAGCATAAATGACGTAAATACTTTTGCTTTTGCTTTGTTTGCTTTGTTTTGTTGTTTTGTTGTCCCCCCCCCCCCCCCCCCCCCCCCCCCTAACTTGTAAGCTCATGCTTTTTATACCTTAAAAAGGAGCTTGATAATATTTCTTGATTTCTTCTAAAAATGGAAGTGTTTTTTTTTTTTCTTTCTTTCTTTTTTAAACTCAGGATAGGAGGTTTTAAAATTTATATTTTATGCTGTAGTCAGATGTGTAACTATCATTAGATTATGCATGTAACCTTTTTTTTAAATTGAATTCAACTTATTTTTTTTCGTTAAAAAAAATTTTTCATTTTAAAAAGGAAAACAATAATGAATTAAAAAGTATTGCAACACTTGTTTTTCTTAAAACGGTAAGTATTGCAACAGTTCTTAATTGTTAAAAGCACGTGTATTTATCTTTTTTTAGAGGGAAAGGCACGTGCATTTTAGCCAAGTGTTTCTTTTGACATAATATATTTGAATTCGATTTTTTTTTTTTAATTCGGATTAGAGGAATTTGAACTTTATACTTTTAGATAAAGTTAGATGTGGTGTTATTATTGGACTATGCTTACAAACACTATTTGAATTTATTCCAATTAGGATTTTTTTTTTTTTTTTTTTTGAGGTTGATTGGAATTAGAATTATGATGATGTACAATGGACCTTAAAAAAAAAAAAAGTATAATTAAAAAATAAATATTGCGTGCCCCCCCCCCCCCCCCCCCCCCCCCCCCCCCAACCCAAAAAAAAAAAATTCTTATCAGTTAAAAAAATCCTTATCATGATTAGTGATGAAATCAGGAAATTTGGATAGGGGACTAATAACTATATGGGGAAGATTTTGAAGGATATGAATGAGATTTTTTATTTTTTACAGGGGCTTTATGTAATTTTCGTATTGATATATACGTAAGAAAATAAAAGGGGGTGGGGACAAGCCCCACTAAGCTTTAATTGCGTCTGTGCGTGATCATGCATGAAAAATCTTGCTTCAAGTAAGAAAACAGAAAGAGAAAAGACAAAACCAACCCTATTTGATTTTTTTCTTTTTAAACACAACAAGCACACACAGAGAAATTTTATAGGACAGATCGACTAAAGGGTTTTCAGGAGGAGGAATCATATGAACTCATAAGTAGACTTACAACTTTCAGACAGCCCATGGGATGTTGTTTGTGTGGAATCCAGATCCGCAGTCTCATTTTCCTATCTCAAAAGTTGTTCCCTCAATAAACTTTTGACAAGTCATCAATGTGTTAATTTTTTTTTAATATTTAGTATTTTTTATGTAACTAAATTCTTAAATTCAGATAATGCGGCATAACACTATTGGGGGGATAGTAATTGAGACAAGAAATCCGAGACAGTAGATCTTGATTCATTTGTGTGTGCTTGATGTGTTTACCTAAAAAATTGGTAGCTACTTAATGAGACTTACATTGATGGGGAGTGAGGATCTTGAGTGGCTAATAACCTTATATGAATGTTTCAGTATGAGTAGTACAGAAGTTGCAATTTAAAGGGGCAGTATGGAAGTTGTAATTTTTGGAAATATTGGATAAAATTGATTAATAGCTTAACTTTGGCTTGGACTATAATGATCTTTTTGGGAGCTTTCCAACGGTACATATAGATCTCATAATTTGGACTTAAGAGAAAGTTATGGCGCCAAAACTTAGTGCATTATCAGGATTGTTGTCTGATCTACAGTGCGTTGGAAGGGTAAAAAGTCTTAAACAGCATTAGAACCCTCTTATGTCAAGGTTTTGTAATTTTTCGGAGATGTATCCAAATTATTTCGAATTGTTAAAATGTGACTTGACTTATAAAGGTAGTGTAAACGGATTGTAAGTTATGATTAAAAATTACTTGGTGTTTAATATCAATCATTTTAGTAAAGCTCGATGCATGCACGTGCTATAATTAGTAGGTCTCGTCAGATTAAAGACGCATTAAAATATCTTCAAGTTTTGATATTTGAATTTTTTTTTTTTTTTAAAAGGTGCTCTCCAATTGAGAATGTATTTGGTGTATAAGTTAGAATTAAATTTTTTATATTGGAATTGAGTTGTGTGTTTGATGAGGTGTTTGAATTGTTGGAGTTAAAAAGTGTAAAAACTTTAAATGTGTTCAGAAAAAAAATAATATGGAGTATGTTTCGTTCATCTTGAAATTTTTTGCAATTTAAAAAAAAATCCATCTCATTTGTACGTGTATACGCAAAGATATGAATTTTTAAAGTTTAAGTTACAATGCTGTAATACTGTGAATAGTGATACTGAGATTGACTTTTCAGAAAAAGAGTAAAAATATTATGACTCAAATTGAATTGAACTAGTGTACCAAACAAGCCATAAGAGTTATCTGTTATGTAAATTTACCATTTACTAAATTTAGTGAAAAATTTCTCACCAAGTATAATTAGTGTTAAAGTTGGCAATTGATTTCTATGTTGGTTGATATCTCAACTTTTTTGTTATCTAAGTTTTTTATTTTTTTATTTTTGAGAGAAAAAGTGCATTAACATTAATAAAGAGTTACAAACTAAACAATACAACGCAAAGATCCCGCAATTGTGCAGTCATAACCCTCAACCATCGGTATAAACAACTGACACACAGTGGAAACGGCGCAAGTATGAGGCCCGAATAAGAGAAAATACCTCGACACGCCAGAAACGAGCATGCACCAAGCTCTACTTAATAAAGCCCCAACCAATGACAGAGACTACCGATCAATTGGAAGCCACGACCTCAGATCACAGAGATCACCAAACACCCTACATAGCCACAAGTCTAGTAGGACCAATAAATCGCCAAGATCTAAATCTGACGAACAAACCACGAGTCTAGACGATGGGAATATATCGTAACTATTAAGGACTGAAAACAAACACACCAAAACAACAAATAAAACCAGATCTGCGTATGATACGCAGTTATTACACCTACACACAAACATACCAAAACCAAATGCCAACACCAGAAAAGCCGCAAGCAAGAAGTTGACCGCCACAGTCAAAGTAAATAGCCTAAAAGTGCTGTCAAAGCCATGATCCTTCTACTCCTCCATTTCGCTGGAACGCAGGCTTCCTAACCCCGTAGTCATCTCCACACCTAATAATTTCCTTGCGATGGTCAGATCTTCATCTTTAGGGTCGGAAAACCAATAGCAAGCAAGGCATCGTTGTATGTTTCTGGCCATCTAAGAGGCACACTCTCTAAAAACCCTAAACACCCCATGAAGAGAGAAATAGTTTTTACTAGTTGCTAGCCCTACAAACATCGTTATCTAAGTTATTACATATAATTTTGTCAGTATTAAATTATATAAATACTAATACTTTATTTTTACGGATTATGAAACCTAATGATAATGACATAAGATATATATGGTATCCTAGAGATGTTCATGTTCTATACCAGTCCCAACGCTCACACATGGATTCATTGCTTCTCTTTGGGTAAACTAAGTTGTGGGGATAAATATTGGGGAAACAAATTAAAATAATTAGTGGACAATTTATTTAAAATGAATTTCTGGACAATTTATTGAATATAGAGATGGACAGGTTTATTATATATATATATATATATATATAAACGAATATAAGCAGAATTTCAAAAAGATGATGGACGATACTAGTTCTTCGATATTTGGCCATTGCCTAGCTCCTAGCCTTGTGAGGTTTCAGTGCATGATAAGTTGATAAAAAGCTTGATCATGGTAAGATCTGTCTAATGTAAACTTTGATCATGACGGAATTCGTTTTCCAGCGAGAAAAAAAAGTAAAAAGATTTTAGGTTTTTTTTTTAAATTTTATATATAATCGACTGGAAATGGGGTAACATGCAAAATTTGGTGCTAATTAATAGGAGGAATTTTTTTTACTATTTACATTAATGTACAGAGCCACACAGTTAGCGATAATCCAAGTTGTTAATGAATATTACCTCTAAAACACTTGCTTATTAATAAATTGGATTAATAACATGAATCTCCACTTGATTACTATTTTGTTTTTCATGAATAATCTTTTATTTCAAAAAAAAATATACATTTAACGGTTTTAATTTTTTTTTTTTAAATTGATTCAACGGTTATAATTTGATTTTCTTAACAAATTCCTTTATCACTATTATATTCCAAAAAGTTGTTCGCATCCTTCTTGGTCAAAAGTTTTCTTTGTTCCTCCAAAGCTGCAAATCTCGGTCAACAGCATCTTTAACCAAGGGAAAAAGGGAGTCTATAACGCATTTAAAATATGGGAATTGCATTTCTCGTCCTCTGTTCAAAGGGTTATATATACCCACCATAATAAAAAGAAATAAAAAATATTAACATATTCAATATAACTCGCATTTAAAAAAGTATCAAAAATTTTAATAACTAAATTTTATAATAGTGTTATGTTTTTTTAAAGTTATATTATATAAAACATCCATGATATTATGTTTTTCACTGTTATGTACTACAATTTTACGTATTACAATGATAATGATAGGATTAATTTTATGAATACCTTCTGAATTATGTATCCTATTTCATTTTGTCCCCTAGTTATTAAAACAGTTCATTATACCCCCTGAATTATATAATATCATTCAGTTTGTCCCTTCCGTCTACTTCCTTTTATTTGTTTAACGGAATGCTGACGTGATATGTAATTAAAAATTAAACAAGCATGTTTTAGAATATAAATCCTTATTATAAAAAAACAATTATGAATTTTTAATAAAAGAAAACATATAACTTTCATATGAATAATATTTTTTTTCTCTCTCATTTGTTCTATACTATAAATCTCCTTCCTAACCCTTTACAGTTAGCTTCTTAATTGTAATTTCCTCAGCTTGGGGGCGAAAGGAAGAGACTAATAGAGGAGAATTGATCAGAGAAAGCGATCATGGCAGTGATCTCGGGTGAGAGGGAGAGAAATGAGAGAAAAGGACAGTGAGAAGGGAGGGAGGAGAGAGATGGGAGTGTTGTGCGGTTGTGAAAAGAGAGGCAGAGAGAGATAGAGGAATTGGAAACTTTGAATTTTTTTTTTTTTTTCTAATTAGGAATTACTATTTGTCTTATAATAAAAATTTATATTTTAAAATATATTTATTTAATCTTTAAATTGTGTCACATCAATATTCTATTAAATTAAATAAATAAATAGAAAGGAACGAAAGGTATAAATTAAATGATTTTATATAATTTAAAAAATATAATAAATGATTTTAATAATTTAGGAGATAAAATAAAATAAGGTACTGGGAAATTTATAAAATTAATCCATAAGAATATGAGCCTTTCCAAAGATCACAACAAAATCATTTGAAATGTATATTAAATTTAACAGTAACCGATTACATACTAAGATTAATGTGAAAACAGATCATCGACGGAAGCTTCCTAGCCATCTGTCAATGCAGTTTATAAGTCATCGGCCACCATTTCTGACTATATTTTTATAAGTACTGCTATATAAACAACTTAAAATAAAATCCCACTCTCTTCATCCAACAGACACCATTCTCAAAGATCCAAAAGAAGACAAAAGGAAATGGAGTTTTTCAACAAAGCCAAAGCCGTGCGACTGAAGAGCCACCTCGATAAGTACTTGTACGCCGCCGACGACGAAGAGACCGTTCGTCAGACCCGAAACGGCTCGTCGCAGAAGGCCTGGTGGACGGTGGAGCTCGTCGACGGCAAGAGCCACGTCATCCGCCTGAGGAGCTTCCACGGCAAGTACCTAACGGCCTCCGACGAGCCCTTCCTCCTTGGCATGACCGGAAAGAGGGTCCTCCAAACGACACCCGTTTCGCTAAACGACAAAGCGTTGATCGAGTGGGAGCCGAGGACGGAGGCGTTTCAGGTGAGGCTGAGGACGAAAGGAGGGAAGTACTTGAGGGCCAATGGCGGAACGCCGCCGTGGAAGAACTCGGTCACTCACGACGTTCCTATCCGGACGGCGACTCAGAACTGGATCCTTTGGAGCGTGGATGTGGTGGAGCTCATGACGGTGGAGGATTCCGTGATGTGTCGTTTGTCGCCCACGTCGGGCTTGTGATCGTCGTTTTCAGACGGGTGAGATGCGGGTTCTCCGCCGGCTTGTGTAAAACGTGTAGAAATTGTAAGTTTTGATCAAAAGTTACTCTAGGTGTTTAATATTGAATATATTTTTTTATTCTTATACAAATTGTAAGTTGTGATTAAAAATTCTTATACAAATTGTGTTTAACAAATTTTGATATTTAGATGAAAAAAGTGCTCTTCAATTAAGTATTATCTTTTATGTCAAAAATTTCATTTATCAAATTTAATGATAAATTTTCCATCAAGTATCCAGTGTTAAATTTGATATTTGAATTTTATTGGTTGATGTTGTAGAAAACCAAAAAACCAATTTGAGAGCAAGAGAAAACTATGGTTTCTTATTCCAATCAATAAGTCAAAATAATACATCAAAAGAGGTTTATTTAAGCTAATTAGAAAATATAAAAAAGACTAATATATCATTAATTGTTGAAAAGAATGAGACCTAATAATAATAGGAAACAAGCAATAAGCAATAAAATAAATATAAAACTATATTATCTAACATCCCCCTCAAACTCACGATGCTGCTGCAAGTTACATTGAGAGTTTGCCATGCAAAGAAACGAAAATGTGAAGCGGAAAGTACATTGGTAAATATGTTAGCAATCTGTATGGAAGAAGAAACGAAAAATAATGTGATGGTGCCCAGTTAATAGTGATGTCGAATGACATGACAATCAATCTCAATATGTTTGGTCCGCTTATAAAATACTGAATTGCGGGCAATCTGAATATCACTCTTACTATCACAATATAAGGGAGTAGGTCGATGAAGAAAAACACCCATATTTACAAACAATCAACGTAACCAGACTATCTCACAAGTAGTAGAAGCCATAGCACGATATTCTGCTTCGGTGGAGTATCAGGAAATAACATCTTACTTTTTACTCTTCCGTCGGATTACTAGCCCAATCAACATCAGAGTAAGCACGTAACTCTAAGGACGAAGTAGATGGAAGTAAGAGATTCTGAAGTTGAGTGCCACGAAGATACCTCAAAATACGTAGAACAGCAGCCCAGTGAACTGTAGTAGGTGCAGTAACAAAATGACTAACTAGATGAACCGCATGTGCAATATCTGGACTAGTGATAGTGAGATAAACCTAGCTGCCGATAATAGTACAGTATAAACTAGGATCCGACAAAGGAGGACCACCAGAATGAGTATATCAAGCATTAGTCTCAAGAGGTATATCAACAATCTTATTATCAGTAAGACGTGCACGCTCAAATATATTAGCTATATACTTTGATTGTAAGAAAAGATAACTTTTCGAAGAAGAGGCGACCTCAATACCCAAAAAATAACGTAATGAGCCCAGATCTTTCATGGCAAAACAACAAGCTAACTCAATCTGCAGTGCTTTAATACTATCAACATCATCACCAGTAACAATCATATCATCAATATATAAAGATAGTAGAATATGACCTACACCAGTACATCTTACAAACAAAGCTGAATCATGATGACTAGAGCGAAAGCCAGGTGAAGTAATAACTGTAGAAAACTTCTCAAACCAGGCTCCGGGTGCTTGTTTGAGACCATAAATGGCTTTTCAGAGCTGACAGACTTCACCAGGTCAATGAAAAACACCAGGAGGAGGTACCATGGAAACTTCTTCATGAATATCGCCATTCAGAAAGGCATTCTTAACATCCATCTGAGATATATGTCATTGACGAACAGAGGCAACTATAATGAGAATGCAAACAATAGTTATTTTTGCAATTGGGGCAAAAGTCTCCTCATAGTCCATACCATACTCCTGAGAATAGCCTTTAGCAACAAGTCGGGCTTTGTATCTTTTAATAGAGCCATCAGACTTGATTTTAATTTTATAGACCCAACGAGATCCTATTGGTCTTTTATCTGGTGGCAGAGGTACCAAGTCCCGTGTCTGATGTAAAGCAATAAGTTTCTCAGCCATAGCATCCTACCAAAATGAATTACAAACAACCTCTCTATAGGATAATCGCTCAGAAAGACGATGAATAGAAGCTAAAAATGAAGTGAAAGAGCTAAAATAACAAGAGTAAGTAAAATCTGGTAGCTCAATAGACTTACGAGAATGCGTAAAGTGACAACAGGGAGGAAGAGGAGGAGCCGCAGTCTCAGGAAGTGATTGGGCAGTCGTAGGAGGAGAGGGAGCAATGGTAGCATCAGGAACCAGAGTACCAGAATCTGCTGAGCCATTAATGGGAACTCTGCAAGAAACATTATCTAAAACTGGAGCAGGTGCTTGTAAAACAGATAGTGAGACTGTGTTAGTGTCAAGAGTGAAAAGATCAATATGTATGAGATTAGACTTGGTCAGATTATGAGAACTAGTATGAATAGAAAAAAATGATATATGTTCAAGAAACACAACATGACGAGAAACATATAATTTTTGACTAACTGGATCAAAACAACGATATCCATTTTGACCTGTACCATAACCCAGAAAGACACATAATAGACCGCGATGACAATTTATTACGCTCGACATGAGGACGAAGGACAAAATAGGTGGAACCAAAAACACGTAAGGAAGAATAATCAGGAGTATATCCATACAACTTTTCAAATAGTGCAGACCTGAATTGTGTGAGGTTGGAATCCTATTAGTCAAATCAACATATAAATTGCTTTTCTCCAAAATTCACTAGGAACACTAGAAAACAATAAAAGAGAACGAGCAGTTTCAACCAGATGCCTATGTTTCCTTTCAACAACACCATTTTGTTCGAGGGTATCTGAATAAGAAGTTTGGTGAATGGTTCCATTAGAGGCAGGAAAGTAGAAAAATCATTAGAAGTATATTCTTCTCCCAAATCACAATGAAAACACTTTATGACAGTCGAATGTTGAGTTTTTACAAGAGCTCGGAAAGTATTATAAATACTAATAAAATCAGAACGACGTTTCATAAGATAAACCCAACAATATCGAGTGTAATCATCAATAAAAGAAACATAGTATCGTGACCCCCCTTTGTGATCATCGGAGAAGGTCCCCACACATCAAAATGAACGAGATCAAATGGAGTAAGAGAAAAAGAGATACTTTTATAAAATGGTAAAGTAGAAAATTTTGCCAGTTTGCAACCACTAAAATCAGAAATATCATGAGATTTTAAATTTCTTAATGCTCCTGTAGAAACTAAATACTATAAACGAGACGCCGAAACATGACCTAGACGAGAATGCCATAAATAAAAATTAGAAGACATATGACTCAAACGAAAAAATGATAGATCCACACTAGAAGGTGCAACTTCTGGTACTTTGAGCTGATCCAAAACATAAAGCCTCACTCGCCTACTATTTGTCCCAATCAGTAGTGTCACCATCGTGATATCCTCTTTTTGTACTAATGACAATAGTTTTACGATATTTGGCAATTGCCTAGCTCCTACCTTATGAGGTTTCAGTGCATGTAAGTTGATAAGAAGCTTGATCATGGTAAGATATGTCTATTGTAAACTTTGATCATGATGAAGAGGTCTAAGGTTGTGGAATTTGTTTCTCCGATGAGAAGAAAAAATTTTTTTTTTTCAAATAAATGATATACAAGAAATTGGAAATGGGGTAACATGCAAATTTTTGTGTTAAATAGGAAGACTTTTTTTTTTTTTTTTTTAACACTATTGCACATAGCCACACAGTTATCGACAATCCAGGTTGTTAACGAAGATTATCTCTAAAAAGCATGCTTATTAGTAATAAATTGGATTAGTAATAAGATCTCCTACTTTGTTTTGATAAATAACATTAAATTTCCAAAAAAAAAAAATCCAATAAGTTATTATTTGATTATCTTTATAAATTACTTAACTATTTTATTGCAAAAAATGGTTCCCATCCTTCTTGATCAAGAGTATTTTTTTTTTTTCTTTCTTTTCTTTGAATGCTTCAAAACTCGGTCAAGGGAATCTTTGACCGATTACATAACATACAGATGTTTTAAAAACGGGCACTGTACTTCTCGTCCTCTCTCGAAGGGCTCATATCCCACCAAACTCATAATTATTCGACCTAATTAATAAATATATTAAAAGATATAACAGTAATTTGTACAATTAAATTTTTCAGTGTTATACTTTTTTCATAAAGTTATATTGCAAAAAATAACTATCATATTTTACTTTTATATTTATATTTATATATTATGATGAGAGTACGATTTCAGAACCGTATAAATTATGTGTTTTTAAGTGAAATCATATATCATATATAATATTATTTTTAATATATGTACTATAACAGGTATTAAATTTGACAGTGACCTATCATCGTTCGAAGCTTCCTAGCCAGTCAACTCAATTTTAAGTCATCGCCAACCTTTTCTATCTCCATAAGTCTATAAATTCGTGTATAAAAATTCGTGTATAAGAAGACAACTTCAAAAAATATTGCCAAACTGCCATATCAAAAGTCTCTCAAAAATCCAAACAAGGAAATGGAGTTTTTCAACAAAGCCAAAGCCGTGCGACTGAAGAGCCACCTCGACAAGTACCTGTACGCCAACGACGACGAAGAGACCGTCCGTCAGACCCGAAACGGCTCGTCGCGGAAGGCCTGGTGGACGGTGGAGCTCGTCGACGGCAAGAGCCACGTCATCCGCCTGAGGAGCTTCCACAGCAAGTACCTCACGGCCTCCGACGAGCCATTCCTCCTTGGCATGACCGGGAAGAAGGTCCTCCAAACGACACCCGTTTCGCAAAACGACACCGCGTTGATCGAGTGGGAGCCGAGGACGGAGGCGTTTCAGGTGAAGCTGAGGACGAGAGGAGGGAAGTACTTGCGGGCCAATGGCGGAACGCCGCCGTGGAGGAACTCGGTCACTCACGACGTTCCTCACCGGACGGCGACTCAGAACTGGATCCTTTGGAGCGTGGATGTGGTGGACATTGACGTGTTGGAGCACATGACGGAGGAGGATTCTGGGAGTAGTCATTTGTCACCCACGTCGAGCTTGTCGTCGTTTTCGGACGGGTCGGATACGGGTTCTCCGCCGAGTTTTGGCTCCGTTTCTATGGGATCTGCGTTTGGAAGTGGTAGAGAGGTATGACATTGTCAAAATTTTAATTTTGTTTTTGTTTTTGTTTATTTTTTTTTTTGAGTCAAATTTGTGTGCTTGATTGACAGTCAATATTTATATGCGGTTATGAATAATAGTTTTCGTTTTAATATTTCATTTTTGAGTAGCTATCTTGTCTGGCCTAATTTCCTTTTCAAGAACAAGTTTCTTTATATGATTTATATATAGAATGTGATGCTATGGAAATGAACTAAGGGCATATTTGGTGTGTAAGTTTGAGTTAAGATTTATAAGTTTAAATAGTAAATTTTGTTGACTTTTCAAAAATGACAAAAATTTTTTTGAGAAAAAGATAAAAACTTTTAGGAAAAAAGACAAAAAAAAGTTTGAACCGAACCTGTTGTCAAACAGGCCCTAAGAATGTTCAAATTTCTATGCCTATTGCCCAAAAAAAAAAAAAAAAAAAAAAATCTAAAACTGAGCTGAGAGGAAAACCACTAGTTAATAGTTTTAAAAGAAAATAAATATTTGTCAATAAAGATGTCTATTCGTTGGTGGTATGTCAGCATCTTGAAATTAACTTACAGCTGGGATGAAATATTCCTTTTCATATAATTTTTTTTTTCCAACTTGAAATCTTATAATCTTCCTATATATGGTTTTAAAATTTTAAATTCTTGGGGTCAAAACGTGACATTTTGGCCAATATAAGGTCTAGAGCTGACATAAATTGATAAGCGAGCAACTTGTTCAACTAACTATTTGGTTTCTCTCAACTGTTGTTAATAAAGAATTCGTCTTACTTTAATAAGTGAATAAATAAATAATATCTAAAGTACGTCTTGCTAATAAAACCCATAAAGTTAATTAAAGACACCAAAACCATACCATAGAAAACAAACAGAAATAAATCTTGAGAACCACACATCTCTGTAATATTAACTTTTTACGCGTCTTGCACTCGTTAAAACAGTCCTTTTTTGGACAAGTACCACATATTTTCCTTCCATAATGCGATCAAAATATTGGCTCTTATTATTATCCTAATAATCTGATTTCAATCCAGAACAATTTCGTACAATTTTCTGGATTCAATCAAAGGTACTAAATGTAAACATACCACAATGTATCTATATATGTGTGTATATATATCGAAATCTATGGTGATTCAATTTTGTTGTTTTTATTTTTTTTCAGAGTTCTATGGAACTTTTCCAGAAGGCCATGGTGGTACGCCTGCGGAGCCACCACGAGAAGTACTTATTAGCCGAGGACAACGAAGAGACCGTCAGCCAGGACCGCAACGGCTCGGTCAGGAACGCGAGATGGACGTTGGAGATCGTAGAAAACGGCGCCAACGTGTTGCGGATGAAGAGCTGTTATGGTAAATACTTGACGGCCTCCAACATGCCGTTCCTTCTGGGAATGACGGGGAAGAAAGTCCTCCAAACTCTGCCAAGCAGGCTCGATTCCTCCATCGAATGGGAGCCGATCAGGGAAGGATTCCAGGTCCGCCTGAAGACGCGCTACGGCCAATTCCTCCGCGCAAATGGCGGCCTGCCTCCGTGGAGGAACTCGATCACGCACGACATTCCTTACCGAACCTCAACGCAGGATTGGGTTTTGTGGGACGTGGACGTCATAGAGCTCCGTCCAAGGCCTCCGCAACGTTCCCTGCCTGCGTTGGCGCCGCCTAGTCCGCCGTCTGATTCATGTTCCGAACCAGAATCCCCGACCAAACTAGAACTTACAACTTCTAAATTTCCCAGCCATAAGGTTTGTTGAGACTAAAATAGTACACGTTAGTTTTGTCATGCCATTATATTTGTTTGGTGTTCTTCTCTAATGCTTCGTATTCGTTTCTTGAAATGCAGCCAAGTAATTCGTCCGATGGTTCAGCGGTGAAAGCTGAAGGAAGGATGATCTACTACCGCGTATCTAATGAAAACAAAGGTGTCGACGATGCGACGGAAGAGCTTTCCTTTGCATTCAAAGGCAGTGGCGTTGAGGAGTTAAAGCAAAAATTGAAGGAAGAGACGGGACTTGACGACATTGTTGTGTGTTCCCGCAATCCGTTAAATGGGAAGCTTTATCCCCTTCGTTTGCATCTTCCCCCAAACAATGCAAATATGCATGTCGTAGTTGTTCCCTCCTCGTCTGAAGGTCGGTTTTCAATATGGAACTTTACGTTCAGTTCTTTTTCTGTGTTATTATCTCTCGTCACCTAGATTACTAGTCTCTAAATCAGAGAATATTGAGTAAGTGGAGTCTAATTATCGCCCTCACGCGGAGTATGAATCGACTTTAGAGGCCATGGATCTTTCAATTTGTTAGGATTTTAGTACATGTATTTTGTTAGGCAATTCTAGATATATAATTTATTATTGCGGCTTACGAGCATCGCCTTTTTCATTGCCATTCGGTTTATAGTATTGTCGTCTTTCTATTCATGTTGATTGGACCATAATCTTTTTCTGCTCTTCAACAGCAGGAAGGTGAACGCAGGAGTTCAATTGCACATAAAAACCGAACTTGCCGAGCCAGTCGACACCGTTAATTGTCCATATATCTGTACATTCAGCTTCTTATTCTGCTCAGACTGCCATAAGTATTGGGAGAAGGGGAGAGGGATTGCTATTCATTACTTTAAATCACCAGGGAACGGAAGTCTAGCAATATTCGCAACAGCTATGAAAGTACTCTGAAAGTTATTTTGGGAATTGGTGAAGTTTTATTCAATTTCTGAGAACTTCGATGTGAATACAAGTTTTTTTCGAGACGATTTTCTGCTATGAACGTATTGTTTTCTTTACAAATCGATCTCACTTATGAATGTGTCAATCTTTTTGTTGTATATACTTTCGGATTGAAGTTGAGAACTGGAAATAAAATGAGACGTGTTTGCGTGTTTTCTTTTTACTTGTTTTAATAGACCAGAATCCATGAAAAGCGTAGGTCATAAAAGTTAAGCACCAAAGGAAAAGTTCACTTAAGAATCTGATTAACTGGTATTATAAAGCAAATATTTGTATATTTCAAAATATTCTGCACAAGCGTCCTGAATAGAGTTAAAAGAAAGTAGATCTAGCATTGCGCAATTCTCAGCTCGGCAAGAATGCACAACATCTCCTGAAACAAACTCATTCACCCTTCCATCAACCTCTATAATACTGCAACCTGGTGTCTTCCTGATCCCTCTATCACCAATCATCATCCGTATCCTAACCGCATCATCAGTCCTTCTAGCAGCCAATTAAATATTGGATAACTGCACGTAGACACCATCTTGTCCTGTCTTATCCTCATTTTCTAGCAGCACAAGCTCGTTGACGGCATGCTCTGCAAGATCTACATTGTTATGGATGCGACAACCACTTAGTAAAGCACCCCAAACAGAAGCAAGTGGCTCCATGGGCATTCTTCTAATGAGCTGATATGCTTCCCTCAGTTTACCGGCCCTGCAGAGCAGATCCACCACACAACTATAGTGCTCATGTTTGGGCAAAATACCATATTGACTTTCCATGCCGTGTAACAGAAGCTCGCCTTCTTTTTGGAGCCCTGCATGAGTACAAGCGGTCAGTACTCCAAGAAAGACAATGCCATCAGGCCTGAGCCTATCATCCACCTGCATCCTCTCCAAACAATGAATTGCTTTCCTTGCCTGCCCATGTACCGCAAACCCTCCAATCATGGCAGCCCAAGAGAACACGTTCTTTCTAGGCATCTTCTCAAAGACCTTCACGGCCATATCCAAACAACCACACTTGGCATACATATCAACAAGAGCCGTCCCTACGAACACGTCCGATTCAAAACCTTTCCTCTTCTTAACGTTCTCGTGTATCCACTTTCCCTGCCAAAGAGCTTCCAAGCGCGTACAAGCCGTGAGCGCAGTTACTGCACACCATTCATCAAGCTCAACCCCAAACGCCAACATATCCCTGAAAACTCCCAAGGCCTCAGAAGCCAACCCACATCGAATATAGCCATCCATAAGAGCATTCCACTGAAAATGATCTCTTCGAGGAATTTCGTCAAACACTTTCCTGGCATCGTCCATAATCTTACATTCTGCATACAACCGAACAAGCGCAGTCTGAACGTAACCATCCAATAAAGCCAGCCCATTTTTCACCACCCAACCATGAACTTGCTTGCCTTCAAGTACCCGAGCGCCGTTAACGCAAGCCAAAAGTACAAAATTAAAAGTGTTGTGATCAGCAACCCTGTCAGTCGCTTTCACCATGAGGTGGAAGTAACGCAGAACCAAATGAGGGCGAGAACTGCGCGAGTAGGCCCTGATGAGGGTGTTGTAAATGAAGGAATTGGGCGTCTCGATTTGGTTAAACATGAGAGAGGCGTAACGGAGGTCGCCGGAGTCGGAAAGAGCGCAGAAGGCGATGAGTTTGCTGATGGCGTAGTTGTTGAGGTGGAGGCCGCTGGTGAGGAAGAGGGCGTGGATGGGCTTGAGCTGACACATGTTGGAGCAGCGTTGCGCCAGAGACATGAACCGCTTCCATGCTTGGATGCTGGCGGTGCCCTGACTCATGTGTGACCATAATTAATAGAAGTATTTGGAGCGCGAAGCTGTGTTTTAGAAACCAGTTTTGTTTGACCGTTACTGGCGGTTAAGAATGTTTCTTGTGGAAAGACGGTTGACCGAAGCATATTGTTCCGAATGCGAAATCGCCATGAATCGATTGCGTCCAGCTTTCTTAATAAAGAATGTATTATTGGAATCAGAATTAGTCACCAAGAAAAAATTTGGCATCTGAATTTTGATTTAACACATAATTTTTCTACTTGTACAATAATATTTCTGTCAATATTCTCTAAAATGAAAGGAGACAAATTGAATTTCGGATCACATAAATTTCATTTAAAAGTACAATTGTGGTTATAAATTTTTAAGATTTAATCAAAGATATACAAAGTCGTCATATATATTTTGATAAATTAATTATGATATTAATTGATGAAATACTCACATGATACTGTCCACGTGATAGTAAAAAAGTTTCAAATAATGTGAAGTGTAAAATTAATATGAAAATTCAGGGATTATTTAAATAAACCACGTTTAAAATAAATCTAAGATATAACATCATAAATAATTTATTAAAAAAAATTTCAGTAAAAAGGATTATCAATGGCACAAAACTAAGAGTAGGTTAAAAAAAAAAAAGAAGAAGAAGTAAATAACCCTTTTATTTTTTGGGGAGAGGTTGCGATAGAGTCTTATTTATATACTCTATTGATAGAGCTTATTTTTAAACTATTAAGATGTAATCGAATAACTGAAATTTTGTTTGTGTATAACAACTATAATGCACATTACCTCATATTAATATATACTAATAAATTAAAAAATAATTAAAAAATTATCCAAAAACAAAAAACTAACATCGTTTACAGTTGACGACGTCGGAGGGGGGGAGTTGCTAGTTCCTGGGCGAGTGGAGGCGTCAAGCTCGTCGTCGGTTTTTGGGCTGGCGGCTAGTGGGGGGAGAAGCGCAAATTTGGCTTGGGCGAGTCGAGGCGCGCAGATTTGTTTGGGTGGGAGGGGAGCTCAACGCTGATGTCATGGGCGGGGGAGGGGGGGGCGTGGCGCAGATCTAGTCGGGGAAGGGGGTCTTCGTAGGTGTCCGAGGGGGGGGGGGGGGGGGGGGGGGGGGGGGGGAGGGGGAATGGGTGGGCTAGTTGTTGGTGTTGGGGAGGGGCTTCTTTGTCGGCATTGGGGGTGGGGGGGCTCAGATTTGGTTGGGGGAGGGGGGTTTGTCATTGGTGTCGTTGGGGTGGGCTCATCGCCTCGGGGAGGGCGACGCCTACCACTGGCCAAATATTGATTTTTTAATTTCTTTTTTTAATTTATTAGCCTATATTAAGTGTATTATAATTATTATATACAAACAATATTTTAGCAGTTTAATTATATCTTAATAATTTAAAAATGAACTCTACCGATAACTTATATTCAATGAGGCTATACCACGGGACTTTTCCTATTTTTTGAGATAACAAGTTGAGAATACCACCAGTGTCCTCTCCCCGGCTGACCGACGTGGGATTTAATCTGAAAGCGCGACAGTATTTCCCTGCGTATTTAATTTGCCAAGAATCAAACAGCCGAGAGCAGAGTGTGCACGCATGAGCTTCACTTCGGCGCGCCTCCTCCTCCATTTTGGGCTCTCGCTTTCCACCCGAGACTTTGGCTGCTTCCTTTCAACTCCCTCCCACCGCAAATTTTCTACCACTACTGCCATTCCAACAGCCCAAAAGGTCACTATCGATTTCTCAATGCTCCCAAAAGCTTTATGGGAATTCTTTCTTATGCTGTTTATCTTTGGTTTTATTGGACTTTTCATGTTCGATAATTAATTTTCTCCGGTGGGCAGGCTAGTGAAGAGCTACTGGTTGTAGTTGGTGGTGGAGCAGCTGGCGTTTATGGGGCAATTAGAGCTAAAACTGTTGCACCTCGGCTCAATGTCTTGGTTATTGAGAAAGCAAAACCTCTCTCTAAGGTAAGCTTTCTTTTCCTTTTTTTTTTTTTAAAAAAAAATTTAAATATGTATATATATTCTTTTTTGCCTTTGATTAGTTATGATCATTTGTAGAAGATAATAATAAAAGTTGTGGAATGTTGAATTGGCAGGTAAAGATTTCTGGAGGTGGCCGATGTAATGTGACTAACGGGCATTGTACTGACAGTATGGTAAGTTTTGTTAGTAGTTATAAGAAAGAAAGCTTAACCGGAAAGGGGGGGGTGGGGGAAAGTTTCCCTGCAATAGCACTTTGCTTGATTCCTTTGTATCCTAACCACTAACTATAATAACAACTAGATATTGGTTCTCTATCGACTTGTCTGTTCACTTGAGAAGCTATATTCACTCGGGTTCATACTTAACCCCCTTAGGAAATGTAATTGTTACCTTCATGTTGTTGAGACAGTGGAGCCTTATTATCACATTCATGTGGAGTCAGTACTACGCGGTTAGATGGTAGAGATTTCACACTTGTAAATTTGGTTGCCCTAGTTTTACTTATATTTGGGAGTGCTAATTTAAGGTTTTCTTGTGGAGGTGAGATAATAAGACAGAGAGTCTAAGAGGCGTGAGGTGTGTGATTTCTCATGTAATTTTCTTCAATTTTATTTTGTTTTATTAATATTATTATTTGCTAAGGATGTAATCTTCTTCTCATAGTGTGCTTCTCCAATGGCTGAAAGTTGATGTGACTCTCACATTGAGGGTGAACTAGTATAAAGCTTGTATTTGGTTATTTGTTTGTTTTTCTTTTCTTTTATTGCTCGTTAGTTTAGGATTAGGACTTCTAAGACTTAATACACGTTGCATTGTGTTCATATGAATTGGAGAACTTCCACTACATTTGTAACTAAGGTTCTTGTCAGAGTGTCTCTTTTTCCGTTTATATAGCATTGTAACTTAAGGAACTTTTTATGCACAAATAACGTTCACAATGATGAATTATTTATAGATTTTGGCAGAAAACTACCCAAGGGGCCATAAAGAATTTAGAGGACCTTTCTTTGACATGCACGGGCCAGTTGATACCATGTCCTGGTTTACAGATCATGGAGTGGAGCTCAAGGTTGTCCCACAAACTCCAAGTCACTTTTTCTAACATATGTTTGCATGTTAAATTTATGCTTCAGTGCTAACAGGTTGAGGAAGATGGGAGGGTATTTCCTGTTAGCAACAGTTCTTCGTCGATAATCGACTGTCTAATGTCGGAAGCAGAAGGAAGAGGAGGTAGTCCATCCATTGAACTATGGTACCGATTGATTTCCTTTCATTTTTCTTGTACCAGCAGGATAAAGGGACTTGAGTTTCTGTACTTTGGAAAACTGTCGTACCCTATCCACTCTAGCTTCCTCGCTTGTTTTACAAAAAACCATCTAAATGAAGAACTTTTGCTTATTATCAGTGGTGGATCCAGAAATTTCTCTTAGTAGGGGCACACATAAGGAGAAATTTTTTAAAATTAATAACTTTATAGGATAAAAAGTTTAATATAAGAATAAGTTGAGTGTTATAGGGCACATTTGAGAAAAAAAACTTTTTGAGTGGGGGCACATTTGAGAAAAAAACTTTTGAGTGAGGGCAAATTAAATTTCAAAAAATTGAGAGGGAGGGGAGGGGGAAAGGGGGGGGGGGGGGGGGGGGGGGGGACGGGGCGCACGTGCCCCCTGGCCCTAATGTAAATCCATGCCTGCTTATTATCAAGGATCCTATCCTAAGTTGTTTTGCTGAAATACATGTTCCTTATCAGTTGTTATGCAGACTAAAAAAGTTGTGAAGACTGCATCTGCTAATGGCGGGAAGTTCCTTCTCAGTATTGAGAAGCTTACAGCCAGTTCTGTCGACTATATTGAAGCTGACTATCTATTGATTGCTAGCGGTAGTAGCAGTCAGGTTGGTTTGGACAAATGGTCCTTTTCACATTCTCATGTCTTCGGTTTAAACTATTGAAATATGTTTGTTCCTGTTACAGGGGTATAGTCTTGCATCTCAGCTTGGTCATTCGATTGTAGATCCTGTGCCAAGTTTATTCACTTTCAAGACCACAGATTCGCAGCTTGCAGAGTTGTCAGGAGTAATGTTCTTTTACACTGTCTATTAAGAATTAGCAATTGTACGTTTGTTGTTGGTGGTGTAACATACGCACTCAGGTGGAAAACACAACTACTATTAAAAACACAAGTCATAGTGAAAGCGGCGGCAATTTGCTGCAATGCAAGTAATCATAATTGGCAAGGATGATAAAATGGTTGTATGTGGACATGGAACTTAAAATTTGGAAACCATCTGCAAATACATCCCTTTTCTTTTCTAGAAATCTTCTCCCCAACGCCCCCCACCACCCCCCCCCCCTGCCTTTTTTTTTTTTTTTCTTTTCTAAGAACCACTTACAATTATCAAATTTTTTTAAATCCATGTTCGTCTGAATTCATTTAGTTTTGAGTTAAAACTGCTTGATATGATTACTAGTCAATTACTGTTATGTTATTTCTTTTTGGCTAAAGTCAATAGTTCTGCCTTTTTCCTTTTTGATATATAGGTTACATTTCCAAAAGTTAAGGCAAAGCTGGTGTTAGAAAATGTCAAAAGGAATATACAACAGTTTACACAGGTATATTTGCTCTTTAGCGTGATCTTCAACAATGATTTGAAATTACATATTATGAGACATAACCGAGACCTTTGTAACTGTAGGTTGGGCCCATGCTAGTGACTCACTGGGGACTTAGTGGGCCAGCAATCCTTCGGTTATCTGCTTGGGGTGCTCGTGATCTGTTCAGTTCAGGTTACAAAGGTAACGAAGTTCTTCGTCTTTTCTGTTCGCTGGTTATCATATTTCTTCGTGTACTTCAGAATATGAATTTGATCATTTACCATAACGTGATGTTTTGGATGCAGGGATGGTTACTGTGGATTTTATACCCGATTTGCATATAGAAGACGTTAAGTCAATCCTTAGTCGCCACAAGCACCAGTTTGCAGTATGCCTTGAACTCATTGCTTCTTTTTGTGAATTTCTGCAAGATGACAACCTACGTAGCTCCCTAAAAAAATAAAATATTTCCAGCTGGTAAAATGTATACTTTACAAATTAGGATACCTTAAAGACTCTTTAACATTATCCTTTTCGATAACTAGAGTACCAAGTTTGCTTAAGGAAAGTTGACAAAATATTATATTCCATGTTTTTGTTAACTACTGGCTATTTTGTATTGGTTAGTTAAAAAGACATGCAATCTTATTTGGTGATAACTTCGTGGCCTCTGCAGAAGCAAAAGGTGTCCAATTCATATCCGCCAGAATTTGGTCTTGTAAAGAGATTCTGGAAATATATATTAGATCGTCAGGTTATTCTTCTTTTCTGAGTTGGAAAATGGTATGTTGCTTTTTTGAAAATTTACTTAATACTTCTACTTTTCACTGGTAGGGTTTATCTGGAGACGACTTGTGGGCCTCAATTTCAAACAACTCTTTATTTTCCATTGCTTCGGTATTGAAGCATTGTGACTTTGGAGTTACAGGGAAGGTGAAAACCTGTAAACTTCTACACAGTTTTTCTTTTAGTGTGTGTGTGTGTGTATATATATATATATATATTTTTTTTTTTCTCTTTTTTCTTTTTGGTATTTTCTGTTTGTTGTTGAAATTAATTTGTCATGTGTTCTGAAAGCTAACATGCATAAAAAAAAAAATAAAAAAAATGGGTTAGGGTCAATTCAAGGATGAATTTGTGAAGGCTGGGGGTGTTCCGCTTTCTGAGGTATCTCTCACTCTGTGTAATGTGTTCTTGTGTATGCATACTGCTTTCGTAGATTCATTGGATGCTGAATTCTGTGTTTGCTTCCATGAAGATCTTGCTGAATACAATGGAAAGCAAAATTCATTCCGGTTTGTTCTTTGCCGGGGAGGTAATGATCCTCGAAATATTTTGTTGATTTCCATGACAAACATTTACAAACTAAAAAAAAATGCACATGCCATGGTGTTCTATTTCTTGCACTCAAGAGTAAGATATACATGCAGGTATTGAATGTCGACGGAGTAACCGGCGGTTTCAATTTTCAGGTAAAGTTTTTTGCAACATGTCGGACTTGATAATGCATTTACTTTGTTAAGAAACTATGCGCGGAAAGATACTATTAGCAATTTGTCACTATGAAACCTAATCTTGTTCATATTGGATTTTTTTATTTTTATTTGATGAAACATTAAATTACTCGACTATAGGATTTGATGTCTAGTCGTTTATCACTCTTCATTAGTGGACACTCGCTAAGCCACCAGTTATTTTTTTTTTTATTATTATTATTTTTTCAGAATGCTTGGTCAGGTGGATACATAGCTGGAACTACTATTGGTACACGAGTGAATGATGCTCATCTCACGGTTTTAGATTTAGGATAAGATTTTATCATTATTATAATTATTAGTAGCATTGTTATTATTATTTTGTTAAAGAGGAATTTTGCTTCTTGAATCTCTTACTAAATCGTCGTCATGTGGCTTTTTCTTTTTCTTCTTTTTTTTTCCGCCAACAAGTTGAATCATGTAGTGAATCTCGTGATTGAGTTGTAAAACTACTTTTATCATTATTGTGTCAATTTTTAGCCTCCATTTGAAGACTCCTTTTGGGAAAGTGAAGATTGGCTGAGCAGTATGATGTCCCATCATGAATGGCTTTGTCGATTCTTTTATTGGTTTTGGTGGATTGGTTGGGTAAAAAGAGATTACTTTCAAAAGGGTTTATTTATTTATTTATTTAATGGGTTATTTATTACTCTTTTATTTATTAAAGAAAATTATTTAAATAATTATTTTTTTATTTATTGATTAACATAATATAAATTTCTTATATTGATCAATATAACATAAATATTAGTTTAATTTAATTTAATTTTACATCATATTGATTTAATATTTTTTTTAAATCATAATTGATATAATAATTTTTAAATTTATGTCATTTGGATATTTTTCCCTTATTATTAACAAAAATTTGATTGGCAACTCTTTCCTCCTAAAATCTTAATCATTTTGCCTTTTTTGATGGTTACCGAGATCAGTGGCTTTGACTCCAATCACTTCCTTTTTCAGATCGGATCTTGTTGTGAATGATATATACATTACCATCTTCACTTTCTCTTCCGTTTTCCTAATTTTGTAGCTTTCCTTTTATTTTTAGCAAATGACATGTGCATATGCATATCAATTTCCTATGAAATTTCCCAAAAAGAAAATTTATAGTTTTATACGTAAACAAGGTAAATCTTTTGTCGTGAAATGACTGAAAACATGTAACACCCATACGTAGTTCTATTCGGGTTGGAATTGAGACTCATAGACTTATGAAAATATGATGTTTTAACAATTACTGATTAATCATATATATTTAGTCAATTATTAATTAATTATTTTTAAAAAAACGATCATTTTTTTAATTTTATAAAACTTTAAATATTTATTAAAAATTTTATTTTTCCTTTTCTCGATCATGATCCGCGTATATATTCAAGAGACAAGAATTATGTTTCTAATTGAGTTGGAGGGACTTGAATTCGCACAGATTATTTAGGATTTTGCAATTATTTTAAGGATAATTAGTAAATAGTTGATCTAAAAGATGGCTTGTTTGAAATTGCTAAGAAAATTAAAAAACAAAAAGGAGTTTGGAGAAAGCGACTTGCAAACCTATAGCATCTTTCTCGGAGATAAATTTGGATAAATAAAAAATGACTTACTGGAAGACTAAATTCCGTTGAATGATTCCGAACTTTCAAGATCCCACAGAACAAAGAACAAAATCAGAGAACAAACTATTGGCCGTCAACAATACTTTTCCCCTTCAACTAATCACGGCCGTACAATTATAATCCACAGTTTAATCGTTGTATTCAATGGTCAATCCTACGGTTCTCACGTGAGCGAAGAGGTACTTTGGGATCATTTGACCCGGCGTTGCGCTTTGACTCCAATAATAAAATAATAAGTATGACCCGTTTCCTTCAAGTTAGAAATCTCCAATATTTAAGCTATAAACAAAGATCCTTAATAAATCAGCTTTTTCATTTTAATTTTAATTAATAAGCTATTAATGATTAGTCAGTCAATGCGGCATATTCTTGGAGTACAATTCCCTCGTATCCAAAATATCTTTATATGTTTCTGTTTTAAGTTCACAAGATGTAAATATTAGTTTTATTTAGCCTCGTATTTAAGTTTAATTTGAATTAAATTGAATTTTTTAATATAAATTTTTATCTTTTTCTGAAAAGATAATAAAATTTTATAACTAGTTTTTAAAAAGTCAATTAATTTAAATTTAAAAATTTTATTTTCAATTAACTTACCAAACGGAAGCTTAATTAATCTCAAAATTAAATTTGCAGGTCAAAATGACTACATAGTAAGAATTTATTTGATTCTTTGCCTGTGTATTAAAAAAAAAAGAAAGGGAGCATCCTTAGATATCCCATAAAGATGGCATATCTCATTTGCGAAAAAAAGATGGAATATCAGGTTTTTATTAGAGAATTCATATCAACAATAAATTATCTTACTTTAAACTTTAAGCTTTTATCAAATTTTGTTAGATTTACACTTTTTATTCTGACGTTATCTTAATGTAATATAACTTTAAAATCACCCAATATGAAATTGCCAATGCACAACCACTGCATAGAAATTTTCTATTCTTTTAAGGCAATCATCTGTGTGTTTAATGAATTGGAAATCTTACTTCCCCTCGTGACTCTATTTTGTTTCTTTGGTATTTATAATAAAAGTATACAATCCATGTGCACGAATCCCACAATTAAGGTTCAGTTTTTAGTATCCAAAATGATATTGAATCTCTCATTATGTTGTTTAATAAATTTAGAATGACCTTTTTAGTTAACTTTTTTATATTTAAATATTATAATTTAATGAATAACATGGCATAATATATAGTATTTGGTGTGAATCTCATATTGATACCTATCAATATACTTAGAAAAATATAAAATTGTACCATGACGTGAGAATGACATTAATTATTTTATCTAAATTAGAGAATAATCAAGTGGCGGACCGGAGGTAGTAATACGCTGGTACTTATTTTTTCTAGGGGAGAATTATACAAAAGTATATACAACTTGGAAAATGCAAAATGCGCATGTACTAGAGTCAAAAATACAACTTGGAAAACCATGAGAAAATGCTGGATCATTGTCAGCAGATAAATGTATCTCGGACCTCCAAGTTCCAACCAATTAAAATTAATTTAGACTTTCTTTATATATTTGTAGGTGCCTAAAAGTCTTAACACAAAACAAAACAAAAAAATGAAACACAATATTATATCCCATTTAATAAATTAATTTAATTTTAATTAAATTATATTTTTTTTATATTTTTTAAAAAATTAATAAAATTTATAATTAATTTTTTAAAAATTAAATAATATCAATTTAAAAATTTCATCTCTAATTACCTCATAAAAAGACTTAGAGTTTGTTTGGTGTATGAGTTTGAGTTGAAATTGATAAGTTTAAATAGTGATTGATGTGTACTTTTTCAGAAAAGACAAAAAACTTTTTAAAAAAAGACAAAAATTAAATTAAAATTCATGGGTTTAGACCTGTGGTCCAAACAAGCCCTCAGTCTCCGACTTGAGGCCACTGACGCAGACGCCAACAATCATAACAATCCAAAATCCTCAGACCACCTTTCCACGTCAATGAAACATACACACACATTCCTTCTTCTTTTTTTTTTTTTTAACCTGCATATTCCAGAATCCAAATATGTTCATCTCCAAACACCACCCTTACATATATATATATATATATATGTATGTATGTACACACACATTCATACGCATATAACAATATTTATTTGCGCGGATTTTCCTCTGGCTACAAAAGCTCCTCGCCCTTTCTCTCTCTTCCTCGTCTGATCTTTTTTCCGTGACTCGCCTCCATACTTTCTCCCACTTTCTCTCTCCTCTCCGAGTCGGTGGTGATTTATGCTTTTCCTTTCTCGGTACAATCTTCTCTCTCTCACTTTCCCAGTTTTTCTGGCTACATACATTACATTCATGCATATATGTGTATATGTATCTTTACTGTAGTGTATTGTATTATTTTGTATTTGTATGTGTTTCGAAGAGCTTTACGCGATCATCAATGGCGGTGAATCGCCGATGCGGATGAGCTTGTTGTTTCTTGTTTTTTTTTTTTTTTTTTAAACTGGATTTGAATTGTGGATTCGGATTCTGCAGTTTCAGGGACGGAAATGGGAGAGAACGGAGATGTTGGGAAGAAAATAACGGTTGGAGTTTGCGTGATGGAAAAGAAGGTGAAAAGTGGTCCCGAGGTTCTTTTTGTTCTACTACACCACTTTTCTTTGTGTATACATATACATTACACTTGATTATTGAAGTGTATATATATATATATAGTTAACATGTTCGCTGAATATAGATGTTCTCGGCGCCAATGAAGCAGATCCTTGATAGGTTACAGGCATTCGGTGAATTTGAGGTAGATAGTTAGTTTTGATCTGGATTCATGCTTAATGCGTGTTCTGTAATTTGATTTTGTTAATCATTTTGTTTTCTGAGCAAATTAGATGCAGAATTTGTTTGGAGTATGATATCAGATTGTGTTTTTTTTTTTTTTTTTTTCCCCGGTAGATTATACATTTCGGAGATAAGGTCATTCTCGAAGATCCGATTGAAAGGTACATTTTTTGCTTAATTTCTTTTCTGTTAAGAAATGCTAGCAACATTACTTATGAATATGACATGTAGTCTGTTCTGTAGCATGTACGACATGGGAGAGTTATTGCTGACATTCTGTTGTCAGTAACTTTGTGACTGTTTGGTTCATCTTGTTTCAGCTGGCCTATATGTGATTGTTTGATTGCCTTCTATTCCAATGGATATCCTCTCAAGAAGGCCGAGGCATATGCTGCTTTAAGAAAGTAAGAATAATTTGTCTTTATTATGTTCTTATTTCAGTAGATTCACCGATTTCTCTTTTTTAGAAATAGTTTGTAAAGATTTATCCATATAATTAAATCAAGAAAACTACTCCTGAAGATGCTCTTTCCGTTGTTAATTTATCCGCAAAACTCCTCCCCAAGTTCAGTTTACTTGTTGAAAAGTAGCATTGAATTAATTGTTTCGAGGATTGTTGGTGAACAAGAAAAAAGGAATGGGGTGGGCAATTTAGAGGAGATTAGGTGTTAGCTTGGCTTTTGGAATTAATAGGAGAATTATTTTTCTTTTACAAATACTTTTGCAGAAGAACCTGTTACATGTGAAGAGTACCAAGTGTTCAAATAGTAGGAGTCTTAGTTTCTTCTGTTCTGTCCTGAATAAACATCTCTGATCCAGGCCTTTCCTTGTCAATGAGCTGGAGCCACAGCACCTTCTTCATGACCGTAGGGAGGTATACGAGGTATGTGTGTCAACTTTCAACTTCTTGTTGGTGTCTCTATTTCATGATTACTGACTTTGGGTTATTTCAAGTCTTTTTGGTTAATACACAGCTCAATCAAAGGCTAAAAAATTTAACACACAGGAAAACTATCATGGGTCCTAAAAGAAAATTTCTATGCATCCGTGTATTGGTTCTTGTGATATCTAATAATGTCAATATGTTTAGACTGTAGTTATAGGGAACGATGGGCTAAATATGATATGTGAATATGAATTTGAAACGTTAAGAGCTTGTACTTCTAGCCAAGCTTCTCTGCTTCTTAGTTCTGTTTATCGTTTCAGCTCCTTAACACTATCTATCAGTTCATTTCCAGTAAAAATGATTTCAATAGAAAGAAACAAGCCTAGTCATTTTGTGTTTGGCCCTAATTCCAAGCACATGCAAGTTTGCCTTGAGCAAAATTGGTGGGATTAGATTTGCAGACATAAATTACCAGAAAAATACTTCTAAAAACAGACTATGAACTCTTCATTCATGAACTATTACTTTATTACTTCTTCATCTGGTTATTCTGTGGTTTGTAAAAGTTGATCAACATATGCTAATACCTTACTCTTGTCGGCTTCAAGCGGCTTGAAATGCATGGAATCCCCGTTCCAAGATATGCCTTTGTAACTAGGGACGTCCCTTATGAAGAACTGGACTATTTTGTTGAGGAAGAAGATTTTGTTGAGGTCAACAATGAGCGATTTTGGAAACCATTTGTGGAGAAGCCTGTTCACGGTAAGTTTGTGTCTTAATTAATGAGAATTTTATTTCATCTGTGCTGATTCATCTGAATATTGCAAACCTTTTTTTTTTTTTGGTTTATAGACAAATTTCCTTTACTATTAATTTCCCATTATTTTCTTCTTCAGCTGAAGAAATTGACAGCTTTTAAGATTTATATCAATCTGCAAATATTGTTTTTTCTCATGTGTTGAAATGACTGCGTCTTTGTGCTTTTTTGAAGGGGATGATCATCGTATAATGATATACTACCCAAGCTCAGCAGGAGGGGGAATGAAGGAATTATTTAGAAAGGTCAGCTTTATGATTCCTTTTATTTTTCGCGTTATATGGATTAAAGAATGAAATCACAAGGTGCATCTTTTTCTAAGGTGGTTCTTCTAAGGATGAGGTTCTTGCCATTTTTGTTGAATGGAAATTTCTTTAGAATTGCCATTGTATGTTTATAATTTTGGTTGCCAATTTTTTTTCTTCCGAGAAGGTAGGTTGACACTTTCTGCTGTCAAAACCAATCATATATAATTTGTTAACTGGAAGTTTTGTGGGTTTGAATCTGTTAGCTTATAATTCATAGCAGTATGCAACCAAAATGTGTTCTTAGGGAGACGTGCATGGTTTGGCAGGTTGAATAGAGGTTTTGCCTGGTGCTTTATACGTGACACGTATGCGAAATAAATTTAAGAATGGTAGAAGATGAATTGTGACTGATGTATACTTGTATGATTTTAACTTGGCTAGCAGCTAACCTATATAAAGGTCCAATGCTTATCCCTATCTATTTACAGATGAAATCACTTTTCGTTTCAGGTTGGTAACCGGTCTAGTGAGTTCCATCCAGAGGTTAGAAGAGTGAGACGTGAAGGCTCTTATATATATGAAGAATTCATGCCAACTGGAGGAACAGATGTCAAGGTTATATAGTTTTGGTTTATAATAGTCTTAAAGTGATTTTTTGTTTCCTGAATTGTGTAGCAGTCTAGCAGACAAAGGCAGATTCTCTCTCCCTCTTTTCCTTGTTTAAAATAAACTATGTTGAAAGCTGTCTATTTTATTTTTACTGTCTTAGATTTTATGTTTTCATTTTTATGATTACTTGTCATCCGAACCATTTCTGTCTTTAAAGCCTATTTTCTTGGTGCATCACCTTCAATGCAATCATTTATTTTGTTTTGTCTTTACAATAAATCTAAATCATTGCTTTGAAGCTTATTTTCTTGGTGCAATGACCTTTAATGCAATCATTTGTCTTTTTTTTTTTGGTCTCTATAATTTAATATGTGCTCATCTTGTCTTAGGTATATACAGTTGGTCCCGAATATGCGCATGCTGAGGCAAGGAAGTCTCCTGTTGTAGATGGTGTTGTCATGAGAAACCCTGACGGCAAGGAAGTAAGTACTACATGCAATCCCTTTCTCTAGTCCAATATTTTCAGTTTTTTTGTACTTTTGTTTCTAATAGCTTATGATCTACCATCTCCTGTATCTCTGAGAGTCATCCAGAACATAGTTTCAGCACCTTTAGCATTATTGGTATTGGCAATTTTGTTACTTATAACATAATCTTTTTAATTATCTGATTTGACTAGTGATGCACTGGTTGAGCTGCTGACTAGTGATCCGTTCCAAACTGTTGATATTTGAGCTGCATATAGTAACTATATATTGAACAGCATATGCTACAGCAAGCAGGAACTACTGGAGTTAACTAAAGTTGCATATAGGGTGAGTCGAAAGATGTTTGAAACATATGTTTGTTATTTCTGTTGACAGGTAAGATATCCTGTCTTATTGACACCTATGGAGAAGCAAATGTCAAGAGAAGTCTGTATTGCATTCAGGCAAGCGGTATGTCATTTTTATTGACAGAGTATAGTCAGATTTTTGCTACTATGCATTTTTTATTAGCTACCAGAACTTCAAAAAAAAATTTTATTATTTTTTGTGCTTGCATCAGTATATCCTTTGTCTGCTCGATTCATTATACCAAATTGTTGAGATAGCCTTAAATGCGTGCTTGGGATTTGTTTTTCAAAACTTAATAGTTAGATAACATTGATTCGATGAATTGAGCTAGAATGTGGGGATTTGTCACTGTACTTCTTTTCTTGTTTAGTCATTTTTGTTTTCCAACTGCTGGTTTTTAATTCTTTAGTTCTTCTTATTGCATGCAGGTTTGTGGATTTGATCTCTTGCGTTGTGAGGGGCGTTCCTATGTTTGTGATGTTAATGGGTGGAGCTTTGTGAAAAACTCCTACAAGTAATGCCTTTTTTTTATTTGTGTTAATCAAATAGTTCATATTTGTGGTCTTACTTTTGTCATGCCTTATTTCACCAACCCCTGTCGTGACATTACATTTTAATGTTTCCTTTAAACCTCAAGATTAAGTATCTTAAATCTTAAAAATAGCTTTCTTTGATGTTTTTCTTCTTTAATGTTTCTTTTTCCTGATCCAGGTATTATGATGATGCTGCTTGTGTGCTTAGGAAGATGTTTTTAGATGCTAAAGCTCCTCATCTTTCGTCAGCAATTCCACCAACTTTACCATGGAAAACTAATGAACCAAGCCAATCTTCTGAGGGTTTAACTCGCCAAGGAAGTGGAATAATTGGTACATTTGGGCAGTCTGAGGAGTTGCGCTGTGTGATCGCTATCATTCGCCAGTATGCCATAATTTTCCGTTCTCTCTTCTTTTATGGAAAGATATTATTTTCCCTTCTTAGCCTTGTACTGTTTTTGGCAGTGGTGATAGAACTCCAAAACAAAAGGTGAAGCTGAAGGTCACTGAAGAAAAGTTGCTAAACTTGATGTTAAAGTACAATGGAGGAAGGCCTAGATCTGAAGTGATTATTTCCTACTTTAGTTTCTTGACGTCTTTTCATTTTGTCTTCCTAAATATATTTTATGGTTCTAACCACTAGATCTTGTTTCTTTTCTTGTAGACAAAACTGAAAAGTGCAGTCCAGTTGCAAGATCTGTTAGATGCCACTCGGATGCTTGTACCTCGTACTAGGTACTACTATCTTTCGGATTATCATACACCTCTCATTATAATCTAGTAATATGCAAGGTTCTGTGTGGAAAATGCATTACCTATTGGTAATTGATTTTTTCAGTAAAACTAAGTTGTTCTAGGTTATTTCTTTACGTTTTCCAGGCCAGGTCGAGAAAGTGACAGTGAAGCAGAAGACTTTGAGCATGCTGAAAAGCTTCGTCAAGTTAAAGCTGTCCTTGAAGAGGTTTCGTAAAAATTTGACTTTTAGCATTGTTCTTTTTGAAAGTATTCAGCTAGCCGCCAAACGGTTTAAAGATTATAGATCATCTACGTATGAGGTTGAGTCCTGCGTTTACTATAATATACCACTGAATGGGCTCTCATCATTTGCTATTGTCCTCTCAAATGTAATTCAGGGCGGACATTTCTCTGGAATTTATCGAAAGGTTCAGCTAAAGCCACTAAAGTGGGTCAAAGTAGCAAAACCTAATGGTGAAGGTGAGGAAGAACGACCGGTTGAAGCTCTAATGGTTCTTAAATATGGAGGTGTCCTTACACATGCAGGAAGAAAGCAGGTGCTGGCCTTCTACTTTTGGGTCTGTCTTATATGTTACTATCTATTCAATTTCTTTTCCTTAGTTATATTTTCTCTCTTATATTTTCAGGCTGAAGAACTTGGTAGATATTTCAGAAACAACATGTATCCAGGTTACTGTCATAGTTCCTTTCACTAGAATATTAAAAATCAATTTGCTTCAACATATTTCTTAATCCCAAAAAATTTGTGTCTAAGACTAGCTTTTCTTGCAAAATGATTATTCCATATACAACCAGATCCTTGATGATAGTGCTTTACTCCAGTATAATACGTATATTAAATATTTGCGTAAAATCTATGTTAAATATTTAGGTTACTGTTCGTAATGAGTTGATAAAATAGCAGGTGAAGGAACTGGCCTGCTTCGCCTCCATAGTACATATCGTCATGATCTTAAAATCTACAGTTCTGATGAGGGCCGTGTGCAGGTACAATTGCATCAATACTTGCATTTCTGTTTCCTTTTCTTCTTGTTCTCTTTCGTTTGTTCTCCAAATTTTGGCCTCCTTTTTTTTGGTTTATTATCGTAACTAGACTCCAGCATCATTGAGGAGTAGCATTATTAACAATGTAATTGTCAACAGATGTCTGCAGCTGCATTTGCGAAAGGCCTCCTTGATCTGGAGGGACAACTAACGCCAATCCTGGTTAGCTTTTTTCTTGAGAGTATTGAACACTTTTGAATGTTAAGGTTTTATGACTGACTGTATCATATTTTTCTAGGTCTCCCTTGTAAGTAAGGACTCATCTATGTTGGATGGACTTGAGAACGCCAGTGTCGAGATAAAAGAAGCCAAGGTTCTCTTGCTCATGTCCGTAATTTTGTTTAGTTAAGAAATCATGATATTTTCTTGTCCCATGTACTGATATTTCCTTTCCACGTATTTTGCAGGAAAGGCTAAACGAGATTATAACTTCTGGTGCGAAGACGGTTCATAGCAATGGATCACCGACAGTTAATAGCAATGGGTCGCCTTTATGGATGATGGATGGAGCTGGGCTGCCATCGTATGCTTTTGATCTTCTACCCAAGCTGGTAAGCACATTGTGTTAACAAAACCAAAATTTCCTTTCTTGTTTTTCTTTTGTAAGCTGACTGCACAACAGAATTTCTCGAATTGCAAGTAGATTGATATAGGATATTAAATACGAACAACATGAATACATGCGTGCACAACATTATTTCTAGTGTACTACTGAAATGTTACATTACATTGGGTGGATATTAATGTTATCCTTTCTGTTGTATAGGTAGAACTAACTAAGAAGGTTACCGAACAAGTAAGATTACTAGCCAAGGATGAAGATGAAGAGCTTACCGAGTCAAGTGCTTATGATGTGATTCCCCCTTATGATCAAGCCAAGGCCCTTGGAAAGACTAATATCGATGTTGACCGTATTGCTGCTGGATTACCATGTGGTAGTGAAGGATTCCTTTTGATGTATGCTCGCTGGAGAAAACTTGAAAGAGACTTGTACAACGAACGCAAAGTGTGAGTGCTTGCCATTTCTACTTTACTTTTTGTCTACTGTTGTTGTTACTATTATTTTTTGCTCAAGCTGTTTCTACTTTACTTGGGTTATCCTGGATGCAGATTGGCTAATGTTATTTGCATTATATTTCTTGAATGCATGCAACGTATGACAAAGTCATGGAGTCTTAAATTTGGGAATGTTTTTGGACAAGGGAACAACTTTTTCTTTTTCTTTTTCTTTTTCCCTGAAAATCACAAGGGAACAGATTTAGAAGTTGAGGATTCAACTTATTTTATTTTAATTTTTGGATCTTGAGATAAACTTTGGGTACCCATTTAGTTTGTTGAAGTCAAAGATCACAGAAGTTATTGTATTTAAAAATGATAGAGAAGTTATTGAAGCTATTTTAAGTGTACATCCTGATTTGTGGGTTTACTTGCAGGCGGTTCGATATCACACAAATTCCAGATGTCTACGACTCATGCAAGTAAGTCACCTGGAAAATCCTATTGTTTATACAAGTTTGGCCATACAACGTCTTCAATTCTATCTCTTTACGCCAGTAGTACAGATTCCTATGAGTTACTTAGATGTCTGCTGCTGGAAATATTCACGTCTGGTTTGCATGTGTCGTCCTCATATCATCTGATTCTTTAGTATCTAGCTCTGCCATGCTTGTTTTCCACCCCCTCACCTCTGCCTTCCACTCTTTAGGTCTTGAATTGAAACATTTTTCTCTTCCGCAGTTGAACTTTAGCTAACCATTATCGTCAGATTAAAAAAGCAGTTTGAATCCGAACTTAAGCCGTCCTATGTCCCATGGCAATCAATGACGGATAACATTAAACAATCTGATTTGCTTATTATGATTTGGAATATAACATGCCATTACAAAGAATATTATGCTTATAAAATCTTATTTTCTTCTGCTGATTGTGATGCATGTATTTTCCTGACTTGTCACTTCCAGATATGATCTTTTGCACAATGCACATCTTAATTTAGAAGGCTTGGATGAGCTCTTCAAAGTGGCTCAGGTATAGAATGCAAGTCCTCCACATTATTCAATTTTCAATTTGTTTCCACATAATCTCAATCTACTTTTTGTGAGGAGAAATTCTCTTCTTACATGAATGGTGTACAAAGCAGTCTCCAAAAGCTTATAGCAAAAAAAAAAAAAAAAAAAAAAAAAAAAAAAAAAAAATAGCAAGAGAAAAAAAATAAATAAATAAAAAGCTGAATATAGAGGGCATTAGTAATTTTTGGAAAGGAATTACTTGTATCTAGCGTATAATATGTACGTAGGAGCTGTAGTATGACGTATCATGCCACTTGCCATAAACATCTGAACCATTTTCATTTTATTGCTGTTGTAGTTACTTGCAGATGGTGTTATCCCGAACGAATATGGAATCAATCCAAAGCAGAAGCTCAAGATTGGCTCAAAGGTAGCATTATGCTCTCTTTTATTATAAGCTTTTTAGAATGCTTTTTTCTTTTCAATATTTCAAAATCTCGAATGTTGTTGACAGTTGACACCTCATGATATTCAAAACTTCTCTCACTGATTGATTATCAATTTATCACATGACTGAAGTTTTCATAGATTCGTTTCCTCTATATTTTCTTCAAGAGATGCTTATGGTATTTTCAAATTTGTCTGATTATAGTTCTAGTGGTAAATAAATAAAAAAATGCATAACTGATGACGTTTATCTTTTTGATCCATGGTTGATTTCATTTTTTTTTTCCAGTACCACCAAAGAAACATCTTTGGTTCTGGCTTAGGGTCTCAATTTGTTTCACTCCTATCTTAACAATGTGTCCTGCATTTCAGATTGCTCGACGTCTGTTGGGTAAGATTCTGATCGATCTGAGAAACACTCGTGAAGAAGCCATCAGTGTTACAGAGTTAAAGAGTAATCATGATCAAAATTCAGATCTGGCGTCCGAAAAGGATGATGCGGAGTGTCATTCTAAGTTCTACATTAAAAGTGATGATATGAAAAGATCAAGCACTAACGATATATTAAAGGTTAAAGTTAAGAATGATGACGTGAGAAGATCTAGCACTACAAGTGAAATATCAATGGATCAGGAGGACGAGGAGGAAAAAGAGACCAAATACCGCTTGGATCCAAAGTGAACTTTCTAGCCTTTTTTCCCTTTTAAGTTTATAACCGCGTCATCTCTAATCCAACTGATTATATCAATCCATTATCTCAACTTTATTTTAGGTATGCAAATGTCAAGACACCTGAACGCCATGTGCGCACGCGCCTTTACTTTACATCAGTGAGTGTAATAGCTATTTCCGACTTATCTCTACAACTAAGTAATCTACTTTAGACAGAAGTTAGCTTTAATCCCCATGTTCTTTAATGACAGGAATCACATATCCATTCTCTCATGAATGTTCTCCGGTATTGTAACCTGGACGAATCTCTTCAAGGAGAAGATAGTCTTGTTTGCCATAGTGCTTTGGAGCGTTTATACAGAACTAAGGAGCTTGACTACATGAGTTACATCGTGCTCAGGATGTTTGAGAACATAGAGGTTGGTAATTTTGAGGTTTTCCTAGATAAACATGGTTAGTAGTTGAGATCCACCCGGTCCGGTGAGAATAATTGCAACAGCTGATTATCTTCAGTAAAAGACCTGAACCTGAACAAACTTAAGCAGTACCTTGGGGGATCCTATGGTCCTATCTATAGGTTTTGACTGATTCCCTTACCCAAAAAAATAAGGTTTCAACGGATTCAATCTATCTTTAAAGCTAATAGAGACTTGGCTGTCATTTGATATACACGAATAAGATCTGTATGCGAGAAAAATCTTTATCATTTGAGTCCAGAAAGTTCTCCAAAAGGTTGATCTTGAGTATCTGGCCATTATGTTGCTAGTGGTTTTTAAGACTCAGATTATTCAGCCCGCAGGATGGATCTCTAAATTAAACACGACTGTTTTCTGAACTTTGAATTATATAACTCATACACATCTAGTCATGTTTATTGTGCAGTGCAATCTTTTTCTGATTATTAGTTTTTTTTTTTTTTTTAATAAAAATAAAACTGCAGGTACCTCTAGAAGACCCAAAAAGGTACCGCATCGAGATGACTTTTAGCCGTGGTGCAGATTTATCCCCGCTGGAGGTAATCCACATGTGGTTGACTGGATAGAAAGTTGATTGACATTTTCATGCTTGTTAATTATGAATTTATGATCAACTTTTTTTTTTTTTTTTTTCCCTTGGCAGAAAACCGATAGTGAGGCAGCTTCATTACATCAGGAACATACACTACCAATAATGGGTCCAGAGAGACTACAAGAAGTTGGATCATATCTTACATTGGAGAAAATGGAGAAAATGATTCGGCCATTTGCGATGCCAGCTGAGGATTTTCCTCCACCATCAACCCCTGCTGGGTTCTCTGGCTATTTCTCAAAAAGTGCGGCAGTGCTCGAGCGATTGGTAAATCTTTGGCCTTTCCTTAAGCATGGAAATTCCAATGGAAAGTAAGTAAGAGGCATATTTTCTTTGTTCCTCTTCATTTTCATTAACGGCTTATCTTCGTCTTAAGTGTAACTGAAACTTCGGTTGGTTGGATGATCGGAGTTGGTAACTTTGAGCTCTTCTTCAGAAAACATGGGAACAAACTGACTTGTCACTGAAGTGGGAAAGCAACCATGGTTAACCGGAACTGACATAGTTTTCAGTGTTATTTTATTTTATATATGTTGATGTGAATAATTGTTTTCATCTTTTAATTAATTTTCTCAAACGTCACCAAAATTGGTGTCGGCTAAGACAGACTTTTGTTCCATGATATCAGATTCCTTAATGCCAGAATTTTCTAGCTCTAGATAGAATAGGATTCGATCCGTACTTCTAAAATCTATGACTAGTTTCATCTCGTGTAAATTCCCTCTTCTTGAGGAGTTTTCTTTCAATATATTTATTTACATATATGATTAAGCATTTTTTTTTTTATTAAGTGTGAAATTACAACATTTGTATTTTATATGCAATCACTATATCTATTGTATTATGACAATTAATGAAAACAAATATGCTGTCGTAATAGTTTTTTAAGAGTAGTTAATAGCTAGAAACAAATTACAAACATATGGTGCAAATTACTAAACTAAACATAGTCGTAAATAATTTGCTCAATGTCTAAAGAGGGGGTTTATATATATATATATATATTTATATAAAGAAACTTTTAAGAAGTTTCCCTAACCTGACATACGACATGTCATCTTGTAGTAAAACGACAATAGAATTTTTTTTAAATGGAACGACAATAGAATTTTGATGACGTAAAAATCATAAATTTGAAATACGAACATATTTAGTTAGACACGGCAGCAAAATTTTAGACGGACAACGACACGGACTTCTACATGCGGGCGTTTTACCAAATAAACGACATAGATTTCTGCATTTACTACATGTCGTATGTTTTTAAAGCGAGAGTAAATTTTTAGTAAAAAAACGACTCCCATTTTATTGAAGTCAACGACTTCAGAACGTTTTCGACAAATTATTTATGTACATAAAGACCGACATTATCAATTGAAAATATTCATGATTCCATTTGTTATTTTGTTTTTAATTTGTGTTTAAACAAAGACCGACATCAAGGGAAAACAATGCCGTTTGAGGAAATTAACACAGAGGAATTCAAAACCATAAACGACACGTATTGTTGTAGGCAATACTATTAACAAGAAGTAATTATAAAAGAAAAACGACGTTTTGTTGAACATAAAGGACGATAAATTTTAAAAGAGTAACGATCTTTTCTTCTTCTTCTTTTTTTTTCCCCCGAACTTCGATCTTTTTTTTTTTTTTTTTTTTTCTTTCTTTCTAAAAACAATTAGAAAAACTGAACTGCTTGTTTTTTTTTTTTTTTTTTTTTTAAACAAGTCTATTATGGTCCTTCAAAAAAAAAAATTGTTTTAGGTCCTATTAAACGGAAATATTGAAGCTCATTGACATGTTAACTTAGACATCAAAAAACTTTGAACAATAAAGGATACTTGGTAACTAAATGATATTAAACATTTAAAAGTTTACTCCAATTTAAATCTTGTTTCTGGAATTAAATGGCAGGAAAACTTTTTAGCATAAAGATGTTCACTAAACAAAAAAACCAAAATCCAATCGACATGTCAACTTAACATCAGCAAACATTTAACGACAAACGACACTGTCTTACGATAGAATAGCAAACAACATGTCGTTTTCAAATGAAAAGACATAAAAACTTTCAAAGGAGCATATGACACGTTGTTCTTCTACGAGCAACATGTTATTTCGAAAATGATATACGTTTATCATTTTATATCGAGTATTTACCACCCTCCTTTTATTTCTTTCTTTTTTTAATTAATAATCTTGACTAAAATCATGAAAACATCCCCTTAAAAATATATATATATATATATATATATATATATATATGAAAACGCCTCCCCCTATAATAGCGAGCTGGGATACACATTCCCCCACTATTCAACCTAATCCAATCTCACTTATCTACCAAAACCCACTTCATTTTGATGCCATTATTAGATATAGCAACCTTCTAGAAAAGATTTCATGGGCCTATGCAACTCGAAAGTGTAATACAAATGGGGCATTATTATTTGTTTATTCTTGTTTTTGCATGTTTTTATGTTTCGTTTCTTTTCTCATATTTCTACGTCTCTTGGTGGCACTCATCAGCTGCAATCTTTTAGTTTGTTGCTCTTTGCAATTTCATGATATGACCACATGATATGGCCAAAACCTTGTCGTTTCTGTTTGATGCGGTGGGTCCCACATTGCATAGAATCCTTGGTTTGAGAGTTCAACTTTGTTAGTATTCATTCAATAAAAAATAAAAATAAAATAAAAATAAAAAGCGACACTCTATTTGGGAGTGTTCAAGATAATTAATTAGGTATATAGCAATAGTAGGTAATCAACCTTTTTATCCATCTCATTTCACAGCTTTCATGGAAGAGAGATGGATAGTCTAATTGTGAATATAGTGTTTGACAAAGGAAAGTGGTGGGTTATCACTAATATTTATAAAAATAAAAAACAAAAACAAAATAAAAAAACAAGAATAATAACTAATTAAAAGAACGAATCTTATCATGGAAAACTTTTGTTAGCCATGTTTAAAACAAGATTCGATTATAACCCTCCAACTCAAGGTGAGAATAAAGCATCCCGGTGTTCAGAGATTATCTAGCACCTAATGCATACAACTATCTTTAAAGTCAATAGTTACCTTCTCATACAACTATCTTTAGCAACTTAAATATATTCGAGGTGAAAGATATGAACTTAATACATATGATGAAATCATGGATTAAATTACCGTTAGATTATTTTTACAACACTATCTCTTTCTTATGTAGTGTTAGTTTTATGTAGTGTTAGTTTTTTTCATTTGTAACTTATGAATTTCTAAAAATATTCCATGTTTACATATTATGTTTTCATATATATATATATATATATATATTAGTTTTTCTCTCTCACTCATTTTAAAAGGATATGGTACGCAGTACGGAAGCTTACTTTATTAACTTTAAAAAATATCTATCAAAAATTCAAATTTAGGAACTAAGCACTCAAATCCTCTTTTCCACCCATTGAGGTAGTTCCAGTGGAGAGTTTACCTCTCTTTGTTATTTATTGTCTTCAAACTTTCTTTTCAACCTCATTATTATTCTATAATCAGATCTTTCTAGACTTCATTAATTTAACATATAATATAAAATCAACTTTCTTTTTATTGGGTTTTTTTTTTTTTTTTTTCTCTCTCTCTCAATTGTCTCCTGTTTCTCATGTTACTTAACTCTAATTGGTATCGTAGTTTCTACACATTTGATTACCTCTCCATTTGACTAGAAATTTATTCTCAAAAAGAAAAAATTAAGTGTGGATAGCGAATTAAAAGGGAAGATTTTTATGCTGAAAAGAGAAGCATCTCTAGTTTGTGTCGCTTTCTTTCAATATCAATGGAAACTTCCCTCGGATGTCTCTTATGCTAATGGCTTGGTTTTCTTTACGCTCTCTATAGCTGAATGAAAGCCAAAATATGTGGGAAATTGGCCTGAGAATATGCCCCTATATATAATTTCTTAGTGATGGCCCCAAAAAGACGTACGGATGTGAGCAAAAAAAAAAAAAAAAAGAAAGAAAGAAAACTTAAAGACCATTTTCATTTGAATATGTGAATTCAAAGGCAAAAGAGGAATTCAAGGAAAGTTTAACCCCTTCTGTTTGTATTATTTAATCTCGTATATCAATATTTTTCTTAAATTATGTTTTTTGTATTTTGTCATGTTTCTTACTTGTAGTGCAATATGGTTTTTGTCGATCTGTGACAACAGTAACTTTACGAACCTAATGACAGATACGTGTAACAAATTAAACATTTTAGGATTCAGTGAGGTTAAACGTGTGATTTGTTGGGAATATTAGATTGCTGGGAATTGATGCAATTTTTCTTAACGCGTTATTGTTATACATACCACACTAATGCATGGCGTTCAAATACATACCACGCTCATTTTTAGTCTCAATGTCGTGAGTGTTTTTTTTTTTTTTTTTCAATGAATATTAAAAATTAAAGAAAAAAAATAAAAGCAACAAAAGAATATAAAGATTTGATATGATTCTGTAATGTGTCTACATTCACATATCAGGAAAAAATAAAAAATCACTAATAAAGAATGTTATCAACGGCTTAAATAAAGACAAATTACAATCACAGAATCGGTTAAAATAAAAAATCACTAATAAAGAATGTTATCAACGGCTTAAATAAAGACAAATTACAATCACAGAATCGGTTAAGTTATAAAAAACAATTTAATTAGTTTAAAGTCAAGAGATTCTCTAATTTGAAAGGAAAAAAAAATAAAGGTAACTACATGCCAAATGTTAACTTTCCTTAAATATAAGCATTTTTTGTGTAAGTAATGAATATGCTAAAATGAAGTTTATAATCTACTTAGAAGGGATTTTTTGAGAAGTTATATTTTACAAATTTGACTGAAAGTTTTTTTTAAGAGTCAAAAATCTTTTGATAAATCATTCAAACCTTTCTTGAAGTAGCTTTTAGTTGCAGTAAGTTAGAATTAACTTCTAAGAAGTTTTGCTGTTTCAGTACCTTTTTTTTTTTTTTGGGTAAAGATTGAAACTTTCTCATGCTAATGTACGTCCACGTTAAATTAGTTTATGGATGAAGCTGAAAAAGATAACAATATTAACAAGTTAATTTATCGTTAATTTTTTTGTATTTGTGAATGTCTTCAATCAAAATACGTCAATCAGAGAATTTTTATTCGCCCTTTTAGCTTAGAATTTTTATTCGCCCTTTTAGCTTTAAAGGCAGCTTCGTGATCAAATAAACTTAAGATAAGAAATCCGGCCGTGTGTGACTTGCTTTACATATCTTATATATAAAAACATATATATATATATATGTATATTATATATATTGATTAGTCAATCTATCCTTTTGAATTTAATGAAACAACAGACAAATACAGTTTATTAATCCATGAGATAATGGAGTGAATTCTAAGTGTGCACACAAGTCTATTTCATGATTTTCATTGTCCTATAGCCAATATATAATCGATAAAAAATACACGTGGGGTTATATCAAAGATGGGAAAAGGGAACTACTAAATTACTAACCGCATTCACATGGCTGCATGTTTATTATGTAATCTTTATTCTTAGTTTATGTTTGGATTGTCAGTTTAAATTAAAATTTTATAATTTATTTTATTTTTTTCTAAAAAGTTAACAAAAAATTTAATTAATTTTTAAAAATCAATTAATTTTGATTCAGATATTTTAACTCATATCGGCCAATCGAACAGAAACTAAAAAATAATAACAAATTATTACATTAAGAAGTAGGGAAAGCTTAATTAAAATAATAGTAATAATTTTCATTAGATTACGTCAAATAGCCACTTTTAAATTTTAGTTTAATTTGAATTGTTTTCTAGGGAAGAGTTAGTGGAAAAGGTTCTATATTGTGATTAAAATATATAAAAAATTAGGGAGAGTACCTGAATAACACAAATTTAAAAATCATTATACAATATAACACAAAAAAGTAACATTAGATCAATATGATACAAAATTAAACTAAAATAAAATAAAGTTTGTGTCATGTTAATCAATATAAGGGAGTTTATATTATATTGGTCAATAAATAAAAAAAATGTGGTTATTTGGATAATTTTCTCTAAAAAAAATTAAGATTTAAGATTTTAAAAAAATAAAACTTTGGAATCATTTGAGAATAATAATTTTCATGTGATAATTTGAAATATATAAGTTCATTTTGGTAAAATAATATTTTTGAGTTGTGTGAAAAAAATATTTTAAAAGAGATGTATACATGATAAGATGATAATTTCAAAAGAAAGGTATACATATATAATACAAATAGGATGTATAGATGATAAGATGATTTATTTAGACGAATGTCTATATTATATAGATAAAGTGTAAGGTGTGAGGCATAAAAGAATTAAGAAGCCAAGTGAACTAAATTAATTAAACCATTGGATAAAAAAGACTGAAGACCAAAACTTCAAAAGCTATTCTCCTCTATGTGTTATATTATAGCTATATATATATAATGTACTCTATTAAAAATGAAAGACGAAAATAAATGGGTAAAAAAAATACAAACATTTAAAGTGATTCAACAATATGATTATAACCACGAAAAAGAAGAGAGAAAAAATTTGTACTAATTAAAAACATTATTATCAAAGAGCTTCGTATAAATGTAAAATTATAAAACAGCATCCGATAAATATTCAAAACTATTTAAATCTCTTAAAATCTTAAATTGAAACCAAACACAATTATATAAAAATTTATGTTGAAGATATTTATAAACAAGAATCAACTTTCCCTAATAATTTCAATGAGAAATGGAAGAATACACTAACGAAAGAAAAAAGTTAAAAAAGTTAAAGAGTCTCCCCAGGAAAAACTCCCATGTGATGAATATAATCTTTTTCATTAGCTTTTTAAATTTTAAAAGTGGCACGAAAATACTAAATTAAGGAGAAAATTACATAATTGGGAAGCATGGATCAGTTGAGAATAAAATTGATGTGTAAATGACTTATAACTAAACCTCATTAAATCTATTGAGGATCAGTTCATTAGAATCTATTTTTATAAAGATCTAGTGACTAATTTATTTCGTAAGAAATATGTGTATATTACTTTGTGTAAATATTACAAGAAAATGTTGAGTGTATATTTACACAAAAAAAGATTACCAGTGAGAATTTCGCCACGTTTCTCACTAAGCTTCCATTATTAAAAAAAAAAAAAAATATATATATATATATATATATATAGAGAGAGAGAGAGAGAGAGAGAGAGAGAGGGAGAGAGAGAGAGTGAAATCAAGTCATAATCATGATTCTAAAAGGGATGGCAGTAGAATTGACCTTCGAGGCTTTGAAAAGTGATAGCCTCATAGAAAAATGGCTTTCGCCCATAATTGCCACCTACTATACTTGTTTTGATTACTGAATTAAGGAAAAAAAAAATAGTAATTTTCTGTACTAAATAAGAGAGAGAGAGAGAGAGAGACGTGTTTAATGGAAATAGACTATTTAGAGAGTAGGAGTTGGGAATGAGAAAGGTTACCAAAATACGTGTCCACAAAGTGAGATGTTTGGGCAACCTTCGGCAGCCTATTATTAGGATTATCTTGCAAGTATAAAAAAGGAAAAAAGAACAACTACAAGAGTTAAATGAAATAACCAAATAAAATAAAATAAAAAGATGGAGAGAGAGAGAGAGAGAGAGGGAAAAAAAAAAAAGGCAACGGAAGAAAATGACTGAATTCTCTCACTGAGTCCTGTGACTTTTTTTTTTTTTTTGGTGCTAAAGGTTTGAATTGAATGGCCACTTCACTTACGTATCAAAGTCATGATCTTCTTTATACGCCGGTAGGATTTCAGCTTCACTTTGGCTTTTTATGGTCCTTCTTTTTTTTTTTTTTTTTTTTTAAATTTGATGTTTATTTACAATTTCAGAATATGCAAGAAGGAATTAAAAAAGAAAACAAAATTGTGATTAAAGAGATAATTTAGCAATAACGATATCTTATATCTAATTTTATTATAAGTCTGTGTGAAATAATATAATGTTTGAATTGAAATTCAATGTTTTATAAGATTAAATATTATGAAAAAAAGTCCGAATTATGGATTTTTAAATAATTTGTCAGACAGATTTATAAAATAAAAAGTCGTAAATTTTTCCAAAAGCAAAAGTTCATATTTTGTAACTAGCATTAGGAATTACTTTTTCTTCAAAAGTTATATTGAACAGCGTCATACGTATATGGATCACAACTTTCGTCTTTAATTGCATCATGTATAACATTTAAAATGATTAATTAGTGTTTTTCTTAACTCTTTGTTATACACTCGAATGCATCGAGATATACTTTTTTAGGGGGTGTTTGGTGTTTTAGTTTAAGTTAAGATTTTTAAGTTTCAATAGTAATTTTGTTGACTTTTCAGAAAAGACAAAAAACTTTTTCAGAAAAAGATAAAAAAAAAAGTACAGTTTCACTTGAGTGAAACGATAGTACCAAACATGACCTTTATAAAATGATAAAATCCATATATGTTAACTTTTAGGGCGTGTTTACTAATGAGTAATCTAATTCAGAAAAAAGAAATTAAAATCCTGATTTTAAATTCCAATGTTTTCTTTTGTATTTGGAAATTAAATGACATGAGTCTCACCTAAAAATAAGAAATTAATTTTCTTGATAAGGAGGAACTTGTTTCTCACCTACTATTTCATTTATGAATAATTTCGTAACTACAGTAAAATATTCCCAATCCTTTTAACTTTTAGAAAGTAAATAACATAATAGGAATTTAATTCCTCAAGTAAATAGATACATTGATATATTAGTAAATACTTTTATCTAATTTTGGAATTTAATTCCGTATAGTTTGATTCCTTTTTTCATAAAATTAATTTCCTATTTTTAAAATTCCTGATAAGTAATCATGCCCTTAGTGATTATGGATAGTCTAATTGATTCATCAAAAATTATAAAGTTTGAACTTCCTAGCCCTGGTTTAACATATATATATATATATATATAAGAGTTTTAAATAGTTACTATGCTTTTGTAACCATAGTAACTATTACAAGACAAAATTATAATAAGATAGGCATTATTACAAGACAAAATTATAATAAGTAGTGCTATCTTAATACATTGATGATGTAGCATTTTTAATAACTTATTATAGTAGGTTAAACAACCAATTTCCTTTTAAAAGATAAATAACAACCAATCTTAAATAAACAACCTCTTGAGTCTCTAACTTCCGAATCCGAATGCCCAAAAGACCTACTGGTCGGCCACTGCTGCCTACGATCCAGTGTGCAGGGTGCTCGCTGATCGGAAACCTTTCCCAAGAAAGAGGGGCAATCAGGACTGGGATTAATTAAAAATTCAATTTTGTCATTTTCTAGGTAAAAACTTTAAACAAATTTAATATAAATTATCCCAAGGGGGCAGTTAGCTAAAGAAGATTTTATTCATATTATAAAAAAAAAAATTAGATGAATGCCTCAAAAATAAATATTTGAGTAGGGATATTTAAAAAAAAAAAAAAAAGAGGATTATTTGAAAGAGTAAATTAAGGAAAAAAAAATTACTAATAAAAGATGTTAAGAATAATAGATTTACCAAAAAAAAAAAAAAAGGAAAGAAAGAAAAGAAAAGAAGCAAGAAAGAAAACTATCTCAAGGGAAATTGATTAAAAAAATTTATTATAATTTACAGGGTCATATTTTGAAAAAAAAAAAAAAATGAAATGATTGTATGGAAAACTGTATAAATAGTGGCATAGTGTGGGAAAAAAACAAGTGAAAAATACTTTACGAAAATAATTTAACAATAGATGCTTGAAGAAATTTTGAGGGGAAAAAAAAAAAACCTTTAAAAAGCAAGTTAGAGGACAAAATTTTCAGCCAAAAAAAAAAAAAGAAGAAATTATTGGAGAGAACATTTTATTGATCAACGTCACTAAAAAGAAAAACTGCATTTCCATAAAAAAAAAAAAATAAAAAAAAATCATGCAACTAACTAAACTGATGCACTAAAAAAAATTGAAATATGATGGTAATTTTTAAAGAAAAACTTAAGAAATATACTAATGAGATTCAAAAATTAGACAATAAATATTTAAATTAAATTCTATTAAAATAAAAAAATAATTTAGAAAAATCATATCAACAAGTTAACAATAAGTTATCCTATCTAAATTATCTTTAACGAGTTTTATAAGTTCAATGCTCATTATTTATCATAAATGTTTTTGATCAACTATCAAATTAATTATAACTGTCGGATCTATATCCAATAAGTTAAAACAACGATAATCTTCAATGAATAAATATTATAGTAATCATTAAGATTACTCTCACACGACACACACATATATATATATATATATATATATATATAAACAAGGGGTGGAAGAAGGAAGGGAGGAAGGTAGCAATCTCACATAGTACGAGTATATAATAAGGGAAAACAAGCTGCTTCATTATAACGATAGTAATAAAATATTAATAAAAAAACATCCCAAGTCATTTTAAAAAAAAGTTGAAATTATGTTCCAATAAAAAAAATGAAATGTATTCTAATAGAGAAGGAAAAGATTTACATAATGCATCCTTGTAGTTTTACATTTCTGTAAAAATCTATCAACTTTAATTCTAATGTTACCCTGTTGACTAATTACTCAGGAAAGAAATTAGTAAAAATATTTTAAACCTCCAGGTATCCTTCTAAGCCTTGCTCCCAAAAACAATTTAGGATGTTTTTATGTTTATAATCCTAGACACACGTAACGTCAAGACCTCAGACTAGTTTTGTGTCGTCCATGACGGACCTGGCCAAGTCATCGTCTCCTCAGTACCTCAGGCTGGGTCCATGCAAAGAATGCTTAATCTTTGTTGATTTTGACATTTGTGGTGATGAAGTTTTGTTTGGTTGTTTGATTGTTTGGTTCCAACATAAGGCTCAAAATGTTAAGAGAATTTGAGTTTAATTTAAAAGCTTTTAGTTTTGATAACTCATGGGCAACATATTATTTTTATAATCTATGAGGGGGTGCGTTTGATATTTCCAAAAATGTTGAGTAAACTTTATTAAAGCCAGAAATTAGAAGGATAATATAAACAATTTTCCCCAAAAAAAAAAAGAAACAATAAAAATATGGAGGCAAATTGTACCTGCTAAGTACAGTACACGATCTTTCCTTGAGCAGTTTATCCGCACCAAGCGACAGTCGTGTCTCAAAACCGAGAGCGAAAGAAAGGAAAAAAAAAAAAAAAAAAAAGTTTCCACTTCTAGATTTTAGAGAGAGAAAGTAGATACGAAGAGAGAGAAACCAAAAAAAAAAAAAAGAAACAGAGTATAAACACAGAGAAAAACTCCGTTATCCCTTTGCTCGGTTATATAATAATAACCCCATACTTCTTTCTCCAGAAACGTCTTCAAGAAGAACTCGAGATGGGCGATGATAAAGCTGAGACCTTGGAGGCGGTTGTGAAGGAAGCTGTGGATTTGGTATGACAAACACCAAAAACAGAGCATTTCATTTCCTATCTCTGTCTCTGTTTTCTGATTTTTTTTTTTTTTTTGAGTGATTTGTTTTGTTTGGTTTATGAGGTTGTGATGAAATCGGGAAATGTTATGGTTGCAGGAGAACGTGCCTCTTGAGGAGGTTTTTCAGACCTTGAGGTGCAACAAACATGGCCTCACGTCAGAGGCTGCTCAAGAAAGGTTGGCCATTTTTGGCTACAACAAGCTCGAGGAGAAGAAGGTCGTTTCTAGTCTCTACTTCTGCAGAATTATTTATATTTTGGGTTGCTCTTGGAACTTTACTCTTCTGAAACAACCAGAATTTCTTGTTTTCGGTTTCATGATTTTTGTTTAGTTTTTTTTTTTTTGACAGGAAAGTAAGTTTCTGAAGTTCTTAGGGTTTATGTGGAACCCTCTATCATGGGTCATGGAAGCTGCTGCTATCATGGCTATTGCTCTCGCCAACGGAGGGGTGAGGTTTTTTTTTTTTTTTTTTTGTTTTTTTTTGTTTCCTTCTCTCTTTTCTCAGATTATGCTCTGTTTTTGTTCTAAAGAAATTTGGAAGAAGAAGAAGAAGGAAAAAAATAATATCTCCCTGGCTTTCTTGATAAGATTTCTCTCTCAATCTCCGAGGTTGTCAAAAAGAAACGGGCCATATTTTTATTATTTTCATTATCATTTTTTGACATTTTTTAGGTGATGATGCTTAAGAATTTGCATGAGAAAATTTCACGGTTGAGAAATTTTTTTTTTAATTTTTTTATTGCTCAGGGAAAGCCTCCAGATTGGCAAGATTTTGTTGGGATTATTACTCTGCTTCTGATCAATTCAACAATTAGTTTTATAGAAGAGAACAACGCCGGAAATGCTGCTGCTGCAATCATGGCACGCCTTGCACCAAAAGCTAAGGTACTCTAAATAATTTCCTCCTTTTGTAATGTTTTGAACTCTTATTATTATTATTATTTTCAACAATTGGTGTTATGATCATGTGAGTATACGTATACACATACATACATATAAACATATATATATACATATATATATATTTGTGTTTTTTTTAGGTCCTTCGAGATGGGAAATGGATTGAAGAAGACGCGTCCATTCTTGTACCTGGTGATATAATCAGCATTAAGCTAGGGGACATTATTCCGGCCGATGCCCGTCTCCTTGAGGGTGATCCATTGAAAATTGACCAGGTGCTTTGATATCTACTACTATGACTTTTGTAGGCCGAGATATGTAGAAAAAGAGCAATGATACACACCGTGAAAGAATAATTCTGTCATAACCATCGTGAAAACATGTGTCAAGAGCTGCGTAGACGCACAAAGTGTCGTCGTCGTCGTCGTTGTTGTCATGAAATTCTTTTTCGTGATGAGTATTCGTTTCCCTTTGAATTACGACATGAAATTGTTTGGTCCTTGTGTAATATCCTAAATGTCTAAGAGAGTTGGCATGTGAACTTGATTGAATGAGATGAAATATTGTCACTGAAATACTATCCTTTTCGGGTTTTTGCAGTCTGCCCTTACTGGTGAGTCCCTACCCGTTACAAAAGGCCCCGGTGGTAGTGTTTATTCGGGTTCGACATGCAAACAAGGTGAGATTGAAGCAGTAGTTATTGCCACTGGCGTTCACACCTTCTTCGGCAAGGCTGCTCACCTTGTGGACACCACCAACCAACAAGGCCACTTCCAAATGGTAAAAAGGAAGTCACTGAATTTTGTTTACTGGCAGAAAAATTGTTTTGCCACTTTTTACAAGTTTCCTTGTATTTGGATAAACAGGTTTTGACTGCTATTGGGAATTTCTGCATATGTTCCATTGCCGTTGGGATGATCATTGAGATTATTGTCATGTACACAATTCAACACCGACCTTACCGACCTGGGATTGACAATCTGTTAGTTCTGCTCATTGGAGGAATCCCCATTGCTATGCCCACAGTTTTGTCTGTGACAATGGCAATTGGTTCCCACCGCTTGTCTCAGCAGGTGGATATTGAAAAAAAAACAAATGCCATTTTTAAGCCAACCTTTCGGTCTCGGTTTAATATTTTTTGGTAGACATGAGTATCTTAGAATAATTATTGCAGGGAGCTATCACTAAAAGAATGACGGCCATAGAAGAAATGGCGGGAATGGACGTGCTTTGCAGTGACAAAACTGGAACTCTAACATTGAACAAACTTTCAGTTGACAAAAATCTTATAGAGGTCTGTCAAAGATTTCTGCATCATATTTTTTTTTTCCTCCCCCGTCTTCTTCTTCTTCTTTTTATTTTATTTTTTGTAAGTTAGATTTTGGTTCCCACTTTTTTCCCTGGTTTTATTCCCACAGGTCTTTACAAAAAGAGTAGATGCGGATACTGTTGTTCTGATGGCAGCTCGAGCCTCCCGTGTTGAGAATCAAGACGCAATAGATGCTGCTATTGTTGGGATGTTGGCTGATCCAAAGGAGGTAGGAATTTCAAAGATGAATTACTTTCTGTGATGTTTACATTGTTGGTTCTTGTTTTTGTTTTTTACTTTGTATTTTACTAGTAACTTCTTTTGGTTACAAAATAGGCGCGAGCTGGTATCCAAGAGGTGCATTTCCTTCCATTCAACCCGACCGATAAGCGAACAGCTCTGACTTATATCGACAATGAAGGGAAAATGCACCGTGGAAGCAAAGGTGCACCTGAGCAGGTATAGTTATTAGCTACTATTTGTCTATCTTTTTTAGTTCTAAACTCTTATGCTAATTTTTGTAATTAATTATGTTGTTTTGCTGTTAGATTTTGAATCTTGCACACAATAAAGCAGAGATAGAACGTAGAGTTCATGCTGTAATTGACAAGTTTGCAGAGCGAGGATTACGGTCACTTGCAGTAGCTTACCAGGTACTAAGCTTAAAGCAGTTTTAACTTCAAGTAACGGTTTATATTGCAAATTAATTGCAGACATGTTTTTTTCATTCGTTCACTAATAAAAAACCTGTGTTTCTGCTAACGTAAACGCCTTTCTTTTCCAGGAAGTTCCAGATTGTAAGAAGGAAAGTCCTGGAGGGCCTTGGCAATTTATTGGCCTCATGCCTCTATTTGATCCACCAAGACATGATAGTGCAGAGACAATTCGAAGAGCGTTAAATCTTGGGGTAAATGTTAAAATGATCACAGGTATGTGCCCCATATTGAAAGTGCATTTAATGATCATGACTTTGGCATCTCAGTTTGCTGCCATGGCGGTTGTTAGTAAAGTTAAGTGTATTGTCTGCTTGATTGTTTGCGATGTTTCTTAGGTGACCAACTCGCAATAGCGAAGGAGACAGGACGCCGTATGGGAATGGGAAACAACATGTATCCTTCCTCGGCTTTATTAGGACAACAAAAAGATGAGTCTATCGTTGCTTTGCCAGTCGATGAGCTGATCGAAAAGGCAGATGGATTTGCAGGAGTTTTTCCTGGTATATATAGTGATCTAGGATTTTTTAGTATGTACTGATAGATGCATAAAAAGGATACTTTGTGCCCTTTTCGGAGATAGGCACACGATTCTATATCTTTTCAGGGTTTATTTGACTGACGTTTTTGGGTTGCAGAGCACAAATATGAAATCGTGAAACGACTGCAAGCCAGAAAGCATATATGCGGAATGACTGGTGATGGAGTGAACGATGCTCCTGCTCTTAAGAAGGCTGATATTGGAATAGCTGTGGCTGATGCGACTGATGCAGCTCGTAGTGCTTCTGATATTGTCTTGACAGAACCTGGCCTCAGTGTTATAATAAGTGCGGTACTGACCAGCCGTGCAATATTCCAGAGAATGAAAAATTACACGGTGAGTCAATTCTGTTAGATAATACATCATCTCTTCAAAAGCTCATAATTTAGTACTCTACTACTCATGTTAATGGTTTAATTTTGTGTTGCAGATTTATGCTGTTTCTATTACAATTCGTATCGTGGTAAGCTATCTGGTTTGGTTTTGTGGTTTGAAAACTCTTTTTTTTTTTTTTAAATCTTATTGGCATTGGTATACAATTTGTTTTATATGAATTTCTACATATAGCTTGTATGTTTGACCTTGAATTACTATCTTTTGATTTTCTTGTGCAACAGCTTGGATTCTTGTTACTGGCCCTCATATGGAAGTTCGATTTCCCGCCTTTCATGGTTTTGATTATTGCTATCCTCAATGATGGTTCGTACCTTCTTTATCACTCATCATGTGCACCTTCTGGTAGTAGCAACGATCGATTAAACTTAGTAACACACTCCCGGGCGTATACCAGGTACAATTATGACTATATCGAAGGATAGGGTGAAACCATCGCCTCTGCCAGACAGTTGGAAGCTGGCAGAGATCTTTACAACCGGAATCATTCTTGGCAGTTACTTGGCCATGATGACCGTCATTTTCTTTTGGGCAGCCTACAAGACGAACTTCTTTCCCGTAAGTAATCTTCATGTTGATTACTTACAGCTTCATGTGGTTAGAGATCAGAATGTGCCTCTGAACTATCTATCACTTGGAACTCATACTTGTTTTTGCGATATTTCAGCGTACATTTGGGGTTTCGAGCCTTCAAAAGAGGGAAGAAGAGGACTTCAGGAAACTAGCCTCTGCAGTATACCTGCAAGTAAGCACCATCAGTCAGGCTCTCATATTCGTGACGCGATCCCGGAGCTGGTCTTTTGTCGAACGCCCTGGTCTCTTACTCGTCACCGCTTTTGTTATTGCTCAGCTGGTGAGTTCAACTTCTAATTTTCGACCTCCTAATATTCCTATTCTTCTACTGAGAAATCTAAAGGACTTTGCTCTAACTTTTTGTTTGTGAGCAGATTGCCACATTGATCGCGGTTTATGCAAATTGGAGCTTCACCGCAATTGCGGGGATTGGTTGGGGATGGGCTGGTGTGATTTGGCTATACAACCTCATTTTCTACTTCCCGCTTGACTTGATTAAATTCTTCATTAGATATGCCCTGAGCGGAAGAGCTTGGGACCTTGTTATCGAGCAAAGGGTATGAATGAAATTTGCCTCAACAAGTAATTTGTTCGGCGGAGCTCCTGATCCTTTTTCCTTTAGTTGATTTTCCCTTTTTTTTTTTTTTTTTTTTTTTTTTTTTTTTTGCAGATTGCCTTTACGAGGAAGAAAGACTTTGGCAAGGAAGAACGCGAGCTCAAGTGGGCGCACGCACAAAGGACCCTCCATGGCCTTCACCCACCTGAAGCCAGGATGTTCGCCGAGCGCACTAGTTATACAGAACTTAATCAGATGGCGGAAGAGGCTAAGAGACGAGCTGAGATTGCGAGGTAATTTCTATATTTTATGTCGTAATAAGAAGAAATGCCTAAACCGAACATAATGTCTGAGGGGGTCTTAAATTGTGCAGAATAAGAGAGCTGCATACGCTGAAAGGGCATGTGGAATCAGTGGTGAGACTCAAGGGCATTGACATTGACACTATTCAGCAAGCATACACCGTTTGATGAGACCCCTTTTTTATTTCACACTTTAAAAAGTTTATCCATAGCAATATGTCTTCTTCTTTTGAGCTTATTTCTCAATTCTATAGAATCATGTTAAACGCATTAACAATCCCATAAACTCATTTGTAATTAAGCGGCTTTATATATTTTACGTATACGGTACAATCTGTGTTCCAATTTGTTGATTTTGTTGAACTTTGGTTGCTTCTCTTTTCGTATTCGAAGGCACTGATTTTTTGGTATGGCAAATAGATAAAGGAAACGACAACAAAAAAGACTTGATGACGGTAATAGCTGAAACAAACGACATTAGCATGCCACTAAAACGACAACTGCCTATAGCAATATCCTGTAGCTAAACCGACAAAACCCCCCCCCCCCCCCGGTAAAAAGGGCATATTTAAGAAACGACAATAGATACAAAGTCGACAACATATTCGGAAACGTAAACTTTTTAGGAAAACGAGAGTAACCTAAACGGTATTTGAGTTTTAGGACGTGTTTGGTGAAAGAGTTTTTTTATGTTTCAATAATAATTTTTTAAAAAAGATAAAAAAAAATTTCATAAAAGATAAAAAAAATTTTCAGAAAAATATAAAAATCATGATGAAAAAAGTATAATTTATTTTAAACTAAACTTACAACCAAACAACTCCTTAAAAAAATTGACGTGAAAGCAAAAGGTCGTCGGAATTAGATAAACGAAATGGAGAACCCAATTGCCACCATTAATCATGATATTATCAACGAAATTATCAAATAGATTTACGATACTAAAAATCCAATCCCAACACAACTGACTGTCATAACATCAACATAGGATATGCAATTGTCATCGTAAATGATCAAATTTATACCCGGAAATTAGAAATTCAAACCAAAGGAAGGAAGCAAGCATTTATAAAGTATAAACTATATAAAGAGTAACTGAGTGAGAATCGAACAACAGCAGCAACGGCGGCGACGACGGCGGCGGCGGAGGAGGAGTTAAGAGGCATCGATTCAATTCTGGCGATGTTTCTCAATCTTCGTCTCCAGCTCCTTCTTCTTGGCTCCGACAACCCTATCCACTTCCCTCCCTTGCTTCAGCAGCACGAACGTCGGCATCGCCTGAACCCTGAATTCCTGCGCAACATCCTTTGAAGACGGGGGAAAAAAATCAGTCCAAAAATAGGGAAAAAAAATAGAGAGAATCTGAGGGAAACGGAACGTACGGACAACTCGTCGACATCGATCTTGACAAAGTCAACGTCGGTGAGCTTGGCGGCCATGTCGTTGAAGGCCGGCTCCATGAATTTGCAGGGACCGCACCACGAGGCCGAGAAATCGATCACCAACTTCAAACATCCATTTCGACACAAAAATCAAATATATACATATATCAGATCTATGATTCACGATTCTAGGGGAAATAGACAGAGAAGAGAAGAGAATCAAAGAGTTATATGCTTACGAGCTTGGAGGTTTCCCGGGAGGCGTTGAAGTGGAGCTGCCATCTGGCGGTGGAGTGAAAGGCGAGGACCGACGACGGCTCCGACGAGGAACCAGAGGTGGTGTCGGCTGCGGCTGCGGATCCTCCACCGAATAAACCAGAGAGAATGGCTCCCATTCTTGTTCAGTCCTTGAGTTCACCAAAAAAAAAAAAGAAAGAAAAGAATATTTTTTGCGTTGCGAGGTGTTGTTACGCCAAGCTATCGTTTTAAAGCGGTCGATTATAATTAGATGGGACGATCATATTTATTAAGAGGTAATAAAATAATTAAGAACATATTAGTTGAATAAGAACGTTATAGAAGTAAACAATTAAAGAAAATGAAAAAAAAATTTAGATTTTTGTTTATGAAAATTAAAAGAGAAAATGTAATTTATAGATTTTAACAAGAGAAATACAGTCAAGCATCAAAAATCCTTTATTTATTTTATATTCTAATTGTAAAATTGATTCATAGATAACTCAATTACATATTTCACATCTCAAAAACACAATCAGAAAATATAGATTTTAAACTCTTAAAAATTCACAAAAAATATTTTAAACAAACTAATAAAATAATTAGTTTCACTAAAAGTCTTCACTTTGATTTCCAAAAGATTATTATTACAAGTTATCATAAATCGACAAAATACTTTTTTAGCAATTTATAGTAAAAGAAAACTAATAAAATAATTCAAGCAAATAATTATGTGACTAAATTAAATAAATAAAACAAGACTAATACTTATATTAAATAAGACACATAATATTTTGAAATAAAAGAAATGAGAATAAAAAAGACTTAATTTATTTAAAATATAAACACTATAAAATAAGAGAATCAATATCACAAATAGAACACTCAATATATAATTTTATCTCTAATCTCACCAATAGAAGAATTAGCCTAACTTTCTTATCATTTTCACAAATTCTAGGAAGAAAGTATGAAAATAAATTGCAACACAAAATTAGAAAATGAAGACAAATGTCTCCAAAAATACACTACGTGACAACCACCCTAAAAGCCTTACCTGATTCCCCTAGTTATAGAGTTTTAGAATGCTAAGACCAACTCCAATGCACACTCTAAAATAGAGTTTTGCACTAATTTGGAGTATGAAGCTACTCCAACGCACACTCTATATGGAACTTCAAATATAGAGTATGAACAGTATACTTCATATTTGAAGTATCACTGTTCATACTCTAAACTACTTTTTTTTTTCTTTTTTTTTTTTAATTTTTAATTAAATTTTAAACTAATATTTAGATAAAAATAAAATTATAAAGTTATCCTTAACCTAATTTTTCTTTGAAAATTACCCATTTTTCTATATGTAAAGTATTTGTATGTTTAAATCTTAAAGCTATATTTATTTTTTTTATACCTTTTTTATTTTATTATTTTGAATAAATTTTGTAAGATAGTAAATCAACATACAAGTTTTACATAAATTAAAAAGTTGAGAAGATATTATAATTCATAAACAAACTATAAATAAGCATACATAAAAGTACATTAAAAAATTACATGTGATAAACCAAACATAACACAAAATACATAATGTAAAGACGTAAAAAGAGATAACATAGAGATATTATGGTAGAAGAACAATGATTTAATAGTCCGGTAAACCAGTACCGGATCCTCCAATATCATTGAAATATTGGTTGAATGTATTGCTCGGCATATGCATATCATCTTGTTGTTCTTGTTGCTGCTGTTCTTGCAATCTTTTATTTAAAATTCTTGATTGTTCATTTCGTGTGTATTCACGAATAGATGGGTCTGCAATTGAATTCAAGTCCATGTATAGAATCTTGTTTTCCTCTCTTTGTTGTCTCCTGTCTTGACTCTTCTTTAAGAAGTCAAGGAGTTGTCGGTTATCTTCTCTGAGCTCATTGATCCGTGTTGATGTTTCTTCTGTTATTTTTCTTTTTAATTTTGCTTTTTTAACGCCAATAGGTCGTTGAGAGGAAGTACCACCAACTTCATCAGAATCATCTAAATTGAGAGAAAATGAGGACAACCCAGGGACAAATGTCATGTAATTTTAAGTTTTTTTTTTATTTAAATATTAAATGTCAGTTTGTTTCCTTTTTTTTTTTTTTGTGGAATTAAGAAAATCATATAGTTTTTCTTTTCACTCTATATTAAGTTGTTTTTGATAATCGCACTAAATTTATAGTGTTTTGGTTATTTGATATAACTTTCTATTTTTAAAGATTATTCGTAAAAATAAAAACAATCAACGGATTAATATGTTAAAAGATTGTATTGGGGCATAATTTGTAAAATACAAAGATTATAGGAAATAAATATAAATAATATCTAAATGATTTTAAAAAAGAATATAAATAGAATATTCCTTTTAGAGTATGATATAGAGTAAATGGATTGAAGATAAAATAGTATTTGAAGTGACAGATACTTTATTTTAGAGTTTCTGTACTCTAAAATATAGTAAATGGGTTGGAGATGGGTTAAGGTTTAGCTAAAAGTAATAAAATTCGTGGGAGAGTTGCTATGATTAGTGGGAGAAGTGCTGAAAAACTGATGCAAAGCGGGGAGGCTTCTGATACGTGGCACCCTCTGATTCGCGGTAGGGAGAAAATGGGATCAGATGTTGAGTTATATTGGGGAACAAGGGTGAACCCACAAGCCACACGTCGCACACGGAGTGGAGAAAATGGAGCGCTGACATCAACTGACAGTAACGCGGGACCCACGCGGAGAGGATGAAGGCGCGCGAGTGAACGCATGGGGGAGAGAAACTCGCACTGTGGTTGGCCCGTGTAGCGGACGGGCGCGAGAGACGAGCTGGGTTGGAGAAGAAACGTGGCGGGGCCTACTCTGATGCGGCTCGGTGGCTCGGATTCGACTTGGCTGGGCGGCTTCTGAGGCAGCTGATATGCTTGGGTTTTGAGCCGAAACTTTGCTTATTTGTTTAATGGCCCATTTGTATGCTTCTTCCAAATAAATATGAAAAACAAAATAAGTTAATTAAAAACTAAATAATTTTAATCTAAAATATTGCTTTAGAATTATTAAAATATTTAAATAAAATAATGTATTTTTGTTCACTTATCATGAGGCCTCGCCGAATCAAATTCGATGGTCACTTCTTCGGCTCTTGATATAAATATTCTATTATTCTATTTTGATGTTTTTTGTCTTGGTTGTTTTGAATTTTTGAATGGGATAAGATACCTCTTTTACAGCCGTTGAAACGGTAGCGTTTGGTTGATTTTTACTGAAATAATTGATCTATATAATTTCTAAATTTTTAAAAAATTATGATTTAATTCCTATTTTATTTTTTTATAATCGATAAAATACTGAATTTTTAAATATTGATTATTATGATTTTTTTCGTTTAAATAAATTAAAATTTTTATTAAATGAGTCATATAAAATAGATGTGATGTAATTTATTTTAATAATATAATAATAATTAATTTAACAAAAAAATTTTAAAAAAAAATCATTGAAAAAAAAAAAATCCTGCTCTCCTTTCTCACTCTCTCCCTTCTCTCTCTCTCTCTCTCTCTCTCAACCCAGATCGACGACACAGCAGGGGGGACCCAGATCGGCGAACTCCGGGGGGGACGGACAGCAGCGAAGACGCAGGGGACGGTTGCATTCTGCCGACAGATTGACGAACAGGCTGTTGGATGTGATGTTCTGGACCACGAACTTGCCGATTTTGCTTTCTCCGAATGACGAGCAGTCCAATCGGATTTCGCAGCCGGCGGAGAAGCCAAACGGGAACGGAACTGTGGTCGGCGATTTACCGTTACCGTCGGCGCATGACCTGTTGCAGATTGCCGAGCTTCGAGCTTCCATTGAAGAAGAAACTGGAATTGCGATGAAGTTGATGAAGATGATGAAGAGAGAAATTTCTTCGGTGGGAAAATGGAATCATTCTCGGAAACCAAACAGGGTAATCACCTTTCTGCAAGCTCAAACCAAAAGGTTTATGAGTTTTGCTACAGCAATAAATTAACGGAAAAAAGGGAAAAAATTTTCTATATGAATAAATATTGAGGAAATTGATGGACAAAAATTGATAGAGATGCCGTTGGGAGGCCATCTATAAACAATAAATGCTATCGAAGTGAATAAATTCAGCTAGCTTTGAATTTAATACAAATGAATTTAATGGGAGTTTTTTTTTTTCTTTTCTTTTTTTTACCTCTGGATTTGCTGAGACGCTTAATAATTAATCTCTTTGCTGCAACTGTTGTTTGCATTTGATTTGAGTTCAAAAACAGAGTTCTTCAAGCTCTTCTTCTTCTTCTTCTTCTTCTTTTCTCCCCAGATCGGCGAACTCCGTGCGGGAGGCGGACGGCGGCGAAGACGCAGGGGAGGGGGAACCCAGATTGGCGAACTCCGCCCGGGGGGGGTTCCTGCGAGTTCAACTCTCTCTCTTTATTTTTTTATTTTTTTCAATAACGATATAAAGGTATTTTTATCTTTTTAAAATTAATTGAGTTCGGACGCAACTCAGTTCCGTTATAAATTTAACGAATTTAATCAGAAATAACTATAATAATTAATATTTTAAAAATTTAGAATCTTTTTAATTAAAAAAATAAAACAGATACATACTAATATTTTTTAAAAAATTTAAAAATTATTTAGATCAATTACTATTTTTATTGAGAACTCTCATATCCACGACTTTTTATTATTATTAATCCTTATATACATATATACATACATAAAAGAGGATATTGCTATCTTTTAATTACAACAAGTGTTAATACATGGTTTTTTTGGGCTTTTCTTATTTTTTTTGCGCTTTTTCTATTATCTTTATTTTATTTTATTTTATCCCACACATATATATATATATATAAATTATGCTTCTTGTATGACTTACAAGTGTCCTAAAGTTTCGTCCTAATTGAGACTCATTTTTTCAGATGAAACTATATGATCCGAGTGGTTATAAACCCTTTTTATTTTTTATTTTTCCCCTTTTTCTGCTTTGGTAATCAATGTCTGTTATACCTTTTAATGGGATACAGCCCCCTTTACATATTCTATCAATAGAGATATTTTTTAAATCATTAAGATGTAATCAATCGGTTAAGATATTACATGTGTATAATAATTATATACACCTGATCTCATACTAATATAAATTTAAAAATTTTAAAATAAATTAATATATAAAAAATAAATTTTAAAAAAACTAACACCCCTCAACCTAGGGGTGACAATTCGTGTCACGTGTCATGTTAGAACCGTGTCGATTTTTTTCTTCTCCGACCCGAACACGACCCGTGACACGAACACGAAACGAAACCACGACACGAACACGACACGAACCCGTCACAAGTTGACATGACACAAACCGAAATTGACCCGCGACAAGAAATTGACACGAAATTGACCCGCGACACGAAATTAACACGAAATTGACACAAAATTTGACCCGAAATTAACACTAAATTGACACGAAAAGTGACACGAAATTGACACGAAAAAAAACGGGTCCAACCCGAACACGACCCATTTTTTTTTCATGTCATTTTTTCTCAACCCGAACACGACCCGTCCCCTATTTTTCCCAACCCGAACCCGCAAAATTCGTGTCATTTTCGAGTCTTGTCATCGTGTCGCGACCCGTATTGCCGCCCCTACCTCAACCTAGTCCCCCCGACATCGGCGATGACCCCCCCCCCCGGCCGCACGACCAGCCCCATTCCCCCCATGACGCTGACGAAGCCCACTTCACCCCTGACGATGAACTCTCCCAAGCGCCGGCAATGGATCCCCCCGTGTGATCTCTAGCGAACCCACCCCCACTCTCGTCCCTCCTTCCCAGATCCAAGCAAGGATCCCCCCACCTCCGCCCCGGTGATAGGACCACCCACACCTCTAACCACCGCTATCCTCCCCACCCCCCAACATTCTGCAGAACCACGCAGCACCCCCCACCCCAATGCCATCTTCACTCATCATTGCCGGCCCCGTTGGTTGACGTCCCAGAAAACCTCCAACGATGGAGGTTGAATTTTTTTAATTCCCTTTTTTTTCAATTTTTTTAAATTTATTACTATTATAAGTTAAGATGCATTGTAATTAGTATGCATAAGCAACATCTTAACCATTCGATTATATCTAAATGATCTAAAAATGAGCTCTACTGATATGGTATGTAAAAGAGACTTTACCGTAGTCTGATCCATTTTGATAAATCAAAACAAAATTTTTTTTTTTTTTTTTTTTGCTTTGTTTTTCCTTTTCCTTTTTATCCCTTTCTTTAAGAATTGACCCTTGTTATTTTTTCTCTTTTTCTCTTAAAATGTAGTCCCTTATTTACATTTAAAACAAATCTAATAATTAAATTAAATTTTTTAAGTAAAACATTTTATTATAACTCAAAAAAGTTCAGAACCATGAATTTTGTTTATATAGGAGCTGTGCATAATTCCCTTGAATAAAGTTCAAGGTGCGAAGCACGTTTCAATAACTAGTATAAAAATTAAAATATCGATGGTATTCCTGTGTTCTTATCCATTGTTTATATAGATGAAATAGTACTAAAACCAGACTCATCCTATCTTCGAGACTCGATCCAAAATTATCCAATTCATTAGAAGTTCATAATTCTAAAAGTCTATACCTCTACTCCAGTGGCTTAATTATCTTTATTATTTTTTATTTAAGTAAAAGTGAGTCAGTGGAGTCCTCGTGTCCTCAATCTATTGCTCTTTCAGGATTCTGGTAGAACCACTAATGAAATGGTATTGACACCGGACTCATCTTCTCAGCAGACTCGATTCAGAATTATCCAATCAATCACAAAGTTTATAGTTAACAGAAATGTCACTTTTAGGGTTAAACTTCAAATGGAGATTCGAGGGTTTGAACCTGATGCTGAGATCGGAGGAAACTTAATCTTATAAAGTCTTGTAACGTAGTAAACTTTTCACACTTTTATTTATTGAGGGAAAAAAAAAACATCACATTTATTTATGGTGGACTTGAAGGAATGATGTAGGAAGTCCAAGCCACATAGACAACCTCCCAAGTTCAAGTATGCTCCTCTGACGGTTGTTGAATCTCTGCCAGATTGTTGGTGATTCATGGTGAACCAAACAAACTTGGTTGGCTATTGACAATCTCTAATGCAAAGCCGCATTTCTTTTAAGAATTCACTGAAATGGAACTGGAACACCTTGTTTTTTGTTCACAATAGCCATGGCCAAATATCGGGTGCCCATTCCAATGGGTGCCTGTTCCTCTGGTCCCTCCCAAACCGGTGATTCACCGTCGCCCACCAGACGCCAATATCCAGTCCTCAGAGACTCTGCTTGTTCATCCGTGCAGTTCTGTAATAATGCTTCCACTCGGAAATTTATCCCGAGAGAACCTAGGAACTGAGATTGAGTAATTGGCCCATGAACAGACACATGCCCTGCAATATTGAAAAGAAAGCACACGATTGTATCTCTTTTCTTTCAGTTTGTTGCGTTTGAATATGAAATCGTGAGAAAATGCACCGGAAGCTTCCTCAGCAGAGTGTCGGATGGAAGCAAAATCAACATATGCACTGAGATCAGCCGATCCTGGATCATCGAGAATGTTGACAAATTTATGCTTCCGAATTGCCTGCAACAAATGTAATATGATTAACGCATACGTTTACAAGAAAGAAGAGTGCAGCATCGAGTGAAGCAAAATGGCTAGTATCACAAATTTGGTATTCATACTACTATGCAGCATAAAACCGAATACTAGTCGCACATCATGACCATGGAAGATAGATATTTTCAGATAACTCTTGTTGAGTTCGGCTGACCAACACGCGTGACGCATCTAAAAGATAAGAGTTTCAAATATTTATTGCATCAAATCTACTTCTAGGATGGAAAATTCGATCATATTAACTCGCATTATGTATGTGATGTTTTAAAGATCCAGCAAGTTTCTTCACGGGAGAATAGAAGCACAAACACGGGTGCGGGCAGAAAGAAAGCACACACAAAGGTCAATGTAATTCCTAATCTAACAGATTACAAACAAAGCTAATATTCCAACCTGCAGACTATCTGAGACTACTCCATTCAGGCCATAATCAATTATAAGAGCCCCGCCTCCATCAGAACTGATTCTCTCAGCAATAGTTTTAGTCAACTCCATTGCTTTGGGGCAAACCTCAATCTGCTCAAGCTTAGCCACTTCTTCAGTTGTAGCCCATTTGCAGCGTTTTGCCAGATAGAGGGTTGCAGGTGTTGGCTGTGGAGACAGAACAAAACGAAACCTAGCAGATTTGTAAGTATAAAACAACTCTGTTATTTAAAGTCTGAGTATGCAGATAGACTAATAGACTAATTCTGTAAGAATTATACACTAACTCCTTACTTAGAATTTTCTGCAACATCGACCATTTTCTCACACCAGCCACGAGAAGCCCTCTGAACAAGAATCAGTAACCAGAGTAACAACATTAAGAAAACAGGAAAAAATAACCTAGCCAATTACATAATTAAAGGGAGGGGGGAACAAAAAAATGAAGCAAACATTTACATATAAGAAAATATATAGATGGTTGAAAAGCAAGACACCAGCAAAAAAGAAAGTTGACAACGTCAAAGCTTGACAACATTAGACTGTTTCACAGAAGCCCTTCAAGCATTTCATCAATCAGGACACACTAATTGAAAGGGACAGTGAAAATCACTCAGCTAATAGAATGGAAATAGACGAACCTGAAATTGATGAACTGGTAAAGCATCATAGAATTCATGGGCAATGATGATTGTGGGCACTGGTACAATGGTTCAAGAAAAGAATCAACCAAAAAAAGAAAAAAGAAAAAACTGTATCAAGAAGTAAAGAAAACATACTTTTAAAGTCAAATTATTAAATAGATAAATAACGTGGTATTGCAACAGCATAAAGTTTTGAGTCTTAATAAACTTCCAAACTTGGTCTTCACGTAAAGCATTTCCCATCCAAAACTAGGTCAAGTAAGATAGCCAATTTTTGCAATTAGCATCATCAGATTGGACTGAGAGTGAAATTTTCACATCAAACCCGTACCATATGACCTAATAACTTTGCCCCACAACAACCACATCCATGGAACCCTAGTTCTAAAGAAGCTACGAAGAAATTTAATATGCCCGTGATGTTTGTACGGGTACTAAAACAGGTCTTCATCTTCACTTCATGTTATACATTCTACCATGCATCATTGTATATATAAGTACAAGTTTTTGCGTACTCGGAAGAAAAATGAAACGGATAGGAAGTTATTCTGTTCAATCAAAAACGTCTATTATTCTTACTGAACACGACGGCAATAAGAAGATAACTTCTTACCTCCTGAAGGAACTTGCTCCAATGCAGCATGCCATGATACAGGGGTTCCAGCCAGTGTGCTGACAGTCCTTTTATCGGTTTTGTCGGGTGCAGGCTCTTCATCCACGCAATTCAAATTCTGGTGTTGAAGCTTCTGCAAAGCAGGACTACACTCTACCAAGTGCACATGCAGTGACTCGGTGAAATTCTTAAATTTTGATGCACCCTACGCAAAAAGGATACACCGTCAACTCTCCATTATCCAACTGAAAACATGAGTTTTAAAATATATATATATATACACACACATATAAATAAGAAATGTGTTTCATACACGAAGAAGATCCACCATGAGAGTTCCTCGACCAGGACCTAGCTCAACTAGGTTAACTCTCTTTGGTTGTCCCATTTGCTCCCACAGGCACATTGCCCAAACAGCAACCATCTAAGAGTTTAACACACACACACACACAAACACAAAAACCATTAATTCTTTTATTATTATAGCTAAAATTCAACCCTCAACTGAACAAGAGCAAAGGTCTTGACAAATTAAGAAGAGATGCAAAACAAACAGCCAAATTACCTCTCCAAACATCTGGCTTACTTCAGGAGAGGTGATAAAATCACCTTCTGCTCCAAAAACATCTCGATTGATATAAAATCCAGCTTTAGGATTCGTCAAGACTTCCTCCATATACTCGGCAACTGAGATTGGGCCACCACGAAACTGAACAACCAACAATGATAACAAATAATCAAAACAGACATTAATCAAACATCATACGAAAAAACAATCTTCCCAGTCCGTTAGATTAATGGTAACACAAAAAAGTGACCTTGATGATTCCTTTGAGGTGCTTGACGAGCTCGGAGTCCGAAGAAGGTTCATGAGAATGCTCTGCCATTCCAGAACCAAAACAACTTTTTTCGTGAGAATAAAGAAAAGGAAGAGAAATTAAGATTTATCGAGTGGAAGAACTAGATGTACCAGGGGGATTGTAAAGGCCGGAGCGGTCGACGGAGATTGTGGCGGGGGGCTGAGGAGTGGTTTGGTTTTTGTCGTCCAAGTGTTCGACGAAAGAACTCTGTGGGATTTCGGAAGAAGAAGAAGAGCATTTGCGAAGCAAAAAAGGGGAGGAGTAGGAGAGGCGAGGAGCGAAGAAGGTATGGGATATGTGCCGAGGAATGGAAGCTTGCTGCAGCACACGTCTCAGCATTTTGGAATGGTGACCTGTGGAGAACTGGGAAGACTCGTTTACGCTTTTGAAGTTTGAACTATAAGCTCAAAGTAAAATTTTTTATTTACATAAATAAATTTTAACTTGGTGTCAAACAACTTTAAAAGTGTGGGGATGTAGCTCAGATGGTAGAGCGCTCGCTTAGCATGCGAGAGGTACGGGGATCGATACCCCGCATCTCCAACTTTTTTTTAATAATTTATTTCATGAATTTGTCCTTTCTCTCTTTCTCTCTGTCCCGTCTCCCCTCCTCTTTTTTCTTTTTTCTTTTTACTTGTCATTTGTCCTTGGCTTGCTAGAACTAGTAAGAGTACATATGGGACTCTTATAAAATAAAAATAAAATAAACAGTATATTTGGTACTTTGTTATTCAAATTGGAGAAATTCACAGTAAAATAATCAACAAAACATAAGAGGAATTTGTACAAAGAATCTATAGAAAGTATGTGCAGGCAATAAAACGATGAGTATATTGTAGAAATCCACTTATAATGTAAATGAATACACTCTTATTTAGACTAGTACAGCTAGGGAAAATTAAGTATATTTTCACAGATAAAACTGTGATAAAATCTCATTTTAAAATCCTATCGGTATAACTAATTTTATAGACCGTTCGATAAATTTTAACGACTTAAATGTTACTTGTATATGATAATTATAATATATTTTATATTAAAAAATAATTTTAATAAAATAAACTAAAAACAACAAGCACACTCCCCCACGTTCCATTTTTTGGTGTGCATGCTAAGTTGGCACTGACGATGCAGACTATCACCAGATTGGTATAAACAACAAATGCTTAAATTTCTTCATCATTATGAGAAGCAAGACAAGCAAAAAAAGATGTTAGAATTTTCTTCTGACAGTTGTTTTGAGGCACATTTTGTAAGCTAAAACAAGTACTGCTTCCTAAATGATGTTAATTGGATTTGAGTTTGAGAGATGGTGCTTATGTAATCAGACTAGCTAGAAGTTTGTTCTATGTATCTACTTTAATTTCTAGATTGAAGATGCGTAGTAATTGCTACTGAAACATATTGACTCACTACTAGCTATTTTTTTACTAAGAACAAGAGAAGTAATTTTTCACTCAACATGTTGATACATTTTGGACTCTGGTGGAAGTGGAAGATAAGAGAGCTGAAATTGGAATTTCCTTTGTACATCGAAGTTTCACGGAAAGTGTTCATCACTCAGTTTTTGACAAGAATATGACGCTTAATTATCTTGTAGTAGCTAAAATTAGTCCATTTGTTAGATTAAATTAAATTAGTTGACCCTATTGTTTAAAAAAAAAAAGGGGAAAGTAAATAATTAGGGCAGATGCCCTTTTGAACCGGAGTTATAAATTAGGGCGGTGGGCCTTTACTCGTGTTAACGTTATTTAGTAAGAGGGATAGAAAATATAAAAATTGTAAATTAACTATAAACTAATAATCATCAGATGCTTCCAATTCTTCTTCTTAGGTACTTCTTGTCGTTGTCTATGTGCATCAGAGATTAGTGAGTAAATCTTGGATTTGAGTTTTCACTTGTATAATTAAACAATGTAATTTTCCTTTCAATATGTGGTCTTCTGTACCACCGAGTGTAAAGGATTACTATGGTGAATTTGGTTAAAAATTCAGGTGTTAAGAGGTAGCCATGGAAGGCTTAAATATGAGTGCTTGTTTCATTTTAAGTGTCAAGATGTCAGTCTAGAAAAGTATCTGGGATCATGACTCCTCTTATTGTCTACTTGGTGTGACGCACTCTTCTTTGAAAGATAATGTCTGTTTTTAAGATTTTTAGCAAATATTCTTATTAGTGTTTGGGGTTCCTTCCATAATTTAGATTTCATTTGGTGTATCAATTTTAAAGACATTTTTAGATTGAAATTAGTTGATTTTTTTAAAAATTAATTATAATTTTAATTGATTTAAAAAAAATTAAGATAAAAAATTTAGGTTCAGAATGGAGTGCGGAACAAGAGTGTCATGTCAAGAATGCTTCTTAACTGGGGCATCAATTAATTGTTTTCTTTATTCTGTTTGGAAAAGAAATTTGAACTTATATAGTTTTAGACCATTTGCTTTAAAAGGACGTCAGCAAAAGTAAAAGTCTTCCCTGATTGTTTTTTGTTGGCGTCTTTTTAAAGCAACGTCTTGCTCTGTTCCATTTTCAATTGATTAATATGGATTTCGTTTTCATTGAATTAGTTAACTAAGGACTTATTTGGGAACATCTAAAGATGTGCTTGAAGGTTGGGTTAGAAATATATATTTAGAGAAAAAAATTTTAAAAAATTATGTGACGTAGAAAATAGCATAAAAATTTGAAATATGTTCGGAAAAAAAAAATACAAAATGATTCTTATATTGTTCGTTTTGTCGTTACGAGCATTTTGACATAAAAATCATCTCATTTTAACTTGAAAAGAGAAAGTTATAAACTTTTAAAGTTTGAGTTTTTTAAAATGAAAGAGAAAGAAAATTTAATTTAAAATTGAGATTTTAAAATTCATATGATATTTTACCATCTGAAATTAGTGCTCCAAACGGGCCCTAAAGCTGTCGGAAAAATGGTTTTTAAACCATTTTGATGAGTCATTTTGAGATCCAAATTTAAGTGGGACCCACTTAGTAAAATTAACGGGTCTTGGTGGATTTGCATTCTCCGTCGCGAGGAAATCAAAATCATATATTTATACACTCAAAATGGTATTCGGGTGAATGAGAAATTGATGCTCAAAGTGTGCCCATTGGAATAGAATTTTGTTGGAAAATTATTTATAAATGTAGAGTTCCATATTGCTTAAGTATGAAAGCTTGAAGGACTTTATAAGATTTTACACTTTTGGACTTGGGTAAGATTGTATACCCAAGATGCTTTCTCACGCGCAGGGGCGGGTGCAAATCACATCCCCAATGGGTCAGGGGCCAAATGTGTGCGCCAGCACGACGTGGGCGACACGAATGTTGGTTCGTCGAGAATGTCCTCGCGCGGACTCTGTTTTGCAAAATTTTTTTTATTTTCCAACATAAATTCCGGATTTTTTTTTTCCAGAATATCAACAGTCATCTGTTCATATTCCAGATGATTGTTCATATTACAAGGGTTTTAAATGGGCAGCACTAATGAATTGCATTAATCTGGATTAAAACTCAATGAATTTTGGTTTTGTAATACCTCCCTTTGGAGCCTATAAAAGGAGGCCTCCACAAGCTTGAAATCACACACTTGAACACATAATACTAGCTCTTTCTTTTTTGTTCTTTGTGTTTTCCTCTCCTTGTGGTCGGTTTTGAAGTTTTGGTGATAAAGGGAAGGCTTTGGTTTCAAGTTCGCCAGAAGTGGTTTTCGATCGTGCTAGATTACCGTTGTTCGTCGTTGTATCATGTGAGATAGACGTCCATTCAAGCCTCGTACACTTACCGGAGGGGACGAATCTGTTTTAAAAAAAACGTGTTTTACGTGCCTCGACGATCTACTTTTTGTGTTGTTTCCTTCGAGTTGTTCGTTGTTTATGCTTTATATTTTATAACAAAAGCTACTGTAGAGGTTCCTCCCACGCGGTTTTGTACCGCCAATTCAACGGCAACTTATTCAAATCGGCGAAATTCAGCAAAATAATAAACAAAATATAATATGAATTTGTACTTGGCAATGAAATAAACTAGCTAGAAATTATGTGTAGGCAATTAAACGAATCACATATTATAGAAAGTCCACTTAACTGGCAAATTAACACTCTTTTTTGTGATCACTACAGCTAAGGAAAAATTAGGAATACTTAAACATAAACATAATAACTACATTCATTTTACACCACAACTCCTCTCACACTTCTCACACTAATTGGGTTCGAGTCACTCGCCTTACGTTGGCTGGGGTGTATCGTAAAAAACACTATAATACATACCACACAAAAGCCGTCAAGACTCTGAGATTATACGAGGACTTCAACCAATTCTCTTATTACGTTGATCTTCGTTTAAAAGAAAAAAAAGGAAGACGGAAGCAAAGCAAAAGACAACTGTTCTTTCTCAGAAGAACTAGACTTTCTCAAAAACAGCAGCAGTTTTTTTATCATCATTCTTCTCAAGATCACAAGAAGACCAAGAATCAGTGCCGATTTTCTCACCGCCATCAGCGGAAACAGTAGCGCCATTTTTCTTGTCATCGTGGATGAAATATACAAAGAAGATGCAAGAACTGCTGGCAATCACTACGGCGTACATTATCAAAGTCGCTCCAAGGCAAGCAAACGTGCCAAGCTGATAAGCAAAGCCGAACAAGATGGAGCTCGACAACGCCCATATGGTGAATTTCAACAACGATTTCTTGGCCGATTCCTCGTCCCGAGGCAATCGTTTTAAGGCCCGGAAACAAATCTCCAACACGAAATATCCTAGGATGACGAAGATGATGAAAGCGACCATGGCCATGTCGTTGTTGGCGTACGCGCGGTAGGTCGTGCCGATGCTGCTGATCGTGAGGTTGACGTAGGCAAAAAGAGGGGCATAGGCTAGAAATTCTGCTTCCGAGTTGGATTTGTTGTCGTTTCCAGTAGTAGTCGGGAGTAGCGTGGCTTTCTCCTGGCACTTGTTTTTAGACATTTTGTAAGCGCGCGCGAGAGTAGAGCTTCTGAAATTAACGGTAGTGGCGATTTGAGTACAGTGCAAGTGGTTGTGCTTTAGGCAGGGTATAGATTGGTGTGAGAATTGGCTGATTGAGTTGCGAGTTAATATAGAAGATCAATAAGGAAGCTGCTAAGATGTTGGTGTCTGTTTTTCTTTTTCTTTTTTTTTGTTTTGTTTTGCTAAAGAAGTCTATTTTTCTAATTGATTAGACAGAAGAGGCCTAGAAGTAGCTGGGGAAGATGCAGTGCAAGAGGATGAAATTTTCACCTTGACTTTGCTCCCTTCCTTGAAGTAGAAGATGACGGATAGGAGAGAAGAGCAGAGACGGGGAAATTCTTTTTGATTGGGCATGAAGTTACGCCGAAAGTCCTGGCAGACATATTTTTCGCATTACAAAATATTTAATATCTTTTTCCTTCTTTATATACATATATAGTGAATATACTCGTTTAAAAGAAATACATAGTAAATTTACTTCCTTTTTTTATTTTATTATTATTATTTTTTTTTTTTCAATTTCTTGTTTCTTGCGTATTAAAAGGGGCTAAATGCCAAAAGCAAATCAACAAGAAAAAAGAAAGAAAGAAAGAAAGAAATGATGGGTATGAAAAGGTAATTTGATGTGTTGGAATAATGTTAATTTTAGGAAAACAATTGGAAGTAATTTTAAAATACGCGTGGGACATGTATAAAGTGAATTAAAATAATAAGAATAATGTTAAAAAATATTAGTGATATTTAATATTATTTATTATTTTGAGGACTATGTTCTCTTATTATTTTGATTATATGTATTGAGAGACAGAAAAAAAAAAAAAAATCAGAGAACATCATAGAATATCAGTAAATGATGATGTTAATAGAGGGTGAATTCTATAATATGCAACCCATTATTAATAAAATCACTTATTTATTACTATAATATTAAATATCACTGATATTTTAATAAAACATCATTAAGGACATGTTTGGTTATTAGTTTATTTTAAATTAAATTGTATTTTTTCATCATAATTTTTATCTTTTTCTAAAAAAAATTTTTGTCTTTTTTAAAAATTTTTTTTATCTTTTTTAAAAAATTATTATTAAAATTTAAAAATCTTAAATTAAACTCATTCACCTAACATCTAACATCTCTTAAACAGTGATGTCTTGCACTATCAGAGGTGACCCTCCTTGTGATCAATTACTTGACAAGATGTGGAATCCATCTTATTAAAGTAAAATAAAAAATAAAATAACTTTACTCTTTTTCACGCTAGGCCCCATCCCTCTCACTCTCTCTCTCTCTCTCTCTCTTCGAACCCACCAGGCCCCATCACCACCAGACCATCACCTTTTTGAAACAACGAAAATCCCCATTGAAACACTAGAACTCAAAGTGTTTGAGGAAATTCAAGTCTCTATAATAGAAGCTATTGCTAAAAAAATAAAAATAAAATAAAATAAAAACTTCCCATAAAAAAAAAAGCCTTTCTTTTGCTCTTTACTCTTTATGTTTTTTTTTTGTTGTTGTTTCCTTTGAATAAGAGAACATAGTCGTCAAAATTCCGGCTCCGACAACCTTCCGTGAACGGTATGAGAAGCATCTCCGTCGTCACAAACTATTTCTCTTGTTCCAACTCATCTTTCTTCTCTCCTACATTCAATTCATCTTTCTCTCTCCTCACTCCTCTCTCTTTCTATGCATGGGTTTGGCTGTTTGGGTATCAATTTTCTTTGGTGCCGTTGTTAGATCATCTCCAACCTATATATTCTATTTTAAAATACAAAAATTTTAAAATAGAGTATTTATTACTTCAAATAATTATTTTATCTCCAACTCATTTACTTTATATCATAATCTAAAAAAAATATTCTATTTATATTCTTTTTTATAATTATTTACCTTTTTATTTTTACTTAAATATTACTTTAAAATTTAATTTTAAAAAAAAATAATTTAGAATATGAACCGTGATACTTCAAATATGAAGTACACTATTCATACTTTATATTTGAAGTTTCATATAAAGTATGGATTAGAGATGTTCCCATATTCTAAATTGATGTAAAATTCTATTTTAGAGTATGGTTGGAGTTACTCTTATCATCTATCTCTATCTATTATTTTGATTTCTCTTACTCCATGGAATCTAAAAGATCTCTGCTTTGTATTTCTAAGGAAAAAACTCGTAACAAAAATTAAAAAAAAGTACAAAAGTTACTAAAATCAAAAGTGGAACCTGGTCACCACGAAATTCAGTCCCATTTTTTTTGGTTGAAAGGAAGGGGAAGTAAGTTAAACCCATGAACAAAATAATAATAATAAGAAATAAAACCTCTAAAAGAACTCATCAAGACTTGAAATCTCCTCATGGATTCCCTACTCACAGAGTTACAACATGACCGTCCCATTTTCACATTACACGCTTTCTCACCTATAAATCATCCATAGTTTTTGACCTCGTACTGAAGTTGTTCTTCTCAAATATTAAACATTTAAACTCTTCTTCAGCCACGACAGACAGGTGGAGTGGGAAGTGGACTTATTTACAACTAATAACCCTTGCTTCCACAAATTTAGATGATATATTAAAAATATCAGCATAAAACTCATGGAAAAATATCAGCATAAAACCTCTCTCTAAATTTCTTTTTTCATGGTTGTGGTTATTGTTACAGGTTTCTAACTCTGACTTTAATAAAGTTCTTAATTTTGGATATACATAGTCAAATGAAAATTTTTTTTGGTTAATTTGCATATAATTTCGATAAGCACGATCATGTTTTTGTTTCGAAATTTTTTTCTTTCCAAAACACATTGTTAATTTTCACACTTTTTTTTGACTCCATCAATTCAAACGTCTCAATAAATATGTCAATACATTAACTCTACCTTCTAAATCCTTATACCAAACACCTACGAAATTTGTCTCTTGACTGCTATGCCTATTTTCTCACCCTTTCATTTTGTTTCCATTTTTTTTTTTAACTATGCTTTTGTACGCATCCCCAATTTCACATTCCCTTTCCAACACTTGTTTCATTACTTCTAGGGCCCGTTTGGTTGGTAAGTTTAGTTTAAATTAAACTGTACTTTTTTTATCATGTTTTTTTATCTTTTTCCCAAAAATTTTTTGTCTTTTTTGAAAAAATCAACAAAAATCACTATTCAAACTTAAAAATTTTAACTCAACTCAAACTCAACTTGTGCACCAAACAGGCCTCTAGTTCCCTCATCCACTTGCATGCTGCTTTTTCATCTTATCTCATCCAGTTCCCTCCTCCCAACACGTGTTCGTTGGTTGACACAAAAAGCACAACACGTTGGTCCCGTTTCATGTGCGGTACCGGACTAGCCTATTCTTTTAGGAAAAAGGATTTTTTGTGGGTATGATGTAAATTTTAATGTGGAGACTCATGAACAAAAACTGTTGAAAAATTAATTCAACAATGAAATGCCTTTTTTAAAAATAAAAATAAAAATTAAATAGAGGTTGCCATATCGGCACTTACAAAGCTAGCAACACAATTGGGATAATCTTTAAGCCAAAAACGCTCTCCATTCAGGGACAAAGCAAAGCTGCGCTAGTGTGTGGGCTGCCATATTTGCCTGTCGGGGAATATGACAGCAAGTGCCACCACCAACTTCACTCATCAACACATTGATGTCTACAATTACAGGATACTCTGCAGCAAAACACATCTTCTCCTTAACCGCCCGAATCGCATTAACAGAATCACATTCAAACTGATAATGAAAAAAAAGACCATTCCTATAGGAAACTAAAGTAAATAGCATTTTTTCAGTAAATAGTTCAAATAAATAATATATTTTAAAATTATTTAAATTAAATAATAATAAAATTACAAATTTATAATAGATAATAAATTCATAATAGATAGTTTATTTACTTCAAATTAATGTTATAGAATCATCTTATTCATAGTTACCACAATTTCCGCTAATTTAAATAGTGCAGGATAGTATAATGGGTTGACAGCCGAAATGCTTAAGCCCATTATCTTTCAACGGGCCATATCACACTATCAAGGCCCAAGTTTTGGCCCACGTTTAGTTTTCAGTCGGCCCTTTGAGCTTCCCAAGAAGAAGAGGTGCTCTAGTCTAGTATCCTCCCGAGTCCAAGCCTAGATATGCGCGACAGACGCGACAAGACAAGACAAGACAAACAATGGCGTACGGCGGTGCGGCGGTTGGGGCGCCACCACCAATGGCGTCGACATCGGCGTCGACGGTACGGCAAGTGAAGTTGGAGCGAGAGAGCGAGCTCCGAATCGAAGTCGGCAACGACTCTACTCTCCGCCTCCGCCTTCTCAACGGCACCGCTGAAATCTTCGGCACCGAGCTCCCTCCCCAAATCTGGCTCTCCTTCCCTCCCAGACTCAAATTCGCCGTAATCGAACTCTCTTGTTTCTCTTATTTCTTTATTGATTCTTCGTTCCTTTTTAGTAATTAACTCTCCTTCTCTTTCAAAAAAAAAAAAAAAAAAAGGTTTTCACTTGGTACGGTGCCACCATTGAAATGGACGGCTCAACTGAAACTGACTACACTGCTGATGAGGTATTCAATTTCGCCTTTATTATTATTATTTTTTTATATTGGATGATTGAGGAAGGTAGTAATTGCAAGATTTTTTTTATTTTATTATTATTATTATTATTATTTTGGTTGACATTGGATGATTGAGGAAGGCAGTAATTGCAAGATTTTTTTTTTTTTTTTTGCCGGCAGACACCTATGATCAGCTACGTGAATGTGAACGCCATTCTGGATGGTCGAAGAAACCGTGCTAAAGCTTCTTCATCCTCCGATGCTTCCAATTCTTCTCTTCAGGTACTTCCTTTTGTTGTCATAAGTTCACAATCTAGGATTAGAGAGTCATTTTGATTGGGGTTGGGATGAGTTTCGGCTCTGTTTGGAGTAAAATATAAGTGTAAAAACTTGAAATGGATTCAGAAAAATATATCAATATGTATGATGTTTCGTTTCTCTCGAAATTCTCTGTAATTTAAAAAAAAAAAATTCTCATTTTGACTTGAAATAACGAAGTGATGGACTTTTAAAGTTTGAGTCGGATATGTAAACGGTGGGATTGAGTTTACTTTTGAAAAAAAAAAAAAAAAAAGACAAAAAGCAGTTGGAGTTTTTGTCTGGAGCGAATGTGCAAACATCACCAAGTTTTCAATTCAATCTGTGATCCTGTGTGTTTAGGCTCCCAGGGTGATTGTTGTGGGACCTACTGATTCCGGGAAGAGCACCTTGTCAAGAATGCTTCTTAGCTGGGCAGCTAAACAGGGTTGGAAGCCAACTTTTGTGGATTTGGATATTGGGCAAGGATCTATAACAATCCCTGGATGCATTGCTGCTACCCCCATTGAAATGCCTATCGATCCAGTGGAAGGAATTCCTCTTGAAATGCCTCTGGTTTACTTCTACGGACACACGACTCCTAGGTAACTGATCTCGAGTTCGGTCTGTTTTTCTACGGTTGTGTTAGTCGATCAATGCTGTGAGATTTCTTAAAAATTGGTTTTTATTTGACAGTAACAATGTAGAGCTATACAAGGTGCTTGTAAAGGAGCTTTCTCAAATGCTAGAGAGACAATTTGCGGGTAATGCTGAAGCTCGAGCTGCAGGCATGGTGATAAATACCATGGGATGGATAGAAGGTGTAGGCTATGAGGTATTTAACTTCCCAAACTTCGTTAGCTAGATATTTTTTGAACCTGTTTCCTTGAATGTTTTTTTTTGTGGTATTTCTATCTGCAGTTGCTTCTTCATGCGATTGACACATTCGACGCCAACATTATATTGGTTCTCGGTCAGGTAAATGCCTTTAAAATTTTTTTTTCCTCATGGATCTGATTCTGTTTTCTTGCAAAATAGTTTATCCTCTACATTCTTATGAACTTGTGAAAAAGTCTGAGAAGCTATAATTGTCTCAAGTACGATGTATTCCTGTGTACAATGTTTTTAAGTATAAGAGAAAAGTAGTTTATCACTATTTCTATTTATTTTTATATGGATCGTTTACCGTATCATATGCTCTTAGTGTCGATAATTGGTTAATAATTTGTTCAGTTTTCATGCATGCGAAATTGATAATCTGTCAACTGTTCATTGTGTTCTTATTGTTCCCAATTTAGGTCTCAACCGCTATATGCTCGTGAACCACCTAGGGATTTAAGAATGTTGATTATTTAATAAGGCTTCTATGAAATTACAGATTTTCTCAAAAATTCCATTTCAGGAAAAGCTTTGCAGTATGCTTAGAGATGTCCTAAGGAAGAAGCCCAATGTGGATGTTGTGAAACTTCAAAGGTCAGGTGGTGTTGTATCTAGGAATGCCAAATTTCGTCAGAAGGCCAGGAGTTCCAGGATAAGGGTAAGTATTTAAGAACTTGAGTTTTTTTTTCTATTTTATCGTTCATGTTGCCTAAACCAATTAATATCATCTTATAGTAAGTTAACAGACATCCCTAAGGGTTTGGCTCAGTGGTGAATCACTTGGACTTAGTGCCTCATGAAGCATTAGGTCTAAGGTTCGATTAGGACTTTGATGGTATAAATTGGTGTGCTTTATCATTGGAGAAAGCTAGATGGCTAGAAAGTAAATTTCAGTTGGAGGAGATTAAAAAAGCAGTTTTCAGTTGTGATAGAGACAAATCACCGGGTTCGGATGGATTTACAATGGCTTTTTTCCAGGATTGTTGGGATATTGTGAAAGAAAACATCCTTTAGGTCTTTGAGGAATTGTTCAAAAATGGTCTGATTTGCTCATCCATGAACCATACTATTCTTTGTCTTATTCCAAAAAAGACGGATTCTAGAGGTGTGAAGGATTATAGACCCATTAGTCTTGTCACGGGCGTCTATAAAATATTGGCAAAGGTTTTAGCCATTAGATTGAAGGAGGTACTTGGCGACACGATTTCCATGACACAAGGAGCTTTTGTGAAGGACCGGCAAATTTTAGATGTGGTAGCAGTGGAAGAATATCGATCCAAAAAGAAAAATGGATTGGTATTTAAGGTTGATTTCAGGAAGGCCTATGATCATGTTAGATGGAGCTTCTTGGACAAGGTGCTGGAATAGAAGGGATTCGGTAAAAGATGGAGAAAATGGATCCGAAGGTGTTTGCAATCAGCTAATTTCTCAATAATGGTTGATGGAAAGCCAATGGTTTGGGGCTACAAGGGGTCTTAGACAATGAGATACATTATCTCCTTTCTTGTTCACTTTGTTGGCGGATGTCCTTGGTAGACTCATAGATAAAACTGTGGAGAGAATGGTAAAAGGGTTTAAATTTGGGAGAGATGAAGTTTTTGTTTCACTTTTACAATTTGCTGATGATGCTTCGTTTCTATTGGAGGCAGAGTTAGACAACATCAAAAATGTAAATTGTCTCTTGAAGTTTTTCACGGTTTGTTCGAGATTGAAGATAAATATGGGAAAAAGTACTTTGGCAGGAATTAATATGGAAGAGAATTTGCTGGATGGTTTGGCCTCAGAGTTAGGTTGCAAGGTTGCAAAATGGCCATTAAAATAGTTGGGTATTCCTTTGGGGGGAAATCCAGTTTCATTAGAGTTTTGGTCACCGGTGGTTGAAAAAGTCTCCAAGCGGCTGGATGGTTGGAAGAAGGGTTTTCTTTCAAGGGGAAGGAGAGTGACTTTGATCCAATCCGTTCTTGCTAGTTTACCGATATACTACATGTCAATTTTCAAAATGCCGGGTGCCATTGTTAACGTAATTGAGAAGATGATGAAAAGTACTTATGGGATGTTCAAGGGAGGAAGAAGTAGAAGTTAAGTGGCGTGGGATCTAGTTACAAGAAGTAAATTGTAAGGAGGTTTGGGCTTGGGAATTTGAAAAAGAAAAATGTTCCTCTTTTAGCAAAATGGCTTTGGAGATTCCCTTTAGAGTAAGATTCACTTTGGGTAAGAGTCATAAAGAGTATGTACGGGATTCAAACTAACGGATGGGATTCCAATATTGTTACAAGGGTTCCTTTAGAAACCCTTGGAAATCTATATCTTATGGTCTTCATGTTTTTCTTGACAATATCTCATGGAAAGTGGGTGTGGGGAATAGGGTTTTGTTTTGGAAAGATAAGTGGTGTGGTAACCAATCATTTGAGTCTTCTTTCCCTAGGTTATTCTCTCTTTCTGCCATTCCTAATGCTTTCATTTCAGATATTTTTTCCTTGAATGATAATATTGATTTAAATTGGGATGTTGGGTTTAGAAGGGGTCTGAATGATAGGGAAACAGAGGAGTTGAGTTCCTTGGTGCAATTATTAAATTCTTTCTCTCCTAATTCTATGTCTCCTGATTGTAGAATTTGGGTGGGCAATAACTCAGGGTTTTCTTGTAAGTCATTCTTTGAGTCACTACTCGGAATGGAGGGTTGTCCAAATTTTGAACCTTTTCGATTTATATGGAAATCTGGTGTTCCCTATAGGATTAAAGTATTTACTTGGCTGGTTTTTCATGGAAAATTAAACACTTGTGACTTGGTTCAGAGAAGGAATCCTCATTTGGCTTTTTTACCTTCCCGTTGCGTGATGTGTAAAGAAGAGGGAGAAACATTGGATCATTTGATGCTTCACTGCAAGGTGGCTAGAGGATTGTGGCAAAAGGTATCAACTGAAGCAGGTTTTTTGTGGCATTCCGGGCTAATTGTAGATCTATGATGATCGAAGAGATGGTGGGTTTGGGATCCAATAAGATGGCTAAAGTGCTTTGGAAGTGTCTGGTGCTTGCTGTGCTGTGGAACATATGGATAGGAGAAATTCAAGAATGTTCGACGAAAAAGAAATTGGGGTGGATGATATATTTGAAAAGGCAAAATTTTTCAGCTTCGTTATGGGCATCAATGGATAAAGCTTACAAGTATATTCCTTTTTCTCTGATTGTGCTAAATTGGAAGGATGTGATAGGAAATTAACTAGAATGGGATAGTTACGATCTGTCGTAGTTCGTGGTTATTATCCTTATTTATTAGGATACTTTATCCTCTTTCCCTTGTAATTGATTTATATATCAATAAAAGGGGTTTTTCTTATTTAAAAAAAAAAAAAAAGGTTCGATTAGGACTTAGATGTCTCGTTGTTTTTGTAATTTTTTTTATTAAAGATTTATGTTTATTTTTCTTATTAATCAATTTCAGAATTGGCATCCAAGTCTTTATGCCTGTCTTGTCTTTAGCCCTCTGTACCAAGTCCCAAATCCAGTATTTATGTTTACTTTTCTTATATATTGAAATTGGAATTGGCATCCAAGCCTTTATGCCCGTCTTGTCTTTAACCCTCTGCACCAGGTCCCAAATCCAGAACTATCCATCTTCTTTCTAAGAACTTTTTGTAATTGTTCTTTTGATTGCTGAAGTTTGTTGGTTTTTTGCCAGATTGCTTCTCCGAACAGGGTTTTTTTTTTATTTATAAAAAACTTGGAGTCGTATAGGATATTGATCTTTATATTGTATTTGAGCTTGGATTATTAGTGTATTTGATCGTCACCTAGTTTCAATTAGCAAGTGAAACAAGTATTCTTCTTGTTAATAGCTTATGAAACTAGGATTGTATATAGAAATATATCAATCTATGAATTCCTTTTGATCAGGGTTATGCTGTTTTTTCTCCAGGAATACTTTTATGGCCTTGCAAATGACCTCTCCCCACATTCTAATATCGCAAATTTCAGTGATTTATCAGTTTATCGAATTGGTGGCGGGCCACAGGCACCACGTTCAGCTCTGCCAATTGGTGCAGAGCCTGCTGCAGATCCAACGAGATTAGTCCCTGTTAATATCAACCAGGATTTGCTCCATTTAGTTCTTGCTGTTTCATTTGCGAAAGAACCTGATCAAATTATTTCAAGGTAATTATTGTTGCTTTATGGATCTGCAAATACCCTGTAAACTAGTTAGCAATTTATTCGCTCAATAAATTATACTATTTTGCAAAATAAGGTTTTAGTTTAAACTCTAAAGTACACATATCAAGTTGGGGGATGTCCCTATCCCCACTACATGCCTCGCCATAGGAGGATTATAATGAGTTCTGGTGTCCCTGCCGATCTCCATGTGTGTAATAGAGATGCAATTTTGATAAAATGGTATCATTACAATGAGTAGATGGTAGGCTTTTTCAGAACAAAGTCCATCGATTTATTCAAAAATCTTTCTTGTTATATGCTGTCATGTAATTGGTCACTTTGTTTTCTTGTGCAGTAATGTTGCCGGGTTTATTTACATCACTGATATTGACGTTCAAAGGTTAGGATTTTTAGCTTTAATGTCTTATTATAAGCACCTATTGAATTCTGGTTTTGTTGGACTTATCAGTATGCGACACATTACAGGAAGAAAATCACGTATCTTGCACCATCTGCCGGCGAACTTCCAAGCAAATATCTGATTTTGGGAACTTTGACATGGCTCGAAACATGAAGTACCTAGGACATAGTTCGTGACTTTCCCCGGATAATCATAGAATAGCTGATGAGCATTACAAGAGTCCACTGTTGTACATTACTTTCGGAGTGTGCCAGGAATGCTAAAGATCAAATGCCTTTGACATCACATTTCTAGTTTAACTATGAATTCTTGTCTAGTTTAGTGATGTAGCTGGTGCCATTAGGCGAATTATTTAGTCTCTATCGATTCTTGTATGGCAACTTTTGACTTGTGTTGTCATGAATTTGGAGGTAAAAACTGTGTATTGTTTTTTTCCAAAGAAACTTGGTAACTACACCGGTACCATCTATTTTACTCTTAGATATTAAGTTTTAGTGGCGATTTCTTGCGAATTCTCCTAAATTTTATCACGAGTCGGTCTCTGCCAAGATTGTTTGAGCAAAAGCCTTGTTGTTTTGGATCGAAGGTATATGATTTAGCACATTCCTTTTCTTCTTGAAATCGGAGACCTCGAGGAGGAGCAGTATGGCGATTGGCTGGCCTTGCCGGCTTGAAATTTGGCTGAAAGAAACGAAGTTAAAAAATAATTCTCTCTCTGTTTCTAGTGGATAAATTTTCTTCAACCTTTACTTGGAATTATATTGCAAATCAAATTCTACTGTGTGAGAAAATAGAGATAGAGGAAAACATGTCAATTATTTCAAAACATATCAGATTACTATATACGTTGTAGGTATTTGTTTCTGATCTTGAGAATTCTTTATTTTTTGCACACACACACACACACACACATATATATATATGTAGAAATATGAGATGAGATTCCTTGTAAAGTTAATTATGCGTTCCAATGATGAATACATGAATTACATAATTGCATATCTTATTGCACAATAACAAGCAGGTGCACATGCCCACCTGCTGATGTTGCTGACTTGTTGTACATAAGACATTTACACTCGCACAAAAAGTCCAATAAGATATTAATTAAATGATTTTAAGTTAAAGATTTGAATTAATAAACAAAACATATATACGTAGAATTGTTCCTCTAACACCCTTTACATGATTGCTAAAGAGCTCCATTTTATATTGTTAAGCTAAGCTTTTGCTTAACAATAATTGAACCCGAAACTAAATTGTTTTTAAATAAAAATTTCATATACTATAGTCTGCTAACAATTCCGTACATAAAAGTTGTCAGGATATATTATAACATTTTGATATTTTCTGTTATTATCAATTGACTATTTTTTAAAAAAATTGTTAATTAGAAAAGAAACAATATAACATGCTCAGATTTGCCATATTATCAGTAGACAAAAATTTTTACTTTTCTATTTGATTGAAAAAAACAAAAATAAAAATTGATAATAGTCTTATTATTTTTAGATTTTTTAATCTCACAAACAAGAATATTTCTATAAGTATAATGTTATTTATAATTTATTCTAATATCACGAACCTAAATATTAATAGTCAAAATTGAAACGAGAATTTATATAGAGAGTAATATGATTTGAACTTAAATAGACCAACGGATGAAAATTTTCTATTTTTCTATATTCAGAAATGAGAATAAATACAAATGTGTAGTAATTGGAGTTTGGATGGGCTATTAAAGTGATCATAGCAAGTTTGATGTGATGTTTGGAAATATGCCAAGGCTGTGAGAGTCAATGATGCCCTTTTCTTCTTACTCATCAGCTCTCTCTCTCTCTTCTTTCTCTCTCTTGCCCGACCTGCCCAGTTCCTCTGTTTCAAACAGCCCGACCTGCCCCCACCATCGATAATGGAAAAAAGGCAAAACTTTTTCCATTCCCTCTTTCTAAAGCTGCCTCATTTTCCACGCCTTCCTTTCCTTTCCTTTCCTTTCCTCTCTCCCCTTTCTCTCTTCCGAAATCTCTCTTCACCGTTTTGACCATCCGGGCCTGATCAAAATTTTCATCTCTTCGCTTACACAAAACCTCTTATCTCTTTTTCATCAACTTCCAGGATCAGCTCGGAGATGAGTGTTTTCAAGGTGGTTTCAAATGGGTACTGACTAACAAGAGAGACTTGGGTTTGATTTTAAAGACTTGAGAATATGGGAATAAGAGGTTCTGAATCTGATACTGCAAAGTTGGAAACTTGGAAGGAGATGGAGAGAAAATCAGAGGTCAATAAGAAGAAGAAGAAGGAGAAGATGAAGATGAAGCACGACAAGGATGGTTCAGTGGGGGAAACTGGGTGTTGGGTTAAGTTCAGTTTCAGGAGTTGCATGCCTTCTAGATCAAAAGTTGATAGCTTCATGAGTGGTACCAGTGCTTCTTATGGTATAGTCAATTCCTTTTTATTTCGTTTTCTCGGTTTTTGTTGTTTCAATTGAATTTTTTTCCTTTGTTTTCTTTTTGTGAATTTTGGTATCTAATTTAATTGAAGAGGCATGGCAAAATATTTTTTGAGCTGAAAATGGATCTTTTCCTTTTTATTTATTTATTTATTTTAATGTTTATTGTTGATTGTTCGGTCTAATATGGCAAGTTCTGTTGTTTTGAGATGGAGAGATAGCTAACTAAGGCTAGAGCTGCAACGCTTTTATGAGATTACCATAAAAGGAATGTTTGGTAGTTTTTGAAGAGTTTACCAAAGTTCTAGCTAAATCTAAGGGAACCCTTTTGTTTTGTTTTGTATTTTTTTTTGTTTTTGTTTTTTTTGTTTTGTTTTTGTTTTGTATTTTTTTTTTTTTTTTTTGTAAATTGGTCAAAGTTTAAGGTTTATAGGGATAGAGGATTAGCATGCCCAGATAATCCCGGGGTTGGGGATTGAGTGGTGTATCCTTGTGTGGTATATGGATCCCTGGTAAATTGGATTGCCCTTATACTCCGCCCACCGTGGTGGAGCTGACTTGCATACAAGACCTTGTCGAGGAGAACGAGCAGCGTCACCACCCTACCAAATGACCGGGTGGTTATCCAAGGGAGCCTTATTGCTTAAACTGTGACACTCTTAATTGCAACCCTTTGACATGCATATATGCAGGGTCGTAGCATCACTCTATTTGTAAGTACGGTTTTTTATGAAATGGGTTTTTTTTTTTTATTTTTTTATTTTTTAATTTTTAAGGTACATCTTTAATTGGTCCCTATCTGTTAGTCAAGTAGTTCCAAATAAATTGCATGGTCATGACTTGCAGAAATGGCTCCTCCGGTTTAAAACCATGCAGCATTTATTATAGAGGTCCATGAAGTGGAAATCTATCAATGTTATGTCTTTTTCACTAAACATTTTGTATGTTTGTTAAGTTGATCTTTTAGTTTTTTACTTTCTTTTATTTTATTTTATTTTTGCTAGTTGGTAAATCTACTAATGAGAAAAATAGAGATCAAGAAGTTACTCCAGTTGGATCATCAACAACAACCAGTAACATCGAAAGCACTTTAACCACGCCCGATTTCAGCGAGGAGCTGAAGGTTGCTTCTCAGCTCCGAAAATTCACATTCAATGACCTTAAGTTAGCAACTAGGAATTTCAGACCCGAGAGTCTTCTTGGTGAGGGTGGGTTTGGTTGTGTTTTCAAAGGTTGGATCGAAGAGAATGGAACTGCCCCTGTAAAACCTGGTACAGGACTTACCGTAGCGGTGAAAACTCTTAACCATGATGGACTTCAGGGTCATAAAGAATGGCTTGTATGGATTCTATTCATCCTTTCTTTCTCTGTGTTTTGCTTTATTTATACTTATTTTGTTTACTGTACCTTTTGTTCATATCATGATTTCTGTGTCTTGCATTTCAGGCGGAAATTAATTTTCTCGGTGACCTTATCCATCCCAATTTGGTTAAACTGATCGGTTTTTTGCATTGAAGAGGATCACAGATTATTGGTTTATGAGTTCATGCCACGAGGAAGCTTGGAGAACCACCTTTTTAGAAGTACCTAACTGAACCTTTCTGCTTCTTTAATTTACCGCATCATACTGGACTTTTTTTCAATTGCAAAAATTTTTTAACATTTTAATAGCAAATCATATATCAAAGATAGAACATTCATTTAGACATCAAAAAGCTTTTGGAGATGACTTGACAAAAGGTATATCCGGAAATTGGAATGGTGGTATTATGAGTAGCCAGTGATAGAGCAGGTCTAAGTAGAAACAGGGTGAAAATCCATTCTAAAAATCAAAACCAGTAAAGAAACAAATTACTCTCACAGTTCTATGCGTAGGTGGCAAAATCGACCATTTCGTATTAGTTCATCAAATCAGTTTTTTATATGTTCAAAAACCGTAACATGCCCAGGAAAATATTTAAATATTGGACATATTGACATGGTCATATGCATTTGGTAATTTATTGGTACTCGGTTCTTGAACTTTAATGTTCTCTGGTTGTGACCATGTTATTTGTAGAAGGGTCGGTGCCACTTCCTTGGTCTATCAGGATGAAAATTGCATTTGGTGCTGCAAAGGGCCTTGCTTTTCTGCATGAAGAAGTTCAAAGGCCAGTAATATATCGCGATTTTAAAACGTCGAATATCCTATTAGATGCGGTAAGTGATTATTATGACTGAAAACGGTTTTCTCTTTTTTTTTTTTTTTTTTTTTTTTTTTTGAATCCTAATCTGAAAAGTGAAATTATTTGTAGGATTACAATGCTAAACTGTCGGATTTTGGACTGGCTAAGGATGGTCCGGAAGGAGATAAGACACATGTCTCAACAAGAGTTCTGGGAACCTATGGTTATGCAGCACCAGAGTATGTGATGACCGGTGAGTTTCGCTGCTATTTTTTTCTCACTGCAATTAGCAGCCAGTGTGATAAAATCTTCAATATATTTTGCTTGGCATTTTTCTTCTCTGTCGTTGTCAAGAAATCGGAATGATTAGATGCCTTACTGAGAACGTCTCTCCTTAGGAACAATTTATACTTTCGGAGCAATTATTTAGGCGGACGAATTTGAAAGTTGACTTTCTGCCATTAATATGAAGACTCGCTAATTGAGTCGCTTTCATCTTTCTTTCAAGTTTAGGTTGACTAATAAATGCACTTTAGTTATGACTTGGTTTTGCTTAAAACCTAATAAGTGTATTGGTCTAGGGCATCTGACATCGAAAAACGACGTGTATGGTTTCGGGGTAGTGTTGCTAGAAATGCTAACTGGCCGAAGGTCCATGGATAAAAATAGACCAAATGGGGAGCATAACCTTGTGCAATGGGCAAGACCACTACTTGGAGACAAGAGAAGGTTCTACCGGTTGATGGACCCTCGTTTCGAGGGTCATTTTTCGATCAAGGGTGCACAAAAAGCTCTTCAGGTTGCTGCTCACTGCCTTAACCGTGACCCAAAAGCTAGACCCTTGATGAGTGAAGTTGTCGAGGCCCTAAAACCTCTGCCAAAACTGAAGGACATGGCCAGCTCTTCCTATTACTTCCAATCTGTGCAAGCAGCTGCTCGGTCCAAGTCCATGCCAAATTCTAAGAATGGCATTAGGACACCGCCAACATTTGCGCCAAGGAAAGGAACCCCAACGAGGACCTTGTCGAGCCAAAATAGCGCTCAAGCTTCTCCCCAACACTACCCTGGTCAATCACCAAACCTCAGAATTACAAAGAAGAACGATGGCAGCCGTATTTCTGCACCTCCATTGTCTTAATTTTTGCTGCCCTCGGGCCTCATCTTCATGTTGCGTCCCGTCCTCCACAGCCCATATGATCCATCGGTTCTCTGAAAATTTGTGTTTTTCGCCGTGCATCATTCCCACCCATTCACTGGCCGAGTAAATCGGAGGAACAACCAGCCTCAGCGACCCGTGAATGATGTGGCACGTTGCATCTGGTCATTTACTGGTTCCCAAATATCAAAAATCTGTAGTTGTATACTCTGGCAGATGTTTTGTAGTCTTTTACCTTTCACAAGTAGTAAGGACTAAGGTTATGTAGCTGGACATTGATGTTTCAATCCAGTTTGTGTAACATATAGTGATTTATGCAATTTTATAATCTTGTCTAATAATGCTGCTTTTACCTCAATTCCTCTAGCTCCATCCAACTAGCTGCACCAGCACTGTTCACTTTTACAAATTTAAGGACAGTTATATCCAAATGAGATTTAAAAAATTGAAAAAAAAAAGGGTAAAAAAATGATTAAAGTGGTGACAGAAAGTGTCTTGCATTTCCCTGGAAACGGAAGTCAACAAACAGCTACTATGCTTGGTTAGCAAAATATTGACGCAAGACAGCTGGTCTCTGCTGATGCAAAAGACAGATGGCCTTTTTTTCTTTTAGCTGAACCAGATTTCAAAAAAAAAAAAAAAAAAAAAAAAAAAAACAAAGAGATATGGGTTAGTTGAACTTTTTCAACCCCTGGCTCCCATAGAAAAAGAGAGGTATTGTCATACTTGGACTTTTAGAGGGTTTTTATTTTTTATTTTTTTATTTTTTTCCACGTTGGTTGAACTTTTTATTGCCACTTTTGTCAGTTTTATATATATATATATATATATATATTGAAAAAAAGAGAATATTTTAAAGCTCAAACAACAAAAATGACAATTTGTAAACAATTGAAAAAAAAAATGATCAATTGATCATAAACCAAGTATTACACAAGTAATAGTAACATGAAATCTCTTGAGCTCAAATTTTAAATTTAACGCACATCAATTTAACATTGTATTAGAGATTCTCAAGCAAATTCTTAAAGGAAATGAAAAATAATCTATTAAACCTTGGCATATTAGTTTAACATTGTATTAGAGATAATCAAGCAAATTCTTTCAAAAAAATACTACTACTACTAAACGTATGAAGACTTCAATTTGGCAAAATTTCAGCTTTGTGGTGCTTAAAGTAGGCTCGGATTCGAAGCTCCATATTGGAGGTGTCCGTCATCAAAATCTTAAAATCTTATCATCTTGTTATTTCTTCTCCCTTTCATTTCTCTCCACCGTTGTCTTCAAATCTACTTCTGCCTTCTTCTTCTCCCTTTCATTTGCTCATTCCAAGATTTTCAGTTCCCATTATTGGGCGAGAGCTTTGCGCTTCTCAGTCTCGCATGCTTAACTATTGAATTCACAATCCATTTGGCTCCCGACCTAAGTTTTTCATATCAGTTTTTATTCTCCCCCCCCCCCCCTTTTTTTCCTGAAAAGTAAACAAAAATTATGATTAGTTTTTGAAAAGTCAATCAACTTTAACCTAAAAATTCAATTTCAAACCGGTGTTCCGGCAAGCTGAAAACAAATCAGAGAAACATATGCTCCAAGAATCAACAACGGCCTTGCATTTCTTTCGTGATTCTTTTTCGGTATTGTTTCCGATAGGCCTTTTAGCAATTGAATCATCAATATCGTCGTCGTCGTCGTCATTTTCATCTTCAAGTTGATCATGATTGGAGCTTGGAGAAATCAGTGTTTGAGGAACTTCTGAAGGATAATACGGGCTTGGAGAGCCATCGGCAGAAGCTTCTTACTTTCACACTGTGTTGCAAGATTTCCCAGCAATGATCAAATGTGAAAAATTTGTTCTCAAGCTGATTATACAACAGTTTTGCTTGAAGAACCTGGAAATGGGTTGCAAAATTAGCCATCAAATAAAAAACAAAGTACAAAATTAGAGATCGATACCCAGAAGGCATTGATGTTGAGATACTGTCGTTTTGATGATTAAACTACAAACGAGATATGAATGTTTCTCCATATTAAAAACGACATGACATTTTTTATTAATGAACAACGATTAAGGAGCTGACTTGTAATGCATTCATGAGTTATTATTTTTTTCACTAGACTCAAACTCATGTGTTTATTTATTCATGTACACTTCAAGATGGTAAGAGTTTAACTTGCACAAAAATTGTCAAACTTACCTTATTATTCCAAAGTTAATATTCCAAAGTTAATTTTGTTCGTTTGGAAGAGAGGCAATACCTCTACATTACTGTAAACATAATTTAATTATCACACAAACTAACATAATTTTAGCGAAGCAACTCAGTAGTATCGAGAAAAAAAAAAAAAAAAAAGGCAGTCTGTAATGGGTTATCGCATAACAGTTTAATTTCTTTTTTGAATTTTTTATTATATAAAATCCTGTAAGTTAAGGATTTAAACTAAGAACACCCTTTTATCTTTTAAGTGAAATTATTTGCACCGACTGACAAAGGAGTGGCAAAACAAAGGGAAAATCAGAAAAGAAATCAGATATATCAACGGAGGCCCGCTCCCCTGCTCCCAGACATTCGTACAACTAACCAAAAAAAAAAAAAAAAAAAAAAAACCAGAGAGAGAGTGAGAGAGAAAAGAAAAGAAAAGATTATAGCAAACTTCTTCCAAGTCAATATAAATAAATAACTTTCTCATTAAAGCCTCGCCCTTCTCTCTCGAGTCTTGGCTTCAATTCTCTTCGTTGAGACAACAAGGTAAGACCTTGCAACGACCCTCTTCTCTTACTTGCTCTCCAAGAAATCATAACTATGTTTGAGAAACTCTGCAAAATGGAGGAAACAAACAAGTTCTTAACTTTGTTTTTGTTTTTTGTTTTTGCTGAAGAGGCATTATTGTTTAACTTGTGATTTGAGTTTGTCGTCTTTGAAGTGCAACGAACCCTTGAATGATATTTTCTGCTGGGTCATCGTTTGTTCCAATGGTTTTTGACTCCTCGCTTCTTTCTTTCTCATTTTATTTTTGTTTTTATTTCATTTTTAAATTTTTTTGGCTTCTTTTCAAGCCTGTATATTTTAGTTCGAGGTCAATATTTCATTTTTTTTAGTCCTTCGTACTCTTTTTTGGCAGCCATATTAAGATGACGAGTCTGCACAACGGTTTTTTTTTAATTTATTTTTATAAACTTCGGGTTATAATGGATTTAAACTTCACCCAGTGCTAGTATCACCATTTATTAGAGTTTAAGAGCAAGGAAATAAAGTTTTATACGTATAGTTATACTATTAAAAAAAAAAAAAAACCGTAAATATTAGTTTGAGCAAAGGGGTACGTGTGCTTGTTTGAGCATTTTGTTACTGATAAATTTCATCTTCTATTGATGCTTATTTTTCTCTTTTCTTTTAGATTGTTCTTTGCGATTTGATCACTGTGTACTGTGTTTATATTTGACCGGAGCTCTTTTGTTTTAGAAGTGTGGAAATACTAACTCACCAATGCTACCGAATTATGTAGAGAGTTGAAGCATGGGACAGACACTCGGTTGCATTCAAGTGAAGCAGTCGAAAGTGGCAGTGAAGGAGCAATTCGGGAAGTTCGACGAGGTGCTTGAGCCAGGCTGCCACTGCTTGCCTAGGTGCCTCGGATACAGGATAGCCGGCGAACTCTCCTTGCGTGTGAAACAACTCGATGTCCGGTGCGAGACCAAGACCAAGGTTGTTTTGCTTCTTTTAATTTTGTTTTCCCCTAATTATGTTACTCATGGTTAAATTAAAGGAAATATGAACTTGCCCTTTACAGTTAAGATTATGTCGGATACAAAATGTGATACGTGACATAACATTTCTTCGCAAGCACTTAAGGTAGATAAGGTAGATAAATGTACCAAAGAAAAATTAACTTATTGCCATAAGAATTCATGTACCACTTACATTCTTTGTCCTCTTTTTTGTAGTTTACAAAATGTGATTTGATGTTAGGAGGTGATCGGGTCTAATTTAGTGTTGAATTTGTAGGATAACGTCTTTGTTAACGTGGTTGCTTCTATCCAATACCGTCCCTTGCCGGAAAAGGCAGCAGATGCTTTCTATAAGCTCTCCAATGCCAACTCGCTGATCCAAGCCTATGTTTTCGATGGTACGTCAACGTGTTTTTGGCGCTATGAGATTGTAGATCCAAAACCACATTTGTAAAAATACGGAAAAACCTTGCTTATCACTAGAGGCGTTCTAGACCAATTGCTTGACTAGCACAGCTTATATTGTTCTTCAGTTATCAGAGCTAGTGTCCCGAAACTGGAACTGGATGCTGTCTTCGAACAGAAAAACCACCTAGCAAGGTCTGTGGAAGAGGAGCTTGAGAAGGTAACACATTTACAGAATCGTTAAATAACCGTCGGTTTATTTCGAGACATCAGAATCTAACCAATTTACAATTACAGGCCATGTCTACTTATGGTTATGAAATAGTCCAGACCCTCATTGTGGATGTAGAGCCTGATGTTCACGTAAAGAGATCTATGAACGAGATAAATGCAGGTAAATAGATTACCATAAAAATGGCGATCGAGTTTAATTGGGTGATTGCACGGTTTTGCTTTTGGTCTAACTTCAACACCTTAAAACACGACTCTCTTTCTAATTACAAGCACTACTTTATTGCGGTTCGCCATTTGTGATGACAGCTGCTAGACAGAGGTTGGCAGCAAATGAGAAGGCCGAAGCAGAGAAAGTATTGCAGATCAAGCGAGCGGAGGGAGAAGCAGAGTCCAAATACCTGGCGGGGCTTGGCATAGCTCGCCAGCGCCAGGCCATTGTTGATGGTTTGAGGGACAGCGTTCTGAACTTCTCCGAGACTGTTCCTGGAACATCGGCCAAGGATGTCATGGACATGGTGCTGGTGACTCAGTACTTTGACACCATGAAAGAGATTGGGGCATCCTCAAAGTCATCTTCCATCTTCATCCCACACGGGCCTGGCGCGGTGAAGGACATTGCTTCGCAGATTCGGGAGGGTCTCCATTGAGCCAATGCTGCTTAAAATTAGGGAGAAAACTCTTTGGCTGGACTTGGCAGATGTTTTTCTGCTGAGGTTTCATTTTTAGTGTTAAATGAATTTGGTTATCTGAGTTCTCGTGGTACACAGAACCTCCTTTGTCTTGGGGACCTTTTTCTCCTCTCTACAAGACGTGAGTCGCAAAATAGTTTTTAATTGGAACTCAAAATTTTCATTTCAATTTTTGTGAAATTCTAAAAAGTCAATAAAAATTATAATTAGTTTTTAAAAAGTCAACCAACTCCAACTTAAAAATTTCATCTTCAACTAACGAACTAAATGGAGGCTTATTAGGTGAAATGCTGTTTTCAGTTGGATGGCATTTGAGACTCAAAAAAATGGGTTTTATTCAAATTTATGGATAAGATCATTGACTTTTGCATATCTTCTATGATATAACTACCTACGTATCTATAATTTAGAACTATATTATAAAAAGAGAGTTACCTTTTTTATAATATATAAAAAATTTGATCTCTTTATTTTGTCTTTTTGTATACTTTTTTTTTTTCTTTTTCTTTTTTTGTTGAGTTGTTTACCCTCCTTTTTTTTTCTTTTTTTTTTCTCCCCAAAAGTTTTCCATATTTATAGTTGGTTCATTTAAAATACTTTTAATTTTTTTAATTTGTACCTTTGTAAAATTATTATGTCTCCACAAATTTTTTTCCATACAATTCTTCAAATTGTTATATTCCCTCTTAATCAGTGGTTTCTTGATGAGACGATAAATATATTAAGAAAAAATATTGACTTCTTAAAAAAATTAACATCTACTAATTCTTATATAAAAAAAACATTAACTTCTGTTTTGTTTTGTTTTGTTTTGTTTTTTTTTTATAAAAAAAATCACACATTAAATTCACAGAGTAACTAGTATATATATGTTGCTCTTTCTATTCGTTGAAACAGTAATAATAACCTCATGAGAGTTATCATAAGCTACCCTTTTTTTTCCTCCTTTATGTCTCTTTAGTTATACGAAAGCGATACACAGCTTTGTTTTCATTATTTATTTTAATTTGGGGTTTAGGAATTCAAATTTTACACCTTATGTCGTAGTCAGGTGTAATATTGCCATCAGACAAAACTTACAACGACAGCAATTCGCAGCTTCTATCTCTGTATTCTGAAGAGTGATTTTCTTATGTTTATAATTTGCTTGGTTAAGATTGTCCTGTCTAGAAGAGTTAAAAGTCCAAAGAAAATGGAAAGCCAAAAAAGGAATTAATTGAACAAGGCTTTTCATGGATTCTTGGAGCAGAATCTTGTATCGCAATGGTTTTTGTCATATATCGTTAGCAGAAAATAAGAAAACAGATTCACCTGCTAATAATTTGTTTTTACTTTTGTTTACTTCTGATTGTCATATGTTAAAAAATTGGTGACAAAATATACAAGGAATACTGTCTTATACGGGAAGTTTCGCCTTGTGGAAACCATACGGTTACCTAATAAAACGAGAGAATATTTTAATATCTATCTTGTGCCAGTTGCTATAGACACACAACTACAGATAAAAGAATATTATCTTAACCCATTTGACTTCTGGATTTATATTAGGGATACATTGTGCTGTAGGGAGACGTTGACCTTTTTTTTTTTTTTTTATTTAAATTTTTGAAGGGCTATGATGGCTTGAATTTTCTTAGAATCTGCTCCGAGAGGTTCGATTGACAATGATGATATAGCTTTATTGGTCTTGTTATTACAGTTTTGTTGTATTTCGTTTTGTTTTTTAAAATAAAGGCACCGAAAACATATAATATCGAAGGAGGTACCAGACAAGGTAGGTTTCTCCGTCATCCATGCTAAGGGCAAGCAAAATTTTTGCTCCTTAACAGTACAAATACCTGTTTGTCAAACTCATTACAGTCTCGTTTCCGGCTTCTTTATCTCTGTGATATCTTGAAAATTTGTTGGTATCTCTCAGAAAGATTTCCTGTTGTGATCTCTTCTTTTATTATCATGGATAATACCTAGTAGAGTATTTGATTTTGGTTAAATTTTTCTTAAGTCAATAACTAATCTGACATGTACTGTTGATTTATTTAGAGTCGAGATCGGATAGAAATGGGCAATCTTTTCTGCTGTGTACAAGTCAAGCAATCTTCAGTTGCCATCAAAGAGAGATTTGGAAAGTTCAATGATGTGCTCGAGCCAGGATGCCACTGCCTACCTTGGATTTTGGGATCCCGACTTGCTGGCCATCTCTCGCTCCGGTTGCAGCAGTTAGATGTGCGTTGCGAGACCAAAACAAAGGTTTGCCTATCTCGGACAGTCGCTTTACAAGAAAGCTATATTATGTACCTTTTGCGGTTCTTAACTATATATGATGTATGCTCTAATGATAATTCTGATGTAGGATAATGTTTTCGTCACTGTTGTTGCATCTGTACAATATCGTGTTCTCATCGACAATGCTAGTGACGCTTTCTACAAACTTAGCAATCCCCGTACCCAAATCCAAGCCTATGTTTTTGATGGTAAGATAGAAAGGAAAAGGAGATAAGAGAAAATGAAAATCAATACCATGAAATTGAAACAATAGTTATACACGGTTTACTTGATTGTTCACTTTATTGTTCAGTGATCAGAGCAAGCGTCCCAAAGCTAGACTTGGATGATGTCTTTGAGCAAAAGAATAAAATCGCAAAAGCTGTGGACGAGGAGCTTGAAAAGGTATTTTGAAGTCGAACGAAAGAGTCAAACTATGTCTATAAGCCAAACTGCGTAATTTCTAATGTTGTTTTTTCTCGAGTAACAGGCTATGTCTGCATATGGTTACGAAATTGTTCAAACACTCATTGTTGATATCGAACCCGATGTCCATGTGAAGCGATCCATGAACGAAATCAATGCAGGTGAGAGAAATCACTTGGCCTTATAGAAATGCTAGTTAGTCGAATAAAATATCTTGCTACTAGTTAAAGGTGGGAAGATCCAAAACAGAACTTGTACCCGTCTTTTGCAGCTGCAAGGATGAGGGCGGCAACTAATGATAAAGCAGAAGCGGAAAAAATCATACAGATAAAGCGAGCAGAAGGCGAGGCCGAATCCAAGTATCTGTCAGGTGTCGGCATTGCTCGGCAGCGCCAGGCGATTGTCGATGGGCTGAGAGACAGTGTGGCCGGCTTCGCAGTCAACGTGCCAGGAACCACTGCCAAAGATGTGTTGGACATGATTCTCCTCACACAGTACTTCGACACCATGAAGGAAATAGGCGGCACCTCTAAGACCTCGGCGGTGTTCATCCCGCATGGACCAGGCGCTGTGCACGACATCGCCACGCAGATTCGAGATGGGCTGCTTCAAGCATCCTCATCCGCACAGTAACATCTGTAAAGTTCCACCAGGTTCACCTTGGACGCTGAAGATACTGTTATACGAAAGCGCTTGTGCTTTGCTTATTGTTATCAAGTTTAATTGGTTGTACGCCTAGAAATACTTCGAAAAAGTTTCACTTGTTGCTGAAATCGTAGTGGACTGAACAAGGCATATGGAAAAATCTCAAGAGAATCAACAAAATTTGGAAGACAAGTTCAACTCAAAAACCTCCGCAACAGGTTTCACCACCCTCTTTAACAGTGGGTAGGGAGTGTAAGAACTCGAAAAGGTATATGAAACCAAGTACATTTATTTTTACAACAAAAAAAAAAAAAGAAACCCGCCAAAACAGAAGATAATGTCACGACATTAAGCATTTGTTCCAGGAAAAAAAACAGAACCAACAATTGGAATAAAAAGAGAAGTCAGCCTTAACTCTGGAAAAGACAACTATACTAAGCCCCTCTTTCCTAGCTTAATGCTCCCTGCCATAGTGACACGGACCGATTTCTCACTCATGGCTTGAGAGCCAAAGCCAATCCAACCTTGGCGCTCTTTTCTACTGCCTTGGTGTCTACCTCCCCAGAGACGGTGAAGAATGATTTTGGCCGCCACTCATGCTGAATAAGAGCATTGACCTTGCCGAAGTTGTTCACACGGGCCTTCACAGTGGTCAATGGGTCCAACGCATGCTGGGTTCCAACAGTGATTGTGTTGTCGTTGTTTGAGAAGCTGTGGGCTACCTCAGCACCGACAGCCGTGTTTGTGAGGAGATTGACGGTATGATAGTAGGACGCACTCAGGGTGTCACCCTTGTCATTTCTGAATCATCAAGAGAGCTTTCATCAAACTAAGAAACAGGAAAGATTTGATCCAAATTTGTAAAGTCATAACAATGTTGAAGCCGCATTAATATATGCACAACACAGCACAAATATATCAAATTAAAATTGGCAAAAGACAGTCCCATTTGGATCATAGGAAAGATTTTTTGTGAGAGAAAACAAGGTAGAAAAAAGTGGGTAAAATGATTTTTTTGAAAAGTGGATTAAAAACTGGGTGCCAAACGGGCTAGATGTAATTAAAGAACTAATCCAATGGTGATTGTTAGAGTAGGATATGCCATTATATATAACAGCTCAACAAGGACATCCCATAATTGACTACACGTAACCAGCAACATGCCAACAAATGTACTCGGGGGTCGGCTGCAAACTAAAAGCTGGGACTTTTGATTTTGACGATACCAAGAACATGTAAGTTTAACAAAGGAGAAATAACATATCAGTACTCACAGGGTCAGTGAAGCAATTAGGTCTGTATTGGTGAAGCTCAATCCAGCATTGACTTTGGTGAATTGTCCAGTTTTCGAGTCAAAAGAGAGATCAGTGCCAATCGCAGCAACATTGGTTCCGAAAACACCAGAGAAGTTAACAACAGGGTTTGCTGTCAACCCAACGCTGGTGGTTATCCCTGCATAGTCATGCAGATACTGGAGCTCCACCTGTTCAAAACCACTAATTATATGGTAGTTTCACTATTTAAATTATTGAACGTCTTCCAAGCAACATAATCATGTTAGATTTACTCCTTCCACCTCGAAGAACAGAAATTCAAAATTATAACACTAATGCTACAGAAAGAAAAAATCATTACACCAAATTTACATATAATGTCGCTTACCTTGCCAGACCTTTGATCAGGAAATTTGAAGCTTAAGATGGTCTTCAGCCCAGGAGCAGGTTCATCGACAGTAACAGTTGTGAAGAGCTGATAAAAGTACAGAGTGTCAGTACGGATATTGAACAAGTAGAAAATAAAAGAACTTTGATGACAAAAACGTGTGAATAATTTTCTTGTTTCATTGTCACTGATCATCCTTTTAAAGAGATGAAACACTATCTTCAAATCATACAAATTCCAAAAATTGAAGAACAAAGTTTTAAGTTTTAACATTCGATTGTAAATTTTAAACTACAACACAAAATAACTATTGTCAAACGTCAAAGGACCTATATAAGCCTACAAGTTGCCACAGAACTTGACCTAGATTTTACCAATTTTAAGCAGAAAACCCGCACAAAAATTTATCAACAAACCCGAAATAATGGAGGGAAGAAGATAGACAATGAAAGTGAAAAACATTGGGGGGCTTACATTGGAGCTTGTGTCGACTTTGATATCTGTTGTAATGTTCTTCTGCTTAAGCTGAGTGTTGACATCAGCCAAAAACAGCTCACCCTTCTTTGTACCCGAGGATGTTATAGCCTACAGAAATGAAGACCACAATTATTGATCCTAGTACACGGTCAGATATCAACATAACATAAAGCAAATTCATCAGAATAGTAAACTCAAATTAGGTTAAAAAAAAATCTCTGATTCTTAAAAACTGAGACCCCATTTGGTTCTCGTCTCCAATCTCACTTTTGGATATCGGTCACCTAATCTCATTTGTTTACACAAGTCAACTACAAAACAATCCCTCCTTTTTTCTCTCATCCATTTTCATGAAACTCAAACTTTAGTCCATAACTTTCTTATTTCAAATCGAAATGAGATTAGTCTTTTTGCTAAACGTTCACAACGACAAGAACGAAACAAGATCCGAATTACCACAAAAGCCGAACACATTTCAACTAAACATACATTTCCAACCATCCACTCATTTCCACTTAAAAAAAAAAAAACTCCAAAAATCCAACTCCAACCTATGATCCAAACGAACCTGAGACATTTTTCCAATAACCATTAAAAAAAAAAAAACCATAGATTCCTGTAGACGAAAAGCTCATTCACTTTGACAAATTACGAAATTGGTGTGATTAGACTACGAATAAAAGCAGAAAAACCTGAAAACGAGCGAAAACCTAAAGCTTCGAGAAACGAAATGAACTCAACTCACCACTCCAGTGGGAGAGTAGGTAGTGATGGTGAACTTGTGGTCGCTCTGGTAATCCTTGTAGAGAAGATCTACCAAACAATTAAGAGAAAAATTTGCAATCAACACCATTTCGCCGATTTAGGATATATGAACCCCAATACAACGCCAAAAAAAAAAAAAAAAAAAAAAACCGATTCTAGAGAGAGAAAGAGAGAGCTAGAGCTAGAGAGAAAGAAACTACCTCTGGCTTTCTTGCCGATGTCGGTGTAGAGCCCAGGACCCTTGCCCATGGTTTTTGCAGCGAAAATAAAAAAAGGAAGATCGAAATGAAGAGACAAAAATGGGGGTAATTGAAGAACAAGGAATAGCACGGACTAAGCAAAAATGGAGGTAATTATACCTTTGGCCAATATATATGCGGATTGAAAACCCTAATTTCGGCCTTTTTTTTTTTTCTCTCCCTCTTTTTTGTTAGTCATTTGACTTTATTTTTGGGAAAATTTGAGAACCGTTGATAGAGAAGAAAGTTGGGAATTTTGCTTTTCTAACCGTTGATCTGTGTGGCTTGGGGACCAATTTCAGGGTGTTTATGTCGAGGCTATTTTTACAAAAAAAAAAAAAAAAAAAATTAAGAAGAAAAGAAAAGAAAAGAAAATAGTAATCACCTAACGGTGGCTCTGTCCACTTTCACCGACTGGCTATAGAGCAATTTGAGGCCCAAAAAAATAAAAAATTAAAACAAAATCAAATCAAATCAAATGGGAGAAAAACAAACAATTGAGTAATATTTGAATTCTCAAAATAAAGTTGATGTTTACATATACATATTAAAAGATCATATCATAAACTTGATGTTTACACATTGATTACCGATGTTTTTTTTAGGATATTAAGAAATTGTTTCTTATATCTTATCAAATATTTGAGTCATCCTATCTTATAACATTGATAAGACAAACAAAAATAAAATAAAAAAATAAAAAAAAATAAAAGACTTCTAACTTCTTCCATATGAAATGTATTTATTTTATCTTTTTTTTTTTTAATGTTTTCTAAAAATTGCTAAATAATTGCAGGTGTCTTATGGGCAGAAGCCATAAAAATCCAGATGGCAAAAGTAGCTCACATTTTGAGAGCAGCTAAGCTATTTCCTGACGGTCATCAGAAAGTATGAATTTTTTATCTCTGTCATTTAATTGCAAGTAAACCAGCAGAAATCGCTTCCTTTAATACATATACCAATCACCATCAACACAATTTTCTCTTTTTATTTATTTATTTAAAAATATTATTTTCTTGGGAAAACATCAAGATTGCATGGGCTAACTGCTAAAGGAAGGGACTAAAAGATTTTTTTCTGTTCTTTTCTTTTTTTTTTTTTTTTTTTTAAAGATTAGCAAGTATTTAATTTACTCAATAAACAATTATAGAACACTAATACACGATAACGAGTTATAATCAGAAGTTGCATACATGCCTGTTATTAGAATGTCTAACCTAAATCATTTCCGAGGCTTCAACTGCCTAGAGTCATTTCATCAAACACTTTGCATGCAAGGCATTTCGTCGATTACCACGTCCATTTGCATGGCATTTATGACACTTGACCACCTTCAGCAATCTTGTTCGACGTTTCCCGTGATGTTTGTTTGCTAAGAAATTCTATGTTTACTTTGTAAGCCAGTCATCTCAATCTCACTCTTTATGTATTAACTTCCTAATGGGCTGATTCTAATACATTTTCTTTCTTTCTTTCTTTCTTTCTTTCTTTCTTTTTTATTTTTTTATTTTTTATTTGTGTTTGTGTCTCATGATCAGCATATCAGTCATATACATCATGATCTCAAATTGTAAAAATTGAATAAATTGAATGAGACTCCAAAAGTCAAATCCACAACAACAATCTGACCAAGGTTTCTGGTCCTTAAACTATGTGTTGCAGAAATTCCTCTTCTGGTCCTAGTGTTATGCCGCTCAACTTGGTGGTAACATTTTATAGTGCTAACATGAAGAAGTAGACCAATGCTATAGGCAACGCAATTAGCATGCCGAAAATTACCCTGCAACCGAAAACGAACCCGATTTCAGAACCACCTTAAAACCATGGAAGAAGAAGAAGAAGAAGAAGAAGAAGAAGACTGTTAAACAAAAGAGAATCAGAAGGATACAAAGAAATTGCTACCCGGTGCTCAAAATGTCTGGATGTATGTTGTACTCTTTAGCAAATACAAAAGGAACAATTCCCTGAGGCAGAGCAGCCTGCAGTAAAAAATAAAAAAGAGTAAAAAATAAAAAAAGAAGCCAAATTACTGTAATTAGCTTATATCAACATTACAATTTTTTGTTTTTTCATCTTAAATCAAAAGGTTATCAGGTTAGAAGACTCGAATATCAATCTACACTTTTTATAGGGTCCACAAGTTTCAGCCGATATTGCTGGATTAGTAAGTGTCCCTAGCTACACATCTGTGGCAGTCAAATAAGAATGATGCTAGAAGACCAAAATCGCTGTGTAGCGTTACTCGAAACAGAATATATTCACCTGAACAATTGCCACTCTGAGTTGAGTTCTCCTCATTCCAATGGCAAGGGATGCGGCAGCCATGAGGAAAGGTCCCCCGATAAACTTGAGTCCCATGGCTATAAGCGTCATCCGGGACCCACAAGCTATCATGCTGGTCCTTGAAGCCATGAAAAGACCTGTAGATTAAGCCACACAAATGGTAAAGATCAAACCCCTCAAATGTGTATGTTGCTATCAAAATTCTTAGGCCTCAAGGCGGATAATCATTTGTCGGTGTTTGCACGTACCTAAGCTGAACATTGCCATGCCAAGTCCTCCACTTGCGAGTATTTTAATCGATTCATCAACTATTGCTGGCAACTTCACTTCCCATCTACAACACATTCAAACTCATAAGAACAACAAATATACATGAATGATCCACCAACACATATATTAACGGTAGAAGGTGTGGATTTACAGCTAGACTAATAATGGATTGGAATTGCTTTTCGTTAGCTTACCTAAATCTTATGCACGCCCAAACAAGGCCAATAATAGTTGCATGGGTGTTGGGATTTCCTAAAAGCTTTCTTCCAACTGTTAAGAGAATAAGCGTTGTTTTAATTTTCCTTGGACTTGTTGATCTGGTTCTGGCTTCATCTACTTCCTCTTTGGGTTGTGACTCTTGAGTGGCCTCCAAGTCCTCTTTGAACAGAAAACAAACAACCTTGACTGGTGTCAAAAATATATACCAAACTAGAAAATATATATATATATATATATAGATGTGTGTGTGTGTGTGTGTGTGTGTGTGTGTGTGTGTGTGTGTGTATGTCAGGTTTCATGTTTGAAAGTACCATCAAACACAATTCCAGACAAAACATAGGGAAAAAGGAAGAGAGAAAGATATTGAGGTTAGTGTTCAACTGGGGTTATGTTTGGTAAATGTTAAGGAACTGGAATTCATTCAAATTATATCTAGAAAGAGGATTTATAATTCAGTGACACCTACCGGTGGCTTCAGCTTCAGAAGAAGGCGAGACAGAGGCGGCAGATTTGGCGGCGTTGAACTCGTAAAGAAACAGCAACAGATTGTACCAGATTAAGCTTTGTAAGGCAACTATCTGGGAAAGGAGCTGAGCAGCTTCTGGACCATACATGGCCTTCAACAGAGGAATCCCCAGGATCAATGTGTTAGGCAGAATCGAGACGGAGAGACCGGTTATGACGAAATCCAAGCCTCCTTTCGTTGTGATTTTAGTGATCACTGTCAATGCTACAAAGGCAAGGAGTTTCTGAAGAAAATCCGACAATATAAGCCTCAGGTTCATCTTGTAAGGATTGTTTTCAGAGAGGATTTGGAAAGACAATAGAGGGATCGAAAATTTCGCCACGAATTTGTTTATGCCGGAACATTGTTCCGGCGTGAAGATCTTCCACCACCTCACAGAGATATAGGCCAAAATCATGGCAACATACAAGGGGACAGTGGCTGTAACAACATGATAAACATCAGTTACAGAAATCATGTTGAGTAACAAAGTTTCTTTTTTTTTTTTTTTTTTTTCCTCCTTTCTTTCTTTCAAAGGATTGAGAAAAAATATATACGGCAACAAATATGACATTCTCTTGGTATAATATATATATAAAAGTATTTATGTTCTTTCTTTGTTGATTTTGTGATCATGTTTAGTAGAAGCTTCTTCAAAAACTTATTCTTATTCCCTCAAGAGAGTGACCATGAGGCTCTGATAGTTTGTGTCAGGATACAATTGTACCTATTTTCTTTTTTATTTTTATTCATAATAAAGTATTCTGATTTCCATGTTGCCTACTTGCTAATATGAATAATTTGTTTCACTTTTAATGGGGTATTTATCTCACTTGGTTGTCATGATTAGGCATCAAAGACATATATATAAATATACACACACATATATGTATGTATGTATATAGATATATAGTTAGATTACAACTAGAGGGGGAAACTTATAGTTTTTGATGAAAGTGTCAGGGGGGCAATATTGTCATCGTAAGTCAAAAAAGCAGATTCGAGTTTTCTTGTGGCCATGCATGTTCTTTAGGGAAAGGAGGGCCTATATTGGATGACATGGTAAGTCTAAAAACACCTTACTTGTTAGGCTTTTGTTATGTCTTATTATTTTGCATAATGATATTGAAAATTGGCGTTTCTTTTTTGAACAATTCTGTATACCCTATTGGTAAGATACAGTTTAACGAACGCATTTTTATAAGAGAATATTAAATTAATGATATGAAACTTAGAAAAACTAAGTTAAATGTGTGGGGAATTTTTCGTACCCTATGTTAGTTAAAAAGCAGGTGGAGAATTTTTACGTGTTCTTTTACTAATAAACTCAGAATTAATGTCTTTTTTGAAGTCAGTAATTATGGTTTATGATTGCAATTGTTTTAGAAATTCTCTCTTCTCTAAGGTTTTTAATAGTGGGAAGGAAGAATAAAGAAGAAAAATTGCAAGGGAAGTAATTGGTGCTGAGGTTGTAACAGTATTAAGGGAAGAATTTTTCCTAAATATGGTCAAAAGAGTTGGAATAAGTGTGCTAGGGAATTTGCTTTTTTTTACTGTTAAAATTTGGAAAATAAAATCTAATGATATCTCTCTTTCTTTCTGTGAGTTACAAACCATTTGAGCTGTTATTCCTTATCAACTACAAAATCCTTACAGATCTCAAAACCCTTTTTAAGTCTTAAAATTAAGCATGTGAATATTTTATTTATCTCTTCGAATAATGGTTTTGCCTAACAGGAAATCGGATGTCACAATCTTTATTCATTTTAACGTTTTAGTTCTTTTAGTGCACATGCATATTCAAAGCTTCAAAATTTTGCATAAAAAGAGAAGGATGAAAGCTTCAAAGATTTGCTAACAAATAAACATGTTATAATTTCTCCTAAATTTAACTCTCATTAACCATTGCCATTTCATGGTAATACTTTATAGATTCATGAAAAATTGTTAAGAAAGAAATTTTAGAGGGTAAAGTGCCAAATCACGAGAAATTTATGGGATATTTGTGCTTTAAAAAAAAAAAAAAACCTTCACGGTTTTTATTTTTTATTTAAACTTTACAACTTTTATCAAGTCAAATATGAAATTACCATTATATGCCTATAGTAATTTTTTTTTTGTGAATAAAAAAGATTTAGGGGTGGTCACATAATTTCCAGGTTAGCAGCCCTACAGGCAATAATACTTCTTTAGGTATGGCAGAAACATATCATTTATACTAGTTTCTCTCAATCGTCCATCCGGGGCCTATTCGGTCATCACTAAATCATGCTTTAACAGCCGAAATTATAGCGGGTTCTAAGGGAAGGCATTGGAAATTGAACCCGGATGGACTAAAGGGAGATTCCTAGCAAAGGCTTCCCATCCATTTGTCATCTCATCTACCTCTGTAGGTGTTATAGTAATTTAATTTTACACACATATGATAGAATATAATTACATTTACGTTTAAAAAAATATATGATAAGTTGTTGTTTGATTAGATTTTTAGGCTAGGTATGAGTTATGACAGGGAAAGTCTATATATTTAATTGAATATTAGAAGGCTTTATTAGCAAAGTAGCATCTGATTAAGGAGTAGTTTAAAGAGCATAATACAAGGCTTTTTGAAATGAAGAAACGAATGTGTCATGGAGTATGCTTTCTGACTACTGACACAAAGCAGTTTGGCACTAAAGCTCTGTTCCTACTCCAACCTCAAGCAATTGACCAACCCCAAATTCCTCCTTTGAAAACCATTTTCAATCCTCAATATACTTTCTTTCTTTAATTAATTGTTGTTCTTCTTTTTTAAAGGGGGAAAAAAATGCTTGCCTTTACTTATTTTCTCAAGTAATCAAACTAGGAAAAGGTAGAGCAACTAATTATATGCTTTTGATTTTTTTTTCCTTTCTTTCCTGTGTACCTTTTCTCCTAGGCGTTTAGATGTGTCTATGAGTTGTGATGTTCATTAGAGGATTCAACTCCTACGTTTATTTATTTTTATTACATTTATATCATTCTAATAATATCAAAACACGTTAATTAAAAATATCATTTTAATCATAATATCATAATTGACACGAGTAACAATTTTTGTCTCATTCAAATTAAACTTTTAACAAATTATATAGAGTAGTGTTTTATAAGTACAAAATAAAAAAGATTTAACAAGCTTAATATGATATAACTTGGCTGACCCCTTCAATCAAACAAAGATTTCTTAAATTACTAATTTCAACGTAAAAATTAATTATCTTTAGCAAACACGCAAAATTGTGCATGAAGAAGTGGTTGAAGTTATATGAAGGAACTAACAAAGACAATAAAAGAATGTCGTTGACTTCAACTGCTAACCTAGTTCGACAGTGAAATTATATGGCTCTTCTTTCGTTCAACCAAATTTGAATCCCATGAAAATCTTATAAGATCCTCACTCCAGCTTTGACTATAGATAGATTAGAGATGTTTTGGATAAAGCCTGAATTGACGACTATAAGAGGCCGAGTTAATGGCTCGTCTTTTTGTTACCATACTTAAAGAAGTGGATCATGTCTGTGTGACTGAAATTGGGGCGATAAATGAATCACTACCAGAGTCTTTTAAGATAAAAAAAAAAAAAAAAAAAAAAAAAAAAAAAAAAAAAAGCTATATATTTAATATATGGCCTTTTCTTATGCTTAAAATTTTCAGTCAAACTAGTCCATAACAAAATGTACAGACTGACCCCCTAATATAGGATTAACGCTAACATGGGATGTGGATCTTTTCCCCACATTCTTCAGAAAAGTACCATCAACCGTTGTATATATAGTATTAATGCTAGCTAAGCATGATTAGGCATCAGGGCACAAATTTTTTTTTCTTTTTTTTTAGTAAATCAGGGCACAATTTTTATACACGTTTTAAAAAGAAAAACATTATTTTATCGGCAAAAAAAAAAAAGAAACATTTTATTCATCAAATTTTATTTTCTTAATTTAAGATTCTTTTCATCTATGTCCCATAAACTTTACGAGTATTTCTATTTTACTTTTTGAACTTTAAAAACTCACATTTTATTCCTGAATTTTGAATTTAACCTCACATTATCTTTTTTATCAAAATTTCAGTTAAAATCATATGGAAAAATACGGGGAATTAGCTTTACTAAGCTCATTATATTAGAATTCTAGTAACACAAATGGAATAAGACCACATGATCATGCACTTAACTCACTTTTTTCCATATGTTTTTAATTGAGATTGATATAATGGATAAAGTGAGATGAAATTCAAAATTCAAACGATAAAGTGAGAGTTTTAAAAATTAGGAAGACAAAGTGGGATTGACCTTATAAATTTAGGGGAATAGATTAGAATAATAATAAAAAAAAGTCTTTAATACTAGTTTTTATTTTTTCTTTTTATAAGATTTCTCTTAACAAAAAAATATCCTGGAAAGAATAGGGAATCAATTAAGCTGAGGGTTTTTATATTAAAAAAAAAAAAAAAGATATTTTAGTTTGTTTTACTAAATAATTAGTCAAGAATTTTTCCTAAGAAGGAGGGGCATTAGTCAATTGCCTCAATGGCCATACCCTTGAGCTCACGGTTCTCCACTCCTTACGCTTGTAATTATATATATATATATATATATATATAATCATCTCCAATTAGCCTTTCCTTGCTTTAATTAGCAGCTTTAAATATATATGTTGGCTGAGAAAAATTCCAATTTTTTTGCATGGAAATAAACTAATTATTTAAAAAAAAAGTCTTATATTATTACTCGATCTGCATGGTTTCCATTGCTCTCTGGTCAGGCAAGGTCCAATTCCTCGCTGTATCTGGAGCTTGATACTGAAGGACCTTCTTAGCCACTTATTATAAACGGTGAAAGATATATATCAAAAGAAAATGTGAAGAAAGAAAAAAAAAAAAAAGAACAAGACAGTGAATTCTCAACGCAATGGTGAGAACAACAAAGCTAGGGCTGGTGTTCTTGATCGGTTTTGTGGTACTAATTGCAAGTCTGAAAGCCGAAATCAGCGACTTCGACGACTCATGGCAGAAACGAGCTGAGGAAGCTCACAAAGCCGCTCTTGAGGCCTATGACCCCAACCCTGAAGAAGTTACAGACAGCTTCAACGAAGAAGTTGACAAGTTCGTACTAAATAATTCAAATCTTTTTTTTTTTTTTCCATATATATATATATATATATATAGATTTCATTTCGCATAGAAAATATAAATCATAGTTTATCATCCACCGTGTTTAATCAATCTCATGATGTGAATTTCCGTCACATTAACAGTGTCTTTTTTTTAAAAAATTGACAACTTGAATTGTGGTTCAAAATGACATGTTTTGTAATTCTAAAAAAAATGACATATTTTGCCTGGGGTTTTTTATTATTATTATTTTTGCATGTGGGTGCAGGCTGATAGATGGGTCGAACAGCACAAGGAGGGAGCTAAGGAGGTACTCAGGTCGCTGCGTGGCGACAAACCCGATCGACCGGTGCTGGAAGTGCCGGAGAAACTGGGCCAACAACCGTAAACGCCTCGCGAGCTGCGTGCTGGGCTTCGGCAGGAAGACCAGCGGAGGGAGGTCAGGGAAGTACTACGTGGTCACCGATCCATCCGACAACGACGTGCAGAGCCCGAAGCCGGGGACTCTCCGCCACGCCGTGATCCAGAAAAAGCCGCTGTGGATCATATTCGCCCGTAGCATGATCATCAGGCTGTCCCAGGAGCTCCTGATCACCAGCCACAAGACCATCGACGGCCGCGGAGCCAACGTCCATATTGCCTACGGTGCCGGCATCACCATCCAGTTCGCCAAGAATGTGATCCTCCACGGCCTTCACATTCATGACATTGTGTCCAGTAGTGGGGGTATGATCAGGGACTCCGTCGACCACATCGGGTTCAGGACGGCCGCCGATGGAGACGGGATTTCAATCTTTGGATCGACCAACATTTGGTTGGACCACATTTCCATGTCCAATTGTCAAGATGGTCTCATTGACGCCATTCAAGGCTCTACTGCCATCACCATTTCCAATTGTCACTTTACTCACCATAACGATGTAATTACTGAAACTACTTATTACACCGATTTATGATTGATCATAATTTTTGAGTCGTTGTATTTTCATCAAGTTCTGTTATATCCGCTTGACAAGACCTTATAAATATTGGTATATATACAGGTGATGCTATTTGGTGCAAGCGACAGCTTTGAAGGGGACAAGATTATGCAAGTGACGGTGGCGTTCAACCATTTCGGAAGAGGGTTGGTGCAGAGGATGCCAAGATGCAGATGGGGTTTCTTCCATGTGGTTAACAACGACTACACTCACTGGCTAATGTACGCCATTGGTGGAAGCTCACATCCCACCATTATCAGCCAGGGCAACCGCTTCATAGCTCCTCCCAACAATGCTGCTAAGGAGGTATTCATATTGTTATAATACATGATTATAATTATATAGTATTCCAGTTTGTAGACATATAATGTGTTGGATATATTTGCGTAGGTGACCAAGAGAGACTACGCAGCTCAGTGGGAGTGGAAGAGATGGACATGGAGGTCAGAGGGGGATCTGATGATGAACGGAGCCTTCTTCGTTCAGTCGGGAAATCCTAGCAAAAGGAGGCCATTCAGCAGGGACCAGATGATCAAGGCGAAGCCGGGAACGTTTGTCACTAGGCTAACACGCTTTGCAGGTGCCCTAAACTGTTATGCTGGCAAGAAATGCTAAGGCAACTTTTTACAAGAAAGTAAAAACAAGGTGGAGAAGGTGCTTTTGAAGACTTCACTTGGGTATTATACTAGGAGGATGGATGAGGATGAGCCAGATTTTTTTTATTTTTTAAAAGTTACTTATTTTGAGCAAAAATTTTTTGGTCTAGTTTCTTTTGATGTCTACATTTGATTTTGTATTTCGTGACAAACTCTTGAATATTTGTTTACTATGGCGCGAGGACACAAATCAGCAGAACCATGACAAAAGAAGTGCATCGTTACTAGAATCAGATATACGAATGTAGTGGGCACCTCAAGCACCTGTTTTCCCCGTATTCCGCCTACTGGAGATCAAAATGCAGGTTTTGTAGTTGTATCTACAGGGGACTAAACATGTGTTTTAAGTATGATTTGTAATCGTTTTAACAAGAAAAAAAAAATTATAACAGCTTTACGATACATTAATTTGCCTAGTCCCTTTTTGTTTCCTCTTCAGTTAGACATGGCAGTTAACCATATCGGCTAAACAAGCAGAAGAAAGTGAACCACTCAATTTAATTATCTAACCGATCTTTGATTTCGATAATTAACCGAGAAATAGTTTCACAGATACATTATCAGAGATTGAACCCCAAAAACGAAAATCCTAGAAACGAGCCAGTGAGGAGTTAAATACTAGAACAAAAAGGCCAAAGGGAATTTTGCTTTCGGCTATGATTCTATTCGCTATCCGTTTCATTCCCCGAGTCTACATTCATTGGTTGTGGGTTCTTGTAGCCACTAATTTCGTCCTTGTAGCGTTTTTTATCTTGCTGAGCCTTGGCTTCATAGGGCTCTTTCTCCTCGGCTGCGCAAAACAAAAAGGAAAAATAAAAAGTAAAAGAAAAAAAAATACAAAAATCAGTCTTGTGAGTTGTGATGTAACAACCAAACAATGTAAGCTGAAATTGACAAAAAGATTTCGTCCATCTCCTCTATGAAGAATCCACCGACTAAGACTGTTAAGAACATTAGGCCCACCAGTCCAACAAAGGGAGATGGGACCATGACTGTCACAGAATGGGAAGAGGATTCCACGGAAAGATGAAACCGACCGAAAAATATTATGCATACCTGACATCTTTTTCCATTTTTCTCCGAGGACTCTTCCCAGTTCAGTGAACGAAATTCCTGGATTAGTCTTCTTCACATTCTGTGTGGCCAACAAATTTACACAATCAGTAACTAAACTGTTCCCACAGACGGGGGCAAAGTTTCTGACAGTGAGGAAATTCTCTTTTTTCTTTTTCTTTTCCTTTTTTGATGTTAACAGTGTGGAAATTCCTGATTTTCGTTGAAATAGCTTTCCACATGTTTGCTAAATAATTAAACATGCCTCATGGGAATTGGAAGAAGGCATGCAGTCGAGCTGGCTAAGGTTCAGAGTTAAGGCCACAATGAGGGACCATATAGTCGACAAAATATGCATCCAATACTCGACACAGAACATAAAAATATAGGGACATGTATGTAGAAACTAAAACCCACCTCCCTCTCCATTTGTGAGAAGAACATGAAACCAGACATCGCTCTTTTCGGTGCGTTCGGATCCTTTTTCTTTTTCTGTTTTTTCTTCTTTGAACCACCCTCTTCATCTCCATCTTTAGATTTCTTCTTGGAAGAAGATGCCTTAGAAGATGAAGGTTCTTTTTTGGAATCCTTTTTGGCAGGTTTCTGAAAATGGCCATTCAGTTAAAATGGGAACAATTAAAATTTTTGCAGGGAACCTTATTAAACATAATCTAAACAATAAGAACAAGATGCCTTGCCTCTCTCTCTCCTCCACTTTCACTAGCATCAGATTCTTCTTCTCCAGAATCATCAGTCGGGGAACCTTCATCATCCTTGTCGACAACAAAATCTTCATCCTGGAAGTATCACCATGTCAGAACACGTGAGTGGACTAGCACATCAAAAGATACACAACAGTGGGGGACAGAGGAGCATACACGCATGGTAAGTGAACACTCAGATGCACAAGTAGGAAAATCAAACAAGAGTGTTATTGATCAGAGAAAAAGTGAGAAAGAGATAGAGGGATAGGGGTCAAAACAAGCAGAATCATTCGGCCAATGTATTGGGAATATGCCTACGAGTCGTAGGAGATATGTCTAACTTTTAATATCTAATTTTCTTGGCAAATAAAAATCCAAGTTTCTAGTATCAGCTTCCTTGCAATGAAACATAAACAACGTCATGATAACTCCAACAATGTGTCAGTTTTCTTGATAAAATTAGATTTGCATACTCGGATCTTCCTTTTTTCTTTTTCCCTCCAAACCAAATAGTAGGTGTGACAACTAGTGTTAGTCTACAAAGTCATTTGCTTTCCAAAACAGTAAATAAAGTACAAATTCTAGCAGGAGTTTTGGCCCTCAATGATGTAGCCCAGAACTATTCTTTTCACTACAATCTAATGGCGCGTCAACACTAAAGAAAAGAGAACGAAAAAGAGTAAGAAAAAAACCTCTTCATCACTCTCATCTCCACCAGCTTCATTTTTAACACGAACAAGATGCGGATCAACGGCATCATCATCCTCATCTTGAAGAACAGATGCAACGCCATCTGTAGTCTTGAGATCTCCCAAGTTCATGATTTTCAAACCTTTTCCACTGCATGATAGTTACCATGGGAAATTAAATAAGCAAACTTCAATCATTGTCTCCATTAAATGAGATGAGAAGCTCAGACTGACCTCATGAAGTCAAAAAGATTATGGTACTCGTTTCTCTGAATATTTCGGAAAAGATGTTCTTGCTCGGTTTTAAGTCTGATAAGAAGATCAAAGTAATGCATATTTGAGCCACCAGCGGCATGCCTCTGAAATTCCACGTAATCAATCTAGAAGACAAACAAATAGGTCAGCCTCTATGTAATCTCCAGTACGCTCCATATTTGGTCAGCACCATTATAGTATCATAAAGAAGAGACAAATATAGGGAATATACCTCCTCATGAAGAATAAGGGTGGGAGGTTTAGGCAGAAAAAAGAAGCTCTTTTCAAGGGGATACAGGACCCCATCTTCAGCTTTAAGTGATGATTTCACTGCATATCCATCTTGACAACTACGGAATTTTCCTGGTCTAGTAACTTTAGCACCAGATAACCCACGCAATATTGTGGTGAACACCTCATGAATAAGTCCCTGTCAGTTCAGTATATGAATGTCAGGCCAAGGTCATTGAATCAGAAAAACCCTAGATTCCCAAAAATGGTTCAAGATCCCAAGTAGCCAAAAAAAAAACATATTTTTTAATTAAAACATAAAATAAAAATTTCTACCTTATAAGATGGTTCTAACTTGTCCTTGTATTTGGTGTTCAAGATATCTTCACTTAATGACAGCGAGCTCTCAACTATGTAGTCAGTCTCAAACTATAAATGACAAGAAAAGAACCGAGTCAACTAAGCAAGAAACATAAAATACCAAAATTCATATAACGGAGAAAGGAGAAGTTAATAAGCATGAGTCATAAGTACCCAAATTGTGGTGAACATGAAAACAATGCAATAACAAGTACCTGCAATACAACATGTGGATACAAAGTTTGGCCTTTACGGATTGGTGGATCGAGAGTAACAACAACAAAGGTATGTGGTTGATTATACTGCATACAGAAAGAGATGGCAATACTTTAATCAACATCGAACTAACCAGTCCACTGATGAGAGGCAACCAGAGAGGCAGAGACTAGTGTGTTAATAACAATAAGCATATACATAAAGAACTGGATAGTGTGGATAAAAACTTCATTAGCATCTATGAAGACTTAGTGCACGGAACAAGAATAGAAACCTTGGGAAGTAAAAAGAGCCGAACAACACTGCTGTACTGAATTTTAAAATCATTAGCTTGTCCTTGTAGCCTCAAAAACGAAAGATGAAGTTCCACACTATAGCGTCCCCTGCATAAAGCAAGTACTTGCTTTAGCATTTATTGTTTCAATAGTAGGATTGTAGGTGCTGATGTACAAATTAACATGTATATTAAAGAAAAAAGCCGTGTTTCCACTAGACCTACCTTGGCGTGAGGATAGCAATACCATCAAATGTAATGACAGCTTCTTCACCTCCAGCACCAACATCTGCCATTGACATAATTTTGTCACGAAATACCTACCAACAGGGAATTGAAAATATATCAGCATAATAGCATATCATAACAAATCAAAGGTCCCAAAACTTCCATCACACACTACTAATAAATTAACCTGGGCAGGAGGACGGCTTTCATCACCAACAAATTGAGTGTTGGAGTTAGGAATGTGAAAACTTATCTCCATCAATGAATCTTTCTGTAAGAACAAAACCTAAATTGTAAGTATGTTACCATAAACATCTATATCCTTTTCTTAGTAAGAGATAATACTAGCATAAAGGGGCCTTGATAGGCCTTCGATTACAAATAGGTTGCTTAAGATAAATTTTAAGAACAAAATCTAACAAACCTCGTTAGCTCCAGTTGTATCATCCACATGAAACTCCAATATGACGTCATTTTTCCCCTGAAGTTGTGTTTGAGAGACATCTGCCAAAGATACCTCAAATGCTTGCTTGGAACTAGTCAAAAATGTAAGCATATTCCCTGCAAAAATCAGTGCAAGTCTTTAAAATTTAAAAAGAAAAATAAAATAAAAAGACAGATGTGCAGTTTATACTACATGAAAAGAACAAGAGCATATAATTAGGACAAGTTAGCAAACAACTTGCAAAAGAAAATAAACTCCTCTGATGTCCTTCTAACTACAGATAGCCCGCCCATTTTTAATCCACTTTGCCAGAGGTCAAATCACATTACAATTAGTCATTTAAAAAGAAAATGACACAATATCTACATTATCGTAACCATCACCATTCATCTTATTAAAACATTCAGTCTTTCCCATGAAGCAACCGTGTGCAATGCAAGAATGGATCAAAAACAAAAAGAAAACGTAAAAACCAGATAAGTGCCTTTGTATTAAGTAACAAAAATGAAAGAGATAATTACCATTTAAATCAACTTCACCCCAATTACGACCACTTACGGAAAGTTGCTTCTCCTCTGGAGTAATCCCACAAGTATTTTGGAAATATGTGGACAAACTAGAGACATCCTGCGAGGTAATTATAGGAGTAAAGGTATATGGTTAGAGACATTTGCAGCAAGACCACGAACTCAAAGGGAGTTTTTGCAATATCATCTTTAAAGCTTCCATTGACAGCCGTCATGCATACAGAACAGCAAAAAAAATTTACAATAAAGCAATAAACATGTGAACACGAAGCTGTTATCACTTGTGTTTCCAATTACACTCACAACAAGTACCTCTAAGGCTACAATTTAACTCATTTCATATCACTTACAAAGCAACAACAAAACTAAAACTATGAAAGAGTCAGAGACAGAGGAAAACTAACCTGGTCACGAAACCCAGTAAACTTGAAGTACAAACCATCTTTGATCCGAACCCCAAGTTGATTTGTTCTCGGGACTTTCATCCATGTCACCCCCACAATGTCAGCTTTATCAACTTCAATTGCTTTACCCCCTCCTTGTTTCTTCCACAAAATCCCTCCAGAATATATTTTAAGCTGGCCCGGATTCTGTCACATTCAGTGAATTAGAAGAAGAAGAAGAAAAAAAAAATCACTGAATACCTTCCCCCTTAAAATAATGCCACAACCTAACTACATAAAATATAAGTGAAGAGTTCCATAAAAGCACAATATGTCATTCTATCATGAAGTCAAACTGGGAAGAAAAAGGAAACAACGATCAGGCTCTTTGCTTTAAAAATTGCTTATTCAGTGTCAGTTATCGGCAATGACGATTACACAATGAAAAGAAGATTTTCCCAGCTGAGAGTTTCAGCAGCATATCTAAATTCTAATGAAATCATATGCCTGAGATTCCTAAAGAGAGGACAATAACAAGATCACAAGTTACATAACTAATAAGTTGCAAAAGTGATAAATACTTTTGCATCTTTTTTTTTTTTTTTTTTTTTTTGGGAAAGATACTTTTGTATAGTTGAATCATCAACCAAGGAATCAAATTTCAAGGTGAAGAGACATAAAGGGCAAAAACAGAAGACGCGAGATATTTATATTTTGGTACAACTTGCACACCAAGAAGGGCATTCTAATACTCCACCGAATACAAAAACTTTTTTTTTTTCCAAAATTTTTCCTCAAAACGATCAATACGAACGAAATGCAGATAAATTAGGACATACGAGGAATGCATTGGAAAAGAAGAACAGTCCTTTAGTAACAAAACCTAGCACAGACATATATAACTAAACTAAATTCGGTGTAATTTGAAAACCCAAAGATTGCTTTGACGCAATCCGTTAGGGTTTCAAGATAAACTGCAATTCCCTTCCCCAAATCCCAATAAGTCCGTCAATGCCAAACATACCAAATTCGCAGGCAGTTCCAGTAAAACCCATTCACATTTTCCAAAAACTAGGGTTTCAAAACCAAGAAATGAATCGACCACAACGATCGAGCTACCCCGCAACTCTCATATTCACACCAAATTTCACGACGGCCAAACTCACCGACGACCTCCAATAGCTCCGCAGGTAGAGAAATTAGAATCGCCGAAACGAATTAGGTTTTCAAATTACACCGAGAAATGAAAAGAAATCGAAGAACGAACACTCCATGCAAGACAAAAAGCTCGAGAAAGCAAGTAATCTGGGGAAAAGGAGAAGAAGAGAATAGAACTCACAGTGCCTCCGCGGCCTCCGAGGGAGATGTTGTTGAAGAGATGGCCGTCGGTCATGGCTGAAAATCGGAACCCCAAAACTTTGTCTGCAAAACACACAGCGAAAGAGAACAGAGGGAAATGTGTTTCTGAAAGAGAGCGCGGGTACGTTTGGGCAGACCATTATATAGTACGGAGGCGGTGCGCACTGCGCACCAAGGCCAATGCGCGCGAATTGGGAAACGATCAGGTGCAGGCGAGTCCATCCTAGGAAAAATAGAGTCAGTGATTTTTATTGACTATTTGGCTTGCTTTCATATATACAAATTGAGGAAAATATCATAAATATCTCATAGGTTTAGCTTAAAAACCATTTTTATTCTTTTAATTTACAAAGGTCCAAAACACATTTTTAATAAAAGAGACAAAAACGACATTTAAACTAAATACAATTTGAATATTTTTCCTATAAAACGGCTAGTTTCGAACTACTAATGAACATGATTAGCATGTTATGAATTTCCATTCATTTCTTTGTGAAACTCTTAATGATCGAGCCAATCATGAGAATGTTATGGAAATCTAAAAAAAAAAAATGTAATTAATAAACAAGATTGACATGTGTTGAGTTTCATTGGGTTTTCATTGAAATTGAAATAATTACGAGATTGTTATTAAAATTTAAAAAACATTATATATCAACATCTTTATTAATAACATTTAAAAGAGTGAGTCGCTTATATCTAATGATTTTTTGTCATTATTATTGGACTGTCACGTGATAATCATATCACCTATTAAATAACGATCATCAATCATCATGTGATTTCTTTTTCACATGTACTCGTCAACTAGTATGTAATATATAATAATGTCATAGGGATAAATTTTGCTAGAAGATGGAAGTAATTAGTAAAATTACTGTACTTATTCCCTATGAGAGCGGGCTTAGTGAATGATGAGCGGTTGCCACGCATTAGAAAAATGTGGTATTGCTTGTAGGCGATTACTGCTAACTAGTGAGAAGCGACACCCAAAAAAGAGAAAGTGACTTGGGGGTGTTTGGTCCATTAGTTTAAACTCATCACCATCAACTCAATTTTTATCTTTTTCTTCAAAAGTTTTTTATCTTTTCTGAAAAAGTCAATAAAAATTACTATTTAAACTTATCAATTTCAACTCAAACTTACACACCAAACACCCCCTTGATGGTCCGTGATAAAATCTTATATACACATGACCAGTGACTTTATGAGATACGACTAGTCATAAAAAGAATCAAACATTATTTATTAAAAAATATTTTAGATATATTAATTCTAATCTTAAATTTTATATATTAATTTAAATGATATATAAATTATCAGTTTTTTATTAATAAGTAATAAAATTATTATCACATTATTTAATTATATTTATAAAAAAAATGATAATTGATATTTAAAAAATTAAAAAAAAAATAGAATTGGAGTTGCTGTATTACTTGGAACAATATTTTTACACCATTAAAAAGCTATTGCCAAGGAAACGACATGTCGTGTAGATACTCGGGACAAAATACAATATTGCACAACAATCGACATTTGTTTAAATGACAATACAAAAGGCGAATAGGTATAACCTTCAAAAAAGAAAATTAGTAATAAAGCGAATAGATATATAAGTTATCATCCCGTAAACACTAAACAACATGGTCATAAAAGATATGCGAGGCATGACGTAGCAAAACAATGTCTTCAGTCCATTTAAAAAAAAAAAACTACTTCAAAAATACGCAATTATAAAACAGAACATTTGATACTTTAGCATAGAAAAACGATATTTATAAAAGGTGAAATGTCGTATATAGGAGCAAATAAAACGACATTATTAGGAACCTAGATGATCTGGGGAAAAAAAAAATCTCAAATGAACAACGATATTGAAAGCACATCCGATAGAAAAAAAGATCCGTCGTACATATTGTTAGAGAAAATAAAAAATGACAGACAACATGACATGAATAAATTTTAAAAGGTAGGTTTTGTATGAAAATTTAAAGTATAAAAAATGTTACTATCAATAAAATAAAATTAAAATCTAATTTTGATTTCTTATAAAAATAAAAATATATTTATTTTTGTGAGAATGATAGAGAGAGCAAGAAAAATAATAGAACTTACATTTGAGTAATAAGAATTATTCATCTAACATACTAATATTGCATTTTCTTTTCAACTTTTCAAATAAAATAATAATTTTTTAAAAAATATGGATGAGTTCCGAAGATAATACAATATGGAATATGAGAAAATACATCAGAGACATTTTATTTATTTTGAAGATTGCGTGGAATTGTGAAAGAAAACCAATTGTCATAGAGTTTAGTGTAACTCCAACAAAGTGTAGATTTTTAATTACAATCTCGTTACATAACTTACATAATTACATAACGGTCCAAGTTTGCACAACTTCAGTCAAGTTAGTAAATCTTAATTAAGCATGCATCATGCCAAATGTTATTTATTTTTCCACCAAGTATTTTTGTTTCTTTTGTCCATATCTTAAATTCCTTTTCTTTTTTTTTTCTTTTTTTTTTTCTCTCTCTCTCTCTCTCTCTTTTATACCATAGTTTTGCCTAGGAGTGTTCTCTCAAAAGTATAACTTATGATAGTGGTGCAATTCAATATATGAGTTCATACATCTCATAGGATCAGATTCTCAGAAATCTGCGTAAAACAACATCATTTAGATCCTTATTTTAAGAAATCCCTTAAAAATCCATAAACACATTCAATAGTTGCAGAGCCAGACATAATCTTAAGTAGGGGCGCGCATCAAATTTTTCTAAAGAAATAAATAATATCAAAATATATATACAAAAAGGTAAAATTTTAGTGGGACTATATTGATATTTCTAATTTTCGGTGGGAGAAAAATAAAAAAAATTAAATTTTTAGGGGTGGCTACAATCCACTCGTCCTTCAACAAGTCCACCACTGCATTCAATATTCATATAGCTTTCATTTGACTTTCAGATTCAAACCTAAAGTTTTCATATCAATTTTCTGAAACCTAAAGTTTTCATATCAATTTTCATCTTTTTTTTATCTGAAAAGTCAATAAAAATTATAATTAATTTCTAAAAAGTCAATAAACTTCAACTTAAAAATTCTATTTAAAATTCATACACCAAACACAAATTTTTCGAGCCCAAACCATATAAGACAACCCCAAGTGTAAATGTCCTCCTGTATTATTAGTATTATTATTATTATTTAAAAAGAAAAAAATAAAAATAAAAAAAATAAAAAAAAGAAACAACTGTATTGTGTTGCATCAGTCTGTCTCTTTCCCCACCTCCGAGGGGAAAGTGAGGAAGGGAATTTAGGCTGCAGATAATGAAGTGGGTCTTAATTTCTTAACTACTTTGAACACAAGAAATGTACATTATAATAACAAGGATATACAATTTAGCAAGAATACAATAACATATATATGACATTGTGAATATTCTGATTTCTCATAGAGAACATCGTCATTTTGAGTACCGTATGGGGAACAAACTCTATGCCTGACCTCATGAATCTGAAAATATATATATTAAAATCGTTCATAAAATATAGATATAAATAAGCCCAACTATAGCGATGGATTCTAAGAAATATGCTCTCTAATTATATATTTCTTCAGCGTCGTCTTGCTGCTCTTTGACAAACTTAATACGTCTTCTTTCTCTTTTTAAGTCTAACCAGATCATGTGGGCATGAGAAGGGTAGTTTCTGGAGAATTCTTATGCACTTTCTGCCAAAACGTGGTTAATTTGTTTTGCATGCAATTTTGTCGCCTTTAATTACTTTTAAAAAAAAATTTATCAAAGGCATGGGAACTTTTTTTTTTTTTTTCTTTCTATGTATAGTTTGTTTAATATTGTTATATATTTGTTCCAATCTCATCATTGTATAATCTTTTTGCTGTTTATGGATGGAAGCTACCTATGACAAATAATCAGTGATGAAGCCAACAAATAAAAAAAATTTAGTATAAAGGTAAATTTTTATTAAACGGGGACATAAATTTGTATTCTAAATATTAAATAAGGGCATCAGTGTAATTTTTTAAAAAAAATGGGGGCACAACTAATATTAGCAACTGCATAGCTGAAAATTTACACAAAAACTAGGAATCAAATAAAAATTTATAAAATTTGAATGGACATATATAATAGGGAAAGTCTGTGGTAGAGTCCCTTTTTAGGGGCTCTACCACAATTTACGGTAGAGTCACTTTTTAGACCGTTAAGATTTAATCGAACGATTCAAATGTTAATGGTGTATCATATTATTATACACCTTGCCTTACATAATCCTTCACACTCAAAGTCTTCTCCCTCGCCGGCGATCTTCCCGCCGCCGGCGACTACCTCCGGCCGCCGTCCGGTTACCTGTCGCCGGCAATTTTCTCCCTCTTCTCTTCTCCTCTCTCCCGCGGCGACCACCTCCGGCGCCCCACCGCCGGCCGGCCGCGGCCACCCCCCCTCTCTCTTCCTCTTTCTCTCTCTTCTCTTCTCTCTCTCTTCCCCTTTCTCTCCCTTCTCCTCTCTCCTCTCTCCCGCCGCCCCCCACCCCCGGCCCCCAGCCCCCCCTCCCCCGCCCCCCTGACCCCCCCCCGGAGACCTCCCCCGGCCCCCTCTCTCTTCCTCTTTCTCTCTCTTCTCTTCTCTCTCTCTTCCCCTTTCTCTCTCTTCTCCTCTCTCCTCTCTCCTCTCTCCCGCCGCCCCCACCCCCGGCCCCCAGCCCCCAGGTCCCCCGGTGGCCCCCCCACCCCAGGCCCCCCTCTCCCGGCCTCCCCCCACCCCCCGCCCCCCGACCGCCCCCCCCCCCCCCCCGAGGACCTCCCCCGGCTTTCTCTATTCGACCGGGGGGCCTCGGGGGGGGGGGGGGGGGGGGTCGGGGCGAGGGGGGCCTTGGGGGTCTCGGGGGGGGGGGTCGGGGGGATGGGGGGCCTGGGGTGGGGGGGGCCGGGGGGGCGCCGGGGTGAGGGGGGCCTCGGGGGGGGGGGGTCGGGGCGAGGGTGGCCTGGGGGCCTTGAGGGGTGTCGGGGGGGGGGGGTCGGGGGGGTGGAGGGAGGCCAGGGGAAGGGGGCCTGCGGTGGGGGGGCCGGGGGGGCCTCGGGGGGTGCCGGGGGGGCGCCGGGCTGGGGTGGTAGGGGCCGGCTGGGCTGGGGAAGAGAGAGAGAGAGGGGAAGAGAAGAGAAGAGAAGAGAAGAGAGAGAAAGGGGAAGAGAGAGAAAAAATTCCGTCGCCGGCGGCCGGAGTTGGTGTCGGAGGTGAGTCGCTGGCGACGGTCGCCGGCGGCGGAAAGTCGGCGGCGATGAGAAAGATTTAGGGTGAGAAAGTTTAAATGAGGTAAGGTTTATGATAATATAATGCACCTCTGATATGTCAACCGTTTGATTTAAATCGAACGGTTAAAAAAAGAACTCTACCGGTAGGGTTTGTGGGAGAGGCTCTACCACAGCCTCTCCCTATATAATATAATGTTATAGTGTTTGTCCAAATGTAAATTTTTCTTTGAACTTTGAAGAGGTAATACAATTCCAAATTCTTTGACCGAGTAGTTTACCCAAGGAGACTTCTATTGTAAAAAAATAATTTTAGTACTCTTTCTAAACTTAGGCAATAAGCAAGGACCCGAATGGCCGGCCATGTAAATTAATTAAGGAGATAATATTTCAGCCAAAAATTATATTATACGTATATATATATATATATATGTATATATTATATGAAACAATGGGTAGTGTTGTTACATGCTTGGGCTGGCAAACAGAGTATGGACAAATGGAGGATTGTCTTATATTTTGCCTAGAACTCGTCGTCCCTCTTGTCTTTTTTAGCTGAATTATAGTTGTAAAAACGAAAACAAAACACAACATAAAGCCAAAACAACCACACGTACGTAAACCATACCATATATATATATATATATATATATATACCTATAACTACTCCAACACTTTCACCAGGTCAAGCAGCGACAGAAAGGAAAACCACATAAAAAAGAGATCAAAAAAAGGAAAGAAAACACAAGAAAGAAAGAAAGAAAAGGAAAGAAGAAGATATGGAGTTGATGATGGTTAAGAATGAAGAAAGCAGTACTAGAAGGCGACGAGTTCACATGGCGGATGGCGATCAGGCTCACGTAATTAAGAGACGACGGAGATCGGATCATCAAACTGCAACTGCACTAAAATGTGATGATACTACTAAAGAGAGTCAACGGCAAGGACAAACTGATGATCAAACTTCCCCAGCCACCACCACTGTGAAGAGAAGTTCCAAATATCGCGGTGTTAGTAGGTCTGTTTAACCGGGGAATTATTCGTGTTTTCTTGGTTGTAAAGAATTTTCTGATTCTTATAAATTATGTGCTAATTTATTTGTTTAATCATGTTCAATTAACAGGCATAGATGGACCGGTCGCTATGAAGCACACCTGTGGGATAAGCTTTCCTGGAATGTAACACAGAAGAAGAAAGGGAAACAAGGTAGATACATGATAAATCTTTTTTTTTTTTTTCTTGATTTTACTTTGCTACTAAGATTTATTTTGCTTATTTATTTTCCCAACTGGAAACTGACTAATAAAGACTTCTTGAAATTGTGTGTTTACCCTTGTTTTATCGGGGCGCTTTGGAATCGGTTTATCCTCGCCTGCACAGTTTACCTTGGAGCTTATGATGAAGAGGAATCTGCAGCTAGAGCATATGATTTAGCTGCACTCAAGTATTGGGGGACATCTACTTTCACCAATTTCCCGGTATATATGATTTTTTTAAACATTCATTTACAAGGTTAAATAATCCAAAATAAAAAATAAAAAAATGATTCAAAAAAACTCGGCTGACATGCATTTTATGTTGTTTACAGATATCAGACTATGAGAAAGAGACTGAAATCATGCAAACTGTGACAAAAGAAGAGTATTTGGCCTCTTTAAGAAGGTATATACTACTACCTACGTGCTAAGCAAGCTTAATTTGACCACTTTCCTTAATTAACTATGTAATAATGTTTGTTGTTCTCTTGTTGCAGAAAGAGCAGTGGTTTTTCAAGAGGTGTATCCAAGTACAGGGGAGTTGCAAGGTGATTATATACTCTCTCACACATGTCTTAAATCTTGAACAGGAATTTCTAATGAAAGGAAAAAATTTCTAAAGATTGCTTTTGCGATTGTTTCATTTATAAACAGGCACCATCATAACGGTAGATGGGAGGCAAGAATAGGGAGAGTTTTCGGAAACAAATACCTCTACCTTGGTACTTACGGTAAGTCACAATCATATATCTCTGCAATACTAAGATAAACATGCAACGTTATTCCTATGGTAGTACATACATGTTTCTGAACGTTAGATTCTGTTTAAAAAAAATAAAAATAAAAAAAAATGATAGCACTGCATACACACAGATCTAGTGGTTTAAAACAAAAAGGATTTTCCCTTAATGGTTGATCTCATCTGTCAAAGGTACCCAAGAGGAAGCAGCTCGAGCTTACGACATAGCAGCAATCGAGTACAGAGGCATCAATGCAGTGACCAACTTCGACTTGAGCACTTACATAAAATGGTTAAAGCCAGAAGCAGCGGGTAACCCAATCAGCAGTCTTGAATTGGACGTTGTAACAGAGCCTCAAGCAATGCTGCCTATGACAAACTATGCACCGGTAGATCAGGATCAATACGCATTCTTGAACACGGGTTATACGAGTCCTTTCGAGATCTCTGATATTGACTTGAAATACTCTCCTTCAAACCCGGAAGCAGTTTTCCAAAGCAAAACACCTCTACTAAGCAGTCCTTGCATGAGCACCAAGTCGTCTTCTCCAACTGCTCTAGGCATCCTCCTTCGGTCCTCGATATTCAGAGAATTGGTGGAGAAGAACTCGAGTGCTTCGGAGGATGAAACCGATGGTGAAGATATGAAGAACCAACAGCTTGATGATCAGTACGATGGATTCTTCTTTGAGGGGATTAGTGATACCCCATTTGTTGCAGTTTCAACAGAGATGGCATAGAGGTTAAAAGAAGAAAAAATAGCTCCACTTTATTTTGTGATCACTGTTAAAAAGAGAATATATAAATCGCCACGCAGTACGAGGTTTTTCTTAAATTACAAGGGCTTAAACTCAACTGCGTTGGCATTGTCAAAATATAGTTTATTATTATTTAAAAAAAAAAAAAAAAAAAAAAAACTTGTCACTTGTAAATAGGAGAACTGGACCACGAAAAGTAATATTAGGAACTTTGATCGTGCATTATTGAAATGTATAAGCTTGCGATGCTTTATTGAATTATAATTTTTTTTTCCACAACATGGAATGTCTATTTTTACAATTTAAATATGTAATCCGATCCAAATTGAAAACCAGTGGAGAACTTCATCATGCAATACTAATCTCTTTCCGAGAAATATATATTGGGTGAAAAAGTCCACATCTGCCTGACCTATTTGTCGGTTCTTGATGCTGATTCCTTGATACTGTTTTAACAACTCATCAATTTGCTTAAGCATTTTTTGTATCATTGAAATCTATCAAGTAAGCAATCAATGAGACAGGAAATTACAACGGATCCTCGACTGTCTTAGCAACCTTCTAAGGTATGAAGGCAGGAAAAAGATAGAATAATTTCTCACTGAGTCAAGATCTATGGTCCCAAATTTCCGGTCTCATTGACCGTGCACCTAGCTTTAAAAACCGACTGTGCACCTAGCTTTAAAAACCGAAACTAACGACATCGACAGTTGGTTGTAAAGTTTTTATTTTTCCCCCCAAAGACTTTCTGACCAATCAACTCCTATCGCCATACGGTTGACAGTAGTTTAAGTGTTTAACATTTCATGCATAAGAAAGGCAATGGAAAATACCCAAGCGTTAGTTACCTCTTACGGGCTAAAAGAGTATTGTTGGGCAGTCTTCAAGAAAGAAAAGAAAAGAAAGAAAAGAAAATAAAGCTGTCTTTCTGTATCCTGAAACATGGAAACTGATGGAAGAGCCCCAAAGCAAAGACAAGTCAAGGATGCAAGTCATTCATACTATAACGAACAAAACAAACGCCTAATTTATACATTAGCAGGTTCAAATTTCCTTATTCATAAGAAGTCACAAGCTGAATCCACAATTTTTTACATCAAGACACAAGCCAAAGCGGAAACCAAATTCATAAGCGGCGTTCATCCTTGTGTGCACATTCTAATTTCATTCAGAAAAGAAAAGGGGAAAATCTTCTATCAACAAAGGCTTCAGTTACCAAGATACTGAATTTGAAAACGCTGCTACTGATATTGATGTAAAACTATGGGTACCATTGCTAGGAACTCTCTATCCCTTTAAGTGGACTGTAAGACAACAAAGTTCAGCAAAGTTCGACACTGAAAAACATTGCATCACCAACGTATCCACAGTGCTTTCATGGAAACAGATAATTAATGCATAAATAAGCAATTTCAATGAAGAACAAAAGGCAATAAAATGCATTAAGCAGCATTGAATTACCGCCAATCAGCGTATTGCTTAGGCTCATTCTATTGTTAACAAGCAATGAATTGACAGAATGCACTTTGCAAGAGTTAAGACCAGGCTTGAAGTGTAGCAATTGGTTAACAGGAAAAAAGTAACAGCCCACACCAAATTAAAAGATTTGAAAAAACTGAATACTAGTTTCTGACCTCTGGTTTGGCTCTTTTACACAAATACAACTGTTCTAATGTCTCCAAATGATACAAAATTTCATTTCCTCTAAAACAACTTCAGAATTGCTTTCTCTTATTTCTGAAAAGCTTGTCTCGTTTTGCATGAAGATAAAAGAGAACAAAGAAAATTCCCACGGACATGGAAACCGAAGCCCATGGAAATGGCGGATCCTTGAAACAGACAAGCGATGCCTCCAATTCCTGGGATGCGTTATAGACAAGGGAGTGGATGCCATATAAATCATGATCAGATGACCTTAGGTAATACAAAGCCATCTCAAAGTCCAAACGAGACAATGCAGAGACTGCCTTATCCAGCTTGTACTTGAGCAAGTTCCATCTTTGTATAAACTCAGTATGTTGATTATGTTTCAGAAGTTTTCTCTCCCCGCCATGAGCAGCCACTGATTCAAGAACATCAATGGCACTTGATATGCTATAATTTAACGATGTCAAAAGAACATTTCTCCGAGCAGCGTCTTTCTGCACAAAAGACAATGACGAACTCTCAGAGAATGGACCGAACGGAGTCTGTCCAATACTCCATGTGTAATCCACCAAAGTAGTATTGTGTCTAGGGCTCCATAACAAGTGGGTTGGCGAAACTCCCCACATGCTCTGCAGAATTGAACCAACAAGCGGCCGCTCAAGATCTCTTGTCTGCGTAAACACATGGCGGCCATTGCAACTATAATCACTCACCGTCTGCGCATTCTTTGTCCTCACTGCAATAACCATGTCTTTAAAAGCAACAGACTGGTGATACCGATCGAGTAACAGGATCGAGTGGACATCCAAATCAAACACGTAAACAGGAAGAACCCTTCCATCTTCCTCTTCAGGAATCGACGCCACCCTCCTGAACTCCTCTGCGGAATCCGACAATATCCTATGCAAACGCTTCGAGTCCAAATACTCATTCACAATCATAGTATAGTTATCAAAGAGAAACCTAGAAGTATATGAATTCGTCGACCGCGAAATGGCGAACGAGCAAATCGGACACCCAGCATAACTAACTCTGTAAGTCTTAAACCTCAAAGACTGATCAGCCAACAACAAGCCATTATCATTAACCTCATCCATGAACGTCCTCTCAATAGCTTTCCAATCCAAACCACTCGGATCACCATTCTCAGTCCCGAAAACATGAATAAAATGAACAATCAACGATTTCTCGAAAGGCACAGGAATTCTCAAAGAAGGAACAAGAAGAACCTGGTAAGCGCTCCAGACCAAGGACGCCAAGTCCGCAAGCAACGCCTTCTGCGATTTCGGCCGGCCATGGAGAGCCGCCAAGGGATGAAACTCGCCTCGCGGAAGAACTCCATCGCCGGAGATCGCCGGCCCGTAGTCGACAGGTCCGGCACCCAAATCGACCCAAATATACCTCTCCTTCCCGGTCCAGACACTGCCGTGGCATCTGGAGAAGGCAGGGGAGGAATCTCCATGGCCGTAGGTGTAAGCATAGGGCTTGGACTGCTGACCTAGATTCAAGAAATAGAGGTAGACTCCATGGACGGGCTTCTCCTTCTCGAAGTCCTGCCGGATGATCTGATCGACGGCGGAGTAAGGGACGGATAGGAGCGGCGACCGGAGACTGGACGGAGTCCGGTCGATCTCGGACTTGAGGGTTTTGGAGAGGAGGGAGGCGAGGGAAGGGGAGTTGGAGACGTCGAGGTGGAGGGAGTGGCGGACGGCGAGGCGGTGGAGGAGGGTATCGAAGGGGGTGATGACGTGGAAGTTGTCGGAGGAGAGGGAGGCGGAGAGGAAGGAGGAGAGGAGGGAGGAGGAGGAGGAGGAGGAGGGGAAGGAGTCGCCAACGAGGCGGACGTGGAGGGAGAGGGGGAGGGAGAGGGAGAGGAGGGAGCGGATCTTGTCGGAGTGGGAAGAGGAGAGAGAGCGGGAGAGGGAGGATTTGAGGGAGGAGGAGAGAGAGAGGAAGGAGTCGTTGGTGGCTTGTGGGTCCACCCGCGATTGCTGGGAGAGGAAGGTGTCGAGTCCGATGATCGGAACTGACGACGATGAGCTGCCGCTGCTGATGCTGCTGATGAAGATCAATAACAGGAAGAAGATGGTGCTGGTGGTGGTGGACATTTTTGGTCTGGATGAAGAAAGCAAGATTTTTTTTTTTTTTTTTTTGGGGTGTTGAGATGAGAGAAGAAGGGTTTTGGAGTGGACTCTCTCTCTTTCTCTCTCTCAATAGTCTCTCAGACTCGAAGGTTGGGGATTGACTTCTGAGAGGAACACAGGGTGAGCATATTACTGTGGAAAATGGTAAAGTGATTGGTTCAGTTTGTTGAAGCCTCGACCTCGACGGTGAAATCTAGTGTCATTTGTGAGACACTCGTACCAATTACATTAAAACTCGTGCCCACCACCACCCCCCCCAAAACAAAAAAAAAAGGTGATATTTTGTTGGTACTTCGTCGTAAGAGTGTGATTGTGTAGATGTTAGTAATTCAAGTTCGTTTGGATTATAAATTAGAGTTAAATATTCATTTAATTGAATGTTTATATTCAAATATAGAATTTAAATTAAATATTTGTTTAGATATTTTTTTGTTAGATATAACATTTAAATGATGTAAACTTATAAAAAGACGTGTGATATGAACTTCTGAAAAAATAAAAATTTGGATTTGAGTTGAATTTGTTGTGAAATGATGAAACATTAAAATGAATTTACTTCAGTAATTAGTTATGCCTATTGTGTACTGTTTGAGTACAATAATGGCTATTATAATAATTCATCTAAACGGGACATTAGTTTCATGCTACACAACTTATTTTTTCCTCACAACTCCATATACTATAAATCAAACTTAGGTGAGTTTGGTGTGTAAGTTTGAGTTAAGATTTATAAGTTTTAATAGTAAATTTTTTTGAATTTTTTTGAATTTTCAGAAAAGACAAACAACTTTTTGGATAAAAAGACAAAAAACATGATGAAAAAAATACAGTTTAGTTTAAACAGAGCTTTTTGCCAAACAAGGCCTTAATAATGGTGAATGATCCACCATGTGTTGTAAGTGCTAAGTAAGCATTTTTCAGAACCTTCACTTTTAGACAGATTTTCAAATGTGGTTAGGGATGAGATTGCTCTTTAATAAAACAGATTATTAGATGCATATGGGTAAATCCAGATCTGATCAACAACAAATGGTACTTTCGTTCAGTTCTTCAAGAGGTTGAACTAGAAGGATGATAAAAGCAAAACCTTCTTTGATAATAATCTCGTTAAGAACACAGCAGTAAATTGAAATCCTCTCTATGTATGAACCGTTATAGATTAGAACTATTCTTACTATTAGTAAACAGAAGGTACAATGAATTTTACGCCGGCACATCCTCATCCTCATCGGTGTAAGTATCACTATATGACTCTGAATCCCAGAACTTTGAAAGATGATCGTCTCCGCGTTGAGAAGCAGGGCATGAAGCATTAAAGAAGTCCTTGTAACGTAAAAGCCCCATTCGTGGACCATAGCTACCGGTGGCGATTTGGCAGCCATCCACGGCCATGGCAGAACATCCAGAAGCTACACTAGGTTCCTCAGGAAAACCACACGTGAAGGAATTAGCTTGCGTGCCTGAGTCTGCCTCCCAAACATTTACACAAACATCCTCTTGGCCTGCCGTGACTATCTTATACGGATCCATGCGCAACAGAGTAACCGGCCCTGCGTGTCCATCCAACTCAGCTACTGGCTCTGCCTTTAGTGTCTCCTGATTTCTCCTAATATCCCAAAGCATCGCTCTGCAACATTAAACACATGATTCGATTCGATTATTGGAAAACATAGAGAAAGACCAACAAAGAATACTCATTTGACATTTTGTGTGAGGTTAGTAGACCGAGTATAGCAATTTTATCTTACCTGCCATCACCGCCAGTGCAGAACAAGGATTTCGATGGCAACGCCTCAAATGAGTACAGCTTTGCTTGGTGAACTGCTGCAGTAAGAACCTTTTGCATGGTCCTCAAATCAATTGCAACAACAGTGGAGCCAGCAGCAACATAGATCAATGCTTCATGACACTTCATATTTATAGGCACACCCGGAACAGAAGTCATTCCCACACAGCAAGATGAACGAGCAGCTGATGATGTAGTCGTATCCCAAACCCTCACCTAATATGCACACATAAGAGAATCCTTTATTATTTTCTTTGAGGAATCATACATCACCAGCAATGTTGAAGTAAAATCCTAAAAAAATCATAAAACATGCACTTTATGGAAGCAAATACCTTAGAATCTTTTGAAACAGTGGCCAAAAGAGAAGTCTTGTGCCTGGGGGGAAAAAAAGACATTAATTAGTGTTGCCACATGTCAGAGTTTTGGGATGTTAGGTGGAGGCAGTTGCTAAATATGATACCTAAGAATTAATAAAATATAAACAAAACGTAGCACTGTCCCTCAGTTAGTGATTTGTGTTCTACTCACTAATTTATCATCTACTCAATTTGCAAAGAGGACATGAATACGAGTGGAAGAAGTCAAGAAACAGAAGCATTTGTATAATTTTTGGGGGATTTGATTAAAATTGAAAACTAAAGAGTGCGTTAAGCTCATTAAGAACCAAGTCATACCCAGCAACAGACATCAATTTTATGGGTTTCGCATGCCCATATAACGTAGCCTTCGGAGAATGCTGACCACGTTTGCCACTGGAGCTAAGCGACCAAAGGCGAACAGTACCATCTTCTCCTCCACTAGCCAAAACTTTCCCAACACCATCACCTAACAACTTATCTGATAGTGCTGAAACAGGGCCACTATGACCTTTGAAACATCTTTGGCACGAACCCTGCAATAGATTAGGTGCATGAATAGCTGGTTTGGGGCATATAAAAATCTTTGACAAGACTTATAAGTTGCAACCATCACCATATTGCTTTCCGAATTGGTTAAGAACAGCAACAAATTAAGTGCAGGAAATTGTTGGTTTCAACTAATCATAAAGCCTTCGGTATGAAAATTACAATAGATAAGAGAAGATTCTAAATAGAGGGAACGTTTAAAAACAGTCAGTTCATGTTACCTTCCACCACAGACGAATGGAACGATCACAGCTTGAAGTTACCAAAAAATTATCACTTCTCTGGGACTCACTTCGAAATAAAGAAGTTTCATTCAGTGGAAACAACCTGCATGTTCCATAGTAGTTAAAAAATTAATCCACTATATGCTCTGTAAAGCTATCTCTTTTCACATACCAATATAGAACAACTGCCACAGCCTTACAAATCAAAGAACTTTGCCAAAAAAAATTAAAAAACATATTTTGACACCCCACTGAGAAGCATCAGAAGAAATAATGACAACATCGAACGATATTTACATCCCATATTACATAGTGTTGCTGCAACATATAACCGTCGTATCTGTCAAATGGTCCAAGACATTTATCAGGATTCTATACTTCATCATCTGTGCAACTTTGACCATGCTACGTGAATAATGTTTTTTCTCAACTATGAAAGGGTAAGAGAAATAAGCCTGTTTCCCTGGTGGGAGATTGGGCCCTTTCCTCATTTATACACGCTAATGGTTGACAAGATTTTAAAATTTATGCAGGAGAGATTAAAAGAACGCAAGAATAATCGACATCACTTGAAACATTATTAGTAGTAAAAAAAAAAAGAAGTTGGAAAAACCATTCAAAATGCTAACCTCATAGAAGTTATTCTAGCCTTGTGACCATTTAGCGCCGCATAAGACACTCTTGAATGATAGAAGCCATCAATCTCCACCATTTGTATTGTCGGACCCTAAGTCATAGCATCCACCAGACCGTTACAGTTGACATAAAACAAGGTTGAAAACGCTCAACTAATTTCTTCGGTAGCATAAAATTTTAGTACTAAACTAGAAATAAAAACTCAGACAATTTCATGTTGTTAAAGAACGTTCCAAAATCTAAAGCATGATTAAGGAAACAAAACAAAGAGAAGAGAAGAAAAGAGAAGTGAAGTGAATACCTGAGCAAAGATAATGTCGTTTTTGTCAATGAGCATATGATCAAAAGATTTTGAATCCGTAAAGAACTCAATGTCAAATGGATTACTAAACTTGAACTGATGAACTGCTTTACGCCTAGCTAAGTACGCTTCCCTGACTCCTGATGTTTGAGACCAAGTCGAAGGCTCTTGTTTCTCCCAATGTTCTCTACACAAACAAAGATTTAAAAGTTAAATCTTTCTTGTTCACAGATTTGAAATGTTTCTCGAGTAATTTCCTTTCAACCAAACAATCGGATCAAGAAGAAGAAGAACCTGAACCAACGGAACCAGACGGAGTCGGAGTAGGCGACCTTCTTGAAATACTTGCAGGTCATGGCCATGTTGGAGAGGTCCTGGAGGCTGAGGTGGCTGGCGCACTGAGCCAGAGAGTCCAAATTCACATCCGTAATGGCCGTCTCCGAGGAGCTCCGGCTTTGGATCGTCGACGTAGATGCCGTCGGTGTCGGTTCTGCCATGGCCGGAGCTTGGTTGAAGATGATTGCGAAACCCTAGGAATTGGAGAAAAATAGGAGACTATTCGTGTAGGGAAATTATTTGCAGTGATTGTACAGAAGAACAGGATTTATTCGTGTTTCTGGTCCGTACCTCCCTGATTGAAAACAGTTTTGACAAAAAAAAAAAAAAAAAAAGGAAGAAGAAATTGAAAAAATGGAAATATAAAAGGAAAATGGACAGAGATCCTAATTCGGAAAGAAAAACCAGCAACGTCGTCGTTTTTATGCAGAGAACTAGAGAAGTTAAAGATGAAAAAGGCAACTGAAACGATGTGTCGCAAAAAATGTTTCTAGCAAAGAAATGTATACAATATCCTGTAAATGTCTGTCGCTTTCTCCAAAGTGTCGTATTTCCCTGAAGCGAACGACAAGTACGAGTGTTCACGAATACGATTGACGTGTCTGTCTCTTGTGTCGTTAAGGCTACATGTCGTCTTTTAAGAATGTGCGTTGAGCAAAATTCAAAACGGACGTCTTTTCTGCATAACAACGATTATCATTATTACTATTTTCAGTTTTGACGTTATTCTAACTAGGTTTGAGATTTTTTTTTTTTTTTTTTTTTAATTTCACTACCAGAATGCAACTCCCTATTATTAAAAGTTGTTTGGATTTTTAGCTTCAACTCATAATTTAAAATTTTTTTTTATACGATGCTTTCTCGTTAAATCTATTGATCTAAACAGGTCTTAAATAGTACAAGTTTTTTACTATTTAAAAAACAAATTATTTTTTAACTAAAATATATTTAGTTCCATTCCGACACTAAGTCAATTAACAAAATGACTTAAACACTTTTTTTTTTAGTTAAATAGTCTTCCAAAAAATTTTATTAACAAAATAATCTCAGAACGACAGAGTTTTTATATGATTGTTCCTATGTTAAAATGAGAAGATTACTTTGCTAATTTCAATTTTTGAGGTTGTAATTTTGGCAAATATTACTTCGAAGGGGCTATTCATTAAGGGTATGTTTGGTAAGAATGAGAAAAATAAGAAATATGAAGTGATAGAATCCCCAGGTAAGGGAAATGAAGTGGGGAGAGGTCCTTTTGTTATGATTTTTTATTTTTTATTTTTATGAAATACCTCAAAGAATCTCTCCAATTTAGAAAAGATAAAAATTAGAACGTATTGAAAGAATTATAATCCTCCCATAATCCATACGTAAAAATCCTTTCATTTTTCTCTCCAGCGAAACACACTCTAAGACTCCAAATCTAAGCAAAGCTTACGGCAACGACCTTCTTCTCTTTCTTTTCTCGTTGATGGTTTTAGTTTTTCTTCTCCTTCTTAACATTGAAACGACCGAAAGTACAAGAAGAAACGATACTCGCCTATAAATAATAGGAAATTTCATATAATTACAAAGTTTAAAACACAACAATTAAGTAGTAAATCATTATGGAAATGTAATCGCAACAGCGACTATTATTACGATACTGGATCACAAAATAAAATTTCAATCCATTCTTACAATCTCATAAATAAGAAATTATGACATTTTCCTCTTAAGAACGAATATAACACAGAAAGTATTTCCTTGCAACACACCACGCTGCACAGCAGAGTAAGTGGCTGCATCCATCTCCACGATTCACTATATAATACGATAAGATCGGGGTCGAAGATTTACAGAAGATTATGCAAAAGAACAAATAATTGTCTCTTACGGAGTTTCGGATCTTAAACCCAGCTAAAATATGAAGACCACACTGTCGTGAACTCTAGACTTCTGGTTCTGAGCCACGCACTCTGATATCCACATCAGGTTCCTGATCTCCTGTTCCCTCAATCTCATGTAGGCGAAGAAAACACCGAAGTGGAACTGCAGGCCATACGAAAATTTACTGAGTAAAAGGAGAACAAGGAAAATTTCATGTACAATAAACAGAGCTCTGCGGGTCTCAAGATAAAGTCTAATACGCTCTAATTAGGCTATGCCACCGGTGATTAACTAGGAAGCTGCACATAGCCAATGGCTCTGCTAACAACTGATACGTACCTGTTGCTCAAATGCCAAGCAAAGCCTTTTCACCTCCTCTTCATAGAATGCCTTGTCAAGCATCTGGCTCTCACCGTAAGATAGTTTGGAGAAGATAGCCTGATAAGGAGGATACTGTTCCATAACAGAACGGACCTGTAACAGCAAAGAACAGAAGCTTCGGTCATAATATTAAGGAAGCTGGCACCAGTACAGAGACAACTATAAACCAAAAAAACTAATATCAGTTTAGTGACCTGACTACGTGTGAGAAAGCAAATTGCTAACAATTTCAAAATTCATCTTACCCTCTTGGGAAAGTTGAGTTCAACCAAGAGGGAAAAAATTAACTACAAATTAGCAAACAATTTCACTGGTTTAATCGAATCAAATATGTCAAAGTTAGTATCATAAGGCGTTGAAAATGTACTTAAGCTAGTGCAAACAAAAGTAAGCCTCCAGGAGGTCCATCCTTGAATGAAACATACCTGATCAATGTCCTCACAGACAGCAAGTTCCTCATGGCCGTAAGGGTAACTGTTATAAAATAAGCAAACCATCATCAGGATAATCCTCCAAAAGAGATCACTGACTCACTGTACACAACATAATAGAGTACAGAGCTTACAGTAAACCAAAACTAGAGTACAATTTCCTTCGGTCATCTCGAGTAAGCTCAGTGCCAATGCTACAGAAGGTGAGCAGCATCAGTAGAATGAAAAGAATGCTTATAATGATCATAAAAACCACCATACGAGGAAAATTAGCGGGGCAGGCGAAGGAGCAAATCCACTCATCAGCAACAATACCTATTTATGGTGATATTAACAGCCCTTCTGTCAGCCTCAAAAGCAAGTAGGTCAGACATGATCTCAGCTGTGGCACCACCAAGTTTCTATCAGAGAACAAATTGAGATGAATGAGAAATTGGATTACACTGATACAGAAATATTAAGAGATGCTTAACTCAACACTCACCTGACAAAACTTGTAAAAATCTTCAAGGTATGCCTTGTAAAGAGTGTTTCTCATAATCTCAATGTTCATGTCATCCAAGTCCTTAGAAAAGGGAAAATGTATCAGGAAGTAGAACAAAGTCAAAGTAAATTCATAAATTGAATAAAGAAAACAGCAGGAAAGGGAAGAAAAGTGAAGGCAAGCAAAGAAAGAACTGGCAGTCCGTACCTCTGATGTAATGCACTCAGAGAAGTACGGAGCAAGTGGCGTGTCAACAAGTACCAGCCTATAAAGCTCCCTCATATTCTGGGCAACTGCCAGGGTAGCAATGCTGAGGATAACATAGAAATCTTTAGAAACAATTATAGGAGAAGAACTGGAAAAGCGGCTGATAATACCATTCGATGATTAATCATGGAAATTGAAATGCACCAAAATAGGATGGCAGTACCTGTCAAACATACCCAGTGGGTGGCATTTTTCCAGCAGTTCCTGAACATCTCTCTCATGCAAGGTTCCAGTAACAATCAAGACAACATTGTCAATCATGTAACCATATCTGGAAAAAGCATCAGAAACATTATGAACTCCGTAAACTAAAAGATAAGACAGCCCCTCCTTTCTTCAGCAAAATTCAAGACTACAACCTTGTATATTACTTTGCAGTTCATAGTTCTTTCCCATACCAAAAACAACCAGGCACTATGCCTCAAAACATTTTTGCCGCCGAAGTTCAATTGAAACCAAAGTTTAAAGCTCCAAAATTTGCCTAATACTTAGATCATGTAAAACTTCCTACGCAGAAAAATATTCGTTCTACCACATTCGATATCGGGTTCCGAAGTTGACCGATCGACTTATATCTAATCAATTAGGCTACAAATAGAGATGTAACCCGTTCTACGTGACTTACGTGATATACTCTAAGAAGGTAGACAGGGGCTCAGTGGCTTGGCAAAGCATGTGCTTGTACTCATCAACGAGTTTAAGAGTGCACTTCTCCACAATCGTAGTTGCGTGCAACGGTGAAGGTTCTGCAAGCCATTAACATACATCAAGAAAACATAGACTAGTCATAGTGACTTCAGGGAAAAGAAGGAAAAAAAAAAAAAAATTATCGCTTTGAGCACATGTACACTAACCGATTTATAAGCCCCAAGATAGTAAATCCAAATCACTAATTTCTAGGTAGATCTAGCATCTTAGCAATAGGATTACGCCTTAAAAAACCTAAAATCCTATAATCTTCCAATGCTAAAACATATGATCTGATTATAATGCTAGCGGTAATCAATTTCAGGACCATTCATTTTTCCTTCAGAAATTCCGAAAACAAATCAAACGGACTAAGAATTCAACTGAATTTGATCATAACATATCGAAATCAATATATCATGAGGGAGATAAATCCAAAATTCACACTCCAATAATGCTCAATTTTCTCAGCTGGAAAAAATTTATCAAACCAAACGAAATAAACGGAAAAGAAAATTGGAGTTCAGGCGATCGATCTGGAAGGGAAAAGCACCATTTTGGAGGTAGGGCCCGTACTCGGTGGCAGAGAGGTGCATCTTGATGTCGTCGAGGCTCTCACACTGGCAGAGGTTGTTGTAATCCGCGGCCGTGAGGAGACCCGCGCGGTGTCCGCGAACGATGGCCTCCAAGTAACCGCCATGGATGTTGAATGTCAGTGCTTCGAATCCGTACATTTTTGTTTCGCTTCTCCCTCTCTCACCCAAAAATTTCCCGAGAAAATTCGGTGATCGGATCTGCCAAAGGGTGAATTGGCGAAAATTAGGAAAAGGGATTTGGGAGAGAAAGAAAGAAGGGGCGAGAGGATCCAAGAACCCAGAAGAAACTGAATTGCAATTCAGAATTAAAGAAGGAGACGAACGTACGATTTGTGTGTGGTCCAGTTCGGAAATTTCAGATGCTGATGAAGATCGCAGACTGTGAATTTGGGCCAATTGTGGGCCTAAAAATGTTGGACCATATTTCAGCCCAACAGGCAAGCTAACCTCGTCTAAAGCGGGCTATTTTAAATTGGGCCTTATATGAGTTACCCATGAACGTAAGAAAGAAGAACATAACATGTAGCTGAAAAAAATTTTGGTGGTAGTAAAAAAAAAAAAAAAAAAAAAAAGTTTTAAAGCTAAACGGAAATCATAATAAACAACAGTTGCAAATAATTGAAGTAAATCCCACACAAAAGTATACAGTAGATTTTTAAATATTTAGAGTAAATAGTAAATTCATTAGGTAAATACTTAAAATTTATTCTCAAATTTAAATTTAAAAATTTACCTAATAAATTTACTATTTACTACAATTTTCTATTTACTTTAATATTTTAAAATCTTGTTGTTTACTTTATTTAGTTTCTTAAAATTACTATTTATTAAATTTCCGTCCAAAATTGCAACAGTTTCCATGTTGGAACCTAGCTTGGGGATTTGAAACCATAGCCTTATTTGGTGTTTTGAGAAAATTAGGTGGGTTAGGTGGCATGTCACAACTTTATATATATTTTTAGATTTATAGCCTGATTTATTTGTGGTTTTCCTATTCTTTATTGTTACGTGTCATGTGATTATTTTTGTTAAATTTCAATGCTAATTTTAGAGCTAGACATTAAAACTGCCAAAAAGGGGGAACCCAATCTGGGTTCAACAAAAAGATGACATTTTGAATCTCAGAAAACAGAAAAGTCTTGGAAAGCATAAGGAAGTAATAGAAAAAAGGAAACTCGTGAATCATGCCCGATTTATGTTTCTTTAAAAAAATTTGGTTAAATATTAAATTAAACAAATATACCAAAAAAAAAAAAAACAATGCAACTGATTGTATGGCACGAAGCAATTAGAACCATTATCTAATAAGAGCAGGACCAAGCATTATACTGGTCCCCACATCTTCCTGCAAATGATTTCAAAAAAAAAATAATAATAATAATCCTTTTTTTTTTTTTTTTTTATATTTGAGGTCCCTATGTGTAAATGTAATACACTTTATAGCCTTCAATAGAAAAACTTACTTTTCTAATGGGATAATAAAAATGTAGGATTATTTTCATTGGTATACAAACTTTTCACTTATTTTCATTTTGTGTCCCGATCTTCTAAAAAACCCCACTTTACTACTCTAACTAAACCTCCTTAGTTAAGAATAGAAGAACTCCAACAAAAATTTTGAGATTTTATCTTGCTTCTTGAAATTATAAAATTTTGACTGGAACTCGCCCCCAACCTAGAATACACCGCTATTAATTGGGTGTGTTTTACTACACATTTCAAGTCTAGGAGAAAAATTATCAAAATTAAGTGTTCGGGTCGCAAAATGCAATTTGTGATAAAATTAAAGAGGCACCAATGCGATCAAACCTTTTTTAAAAAGTGAAGTGTTATCTTTTTTTACTGGTGTGGTTAAAATTTGTAATGGGATTGCTGGTAAATTTATGTTTAGCCTAATTTTTGGTATATTCCAATTGTTTTTAATTAAAATTTAATAGAAGGAAATAAGCAAAGCTAATGTCAAATTGAATTAAGGGTGAGAAATTTTTTGAAAAATCGAAAGATAAAGAAAGAATGAACGTAAATGGTAAATGGTAAAGTCACAAAGCACAAATAATAATAATCCAAAATTTTACTTTCTTGGTCTTAAACTTATAACACTATTATAAATGAGATATTGGGGATATTATATCTTTATTCATTTTAAAAAAATTTAAATCGATGGTTCTTTATTTAATTACTTTGTTAACATGAATGTCGTGAAATTTAGTTTTGTATATTCATAGCTCGGTGTAGAGTTCTGTGCTGAATCCTAAGAAGATATATACAACGCAAGAACTATAACATAACTCACAGACCAAATATCAGGATTCCCGAAATTGATTTAAACATCTAATTTTGAATTTTATATTATTTTTAATCTAAAATTAGATGTATAATTACTGCTAGATTTTATCTGCAATTATATGTTTTATTTTGGACCACAGTCAAAAGTGTGATCTTGCCATTTGTTATAAAGGTAAAGGTTGAGTTTTTAGTTAATAATATTAGTTAATTACTTAATGATGAATATAGTGTGCGGTCTAAGTGTATGTATACACATCTTGATGCATATTTTTGTGCTTACCTAAGAAGATGTGAAGTGAATAGCTAAGAAGGATATAACTTAAGATTCTGGAAAAAAGATTGCTGAAAATATTGAGCATTGATCTTTGTAATTTTTAATAAACAACAATACATCATCAGAAGTTTTATTATGTCATAAATTATCAAGTGTCCTTTTTTTTTTTTTGGTAAACTGAAAGGAAAATTACACTTCATGGAAAAGTAGTTTTATGATACATCATGAAAATAAAATATGACTATATACAAGTTTTTAAGGGTAAAAAAAGTTGGGACAAAACAATTGTTTCGGTTTTTAAGAACTTACAAATTTAGACATGCATGTATTTGTGATGTTCATAATAAAAATTTTCATGACATGATATGCTTTTGCTCAAATTGAAACAACAGCTTTGTCCTTTATTTTTTTAGTTTTATGATATCATAAAACTTTTTTTTCCCTCATTATATGAATCATTTTTCATTTTTAAATACAAGTAAACAAGGTGATAATATATTTACTTTATAATTAAGCAGATACTATTGTGTTAGACTAGCTCGATGGATGAAAAAGAGGAGGTTGGATACAACTCTCAACTTCAAAACTTAAGATTAATATATTTCATTTCTCTTTAATAAATATATCTCATACACTTCATACTGTAAAATAATAATAATAATAATAATGCAATAAAATAAAATAAAGTGGATTTGGACAAACCCTAGCTTGGCGTCAAAAGCTGGCCAACTGGCACCAGCACGCATATGTGACCCCAGTATGGTTATTAAATATACATTTATACGAGATTCTTAACCAATGTGTGGAACAGTACTTTTTATTATCGTACTGATCGAAATCCTTTGAAATATGATTTTTTTTTTTTTAAGTCAAAAGCACGGCAATATCTCTAAGCATTTTTAAACAAAATGAAACACGTAATTAGGATAAATCATTTTAAAAAGGGCAAAGCACATGTGCTCATATCGGGGGGCTGATTACAAATCCCTTATTTTAACTTTTTCTCCTTTTAAATCTCAAAATTTGCTTCGATCAATGCCCGCAAATATATGAATAGTCTGTTGTTATATGTATAATTTAACAATAATTTCTCTCTTAACTCTATCATAAAGTGAAAAATTCGAACCCCCTATTTTCAAGCTTAAAATACATATATATAGCCCCGTCAAGTATAAAACACACTTTCTCTCTTAATGCTTCTCTCTTATCTAGGGAACACGTGATGGAGGGGTTTTTGCACGTGATCAAGCCTCCCCTAAAACTTCCAAGAAGTTGCCGTACGACATCGTGAAATAATAAGAAATGAAACGTGGTTTTTAATATCGTACGAGTTAGCTTGCAGATCATTTGTACACAAAGTCATATATTATATTTATTTATTTTTCATAAGCATATATAGTTTGAGTAATGTCCTAGACGTCAAGGTAGAGACTATATCTTTCCCCTAAAAAATAAAGAGAGTACTTTTGAAAAGGAAAAAAAAAAAAACGAAAGAAATATAAAAGAGCACTTATAAATGTTTTATATTTGATGGGTTTTAATTTTATAAAAACATAATTAACGAGTAGATTCTGAGTAAAATGTGATCCTATAGTATTTCTCGAAAAAGAAGATCTGTTTATTTTGTGTATTATTAACTATTCTCAACATTCAAGTTTGTAATCTCTTGCAAGTCACTTTAACCAACTCATCAGTTGGCAATATATATATATATATATATATATATACATAAAAAAAAAACGTGTGGGGTTCAAATCAAATTGAAGGACAAAAGCTGGAGTACTATTAGTAGTATTTAATTATCTAAGCCGATTAAAAAGCAGGTATATATACAGATCATACTGACATGGAAAACAAAAAGAATAAAAGGAGTCAATTTAATACTAATTTTAAGGCCAAAACAAAGGAAATAAACTAAAATATTCATTAGTACTGTTCATTTTCGGATTTCTATTTAGTATTTTTTTTAATTAACCATATATTAAAACCCTAACTTTTTTTTCCTCAAGAAAAACCTAAACTCTTTTACTTAAATTATAAAATAAAAATAAAAATAAACCCTAAACATTTATTTTTTCAAATTTGGTATAATATTAACCTAAATCGGTTAAAAAATTAAAACTGCCTGCAAGAATTACTTTCCATGGCTGGGTTCGACATATCGAAAATAATAATAATAATAATAATATAGAATAACCATGATCTTCTCCTGATAATCTGTACTACGTACAAAAAACACAATCCTCACTTATTATTTATTGTTACTAAATTTTTGTCCAAGATGCGTGGTGAAAGGGAAACTAATTTGGAGGAAAACGAGTTGATCAGAGCATTATCAATTAAACCATCATTAACATTATAAATATACATATTGATATAATATATATATATATATATATAAATCGTTCGTCGCAATCTAGAAAAGTCGTGTACGCAACTCTTACTGCAAAAAACACATATCCTTTGGTTTTACCAAAAGTCGGGGAGTTTTTTTTTATTTCTCTTCTTCTTCTTCTTGTTTTTACCAAAAGTCGGGAAGTTTTGTTATTATTTTTTCTTCTTCTTCTTCTTCTTCTCCTTCTACTACTACTACTCGTGCTTGGAGTTAAATGGCTTCTTCTTCTTCTTCTTCTTGTTGGAGTAAAATGGGTAATTTTTAATTTTATATATCCAGATATATATATACCCAACTATTCCACATCATCAGATAAAACTTACACACACACGTAAAATTTTGACAACCATTCCATGTCAGATACATATACATTCTTATCCATGCAGAAACACGACCACGTCATCTGATAACTGTTGGAGCCCACGTGGCGGGTGACGTCATCATCAAGTGACACGTTGCAGCGGTTGAATGTCCCACCTTACGATGACGCAGTACTAGTAGCAGTTATTGGTCACCGCCAACACACCTCAGCTCGTGACCCGAAACGGGAATACCCGCCAAATTTCCGATCCAAATTATAAATATTGTTTATCCTTTTGCCAATATATTAATTATACATATATATATATATATTGTTATCATATATAGAATATCCAAGAGGTATATGTTTGTGTTTACATTTAATGGAGAAGTTTATCACATGGATGATGAGGACGGGGAAGGGGCAGAGTTGGGGAATGCTTTCCCATCTCCATCCCGCCCCCAAAATCGTCCCCATCCCAACGAAAATAAAAGTGTGGTCGGAGACGGAGATTCTCCGTCAAAGTTGTTTTTTTCCATATCCACCTCGTTCTCCATTTATTATAAAAATATATTTGAAAATACAATAAAGTAAAACAAACATAAAGTTTATATGCACCATAAATTAATTCAAAATCAAAGATTTCATAAACAAACCAACTTGTAAACAAATGCAAATGAAATCTTAATCATAAAGTCACTAAAGATCTCATCAAATCAAAACATTACAATCTCTAAAAACTAAACATTTATAAAACATTTTAAACTAAAAAAAACTTGAAACCATAAAAAATAAGTATAAAATTCTCCTCATTTTTCTAATACTTATAGAGTCAATACTCATTTCATGGATTCACACACTTTTAAAAATAATTTTTATTGTATATTATATATTTATAAACATATGAAATCTCACGCATATGTAGTGAAACGGAGATGGAACATGGAGTGCTTTCCCCGTCCCATTAATCTTCAAGGATAAAAAATCGTGATATTTGTCCCTGGAAGGAATATTGCTATCCTAATTCATCATGTCTCCATTTAAGTATGAAAAGGAAAGCACACGGAAGAAATAAATTAAAAACCTTGAATTTTAATTTGAAAGGGCTTCTAGAGAGATCGAAATGGTCAGATTACGCAATATTGCTGATCATGATTTTAAAGAAAAGAAAAAAAAAATGCTAAAATAGTAGATGATGCAGTTCAGTGGTCATAGGGGGAAAAAGAAAAAAAAGAAGAAGAAGAGATTATTAAAGTGTGATACGGGATTGATCCTCTTTTATTCATAATAGAAATACGAAAGTAGTTTATCAATAATACGAAAGGAATATACAATTATGTCATATATATTCACACTAAACCTTTGATTAGTATCATATACATATATATATATATATATGTCCGATTTCTTTCAAGGTTCAAGAAATCAAAATGACAAATAATACCAATTTGACTTAAAACTTTTAGTTAGACCTCCCATTGATCTATACACGTGTTTTACATATAGAGCATTTTTACATGATAAGAATATAATAAGACCGTTTAGCATTCATTTTAAACTCACTGCTCAAATGATTTGTTTTTTTTTTTTTTTAACGATGTTTTCACATATAAAAGTTTAAATTTTCAGTTTAATAAGTGGATTTAAAATGGAACTTATGTTCTATAGATATACACAAATGATTGGCCAGTTTTTAAGACAATATATATATATATATATATATATCTGTGAAGGATCAAATTTATAAGGATCCTTATTATAGTGACAATAAGTTTTTATTTTTATTTAGCATAACGTATCCTACTATTTTCCGATCAACTAGAAAAGTGATTTTATGGCAACAAATTGTGTCCAGGCCAAAAACTAATAAAAAATTATAAAAATAAATATTATAATAAAGGGTACATGATATAGAAAACAATAGCGTAGAAAAAAGTTCCTCCACTCACTTGAGGTTTCTTTTCCACCGTGCATTATGTTCTCCGTTCACACTACTATACTTATAATGTTTTGACCTTTTTTTGTTTCATATAACGGTTGCGTGATTTGTAACTCACACTTATTATAAAATAAAAAAAAATTGAAAATTTGTATAGATTTCGAATCTAGAATCTCCTATTTAAATTTCTTTATTTTAAACGTTGAACTAATCCCAATGTATTGATCAATAATGTTTATTTTTATTTTGCATAATTGAGCCAATAGTACCCGTATAAGTTTTATCAATCTAATCAAGAATTATAGACATATATATTGCTATATATATGTGACGTGGAACCAAATATATAATAATAATAGATTTAGTCAAGCTTGCTTAACTAACAAGCCAGAATAGTCAAGGACCTCTTAAAGCATATTAATGTCAATAATACAAGTTATAATTTAAGTATTTATGGAAGACCACCTTTCTTGTCAAATCTAGGAACATTTTAGTGCACTTTTATATGGGAATATGTTTGCACGTTTCGAGTGGTCTTTTGAAACCGTCAGAAAAGGTGGTGGTGGTGGTGGGGTTGTCACAGATTTAATATGAGGTTGATTTGAACTATTTTTCTTTCTTTTCTTAACCAAACAAAATATTTTATTATTGGCTTCTTAAGTTTGAATAATAATTTTATTTTTTTGTAGACTAATGATTTTCCACTATTTCACACTTTAACTGGATAACATATAATTATATTATACAATCAAGAGAGAGATGCTATACTAGACTAGATAAAATACAACAATCGGGATGCTTGTTATTCTATTAATCCTTTTAGAATGAGTTCAACAATCGATTTTCTACAACTTCACTTTAAGATTCCTAATCGGTCAATAAATTGTATGGCATTAATACTTAAAGTGGTGGGGATAAAATTAAATCCCTCTTTTAATTCCGTAAGGTTTTTTTTTTTATTTTTAATAGTGGGTTTCTAACCCCTTGTTTGGATGAGAGGTCCGATTTTGAAAATTAGAAAATTTTTGTAAAAGAGTGTTTTTTTAAAAAAATTTCATCATACTCTCTCATTTTGAAAGGAAAAAAAAAAAAAACATTTTTAAACTTACTTTGTATAGTATCATTTTGGAGAAAGAAAAGAATTCTTTTTGAAATCTTCTCATACTGCATTATTCTCAAAACCATTTCTTCTCATTTCAAACAACTTTTTGTTTTCAAAAAGAAATTTTTTTGCACATCCAAACACTATCTTATTCTCAAAATGAAAAGACTTTTGGCTCCGTTTGGATCGCATGTCCTTTTTTAGAAAGGAAAATTTTCTTGTTTGAAATGGAAAGTCATTTCAATTTGAGAATGAGATAGTGTTTAGATATGTAAAAAAAAATTATTTTAAAAACAAAAAGTTGTTTGGAATGAGAAGAATGGTGTATTGTGAAATGATTTAAAAATATTCCTTTTCTTTTTTCATAATGTTGCTGTATAAAATAAATTTAAAAATGAGATAGTTTTTCTTTTCAAATGAGAGAATGATGGAAAAAGTTGAGAAAAACACACTTTTGAAAAATTTTTCCAATTTCCAACTTGGACATGTATCGAAACAAAGGATTTCTCATTTAAAACAGGAAGATTTTCCTTTCCAAAATTAGATACATATTCAAACGGAGCCTAAATTTCGTACTAAGGAGATGGATTACGAGATAAAGTTTTTTTTTTTTTTTTTTTTCCTTGAAAAATAAAAAGTATTGTACATTCCAATGGCGTACATTGGTGAAGCACGGTATATTTTCATATTCTAACCGTTCATAGCTAATTATAAAACTGTTTATTACTCATGTACGAATTTAGATGCTAGATTTAATGGCATGTGATCGATGTGAACCTCTTTGATCTCTATGTCATAACTACGTAGACACGTAATCGTTGCTATTCATCATTTGACACCAGCTAAGGTTGAAAAATAAAAATAAAAATAAAAATAAAATAAAATAAAACTTGATCACGTATCGATGAGTTTCACGTCATTAATTAGACTCACCTTTTATAAATGAGTATACTCAATACCACTAGTGTTCCTAGTATTATTGTAAACAATACGAGCAAAACATGGTATTGATCAACCGAAAGCCTTAAAAAATAAAAATAAAAATAAAAAAATAAAAAAACGTACTGGTGAGCTTGCTGGGCAAACAGACAGCTAGAAAAGCTAAAACCTTGCAATTCGCTCAAGAGGTAAGGTGTGTACGTCTGTACTGAAGTAATGTTTGGGATATCAACGGTGTCCAACAATACACATTAATAAAAATAAATCTCACAATATAGAATCTATAAATATATAACTCGTATCCTATTAGTTGTAAAGATTGTGGTGCGTAAAGCATTTTTCTCTGGTCCGGAAAACAGATGGGCGGATTTGAGAACAAAACAATATGCGTGCTTTTAACATTCGGTAACGTTTTCAACTTTTCATGCAGTCTTTTTACATGTCTTTTACGATAATTACAACTCATTTTAACCAACCTGGACCTTTAGTTATACCCTTTGGCCAAGAATTTTACGTTACGAATTCCACTTCATGATTTTCTCCAGCTAAGTGCTGGCTGCAAAGCAGATATGATTGAAACTGTGTAAGAAAAAAACAATGGAAAATAAACAGGAAAAAACGATTCTTGTTGATCAAGAACGACTAGGTCTTTTGCCCTGAAATTAATGAGTTTTAAAATGAATTAGATTTTTTATTAATTTCCAGCTTTGTCCTTAATACTCCATTAGGGTTAATAAGACAATGTGGAAATACATTAATGATCTTCGCCAAATAATTGTCTTTATTCAAATTTGTCCAACACTTTTTTTTTTCCTGTGAATACTTACCAAACTAAAAGTCTATGTAGTCAAGCTAGCTACGTCCATGCATTTTCTCAGAAACATAGAACAAGCTTCTGAAAACTAATGTTGTATGAAATCGATTTAATATTGAACACGTGTGACGGAATAAAAGGAGTAGTTTAATATATATATATATTTTTTGTATTTTATGGAATAATTAACTGAATTTGCTTTAATACACACACATATATATATATGTATATATATATGTATATATATGTTTTCAATTTATATACGCATGTATACATATAGTGTAGTTTATCAAATAATTATAAATTTCCACCATGATATCACTAAGATGGCGCATGCAAAATAGCTAGGAAACTAAACAAGTTGAGAATAATAATAATAATAATATATATGTGTGTGTGTGCGCGCTTGATTTTGATTAGAGCAATTAAAAACATGGTAGATTCCTATCCTGGACTGAATAACAAATGTGGGCGGCGTGAGAAAAGTATTGTGGAAGACTAATTATATGAGACAAATAAAAAAGAGGAACTAAGCTAATTAGTGATTAAAATAAAAATAGTAAACACACTTCTAATCTAGAAAGGAGACTAAACACATAATTAGAATCATCCGTTTAAACACGCATGTGAATTATGTTAGCCAAAAGAATAAAGGAAAAAAAAAAAAAAAAAAAAAAAAACCAAAACAACTAGGGCAACTGTTTTGATAAGTGTGATGTCTTGAAACTAATGGCGTGTTTAGAAGACACGTTTATTTTACATTATATCCCAATATAATTGGATACCTCATATATTTCATTTTAATATAAATATTTTTTAATAGTACACTCGTTTGTTTTATTATATTTATTTACCAATCACATCACATATTCTTACTCTCACGTACAAATACACATTAGAATAACTACTCAAATATAAACAACTCAAACACATTATATTTGAATACATTAACGTATAAAAAAGATATCCAAATGCATATTATACAAAATATAACACAAAATAGATGTATCTTCCAAGCGAATCATATACGTTAATGTATTCAAATAGAATGTGTGTTTGAGTTGTTCATATTTGAGTAGTTATTCTAATGTGTATTTGTATGTGAGAGTGAGAATATGTGATGTGATTAGTAAAATAAATATAATAAAACGAATGAGATATCCAAATGCATATTATACAAAATATAACACAAAATAGATGTATCTTCCAAGCGAATCATATGATAATTGATTTTTTTTCTTATCCCCTTTTTATATTAATAATAAACTCCACAACTAAAAAAATTAAGAATATAGTAAATTAAATTATCTATGTTTCGCTAACAATATATCTACATACAGACTGATATTGGTCGCATGCAATGTACTTGTGCATACTGCACACACACACACACACACACACACATATATATATTTGTTGAGAATAGCGGCCGAAAGAAGTCTGAGAATATCTTAAAAGATAAACAATCAATCAAGAAATAAGCCTATATTTTATTATACATAAAGAATAATATATATATATATATACAACTGTAGTTTGATAGCTGACTTCTCAATAACCGGTATATATATATATATATATATATATATGTATTTGTCTTAGCTGGGTGAAAAAGACTGTATGTACGAAGAAGATGTCGCGGGTATACGAGTAAGGGAAGGATCGTGAGGAGAGTACCACGTTGATGATAATTTGCAGAGGACAATTTAGTCTTGCACCCTTTTTGTTGCCACTTCCGATATGTATAACAATCATTATATAATATGTGTGTATATATTTACTAAAGAATTGTTTATATTCATATTAAACTTAAGATCATATACCTTATTTATTATATAAATAAATATATAAGAACTGCTATTATTTTTTTCTGAAAGGGAGAATTTGTTATATTAATAAACTAAAGATGTACATAACTCTCATAAAAAAAGATATACACTATTTATTATATAACACGAATAAATATTATTTATATCGTGAAGATACCTTTTGAAAATTTTAACGGAGATAGGAGATTATATAAATGCATAAATGTATGTGTGCAAAAACTCTCTAGATGGAAAGCTATTTTGTTTGTCATGTGACTGTTATTAAATTAATTGTTTTAGTTGGCGAGTTACACAAAGCTATAACGCTTGGTTTACAGGTAATTGTTACACTGTTTATTATTATTATTATTTTAAAAGAACTCAGGTAAAAGCGAGATTTGATCCCAAGTTATCATTTTTTTAACTTCATGGTGAGGAGATTCAAGCTCTTCACCTTTAATTATAGTTATATGTGAAATTACTGTTAGACCGTGTTTATAAGTAACTTAACCAACTCAACTAATTGGGACTTTTATAACTGCTATTTTAAATACGCATCACAATTTTTTAAGTCATAATGTTACAAAATTATTCATGTCATGCAAACCACAATGATATTTTCTTGAAAGACTTGCTTTTTTATAACACACCACATGAGATTGTTGATCCACGATCAGAAGTATCGCATATTTTATAGCTATCGAAACCTAAAATGTTTTGAAATTCTAGAGATAAATTAAGAGTAATTAAGCCGCTGTCAACTAATTAAGTTAGTAAAGTCTTTTGTCATCAAATTTAGGGAACCGCAACTGCATTCCACATGAAAGATACCTTTTGAAAATTATTAAAGAGAGATTATATATGCGTATCCTCTAAATAGAAGTAAGCTAGCTATCTTGTTTATCTTGTGACCGAACTTAATTTGTTATTGTTTTCGCTGTTAGGTTACACGACAGTATGAAGTAAACCTTTTGTTTATGACCTAGAATTCAATTTTTTTTTTTTTTAACTCCGACTGAAGTAGGATTCGATCCTAGGTTTTTTATTTCAACACCAAACGACATTACCAACTCGATCAAATTAACATTTTTCATAATCGTCATATATTTTAACCATAATATTCATATTTTTCGATCTTTCGATCTTTCTGTATCTAATTACAACTTTACACACATGTCATGCAAACTACAAGAAATGTTTGAAAAGATTTGCTTCTTATACAACACTACATGAGATTATGGTTCACTAACAAAGATTTTGCCTTAGTATTCCCCCAAAATAAAAAAAAAGGTTTTTGGATTTTAAAGACAAATTTGAAATTATCTAATATGGCACCAGCTAATTGATCTTTGGCGAATATGTGAGCGATTCATATACAACGTCAAAGTCTTTTATCGTCAAATCAAGGGAATCAACAAATTTGATCTTCATCCTGATACCTTCTGAAAATTCTTGAAAGGAAGGTTATATATATGCAAAAAAAAAATAATAATAATAAATAATAATAATAATAAAATAAAATAAATTTAGAAAGTAAGCTACCTTATTTATCGTGTGACTGAACTATAATTTGTTTGTTGTTTTCATTGGGTGGTTGCACAACAATGAAGTAACATTTTCACTTACCCATAATTCTTAAAATAATAAAAAAAAAATAATAATAAAAACTCTGATTTCAGTAGGATTTGATCCCAGAATTTTGAATTTAACGCCAAACGATAACTTGTTGACACTTTCATAACTGTTGTTTTCTAACACCTGCTACACTTGTTTTCAGATCCTAATATTAATATTTTTGAATAGCTCCGAATCTATTACGATTATAGATTTAGAAAAATACAAATTCATTCCTGTCACTTAAAACCGCAAGGATATTTTCTTAAAAGAGTTGCCTTTATACAACGCCACTTGAGATTATGGTCTATTGACACGGATATCATCTTTATTACATTTTCAAAATTAAAAAGATTTTACGATTCTGAAAACAAACCTGAGATCATCTAAGCTATAGTCAATTAATTGAAACCAGTAAAATCTTTAGTTGCCAAATCCAGAGATGCACGACCGAATCCGTTTTTCACCATGATAGAAAGAGGAATTATTAGAAATAAGAGGAGTATCTACATTTAACCTAAAAGATAGTCTAAAAAGAAATGGGGTTGAATTGCAAAGAAATTCTTTATCACATGGATATCATCTTTATTTCACTTCCCAAAATTGAAAATTTTTTACGATTCTGAACACAAACTTAAGATCATCTGAGCTGGTGCCAGTTAATTAAATCAGTATAATATTTAGTTACCAAACCGAGAGATGCACGACCGAATCTGGTTTTCATTAGGGTGGAAAGAGGAATTACTAGAAAATAAGAGGAGTATCCACAACCAACCTGAAAGATAAAACCAGTATTCTTGCAAAAGATTTAATCATCTTTATTTCATTTCCCTAAATTGAAAGGATTTTTCGATCCTGAACACAGACTTGAGAACATCTGAGCTGGCGTCGATTAATAAAAACCAGTGTAATCTTTAGTTACCAGAACCAGAGATGCACGACCGAATCCAGTTTTCACCGGGATCAAAAGAGTAATTATTAGAAATTAAGAGGAGTAATCTACAACCAACCTAAAAGATAATCTAAAAGACAAGTGGAGGGTGAGTTTGCAAAGAAAGTTAGAGTAGTTGAGGAGTGAGAGAGTGAAAAGGGGGTGGAAAGTGAAAAAAGAAGAAAGTTGAGGGGGTGTTGGGGAAAAGTAGGAAGAGAAAGAAGACTGGATAAAAATCCGCTGTTGGAACAGCCCACTGGAAAGCAAAGCAATGGCCCCTGGTTTCTCTCTCTCAAAAAACCAACTGTTTTTTGCTTTCAGCTAACCCTAGACCTTGTCTCCCTTTATACCCCCCTTCCTTCCTCACCCACCACCACCTCCTTCATCAACAGAGATGCCGAATTCCAATTCGAATTTCAATTTCAATTTCGCATCTCTGTCATCCTTATACCTCACTACCTGTTGTTGTACAATTCTACAATTCTAGAACCAAATCCGTACCTCCCTCTCTCTCCTCCCCTATTCCCCTGTTCTTCTCCTCCTCGTTCCGTACTCCGACATTGATTCTCGACTACTTTTGTTGTTCTGTTTTTGGTTTTGGTTCTGTTTTTTTAATCTGGGAAAAGGGTCTGTGTTTTGCTGCGAATTGCGTTGAGTTTTCGGGTGTGAATGGGGATTGAGACTGCTCTGGCTGATCGGAAAGTTACGGAATTGCCGAAGGTGACGAATTCGAACTCCAAGACGAGGAAGAACCGCCGGAGGCAGAAGAAGATGTCGCCGGTTCAGAGGCTCTTCGAGACCTGCAGGGAAGTCTTCTCCGCCGGTATCTCCGACGTTGTTCCGCCGCCGGAGGATATTCAGCGCCTACGGTCTGTTCTGGGTACGTTTTTCGGATATTCGATTTCAAATTATTGTGATTTTGGCATTGAGAGTTTGGTTACTTCATCAAAATCGAACCTTTTTCACTGGTTGATATGATTTCACAATCATTTTATAACGATTTTGCTTTTGTTGAATGTTCCTAATTGTTGAAATTCGTGAGATTCCAGTTGATTTTCTTTAATGTCGTCGATTTCTATCCCTTTTGGTTTCATTTGTTACAGAAAACAAGGGTCTTTGAATCTCATTTCTATCGATTTCCATGAGTCTCGATTTTGCTTCAAATCTCTGGGTTTGCAATTTCTCATCGATCACATTTTTTGTCCCTTTTGTATGATATTCAATGTATATATATGCCTTTCCGTTTTGTGGGCTTTGTACATGCATCTTGTATGCGTCTATCCTAGGTTTGCCGATACTGTGAATAAAAAATATATGCATCGTTTCATGTGCCTGTTTGTTCCTTGTTTTTCCTATCCGTTTGTTTGTTAGATTAGTGTTTCGAAATTCTCGGTTCAGTGGTTGCATAAATAGTCTAGCGACAGTTTCACAATGAAATACATAGCGACAGTTTCACAATGAAATACATGTATTTCATCATAAGGTGCATAATTCTAATACCCTATCCCAAAGTTCTATATATATATATATATATATATATTGAAGGTTTGAAATGGTTGATTGGATGGTATTGCAATGGTGGCTAATATTATAAAACTTGTTTTATGAGGGGATTCAGAACAGCCTTATCTGGTTTGCCGCCAACTATCCCTTAGTACCCTTTAAGTAATAATTCCCTTTTTTTCCTTTTCCGAATGGTGGGAAAGAGGACTTCTGATTATCTTCTTTTAAGATACCAAAGGGCTAACTAGAAAATTTTTGTTTAAATTTTTATGTTTGCTATTTCTCTGAAAGACATATAAAGCATCAAATTGGATATTATCTAGAAAATTTTTGTTTAAATTTTTATGTTTGCTATTTCTCTGAAAGACATATAAAGCATCAAATTGGATATTAAAAAAAATAAAAAAAATAAAAAAAATAAAAAAATAAAAAACCTAAATGGGTATATGCGAATATGTGGATATGCTTATGGGTTATTTAGATTTAGCCGTGGTGCTCATAAGCAAAGTGTTACATTTTAGATGTCATGAAACCTGAGGATGTTGGCTTGACTCTGGAGTTACCTTATTTTCGGGCAACGATGGGAAACATAACCCCGACTATCACTTACCTTCACCTCTATGAGTCCGATAAGTTCTCGGTAAGTATACCGCTTTTTAAAAATTTAATGAAAAATGGGCCTCTTGTTTTCGCCTTCATAAATATTTTACTTTTCCTACGTATTGTAGATGGGGATTTTTTGCTTGCCGCCATCGGGTGTCATTCCGCTTCACAATCACCCGGGAATGACGGTTTTCAGCAAGCTCCTCTTCGGGACAATGCACATTAAGTCGTATGATTGGGTGGCTGATGTCCCCGGTAACACATCCACCACTGTGAATTCTTCACTAGGTAACTTACGATACTTTTTGGTACACATTCATTGCATTATTTGAGTCATGTACTCTCTTTTTAGCTTTTGATAAGTAGTGTAAAGAATTAGCGACAAGTACCGTACGTGAAGTGTACTTATTTGAACTGTGTTGTTGTTTCTTCTCTCTCATTTTCTATTTTCTTTAAAAAAAAAAAAAAAAAAAAAAAAAGGAAAAGTTGTTCAGAGTTTGGAACTTGTAATTTCAGTTGTCTGTACGGAAAGCGAGGATATACACTCATTCTTTTTTCAAACCAAAATGGATTAGTCGGCATCTTGAAACATGTCAGGTTTGGATTAGATTATATTTTGCAAAAGAAAAAATGGCTAAGCATATATGCCTTGGTTTGTGCAGAGACAACAACACACGATGTTCGGCTGGCTAAAGTTAAGGTCGACTCCGACTTCACCGCACCTTGCAACGCTTCCATCCTCTATCCGGCCGATGGTGGCAACATGCATTGCTTCACGGCGGTGACAGCCTGCGCGGTGCTGGACGTTCTTGGTCCCCCGTACTCTGACCCTGATGGCCGGCACTGCACTTACTACCATGATCTCCCATTTTCAGATTTATTAGGTACTTGGCTAATTCTTTCTTCTTGACTCTAGTGGAAACGAGCATTCTTAGTTCTTGACTCTTCTGTCCTGCTCGGAATTTCAGTCGACGGAGTAACGGTGCCCGAGGAGGAGAAGGAAAGTCACGCATGGCTTCAAGAGAGGGAGATTCTACCAGAGGACTTGGCTGTAGTTGGAGCTCCGTACGGAGGCCCGAAAATAGTGGAGAACTGATGTCATATATATATATATCATACCTTTATATATATATATATATATCGTCGTTGTGCTCCATCATTTATCCATGCAGTGACTGCTACCCATTTGGTGCAGTAGTTAAACTTTTTTTTTTTGCCTTAGTTTTTTTTTTTAATTTTTCTTTTAAATGGGACATGAACCGCTAGGTGGGTTTTGGTTTTTTTTTTATATTTTTTTTTTCCTTTATACAGTCCTTGTACATACTCAAAAAAAAAAAAAAAAAAAAAAAAAAAAGGTGAGCAAGTGTTCTAGTTGCACCTCAAAAGATGAGTATGAAAGTGTATTGAGACTGCTTCAATTGCCAAATATTTCCCAGTCAAATTCAAAAAGGCTATCAATTCCCTGATCACTATTTCTCTCCCTGTTTCTTCCTTGTGATGATATTACAACTTACAAGTGTACTTCGTGATTTCTCAGACTACAACATCATCATGTCATAATTTTTTAATTTAAAATTAAAAAAAGAAAAGAGAAAAGAAAAGTTCATACTCCGGGCAATAATTCCTTGGACGCTCAAAATCATTATGCGACTTAGTCTAGTGCACATGTTACTCTCTAGTGTGGCCCCATTGAAAGAAAACAGAAGGAAAAATAGGGGCTTCATAGGGGTGGTTTTTGGAGCTATATGTAAACAAATATAATATATTTTAGCAAAAAAAAGAAAAAAACAAATATAATATATCTATATATATAGGGTTTTTAGCACTCGTACCCCTGAACTTATCGAGCTTTAGTAAGTTGTCCTCTAAATTTTTAATTTTGATAATTTATTCCGTAAACTTACTTAACTGATACAATTGGCCCCATTTCACTAACGTTTTAATTTTGATAATTTATCCCGTAAACTTACTTAACTGATGCAATTGACCCCATTTCACTAACGTCTGTTAAGTTTCTAACAGCAATTGACAAGTGCCCCTCACGTGTGCATACTAGAAGGGGCATTGCGAAGATTCAAGGCACCCACGTGCTTCTAACGTGATTCCAGTTAAGGAGAATTTCAGTAGGCAAAAGGCAATTTCATCTCCTTCAAGCTTTGAGAAGGTCTGTTTGTCTATGAAGACTGGTTCAGCATGAACCACTCTATTTAAATGCTTGTTAACACCGAGCCAGAGGACAATTGACGACGATGGACGAATGTGGACGACGGCGAAACGTTGGAACGGCGAAACTTCGTCAAATGGGTGAAAGGAGGTCCAAAGATTGTACGTTTTTAATCGGCCTTGATATATATTTTTTTCTTTCAAGTTAGTTTTTTTGGGGGTTGAAGATAATGGGTTTTGTCTGGGCATGTGCTGGTTATATGAGTTTACTAGAGCTAGATGATTGGGCAGAGTAATTGGATTATGAGGGAAAAATGCAATACTACTATAAGCAGGTTCGTCAATCAGAGTTCGTGGTTTCTTGAAGTTGAAGTTTGGTGGTGGAGGTGAAGTTGAATTTTCACAATTGCCCCTTCAAATTTGCACACATGAGGTGTACTTGTCAATTTCTGTTAGAAACTTAACTTAGTGAAAAGCGGGGACAATTGCAACAATTAAATAAGTTTGGGGGTAAATTGTCAAAATTAAAAGTTTAGGGGCAACTTGTCAAAACTAGACAAGTTCAGGGGTATCAGTGCTAAAAACTCTATATGTTTATATGGACTATAATATATATATATATATATATATATATATATTATATGGGTGGTCCAGCGGTCATTGTCTTGGGTCTAGCTCGTAGATTTGTAATTTTGTGTAGGTAATGACATAATAAGTTGAAGGGCTGGTTTGTCTTGCTTAAAACTTCCACATGAATTTTCTTGATGTCTCTTCAGATGGAGACAACTAGAAGGAAAATGACGGCATGAAAGAGGTGATGTCGCTTTGCTTGGTGCAAATTTCCGTTCCCTTCAAATTGGTGTCTTCCCCAATCCTATCTTTCAATCCGATGGGGGTTTGTAGTAGCTATTTTTGGTCATAAGAAGAGCTTTGACATTTCCATTTTTGGGTCCTTTTATGAGGCTATTTTGAGTACTTTCACAGGCACTCAATAAGTACTTTGAAGACAAGATGCTATTGTCTCTTCTTTTCGAGAAAGTATTAGTTGCTCAGTGGTTGACAAGAATATTCGCTGAAAGTTATATGGGCAGGCTTATTTCTCGATGAGAAACGTGTCACTCTAATCCCGAACAAGCATTCACATTTAAAACTTTTAAGAGATCCACTCAAAAATTGAATTTTTGACCATTAACCCATCACGATAATCTTTTACCGCTAAACCATCACACTCGGTGTGAATTAAAGGAAAACCGCATTTATCACCTTTAATAATTATCACAACAGCCACGATTTATATAAGATGTGAATCTTATTAGTAGGACTTAAATTTTGCGTTTTTTGGGTGTCATACAATTATTGTTTTTTGATCAATGCAATTGTCATTCGTTTTCACATGTTCGTCATGGGATATTTTCCAGTGTCAAGTAGCCAGAGAAAATGAGCTTCACACATATGAATATTTGCAGAAATAGAGATTGGTTTTGTTTCGATTACTAAGGAGATCCAATAGAGAAAAAAAAAAAAAAAACTTGTATGAAAATGTTTCTAGTTTAATATTCAAATGAAAAAAGAGACAACTGTAACGCTGTTTGAGCGTTTAAATGACGACAGAATCCAACACGTTATACCTACATTGAGTTTAGAATTGGGGTTTGGAGTTTTGCATTCAAGTCACGAGTTAGCAACGATATATCTTCACACACATGTGTGTGTGTGTATATTATGTATATATATCATTCACCCATGTTGCTGAGAAAATATTTACCTTAGAAAGTGAGTCAGCTACTCATTGATGTTATATCTGTTCATCTGTCATGGCTGTCTCAGATTCTCTACACACAATGTAATACTGGTTGGAATAATCGCTAGAGCACAAAGATATTTCTTGTACTTTTTCGTAAAACAGTAGTAATGATGAGTAGTACATATACATGTGTGTGTGTGTATAACCAATTATGATATAAAATTTCAAGATGTTCATATACATATACATATACATATATATGCACCGATATACATTATCAATTGTAAAGGGTGTGTTTGATATAGGAAGAAGAAGGAGGGGGTGGGTGGGTGGAAGAGTGATTAATCTTTTTTCTTATGAAATTTTGGTTTGAAATCTTTCAATTTTCTCTACAATTTCGGAAAGATTAAAATTGGAGCGTTTTAAATTGATTTGGAGTCCCTTTGCAAATCTTTTCCTTTTTCCTCTCTCTCTTATCAAACAATTTTAAGGTCAAATTCTTTCACTAATCTTTTTATTACTCTCCTTTTCTCTATCTTTCTCTCATACCTAACACACTCTAAATACGTTGATACCAAGAACCCTCCACGTAAACAGTTAAAAAGATTAATTTACTACTAGCTATACAACCCACAAATATATCAATTTTTTTTTAAAACAAAAATTAAAAGAAAAGACAAACACAGCTCGGTTTTATAAGGAAAATGAGGCAGACCATAATTAATATTCTCCTTTATTAAACAAAAAATTTGACAATCAATAATACAATGTGGACCACCGATTATAGTCTCCTCTTTCTCTTCTTATATATGATAATTAATCAAAAAGGACAAAAATATCTTATATACAACCATAACCTTGCAATTATATATAGACAAGCAGAATTAGTTCTCATCAGAAGGCTTGAAAACAGATCAAAGTCGTTGTACTTTTTTTTTTTTTTTTTCTTGGATAAGAAAGAAGTAGTTGTACTTGAATCCTATATATTTACGACTTTAGAGAAATAATTTTTTTTTTTCATAATGCATATTTATAAATAATTAATTATGAAGTGACTTTAAAAAAAATAAAAAATAAAAATAAAAAATAAAAAATAATTAAGAAGTGTAAATGCAAAGACACGTTGACCCCTTCTCCCCTCCTTTGTTTAACATATTGAGGGTTGCTTTTAAATTAACAATAACAATATAAAATGTATTACCATTGACCGTTAACATTTTTGTTTTGTTTTGCTTCTTTTTATTTATTTATTTATTTATTTAAATTTAAGTAAACAAGTATATTAGTTTAATACAACATGCAAGATTAATAAAATGTAAAATCAAACTGACGACCGAATCTTTATATAAGACTAATATTATAATTAACTAACTTCGTTAATCTCTTTCTTTCTTGGGAGAAAAGTTAAGGAAAAAAGACTTCAATATCTAAACACCCCGAAAGAACGTCTTCACTAATTTTCTAATTATTGGCGTGGTCAAATAAGGTAGGGATCATTAACGGCTGCTAACCATGCGTGACTAATCTAGATTTATGACACTTAATTACGACGGATCAAAGTCATTAGAAGTTTGCTTGTTAATTTTATCGCAATGTTTTTAATTGCAAAATTAACCGAAGACCACCATGTTTAAATTAATAAAGTTAGGTGTGGTTGCAGCCAAAAAGTCTGAACGGTGAGGATGATACACACACACACACACACACACACACACACACACACACATATATATACATATTTTATGCATTATTTTATGTATATATTTATATATACACACATATATATGTATACATATTTTATGTCATGGAGGGAAGTGAAGCCTCTTGCACAGCCCAGATCGTCATTATATGCATTATTAATGTAGACCCTTAAAAAGTCATGTAAATGAGTATTATTTAATTAATATAGTTTTGGATATATTTTTATAGAAATCAAATTGAAACCACGCATGATGAATATTATAATCGGCCCCGGTCATCGATCTCATATAGCTTCATAAGGTCATTATTTTTTTATTTATAAAATTTTATCAATTTTTCTGAGCCATTTTTTTTTTTTTTTTATGAACTTAAGTCTTAAATGGATGAGATTTGTGTTGCGTAGACAAAGACCGATTATGAGAAGTCATGCACTCAGATCCCGAGATACACATTGGACCAAAATTAAAATAGTTGAATCTTTATCTTGATCATTAATTTAACACCTGAGTTTTTCTATTTTCAAAAGCTAAGAGAGATTAATATATAATTTGCAAGGAAACCCCTTCACCAGTATTAAACAATATGTAGCAATTACGTACCAAATAAATTCACCATCGATAATTTTTAGGACAAGGTTAATACATGACATATTTTCATGATATATCCCAAACTTGGTATTGGTCATCAAGTTTATAATATTATACATGCAACTCGGTTTTCGGTCATCAAAAAACAGTCTCAAAAAGAAAATTATCAGATTTAGATAAAAGATTTGAACGGTTCAGATAGTTCTAATAGCGTTCATATATATAAAGAGATGTAATATAATTTCTTCCAAAGTTTTATTAAGCTAAGCATGCAACACCAAAAATTCATTCCTAACTCGATTAGAAAATTACAACTACCGGTTTCTCAAACGTCTCAAAAAACCATGGTTGGCATAAGCTGCAAGAGGGCATTATTACATACTACATATATATATATATATATATATATCCAACACAAACAACAATACACACACACACACACATATATATCTAACACGAAACAACATCACGTACGTATAATATATTAAAGCAAATTATTAAAGTTAACTGTCAATGGAATTGAAAGCTTTGTCTCACTCCGTGTATGACAAGCGTATTGACTGCTGACATTGTATGAAGAAGCTCCACCGTCTGATTCTGATCCATAGGAGCCCCCACTAGGCCACACCAACTCTACCATTTGACTCTTGGCCACGTGACTTCTTCTCTTGTACGAAGCTTCAAAGATATTGTACTATTTTATATTATGCATATATACATACATACTTATATATATATATATATAGTGAGGGTCCGTTATGCGGCACCTTTCTTATACATCATTTATAGTGTGGTTTGTAATATGTTGTACCAATCAAAATATGTCAATATATAAATAATATCATATAACAAGATTTAAATATTAAGAGAGAGAGAGGAGGGTCCACATGAAATACAACTCCAATGTAAGCTAACTTGTGCCTCTAGCTGGGAAAACGTTGAAACAACTTTTCATTGAATTGTTTAAACAATATTTGGAATAAAATTATGCAAGAGTTGTGGCTTGGAGCGTTGACATTTTTGGTTTGCCTGCGTAATGGGGCAATAATAGACGAGTATATGTATTTTTTTTTCCTTTTACAGCAAAAGTCTGAAAGTAGTGGTTTGTTTTTATTTTTTTTATTATAATTAGGAGGAAAAGTTGGGGAAGTGGCAGAGGTAAGGCAGATATAAATATTAGTTGAAACTAATAAAGAGATCTGCTATAATTTGCTAGAGTTTTATAGAGAGAACTAGCTAGCAAGGAGTTGAAAAAAAAAAAAAAAAGATATGCCAAACTCTGATGGTGCAGATTTTATAGAAGAAAAGAAAGTTGATTCCATAGTTTCCCATCCAGAGAATCATCCAAGTTCTGATCAAGTATCAACAAAGGTAATAGTATGTAATTTTCATGTTTTGATTTCTCTTTTTTCTGCTAATTTATTTCGAGCAGTTTTTAATTTGTAAACAGTTTCATTCATGCATGATCAAAATATGGACGTGTAAAGTTTCAAATATGAGCTGTAATAATTGAATTTTAATAACCAAGTGATATTAAGATTCATTTCTGAATGTTGATCCGATTTTCGATTCGTTTGATTTAGGCGTCGGAGCTTGAAACCGCCGAGGCCGAAATGGGAATGGTCAGACAAGAAAACGAAAGGCTAAAAATGGTGTTACAGCACATTAAGAAGGACTATCAATCTCTCCAGTTGCGGTTTTTTGACATAATCAAACAAGATCATCAAAATCCCGAGAAATCAATTGCCTGTACAGATGATAACAATTCGGTTTCCAAACATGATCGTGATCAAACCGAAGAATCCGAGCTCGTGTCTCTTTCCCTCGGAAGGAGTCCGAGATCAGAGGCTAAAAATATTATTGCTCAAGATGCTAATAACAAAAATATAAGAGATCAGAATCATGATCAAAATAATCATGGTGATCATGACTTGAAGGCCAACCTTACGCTTGGATTAGGCTCCGAGATGCAGTTGTCTACGGAGCTCGTGACCGATCCTAGCCCGGAGAATAGTTCGGAAGAGGTTAAGGAATTAGCAGAAACTCATGCAAGTAATGGAGATCATGCATGGCAGTCGAGTAATGGAAATCCAAAGACACTCAGAAATGATGGAGTTGATCAAGATGTTTCCCATGAGCAACCTCCCGCTAAAAAAGCTCGAGTTTCGGTTAGAGCTAGATGCGATACTCCAACGGTTAGTGCACAACTATATCTTGTCATTTGTGATACAGTTCTAAACAGTCAGATCACATAATTTTAGTTTTTTTTTAAAAAAAATTTAAATTAAGCACAAACAAATTATAATTTGCGTCTAATTCCATCTAATTTGTTCCATTTTTTATATTTTATTTTTTAAAATTTACAGATGAATGATGGATGTCAATGGAGGAAATATGGACAGAAAATTTCGAAAGGAAATCCATGCCCGCGAGCATACTATCGCTGCACGGTTGCACCGTCATGCCCAGTAAGAAAACAGGTATATTAGGTTAAAACAAAGCTGTGAATGGTATATTTTTTGTTCTTCTTTAGCTTAAAATTTTTTTATCAATATATCACTTTTTTTTTTTTTTTCCAGGTTCAAAGATGTGCCGAGGACTTGTCCATCTTAATCACTACCTTTGAAGGAACACACAACCACCCACTTCCAGTTACCGCCACCGCCATGGCTTCCACCACTTCCGCCGCAGCTTCCATGCTGTTATCTGGCTCTTCAACATCTTCTGATCCAACCAATGTTGGTTTCGGTACTACAGCAACCATAAGCGCAACTCCTACTGTGATTAATGGACTAAATTTTGGTCAACTTGACACCATGAGAACTAAGGCACAGTTTTACTTGCCTAATAGTAGTACTACTTCCTCTCCTTTGTTCCCAACAATCACTCTAGACCTCACAACCTCTTCGATTTCTTCATTGTCATCATCATCATCAACGCATTTCAATAGATCATCGCTATCTTCGAGCTTAGCTAGAATTCCTTCTTCAAGTCTAAGTTTCGGAAATTCCTCGGAACCCAACATTTTGCCAACACTTTGGGGTAATAATGGTTCATCATCGTACCTTGGTTATGGCAACACAATGTTACCCTATGACAAAGCCCATATTGGCTCCTTAAACCTTGGAAAACAATCCCATGACTTTCTTTACCAACGTAGCACGGAGAAGTTCAGTAACCAAGGTAATATTCCTCTTCATGAGTCTTTGACAGAGACGTTGACCAAGGCGATCACATCCGACCCCGGTGCTTTCAAGTCTGTTATCGCGGCTGCAATTTCGTCGATGGTTGGAGGCAGAGAAACCCATCATGGGAGGCCGGACGGAGCGGAGAAATTAGGTCAAGGTTTGACGTTGGGCGAGCAGGCGGCGACGGCTGTTTCTCATAACAATATTCCTCCATTGATGCAGAATGGAAAAGGACTGGCATCGAGCTACTTCAACAGATTGTCATCTTCCAATTTCTAGGCAGGAATATTGCTTGGTGTTTCTCCAATGACTGACTCTCATCACAAGTTTTTAGGAACATTGTTCTATAAATATTGTTTGTCATCGTTAGTAATTAGATCAACACACATGTGATAGCATGTCAGTACTGTTTCGTACTATTGGGATACCATAATTGGTTAAGCAAACAGTAATAAAACGCAATCACATTTTTTATCATTAATGATAGTACACTGTCATTTTAAGTTATTGGTATTCCATTTCTTTTACCTTTGATATATATGTTTTGCTCTCTTTATAGTTTTATCCTTTTTTTCTTCTCTTTTGTTTGGAGCACTCTTTTTAGGATTGGTTACTGGAATGAGGGTCGTACAAATCATCTTAGGGTGAAAGGAAAGATAGGGGCGAAAAGCTTAGAGTATGAATTTTAATACTAACGATTTTTGGTAAGAAGATTGTAGTGCGTTAAAAATTGGATGAGAAATTCAAAATCTTTTGGATAACTCTAATTTTGATCCTTCAAAAGTTAAGGAGTTCGAGGAGAAGATATCATAAAAAGTGAAATATCCACTCCTCCCTCATTATTTCTCTCACTTAGATCTGTTTGGCTCTCAAGTTTGAATTTAAAAAATCCATTTCAGTTTTTTTTTTCTTCTTCTGAAAAGTTAATAAAAACTTTATTTACTTTTTAAATGTCAATTAACTCCAACTTAAAAATTATATTCCAAATCAGTATACCAAACACAAGTTTTATGCATCTCTTCGTCCTTTCTATTTTCTTCGCTCTTACTAACTACACTTCAAATCACAAGTACAGAAATTTTGTGAAAATGTAAATCAAATCCATACTGAGCAAACATGCGAAGTTGATTTCAGCACAAACATGCTAGCACTTGAATACTAAAATTTCCTTATATACTCGATAAAAGGAATTTTGTTTTTATTTTCTTGGCAACAATTTATATTGTCAAGTACACATAACACAATGAAACCGTTCCCCGGTGAACAAAACTTGGTTACACTTGTATTTACAGAATTCTCTTTGGTTGTTGGTTCTCATTTAAAAATGAAGGCAAAAAAAAATAATAATAATAAAAATAAAAAATAAAAATAAAAAATAAAACAAAAGAATCACTAATGACAACATATAAAGTCTTGTATTCCTTGTTCTCCAAAATTTTATCTTGGAGAGCTCATAAGAGCCAAATGCACTGCCTTTGCTATTCCAATAGTTTCTGTCCCATTGTAACATTCCCTCCATGAAAGCTTTTCCAAAAGACTTTCTCCGAAAACCTTGAGAAAAGCGTGTCACTTGGACGACAAGGGAAAACATAACTACCAATTAATTAGTCATAGATATGGCTGATTATTTCGTTCTTTCCTTTCTATGAAACCTTGAGCAATTCATGAAATGCTTCTTGGGGTACATCGACAGAACCAATACGCTTCATTCGCTTCTTTCCTTCTTTTTGCTTTTCCAACAGCTTCTTTTTCCGAGTAACATCCCCACCGTAACATTTAGCAAGAACATTTTTCCTCAGGGCAGAAATCCTAATACCAGCAAAGAAAAACTTAGCTGAACAATGAAGATTTGAGCGGAAAAGCTAAAACGATGTACAAACTTTAATCAGAATCTTAAACGAAGAACTTACGTTTCCCTTGCAATAATCTTAGTTCCTATGGCAGCTTGTATGTTTATTTCAAACATTTGCCTGCTCAAATTAGAAAAACCTGAGCTATGATAAGAGCAGACATAAGTAGGATGCGACAATTTACCATAGAATATGGGTCAAACGTACCTGTCTATGAATTTCTTCAGTTTATCTACCTGTTCACGACCAACACGTTGCGCCTTCAACTTATGAACAATGCTTGCCATTGCATCAACTGGTTGTCCATTCAAAAGGATATCAAGTTTCACCAAATCAGATTCTTGGTATCTGTTATAACCAATTTGCCACAACGAAAAGAGGCAGAGGTGGTTATTCAATTATCTCTAGACACCGGGAAATAATAGAATTTCACTTTTTATGATGGAAGCAAGAGAGAGAGGTTACTTACTCCGAGTCCTCGTAGTCAAATGATGCATACCCTGATGTTATACTCTTCAATTCATTGTAAAAGTCAACAACGATTTCCCTCAAAGGTAAGCGGTATTTCATAAAAACTCGTTGGCTGCATGTGGTATAAACTACAAGTCTTAATACTTGAAGCTTCAGAAAATGATTAGTACATAATACTTACAGAAGTAAAGAAAGAAAGATCAGTTTTAATTGAATATGTGTATGAATTATCAAATACATAAACATTACAGGGGAGAGGAGAAAAACTCGAATACGGAAATGGAGTCCCAACTATTTGCGTTATATTATTCATCACATTTAACTATCACTTTTTGATAGGAAAAAAAAGGGTAGTTACCTGTCCATAAATGTATATTCCAACTGCTGTCCTCTCCGCTCAGAACAGAGGGTGATAATAGGCCCCACGTACCTTCAAGTTGACAACGTAGCGCAATGAAGTCAGGGCAAGCAAATGCCTTGCCTGGTGAACAATAACTAATGCCAAGGGTGTATGAGAGCTTACTCACTAGGAAAAATGATCGTAGCTGTTACTGTAGGTTCCCAAGAAGCTACCACTTGTTGCTTAGAATTTGATGGCAATGCGGCGGGATTTTGAACTTGTATTTTGCTAGAGTGTTAAAAAAAATAATGTTTTATTACCCAAGCCATATGTTGAGTAAGACAATCTTCGAGACTGTGAAGCACATAAGACATACCTCCCGTCAGCATACTCAAAAATGTAGGGAACAGTTGGAACAGTAGAAATAACGTGAGCTCCATATTCCTATCATTCAAACAGAAGATTCAAATTCAGCAAGTGAAACTGAATAACAAATAAGCGTGAGCAACCATCAGCAAAAAGACCCTATAGCTTGAGAGAAGATATAGATTTTACCATTATCACCAACGTCCCGGTGAAATGGATCGTGGCTATAGATGTATCATGCAAATGCATAATTGCAGGAAAAATATATAACCAAAAGAACGACGCCAAAAATAAAATGAAAAAAAGAAAAAAGAAAAAAAGAAGAAGAGAATAGAATAGAGCTGGAACAGAACTATTCTCATATTTCCTCTAATATTCTTGTCCTGAGCAACGTATGCCACTCTTCTTATATATATTACATTCCGAAAAAGTGATCACCTCGACGGATTACAGTTATTTTTCTTTCATAGATACTTCAAGCGTACCTGTTCAAGTCGCTGATGGAAAACATCCATGTGCAGCAAGCCTAAGAAACCACACCTGTCGGCAGAACATAATAAACAAAAATACATCATATGAAGGGACAAGAAATGACAAATGCTGCTCGAATGAACAACCATTAACTAAACAGAAGAAGAAACCAGTGGAGGATAATTGGTGTCAGACCTGAAACCCAGACCTAGTGCTGTGCTACTTTCTTTAGCAACAGAGACACTAGCATCGTTACATGTCAGTCTCTCTATTGCATGGCTAAGTGCCTCAAAATCCGATCCATCAGCAGGGTAAAGACCAGAGAACACCATATGTTTTACAGGTTTGAATCCTATATTTTGAACACCAACCATTGCATTGGAAGAAAAAAAGATAAAGAATAAATAATAAAGGAAAGGAAATGACAGATATACCAGGAAGAGGCTCAACCACACTCCGAGCATGAAAAAGGGTATCTCCAACTCGTGCCTCTTTGGTTGAACGCATACCACTCACAACATACCCCACTTGTCCTGTAAGAAGGACTCCTGTAGAGGTGAGTTCAGGATGCATGATCCCGACATCCGAGACTTCATAAGCTTGGCTGGTCGCCACGGACGAAATCTTATCCCCCTTGCGCAGCACACCGTCAACGACTGCAACATGGCATATCACTCCTTTGTATTCGTCATAGTAGGAATCCAACAAAAGCATCCGCAAAGGCGAATCTCTCCTCCCGGGTGGAGGTGGTATGCGCTCAATGACTGCAGGAAGGACTTGCTCAAGACCCTGCCCCGTTTTCGCAGATGTTAAAAGAGCATCGGCAGAGTCAAGATCAAACATGGCCTTTATTTGAGCCTTAACCCGATTGGGATCAGCAGTTGGCTGATCAATTTTGTTAATAACTGGTATTATTGCCAAGTTAGATTCAAATGCCAGATAAAAGTTAGCAACGGTTTGCGCTTGAACACCCTGTGCAGCATCTACGACCAAAAGGGCTCCTTGGCAAGCTGCTAGCGATCTCGAAACTTCATAGCTAAAATCCACATGACCAGGTGTATCAATCAGATTCAATAGAAAACTCTGTTCTCCTTGCTCAATATTTCTATCTGCACCATGAAAATTGTGCTTGTGGAACATGGTTGCCGTCTGGGCTTTCACAGTAATCCCCCTTTCTCTCTCTACCTAAGGCGACCAAATGAACGGCATAGAAAATCACATATCGATAGAGCATAAGATTTGAATTTCTAGCCCAATTAAAAAATGCTCAGAGCATCTTCAATACAGTGTCAAATTGATGTGCCAATGCCAAATTCTGGCATTTTGGTAAAAAAAACTGCTCTCCAATAGTGTCATCTTTGATGTCAAATCTGACAAATGCTAAACTTGGTGACAAATTCGCCTTCCGTTTTTTCAATCTAATTATTACACTTATTTTCAATCGTAAATTGTTAAACACTAAAAGTTTATTTTTACGAATTACAAAGCTTAACGACGATGACGGATGTTAGATATAATATTAAACTAACATTAGGCATTATTTTCATACTTTAAAAATATATATAGCATTGGCATTAGCGATGGTCTTACAACATATTTTCATGCCATTATTTAAACCTCACTAAAAACCCGCAAGTCACCAAATTTTTTACAAACAAACTGCGAAAAATCTGAAACAAACCCATCAACAGAGATATAATTTGATGAACAAATACATGAATAAAAACAGAATTGGACCTGCAATTTGTCGAGGTACTGAGGCTGACCACGGCCTCTTTTGATGGTGCCAGTGAGCTCTAAAAGCCTGTCAGCGAGCGTGGACTTACCATGATCAATGTGGGCGATTATAGAGAAGTTCCGAATCCTTTCCGGTGGATAATGGTCCAAGTCCACGCCATTTTCTACGCTGTTCTGGCGAGAACTTGAACAGAAAGTTAGGCTCAGTCCGATACCGTGAGAATTGAATCGACCGGGAAATGGGTTGCCTCCAAATGGACTGACTTTGGAGGAATAATGGAGGAGAGAGAAGTACTTTGATGATTTCAGAGATTTTGAAGCTCTCCTCAAAAAACCCATTTGGGGTTTAAGCGAGCGAGGAGCAGACGGAGAGACCTTTCTGCGGCGAAGGTGAAATTCAGAAGTCGTTTTTGCTTCGGAAATGGAGGAGTGGGCTAATGGGCCCGTTGACTGGCACAGGCCATGGTTCTGGACTCTGTTGAAGCCCAAAATTGATTGGGCCGTAGATTTCTCTAGTCTGTAAACGACGAGTCGTTTTTGCGTGCCCAGAAACGTTAGTTGTCTTAGGTCTATGAATAAATAAGGGAGTAATAGCGAAACAACACCTTTGAAGAGAATAATATTAAATTATAGCATAGAATTTAAACATAATAATAAATCTTATAATCAGATTTATGATCGCATATAATAACAAAAATATCTTTGATCCTTCTTCCTTTCTCTCTCTCTCTAACCTGAAATTATACACTTAATTTGTTATTGAAAATTATAACTATGTTATTATTGAACATGTTATAAATCTCAAAAATATCTATAAAATATGCTATATGCTATAATTTTTCAAACAAAATAGGATTAACAATGCCGGGAATACTGTCATGCTGACCAGTCAATAGCTATTCCCCTGTATGTATGTGATCAGAGAGGTCTCACATGTTGAGTAAAAATTTGTATTGAGTTATGGCTATTTGTATCAGGAAACGAAATGTGTTATCTTATTTTCTTAGGGTTAATATTGAATTTTAAGCTGGTATTCTCAAAGTATGCTCAAGTTCTTTAAATGGGCTTAAACCTGAGACCTCTAACATCAATGGGCTACTACCTTGATGGTAAGATTGGCTGTTTATCGTATCAAGAAATGACGTAGAACATAAACTGCATCTCCGAAGGGAATGGAAGCAAAGTTGTGAAGAAGAAAAAGAAAGACACTAACACAACAAACCCATCAATGATAATCCATTATTTACAATAATCAATGTATATTTAAGGAGTAATTTTAATCTGATTTTATCAAGTTCGAATCCTAAAAATAAAAAAATAAAAAAAGAGTATAATTTCATCATGAATAGCAAATATAATTAGGGACTTCAAGCGATATGACGTTTCATACCGACGGTGCTAGTTAAAGACGTACAAAAGACATTTATTAATTTTACTAAAGTTAAGGAATCGTCGTTTGACAAATTCAAGAAAAACGACAAAAAAAGGTTCGACATGTGGTTAAATGACAAAAACGATGTGGGGACAGGGGGAGTGGTTAGTTCAACATTAACAATGTTCACAAGAAAAGGCATAAGAAAAGGCATGGTCAGTGGACCCAACATTGGTCACATCATCAAAGTCCCCACTTCCGTTGTGGTGGTCGTTAGATTGTCCATTTAAGTACTGTGTACATTGTAAAATCTTGTAACTTGTCTTCAGTCAAAATTATCATCTTCTGATTCATTATATATATATAAAAATAAAAATAAAAATAAAAAGTCCCACGAGATCGTCTGTGTGTGCAGAGTACTGCAGCCAAAGGTGTCGGTGGCTCATCAAACTTTAAAACCTTTGCCTTCCATTTTTTCTTTTTGCTTTTCCCATTTTGTCTTCTCTCTTTAGAAGGATGCCCAAAACGAATATGTGAAAGTAATCTATATAGGTTTTACTTTCAACTTAACATATAAAAATAAAAAGAGTGATATGAAATTTGTTTGGATAACTTGGCAAACCTTCAACGATAGTGTTATGTTGAATAAATAACATATTACACTTCGATTTTTATGTACTATATATTATATAGGATAAATTACTTATTTAGTCTCTAAACTCTTAATATTATATAATTTTGGTTCTTGAACTTATTTTTATAGTTGAAAGGCTCTTAAGTTTTTAAAATGTTGCTATAATAGTCATTTTCGTTATTTTTTTTTATGAAATATGTTAGTAATTTAGACAAAAAGTGATACTAATTTCAGATTACGTAAAAAAATTAACGAAAAAAACTACTGTAATAACGTTTTTAATTGTTTATAATCACTCTAGCTACGAAAGGAAATACTCCTAAACTATTAAAATGTTATTACAACAGTCATTTTTGTTAATTTTAAAACAGAATCTGTTAGTAATTTGATCAAAAAACTAATATTAACTAACGGATTCCATACAAAAATTAACGTAAAGAATTATTGTAGCAATATTTTAAAAATTTAGGGACATTTCAACTATGAAAAAAAGTTCAGAAACTAAAATTATAAAATTAAAAGTTAGAAACCAACTTAATAATTTATCTTATTATATATTGTATATTATATGTGTATAATTACAGCAAGAAATCAAAAACCATTGGGATGGGTATCTTCGAAACGGTGTGGTCTATTTGTATAATGAAATATAAGGACTCCTGTGACGCAATTAAAACAAAGCTACAAAGTAGTGCCATATAGCTAGCCAGGAGCCATATCATTTAATGCTAAAGCTGCAATATATGTCATCATTCTCGTCTCTTTAATTTCCAGAATTATTATACCTTTGGTAATGGTAATTATACATTTAAAAAAAAAAAAAAAGAACATTCAAGTCTTTCTGATCTGAGGCCCCAAAATACCTACCAATTTTAGATCCCAAGTCACTCTCATTCATTAAAACGTACGGAACTAAAAATAAAATCAAAGTAGTATCACCAATGCATATAGATATAAATTGTAGTTTGTATTACAGTATCAGAGTATGTATTTAACATGTATAATAAATGGATTATGGTGTATATAACTACATTTTTGCTTTCAAATCTCTAATTCTTGTGTCTTCGTTTACATAACCGGTTTGTGCAACGTATTTGAACTAGTAACGCTTCCCTTTTCAAAAGATTTCTCTATGAAAGTACACGGAAAGAAAGAGAAACAGAGAGAAATTTATGGTGCGGATTGGAGGGGTCCATGTCTAGGTGTCCATGCTCGTTACATGTAACGATCCGTGTCTGTTTTTGGTATGATATTATTCGTTTTGAGTCTCTGTGTCTTCACGGTTTTGTTTTTAGGCTCACTTCAAAAGACCTCATACCATTAGGAACAATTACATGTATCCATTCTCAAACGATGTGAGACTGTACATCTTATCATTTTTTTGTAGGGACCGAGGATTATCACACCACATGCACATGTATTATATATATATACACACATATATAGAGCATAAGATTGATTACAATATAGGCCCATAGGTCTTCAAATTTTCATTTTAACTGTTTATAATCCTACCAACTCTTCTTCCTTGGCTCAAGAACCAGTCTTCTTTTAGCTAAGGTAGTCTCAGATCTGGAAAAACACGAGAGGTTTGTGTCGCGTCATCGGTTTCTGTTCGATCTTCCTTATTTTCTGCAATCTCTATATGTTCTTTTATGAGACTTGTAGATATTTGCTTGGCTTGAGAGTTTGGTTTCTGGGTTGGTTGTTAATTTTCTACCTATTCTCTGCACTAATTTTTTTTTAAATTCTTAATATTTTGGTGATTAACTGGTGTGTAGGACTTGTCAGTCACTAATACTCTGTTTAACAAAATATGTTAATACCAAATTCTGACTGTTTGAACTTTTTGTTGTCCGTGACACTACTTTGATGATTAGCTACCTAATTTTAAAAGGTTATCATGTTGCAGAACCTTTATATATATATAGATGTATATGTATGTGCACTTTTTCTTTTTCAAGGAGTAATTTATATAGTTTATTTTTCTTTTGCTTGTCGGCGGGAATATATTCTACTTTATGTTTTTTAATTTTAATTTTTAATTTAATTTTATTTTATGAATGGAGGAGAAAGCTGAGCTTGCATGACACTATTTCAGTATTGTTGTTTTAAAATCATGAGCCAGATATTTAGTTGGGATAGTTTATTTCTTCATAAAGCCTGTAATATGCAGGTCTAGAAAAAGCAGGTACTGGTTTCAGTTTCAGGCTTCTCTCAATGGGAAAATCTCCAGGAAAGTGGATCAAAACTGTTATTTTCGGGAAGAAATCGTCAAAATCTGACTCCCAAAAGGTACTTAATCATAGGCAAATTAAAGATATATTCGCATAGGCTATTTCAATGATGTTAACTACTATTGATCAAACTTTTTGTGACACCATTTTAATGTCAAGAAAACCGCAATTTTGGAGAATGAGGCCACCGCAACTAAGGCGTTATCGTTTGGCAATTTGGAAAGAGGAGAGAAATCAGACTTAGCAAACGAGATTCCGCCGCTCTCGCTGCCTCTGAAACAAAATGCAGATTCGGGAAAATCCAACTTCTTACATTCACCAAAGGGCAACAGTAATATAACTGCACAAGAAAATTTTAGAGACTATTTGGTAAGTAAAAAAAAAAAAAGATTCTATTTTAATCTACAAAGTAATTTTCTGTTGAATAGTTTTTGCAACATTGAGATTTAAGAGATTCAGGTTTGGGACACTTCTAGCTGTGTTTGAGTTGATATGACGTGAAGATGTCGGTAGGAATTAAATGCAGGTTATAAATTTGTCCACATTCATGTGGAGGTATCACATATCTAGGACCACAACAGTACTATTTTGTTAAAATATTTTAGATTAAACTTAACAATAATTTTGTTGCTGAAAAATTTTTCTTTACTCGCCAAATTTCATTTACATTTAGTGATTTTTGTGACTAATATACTAATGCATGAAATTTTTCAAAAAATGCCTCCAGGCCCGTTATTCGGATGGTGATGTTAAGGGCATTATAAGGCTGCAGGGGCTTGTTCGAGGGCACTTGGTTAGGAGACAGGGTGTTGCTACATTACGCGGTGTGCAGGGGATTGTTAGATTGCAGGCATTGTTTCGTGGGAGAAGGGTCCGAGTCTCGGATGTTGGCCGTGAAGTTCAAAAGAAATGCTCTACTTTGGTATCTCATTACCCTTTTCATGTCATTTTATTATCTTTTGCTTGGTTTTTTTTTTTGGTACTTCGGAATGGGGAGATACAAAATCTAGACCTTGACATTGAGGTGGGTGTGGATTTACCGCTAAACCAGGCATACAACCACTTTTTCATATTGGTTTTTATGCTTATAATTGACATTTCCTTTGAATAGGATGGATCTCGGGTGGAATTATCTGGATCACATGCCATTGGTAGGCCAGATAAGCTATCCTCAAATGCCTTTATCTGTAAGGTAAAAAAAAAAATCGGCAACATGTGCCCTGTCATTAGTGTCTATTAAAAAAAAAAGAAAAAAAAGAAAAAAAAAAGAGAAGACTTGGATGCTGAATTTAAGTTCAACTCTTTTAAACTTGTTTGTGTTTTAACACATCAAGATTTGGATTATATTGGTGAATTCTTCTTCTTTTCAGCTTCTTGCTTCATCACCAACTGCTCTGCCTTTGCACCTCAACTATGACAAATCAGAGCCAGATTGTACTTGGGAATGGCTAGAACGATGGTCATCGTCGAAATTTTGGGAACCACTTCCGCAACCGAAGAGTGCTATTAACAAAAAGTCTTTTAACAAAAAGGGCAACATTCAAACTAAGAAAGCTGAACTGGGTAGGCAAAAAAAAGGCGAGGGGTGGGTTTCAACTCTAAACAACAGGAAACATTTATCGGATCAAAGTTCCGCATATGAAAACCAAACAAACAACACGAGGAAGTTTGATGCTGAGGAAGAATCAGCAGGGCAGGAACACCCTAAGAATGAACTGGAGAGGGTAAAGCAAAATCTGAGAAGAATATCTGCGTCCAGCAAAGCGGTTCTTGCTCGTTCAGAATCTGTGGTTGAGACGCCGAAGTTAATTCCCAAAATGGTTTCAAGTTCTCCAGCTTCTGAAGTTCCGGAGAAAAGTGTTGACAAGTCCTTTGAGAAAAAAATGGATTCCCCAGTGGCAGTGTCCAAAAGCTTGGAACAGAATCAAGTGGAGAAAATTGATAAAATGTATGATGATCATGCGGCTGTTGAGAAACATCCTTTGGAATATGTTGAAAAAGTTGGAGATGTACCAAAAGAGGATGAAGAGAGAATTTATATGGAAGACCAGACTAGCATGGACTTCTGGGACAGAATCAACGAGAGAAATCTTCCAGGAAAACTTGAATTCCCAGAGTTTGTTTCACAGAGAGTTCCAAGTTTGCCTAACTACATGGCGGCAACCGAATCAGCAAAAGCAAAACTTCGAGGATTTTCATCCCCGAGATTTGATCAAGATGAGGTTGAGAATGTTGGTTTACAGAGGCGGCATTCTTTGCCCTCATCTACCGGCGGTAAATTTAGCCTAACGTCATCGCAGAATGAGAGAGTGGTTCAAGCAAGTGCCAGAGGAGAGAACAAATCCCTGTTGTCCTCCATAAATGGCCACGGTAATACGCTTGAACACATCTGTAGCTAGATTCTCATCTCATGCAATCTAGTGCAATCTAACTCAACATTATTTTTCCTAGAAAAAGAATAAATTTTCTAGAAGTCAAGCGTTTTTCTGCTTTTAAAGAAGTGTTCATTTGGCTGATTTTCCAATTACAGGTAAGGGAGCCCGGCCTGGGTGGAAGAGGTGAGTCTGCTGCAGTCTTGTATGAGATATTAAACGTATTAATGCAGAAAAAACATGTCAGTGACGGACTTGGAGCATCTCGTTGTGTTCCTTAATTTGTGCTTCATTGGTGTCTTGAGTGTTTGATGTGTCATGTAAGTACTAGGTTTTTTCTTCCTGTTTTGGAACCTGTTTTCTATTCCTTTGATTGTTGTGTGCTTAATTTAATTCTTTACATATCTAAGACGAATCAATACTTATTCGATAAGTTTCTGTTCCTAATAATTAGTTATATATCTAATCTCTTTTAAAGTAGATTATTTAGCTTGTCGCAGTTGAATGTAAAAAATGACAACAAACTTGGGTGAGACTCTCCTTTTCTGATATTGTTAGCAACATTCCTTTTCTCGCCGTGGAACAGGACAACCTCTTTAAACTGGAATGCTTTAATTTGATATCTGTTAGCTTTCTCCTAGCAGCTTAAGCTTTTGGAACGGATTGCTAAATTAACATGGTATCGGAGCAAGAATCGTGTTAATGCTTAGATTACCCTCAGTAGTAGAGGATTAGGGTGTTTAATCCTTAACTGATCCTTAAAAACAGAGTCACTAAACTCATGTCGGGTTTTAGGAGGGAAAGATAAATTATCTAGACACAGAAAGCATAGAGTGACTTTCCTGAAGTGTAGTTGCGAACAAATCCAACAAAGACCTTGTAACCATTTCCAAAGTAGACGCATCCCTCACTCACCGACACGCCGCCATACATGGTGGCTCTTGTGGGGTGCGACCAGAGAATCTTTCCGGTCTTGGCGTGCATTGCATATAGGGGTCCTTGTGAGGAAGTGGATCCACCAAACACAACACCATTGGCCACTGTAACAGGACCGGAGGCGGTGGCCACTTCAGGGTTGGCTGTGGACCATAGCACATTGCCGCTTCGGGCCTCCATCGCCACCCAGCCTCCGGCGGTGGTGACGTTTTTGGAGGGTGTGAGAGTGAAGTTCTTGGCTTGGCTGTTGGCAATGTTGGTGTAGACCCTCCTTTCATCAGTGGCTGCACCCCAAATGGCTCCTCCACCTAGTCCTCCCGGTCCAGCTTCCTAATAATCAAAGTCTTTTTAGTGTCATCTTGATAAAACAACATAACATCACATCATCTATAAAACGACACTTCAAACCTAACACAACATTGTGAATAAACCACTAAAAACTTAAAAACAGCATCAGGTTTAAAAAATGACAAACGTTTCAGGACCATGACACAACCGTGAAAACGACAAGATTATTACAAATGGCAAAAAACTAACAAACGAGATCATCTATAAAGTGAACCCACTTGAGAAACGACACAACAGCTCACGGAAACTACATCAACGTAAGAAACTAAAATGCCACGGGGAACAACACAACCATTTCATATAAACATCTTCATCCTAAGAACTTGAGGAAACGACAAAACAACATTATCAAAAAAAAAAAAAACCCCATCATATACAAAACGACAACATTCAGGAAATAATACAATCTCAGAAAATGAAATATTTGGGGGAAAAAAAAAAAGCCGTATCGAAGAGGGAAGAGCATTTCCGAAACGACAAAAACTTGAGAAAACGATATCATTCTTGAAACGACACCATTCTATCAAACAACAGATGCCATTTCTTTAGCAAGCAAGCAACAGTAAGATTATCTCCAATGTACATATCCATGTAAATATTACATTTGTTACATATATAATATATTTAAAAAAAATGTAAGAAATAACATTATCATATTTTTTTTTGTAAAATCTACTTTTTGTCATACTTACTATACAATTTTGACATTGACTATCCATTGCGGTAAATTTGTAATTAAATTTGGCATAAAAAATAGTACTCCATCAGAAATCACTTTTCTTTTTTAAATCCAAATATTAAATTTTACTATTAGCCTATCTATTTCGTACACCATTAAAGATGTTCTAAAAACGATGCTAAAAAACATCAATGGTGTTCAACATGAGATCTATATAAAAGATCCATAACATGGGAGCTATAAATGAGACTCATTATCTATTAGTCGTGGAATATTACACTACTAATACCTAAAACATTAAAGAGGGAGAGAGAGAGAGAGAGAAGAGTGAAGGATTATATCATACTTACCCTAGACCAAACTATGCTGCCATTATCTCGATCAAGAGCCCAAGCATAGCCACTTTTCTGAACAGCAACAACAATGTCCTTCTTAATTCCATTGACAAAACGCTCAACATCATTGGTGCCTCTCCAAAATCAGCATCAGGGCTAGGCCCGGGTGGGCACCTTGTGTCCAAATGCCCGTTGCAAGCGCCAAACCACACGTCATATCCTCCGAGCTGCTTATACCATTTGATCTCTCCGGTTTCCAAATCGAGGGCCAAGATCGAATTCGAGTGGTTATCGGGCTCAATACACTGGTCCGGTTTAGTGGGGAAGGTTAGGTTGTTCTCCTTCTCCTGGCATTGCCTAATGTGAAGCGGAGCTGAGTAGAGGTTGCCGGTGGCGATGAAGACGAGGTTTCTTGCAATGTCGATGGATGGGCTGCTTCCCCAAATTGCGGCACCGGCGTACTCTCCAAACTTCCCGAGGTTGTCGGGAAGCATGTACGTCTGCCACACGATTGCTCCTGTACGGACGTCTAGTTTGGAGAGGCTTCCCCGGAAGGTGCAACATTGGTCCACTGTTAGGCCTTCCTCTAGTGATGATGTTCCTACGTAAAATCCCCTGCAAAAAATTGTAAACTTAGCTTAACGATAATTTCATATTTACTTTTATATATGATATACGTATGTATATATATATATATATATATAAATCGAGGTCTTGGATTTGAATATCTCACCTCCAAGTTCAAAACACACGCATATAAATATATTTAAGTAAGAACTTTTTGTCAATTTTCAAATAATAATATGTATAAACACATGTGGTTTAGTAGTTTAGAATCATTCACCAAATTTCTTTAAAGTTGTTTTATTTGCAATATTATATAAAATGTCTATATATACATAGAAGTACCCATATATTTGTATATGATTAATCGATAATGTATTTGACAGTTTGCAAAAATCTCGAGATATGAAATAGACAGGTACGTAAAGTATATATATATATATAATTCACTTGGAAGACAGACATAATCTTTAAAAATTCAAAGCCTGATCTTACCCATATATTTGTATATGATTAATTCATAATATATTTGCAAGAATCTCGAGATATGAAATAGACTGGCACATAATATATATATATATATATATATATAATTCGCTTGGTAGCCAGACATAACCTTTGAAAATTCAAAACCTTATCTATAAGATCATGTTGACATGTACCTTTGTTTTTTTTTTTTTTTTTCTTTTTTCTTTTTCTTTTCTACTTGCGCTTTAAATATAATAAAATATATAGCTTATGCCATCTGGATTCTGCCTACTGAAATCAAGTTGATGACAATAAAAATAAATCTTATGCTATATTGTTTAACAAGTTTTGGACAGCCATTAAGCACATGATTTTTCTTAAAATTTTGATTCATGTGATTTATAGCTTACCTACAAATGAAGCACTGCTAGACTACCCAAACTAATTCCCCACTCTCAAATTATACGTTCTAATTGTGTGTGTGTATATATATATATATATTACCAAGAACAATAAAAATTACCAAAAAAAAAAAATAATAATAATAATAATAACTAAAACAAGCAAAATTTATAGCTGTTCACCATAATGTAAGCCTATTTTTTCTTTTGACCGCTATAGTTTTCACTACGATGATAAAGAGGTTAAAAAGATAAACTCGTATACTCTCAAACTCTTGGGTTTCTTTTTTCAGCAACTGCAGTATTCACTGTGGTAACCACATACTGTCTTTACGTCAGGGCATCAATCAGGCTCCTAGAGATATTTCAACAAAATTTGAAGTATTGGGTTTCTCTTCTTAAGCAATTATACAAATTTGCAACTTGTAAATAATTATAATATATAATATATAAATAAATAAATAACTAAAAAGAGTGAGAAATGAGGAATTAAAATCAACAAGAACAAATCCCTTGTAATAAGTCCCAGACATTGTCATGAAACTTCTAGCGTGATTATCTAGCCTGGTCGACCAAACAAGCTTCCCATTTGATCTTTTCACAGCAATAACAACAGCAGGCCCATAGATTCCGACAACAAGCAAATCTCCGGCTATAGTCGGAGTCGATCTCGACACAGTTGAGTTGACATTCAGAATGAAACCGGTGTTGTTAAACCCGGTCAACTTCTGCAAGTCCTTTTTCCAAATAACGGTTCCATCTGATGCTTTAACAGCATAGAGATACCCATTCCAGCTTGGGAAATAAAGTGTGCCATCGGAAATCGCCGGCGTCACGCTTATGTCGCCGCGCGCGTAGAATTGCCACTTCAATCGCAGATCGGAGACTGTTGCAGGGCTTATCTTGACCTCCTTGTTGGCGTATCTTCTGTTGTACAAATCTCCACCATGGTTTAGCCATTCTTGTCTGGCCTTGTGTTTATGAGATTACAAATATATACCAAGTTTAATACAACCAACATGATTTAGTGCGTATATAAAATGTGTATATATATATATATATATATATCAAAAACAGGCATGAAGAGAGGCTTACAGAATTGGAAACTGCAGTAGCTGTAACTTTAGAGAGAGAAACAGATGTACACAGAGTGAGGAGAAAGAGAAAGTTATGGAGGCTAAATGGTGCCATGAATAGAAGTGCTGTTGAGACTAAAAGGAGGTATCCAAAACAAATAAAAAAGAGTTCAGAGGAGCTAATTACAAGGCTTCAACATTGATTTCATGATTTAAGATCCCAAAACTGTAGTCTCATTGATGAACTTAAAGAAACCCAAGTCTCATAGTTGAACAGATATAAACAATATTAAAGAAAGACCTTTAGGAAACCTTTTGTATTTCAAATGTTCCAGCAAAGAGACATGAGACTATGCAGTGGTATGAAATTCATACAATGGTTAAAAACAAAATCCTAGGGAGAATTCCTTTACGTGGCAGTGAGCAAAAGAATAAGCCAAAGAAACAAATTGTACAATTTGACAGCTAATATGTACAAACGGTAAAATTAATGAAATACAATAAATGAGGTCAAGTCCGGAAAAATGGATAGGGACATCAACCAAACGACACACCAACTAAGATACTTATCAATACGGAGCGATTTGATCAATGGCTTGGATGGAAACTACAAGTCGTTTTCATCATCTTCTCTAACAAACAGAAATATAATGGGATTATATGTAGAGGGAGAGATTTTTTTATTTTATTTTTAATATATACAATTCTTAATATTAAGAAAAACTAGTTGGTGGTATCAGCTGACTGGCAACAAGTTGACAACAGTCTAATTATATGAAAATGCAGAGGACCAATGGTAAGAATCAAGAACGTCCGAGGCCGGTGGTGGAGCAAGTCATTTAGTTCAATAGGACTTTTAATTCTAAGTCTAATATGATAGTTTCATTTTTAATACAATTGAAAATTTTATTGCTTGATGTATACAATTAATAAACTTAATTATAAGTAATATAGTAGAGTTTTTAACGAGGGCTTAGATAAGATAATTAATTTTAGCGTGAGTAAAAAAGAAAAATCACAAAAAATTAAAACAAATTGTAAAATAAGAAAAATTTAGTCGGGGGTATGCCCCTACCGGGCGGGCCCAATGTAGCCCCACCTTTGTCAGAGGCCACCAAACTTGGACTGCTGATTCATCCAAGGAAAAGTCACGCTAACTGGGACTATACTTGAAAAAAAAAAAAAATTAAAAAAAAATTAAAAAAACGGAGTCGAATCCGCTCTCTTCTAACCCCCAAGTCCCACCTCAACCTGTTACCTTTGACTTAGTGATCACCTCACCTGTGCCTATACTTGAAAATTAAGGTCACTCTAGGCCAACTAAAAGAAAACGACAATAACCTGAGAAACAGGTTGACTAGGAAAATGGCAGCAAACTTGAAAACGATAAATTGATTGAAAAACAACATCATTTGGAAACGTGGCAGTAACTAAAAACCGCGACTGATTAACATACTGAAAGCGCTACAAGACCATTTTAAGAGTTAAAAAGAAAGAAAGAAAGAAAGAAAGCACTACAAAGAAAACGACAAAAAAATGCAAAACGATATAAAATTATAGGAAAACTACCATAAGAAATTTTTTTTGGTTTGAAGGAATAAAAACATAAGATTGACGTCAACATAAAATGAAAATTGATATGAAGCTTAAAACGAAGATAACTTCAACATTAACAAGGAAAATGACAGAAACGCTTAAACGACAATAAAAATTTCAAAAATACTGTTGGTTCGAAGAATGGGATGTTGATAAACGACAACACTTATGGATACTAAGAAGTCAACGCCAAACGGATGCCTGATTTGGTAAATACAAATAATCTTAAAAATAAAATTAGGAAGATAAACGACGGCAATATTAAAAAGTCGTCAAATTCAAAAAACAACACGTAAAAAAGACAATAAATAAATAAAAACCATTAGAAAAGGCGATAAAAATTGAAATTATTGAAAAGACTGAACCAATACTAACCTAGAATTACATTATCGACTGGAAGACCCTCCCCAAAGGGAAAAAAAAAAAAAAATTACTAGAGTCTACAAAAACGAGCATATATAAATTTCACATGATCAGTTTGAGAAACGACAACCTCAAAAAAGCCTAACAACATCAAAACGACTACTTCTTGGAATGGCAAGGGGTACTGGCGCCGCCATATTAGAAGATTAATGGAAGTTCTAAAACATTGAATCTGACAATAAAAAACTTAAAAAGAAATAGTAAAAAAAAAAAAAAAAATCAAACTACAATCTATTTAGTAAGAGATTTTATTTAGCTCTATAAACGGAAATGAGGTCTTATTATACTTTATACAGATCATTTGCCTCACTAAATAGAAAAACAAACATAACTAAACAAATACATAATTTCATGGATTAATACAGAAAGCATAGAGCGAGGTGCCGGCCGTGAATGGAAAATAAGCCCCAAGACGAACTGCATACCCACTCCCAACGTAAAAGCAACCATCACTCACTGACATACCGCCATATACAGTGGCTCCGGTGGCGTACGACCACAAAATTTCTCCAGTTTCGGCGTGAATTGCGTATACCGGACCTTGTTTATTGGTCGATCCAGCAAAGAGGACGCCATTGGCCACACTAACAGGGCCTGAAGCAGTGGCAATGCCAGGATCGGCTATTGACCACAGGATTTTGCCACTTTGAGCGTCCATCGCCACCCATCCGCCAGCCGTGGTGTTCTTCGCCGACGGTTTGAGAGTGAAGTTTTTGGTATCGGAGTTGGCTATGTTGGTGTAAACTCTTTTTTCGTCGGTGGCAGCTCCCCAGAATCCTCCTCCGGCTACACCGCCGGGTCCGGCCTCCTACATTTATACGTAATTTTTTCAATGAAGAAATCAAAGAATTATGCTTATATACGTGCTCTTGCAATTTTAAGATTACTTTCATTTTGTCATCTGAATTTTAAAAATTCTCACTTTATCTTTGAATTTTGAATTCTTCTTATTTAACCTGTTAGAAGTTTCATTAAAAACGGACAGAAAAAGGATTAAGTGCAATTATGACCTTTTTTTCCGTTTATTTTTTTTAATTTGAAATTCTAACTGAAACAGTAAGATTAAGTATCTCTTTTTCATATGTTTTTTTTTTTAAATTCGTTGGCTGAATTTTGAACGAATTAAAAAATATCCGAGTGCTATGACATATAACATGTTTGCTTTTTTTTTCATTTTTTTTTTAATGTTAATGAGTCTTAATAATACCATGATAAAAGTGAAATCTAATTGAAAGTAAAAAAAGCTAACTTACGGTAAACCATGTAATGTTGCCATTATCACGATCCAAAGCCCATGCAAAGCCACTTTTCTGAACAGCAACGACGATGTCCCTCTTGGTTCCATTACCACAAACGCTTAACATCATTGGAGCCTCCGAAAAATCGGCATCGGGGTTAGGGCCCGGTGGACAATTTGGCGTGGAAAGATTGCTGCAAGCCAAAAACCAAACATCGTAGCCTCCCAGCTGACGGTACCATTGGATCTTCCCCGAGTCCAAATCAAGAGCAAGTATCGAATTCGAGTGGTTTTCGGGCTCAATGCATTTGTCAGGATCAGTAGGAGAGGTCAGATTGTCCTGTGCTTCCTGGCATTGGCGAATCCGCAATGGGGCAGAGTACAAGTTCCCGGTGGCGATATAGACATGGTTTCTGTGTTTGTCAATGGAAGGGCTGCTTCCCCAAACGGCTGCTCCGGCGTATTCGCCGGTCTTGTTGCCGTTGTCTGGCAGCATGTAGGTTTGCCATAAAACTGTGCCGGATGTGGCGTTTAATTTGAAGAAACTGCCGCGGAAAACGCAACACTTCTCAATGCTGAGGCCTTCTTCTAGAGATGCTGTCCCAACGTAAAAGCTCCTATAAAACGTGATGAGTTATAAGAAATATTTGTCCGAATTGATCCGATTTTAATCAAACATTACAAAGGGGTCACGAAGTCTTATTTTCTCTTTACAATTTAAAATGTCACATTATCAGCATCTGAATTTTTTAAACATAACATTACAAAATAATGAATTTATTTAGGTATAAAGTTTAACTTTTATTTACATGTCCTTCGATAATTGTAAGACAACCTTAATTAGTACATATCCTTTGTTAATTGCAAGTTAAGCTTGCATTTAAAATAAATATAAGAAATGAATTTTTTAAATTGAAGTCGATTGATTTTTTAAAAACTAATCATAATTTTTATTAACCTTTAAAAAAAATATACAATGATTTGAAAAACTTGGATCCAAATCTAAATTTTTAATGTATATATATATTAGACAGTGTGATAGTGCGGTTAAATTTATTTTTTTAGTATATATATATATATATAAAATGCTTTCCTCTATTATATATAAAGTCAACTGATGACTAGACATAAATTCATTTCCACCTTTTGATGACTAGACATATTATATATTTGATGACGTAATAATCCAAATACCTCACTCTACGCTTGTTAATCTTTAGATACGCCAAAAGCTTATCAAAAGTCAAATTACTTGATAGAATATAGAAAGGGCCGGTTATAAGTCATGAATTTTAACATTACAAGCCAAGAGTTAGTCAACTGCGTATGAATATCGAACACTTATTTAAGATTTCCGTCTAATATTTTTTTATATTAATTACCAAGTTGCATGTACATAAATTATACTTTGTTTAAGAAGACTTTAACAGTAAGCTTTAAAATATTACCACATATGTATGATTGCACGCATACATTAATACGTTTGACTAACTCTTTCTAGCTAGCTGATATTAATATTTTCTTTGTTTTTCTTTGACAATTCTGTGTAGCTCAGATAATAATACCCCACAGAATGATATGATAATTATGTTAGGCAACCTAATTATAATACCATACAATAAATGGGTCGACTTTTAACCCTTGTTTCATTAAAGTTAGTTTAAAGATTTCATATTTATAATTTCAGTTGTTATATTTTTCATTTTAAACAGGGACATCGTCATTTGAGCTTATTATAAAGGTGTATAGTTTTTTTTTTTTGTAAATTCCTTAATCATCACAGTAAATCTTTGTAAATCTTGTGTGTTAGTGCTTGTTAATTTTACCCTTAATAAAATAGAATTAAGACATCTAATTCTTAAAAAATTAAAATTAAAAAAAAGAAACCGACAAAAGTGATGATTATAATCAAGTACTAACCCTTGGTAATAAGTTCCGGACATGGTAATAACGCCTGCGATATTGCTGCTAAGCTGAGTTGACCAAACAAGCTCTCCCGTTGATGGCTTGACGGCGATGACAACGGCAGGCCCATAAATTCCAACTATGAGCAGATCATCACCGGCTATTGTTGGAGTCGCTCTCGACACCGTCCAGTTCACTCCCTCAATCAACCCGTAACTCGGTGTAAGACCCGTCAAGTTCTGCAAGTTCTTCTGCCATATAAGAGACCCATCAGACGCTTTCACCGCAAATAAGTGGCCATTCCAGCTTGGAAAATAAAGGGTTCCATTGAAAATCGCGGGTGTCGCGGTTATATCTTTCCCTGCAAAAAATTCCCACTTCAAACGGAGTTTTGAAGCAGTTGCAGGGCTGATCTTGGTCTCTTTGTTGGCGTATCTTCTGTTGTACAAATCTCCACCGTGGTTCAGCCAATCTTGTACCTTATCCTTCTGTACCAAAGGGGAAAAAAATTTAAAGAAAAAGTAAATTTGTGATTTCTAACTAAAGAAATGAATAAAGTACATACAGAAACTAGAGATGAACTAATTACATGTTTTGGAAATGAACTAGCCGATGTGATCATAATAAGAAGACAAAACGTCCATAGAGGAAGAAGAAAAAGATTGTTATATGCCATAGTAATTAAGAAGATCGAGGCCGGTTTCTACGTACTTGCTAGGGTTCTTGTGAAGGACTTTTTACTTTTCTTCCTCTGTTATAGAAACGGAGGGACTCATAATTTGGGGACTTTATTTATGATTTGTTTATTCTTGCTAAAAAACAAGGGACTCCAATAAATGACTAAGTTTGGACACGTTTAAGAATAATCTTGAAGTAGCATATATAATTAGAAAGAATAATAACACGTGGTTATTTGACTTATAGAATATAGCTAGAGTTCGAATGCGTTAGATTTCAATTAAAAAAATTAAAAAAAAAATTCAGGAGAGGGGAGAGTAAAGTAAAAGAGGATGAATTGTTGTGAATTTGGGGTCTTTACTATTCGAGGTCGACAAACAATGCTATAAGTTAATTGGATAAAGCAAATGGGTCTTTCGTTTTCACGGCGGGAAGAGTTGGCGACAAAGAATAGGACTGAAACTATGGATAGGGATTTAAATTAAAGTGTAACGTGCACTCTTCTGCTACATATATTCTCTTCGATATAACGCTATTTCTTTTAATCAAATGACAATAACATTTGTAAAAATTGACTTCTAGAATTTATGAACTGCGTAGAAGAAAAGTTAGAACGGAATTACAAAATATTGTTTATTTGAAGCTTTTTTTTTTTAATAAAGAAAGTAGATGCTGGTTCCATAATAAAGTGTATATATATTTAGCCTCGATGAAGAGATTGGCTTGTGAGGCAACAAAAAAGCAAGTCGATGAATCTGGCCGTAAGATTTGTTTAAACCAAGCAAAAAAACAAAAAAAAAAAACAAAACAAAATCCATGGCCGTGATCTTCGTCGGTCCTCTTTGTCCCCTTGGGATCTCCATGAGCACTGAGAAGGGCTCGACAACAAGATGGGATGGGTTCGTGTATGTGTGAGAGAGATATTTTCCAAAAAAGTTTTTATTTTTTATTTTTTTCCTACCTTTAGAAAAAAGAAGTTCACTATTACAGTTATTATAGAAATTTATTGGGAAAAAAAAAATCTTATGTCAATTACTTATTTCATCCAAAAGATAACTGAAAGCTGGTCTATTTTGCACCATTGTTGGAGATCAAACAGTCACCTACATAATAGTTTGGGGACTACTAATGATATGTACGTACAGTGACCAATATAGGATAACATATATTCTACGTAAGGTAGGTCAAGAACCATGGATAAAAAAAAGTTTGGTTACTCCCGTTGCCATACGTTGGATTGATTTTTCTCAACCACTCCCCCTCTCTAACCTGTGAGAATTCTTTTGAGACTCAGTAGAGAGAGACTGACTTTTGGGACCTAATATTTTCAGGGACTTTAACCTTTAGGACAATCATATACGTGTACGAGTAGTGGATCCTAATTCCTAGGTACAATGGTGGTAAAAAAAAAATAAAAAAATAAAAAAATAAAAAAATAAAACCCTTCTATTCAGGGCCTAATATCTTGATATATTTTAATAACTTGACTGCTTTAATGGTGTTTTTTAATCCTTTTTTTTTTTTTTTTAACACGAGAGATTGCAACATCTTCAAGGGATAATCCTTTTATTATCAAAATAACAAGGACAAAGGTATAATTTCAACGAGACAGAAGGTTATATGAGTTTCCCTTATTAAAGAAAAAAATGATATGCATCTAACAAAGAGATTTGAAAAAAAAAAAAGACATGAAATTTTGAAACCACAAAAATTAGAGAACGAACAAACCTAAAAATATAAATTAAAAAAAAAAAAAAAAAGAGAGATGGAGAAACAACACTCTCTATGTTAATATATATATATATAATTAGAAAAGTACAACAATGTTATTGAAGAACTAGCTGCATACATAATTTGACAGTAATTCTAAATGTAGAGTTTTAAATTCCACCAGCAATATTAGCCACGCACAAATGGGGCCGGCAGAGACACAGCCGTTGCTTTGATTGGGTCTAGACCACAAGATTTTTCCACTGCTAGCATATTCCATATGATGCCACTCATCCATCTCACATCGTGGTGTGCTTAGATGGAAGGATAAATGGCAGCTTAATTGGAGTGTTTTAATATATTGATGATGTGCATTTGAATTTGACCTTATCTGGTTTATTTTTAAAAAAAGAAATCTCTTAATTGTATGTAAGTTAACTGAATCATATATATTAATTAATAAACCAAACAGAAGGAAGCTAAGCACATTTCAACTAAACCGTTACCTACTAAACAATTATCTACTACTAGGCACTAGCTTCGTCAACTTTATTAACAAAAAAAAAAAAAAAAAAGAAGAAAGTAACAAAAATCAAAGATAATGATCAGAGTTCCAAGTCCACAGACTGTTCATTAGTACAAGTAATGATAAAGAGCATAATAAGATATTTGGAAACTCTAATTTAAAAAATATAGCATAACTTTTAAATATTAGTTATAAATAATATTAATATTTGTTATATATGAAAATATCGAAAATATCCCTACAACTCCTCCCCTCTCTCTTCTCTCTACTGTGACTTTGTCACTTCGACATCATTGGCGTCATTATGAGAGCCTATTATATATTATTTACCCATAAATTTGTTATTTATCATAAAATCTAAGAATTTATTTATAAAAAAAATCTGCTATAATTTTTAAAAGTATTTATAAAATATGTTATATGCTATAATTTAACATGGACCTGCGTAAATTTATCATATAGTTGTAATTTACCCTTACTTTAATAATCTTGAACTTAAAAGTATATTGCAATCTGTGATAATCCGAATTTTTATGACTCTAGATTTCCTTTGAACAAGGAAAACCTAAGTCTAGATCGTGGCTGGAATGGAATAGCAGTATAAGTTTGAGTTCTCATTTAACTAGTAACGAGACTCAACGATGGATTACTTAGGCCAGTATAAGGCATTTTAAGGAAAATGACGTGTTGAAATTTCATGATTTCATGATGGTCAAAGTTTGACCAAGATAGTCAAAGTTGACCAAAAGTCAAGGTATGAGATCGCGCTAGAATAATTGTGAATAATATTTGGAGCAATGGGGATTTAGCAGTTTCAAGTTCTGAGAAGAAAAATCCATACACAGTCCAATTTTACGAAGATGAACTCCGGACTGTAATTTAGTGAAACAGTACTGTTTTAAGTGAAAAACAGTATTATTATTGATTAAGTTAGTAGGGAAATGGACTGAAACCCTATATTTAAGGATTTTTGAAAATTTAGTGGACCATTAGGTATGGAATTGAAGCCAAGTGGCTCCACCAACACTGTCCACCTCACAGGGACTAAAGTGCAAATATTTTGTCATTAAGGATTAAAGTGCAATTTTGTAATTTTTGAATTATGGAATTTATGGATATTCCTAACCAAGTTTCCAACTAGAGTTGAACTAAGCCAATGGTTGGTTACAAATTTAGTTAGCTTGGTTGCATTGGAACAAGCAATTAAGCTAGAGATAAGTTTGAGAAGATTTTTCTTTGCTTCCCACATGCTATGGTCGGTTTTTCTTCCTTGGAAAACAAGGAAATATGCTTAGGTATGCAAGATGACACAAGCAAGGAGAGATAAGCAATCAAGAAGCTTGGTGAGCAAGCCAATTTTGGTTCACACATGGCTTGATAGCATGGTGACAAGTGTTTGTTCTAGAAAGGCTTGTTGAGCAAGCCAACTTTTGGCTCCCACACATGCAAAGGCCGGTTGTGTATGGCTTGGAAAGCAAGCAAATTTTGCTTGATGATGTCAACAAATGATGTCACCAAGGTGACATAGGCTAGGTGATGCAAGCATGGCTTGTTGAGCAAGCACTTGCATTCTTAGTCTTCATGGCCGACCACATCATCTAGGGGGGGGGGGGGGGGGGACACCTCATCAAATCCTTATTGGATTTTAGGGAAAGAAGTCTTCCCTTGTTCTCCAAGGGAATGGCTAGCCAATAAGGCCACACCACATCACCTAAGGGGGGGCTTGTTGAGCAAGTAAACCCTTAGATGTAATTAGGAAACTTTAGCTTTTCAACTCCCTTTTTTTCCTTCCACTAGAAGCCGAACTTCAAGGGAGAAGAAAGACCATGTGTTGGTCGGTTTTTCTTGAGCAAAAAGCTAGAAAAAAATTAGAAGAAAAAGCTAGAAAGAAAGGAAGAGAAAGGAAGGTGTGGTGGCCGAAAATCTTGAGAGAATTCCATAGAGGGGAAAACCGGATTTCTTGAGCAAGGAGTTAGAAGAAAAGTTTAGATCCAAAGTTAGATCTAATCTCAAGAAGTAAAGGTAATCCAATCCTCCTAAACCCCTCTAGTTCTTTAATTAAGTTTTGATTTAAATTTGTGTATTTTCATGTGGGAGAGGCCGAAAATTGGAACCCCAATTGGAGGGGAAATCCGGACTTGTTGGCAGCCAAAAAGGAAGGTATAAATCCTCTAACCCTAAGTGTTTTATTTAAATTTCATTTGGGAAATTTAAATGCATTTCAAGCTTGATTTGTATGAGCATAAGCTCATTTAATTTTCTGCCCTAATTAGGATTTTAGGGTTGTGTTTGATTGATGTATGGTGTTGCAAAAAACGTTTTGCAAACCCTGGTTTGGTGCAAGAACACCCAAGGGTTTTGCTTTGCATGAAGATGTTTAAATGATATATGACTGCATGTGTTACATTAGAAGCACTGCAGGTCGTCGTAGGCTCACGGCCGAAGCCGTTCGAGGTAGTGTGCACGTAAAACTGCCATTTTCGGGTAAAACTGACCAGTTTCGGGAAAAGGGAAATTTGAGGCCCTTAGAGGCCGAATTTGGAGAAACTTAAAACACGAAAGTTGTTCGGAACGATTTTTCCTAGGGGGTTACGTGAGCCGTTTTCAAAAATAAGGCCCCAATGGCCTCCGTTTACCCCAAAACCCGTGGCTGATCCCCAGACCCAGTTTTCACTCAGTTTTTCGGGGTCAGCCAGTTTCAAACAAAAACTGGGACGAATCTAGGCCGAATTGGAATTTTTGCAAAACACGAAAGTTTTAGTATTTTTCGAGAGCTACAACTTTTGTGAAGAAAACTTTTTCAGATTACGAACCGATTTTTAAACTGGGATCGTTTTTCGAAGGGTGCGCAGGGAATCCGAAAATTCCTGCACCACTAGCTTTTCCAATGTCTCTAGAAAACTATTTTTCTACTACAAACTATTGTTTCGATTATGGAAAACTGTTCCAAGGACAGTTTTCAACCTCAAATGATTTTATAAAACACTAATCCAAGAGTTTGGATTTTTACGATTTAAGTAAAGGATTTTTATGAAGTTTTGGGATTAATTTCCCTAAATTTTCCAAATAAGGGAAAATGAATTTTTGCAAGTAGGAGTATAGCAAGCGATTAGTTTACGAAAGGTAACCGGGAGTTATACCCGAGTTACTGGGTCAAGCCCAAGGCCCAAAGGTTGACCCAACAAGGGTTTACCATAGTTGACCGAAGTTGACCATTGTTGATCATAGTTGACTTTGGTTGACTAACATGTGGATTTTAGTATAACCTTAAGGGTTAGTCAAGATAACCCTAAAGGACACCAAGATTAACAAACTGGGCTAAGGTATAGGGTTACTATTTGTAACCCAGTAAGACATCTAGTATCGGGGACATACAACTAGGAATATGTAGACATGTTGGTTAGATCCCCAACATTCCACAATACTAATTAGACCCTTACCTATGTCCTTCAACTAGCAGGAGGAAACCTGCAGCTGTACCCAGAGGAGGAGCAGCACTTCGTAGGACATAACGAGAGAGGTAAGTACAACTCCGCCTACAGCATAGGCCCTTTGTTGCCTGATGTAATGTGCTGATATGTGATAATGTGTTATGCTATGCTATGGCTATGATATGCTAAGTTATGTTATGACATGCAATGCCATGTTTTCAAAAATGCCATGTTTACAAAAATGTCATGTTTTCAAAAAGGCCATGTTTTGACTAATGTTGATTATGTTATAATATTGTGACATCATGAAGCATGTTCACTAATATTAAACCACTTGGTAAGAACAAGACAAGTAGAATGTTGTGTCGTGCCGACTTGCCACAAAGGCGGGTTTAAATGGTATGGTTCATGGTTTGAGTTGGATTGGAAGGCTACCTAAACTACTCCATGTTAAACTTTGTGTTTCATGGTTTGAGTTAAAACGGACTGCCACCTTCAACCATTCCTTGGCTATGTACCACGGTACGAGCACACATGATATGTAAAGGAATAGAACTAAATTATGTTATAAATCCATAATTGATTCATAAGAGATTATAATTGGTTCATGCACAATGATATGTTTTGTGTCGCGGATGTGATAGTTGTACTTGCTGAGCGAAAGCTCACGTCTTACGTCTATGCTGTAGGTAAGTATCCTGCCAGCAATCTCTGATGCAATACTGTGGAAGGCTGGTGCTGCGGACTGTGAAATGTGGGATGGACACTGCCACAGCTTTTGAAAAAAATATATATATACTCTATAAAATATGTTGTAATGAAAAAGGGTTTTCGTATTTTCATGACGTTTTAAGTATGGATGACAAAGTTTATATAAGGCAAGCAAGTTGCCTCTTGTGGTACCAACCCACATTAGTTCAGGTTTGGTCTACAACATGATTTAGATGGCCTTCGAGGAAGGTTTGAAAGTTCGGTACTCGAGGAAGTACCTACCAGTCAGTTGAAAATTTTAAAATAAAGTTCAAAAAAAAAAAATAAATAAATAAAGGGGTAAAAAAAAAAAAGAAAATCTTTCCCAAATTTTCCGCAAGTTTAATTTAAGTATATAAGTAAGGTGACGACCCGGCCCACGTCTACGTAGTCGTTCCCCTACGTAGATGGTGTAAGTCAGGGCGTGACACAATCAACCCACCAATATCATTGGCAATTTTCGCGGGATTGGATAACATTTTAATTTTATTCTGGCAAAGAGAAGGACAAACGACATGGTTCTCTAATTAACCTTTTAAACATTACATACGTATATATGTATGTATATATATAAGGTATATAGTAAAGTATACGTCGACTCCCCCGACAAAGGATCATCTCATGGAATGCAGAAGGCGAAGAGTGAGGTTCCCGAAGTATATGACAGAAAAGCCCCGAGACTAAAACTATATCCATTCCCGACATAAAAACAACCGTCACTTACGGACACACCGCCATACACAGTAGCTCCAGTGGCATACGACCACAAAATCCTTCCCGTTTTGGCGCTAATTGCGTAAATGGGACCTTGTTTGTTCGATGATCAAGCAAAGAGGACGCCATTGGCCACACTAACGGGGCCAGAAGCGGTGGCGTTGCTCGGATCGGCTGTTGACCATAGGATTCTGCCACTGCGAGCGTCCATTGCCACCCATCCACCAGCCGTGGTGTTCTTCGCAGACGGTTTGAGAGTGAAATTTTTGTTCCGGAATTGGCTATGTTGGTGTAAACTCTCTTTTCGTCGGTGGCGGCTCCCCAGTATCCTCCTCCGCCAGCACCGCCAGGCCCGGCCTCCTAGAATAGTACATCAAAGCTTTTACCATCAGGCCTTAACCTTTTGGTAAACTTGTGTATATGTATATCTAGCTTTGTAGAACATATTTTTATATATACATATGCATTTATTTTTTAGAGGAGGAATTTTAAAAAATAAATAAATAAAATATAAAAACATCAATACCAACGATCTCACACTAGACAAAACTCTCAACTAAAACTGGATCCATCACTAATCCTAGTACTGTCTTAAGTTCCATCATGACATAATTAAATCTCTTGCATAATAAATATACATCCGAATTAATTATTAGAAATATATGTTAGTTTTTAGACGCTTATGCATATTTAAAAGTAAGTTAAATTAAATACTAATACGACTACAATATATATCTCACTATTCAATTATGGCGACTTGTTAAGAAAAACGTCCGTTTCAAACTTGTGATCTTTTTTTTTTCTAACCTATTTTAGAGTCTTGATTAGAGTAACTCATTATATTCAAAACTGAGATATTAAGAATCCATTTAAAAAAAAAAAAAAAAAAAAAACCCCAGATTGAAGACGAAAATTTAAAAAAAAAATTAAAAAAAATTAAAACTATTAAAAGAAACTAACGACCATAAATAATTATTATATACATACACATGACTTACCCCCGGTAATAAGTTTCAGACATTGTAATAACGCCTGCGACATTGCTACTAAGCTGGGTGGACCAAACAAGCTCTCCCGTCGAACGCTTGACCGCAATAACCACCGCCGGCTCATAAATTGAAACGATGAGCAGATCATCACCGGCAACTGTTGGCGTCGCTCTTGACACCGTCCAATTCACATTAAAAACAAAACCGGTTGGTTTAAGACCCGTCAAATTCTGCAAGTTGCTCTTCCAAACGAGAGATCCCTCAGACGCGTTGACAGCATATAAGTAGCCATTCCAGCTAGGGAAATAAAGGGTTCCTTCGAAAATCGCCGGTGTCGCGGTTATATCTTTTCCGGCATAAAATTCCCACTTCAGACGTAGCTTTGAAGCGGTCTCCGGGATGATCTTGGTCTCCGTTTTGTCACATCTTCTGTTGTACAAATCTCCGCCGTGGCTCGACCAGTTATCTCGTGCACGCTTTTGCAGACGTTTACGTCCATTATGCAGCTGCTGAATTTAATCAATATTGATTATTAAAAAAAAAAAAGAAAAAAAGATATGTTACATGTAAAATTAAAAAGAAGAAAAAGAGAAAGAAAATGTATAAAGGAGAACTGTAACTAATGAACTGTATTTAGAGCTTGCCTGATCGGGAACTGAGCTAGCGGTGGTGGTAAGCTGAAGCCAAAACGTACATAGAAAGAGAAGAAAAATACGGTTATTCCAAGCCATAAGAAAGCATAATCTTAATTTTACAAGATTAGAAACTGCCTTTTTTTTAAAAGAGGCGTATAAAGTACTGTTCTATGTCCTGAGATTTTTTTTTCTTATCTTTTTTTTAGGGCCAGAATAATTATAAACCAACGTGGTTCATTTATTTTATTTTCTTTAATGGTGAGTTAATGATAACTCAAAACTCTAGCTAAAAATCAGAATATCATAACTTAGTTGGCACTCTAGGTAATTGGTCGTTTTTCAAAATCCTGAATTCCGAATTTTATTGATCAAAAAGGAAGTTAAATAAAAAAGAAAAAGAAAAAGAAAGGATCCAGTCCAAACTCCAATGGTAAAAATGAGAGAGAAAAACGTAAATAAAAAATAACATTTTCACGAACCTATAGAAGTAAATAGAATATTTACAAATAGTACCATTCATCAGCAATTTACTAATTACGCAATTCTGACAAACAATTGCATATTAACCAATTATTGAACAAACAATAAAGGCTTATTTTTTCATCATACGGCGTTGACAAAAATACATGTGTGATAATATGTACGTATAGGATTATAGGTTGGCCACCTATAAGTGGCTGCTCCCCATGCCACTCAGATCTTTTTTTTTTTTTTTTTTTTTTTTTGGTAAATTTGAGTTCTACTCTCATTAATTTTTATTGAATTCTGATTTTATAAGAAAAATTATGTTAATGTCCTCACCACTTATTATTTAAATTTACTTGGCTATACATAAAAACAGAACTGAGGTCATATTCTACTGTGTACAAATCATTTGCCTCACTAAATAGTAAACAAACATCCCCCAACTAATTCTGAATTTCATGGAATACAGAAAGCATATATTGAGGTCCCGGCGGTGAATTGGGGTGAAATGGGACTCGCATATCCACTTCCAACGTAAAAGCAACCATCACTCACTCACATACCGCCATATACAGTGGCTCCGGTGACGTACGACCACAAAATTTCTCCCGTTTCGGCGCTGATTGCGTATACCGGACCTTGTTTATTGGTTGATCAAGCAAAGAGGACGCCATTGGCCACAGTAACAGGTCCAGAAGCAGGATCAGCTGTTGACCACAGGATTTTGCGACTTCGAGCGTCCATCGCCACCCATCCACCAGCCGTGGTGTTCTTCGAGGACTGTTTAAGAGTGAAATTTTTGGCGTAGGAATTGGCTATGTTAGTATAAACTCTCTTTTCGTTGGTGGCGGCTCCCCAAAATCCTCCTCCCGTCTGGCCGCCAGGCCCGGCCTCCTACATTTGTAATTAAAAAAAAAATGATATTAAACGAAGAATTATTCTCACTTGTACTCGTGTCGTTTTCATTTTGCTCAATGAACTTTTAAAACTATTACTTATCTTTGAATTTTAAATTTGTCCTATTCAACCTACATTATTTCCATTAAAAACAAATGAGAAAAGACCATATTTTTTTCATATGTTCGTTTATAGAAATTCTTAACAGTACTAGTAGTTAAGTGGGACTAATACCCCTCTTTTTTCATATATTTTTAATGAAAATTCTTGTAAAAGGGATTAAGTCAAACAAGCTTAAATTAGTTGGTAAAATGAGAGTTTCTAAAGTTTGAAAAATAAAAATGAGAATGAAAATAATTTTTAACAGAATGATGAAGATTCTCTAAGTAACATCTGCAATAGATGTAGGCTTAATTTTGAAGGGGGGAAAAATCGGAGTGCTAGGATTTAATAGGTTTGTTTTGTTTTTTGTTTCTAATGTTATGAGTATATGAAAATAGTATACTAATTAAAAGCAAAAGCCTACTTACGGTAAACCAGGTGTGGTTGCCATTATCACGATCCAAAGCCCATGCAAAACCACATTTCTGAACAGCAACGACCATGTCTCTCTTGGTTCCATCAGTACAAACGCTTAACATCATTGGAGCCTCCGAAAAATCGGCATCTGGATTAGGGCCCGGCGGACAATTCGGCATATGGAAAGATCGCCGAAAGCAAAAAACCAAACGCCGTAGCCTCCTAACTGACGGTACCATTGGATCTTCCCTGAGTTCAAATCAAGGGCAAGTATCGAATTTAAATAACAAATATGTATAAAATTGACTTCTATAGAACTTATGAATTGCATAGGAAAAAAAAAATAGAATTGAAAACTACAAAATATTATATGTCTGAAGGCTTTCTTTCAAATATATAAAGTGGATGTCCATAAGATTCCAAAAGGAAAAAGGAAAAAAAAAAAAAAAAAAAAAGAATCATTGCATTGCAAAATGCCTTTTCTTTGTGCAGCCATGGTGATTTGAACTTTTCCAACCTTATTTGTAAAACAGTAATATCATCTGTTGTAGTCTCACTGTCTTGTCTTTCCCAAGCTTACCTTAATTCTGTCAAACAAATTTTGGAAGACTGATCTTATAAAAAAAAGTGACCTTTCAGAGAAGAAAAGCAAACTACAGAAACACGACAACGTTTCTTAAAACGACAACAACCTTAAAATTAGAAGAGACCAAAACATGAAAATACATAAAATTCAGAAGTGACAATTAGCCCACGTTTGGTGATACAATTGAGTTTAAATTTAACTGTACTTTACTGTTAGTTTTTTATATTCTTATGAAAAAATCAACAAAAATTATAACTAATTTTTAAAAAATCAACTAATCTCAACTTAAAAATTCATCTCATCTCAAACTCAATTCGAATACCAAATGAACCCTTAGTACTCATAAAAAACCGACGACTCAAGAAACCAGAGAAAATTGGAAACGGCTTGAAATTATAATGATAAAAATAACCTGAAAGCCATTTTGGGAAACAACATATCAAGTTAAAAGGGACCAAAATTAATTAGACCCACGAAAAGATAAAAATGGGCCCATTTGGGAAAGGGAAAAAACGACACCGATGCATTAATTACAATATTACAAGTATTTAAGTAACCTAATAATAAACTAAAATCCTTGAGCAAAAAGAATAATGACCTAAACGACAGCAATCTCAAAAACAACAACGCCTAGAAAACGATAACAAATGAATGACACCCAATATGGAATCTGAAACAATTTCTAGGGCCCATTGAATCGCATTGTCTTTTCCTTTAACTCAAAACTATTCTAATTTGATTATTCATATCTTCAAATGTCATGTGCATCTTCCCCGCCACTTTGGTTTAGTCTTCTTTGTTTTCCTTTGTTAATTAAGGGATGATAAATTCAAACTTTAAAAGTCCGTAACTTTGTTTTTTGTTTTTTTTTTTTTGTCGAAATGATATGATTTTTTTTAATTATATAGAGTTTTGAGAGAAATAAAATAAGTTCTATAATTATATTTTTTCCAAAAATTTTATAATCTTACACTTTTTTACTTGAAACTTTATGTTAACCAAATGCACATGTTCAAAACTTAAGTCATCTCCAATTCAAAACGTCTCCAAAACTCCGTCTCCAATATCTATTTTTAATGGGTCCTTAATTAAATGATAAAAAATAGGAATGAGGCATATATCTCAAGAAACAACATTAATATTTTTTCGAGTTAAAACATCTTTAGTGGAATAAGGCATATATCAGTACTACTCAAGAAACAACATTATTTTTTTTGAAGTTAAACATCATCAATTTAACTTGTATTAATTTGTTTAAATTTCACTTTAAAAGGATCACTATATGTCGTCAAAATCCGCTTTTTCACTCTTATTTTTTAAATAAAAAAGGCATCCCTACATATAGAAAAAAATATATATAACACCAATAAAATTTTAAAACTACTAAAACTCTCCCCCAATATTCTGTTTAAGGATATGTTTGGTTGGAAGGATAGAAGAAAGGAGTGAGAAAAAAAAAACCGAAGAAAAAGGAAAAGCAACAAAAATTGAAAGAATAGAAAAGACTAAAACGACAATAATTACCTTAAAATATATATCTACTGGAATACCAACTAGCGTCTACAAAAACAAGTGCATTCTACAATCGACTCCACCATATGATGCTGAGTTTGATTCCCCGTCATCAGGTTAAAAAAAAAATAATAAATAAAAAAATAAAAAATAAAAAACCATACACACACAAGTACATTTACGTTTCGCGTGATCAGTTTGAGAAACGATAATTAATTTTAAAAGAACATAACACCTTCAAGACGACAAATTCTTGGAATGCCAAAAGAATCTAACAACTTCAAAGAGACAGCTTCTTGGTATGACAAGGGGTAGACAACATAGTAGATTAGTGGAAGTTCAAACACATTAAGAAAAAAAAAGAGTAAAGTAGTAAAAAAAAAAAAATTCAAACTACAAATTTAGCAGTAAATTTTATATGGCTGCATAAACAGAACTGAGGTCTTATTATACTTTATTTAATATATCATTTGCCTCGTTAAATAGTGAACAAACATCCCCCAACTAATACCGAACTTCATGGAATACAGAAAGCATAGAGCGAGGTTCCTGCGGTGTATTGGGGTAGAAAGGAAATCGTATATCCACTTCCAACATAAAAGCAACCATCACTCACTGACATACCGCCATATACAGTGGCTCCGGTGGCGTACGACTACAAAATTTCTCCCGTTTCGGCGTGAATTGCGTATACCGGACCTTGTTTATTGGTTGATCCAGCAAAGAGGACGCCATTGGCCACACTAACAGGACCTGAAGCAGTGGCATTGCCAGGATCAGCTGTTGACCACAGGACTTTGCCACTTCGAGCATCCATCGCCACCCATCCACCAGCCGTGGTGTTCTTCGCGGTCGGTTTAAGAGTGAAATTTTTAGCTTCGGAATTGGCTATGTTGGTATAAACTCTCTTTTCGTCGGTGGCGGCTCCCCAATATCCTCCTCCTGCCACGCCGCCAGGCCCCGCCTCCTACATTTTTTATTAATTTTTTTTAATGAAGATGTTAAAATAAGAATTATTCTCACTTGTACTCGTGTTGTTTTTACTCTGCTCAATGAATTTTAAAAAATTTCACTTGTTTCTTAATTTTGAATTCGTACCATTTAACTCACATAGTTTTCATTAAAAACATATCATCTCTTTTTCATTAATTTTTATAAAAATTCTTAACCATAATGGTTAAGTGGGACTAATACACATCTTTTTCTTCAATATATTTGTAACAAAATTTATTGTAAAGATGATTAAGCGAGACAAACTTGAAGTTGGTATGTGGAGACAAAAACAAAAAAAAAACCTTAAAATTGGTAAAATTAAATGAGAGTTTTTGAGTAAAAAAAGGTGAGAATCTTAAATATAATGAAAAAAAATAAAGCAAAGTGAATGTTAGATTCTCAAAAAATCGAAGTGCTACGGCATATAACAGGTTTTTTTTTTTTTTTTTTTTAAGTATATATTTTAAATGTCATCATTAAAAAAGTGAATACAAATTAAAAGCAGAAGCCTACTTACGGTAAACCAGGTGAGGTTGCCATTATCACGATCCAAAGCCCATGCAAAACCACTTTTCTGAACAGCAACGACCATGTCTCTCTTCGTTCCATTAGCACAAACGCTTAACATCATTGGAGCTTCCGAAAAATCGGCATCTGGGTTAGGGCCCGGCGGACAATTCGGCGTGGAAAGATTGTTGCAAGCGAAAAACCAAACGTCGTAGCCTCCCAGCTGACGATACCATTGGATCTTCCCCGAGTCCAAATCAAGGGCCAGTATCGAATTCGAGTGGTTATCGGGCTCTATGCATTTGCCGGGATCAGTAGGAGTTGTCAGATTGTTCTGTTTTTCTTGGCATCGGCGTATGCGCAATGGGGCAGAGTACAAGTTCCCGGTGGCGATATAGACATGGTTTCTGTGTTTGTCAATGGAAGGGCTACTTCCCCAGACGGCTGCTCCGGCATATTCGCCGGTCTTGTTGCCGTTGTCTGGCAGCATGTAGGTTTGCCACAAAACCGTGCCGGTTGTGGCGTTTAACTTGAAGAAGCTGCCGCGGAAGACGCAACACTTCTCAATGCTGAGGCCTTCTTCCATAGATGATGTCCCAACATAAAAGCTCCTGTACTAGTCCACATCATGAACCGATTAATTTGTTGTTTCTTCTTCTTCTTCTTCTTCTTTTTTAAACAAAGGAGCTAACTAAAGTACGTATATATCCTTCAATATTTGCTAGTCTAAATTGCAGAAAGCGTTGAGAGTGTGCATTGAATTTATTTTACTATAAAATTTAACTATCAATATCTTTAGATATCCCAAGTGCTTATCAAAAGTCAAGTTACTTGATTATGAACTTTAACATCAGAAAATCTGTGCAGCTCATAATTTGACGGCAGAAATACTGAAACAAAAAAATGAGCTAGAAAAGAAAAGGAAAAAAAAAAAAAAAAAACAACGGACGAGAATGATGCTTAAAAAAAAAAAATGACAAAAATGATGATTAAAATCAAGTACTAACCCTTGGTAATAAGTTCCGGACATGGTAATGACACCTGCGACATTGGTGCTAAGCCGAGTTGACCAAACAAGCTCGCCCGTGGATCGCTTGACGGCGATGACAACGGCAGGCCCATAAATTCCAACAATGAGAAGATCATCACCGGCTATTGTTGGAGTCGCTCTTGACACCGTCCAGTTCACTTCATGAATCAAGTCCAAATTTGGTTTAAGACCTGTCAAGTTCTGCAAGTTCTTCTGCCATATAAGAGACCCATCAGACGCTTTCACTGCAAATAAATAGCCATTCCAACTTGGGAAATAAATGGTTCCGTTGAAAATTGCGGGTGTCGCCGTTATATCCTTCCCTGCAAAAAATTCCCACCTCAGTCGGAGTTTTGAAGCAGTTGCAGGGCTGATCTTGGTCTCTTTGTTGGCGTATCTTCTGTTGTACAAATCTCCACCGTGGTTCAGCCAATCTTGTACTGTATCCTTCTGCACCGAAGTGTTAAATATATATATATATATATATATTATGTTATTTATAACTAAAGAAATGGAAAAAAAACAAAAAACAAAAAACAAAAAAAAAACAAAGAAAGAAAGAAAGAAAGAAAAAAGATCATATTGAAGAGATGATGAACTTACACATTTTGGAACTGGACGAGCCGATGTGATCATATGAAGAAGACAAAACGTCCACAGAAAAAGAAGAAAAAGATTGTTACATGCCATAGTAATTAATTAAGAAGATCGATGCCGGTTTCTACGTACACAAGCTAGGGTTCCTGTGGAGGACCTTTGCTTTTCTCTCACTTAAATAGAAATGGAGGGGACTCATACTTGGGGATTGATTTATTATTTAGTTTTGCTAAAGCTATGGACTCCAACAAATGACTAGCTACCTACATGTTTGGACACGTTTAAGAATTTTCTTGAAGTCAACATTTATATTTAAAAAGAATATGTACTCACAGTTACTTGATTTCGTAAAATTCAAATGTGTCTTTTTTTTTTCTTTCTTTTTTTAAATGGTTAAGGAGATCAGAGATTAAAGTAAATTACAAAGAGGATGAATTTTTTTTCTGAATTTGGGGACTTCACTATTCAAGATCGTCTATATATGTTAATGAGACAAAGCAAATGAATAATATGTTTCCTCGGCAAAAAGAGTTAACGACAAAAATATAGGACACTGAAAGGTGGATAAGGAATTGAATAACGTGCACTCTCATGATACATATATTCTCATTAATGTAAGTAGAACCCCATTTCTTTAAATCAAATGATAATAATATTTATAAAATTGACTTCTAGCCCTTATGAATGGCATAGAAGCAAATTTAGATCAGCTGTTGTAATCTCACTATCTTGTCTCTGCAATATATTTTTCAATTGTCTCTCCAAGCTTACTCTAATTCTGTAAAACATAATTTGGAAGACTTATCTTCTAAAGAATGTGACCATTCGAAAAAAATAAAACATACTACAGAAACACGAAATCAATTCTTATAACGACAATAACATAATTAGAAGTGACAATTACTCATACAATATCAACCACTCAAGAAACGAGATAAAAATGGAAACGGCTTGAAATACCGACAAAATTAACTTTCTTTTTTTTTTTTATTTATGAGAAAGGACAAAAATAACTTGATCGACGCATTTTATGGAAAATGACATCACATTAAAAAGGACCAAAATTAAGATCCACACGGAAAGATAAAAATGCGAACATTTGGAAAAGGGAAAAACGACAATATCTAAAAAACGACACGGATTCATTAAACACAATAATATAAGTATTTAAGGAACTTAATTAATAATAACTTAAAACCGTTAAGCAAAACAAGGATAACCTAAAAAAAACAATGATGACCTAAACGATATTATGTATAAACGACGACAATCTCAAAAACAACAATGCCTGGCAAAAGACATCGAATGAATGACATCACATAGAATTTGAAACAACTTTTAAACGATGAAAAAACAGGAACAAGACATATTTCACTCAAGAAACAACATCATTTTTTTTATTTTTTATTTTTGGTGTAGGGAAAACAGCATTTTTTCAAAAGGAAAAAACATTAATTGAACTTGTATTAATTCGTTTGAGAAAAAAAAAGAAAATAGACAAGTGATTATGTTTTAGTTATGCGTCATATGGATAATACAAGATATCTAAACTTTTTTAAATTTTATTCGGGTAAAGAGAAGGATAAACGACATAGAATTCTTTAACCTTTTAAACAATAAATAAGCCATAGTAAAGAAGCAAACGACGCCCCCCAGCAAAGGATCACCTCAATTCTCATGCAACGCAGAAGGCGAAGAGTGAGGTTCCCGAAGTATACGACAAAAAAGCCCCAAGACTTACATTATATCCATTCCCAACATAAAAGCAACCATCACTCACGGACATCCCACCATACACAGTAGCTCCGGTGGCATACGACCACAAAATCTCTCCCGTTTCACCGCAAATTGCGTAAATGGGACCTTGTTTATTCGTTGATCCGGCAAAGAGGACGCCATTGGCCACACTAACAGGGCCAGAAGCGGTGGCGTTGCTAGGATCGGCTGTTGACCACAGGATTTTGCCACTTTGAGCTTCCATTGCCACCCATCCACCAGCTGTGGTGTTCTTCGAAGACGGTTTGAGGGTGAAATTTTTAACTTCAGAATTGGCTATGTTGGTGTAAATTCTCTTTTCGTCGGTGGCGGCCCCCCAGAATCCTCCTCCGGCAGCGCCTCCAGGTCCAGCCTCCTATCAAAGCTTTTACGATCAGCATTAGCCTTTTGGGAAACTTATATGTATATCTAGCTTGTTGGTTATTAATATAATTATTATTTTGAAAGGGCGAATTATATTCAACAAAACAAAACAAAACAAACACTAGTCTATGATGCACGAGATAAAACTCTCAACTCATAATGGATCCATCAGAAATCCTAGTGCTAAACAGTACTCTTCCGCTATGTAATGTGTTAACCAAAGTAAAATTGTTAATATATAGCTGAGATCTAATCATGCATGGGCTTAAACGACATCTTCGATGGCATTTGGTTCATACGCTTGAATAAAATGTCTTGGTTCAAGTTCAAATTTTTGTAAGGGAAAATAATGAAAAGAATCTATTTGTGATTCAAACCAAGTAAACAAACGGTCTTTTTTACCTCAAAATAACTTTTTTCAAGATATAGATGATTAAGTTTAAATGTTGTTGTTGTTGTTTTTTTTTTTTTTTTTTCTTCCTAGTTTGTTTAGATTTTTGTTTCAATTTTAGCTTCTTTTTTTTTTTTTTTTTTTTTTTTTTTTTGCTTTAAAAGCAAATTACATGTATATTCTAACTAATGCTGTTGAACAAGATATTACTACCTCAAGTTGTTGCAATATAAAATCCTGTAAAAGCTCATCTATTTTAATGCCCTATAAATTTAGAGAAAATCGTTTTTTAACTAGTATGCGCCTTGAGCGGGTAACTTCTCTACTTAAAAGATGCTAAAAAAACGTAATCTGGAAATTTTCTTTCTTTCTTTCTTTCTTTTTTTTTTTTTTTCTTTTTTGATAATTTATCTCTAATTTGTCACCTCTCAAAAAGTAAATACTCAATTTAGATCAACTTCTAAAAGCCTTTACTAGCTAGTATAATAACACGCTTACCGTGAACCACACGAGGTCACCATTATGACGATCTAGAGCCCATGCAAACCCACTCTTCTGAACAGCAACAACTATTTCTCGCTTTGTTCCGTTAACATTAACGCTTAACATCATCGGAGCCTCCGAAAAATCGGCGTCCGGATTAGGGCCCGGCGGACAATTAGGCGTGGAAAGATTGTTGCAAGCGAAAAACCAAAGGTCGTAGCCCCCCAGCTGGCGATACCACTTGATTTCTCCCGAGTCCAAATCAAGGGCCAACATGGAATTTGAGTGGTTCTCAGGCTCGATACACTTGCCAGGATCAGAAGTTGGTGTCGTTTGATTATTCTGCTCTTCTTGGCATTGTCGTATGCGCAATGGGGCCGAGTACATGTTGCCGGTGGCGATGTAGACATGATTTTCGTCAATGGAAGGGCTGCTTCCCCATATGCCTGCTCCGGCGTATTCGCCTGTCTTGTTGCCGTTGTCCGGCAGCATGTAGGTTTGCCATAAAACGGCGCCGGTTGAGGCATTTAGCTTGACGAGGCTTCCGCGGAAGGTGCAACATTTCTCAATGCTGAGGCCTTCTTCTAGGGATGATGTCCCCACGTAATAGCTCCTATGAAAAGTACAACTTTACGTTACTTTTGTGATTTGTAAGTGTAATGAACTAATAAAAGTATGATAGAATATAAACCATATGAGAAAGTTTTTTTTTTTTTTTTTTTTTTTTTTTTGAGGGAGAGAGAAAGAGTTGACTTTATTTACATATTTATTAATAATTTCGCAATTCTCTTTGGTTTTTAAAATTAATTTTGGCTTTTGAGTCAAGTGATCGTATCCTCTAATCCGATTTAAGGATTTTTAAATTACATCTATATTCCTTTAGTATTGTTATCCACGTCTCTCACACATATATATACGAGTGTGTGTGTGTGTATATATATATAGAACATAAATATACTTCGAGAAAAATATATGTTAGTTTTTAGATGCTCATTCATATTTGAAACCAAATTATACTGAATACTTATATTTTGGCAACTACTTTATCTAATAAAATATATGTTTTTAGATGCCAACTTGTCAACAAATACATGCGTTTCAATTTTGTCAACTACTTTATTTAATAAAATTCCTCTAAAAAATAAACAATTTCATCTAATAAGACAAAACTGTCATATTTGACTTTTTTTTCTGATTAGAGTACACATTATGCTCAAAATTGAGATGAGTTTCCGTTTGGTGCATCGATTTGGAATGTAATTTTTAGATTAGGATTGATTGATTTTCAAAAAAATAGTTAAAAATTTTATTGTCTTTTCATTTAAAAAAAAAAAAGAAGAAGATAAAAACGGAAATATAATTTTTGAGTCCAAATCAGAGAGTCAAATAACCCCTAAGAATCCATAAGGAAAAAAAAAAAAAAAAAAAAAAAAAAAAAAAAGAGATTGAAAACAAGAAATTAATAATAATGGAGGAAACTAACAACTATATATTCTCAAAATTGAGATTGATGGTGCATTTCGAACAAAGTCAAACTAAAGTTTTTGACTAGATTTTTATCTTTTTCTAAAAAATTAAATAAAAATTATAATTTATTTTTTAAAAAATCAATCAATTTCAATATCAAAATTTCGTTTTAGATCTTTATTCTAAACGTAAGCTAAATATAGTGGTAATTATAACCTTAACTCAATCCTAAGGTGGTGAGTTTGAATCCTCTTATCCTCAAGTTTACAAGAGAAAGAGAGAGAAACGTTTGAAAACGAAAAAGTAAAAAGTAAAAATAATTGAACAAACTAATGACCATACATATGTCGTGAACACTTGACTTACCCTTTGTCATAAGTTCCAGACATGGTAATAACGCCTGCGACGTTACTACTAAGTTGGGTTGACCAAATAAGCTCTCCCGTCGATCGCTTGACCGCAATAACCACCGCCGGACCATAAATTGAAACGATAAGCAGATCATCTCCCGCCACCGTCGGGGTCGCTCTCGACACCGTCCAGTTCACATTTACAACAAACCCGGTCGGTTTAAGACCCGTCAAGTTTTGCAAGTTGACCTTCCAAACGAGAGATCCCTCAGACGCGCTGACAGCATATAAGTAGCCATTCCAGCTAGGGAAATAAAGGGTTCCTTTGAAAATCGCCGGTGTCGCGGTTATATTTTTTCCGGCGTAAAATTTCCATTTCAAACGTAGCTTTGAAGCTGTCTCCGGGCTGATCTTGGTCTCCTTTTTGGCATATCTTCTGTTGTACAAATCTCCGCCGTGGTTCAACCAATTATCTCGTGCATGCTTTTGCGTTGTACCATGTAGCCACTGAATTAAATTTTAGACAATAAAAACATGTTACTTTGTCTCTAAAAGAAGAAAAGATAGAGAAGATCAGAAAGAGCACACACACACACACACACACACACATATATATATATATATATTATTGCTATTTAGAGCTTGCCTGATCGGGAACTGAACTAGCGGCGGTGGTGGTAAGCTGATGAAGACAAAATGCCCAGAGAAAGAGAAGAAAAAAATTGTTAGAACGAGCCATAACAAAGTAGAATATATTATTGAGTCTAAACTTTAATTTACGATTAGAAAGTGCCTTTCCTTTAATACTGTTCTATGTTCTGAGATTTAACTTTTTCTTTTTCTTTTTTTTTAGGGCCAGGATAATGATAACCCTTCTTGTCAGCGCTGAACTTCACATCGCTTAGAGATGTTACAAAGATCAACCAATAAAAAGCCAATCACGTGTGTTTAATATATATATATATATATAATTATATACACATAATACACATATGTATAATATTCTTAAGTGAATGGTGAGTTAAAGATAATTCAGAGCTAGCTAAAAATATCATTAACTTAGTTGGCACACTCCTAATTAGACGTTTTTCAAATCCTATAAACTCCAAATTTTATTTATAAAATGGGATGTTACAAAATTTAAAATATAAAAAAAATATAAAAAATAAATAAAAGATCAAAGGATCAATTCTGAACTCCGAAGGCAAAAGGAAGATAATAAAAATAAGAGAGAAAAACATTTAAATAATAATAATAATAACATGTTCACAAAACTATTGAAATAAAGAGAATATTTACAAATATTCACATTTACTGGAAGGAAATATAAATTGCACCATTCTGATCATCAGCAATTTACTAATTACACCATTCCGACAAACAATTGCACATTAATCAATAATTGAACAAACAACAATGGATTATTTTTTCATCACACGGCGTTGACAAAAATAGATGTGTGAGAATATGTAGGCCACCTATAAATGAGTGGCTGCCACCACTCAGATATACATATGCATACATACATATATATATATATATATATATATTTCACAAATTTTGTGTTCTGCCCTAATTAATTTTAGTTGTGTCATTATTTAATAAGAAAAATTATTATAATGTGTCCTCACTTAATATGTAAAATATTTTGCTTTCTTGGAGAAATCAGTTACTTGTATTATTAGTTTTCTTCTCAGATTTCTTTGGGATGATCTGTGCTTTGCATGCTGGTCGATTAATTGTCAGTTAAATCCACTTGTATCATTTAGGGTCTTTAATTTTATTCAAAGTCATCGTCTAGCAGAATCCTACAACATTATTAACATGTGTTACAAATTAATTGTAACTGATTTGTTCTCATACTGCAACTTTTTTTTTTCTTTTAATGCAACCAATTGGTCATTTGTTTTCATGGCAAAATGAGTTAGCGACACAAAAATATGACTTTGAAAGAGAGTTAGCAACAAATGAGCCAATTCTCTCCAATGTATGTAGAACGCTAATTCGTTAAGTCAAATGACAATTATACTTATAAAATTGACTTTTAAAACCAATAAATGGCACAGAAACCAAGTTAGAAATTAATTTTATAAAATATTATTTGTCTGAATGTTTTCATTCAAACTAATAAAGTGGATGTCAATAAGGTTATTTAAAAAATAAAAAAAAAATTTAAGCTAACGACGCTCCATTTACCTTTTTTTTTTTTTTTTTTTGTCATTGAAAATGCCGTTGATTTTAACTATTGCAACCTTGTAAAGCAGTAATCTCATGTATCAACTTAATAAAAACTTTCTTTCAAATTAATGAAGTAGATATTTATCGGTTATTTAAAGTCTTTGCAGTGCTCACCTCCTCCAAGTAAAGTACGTCTAGAACGTCTGTTGTAATTTCATATATCTTGTCTTTGCAATATATATTTATCGTCTCTCCAAGCTTTACCTTAATTCTGTAAATACACGTACTTTGGAAGACTGATCTTATAAAGAAGTGACTACTCGGAATAAGAAGTAAAACACACAAGAGAGAGAGAGAGTGATCATGGGAACATAAAGGGAAGGTCATATAATAATTTGCTGTCCAATCTCCATGATATCAATCAACATAACGACAATAACCTAAAAATTACATATGGTAATTGATAAGTGACAATTGCTCATACAATAACAACAACAACAACAACTACTCTCTTAAAATAAATAAATAAAATAAAATAAAATAAACAAAACAAAAAAAAAAAACAAAAAAAAAAAAACAACAACAACAACAATAACTACTCAAGAAACGTGACAAAAATGGAAACTTCATGAAATAACGACAAAAATAACCAGAAACGGCACATGCTATGGAAAACGACATCATGTTAAAAGGACCAAAATTAAGACCCACAAAAAAGCTAAAAATGAATTTCTATAAAATAGAAGGGATAATATTAGAGATGTTCCATTAAAAAAAACGACATGGCAATCAAACGACTGAGATTTCCGAAAACGACATGATATTCAAAAACAACTCAAATAGAAGTGGGGAAAAAAGACAAACGAAGAAGAAGGCAAATGGTTATATTTTAGTTGAGCGTCATATGGATATAACACGGTATCTAATTACCTTTTATATGAATATATATATATATATATATATAATTTTTATTCTGGCAAAGAGAAGGAAAACGACATGGTTCTTTAACCATTTAAACATATAGTAAAGAAAACGAATCATCTCATGCAATGCGGAAGGCAAAGAGTGAGGTTCGCGAAGGAAACGGCAACACTAATTATATCCATTCCCAACGTAAAAGCAACCATATATCACTCACGTACATACCACCATACACAGCGGCTCCGGTGGCATACGACCACAAAATCTCTCCCGTTTCGGCGGCTGACCTCAGGATTCTGCCACTTTGAACGTCCATTGCCACCATCCACCAAACGTACGTGGTGTTTTTCGCCGACGGCTTAAGAGTGAAATATTCTGGCTCCGGAATTGGCTATGTTTGTAAACTCGCTTGTCATCGGTGGCGGCTCCCCAGTTTCCTCCTCCGGCAGCGCCGCCAGGTCCGGCCTCCTACATTTGTATTTCTTTAGAAATAAAAGTGAAGAATTGAAAAGAATGAAAAACATTTTATGAAGAAACTTAAGCTTGAATAAAAATTTTAATTGATTCATATTCAAATTTTTAGAATTCGAATCTCCGGCCCTTATTATTATTATTATTATTTAAGAATTACATTGCATAAAAGAGATGCCGTAATTAAGTTTTGTTTTGTTCTTTATTTTAAAGAAAACAAATAAGAGAAAAGTATCTAGATGAATCAACCGTTCAAACAAACATCTCCCCAACAAATTTTTTTTTTTTTTTACTTAAACCTCTTTAATATTAAAAAGAAAAAAGAAAAAAAAAACTCTTTTTTTTTCTCTCTCTCTCTAAAAATAGTCTTTAAAAGAATAAACAAATAAACCTCTATTTTAAATTGCCCATTAAAAGAATAAAAATATGGATGCGTGTAAAATAATATTAGTTTGTTTCTCTTGACCGACAAATACGGATAAGAAACAATTTGAAATTAAAATTTGTTTGGGGGAAACAATTTTTAAATAATGATTAAAAGAAAACATTTTATTTTTAAATTTTTTTTTTCAATAACGAAAAAAATTGTAACTAATTTTTTTTTTTTTTTTTTTTGGGATATGGTATAGTCTTCTAAATCGTATATATATCTTGTTGATTGGATTGCAAATTATCTTTTTCTTTAATTATTCCATTTTCTTAGTGAGAATATTTTTTAAATATCGGGTTGTTAGGATATTTGAACAGAAGGAAAAAAACAAACATGAAAGTAAGAAACGAAAATTTAAAGATTATAGTCTGATTTGGGTTCAAATTTTAATACAAATTTAAAATACAAAAAATAATTCCTCAAAAACTGGAAGATTAAGTTATTTTGTTTCAAATATGAATTAGCTTTTAAAAAAGGTTTAATATCCTAATTATCAAAGAAAAGCAAATACTTGCTCAAAAAAAAGAAGCAAAAACTTGTTTAAATATTAAAAAAAAAAAAACTATTATTGATTGAAAACGTCAAATTAAGCCTTAAAAAGCATCAAATTAAATCAATCACCCTCTCTGTCACACTTGTAGAAAAATACCCCCGGACTTTAAAATCATGTGATAATGTTATGTTAAATCTATGAGTGAAGAACTAAATTTTTTAGTGGAACATAAATCGGGAGAATGGATGTTACGCTTTGAAATTTGAGAAGCAAAGTGATACAAATGTTATAATCTAGGGGAATTTTTGTTATTAATTCTGTACAAAATCTTATTTTTTATCTGTTGATTTTCTTTGTAATAAATATATGAAAAAAAATTATATAGGCAACCATACATGGTATTAAAAAAAGTTTTATGAGAAGATTATCCGTTACTTTCTACGACCAAAAGGTTAGTCGTGTAAAAAACAACATAAATTTTAGTAAATGTTTTTGTGACTAAGCTTAGTCGCAACAAAATAGATTTAGCGAGAAAAAGAGTGTGGTCATTAAATGTGTAATTTTTTATGATATTTTACGACTAATATTTTAGTCACTAAAAGTTATTTAATCTTCACCGACTAAGCTTTGGTCAGAAAATGTTACCTTCAATGACTATATTATTTTAGTGGTAAAAACTTGGTACTCCCTTTATTGTTAATATTTGACGTCATTATTTTTTGTGACTAAATGTCTATTTAGTCACTAAATCAACCTTTTTACGACTAAATAGGTAGTCGTAAATTGATTTGGTGTCGAAAATAATGTATTTTTTTCACCAAATATTTTTGTGACCAACTTTTAGTTGTAAAATCATGCATTTAGTTATTTAGTCGCTGAAATTTTAATCGCTAAAAGTGTGATTTCTTGTACCCATCCACCAAACATTTTTTGCCGATGGTTTAAGAGTGAAATATTCTGGCTTCGGAATTGGCTATGTTTGTAAACTAGCTTTTCATCGGTGGTGGCTCCCCAGTATCCTCCACCGGCAGCACCGCCAAGTCCGACCTCCTACATTTGTACTTCTTTAGAAATAAAAGTGAAGAATTTTGAAAAGAATGAAAAACATTTTATGAAGGAACGATCTTTTAATTTGTTGGCAGGCATTTGGTTCATTACACTTAAATAGAAAGTTTAATTGATTCATATTCAAATTTTTATAAGAAAAACATATACGATTATTAAAAAAAAAAAAAAAAAAAAACACTGATTCCAATCCATGTACTATCAATCTCAAAGTCTCGTTTTTGTCTCAAAATTACTTTTGTCAATATATAGTCGAGTATGTATATTTAAATGTTGATTTCTTTTTCAATTGTTGTTTTTTTTTTTTTTTTCAATTTTAGAATTTTTATGATTTGAGTCTGTAGGATCTTCCTTTATTTCTTTTCCAAAAATTTTTTTTTTTGCATTTATTGTTTTTTTTTTTTTTGGCTAAAAAATTTATTGGATGTTAACTAATGATGTTGTATAAGATAATCGTTTTAGAGAAATTGTTTTCTACGTTAGTAAAAAAAAAATTTTGATTTAAGTTAAGTTAAAATTGAGTTGTGCTTTGGTGTGCGTTATGCTGATTGGAGTTAAGAAGTACAAAAACTTAAATGTTTCTCGAGTAAAATGTATCAATATGGAACTTGTTTTATTCATCTTGAAATTATAAGTAATTTTAAAAAATATATATCTCATTTGAACTTATATATGCAAAGTTATAGACTTTTAAATTTTTAGTTTTTAAATTATCATTGGACTAGTGAATAGTATAACTAGTTGACTTTTCTGAAAAAGATAAAAACTGAGTTGAGTTTTTTTATTTTTTATTTTATTTTTTATTTTATTTTATTAAATTGGTTCAACAAATATGGGCTTAGTAGATTTGAGTTGGGGCAAAACTGAATTTTCTCAATTCGTGTGAGGACTATTTAGAATAAATCAATATTTGAGGGGGGTCAATGAACTTTCTAATTTTTGTGGGGGTGAATTTGCTAAAACAACAAGAATATTGATAAAATTTTAAAAGATCAAATAATATAAGTGGGATGTGTGGCACCCTAATGAGACATAAATTATAACTTAATTTCATTAAAAGGATATTTTTAGTCTTTAATGACATATGAGTCATCTCATAAGTTTTTTAAGCACAACGGGCAGATTCCAACCTGCTGGCGGGGTGTTATTGAAGACCCCCCCAATTAGGGTTAGTTTTGTTTAATGGATGAATCTGAATAATTAAAAGCGTCATTAGCCAATTATGCCCAATTTTTAAGTTTGGAGAGAATGAGATTCTTTTGTTTTGTTTAATTATTTATGTTGGGGGTTTGTAGTTGTAGGAGCCGAGCCATCTGTCCTCGCTGGTCTTATTCTTCTTTTTACCCATCGATCGGAAGTTTCTTTTAAAAGATGCACATATGAAGGGGGAAAAAAATCAATAACACTGGAATCGTTGGCCTTTGTATACTTAGGCGTCTTCTAGTTAAGGATAACAATGGGATGGAATGGAATAGAGATGAAAAATACTTCCACATCCCCATTTTTATTATTTAAAATAATTTTTATCTCTGTGTTTATTTTTGTTTATAAAGAGATATAATTAGGGTCAATTTATTTATTTTGATAAACATGAATAGGCTCAATTAACGTTTATTAAATATGTCATTCCCATGAATAGAATTCTACATGGTGAAATAAATAATATGCATAAAATTTTCTTAAATATGTATCGGTTCAACTTTGATATGAGGGTAAGAAGTCGACCCCCATTTCCATCTCAAATCCTGCAATATTAAAGACGGATAATGGCGGGTCCCGACACCGCGAGAAAGAAATGTCATCCCTATTTTTAGTTCAATTATAGGCATGTGACTTTTTTTCTCTCTTTTTTATTTTTCTCGTTGAAAAATCATTGGCATGTGACTGCGAGTTTGACTAACTGGCGTGCCAAGTAAACGTCGTAGTTAGCAATTGGAGAGACATTTGATTTTTCTTTTTCTTTGGTGTGTTCTGTCAATTCTCATTGTGGGTGACGAAAGATTCCAACTGAACTGGCTGAGTAAAAAAAAAAAGTCCGTTGCCTTGTTGGATTTTATCCTTTTTAATGCTATAGTTTACTTAAAGGTGCAATGCACCGATTTAAAATAGAATTTTAAATTTAAATTGATTAATTTTTTAAAAAATTAATCATATTTTTTATTAATTTTTTTAAAGATAAAAATTAATATAAAAATATAAATTCAAATCAATTGGTCAAATGCATGTTTAGTTTAGTCCACAAAAGATAAAATATAAACTACTAGAAAACACTTCTAGCGGGGACCACAATTTGGACTATCAAGAAAAAAAATTTGGATAAATTATTTATTTTTGGTCCTTAATCTTAATAAAGTTGTAATTTAATCCTAGCTTTTTTTTTTTTGGGTTAAAAAGTCTATAAACTTTTAAAAAGTGTAAATTTGATCCTTTTTGTTAATATAAATGTTAAAACTTGGTTGACATAGATCAATTATGTAATACATGTAAATTGAATTATTTATGTAAATTGTTTTCTTTTTGAACTTTAAATAATAAATTTTGTATGATCAGTGTGATATTTTCTGTTAAATTTTTAATCTTTATTTAAAAAAATTATTTTATATTTTTTTAAAGAGTTAAAAGATTTTTTAGAAACAAAATAATATTGAGAATCAAATCACAACTTCTTAAAAATATTAGAGACCAAAAAAAAAAAAAAAAAAAAGTCAAAGCACCCGGCTTCTTCTCCCACCAGCCACTACAAGTAGAACAAGAGCGTTGCCAAACGGGCTAATCTTTCTCTTTGGATAGCATCTGACACCTTTCCTATGTCCACCCAATAATTTCTTATAATTTTCTTTTTTCTTCAACTCTAGCTCTAACCCACATCCACACCCAAAACCCATTTTGATATTTGACCGTTTTGGTCCTGAGGATGAAGAGTACTGTTGACAAGAAAATGGCTAACATCTCTGTGCTGCTCTGTTTCATCATTATAGCAGTTGGTTCTGCAAACGTTTCTGCAATGAATCAACAAGTTCGTACTTATGTTCTGAACAAGGGTGACGCGTCTCTTAATCTCACCAACTGGGGTGCCTCTATTACCTCCTTTGTTCTTCCTGACAAACACGGTTTGTTCTCGAAATCTGAATTGCCCTTTTCTGTGAATTATATATCTATATATCTATATTACTTTTTGCTTTTGGGTTTTTGGTCTTCTGGGTATCAAAAAGTTTGATTTTTTATGATGGTTTTTTCTTTTTTTGGGGTGTTTTTCAGGAAAGCTTGCTGATGTAGTTCTTGGGTATGATACATTGGAGGAGTACAAGGTTGGTTTTTTTTGTTTTTGTTTTTTTCCTCTTTTTTCTTCTAAAATGTTAATGTTTTTGTACTCAAATTCTGGTATTTTTGCATGGTAGCGAGACTAAATAGTTTCTATGAGAGATTCACATTCCTCTCTGTATCTCCTGGACTCTGTGACGACTACAGTTGAATTTTTTCAACAGTCTGTTTATCCAAAAATTATTGCTTTAGTTAATTTTATTTGCAAATAAAATTGATAAGCTATTTATCTGCTGGTCTGGCTGATCTAGCTCTGTTTTTGTATAATTTAACATCACAAAAGGAAGCTTGATTTGGTGTCGTATCATATTGTTCATAGCATCACAATTACTGAATTGGAAAGTTATAGATTAAAGCTTTTTTGCAAAACCTTTTTGGCATTTTGCTCTAGTCCGAGAAGGCCGGTTTCGATTTTATCGAGATTCTCGGACGATTTTGTTCTTATCTATATCACTCGACTATATTAACATCTTTTTTTCCCCTTAAAAAACATTTTATTTTATTTTTTATTTTTTAAGTAAATTGACATATTATTATTATTATTATTATTATGCTTGTTAAAATTGACATCTTATCCTTTCAAAAAAAAAAATTTTTTTTGACATCTTATTTGTTTTTACTCTTTTAGCTCCTTTTTTGTAGGGCACCGTTTTGAGTTTTTAATTTTAATTATTATTATTTTTTTGCTAAAGACATTTTGATTTGTTAGATTTTAATGGGATTATGTTATATTATTAGACCTTTTTTACTTGATACTAATTTTATCGCAAATTATAAGATTTGTCAATTTTGAATTATAAAATTGGTTGGACCTCAATCTTGTCGAAGACCGAGCCAATAAAAAATAAAACAAATTGACAAAATTAAGAGCATGGGATGGAGAAGCAAAATGGTTATCTTTTATTTTTCCGTGAGAGGTGGCAAGTTGGTTGGGATATTGTTTCTCGATAGTTAACACAACATGTTTAAGCCCAACTGGAACAGCTTTGGAATCCAGGATTGTCTTCTATTTCCCATATCAACCTATATATATATATATATATATTTATACGTTTCTACACATTTAATATTGGTGTATATATATGTGTGTAGCAATCAAGTTGTTTGATCAGATCCCTCTTAAAAAAAATCTCAATGTACTTAAACAGTCAATAGTCTTCTTAAAAAAAACCTGTCTTTGATAATAATACTTGATACCATCTGGTGGCATATGGACCCACCACAGAGTAGTAAAATGCAATACTAAACCGTTAGATTTTCACCAAGTTCCGTTATATGTTATACTTTTCTTAATCGGATACAATTTTGATGTGATCTTTTAATTCAGCACTGTGTTTTCTGGTATAGAAACAAGATATTGAATTACTTGAAAAAGGGCTGAGGGGTTCCTATGAGTCTGAATCATGATAGTGGACACTTTTGTTTTTTTTTTTTTTTTTTTTTTTCACATTGTCTCTTAAGAAAAGAAAATCTGTTACTTGTGTGACCTGCAATGTGCAATGTTTTCAGAACGATTCAACGTATTTTGGTGCTCTTGTTGGACGGTTTGCTAATAGAATTGGAGGTGCTCGGTTCACATTGAACGGGATCCATTACAAATTAGTTGCTAACGAAGGAAAAAACATACTTCATGGTACTACTATCTTATTTTCAAACTCGATTTCGTTTCCACTAGCTTGGTTCGTTTCTTGTAAATCTTTAGGAAAAGTGAACTCTTTGCTTAACTCGCTGAAATTTTGAAACTGTATGTCAGGTGGCAAAATAGGATTCAGTGATGTTGCTTGGGAAGTGATAAAGTATCACAATGAAGGTCATGCTCCTTACATTGTGTTCGCCTATCACAGTTTCGACGGTGAACAAGGTAGACCTTTCTTTTCACTGAGTTTGTCACTCTAGCAAACAAATTTTCACCGATTTCGGCTGTCTTGCATTCATTCAAAACTCACTGTACCTGCATTTTCTATAAACTGAACTGACATGTAATTCTGTCCAGGCTTTCCTGGTGATCTTCATGTGACTGTTAAATACACTCTCCTTGGACACTATAGATTGAGTGTGATAATGAAAGCCAAGGCTCTAAACAAGCCCACACCTGTGAATTTAGCTCAGCACACATATTGGAACCTTGGAGGCCACAACAGCGGCGACATCCTCTCCAACGACATCCAAATCTTCGGTTCCCACATCACTGCTGTCGACAGCGAACTCATTCCCACCGGCAAATTCTTGCCTGTAAAAGGAACACCCTATGATTTCCTGAGACCTCACTCCGTCGGAAGCAGGATCGAGAAGCTCCCTGAAAGTAAAGGATACGACATTAACTATGTCCTCGATGGTCCTGCCTCCAACCGAAAGCTGAAGAGGGCAGCGGTGGTGTACGACAAGAAGTCGGGAAGGTCCTTGGTGCTGTTCACAAACGCTCCTGGTTTGCAGTTCTACACAGGTAACAATCTCAAGAATTTGATAGGTAAATACGGAGCTGTGTATAAGGTTTACAATGCACTATGCTTGGAGACTCAAGGATTCCCTGACGCCGTGCATCACCCCAATTTTCCGTCGACTATTGTTACTCCGGGGAAGCCTTACAAGCACGTTATGCTGTTCAAGTTTTCGACTAAATCTCGCCCTCCTTTTGCCTGACTTTATGGTGACTTTAACAAAAGATTAGAAGTTCGTAGCAATTTACCTTTTTTTCACTAGAGTTAAAAATCCAGGTCCAGAGGAATGGAAGAATAAATGGGAGAGATGCATTGAGAGGATACTATTGCAGTGCACTCTGATCTTTTTTTATTTATATCATTTTGCATATAATCAATAAAAGCTGAAAAAAAGGAGATTTGAATAGTTGAAAGGAGATTTTCTTCCTAGGTTAAATGTCGTTTTACTAAATACGACTCATCGTTATTACTAAGAATTTTGGTGATTAATGGGAAACGACATGACTTAGATGGTTCAAGTTTTTCAAAGCATCTGATTCGAAAATGTTTGATCTTGTTTAATTTGGTACACAACAGGACTAATGTTGCCCAAAGTTTTGCTCCAATATTCGAAGAAATTATGCCACTTCTGTATCCAGAATTTGATGTCGTTTTCGAAAAATAATATCTCGTCTTATCCATTGAAGATAAACGTCATATGTATCTGTAAATAGCACGCCGTTTCCTGTTGAAAATTTTTTCGTTGTTCTGATAAACAACATGGTGAAACAACAATCTTCCTCATATAAACTGTTAAGTTATGTAGCTTAATTAATATCCTACGTAAAAACACCATAACAACATACATAGAAAAAGTCTAGCTTAATTAATATCTTACGTAAAAACACCATAACAGCATACATATAAATAGTCTATTGATTTGTTTGGTACTCGAACTTAAATTTTTCATCTTAATTTTTATCTTTTTCTAAAAAGTCAACAAAAATTATAATTAGTTTTTAAAAAATCAACTCTCCAACAAACGAACAAAATGAAGGCTATTTATTTGAGTTGTTACATTAAGGATATTTTGGAGATTTCACTTGTAATTTTAATTGTCTTAATTTTTCTTTGTCTTAATTTTTCTTAATAAACACGGGGCGGCGTTATTGTTATTAGAGAGATTAAGTAAAAACACCTAGAGTTTTGAGAGGGTGTGATTTATTTGGTGAATTTCTTAATCATTTAAATCACTACAATAATTGAACATGGTCTTACTGACATTAAGGTGAACCTATATAAAACTTACATATTTTATAATTGTTTTTTTTTTTTTTTTGTGATTTTATTTTTTAAATTCTTAACATAAACATCGTACTTTTTTTCGCTAAATGGCCGAATTATATGATCAAATAAATAATTCTTTTTTTTTTTTTTCTTTGAGATAAGAAGGAATAATTCATTTACTCTGTTTCACCGTCGTTTTACGTGATTATTCAGAATTTCATGTCGTTTACTTGATGGAGACAAATTGCCATTTTATTCTCCATACGTCATTTCTTTATGCAAACAATCTATTTTTCATTTAAACAGCATGTCGTCTTCTTTTTAAAGAGAGAGAGAGAGAGAGAGAGAGAGAGGGGGGGAAAAAAAAAAAAAAAGCATTGCCCTTTAGCCGAAGAAACGACATTCATTTTTCTTCTTTAACTGTGTCGTTTCTGTTTTTTTGCTGAACAGTGTCGTTTCTGTTTGCCACACCGTGTCACCGTCTGATTATATGACTGGGTTGTAGAAGACTGTACGAACAAATACAAAGATGGCTATGGTGTATTCAGCTTCACTGGTGCGAATCCCCAGAAAACTTCCCTGCTTCACTACTCACAAAGGTTCCTCCGACAATCGCATTTTAATTCCCAGTAGCAGCATTTTCAGTTTGCGCCGCCACTCTTTGTTTACTTTAATGAATGTTTGCAGATAAATGCAACATTTGCAGATTCATTTCTCCCAAAACCCGACCACCGCTGAACGCCATCAGTTGCAGTGCCGACCCAACCCAGGTATATTCCGGTCGCGACTCCGGCGCTGCGGCGATGAGTGCCGGTACAACGTCGTACTCGGGGCCGTACGGCCAGTCGAAGAGGGTGTGGGTATGGACGGAGAACAAGGAGGTCATGACGGCCGCCGTGGAGAGAGGCTGGAACACCTTCGTCTTCTCCCCTGAAAGTCGCCAACTTTCTTCTGACTGGTCCTGTAAGCGGAATTCTGATGAAATTTTGATGATTTTTGGAAAAATTTTGACAAAAAAGCACGAATTATGGATTTTTTTTTTTCATTTTTTGTTGGAAATTTGCAGCAATTGCAGTAATATCTCCTCTGTATATTGAGGAGGGAGGGATATTTGATGGCGAGAAGAGAAGAGTTGGATCGATTTTGGGGATTTCAAATCCCCAAGAGTTGGAGCTGCTTCAACCTGAAAAGGGATTGGGAGAGAATGTTGTTGTCGATTTACTAGATTGGCAGGTACATTGTCTCATTCTCTTTATGCTTGGTTTCCATGGAACTTTGTGTTTTTGAGAGACGAAATTATGTTGAAGATTTTTAGCTAATCAATAATTCAGATGCGTTTCTGATACTATAAACGAATAAATTATGTATGAATTTTTTTTTTTTTTTTTTTTTTTTGGTTTGGGAGGTTAAAATAGATAAATTTTCATAAGAGATATTATGCTCATCTTATGGTGTTAAGCAGTAGCAATTTGAAGTTATTTGATTTGTGATTTTTGTTCCCGTAGGTAATTCCTGCGGAGAATATTGTTGCAGCATTTCAAGGAAGTGAAAAAACTGTTTTTGCAGTCTCCAGCAATTCCTCCGAAGCACAAATCTTCCTTGAGGTAGAAAATCAACGTGCAAATTCAGGGTACTTATTGAGAGAATCATTTGTTTGACATTCTGTACACGTATACTCTTTGTTTATGCAGGCCCTGGAGCTAGGGCTCGGGGGAGTTGTTTTGAAAGTTGAAGATGCAAAAGCTGTTCTTGAGCTAAAGGTAACTTGATCTTGTGAATTCACTTCGTGATCGGCGGAGTTCTTATCTGATAAATGTCTCTCAGGAATATTTTGACAGAAGAAATGATATGAGTAACATATTAAGCTTGACCAAGGCGACTGTAACTCGAGTTCAAGTTGCTGGGATGGGGGATCGTGTTTGCGTTGACCTCTGTAGCATCATGAGGCCTGGTGAAGGGCTCCTCGTAAGCTTCCACTTTCTCATCAAGCAGTGCGTTGCTTGTTTGATTTTAATTTGATTACGGCGTCTAAATGCTGTCATTCTTATGTCATGAGAATGTTTGATAGGTTGGATCCTTTGCAAGAGGACTGTTCCTTGTCCACTCAGAATGCTTGGAGTCGAATTACATTGCCAGCAGACCTTTTCGAGTCAATGCAGTGAGTTCCTAGCTATCATAACGATCTAGACAATATGCTTTGAAATCTAGTTTTCCGTTAGTGCCCATTACGACATACATTTTGGAACTCTACAGGGACCTGTACACGCCTATGTTGCCATTCCGGGAGGAAAAACATGCTACCTCTCGGAATTAAAAGCAGGCAAAGAGGTCATTGTGGTTGACCTCAAAGGCCAGCAACGGAATGCAATTGTCGGGCGAGTGAAGATTGAAACTAGACCACTAATGCTCGTCGAGGCAAAGGTGTGTAGTAATTAGATCAGAAAGGATCGTACAATATTCCAATTTCATTGGCATTTATGTGTGGTAACTAAATCCCATAATTTGTTTGATATTGTTGGCGAAAATGTTATATTCCTTGCTAGATCTAGTTCCTTTTGCTAATTAAGCAGATGTTTTTGTTTGACACTGATTATGTTTTTTTGTTGTTGCAGGGGGATTCTGATGGTCAAACGCTATACAGCATCCTTCTCCAGAATGCAGAAACAGTTGCCTTAGTTTCTCCCTACCAAGGTTTTTTCCTTTTCCTTTTTTATTTTTTTGCCCAAAAAATTGTTAAGTAATTTCTCACTCTCTCGTCTTTTTGTAGTAGCTGAATCCGATCACTTTATTTCTGCAGGAAATGGATTGCAAAATGCAGCAATTCCAGTGACATCACTCAAAGTTGGAGACGAAGTTGTTCTAAGAGTACAAGGAGGGGCTAGACACACGGGAATAGAAATTCAAGAGTTCATAGTTGAAAATTAAACAAAATGGATTTCATAAAATGAAATTTGAAACACAACTAGTGCAATCGTGATGAGGTGGCCATCTGCCACAAAAATTTCCATTTTGATCTTACAAAGAATCTTTTTCCCACAAAAAATGAATAAATAAATAAAGAAGCTAAAATTGGGCTGGTGCTAGTGTTACTGTTCTGCTTAACAAGTAGTTCATGATAGTAATAATAATACTAACGAATTACAATCCTAATAGTTAGAAATAGAATTATTGAAGAAATAATCCTCCAACGAAACCGTGAGCGAACTATGACTTGAAGTAGGTCTTTAGTGTTGACCCCACTTTTGTGGGTCCTTTTGGCTACAATTGCAATTCTTGCCCACACACGTATTGAGCTGGAATTGAAAATTCTCATGAGGTTGAAAATTCACATAACGTAGGATATAAACTCTAATATGTAAAAAAGGAAAATAAAAGAAAATTTTGTATTTAAAGATATTAGAAGAAACATTAATAATTGTCAAGTGAAAGCACAAATTTAAGCATGAAAAAAAAAAAAAAAAAAAGCAGGTCTTTCGTATTTGAGCTGGAATTGAAAATTCTATAGATGTTTAAAAATTCGCATAACGTAGGATATAGACACTAATATGTAAAAAAGGAAAATAAAAGAAAATTTTGTATTTAAAGATATTAGAAGATACATTAATAATAGTCAAGTGAAAGCACAAATTTAAGAATGAAAAAAAAAAAAAAAAAAAAAGAAAAAAAAAAAGCAGGTCTTTCGTATTCAAGTGAAAGCCAACTATGACTTGAAGTAAGTCTTTCGTGTTGACCCCACTTTTGTGGGTCTTTTGGCTACAATTGCAATTCTTGCCCAAATAATAGTCAAGTGAAAGCCAACCATGACTTGAAGTAGGTCTTTCGTGTTGACCCCACTTTTGTGGGTCCTTGTCGCTACAATTGCAATTCTTGCCCGCAGGTATTGAGCTGTAAGTGAAAATTCTCATAATGTTGAAAATTCTCATATATGAACACCAAATATGTAAAAAAGGAAAATAAAATAAAATTTTGTATTTAAAGATATTAGAAGATACATTAATAATAGTCAAGTGAAAGCACAAATTTAAGCATGGAAAATTTATATAAAAAAAATGCTATGAAATCAAAAATCAAATTTGGGCACATATAATAAAAATAAGTTTTTCAGTGAGAAAGCTGAGATTACATATGTGTGTGTATAGACAATGATGAAAGTTGAGCTTCTAATGGAGAAAAAATGAAACAGGAACAATAGAAAAGTATTTGAATACGAGGGTAAGAGACTATGATAGATTAAAGAAAAGAATAATGACATTTTAATGAATCCTTCCTGTCATAATCTCTAGCTTTAGAAGTTGGCATATAGTCACATTGATTTTCTGAACGTATTTGTAATCATTGTTCTTTGTGTAATTGTAAATTTTTTGTTCTATTTGATACCCAAATCATTTTGAAAAGAAATGCTAGTAATATTCATCTTATCACTGCTCTATCACTCCCGCTACCTATATCTTTCATTGTTTTGTGGATGATATTGACTTAAAATTAAATTAATTCGACATTAAAAAATATTTATAAAAAAAATGAGACTTTTGTTGTTAGATAATGTTTAAACAAATTTGAAAATTTCTCAGCTACCAAGCTATATCGAAAACTAATGCGAGACACCATAGAGGCTGACTTTTGTTTATGATTTAATGGAATAAAAGTTAAACATGCGGTGGTTATATACTTTTATCTTTGAGTTATTATTATTATTATAAGCCTGTTTGGTGTGTAAGTTTGAGTTAAGATTTATAAGTTTAAATAGTAAATTTTGTTGACTTTTCAGAAAAGACAAAAAACTTTTTGAGAAAAAGACAAAAACTTTTGGGGAAAAAGACAAAAAAAAGTTTAATGAATTTTTTTTTTTTTAGTTCTTCAACACACTCTAATCAAGTTGCCTCCCTTTTAGTCACATTGGTTATGGCTTCAAGTTTTATGAATTTTTTTTTTTTTTTTAACTTTTTGCTGGCAATTAGGGTTGGTTACACAATTATCTAAAACTAATTTTATTTACACATTAAATTTATAAATATCCCTACTAAATTAAACTTTATCTTTTTATAATTTTATCCAAAAATAAAATTATGTTAAAATCCATTATACACCTTAACATATATAGCACATTAAACATAAATAAAAATATGATTTTTTTGTAAAAAACATACATACACTTGTATCTTTTGTAACTCTAATAATTTCACTTTTATAATGGAACTCTAATTCTTCCTCTATCAAATTCTTTTTAGCAAACAAATTATTAGCTTCTATTTTGTCAATAACTTTATGTACATTCACTTATTTTGTGATTATTGAATTTATTGTGAATCTTAAATTTTTGTGTTATTAAGAATTTGTTCTTAATAAATTAAAACAATATTTGCCAGAAAAAAAATAAATAAGTAAGTAAACATAACATAGAGCTATTTGCTTTTTTTTTTTTTTTTTTGCAGAAAAACTTTTTTTTTTCTCGATTATTAAAACAAGATTGAGGAGGGAGTATGAGAGGGTTTGATCGATTTTAGTTTTCTTTTATGAAGGAATATATTTTAGTATTTTATGAATCTTTTTTGTCAGTACTTATTGACATTTATACTCATATCTAGTTATTATTTGGGCTAAAAAGTTTTTTAAACTAAAATAATGGTAATAGTATAAATACACTTGACTATGTATAACTGGGGCCAAAAAAAAAAAAACACTTGACAACGATGAGCCCTCTTTTTCACGTAATATGTTTGAAGCCAAGCCAGGTAAACTCGACACGTGGCTCATAAAGGAGTAACAAGTGAGATATGCAATTGAAAAAAAAAAAAAAAGTAAAAGTAAAAGCACCAAAACGCAACCACTATTTGCGTTTTTGACGACGGAATCTGAACATAAGAGCTTTATGCACTCTTTTATATATTTACTTGTTAAAATACATACAATGCACGTATTGAGTTGTATTGTATTGTAATTAAAAATTTTATAATATAAAACATAAAAAACAATGTACAGATATGGATAAATAAAAGAAAAATTTTTCCTAAAAATGCATTAATATTAGTCTAATTAGTCTAAGCAAATGATTTATATTTTATCATAGAACTATGATATTTTTTATATTTATTACCTACAACATTCTAATCCATATATATTTTTTGTGTTATAAAATTTATAGCTTTCATTTGTTATTGAAAATAAAAATTCTGATAAAAATGAAAACGATTAGTAAAACAATAGCAATAATCACATCATTTGGTAATTATATTGCTTAATCGGCTTATAAGGAAATAATTCAATAATTGTCCATAACAAAGTAGCTGAATCAATTATATGTAATGAAGTCATTCCAAATAACAGCAATAACATAATAATCTTCTATGCGAAATTGAAAAAAAGACCCAAAAAGAGGAAAAAATCTTATGTCCCATTTTGTTTTATGTCCCTTTTTGTTTATCAGGAAAACAAAATGACACATAAACTTAATCATGAAAAGAAGAGGAAAAAAGCCTCACCGTGATTAAACTCAAGCATAATAAAGAAGATTAGAGTTTCTAATGAAAAAGTTAAAATTAGTAATCTTAAAAATAAAAAAATAAAAAAAAAGATGAGATATTGAGCTTTTTATACAGAGAAAATGAAATTAAAAAAAAAGTTACATGCAAAAGTACAAGTTAAAAATTAGGGAGGAAAAAAATTAAAAATAAAAGAAAACTGATAAGAAAATGAAACAAAATAGAAAGGGATTACAAGAAAAAGAGAATGAAAAGAAAATGAAATTAAAAGTAAAACAGAAACTGAATAGTAAAGTAAGTTTGTAATAAAAAGACGATTTTTAGAGAAAATAAAAAAGCACCAAAGTGGTGTATGAAAACGGTGATGAAATGAAAAAATAATAATAATAAATTTAACTCACTTTTCTCGACCAAAGGAAAAAAAAAAATTATTCACTACATTTTCTTAATCTTTTGCTTTTTTGTCACACTCTATTAAAAAAAAAAAAAAAAAAAAAAAAACAGAAACATTTTGAATTGATCAATCTAAAATAAATTGATATTTAGGGGAAAAAAAAGAGAAAAAAAAAAAAGAGAGAGAATATGTTAATTTGCAAATTTTTTGAATTAAATTTTCATTTTTAAATGCTGTGTTAAACACTATATATATATATATTATATTAAGAAAAAATATGGAGTTTTATTTACTAGCTTAAAGATCAGAAAGTACAAATGACCTCAATACTAGAAGAACAAACTCATAACAAAGCAAATTATCAAAGTTCTGAAAAACTAAATTTGTCAAAAATGGGCTATACCATTCTCATGATGCGAAATGTAACAAACTTTACCACTAACAACATAAAGAATAGCCTCATTGATATCAGCTATCATATTTGATTTTGGAGCCGTTGACAAAGATCGTTGGATAGCCTGAATGACATTCACAACATCTGATTCTAGAATCCAATGCTCCAGAGCGAGACTTTGAGCTAAAAGAATTCCTTCTCTAGTTGCTAAAGCATATACAGTGTAAGGAGAGAAAGAACCCCAAATTTTTTTCTCACCGCTACTAAAATTGCCCCCTTGATCACAGCGGATGACTAGCACATCATATGAGGAAAAAAAAAAGTTGTACCGTTTTTCTCAGACATTGAAAAAAAATACTTTGAGAAACAAATTTCCCAAGTACAATGGTAATTTTGTAAATTGTATTAAAATGTTGGTCTCCTTCTAAGCTCTAATGTTCAAATTCTTGCAAGAGTTGCACTTGCAACACGTGGGATGCAAAGAAGAAATCAAAATGCACCATTTTTCTATGATTAAAAGCTGCGGTGGATATGGATCCACTCTTTTATTATATTTAAGATAATATTTAGGATTAGGATATCCGTTTACTTGGCCATTGACTTTCAGACTTTGAGCCGCGTAGCGTGTACTATTAATCACGGTAATGAAATAATTGTGTGCCCATTTGCCATTGCTAATCTTAGCTAGCAACTGAGGATGACCCTCTTTGTTTTCTTTTCCACTTCCACAGTTGCATGGCTTTCATTTCTTTTCATGCTCTTAGCTTTCATGGATCATTCCACGGCTGTAAGAACTGCAGCGGCATCCGATAATTTAGAGAGGGAGGGAAATTTCCCTCCCTTTTCATCTCTCTCTACCTCCACCTCCACCTCCACCTCCACCTCCACCTCCAATAAACATTTTAGATTCAACATGAAAGTTTTTCTTCCTGTTTTCTTTATTTCATTTTTCCTTGGATATCTGGTTTTTAAAATTTGGGAGGCCAAGAGAGTTTGCTCCGAGGCAAGAGAAAAAAGAACGGAGACTTTTTCTCGATATGGAATTATGATGGGAAAATTGCATACAATGATATCATCAAGGCAACAGAGGACTTTGACATAAAGTATTGTATCGGAACCGGCAAGTTTGGCAGTGTATACAAAGCCAGGCTACCAACTGGCCGCGTAGTGGCCTTAAAGAAACTACACAGTGTGGAAGCTGAGGAGCCAGCTTTCATCAACAGTTTCATGAATGAAGTACAGGTGTTGTCAAAGATCCGACATCGAAACATAGTGAAGCTTCACGGATTCTGTCTGTACAAGCAGAACATGTTTCTGGTTTATGAATATATGAAGAGAGGAAGCTTGTTTTGTGTTCTGAGAAACGGCAATGAAGCTGCACAATTGGGTTGGAATAAGAGGATAAGTATCATCGAAGGCATAGCTCACGCATTGTCGTACATGCATCACGATTGCAATCTACCGATTGTTCACAGGGATGTAACCACTAGCAATGTTCTCTTGGACATGGAAATGAAGGCTTCTGTATCAGACTTTGGCATTGCTAGGCTCTTGTATCCTGATTCCTCCAACCAAACAGAAATTGCTGGCACCTTTGGATATATTGCCCCTGGTAAAACTTACCGGTTTCCCTTTATTCCGCTTTATATTGTTACGTCTCTCTACAGAATTAGCTACAATATCCTCAAAATTTATCTTAGCATTTTTTTTTTCTTTTGGTGTTTGTTCAGAATATGCCTATACCACTGCTCTGACTGAAAAAGGCGACGTTTATAGCTTTGGGGTGGTGGTTCTGGAAACAATCATGGGTAGGCATCCGCTAGAAATTATTTCTTTGGTGTCATCACCGTGTCCGCCGTCATCTTCATCGTGGAGATCAGTCATGTTGAAAGACGTATTGGATTCCCGTCTCTCAGCTCCCGACAATGGACTAATAATTACTAAAGTTTCCAGTAGCGTGGTTCTGGTACTGACACTAGCCTTGGCATGCCTACGCTCCGAACCAAAATCCAGGCCGACCATGATGATGGTTTGTAGGCAGCTTCTTCTCCCCAGGACACCACTGCGCCAGCCTTTGCATTCAATTTCCATACAGCAGCTGGTCAATCAAGAGATTTTCGTTGTAGACAAACACTAGGAAAAGTTAGTGGATGTGTTACTGCCAAAATGAAAGATATATACCATGTTTTGTATTCATGATTGATTAACGCCCAAAATGCACTTACAAAGCGGTCGATTGTAGTACAGATCGGGCGGTCGTATTCACAGGGAGGCGACAACAAAAACAATTAATATTAGTAGAATTAAAAGTTAAAAAGGTAAGGAAATAAAATAAAATAAAAGTGAAGATATTTTTGGAGGATTTTTGTGATAGAAAGAATAAACAAAATATGAAAAAGATAAAATTTAGGTAGAGAAAAATTCAATAATAAATTAGGCAAGGCGTCGTGAATCCTTTATATGCTTCGTTTTCCAATTTGAATTTAATCTTCGATTTATGACTCAATTGTACGCTTCACATCCCAAACGAACAACCGAAAAATATGGAATTAAATATCAACAAAAATAACAAAAGTGTTTCTGTGGATTAAATCTCTATGTTGAAACCAATCAGATTGATCATTATAAGTCATCCAAATCGACAAAATATTGTTTCTAACAAATTGTAGTAAAAGACAACTTATAAAATAAATCTTTATCAAAATAGAATGTGACAATATTACATAAACAATGCATGACTGAATTTATATAAAAGATTGGCACAAAATATTTTCAATAGAAAAATAAGATGAAGAAATTCAGTCCACTAAAATATATAATCTTTACAAACCAAAACAAAATCAAACTCAAATTGGATTATTTCACACATGAGATCATCACTAGTCTCACCAAAATGTCTAACCTAGCTTACAATTCATCTCACAAAATTCTAAGAATAAAACATGAGATGAAAATGCAAGGAGAAGAAAATTGCACTCCAAACTCAGCCAAAAATTGGTGAGAAAAAACGTCTCATGCTTGCTGCACAGCCTTGCTTTTATAAGCCTCAATGTCCAGCATCTAAAGAGAGATTTTCGGCCTAAAAATCATGCTATCAAGCTGGTAAATCGAGTGGAGACTCACGGTAAACCAACTGTGGCTGGAGTTTGCGCGGGCTTGGCTGAGAATACGGCCCGAAACTCTCGCGGGCTTGGCTGAGAACACTGCCCGAAATTCTCACGGGCTTGGAAGGTCTGGGCTGGCATCACGCGTGCAGGGAATGAGCTACAGCAGTGGCTACATCTGCGAAAGAAAGGAGAGAAAAAAAAAAAAAAAGGAAAAAGAAAAATAAAAATAAAAATAAAATAAAATAAATAAATAAATAAAAACTGTAGACAAAGAGATCATGAGTTAAAATTAATTATTTCTAAAATAAATTATTTTGAATTAAAATGATGAAAAATATCTAATTTAAATTTAAATTACTTAATAAATGACTTGAACATAATTGTATTTTTGTTCACTTATCAATAATTAATCCTCTTGAAATAGTTGGAAAATTCCTAGGTGTTTCCGGGAATTTTCGGCAGGTGAAAGGTAGTAGTACAGTAAGAACCGACGATTAATGTCATACATAAATAGTTAAATAATAGAACACTTTGACTGTGACACAAAAGTGTAACACAAAAGAGAAGAATTAAAATAGTAATCTGTTATTTTTTTCTTTTATCTTTTTTTTCTTTTAGCAAATTTATATTAATTAGTATTATGGGAAGACTCCGACTTTGACTGTGGGTACTTGATGGAACATGAACGTGTTTGAAGTTGGTCCAACGTAATTGATCAATCAAGTGAAAACGTCCATGACCCGCATTCAAATATGTAATTATGTAGCCCAGACCCATTTAACACGTCGAAGACTTCGATACGGTTTAAGAAGTTAGACCATTCAAATTATGTATTTAATACTAGTGATCTTCTTAATATTTTTCTTACTCTTGCTTTAGAGTCATTATTATTCCAAAAAAAAAAAAAAAGAAGAAGAAGAAGAAGAAAAAGAACCCTCTGCTCCAAAACACGTTTTCCAAAGTCAAACAAAGATGATTCGTAGAAAGTTCAACTGATTTATCACTGTCAAAACTAAATTTTGTCTCGGTGACTTATGTTATAAATAACAAGTATGCAAAGCTAATAACAGTCGAGCAACAAATCCCAGCACTAATCCTAAAACACCTGATCATGATAAAATTCAATTACCAGTTCATTGTTCTTTTAGTGGCATGGACGACTATTGTACTTTTCACCTCTGTATCGATGACAGCGTCGTCACTGGAGCTCGAAGCGAAGGCCCTGCTCCAATCTGGATGGTGGCCCTATTCGGAGGATGATGGTGATCACTGCGACTGGCCTGGTATAACCTGCAATTATGAAGGAAGTGTCACAGATATCTGTCTTGCTAGAGCTTGTGAAAATGAATTGTCGTCCAAAATGAAAAGAGATTTTAGCAAGCTCAACTTCTCCTCCTTTCCGAATTTAGCCCGTCTTAAACTTGCTGATGCCAGTCTCTTTGGGAGCATCCCGGCCGAGATAGGCACTCTTTCGAAGCTCATCCATGTTGACCTCTCCTTCAATGGTCTAACAGGTCAGTTACCTCCTTCTCTTGCCAACCTCTCCCAGTTGGTCGTGCTTGATCTTTATTATAACAAACTCAACGGCTCAGTTCCTCAACAACTGACCAGTTTGAGGAATCTTATCGCATTAAACATGAGCTCCAACTCCTTCACCGGTCCAATTCCTCCGGACATCGGTCTTTTGATCAACCTCACCCATCTACATCTGTCATCTAATCAAATTGAAGGCCATCTACCTCTTTCGCTGTCGAGGCTAGCCAATTTAGTGATCCTTGACGCCGCATCAAATAAAATTAGCGGTTCCTTTCCTGACCAAATAGGAAACTTGAAGAATTTGGTTTCTCTTGATCTGTCTCATAACATGCTTAATGCACCACTTCCCTCCACTTTGGACCAATTGAATAAATTAGCTTATTTATCACTTTCCTTCAACAAAATCAATGGTTCCATAATTTCAACTTTGGATCAGTTGACAAATTTAGTGGAACTACATCTTGAGTCAAACCAAATCGGCAATTCCCTCCCTCCAAAAATAGGGAATCTGAAAAATCTATCTTTGTTGTCCCTCGGCGATAACCTATTTAGTGGATCCCTCCCTCCGGAAATTGGGAATCTCAAAAACCTTTCTGTCTTGTCCCTAAATAGGAACATGTTTAATGGTTTCATCCCCTTAGAAATAGGGAACTTAGAGAATTTGACTGTCCTAGATCTCAGTGTTAACACGTTCCAAGGATCACTCCCTCCAACTTTGGTCAATTGGCCAATTTGAGAGAATTGAGAATTTCTTCAAATGAAATTAGTGGTTCCATCCCCTTAGAAATAGGGAATTTGAAGAATTTAACTCATCTAGATCTTAGTTTCAACAAGCTCCTCGGTCCAATTTTCCCATCTCTCAATGGCTTAGAGGACAATCTTGCTTACCTTTATCTAGGCTCGAATCGAATAAAGGGATCCATAGATCCAAATATTGGAAATCTGAAAGAACTGCGGGAGCTGGACCTGTCGCTAAACGAACTATCTGGGATAGTTCCGAAACAGATCGCTCAATTAAAAGGTTTGCAACATTTAAACCTTTCCTGGAACAACTTAAAGTGCCTTCCCATTGAAATATGTGACTGTGAGGGTCTCAACGTCCTTGACATTAGTCATAACTTGATTCGTGCGGATTTGCCTCCTATACAAGGAAATTGGTTGGCCTGCAACTATATTGCCAAGATCATTCAAGCTCATCCTCCATGTTACTCTTTTCTAGATGAGCCGTTTGACGGCATCAAGGATTTGTATTGCGACACAGGAGTTCTTGCGTGCGCCAACGGGCCAAAAAGGAAACGAGTAGACTACAAAATCATTCTTCCGGTCATTACCTTTTCTGTTGCCTTAATATTCTCGGCATCCATTCTGTTGGTCTATAAATGTCGGCTTGGAAACAGAAACGGTGAACCCGATAATGGAGCAACAAAGGAAGGAGACACATTTTTAATATGGAATTGTGATGAAAAGATTGCATATGAAGACATCATAAGGGCAACAGAGGACTTTGACACGAGATATTGCATCGGAAGAGGAGGTCATGCCAGTGTATACAAAGCACAACTACCTAGTGGGAAAGTTGTCGCCGTGAAGAAATTTCATGCGTCCGAGGTTGAAGGGGTAGCTTCAACGAGGAGTTTTGCAACCGAGGTAAAAACACTGACCGAGATACGTCACAGAAACATAGCAAGACTCTATGGATTTTGTTTGTATAAGAGGTGCATGTTTTGGTTTCTAAGTACATGGAAAGAGGAAGCTTGTTTTCCGTCTTGCGCGATGATGCGGAGGCAGTGCAACTAGATTGGAGCAAGAGGGTGAACATAATCAAAGGCACAGCTCACGCATTGTCTTACTTGCATCATGATTGTGGTTGGCCAATTGTTCACCGTGATTTAACAAGCACCAACATTCTATTGAACTCCGAGCTAGAGGCATGCGTCTCTGATTTCGGCACAGCCAAGCTACTTGATCCTGATTCCTCTAACCAAACCATGTTTGCCGGGACTCTTGGATATATAGCTCCTGGTAAGTCTTGTATATCCCTTCCTCATGCTCCTAGTTTCTCTATTTCACTGATTTCTTTAAGTGCTTTAAAAAAAATGTTGAATACTATTTCCTTGTTCTGGATGTAGAACTTGCCTACAACACGGCTGTAAGCGAGAAATGTGATGTTTATAGCTTTGGTGTGGTGGCGTTAGAAACACTAATGGGAAGGCATCCGCGAGAACTGTTGTCGTCGTCGGCGCAAAATATGTTGTTAAGTGAAGTATTAGACGATCGCTTGTCTCCGCCGAGAAATCGCGTGGTTGCGGGTGAAGTTGTTCTTGTAGCTTCTTTGGCATTTGCATGCATAAATGCCAAACCAAAGTGTAGGCCGACAATGAAGCAGGTTTCTCAGCAATCCATTGCTTGCAAAGGACTCTTAGCCAGGAGTTTTAGTAAAATTTCTCTTGGGCAACTCATGATCCCAGAAGCCTTTCTGGATGGTGAAAGTGAGATTGGTACATGCAACAGAAATTAGAGTAATACTTAATCATAACATTTTTAGTACCAATTTACGTTGCATATTTCATTGTAATCAATTAATATAACAATATTTTAATAACTTACGAATAAAAGAACGACAACGCATATATTACTGTTATTCAAAAGTTGATATTAAAGTTGGTGTTCTTTCTTGTGATTAGGGTAAGCTTTACTTTTGTATTTAATTTAAGTACTTTTTAAGTGAATCAGATGTTATATTATGACAGTGCTTAGCACTGTCTGAAAATTTTCATATTTATAAGTTATTTTAAATGGAAATTTTGACCTCTTTTTTTTTTTTTTTTTTTTTTTTTGTAACATAGCGGTTATAGTCATATAAAAACAAATTAAAAAAAAAAAAAAAAAAAAAAAGAAAAAAAAGCAATAGAAAACATTGTGGCTACAACAATGTTAGGCGTTGCTCCAAACTTTGAAAATTTTAATGACATATCTGTACAAATGGGTTAGAATTCACAATTTAAAAGTCTTTTCACATATTGTTTATATATATATATATATATATATATAAGTGATTCTATTTGCATTCACCGAATTTATAAACGCACCCATTAAATTATAAAGTATCTTTATTATGATTACATTTTCTTCACTAAAATTACGTTTAACACCCTTTAAAATACACCCTTATATATACCCAGATTAACATATATAGAGAAGTATGTTTGAAAGAAAATAAATTAATTAAAATTCCCATATTAACCACAAATAGAATTAGTAAAGTTTTTTAGAAATATACATGCATTTTTGTTTAATCCTAATTTCATGCTATCAACTCTACATGTTTTCCGTCAAATTTTTTAATCAGAGTTTAAGGGAGTGTTTGGTGTGTAAGTTTGAGTTGAAATATTTTAGTTTCAATAGTAAATTTTTTTGAATTTTCAGAAAAGACAAAAAACTTTTTGGGAAAAGACAAAAACTTTTTGGAAAAAAGACAAAACTGAGTTAAAATATTTTAGTTTGAGTGAAAGTACCAAACAAGCCCTAATTAGTAGCATTAGGTTCTTGGAACTTGAGCTATTTTTTAAAATTTTATTCTATGTAGTATTGCTCTATTAGACAATTTGCATTTGGATTTCATGGGTGCTGCTCTGTAATTGACAAATTTTTGCTTTTGTTTCTAGTACTGGAAGATGATAATATCAATAATACTTTTGCAACTGCAATTTATTCTTCAGGAAAAAAAAAAAAAAAAAAAAGCAGCAATTTATTCTACGTATATACTCACAATTGAAACGCTAAATTCGGTATTTCATTATTGCATATTGTAAACTATTCACTCTTTTTCCCATAAGATAGAAAAACTGTGCCCATTTTATCATTTTCATACCTCCGTTTTGGGTTTTATTTTTATTTTTTTTTATAATAAGAAAAGTATTTTACTTTATTAAATTTTAATAGAGCAAATCAAAACTAAAATCAAAGTGGAGTACATGAGGGTTAAATTTGGCATTATGTAAAGAATATCAATAAAAGGATAGAGCTATAAATCTTTAAAATGAAAGTTTAAATCAATTGGGGGTATTTAAAAATTTGGTGGACCACTCAAAATTTTTTTTGAATTTTCTGTCCGACCTATTTAAACTTATGAACTGAACGGACTCTAATATCACCTACATTAGCCTAAAACAAAAATACATTTATGAAAAAAAAACATTAGGCAGCTTATAAACTATAAAATAAAATTTTTTTAAAAAGTCCAAAGGAGAATATATAAGTTCACAAGTGATAAAAGCACAAAAATATACTTTTGTTCATATAATTTATTAAATAATTTATATTTTAATTGAGTATTTTCATAATATTAACTCATAATATTTTACTTTAGAAATATTTAATATTATATTTATTTTGATTTTATTTAATTTAATTTTTCCTTTCCTTTCCTTTTTCTTTTCTTTTTTCTATTTTTTCTTCCTGCTCTTTTTCTTTTCTCTTCTTCTTTTCGCAGATCAGTTACTTCCCACGTGCAAGTTTTCTTGCTTCATTCTTGGGCCGAAACTCAAGCCCGCAAATCACGGGCCTTGTATCCAGCTTCCCTGATCCTCAGCCCCAGCTGGTTTCTCACGAGTCTCCGGCTGATTTACCAGCCTGGGTGGCGGATTTGTTGCGCCAAAAATTCTCTCTAGCATGTTGGATTCATGGCTATATAATCAGGGACTGAGTTTTTAGCATTGTTTTTCTCTTATTCTTGCATTTTTCACCTCATGTTTTCTTGTTAGAATTTTGTGAGATGAATTGCAAATTAGGTTAGATATTTTGGTGAGGCTGGTGATGATCTCATGTGTGAAATAATCCAATTTGAGTTTGATTTTGTTTTGATTTGTAAAGATTATATATTTTAGTGGATTGAATTTCTTCATATCATTTTTCTATTCAAAATATTTTGTGTCAATCTTTTATATAAATTCAGTTATGCTTTGTTTATATAATATTGTCACATTCTATTTTGACAAAGATTTATTTTATGAGTTGTCTTTTACTGCAATTTGCTAAAAATAATACTTTGTCGATTTTGAATAACTTATAACGATAAATCCGATTGATTTCAACATAGAGATTTAATCCACCGAAATACTTTTGCTATTTTTATTGATATTTAATTCCATATCTTCTGGTTGTTCGTTTGGGATGTGAAGCGTACAATCGAGTCATAAATCGAAGATTAAATTCAAATTGGAGAACGAAGCATATGAAGGATTTACAACGCCTTGCCTAATTTATTATTGAATTTTCCTCAACCTAAATTTTATCTTTTTCTATTTTATTTATTTTCTCTATCACAAAAATCCTCCAAAAATATTTTCACTTTTCATTATTTTATTTTCTTGCCTCTTTAAGGTTTAACTCTATTAATATTATTTGTTTTTGTTGTCGTCTCTCTGAATACGACCGTTCAATTTATACCACTCTGCGAGTGCATCTTGGGCGTTAATCAACAAGAGTACTCGTTCAATACACAACATATATATATATATATATATATATGATCATGACCGAGAGTTGTTGAATGGCTTCTCCAACAAAGCCGAGAGGTACATCTCCCTGAGCTCTGGTCCACGGTCCAGTTTCCTCCCAACGACCCATTTCAACTTGTTGAACCCAACGCTCTGAATCAGCGGCCCGTAGAGGTCCTCCAATGGTCTCCGGTGCAGAAGAAATGGTCGAGCCAGAACACCCCTCCTGGTCTCAGCACTCTGTAGATGTCGAACACCAAGAAATGGAGCAGCGTGGTCGGAATCCAGTTGCTGAGGACATGCATGGAGTGCACGATGTCCAACGTGTTGTCGAAGAACGGCAGCCTCTGCGATATGCTCGTGTACAGCGGCACCACCCCTCTCGACGCTATGAAATTGCTGAATGGCCCGTTCAAGTTCATCGATGTCGTCACTATCGTTATGTTCCTCTCCATCATTCTCACCGCGAATGTCGCCGCTCCGCCACCGATGTCGAGCCCGATTCGGATAGTACCTACGGTGACCGGAGTTAGAAAATTCTTTTTTTTTTCTTTTTTTTTTTCTTTTTCTAAACGAAAAATCACATGTTAATTTTTTTAATAAATACTTTTGACAGGAATATATATACGTGAGTTGTTATTTTTTTATTAATAAGCTTTCAAATAATTAGATCATACAAAATTAAAAAAATGATCATTTTTTAAAAATAATCGATCAATATTATTATGTTTTTCCCATAATTAATTATAATCAATAAAAAATTAACAACCATTTGTTTAAATAAAAGAAAATTCGACCAGTTATTTAAAAAATATATATTTATTTTTTTCAGGCATATTTTAAAAAGTATTTAAAATGACGTATTTACCAAATTTTTCTTTAAATAGTTATCATATCAATAAAAACTCGTACTTAAAAATTATAGTTATTTATTCCTTTCAAAAAAACAATTATTATAGTTATTTAGGATGTGCACCGTCTATGAGTATGCATACCAGGCTTTCTCGTCGCCAACACCTCGTCAATAGCAAAGTCGAGGCCACCAACGCGGCTCTCCTTGGCCGTCCATCGAGTCTTCTCGACGCCTTCCAGGTCGAAGCAGTCTTTGCAGTCGTCGAAGCCCTTCTGGTTCCGCTTCCGGCTGATGAGGCAGCTGTAGTTCTTGCACGTGTAGGCGGTCCACACGACGGAGGAGTCCGGCGGGGTGGACCAATAGCTGGTCGGAAGAGGGTAGGGCTCAACGTAGTGGGACGACGCGGCAGGGCGGCAGCGGCGGCGGGGGGAGCGGCTCGCAGCCCTTGAGGAGGAGCTTCTGCGCTAGGAGCTCGTCGTCAGGGCAGGAGCCGTTGACATTGTAAGACATGAAGCGGCGGAGCTTGTCGGGAAAGAGGGTGCATGCTTGGCCAGCCGACGGGTAGATGGCGTCGGAGTTGAAGTTGGGGTTGTATCCAAAGGGAAGTTTTTGTGCCGAGGTGAAGGCGAGGAACTCCTCCGGGAGGCGCGGCGTAGTTTCCGTCGTGGACGGTGATTCGGAGAGCATTTGGGAGGCGCTCTTCTCCTTGGGAATGAAAGAGCAAGAGGAGGAGAAGGTGGTGGAGAAGAACAAGGTGAGTAGATTTGTGGACAAGAGGAGGAAGAGGAAGAGGAGATTGGTGGAGAGAGAGTACTTGGCCTTTTGTGGGGAATCCATGGAGGTTTGAACTTGTTTCTAGTCGATCTAAATGTTCACTTAGAGGTTGAGTGAGTAATAAAGAACAAAATAATGAATTGACACATACACATATGTATGTATGTATATGTATATATAAATAGTTAGAATTTGAGATAGCCCATCGGTAATAGAATAGAAGCGTTTTAGGTCATTTGGAAACACTTGTTCATATAATATGAAGTGTAACGGAAACTTGAGAGCATGTTATGTAATATGGTTGCATTTTGTTATAATTTATTAGACAAAAGTGTGTACTTTCCCATAAAATAAGTGATCTATCTTGTTTTAAAAAATCTTTAAATTAAGGAAATTTGCAGGCCAATATTATACATAGGGATCATAAGCAGGCAAAATCTAGGCCTCGAAACTCATAATTGACAAAGAAATATTTTACTTGGAATCGCTAAGTATGTATAATGTATCCACTAACGAAGGGAGAAGCTATTTTACTGTGTGTGTGTGTGTGTGTATATGCATGTGCTTAACCTAAAATTGTGGGTCAAATTCAAATTTCCATGTTGGTTCCCCCAAGTATTTCAGTAAAGTCATAGATATTAGCCAGTAGCTAGCAGCTGCTTTAAAGTAATCAGAGAAGAAACGAGAAATGTGAATATAGTATAACCCTGGTTAATTAGTATACCAGTTTATCACATGCTTACTATATCCTAATTATCCACTTACTATATTCCTAATTATCCACAGAGATACTTTCACATTTCATCACGTGCCTATTTCAGGACATGTTTGTGGCCGGGAATGAGACATATCATATCTACAGTGCTAGAGATCGGGTAATCTCAGAAGTGATGAGAAACCCAAGAGTGATAACTTGTGAAAAGAAAAGAATTAACTTGTGGATCAACTTTATCAAAACTAAGCACATGTCAAATACAAAAATTAAGAAAATAAACAGCTGACATATAAGAACAATGGTTTTTAACCATAATACGAAAAATATAAAAGATTAAAAAAATACTAGGAACTTGATTGTTATAATAAGCGAGAAGTAAAAAAACAAAAGTAATAATGAAAAATATATGTAAATGTACAAGCAACAATTCAAAAAGAAGTAGATTGAATGGTTTTGTGAATATGACAGTTGTGTATTTTATGGGGAAAGAGGACTATTTAGATTTGGAAGTGGGAATGGTTACAACAGTGCCTACTAATACGATAATAAGCAAATCGTGGGTATTTTGTTTCAAATTTAAATGAAAAAGAAAAACCCAAAAAAATAAAAAATAAATAAATAATTTTATCTACAGCCTTTGCCGCCAGCTCTTCCCCCTCTTTCTAAGTACTTGACAAGATCAAAATTGGGATACTAATACAAGATTATATAATAAGATGTGGGTTTTTCAGGGCCTCCATCACAGTAATAAAGTCCCAATGTTATCAAATAAATGTCATATTGAAACCGCAAATTGACAGACATGATATTTAAAATAATAAAAATAAAAAATAAAAGAAACTTACAGATTACTCTATCAAGAAAAGAAAAGAACAGATAATGAAATATATTTGCATATATGCATACAGAAATTTAGAATGAGAATTGTTGTTCCTAATCCTATTAGTACAATAAGCGGAGATTAGAATTTGTAAGTGAGGTTGGTTACTTGCTGCCTATTAGTACGGTAGAAAGTAGATTGTGGTGGGTAATTTGTTTCAAATTTGAATTTAAAATAAAAAAATAAAATAAAATAAAATAAAAAAACCCTCTTCTCAGAAGTTGTTTTTTGTTGCTGTTGTTTTTTAAAACAGTTTCGACTATTTTATCTAGTCCTTTACATTTTCGTCAAAATAAAATATCAGTCTTTGCATAATATTCAAATTTCAATTCCTAAATTTGTCAATTAAAAATAAAGAAATTACCTATAAAGAGAATATCCTTTTTGGGGAACATAAAAATATTTCATGATATAATAATAGAATTAATATAAAAATAAAAATAAAAACAATTACGACATATCATGGTAATAATATATATGACATTTTTTTTAATTTAAAATATACGTATATTGGTAGGTTTTTATTGAGTCTTATCGAGAAAGTCAAGATTACAATTTACAAAACTCAAATTTGGTATGATTGATCTCGAGTTGGGTGGTAACTCGTAATTACTTTAGACGTCATTTTTTTATCATCAGACATGTAAAGTCTAATGCGAATTAAAAGGAGGGCTTTAGATGTCGGTTTTTTAAAAAGAGACGTCTATTGAGCGGATTAAGATGTCGGTTTTCAAAGCTATTGAGTGATGTTTAATGTTCCTTTTCTACTCTCGCACAATTGTTGATCCATTTTGATTGGAAACCTCCTGATGGGAACAAGCTGCTTTAGAATCCAGCTATGCGCGAGAGTATTCGCGTGACAGTGAAAATTATAGAACACCTGAACTTGGTTCCAGTTTGTTACAAAATTTCATGCCATTAGCGGATATATACAAGGGCACCTGAATTTTGCTGTTCATTTCATATCTGACCAAACAAAACCCAAAACTAATAGGAAAATTGTTTTCTTCTCTTAATATTATATTAATCATTCTTTGTTTTGAATGAGTAAATGCTAATCTACAAGGCATCTGTATCATATCTACATTGCCTTTCTAATGTATGAAAATTGAAATACTACCAACCGAACCACGCCATATTTATCCTTCTAAAGTTGATTGCGTGTTCCTCTCCTAATAGGTTTTTTAATTAGGTAAAGTTTCTGCTTTAGACTAACGAAGGCAATGCATGGAAAGTTTGCTTAAAACCCTCATTTTCTAATAGCTTGCTCAAATAAATAATTGAATGATTGCTTTACACTACTTATCCTATTTCTAAATAAAAACAAGAAACAAAAGGAGCAAGTCAAACTATGCATGCTACTAAATGGTTATAAAGAAAAGGAAATTAAAAAAAGAAAAAAGGGTAACAACAGACTACTGGTACAACAAAATAGATAAAGACGTCCAACCAACACCCACTTCATGCGGCTGTCAAAGCATTTGGTCGGAGATGAAATTTTTAAGTTGAAGTTAATTGACTTTTTTAAAAACAAGTTATCAATTTTGTTGACTTTTCAGGAAAAAAAAAATTGAAATGAAAAAGCACAGTTTAGTTGAAGTTAAACTCAAGTGCCAAACAAAGCCTATATAATATCAATTCGTGCTTTTTTTTTTTTTATCTTTTTTTCTGAAACTTAAGAAGAGGAGGAATTCAAACTATCCACTACCTTATCGTGGATTAAGTATAAAATTAGCATTAGACTATTAGATAAAGCTAACATTTGTTTTTAATTGGATTATTTTTAGTTTAAAAAATTTATTGATTTTAGTTAATTTATTAGCATTTGGTAACTTACCTGCTGATTCTGTAAAGTTATATATATATATATATATATATATGGAGCTCTATTTATAATATTCAATATTATTGAATCTTCTTTATTTTTTAGTACATGGTTGCAAGTATGAGATACCACTGATGTTAAACACCATTATTAATAAAAGGTAGATCTCATCAATGAACCTTATATCATGGAGTTCATCTTCTGTTAGTAAGTGGTGCTTAATACTACCGGTGTCCTTTAATATTGTTATTATACATTGTCAAATTAATTAACCACGTTAAACTATTCTTCTTTTATCTTTCTATATTCTCTTGTTTTTACTTTCATATTTAAGCAAATATGGACTACGTATACAACCACGCCTTTTCCTTTTTAGAATAGACAATGTTTAAACTAAGCCAAATGCTCCACATGAATTACATACTTTAATGACTCTACAAATGCGTATTTTATTGTATAATTGTTGACTCATAAATGAAATACACAACCAAAAGGAAAAAGGAAAATTCTGTTCAAAACTGCAACTTTTCTCTTAGAGAACTCAAATTTAAGACGTGATATCGGAGGTCATAGTTGGAGATAAATTCATTCATAATTAGTTTCATAAGACATGGGACAAAATATTATTATCCATCATAAAGACATACAAAGAACAAATCAAACCTAGAAAGTTGAATGATAACAAAAAATTAAGAAGCGAGGGCCATTTGATTGAAACTGTCGAATTGTATCTTCTATGTATCAATTAACAAAGAATGGATTTACAAGCTAAATTTATAATATCTGATCAATTGTATGATATCCTGTATCTGTCTGTATGTTTGTACATTTGAAAAAGAAACTCAAAACTCGAATCGAATTCTTCGTCTGGACGATCAAAACGGCTTCTTGAGGTACTTAAACTCGGCGGTGGAGTCGACGCAGTCCAATCTATGGCGATGAATATTGAAGAGCTTCAACAGCTCCGTCACCTTCTCCTTCGTTTTCTCTGCACACCCGATCTGCAGCACCACCAGCAGCTTCTGAAAAGCACCCACTTGCAATGCCTCAACTAAAACACTTTCTTTATCACCATCTTCTTCAGCGTTCTTGCAAAGCTTCCAGAGAATCGAAACCAGCGATTCCGATGCCAAGCTCGATACTCTCAGAATCCTCTTTACGACAACAGGAATCGTTAAAGCATTGTCGTACGCCTTTTCTCTCCCTTCCGCGAAATCGCAAACGACGTCAAAAACTCTCAAGGCCCTTTCCGAAACGCCCCTTTCTCCTTCCAAGATGTTCTCCAGCAACAACGAGACCAAACCCAGATTCACGATTCTTGATCTGATCTCGTCGTTCACGTTGATCATGTGGATTATGGCGGTCAGTGAGGCTTTCATGGCTTTTGGAGAAACGGGTTCTTTTATCATCCGAACCAAAGCCTCAACGCCTCCTTCGATCTCAGCCACTGATTCCGCCACGTCACGTCCTTGGTCGGAGACCAGAAGCTCTTTGATCACCAGAACCGCGTTCTGTCTTACGGAGAGGTCGTTCCCGTTCAAAAACGACACCAAGCAACGCAACGACGCGTCGTTTTTAAGCCCTGGGGACAAGGAATCGGAAACCCACGTCAGAGCCCACAGGATCTGCTCTAGCAACGCCCGGACGTTGGAGCTCTCCTGTTCGTCCATCTCCTCTGTCGAGAAACGACAGCGAAAGTCTCAAACGACAACGACAAAACGGAGCCAATTTGGCCGTTGACGATGCACTTCCGGTTACGCTCGCTCTCCTTAGCCCACGCCTTCATCTTCCCCACCGATTCCTGGCATCTCTTCCGGTCTCTGTTCCTCGTGGCGGCGGCGATTCTCTGGCAGACAGAGGAAACCTCGTACTGGGTCACCGGAATCCTCGGCGTCGGAATTCGCTCGACGCCGTGGGAGCGGTGTTGGACGCACCAGTCCTGGATCATTCTCCGGATGGTGTGGTTGGGGATCTGGTCGAAGCTTTCCAAGACCTGATTGGTGACCGGGCAGGTCCGGTTTCCTGATTCGATCCACTTCTCAATGCTGTCCCTGTCGTAGGTGATTCCGGTGGATAAAGTGACCGGGTCTTTCATCAGGTCGAGCGAAATCGGGCACCGGAAGTGCGACGGAATCACTATCTCCGTCATCTCGGAATCCGATTCCGGAATCTGGGCCTTCTTCTTGTCGGCTCTTCTCCTCCTCAAAGACAGAATCATACTTGTGTTTGTTTGTAATAATCTTTTGTTTCTGATGTTTGAGTTTCTCTGCTCTTGTTGTTGTTATTGTTGTTTGTACTTGAATTATTCCTATGATATGTATATTAGTGTGCATATATATATATATATATATGTGTGTGTATCCGTGGCAATCGTGTGTGTGTGTCTTTTTTTAAATTGAGAATTAAGAAGAAATACACGGGTCAAAGCTAGGTGAAAAGGAAAGAATCAAAGAGGGCAGGTTTGGTTATGGAGGATTTGAATGTTGACCGTTGAAAGTTTGTGGGAGCGATTTGACCATGTGACCGACAGACTGGGTCTGAGTCGACACAGTGGACACCAGGACGTGGCCAATGGGAGAGCAGGTAAGACTGGCCTAAGCCTGCTCGCTTGGCTGCCTGGCTGGCTTTGGGTTTGGATGGGCTGCAATTGGGTCATTGGTCAAATTGCTCTTTACTTGTTTCTTCTCTGTTTCATCGGCAGTCGGTGATTTTGATTTCGACTCCTTCGCTACTTCTTTTGACTCTATTATTTTAAGACCATAATATCCAACTTAAGTTATCTTCGGATTATATATCAAAATCAAACTGAAAATTTACCCTCACAGTAACGGTTACATATGTTATATATATATATATATATATATTTTTTTTTTTTTTGATAAATAGAGGGTAAAAACTAAAGTCTCTACTTAAATTTGTTAAAGAAGAAGAAGAAGAAGAAAAACAAAACAAAATAGAGAAAAATATAGAAAATAAAATTTTTATAAAAAAAATTCACAAAAGACAAAGTTTATAGTACAAATATTTATCTTTACCTTCTACATCTCCACCATTGAGGCCAATTTCAACCGAAAAAAAAAAAAAATTCGTGATTAGGTAATTTGAATCATTGGTATTTTCTTAGCTAAGCTTTTTTTCATCACAGTTCAACGTTAGTTTTTTAACCAAGTTAGGCGTATTCATAAATAGGCAATTAAACACAATGAGGAAACTAATAAGAAAAAAAAATTAATACACAATCTAGAAACATAATCGTAATAACTCAAAATAAAAATTTATACAAATAAATCTAAATAATTCTATTTACTAAAAATTATCTAAATTACGACTTTCACACCCTCCTCAAAGTTCAACGCCCATTTGGCTGTCTCAAAGGCTACACTCTCCCATTTATGTTATTTATTTCATCTCTTTTTTTATTAACTATTTTTTTCGTTTATTGAAAAGGTCAAAGTGCTACATAATCCCAGACTTAGACATACATATAATAATATTCATTTCATACACAGGAAATATCTCTCTCTTCAAAACCTAACATGAAGAAATTACAATACTGTCAATTTTCATAAGATAAATAAATAGGTTACAAATTAGGACCACATTTCTATATATCATCCGATTAAATAACAATTACTTTAATTAGGACAAGAAAAATGATCAGCAACGTACTCCAAACCCTTCAAAACATCCATAGATTCTACTAGGGACAGAGGCATGAAGGCATGAGTTGATAAAAATTTACATATAATCCCCCTAAAAAATTAAAAATTTTTTTTTTTTATTTGTCTAAAAATTAAAACTTGTTGTTACTGGCCCCACCAAAGTTTCTGGCTTCGATACTGGATTCTACAGTTTCGACTGTATATTCATCAAAACAAGCTAGTAGAAATGATTCGCCGCCCCATATGGCAATGCTTTTGGCTTCTCTTCTAACCTTTATAGTTCATGAGCTAGTACGTTATATTACAGTCATTTCAAATTCTTCACGCAAGAGAGAACAAATTCTGGTGTAAATTGTCCCTTGAGAGAACTTTCTGAAAGGTTCCATGAAAAACGTTTCAAATGCATGGTTGACCGATAGTGCCAGGGCGTTTCTATGACCATTTCCTCACACACTCCAAATTTGAAGTCATATACACCAATAATGTAGTCATCGTGGAGACAACGATGTCTAGACTAGATCTAGATGCTCATGATAAATATAGTGGGTCTAGCTAATAAGAAGTTGGAAGCCATTTGTCTTTGTATCTAGAGATCCAATATATGTGCCCGTTGCCAACTTTAATTAATTATACCTTATCAATAATTATGAGGTGAGACTAAGAAAAAATGAAAGATAATCATCCTACGAGTATATCCCTCCATCGGAGGAGCTTATAGCTGGATATATATTTAAAAAATAAAAAACAATTAAAAAAATGATAAATTGTTTGTTTTGTCTTGAAATTATGATTTGATTATCAATCTTTTCTTGTGTCTATAAAAAGGTTTTTAAATTCTTTAAAAACGTGTAATTTGATCTTTTTTTTACTAACAAATGTTAAAAATTAGATAAAATAGATCACGTGTAATAACACATGTAAATTGAATCATGTAATTTTTTTTTTAACTATTCTCAAATAATAAATCATATGTGATTAATGCATTATTTTTCTGTTAAATTTGTAAGGTCGGTTTACAAAAAAGATCATTTCATATTTTTTTTTTTAATTTAGAGATCTTTTAACTATTAAAAAAAATAAAGGACAAATCGTAAATGTATAAGAAAGATAAAAGACTATCCATCTATACGCTCCTCCGAGGGATATCCTAATCCTTTGTCATCAAAATCCTTCTCAATTTAAAAAAATAAAAAATAAAAAATCCTCAATTTCTCTGCTCGCCAATAAGTTGATGCCACGTCAAGCAATTTCAAATGGCTAACAGCTAGTCAATAGAACCTTTTCAGACCATTTGGTGGACTTTCTATTATTCTGCAAGTTTGTCCTCCTCCCAGCTCTGGATTGGGCCTCCAAATGTCAAGTTCTTAGCTAGGTGCACGCTCTCCTTTTCAAGGGCTTCGAAAGTTTGCTAAAACTAGTCTGTGTTTGATTCTTCATCCTCAACTCAAAAATTTTAATTTAATTTTTATCTTTTTTTAAAAAAATTAATAAAAACTTTAATTAATTTTTAAAAAGTTAATCAACTTCAAATCAAAAATTTTTTAACTTAAATAAACGAACCAAACGGGCCATATATCAAGAAACTTTTCTGAGGTCGATCCCAAACCCAACAGTCAATAGAACAAGCATACTCGTGCATTATTCATAGAATTTGGCATATTCAGATCCCTTATCTATTTTTTATATCTCATATATTGTCTAACCAACCGTATCACATATATCATAATATACTTAATACTTAGACATCAAGGTAAAGAAAATTAAATTAAAATGCATTTTAAATTTTTTAAATAACGTGGTATAACAAATGATTAGACGTAGTTAAAGATAGGATATCAATCTAGATTTGGTGCCTTTTTAGAACAATTATTTGAGCTTTTGTAGCTTTAGTTTTTTATATATATTTTTATGGTACACACGTTTTTGTCACAAACATCATGATAGAACTTGGGGTTTAAATCATCGTGGAGTTGGAGATAGCTCCATAGTGATCTTGTATTTGTTTGATCAATATAGAGAACTAGAAATTGTTGCTATAACGACAACATGGCAATGGGAAAATGACATTGTAACTTGTCGTATCAAGAGAAAACTAAGGAGTGATGGAAAATGCATGGCCATGACGTTAAGCAAACGGCAAGTAATTTGCATCAGCTATATTATTTCTGACGTAAAAGTCACAAGCTGTATAGAAGTTTTTTTTTTTTTTTTTTTTTTGGGGGTTGAAAACGAGAACACAAGCTGTAGAGAATAATATCTATGAATTTGTGAATGTTGTATTAATAAGACAGGAAATTTCCTATATTTTGCGTACTTCCAACATTGCCTTGACGTCTCATGTTGCCCGATTCCATAAGAAAAAAAGGTCGTTAACGAATTATATCTTGTTAATATAGCTAGTACTTTTAATGTGGCACTAAACTGTATATGAATTTCTTCTTTATTCTGCGTGTGTGTTACTTTTTCATCGAATTTCAAAAAGTGTCCCACAAAACCAACTATTGCAAAGTTTCTACTAAATAATGTAGAGTTTAAATTATCGTCTCTAATTTCAAAAAACAAAAACAAAAACCCTTAAATATGTGCTAAAAAGTAACATAATTTCTCTGCCTTGTATAGGAAGTTGAACTAACCCAACAAACCCAACAGCTTCTCCAAATAGTAAGATTCCTGACAACATGTGTAGTCTTGATGACTTGGCCCTGACCATTACGTCATCTTTGAAAATTATTAGCAATCCCAAACTCTCTTGGACCTTAAAGAAAGAAAGAAAAAGAAAAAGAAAAAAAAAAGTAAAGCATTGGTAATTATTATTTAGTTGAGTACGCACAACCTTCAAAAAAGAAGAAGAAGAAGAAGAAGAAGTATGCACTATCAACACTTACTAGAAGTGGATCTCATAATCCAGTTAGCAAGGATGTTGTATGATTGTAATGCTATAAATTAACCTAAGAGTAACTGGACCAAATAGTTCCTGAATTCTTTAAAATACGATTATCTGATTCTTGTTTTATTTTTTTAGTCGAGACGACTCTAAACTCTTTAAATATTGGCTATTTTAGTATTTTTTTTGTCCAATTCTGTTAAATTTCTAACGGAATGAGTCATGTGTATTACATTTGATATAACTTGATATGATAATTTAATAATTTAACAATAATTAATTAAAAAATATAAAAAAATCATAAAAAAATTAAAAATTCATTCTCTTTCTCTCCCTCCCTAGTAAACTGGGGGGAAGGGCGCATCTAGTCTTGACGGTGTGGTGGGCCGATCTGGTAAGGGGGAGGCTAGGGTCGATCTACTCTTTTTTTTTTTTTTTTTGGGGGGGGGGGGGGGGGATCTACTCTAGAAGCCGTCGCCGGAGAAGAAGGCCATCCTCAGATTTGCAAAGGTAGAGAGAGGCGGGGGGGGGGGGGGGGGGGGATTGTTGGGGGAGTTTAAGAGAAAGAGAAATAGTATGGGTATTTTGATCATTTTACTATTTAATTGATCAATTCAGTAAGATTTTGTTATAAATTTAACGGAATTGGACAAAAATAACTAAAATGATCAACATTTAAAGAGTTTAGGGTCATCTCAGCCCAAAAAAAAAAAACAGGGACTAAACCATCACCTTTTAAAGAGTTAATGGACTATTTAGACCAATTACTCTTAACTTAGACTATCTAATCTTGGTTAAAAAATGGATAACTTAATAGATGGATCAGTTAGTCTCTAGACTTCGATTTAAAAAGCAAGGATTCGAGTCATTAACTACAAGTTTTCGAGCCGATTTAAATGGATATCTGATCGTCAAACCTTTAAAATAAGGAAATTACAAGAAAAAAAAAAAAGAAAAGAAAGGGGGCTTTCCAAATTTATTTTACCAGGTTAAAGCTCATTTAGGACAGAAAAAGAAGGAAAGCACTACTTGGAGTAACATGCGATGCAAGAAAAGGTATGTACATAAACGTACACACAAGGGAAAGGGAAGAAGAGAAAGAAAGCAGTGCCTAATTTGTATAAGATCAGTACCCTTTCTTTATCCAAAAAAATAATAATCATAATAATGATGTGTTTCCATAAGGCCACGTGGGTGGATCTAATTGAACAGGAAGCATGCGCTAGGTGGGCCCCACCTGACAGTAGGGGACGCAGACTTGACGTGAACGTTGCCAGAAATTGAGAAAGACAAGTCGAGAAGACTCGAAATATAAAAGCCTTTGGTTTGGCCTTTGAGAAATTCCAAACGAAAACAACCCCATGTGTGGACACTAGACAGCGATTCAGGCGACGACGGCTACATCACTATGTACGCCAGCAGCCGGACGTTTTTTTTTTTTTAAGATCCGTTTGGCTCTCTCATCCGGATCTAGTTTTTCAGTTTTTATTTATTTATTATAAAAAATTAATAAAATTATAATTAATTTTTATAATCGATTAATCACAATCTAAAAAATTTCATTCCAAATCAATTAATCAAACACGAGCTTATTCACTCCCTTTCACGGTTGAACAATATTAAGAAACATCAATAATGTTAAACATCACTTACTAATAGAGAATAAATCCGACAATATGAGGTCCATTAATAAAATCCATCTTTTTTATTAATGTGATATTTAATATCATTGATATTTTAATGTATTTTTCTTCGCTATTTCATTTCATCGCATTATAAAAACTTCAGTAAAAAAACTGATAAAATAATGCTACAAAAAAAAAAAAAGAAGAGTTAAAATTATTCACAAAAAAAATGTTAAAATAAAGGCATAAAGGCAAAACGTATGGTTACTATCATACTGTTAACATTGAATTAATTTTTTAACACATAATATGCCACATAAATTGTTTCCATTCATATATTGTACAGTTGAATCGATCAAATAATTAAAATACTAATATTAACTAATAAGACACATATTGTTCTTACAAGTTAATGCAAGATTTATCCATTACATCTGGCAATTGATTGAATGCCAAAAGGGAAATAATGATTATTTACTCCAATACATGTAAATTGCTATTTTTTTTTTTTTTGAACCATCAGAGATTTAATGTCAATAATGTTTTTTTTTTTTTTTTATCCTAATGGTTATATCTATATTAGAATCCATCAGTTAGAAAGCTCCTTACTTTTACAATTACTAAAGTAAATGAATTGAATAATTGTTAACTCATCTTAAAAAAAAATAAAAATAAAAATCTGCGAATAACTGCAGTCATTAATAGATATAGATATTATAATCAAATGATAGTTGTAATTGTAAATCATGCTAAAATTTCCTGCTTGTAGACAAAATAAAAAATAATAAAAAAAAGGGACCTGTTGAAACTTTTGAATTATAGCTAGTTGCACTTGCACGTTTGCATTTTCTGGAAAAGAAATAAAAAGTCATTCAGAATTGATAACTTTTTTACCTCCTTTAACGAAATTTCCTTTTTATTTGTTTTCACCGTCGAGCTAATAATTTGCTGTAAAAAGAAAAAAAAGAAAAGAAAAGAGACAGATCTTTCGCTGATTTTTCTATCTTCTTCCCTTGTAAGTTGTAACTGTATTTTACTTTTGTTTTTTTTTTTTTTTTTTTTTTTTTTAATATTTCCATTCAGAAACGAATAAAAAAGATGACAGTTCATTATTGGGAATAAAGTTGTGGTTCAGTATGTTGGCTCTATCATGAAAGGTGTGCTTGTAAATAAGCCAACTTTAATTCTAGCAAAGAAAACAAATTGTTAAACGACATGCTGACTTGTAGTCTACTAAAAAGGATCATCGAGATTTATCCAAAAAAATAAAAAGAAAAAGAAAAAGGTCATCGAAAAAGAACACAAACGGTCCCCTCTTGTTTTGCTAGTTTGCTACATGCTGAATTGTAACCATCTTTTCAAAAAAAAAAAAAAGGCAATATTATTCACCATCGCTATAATTATTTTATTTTATTTTTTCCTAACCAACTCTTATTCTAATACACTAAGCCCCGTTTGGCGGCCAACATTTGAAACATTTTGGCCAGCCAAATTGTCTGGCTCATATAAATTGGCGTTTGGCTACATAAAATATTATATTGCATTCTGAAAAATACCATAATTTTATCGTTTCAAATCTAATTCAGACGATTTTCTTTCCATATGTTCAGAGCAAAGAGAGGAACAAACGTCGTCCATGCACCTCCTCCAACACTGCCATGGTCATTGAGGTTTTGCAAAAATTGTTAGAACTGTTTTCAAGATTATTCTACAAGAATGGCAAACAAAATGTATTGCTTATTATGTCATTTTTATCTCAAGATTTTTCTCAAGGAAATGAAAGCTCGTCACAGAATATGATAAAAACGAAGATGGAAAAAAGGGAATTGCTGTTTTCAATATGCCAAAAGAGTCATCAACAAGACAACATAGAATAGCATGCGCTCTAGTTGCACCTATATATATAATAGAAAAATGTTTAAAAGATCAATGATGTCCCCATTGGTAGGCCCGTGAATCTTGTATTATGAGACTTACTCTTTATTAATGAACAATGTTAAACATCATTGATATTGTCTAATATTGTTATATATAAAATTACCCGCTTTTGTCTGGAAAATTTTGAAGAAGTAAGTACGTGATTGGACCACAATATTTAATACTCATTTAACCAAATTAAACTGATCTATTCATTGGACCACATGTGAGTCACTTGGAAATTCAGGAGAAGTCAACTGAATGCATTTCAAATTCCAGGCCAGATTTTGAGGGGGGGAAAAAAATATTACAGTTCATGTGATGAGAAATCCTCTTCTCAAAATTCATTTCCAAACACTTTCCATAAACAAGGGACAAATATTCAAACTACATTGAAATAGAAAATAATGGTCAGAATATAAATGTTTGACGAGACTCGGAACGGAGAGAAAACAGAAAGATATCAGTAGGTAAAAAATATATATAAATTTCATCCCCAACTAACTTATTAAACGGAGACTTTATTAACGAATGATGTTAAACATCACTGATATTATCTAATATTGTTCTATATAAAATTACCCGCTTTTTTGGCTGGAAAATTATGAAGAAGTAAGTACGTGATTGGACCACAACATTTAATACTCGTTTAACCAAATTAAACTGATCTATTCATTGGACCACATGTGAGTCACTTGGAAATTCAGGAGAAGTCAATTGAATGCATTTCAAATTCCAGGCCAGATTTTGACGGAAAAAAAATATTACAGTTCATGTGATGAGAAATCCTCTTCTCAAAATTCATTTCCAAACACTTTCCATAAACAAAGTGACAAATATTCAAACTACATTGAAATATAAAATAATGGTCAGAGTATAAATGTTTGACGAGACTAGGAACGGAGAGAAAACAGAAAGATATCAGTAGGGGAAAAAAAAAAAAAAGAATGAACATACCAAACCATAAAACAAATATCATTTACAACTGTTGTTTGATCATCTTCCATCAGCTGAAGTGAAAGACTCGGCGAATCCATACGGGCGGGTCGGGATGCTGGTTTGAGTGTTGTCCAAGCTTGGAAGGAGCGACGAAGACGACGAATCCAAGTGGCTCCGGCCTTCATAAGCCTGCCACTTCTTCAGCGCTTGTGGCAAGGACATTTCGAGGTCAATGCCGTATATGTCCTCCGAGCTTTGCTCTGATGGCTTCCAGAGCTCAACTAGGGATGATAGCACGTTCACGGCGTGTCCATGTCGGGCCTTTGGTAAGGCTCCCTGGCGCAGCAGTGGCCTGCTAATTCAGCGACGGTACTGATGCTCGCGAGCGTTTCCTCGTTGAGGTCGATCGTAGGGTCAATCGCCTTGCGGAAAGTGTCCTTGTTGATGTGCATTCTCCGGAACCATGTCACGAGGTGCATGCTCTCCTCGGGCTGAGTCTCGTCTAGTGCTTTTCTTCCTGTGATTATCTCCATCAAGATCACCCCAAAACTGAATACATCTACTTTCGTGGTCACCCGGCCGGTTACTGCAAACAAAAGTTTTCAGTTAGAGAAATTTCAGTGTTTTATTGGATTCATATTGACAGCTTAAAGATGGATTAGATTAAATCACCAAAATTGAAATAGTTCTATCAATTTTAAACAAAGCAATGTAAAGTAAGAGCTAATCTAGATTGACATTTCTTAATTATTTCGGATGGTTTCTTTGTCTAGAAGACTTATTGTCTAAGCTTTAAGTTCAAACTATGTTAGTAAAAATCAAGTCATGAAAATTAAAAACACAAAGTACCTGCATATTCTGGCGCCAAGTATCCAAAAGTTCCGGCAATTCTAGTCTCGATCGAGCCTTTGCCCTCCGGCGCAAGGCGAACGAGACCGAAATCAGAAACCTTAGCCCTCATATCGTCGCCGAGAAGAATGTTAGAAGGCTTCAGGTCTCTGTGGATGAAGCTCTGATGGGCCAGACCATGGAGATACTCCACACCTCTTGCCACATCCAAGGCAATGGTCAATCTTTTCTTCCATTCTAGTGGCTTAAGTCCTTCCTCTGGCCAGTTGAAGAGGTGCCTACTAAGTGTCCCTTGAGGCATGTATTCGTACACAAGAAGCTTCTCAAATCCATCTAAACAATACCCCAAAAGCGCGACTAAATGCCGGTGACGAACTTTGGTCAAAACAGCAATCTCAGACTTGAATTCACCTAGTCCCTTCCCGGCTATCACCCCGGACTCCATTCTCTTGACCGCGATTTTCGTCCCATCATGCAATTCGCCTTTGTAGACAGTTCCAAAGCCTCCTTGCCCCAGTATATTCTCTTGGCTGAAATTGTTTGTCACGTTCTTAAGCACTTGAATGGAAATCACCATGTTCCCTGCTTCAACCATTTGGATGCCACCACCAGCTTCACTGCTGGGAAGTGTCTGCGCTTCGCTAACGGCGCCAACGCTAACACTCGAGCCCGCAACTGTGATCTTCACGCTCTCATTGTCGGATCCCGAATGGCGGGGGTGAATCACCATCGCGTTCGGGCTCTGCACTCTGCTCAAACGCTTTTGTTTCGTCTTGTAAAGACAGAACACCGACAGAGCAATCAAGAAAATCACAAACACCCCACCCATAACTGAAAACACAATCACTCCAATCAAACTAGAGGATTTCTTGCCAGGACGCCCCGAGGCGCCGCCGTTTTCGGACCCTGCATTCGTAGGACTCGTCGGATTCGGAGACGTCCCCACCGCCCCTGGAGCCAAACTACTCTTCTCCTTGCCAATATCCGGATTACCATTGGTATTCACAATCACATTGCTCTTCAAAGAAGGCACTTTCCCATAAAGCAGATTGTTTGACACATCTAATTCAGTAAGTGCAGGCAAACTGGAAAGCTCCTCAGGGATAGTCCCGGTCAGACGGTTATTAGCAAGAACCAGTCTTTTAAGAGACTTAAGCAAACCAAAGTCAGGAGAAATAGTACCTGTAAGACCCATCTTCTCAAAATTAATCACAGTCACATTGTCATTGTTACAACTCACCCCAATCCAATCCGCACAGACATTATTCCCTTTCCAACTCTCCGCGAATCTCCGCGGGTAATCCATCGATTTCGCTATCGAAAGCAACACATTCACCAGCGAATCACACGGCCCTGGACCGGACAAGCAAAAGCTATTGGAATCCTTAGTCATGTCAACAGAAACACCGGGTCCAAACTCAGGCACAGGTCCTTGGAACAAATTGTTGGTCAAGTTCACCACTTTCAACGACTTAAGACCCGACAACGACGACGGCACCGGACCAGTGAACGCATTGTCTCTCAAACTCAAGCTCTCCAAATCCTTCAAGCCCGAAAAGTCCGGCGGAGGACCGGAAAACGCGTTGGAATGTAACCAAACCTCTTTCAACAAAGTCATGTTCTGAACAACGTCAATCTTCCCGCTAAGCTTACCGTTACTCTCCTGCCCATTAACCCACAACGACTGAATTTGCGAACCCGAGAAGCTCAACGGCAAACCACCCTCAAGCCTGTTGAAAGCCAAGTGCAGAAGACTCAGCCCGGGGAAATTATCCGCCCCGAAAAACTCCGGGATTTTTCCAGTGACATTCGCCGAGTTCGCCGAGAAGTTCTGCATCGCCGACGCGTTCTTGAGGACCTCCGGGATCTCCCAGGCCGAGAAGGGGTTATTGTCGATCTCGACGGACTGGAGAGAGGTCATTCCGGCGAAGAAGTCGCCGGGAATGGAGGTGAACATGTTGTTACTGAGCATTAAAACTTGCAAAGAGCTTAAGCCGCTGAGAGACGGCAGAGGACCGGAGATGTTGTTCCATTGAAGCTCCAAGCGCTCGAGCTCGGTGAGCTTCTGGAGGTCAGGAGGAAGAGTTCCTTGGAGGCTCCGGTGGCCGATTTGGATCCGGGTGACCCGCTTGTCGTCGGAGCAGACCACGCGTGTCCAGTTGCAGGGGTCCGGGTCGGACCATTCGAGGGCGTCCGAAGACGGGCTGAGGCTCTTCTTCAGAGCCAACATCGCCGAAGCGTCGTCGTTTTGCGACGGTTGTGAGCATGCAGAGAAGAAGAGTGACGAAAGAAGAACCGAGTACAAAAAGAACCCAAACCCAACTTGGGTTTTGGTTTTGGTTTTCTTCTTCATTTTGGGAGAGATAGAGAGAGAAGAGAGAGTAGTCGCAGAGAGTTTTCATGGAGAAAGACGAAAGTTATTTTGAGTTTGCAGTAGTAGTTTAGCTAGAAAGAGAGGAGAGAGAGAGAGGGCACAGTAAGCGAGGCAAAATGCACATGGGTTGTGGGCCCCCACAACAGAAAGACTTGGAAAGAAAGCCATCAAGGCTGTCATAAGGAGTCAGAAGTAATGGTTAATGTGAAAACAGGAGTACCGAGGAGAAACGAACGAACAAAAACAATGCTGCAGAAAGCTGGATATCTTGATTCCTGACTCCAATATGCATGAATGGAGATTCTTGTTCGCTGGCCATTGGGCCAACCTGGGTTTTTCAGCATTACCACTAAATATATTTTCCATGTAATTATTTGGAGTAACGTAAATCTCTAATCTTCATGGGACAGGGCAGCTCCTTTTTTTCTTTTCATTTGTTTGTAATTTAACTATGAAAATGATGCGAAAATTTCTGGGATGGCGGATGGGACATCATGTTAGTCATAAATATGGGGATCATCGTATTAACTTTTTTTTTCCCCCTTAATTATAAATGTATGGTGTGATTGGTTATTAGTAATAAAACATTCAAATGGGTTTTATTTATCATTTTTCAGCTCAAATCTAAATCCAAATTTAAAGATATATAGCGTTCTTTTTTTTTTTTTTTACATTTAAATTATTCGAATATTATCTTAATTAACAAAACTATCGCAATAAATGTATTCAATTTAAATACGAAATTTGAATGATTTGGATTCATATATCTAATTTAATGACATTATTCTAAAAAATTCAATGTATTCTATCATCCAAATGTAATATATGATGAATATTAGTTGATATAGATCTTAAGTGTTTTATTAATATGATATTTTATAAGACTTTATCATAGAATTATCAAATTTACGTATTAAAATGTATTTATATGGCCATTGATTGTTGTAACAATGATGATCTGTTTTTATGATTTAATTACTCGGATTTTACATTTAATCAGTTAGTATATTTTATGAATTAGTTAGACATATATATTTTGCATTAATCAATTAAATAATAAATGAATAAGCTTTTACATATGTGAAAAGTTCTTTAATACATGAAGTAAATATATATTCCATATTTTCACCCGTGTGTGTTTTTTTTTTTTTTTTTTTCTTTAGATAAGAGTGAAGAGATTCCAACTTGTACCTCGATATCAAAAAAAGAAGATGTCATGGTAGATGTATACCTAACTTTCTTATCAGTATATTTTCTACCTAAACTGGCCCGTTTTCATTCTAGAGTAACTCAGTAAAATAGTTGTCTCGTTATAATATTGTTGCAAAGATAAAAGGATGAGAGTGAAAGATTATTAACAAAAAAAAAAAAAATCATCAAAGTGGAAAATAATTTGAGAAAGATATATGGTCTTGACATGATGATATATCTACTGATGAACCTGCCCTGAGAAACCCCTCCAATCATCCGTGTGTGTGTTTTGGAAGCACACCAACCGTCCATTTGCCTATTTGTACTTGTATTACAAACACACACCCGACGTTATGATTGAAATAAAGGAGCTCTTTAAATGAAATGGTTGATTCAAAGGAGCATTGTACATGTACTATATAAATTTGATGACCGATGCCGTCTTACGTTCCAGTTTTATGAAAAGTGTTTGAGATTATTTTTAGACTACTGATATAAGGTTCATTAAGATAATGTGTTTTGTCTCCCGACAAAAATAGCTACGACTTCATACCAATATAAACACGGCTCAAACCTCCCGTACAAGGCAGTAAATTGCGGAGAAATCAAACTTCGGTGTATTGTGGAATTCACGCACTAGAGCAAGCATATAAGTCAATAATTAACAAGAAGTTGTTTAAAAACTGAAGGTATATGCATCTTAAATGTACGAAGAAAGAAACTGTAAAAATTGCCGAGAAGTGAAGATGAATCATGATAATTTTCACATCTATGAGTTATATAAAGATAACCCGCGTTCATATTTTATTTATAGAGTAAGCCTACATAACTGTAATATATATTGTAAATATATATATATATATATATATAAGTATTGCTCCTAATTGAGTTACAAGTGATTAATATTAAATTGTTATGGGCAGCGGATTCTATTTCCTTTCCAAAGATCATATAAATGTTCATTCATTTGGGGCTATATATATATATGTGTGTGCACTCGGATCTACTGGGATCATATGTTATTAGTTAAGTTCCTTTAAACTGTCAAATTCCTACGTTATTCCCTAAACATATATATATCTTGTTCTCATATATATCTATATATATATTTAATCTGACTGGATTTTTATGTAATCTTAATTATAGGTAATTTAATCTCCATAAGGTAGAGACGAAGAAAACAAGTAATGCACAAGCCTGATCGATATATTATAGTCAGAAACAGCACAAAAATCACTTATTAATTATGTACGTGTCTTCCATGTGCCTTCTCGACACGGGCAGAGCAAAGGTGGCACGTGTTAGCTGGCATATATATATGTCTATAAATATAGAGAGAGAATGGGAGCAAATACCTAATCCCAGATACAAATAAAAGGGGTGGGGACCTGTGTGCACATGGCCTCGTTATGTTGTATGAGTTGGTTTGGTTGGAATTTGGATTTGTATATGCATGGCATTATATATATATATATATATATATATATAGATGAGGTTTGGTTTATCTGTTGTGGGACAACATGCATGTTCTCCAAAACGCTAAGACTAAGGAAATTTAATCACGTCTTTTAGCTCATATAATCCAACCTACATCGGCTAATGATTAAAAAGAAATAATCTGTCGTTTATTTAGTCCCTAATATTGTATTGATATAGGTTTTCTATTTTTGGGGAGGAAAATAAAATGATCTGTCATTAGATTAAAGGGAAGAATCCCTTACAAGAACAGATTGTATTGGACCTACAAGTTCATCATCTACTCTATCTATAAAACAAAAAATTATTGGAGATCCCACCTTTGCAGGTGGCGAAGTGACCTCAATGAGCGGTGGATCAGCCGGAGATCAAGCTACCGGAGGTGCAGGATATATAGTTTCCGGCAGTGTCACTAGATTTTTTTATTTATTTATATACATATATATACACATACAAACAAGTATACACAATCTCACTAGACAAATCGATCACAAGAACCTTAAGAAGAAGGACAAAGTAAAATCATAAGTGGATCTCACTAAATTATAATTTCCAGACAATTATTTATTGGAAAAGAACTCGTAGGCACTTATCATTCTTTCTTCTCAAATTTCAAAAAATGTTGAGAAAATTACTTAAATAACCACATTGTTTTCACCTATTGACCAACATGATACAAATTCCTTATTTTTGACTAACATGTCATAAATTGTAGTTAATTTTAGTTTAATTTTGTATCATATTTGTTTTCACCTATTGACCAATATGATACAAATTCCTTATTTTTGACCAACATGTCATAAACTATAGTTAATTTTAATGTAATTTTGTATCATATTAATTTGATATTAATTTTTTTGTATCATATTACATAATGTAATGATATTTAAATTTGTGTTGAGTGTTTTCCCCTTTCATGTTTTAGACCGAATTAGACCCATCAGTATGGACCTTTGAAGGCATTTTTGTCTTCTTTGGGCTAATTTTGTTCAGCCCGTTCTGTGTAGTTCCATTGAATTCATTTTCACTTGGGAAAAGCATCTAATAACAAATTTAAATATCATTGCATTAATATGATACAAAAATAAAATATTATATCAATATAATATAAAATTAAAATAAAATAAATTAAAATTTATGTTATGTTGATCAAGATAAAAGATTTTGTGTTATATTAATTGACAGATGAAAAAAAATGTAGTTATTTGGGTAATTTTCACTTTTCAGCCTTGTTTTAGCTAAGGCCCAAGTTCCAAAGTAAGTTTTGCTGCTTAAATTGGTTTTAAATGTTACACTTATTGTAGTGTATTAATTAATAGCTAATCATAGTCTTGTGGTTTAAAAATCCATAGACCATTCCAATTATTATCGATCACATTAAATTTAATCGTTGCTAACTATCAATAAAACACGAAAAGGAAGCACCCATATTCCCCTTTTCTAACGAGTTTTCGTATTACAAGCCATAAAAACACAAATGTCATATAAGCCAAATAGATAACACATCTGCCATACAAGTAAGTCAAGTAGGCAACGCCAAACACACATCTTTATTTATTTATTTTTAGTATAAGGTCACCCACTTTTTTGATTTAAAAGATCGAACCTCTCGAGTTCTAACTTGAGATCTAAAATTCTAAACTCTCCATTTTCACTCGCTGAGCTAGTCTGAATAAGAAACACCAAAACACATCTTTAATCTTTCAAGCTATACAAGAACAATCTAATTAAATGAAAGAAGTTATATTGTATTAAGTGGTCCTCAAATAGAAGTGAAAAAATTATAAGGCTTACTCCATCATTAGAATCTGAGTTGTGAGTAATGGCACGTAATTGTTTTATCTGAATCTCAAAAATTTATCGTCAATTAAATTAAGTATCTAAACTACCAGCACAGAAAAATAAATTCAAGGACTGTCTCTCAAAAAATAAATGTTACTGTATAACATTTTCGGAAAAAGAAAAAAGAAAAAGAAAAAGAAATGTTTAGTGTACTCCAGAAAAGTGTGAAAAGAGGAGGGTGTTATTTCTGAAAATGGGGCCCAATTTTTACACTCCCAAACCGAAATGAAATGATACTAGATTATATAGGTGACTTGTCCAGCAAAACGCTTTTTTAAATCTGAAAATGGATTAAAATGAAATGGGCATACCAAACAAACGGGCACTTAAGGTAATGGGCCCTTTGGACTTGTGTTCTTCAATCATCACAGGCTTGGGCCTATCACGGGCCTGACCATTTGGGCTTCTGTTGTTTCTTTCTGTTACTGTGAGACCTCTATGCTCCACGTGGTTTTACATTTTTTTTTTTTAACAAAATTACTTAAATAACCATTTTTTTTCCATCTATTTAACTAATATGATATAAATTTCCCACTTTTTACCAACATGACATGAATTTTAGGTAACTTTAGTTTAATTTTGTATTATATTGATCTAATATTAATTTTTTGTATAGTATTTTTATCTTCCTTTTTTTCCCCTCTTTTTGTCTTTTTTTAGTCTGAACTCGAAGAAAAAAAGAAATAACAATTAAAAGAAAGTAGATTATTGAATTTATAGAGGAACTTGTTTGTAAAATAATTAATCATCTAATTTATATTAGTGCATATATCATTAAGAAAGTGGATTATTTATTGAAAGAAAATTTTGCACCAGCAAATCCTCAAACACTAGAAGGACAAAAGTTTGTGTTGTGTTTCTACCCAAAATAGAAAAAATAAACTATATGCATTGTGTTTGTGTTTATATTCTATATATAATAACGTGTATGTATGTATATGCAGTATGCATGTATATTTTGTACGTAGGATATACATATATATATATATATTTGTGTGTGTGTGTGTACATATGCTTTCTTGCCTTGCATGAAAAGCTCTTTAATTGATTATGTTTTAAAATGGGTTATTTATATAGATGTTCAAATTAGACGTATTGATTTGAAATATGTTCATTTTTCTTTTTTATTTACGTAAATGTCTAAAAGAGTAATTATAAAGACAATTTTAACTTTCATAAAGAATTGAGAATTAACAAATAAAGAAATTATAAAAGGGGGGGGGGGGGGGGGGGGGGGGAAGGAATATAAGATGGTTACGAAATAAGGTTAAAGTTGATTTAATGAAATTGCAAAAAGAATCGATTAGAAATGAAAATTTTGAATTTTTTTTTTGATTTATTGTAAAGAAGGTGTGAATATTCATAATGAACTAAAAAAGAAAATATTTTCTTAAAATTGGATTTCACATTAATGAGAAAAAGCTAAACAAAGAAAAAGAAAAATCTCAAAAAAAATATTTCGTATAGTGAATCTGTCTTTATCATAAATATATGTTCAATTTCATTTCTACTAATTTATATAAATAATAGTATTTTTTTTTTCATAAAGAATTTGATTTCATTTATTGTGTTATTCTTAAGTTGTTTGGTTAAAATATAAATGACAACCCATTGATTTATAGTGGATTACATAAACAAATAGGTTTCTTCATAAACAATTTATTGGTTTTTTATTATATAAAAGTATGGATATTCATCTATCGTTAATATTTTGTGTTGTGTTTATTATTTGGTATGAACCATCATCTTAAAGTAAATATTTATTATAATTACTATGATGTTTATAACTAATTTTGGTTTATTAAAGGTAATTTACATTTATCAACAAAAAATACTCATTATTAAAGTCACAAAAAAAAAAAGGAAAATAAAATAATCTGTATAAAATAAAATGATGTCAATTATAATAAAATGATAAAATAGGTACTACACATATTTATTTCTTAAAAAAATAGACATATACATAATATTGTTAAAAAATTGACATATTTCAAAACGAGACTCTAAAAATGAACTTTTTATATAATTATTTCTTAAAATTTATCTTTTGGTATTGATGTAGGATCATTATTCTATAGTTTATTTATGCGAGAATCTCGTTAATACATTTTTTAAGAAAAGGGAATATATTATTTTGACTTATCTCCTCAAACAATTTTTGTCCGACGCGGATATCACATACAACTAATTTAAATAATAGTAGTGGATGCATGTGGTTGAAGTACCAATATCTCTCTCTCTCTCTCTCTCTCTCTCTCTCTCTCTCTCTCTTTTTTCTTTTTTTTCTTTTTTTTTTTTTGGTTGAAGTTAAATTGCCCAATTTTGATTGGAATCGCAACAATAATTAATGAAAATTGGGTAATGCCAAGTGTTACAACCCGTGTCTAACACTACACATAAAATAAAAAAATAATTAAAAAAAAGGTCTTATGGTATAAGACTCATAAACGAAATCAACTTTCCATTAGTTGTCAAAATTGTAATGTTCAACGTCAATGTTGCTTTCAAATAGTTTTCATAAAAAAATACTCGGTGGAAGAAATAATTGTGCAAAGTACCACACCAAAGAAACTAATTAGTTAAAAAAAATGGTTAGTTTATATAAGTCAAAACAAAGAGATTAAATTTTCTAGGTGAAGTAGATTATTCTGACTCGTCCTAAAAAATCAAAGAATTAAAAAAAAAAAAAAAAACCAAGGATAGTGCAAATATTTTCCTTCCAAGTAATTAATAATCACAAAGAATATTCCTAATTAGTTTAGAGTGATCATAACCAAGAAGAAGGTCTAATTAGTCCAAAGAAGATGTGGAAAAAATAATTGTGCAAAGTACCACACCAAAGAAACTAATTAGTTAAAAAAAATGGTTAGTTTATATAAGTCAAAACAAAGAGATTAAATTTTCTAGGTGAAGTAGATTATTCTGACTCGTCCCAAAAAATCAAAGAAATTAAAAAAAAAAAACCACGGATAGTGCAAATATTTTCCTTCCAAGTAATTAATAATCACAAAGAATATTCCTAATTAGTTTAGAGTGATCATAACCAAGAAGAAGGTCTAATTAGTCCAAAGAAGATGTGGAAAAAATAATTGTGCAAAGTACCACACCAAAGAAACTAATTAGTTAAAAAAATGGTCAGTAATATAAGTCAAAACAAAGAGATAAAATTTTCTAGGTGAAGTAGATTATTCTGATTCATCCCAAAAAATCAAAGAAATTAAAAGAAAAAAAAATACCACGGATAGTGCTAATATTTTCCTTGAAAGTAATTAATAATCACAAAGAAAATTCCTAATTAGTTTGGAGTGATCATAACCAAGAAGAAGGTCTAATTAGTTTAAAGAAGATCACTCAAAAAAGTATTCCTTATCTTCCTTTTTTTTTTTTTTTTTTCTTTTCTTTTTTCTTTTTTGATTACTCACATCAAAGTGATCCTTTATCATTATTAATATTGTAACTTTGAGATTTTTTTTTTTTTGATTACTCACATCAAAGTGATCCTTTATCATTATTAATATTGTAACTTTGAGATTTTTTTTATTTTTTTTTATTTTTATTTTTTTGTAAGGGTACCTTTGAGACTACTTTTGAGTGAGAATATAAAGAATTTAATAAGCCATGTGAATATGCTCAATAGTAAAGGGCAGCATATACCACTTTACATAGGATCCTAAATAATCTGGCATATATACCCACATATTCATATTAAAATCACAAAAGTAAAACCACAAGCATGAGAATAAAAGAAAGTAAAACCACCACTTGTGTGGTGGAAGAATATATTAATCTTGATTTTCAGCTAATATTTAAAAACCAAAAAGGTGATTACCTATAATTACTTAGTTCAAAGAGTATATATATAGATGTTACATTGTATAGTGGAGGGTGTGATGAAGAAGGTCAATTAGTGGCATGGGATTGGTGGGGGTTGTGGGTAGTGGTGGGACCATGCAATAGTACTATACAAATTAATTATGATTAAATAAAATAATAATAGAGCTTAGGGGCAGGCTTTGGAAATGTTAATTAAAATATTAATGAATTGTTAATTGGGTAAAGTGGTCGGAGTGTGGAGCGGCGTCTCGGGGAACAGACAGGGGTGAGCGGCGCAGGTGTGGAACTGTCGGTAATTTCTGAGACTAAACCCCTCCTTGTTAGTGTTTTTCCATGCTCCTCTCTGCTAACTTTCACGTGTTATATGCTTGCATGTTAAAAATAAAAAGGGTTTCATCTACGTTAAATAATAATAATAATTATTATTATTATAAATAAATAAATAAAGGGCTTCTGAAGGAAATTGCATTTATCAATAAGTAAATAATAGATTTTAAAAAATTTTGAAGTAAATAACTGTAAACATTGAACTTTTAGGTAAATGATTTATTTACTACGACTAAATAGACAATTTAATTTTTTTCATAAAAAAATAGATAATTTACTTGATAAATTTGTTATCTATCGTTATTAACTTCAAATACTTTAGAATCATATGCTATTTACTTTTATTTAGTTTTGTAAAAGTAGCTACGCCTCCCTCCTCCCTTGCTTTTAAATAAAATTTTTCTTGTTTTTTATTAATTAGTAAATTTATATAAGTTTATAGTTTAAAAAAAATAATAAAATTTGTGCCTTGTTGTCCATATTCTTCTACTAAACATCAGTTAGAGTCATTCTAAACGGTCGGAAAAGGATTAGTATTCTTTCTTTGGATTGAGTTTTTATTTAAAGAATTAGTGAGGAAAAGAGGTAAATAAATATGTAAATGTGAAAGAATTTCTCGTACTTCAGAGTTTTGGATACTTATAAGCCACTATAAGGTCATCGGTCCAAGTGATTAGGACACTTTAATCTTAGGCGGTCATGCTGGGAATCATAACATGAGATGGAATTTAAGAATTTAGATGTGAAGAACGTTCAGATACAGCTAAATAATAAGGTATCTGAAAAAGGATAAAAACATATTTTTTTCTTATGCTATTTGATATGATTATTTTCATAAATAATTTCCGGATTATTCATCCAATTTTATATTGGTCTCTAATTATTTATTTTACATGTCATATTATCTCAAATTTTTTTATTGCACAAACGGTTACTATATCAATATATTCAGCAAAAAAAAATTGAACAATAATTAAGCACGCTTTGATGTTCTTTATTCAAAAATTACTAAAAATCTATGAAAACAAGTATTACCACTCTGACTTGAAAAAGATGAGTCAATGTCGGCATTCATGACGCTCTTGGTAAAATTGAATTACTCCAGATATATATATATATATATATATCTCCATGTTATTTTGTTTAAAAATCTTGTTTTTACAGTGTGATTTGCGTTCTGTATTAGTTTCACTTTACCAGGTTTGTACAAAGACAAGCAACAAAATTGAATGTTTTCTTTTTCCGTACTATTTGTTTAATTAATAATATTCCTTGAGAAGAGGAACTACTAATTAAAGTCTACTTCCATTGCACATAATCTCTTTGATATTGGCCCACTTTTTATCTGCACAAAAATTCCATCGGACAAAAGCTAAAACTCAAGCTCACGTGAGTTTTGTTGCGTCGTCGAAACTGTATTGGTTTTAATACTCTGCAACTAACTTTTAAATCAATACCCAACGTTTAAGGAAAAAGAAAAAGAAAAAGAAAAAAGAAAAAAGAAAAAAATCTTATTTTTTATACCTAAAATTACAAAGAAAAAGGAATCTTCTTTAAACATGTGCTTAGCCATCTGATAACCTAAGTTATAGGTATATTACTAGGCTTAATCAGCACAAGAGGATAACTAAGACTCTAATCATTAAAATAACCTTGTTTTTTCTTGTCCTTTACTACTCCTTTAGTTTGCTTTATGATTTTTAATTAACATTATTTCTTTTAATTAACTTTAATTTATATATTTGCGTTTGTGGGTTCCAAGGCTGCTCCCAAACTTACACATTCTCTGGTCACAAGCCATTCCATTATTTACATCTTGAAAAAATGTTGCTTTTTGTAATCCCCACCATTATCGCATGCCATGGATTTTATGGGTTCTTTCAAAGCATATGTATGGACATTAATTAAGAAGAAGTACTTTCATGCTAAACGTTAAAAACAATCTGTTTCCTTGATAAGGGGAGCTGAAGTTGAAAGTTTAGGATAATGGATAAGTTGGTGGTAGTACCAATTATTCTCCTTTTTTATTTTTCTTTGTTACCTTTTAATTTTTGTTAATTAATTTGTCGGCATTCAAATATGTACGCTATATATAATTAATATCTAATAATATGGGATGCAAATTAAAGATGTTGGAATCTTTCAAGTTGAAATTAAATCATGAATCAAATAAGGTTTCCTAAAGCATGGCTTTAATAAGACCAGGAACATTCGTACAATCCACATGTATAACAAAATAATAATAACAATAATAATAAAACTTACATATACTAATTTGACCAGAATGGTTTTTTTCTTGAAATTTGATTTGGGACATTGATAGAGTCGAACACTATTATTAATAAAAAATGAATATCATCTATAATTATATATCATATAACTCACTCTTTATTCAAAAACCGTTCCTTTAATTTTGAATAAGTATCTATATTTTTATATATTAGTGTGAGGTGTTGAACGTTTTTCGTATCAAATGCTCTTTTCTTGGTCCTAGCCTTAAAGCTAGACACATGTCACTATCATAAGCACCCTAGGAATGATGTACACCATGGGCTTGATATATAGGCCACTGAGTAAACTGGAATTCACGATGTCCTATATTAGACTAGTGGTCACCTTAACCATTTTATGGTGCATTTTTTTAGGACACCACTTAATCGGGCATAGCATAGCATAGAAGATCCTTCCATTCCTTCCATAAAAAGAAAGCACTAAGAAAGAAAAATCAAACTCATCATCATGATCCCATTGCGTTGTAAGGTCCGTATAAAAGCTATTGAATTTCAGGTCCACATCAAAGTAAAACGATTTGCAAAATCAATAGTTTTTGTTACAAATCTATTGGTCCAAAAATAGAGTCTAATTAGCAGGATAACTTTTTATACTTTGTTGTAAAATTAATTGTGTTAAATTTTAGGGAGTTTTTTCTAATTGATAATAGGGATTGTATTTTTTATAATCAGTGAGAAAGGTAATTTTAGTTGATGATTAACTTTTCAATAGAATCTATGAATAAGAGTAATTTTATGATGTACAGTATCAAAATTTTAACATGACTACTCATAAATCAAATTGTTAAAAAATTAATCTTATAAATATGGAGTTCCTATCAATAGTGAAAAATGATAGTTTCCACAAACTCAAATTTTGGTACCTATCAAACACTAGTGTGTGTGTGTGTTTTTGGAGATTCCATGTGGTGGGACCTTAAATAAATACATTACTGACAGAGCTCTGTTTTAACTATCATATTTAAATTAGAAATTATTTATTTTAATTATTTTTTATTTTAATATGATTTTGATCATATCCAAAGATTTAAAATGTACACTACCAACATTAAGTGCTACCGTCCTTTTTTCTTTTCTAAGGACATATAATAGTAGCATTATTTTGGTTTTTTTTTTTTTCCCAAAGATATTTTCTTTTTACGATAAGGATTTCTTTTGGTAATACATGTTTTAAAACGTTAAACCTAATCAAAATTACATCAAAATAAAAATATATGAAAAAATAATAAGATTAACTACAGATGTGATGGTTTAAAATAAAACCTATTTATAGTAATAAAGTGTTTTTTCAAATCCTATAATAGAGTTCTAAAAATAAAATAAAAAATGAAAATAAAAACCCTTACTTATGTACCTTTCATTTCATATTTCTTTATATCTTTTGTGTCCATCGTCTGACCTCTCATGTTTCACAACCTGTAAAGATAACTTAGACTGTATCCCCATTAATGACATTGGACTAAATGGGCAGCCCCTGCTCAAAATAGTGTATCGAAACATGTCACTGTCAAATTTCTAACTATCCATTTCGTCTTTGATTTTTGTGGGGTGATTTTTCTCACTTACAATATTGACTTTCTCTTTTTAATGTTTCCAGAGTGGAATTGCAGGAAGACTTACAATATTGACTCTCTTTTTCATGTTTCCAAAGTGGAATTGCAGGAAGAAGAAGAAGAAGAAGACAGAAGTACAGCTGTTTCAAATTCCAGTGTCAATGGTGGGCTTCCAACTCTTCTTTGTTGCGATTTGCCGCTTTCATACATCTTTTAAAGAACATATTTCGAATTTTAAATCTTAATATATTAAGGGTCTGTTTGGTGTGTAAGTTTGAGTTAAGATTTATAAGTTTAAATAGTAAATTTTGTTGACTTTTCAGAAAAGACAAAAAATTTTTTGAGAAAAAGACAAAAACTTTTAGGGAAAAAGACAAAAAAAAGTTTAAACCAAGTTGATGGCCAAACACCCCCTAAATCAAACATATCAACAGTAGTATGTGATCAAAAATTCAAGTGTTAAGTGATTTTTTGAGGGTGTTAAATATAAATATTTATTTTCTGTCAGCTAATTAATACTCGACGGAATGTCTAGAAATATCCTACATATCTTTATTATTAGTATATTTAGTGAGGTTTGGGTGATGCGTTTCTCGTTGAAATGTAGGACCCGTTCGTAAGACTTTCTATAAATATTTTTATCAACGTATGAGGAGCCTCTTTGATAACAAAATAATAATAATAATAATAAAAACTAATACCGATCACTCTCCTTTTTAGATTTCCTCAACAAAAGAGTACAACAGTAACTTCTCATGGTAAATAATATAAGAGTAGGATAAAATTAGTTAAAATCAAAAGAAGACATGAAGGTTTGAACTCAATGTAAAGGGGTTACAAGTTAGTGGTGCGACTGAAGTAAATGAAGAAACACCCACATGGTTGGTTGGGGTTGGTAAGGATGGATGCCTTTGTTAGGCTTCTCATTTTCAAATTTCATTGCCTTCTCTTAGATCTTATTCTAATTTCGGCTGTTGAAGTATAGTTTGGTGATGACAGGATAGACTCCGAATGACCGATTAAGAGAAACTAGTATAAAAAATCTATTTCTCTATCATACTTAGGAAAAAAGATTCATACCTATAAAGCTGAAAATTTAAAAATGATAAAGTTTACTCCAGATCCTTTTCAAAAACTGAAGTAAATGAAGAAATGTGGTCTGTAAATAGCAAGTGTGGAAAAGAGAAAACTTGTTAACATTTTTATTATATTAATTAATTTCCCTTTATCTTTGAGCATCACATTTGCTTTAGCTTCATCTTTCGCGTCAAACAACCTGTATTCCATTTTCTGCAGACAAAGTGCATTGATTTCATCAACGGCATTCTTATTTTTTATTTTTTATTTTTTTTCCTTCACCAATATTTCAAGGATTGTACATAAGCACGTAACGATATAGTGGATCAAACAAATTCCATTTTTCCTTTGTCTATAAATTTTTGGCCACACTTTCTTCCAACAAATTGCATACAGATAGATCTCAATCTAGCAATATTAATAATTGTTCCAAGTAATCAAAAACATCTCTCAATAAATTAAAAGTAATAAACACAAAAGAATAATGCCATCTGACAATAATGAAGAATAAATTAGTGGGTATAGTGCATTACATTAAAAACCAAAAACATAATCAAAGAATAAGCTCCGGAAAAGACGTATGGGTATTTTGATTTTTAGTGGGTGGGGTTGTTACAAGTATGATATAATCCATGTTGTCATGCCATTGTGTACATAAGCAATGATGAATGCATGGGTTAAAAAAGAGTAATGTTGTTAAGGTGTAAAATGTTATTACCCATTTTTTACGTCATAAAAATCACACACACACACACACACACACATATATATATATATAGAACCTAGTACTATTGATCTCCATAGTAATCTTTTATTGTAGTGATCCGTCACCATTAAGTTTAAATTATTGTTACTTTAAAAATTACCATATGTTTAGATGACTTGTGAATTTCTGAAACTGAAAAATTTTTGCAAAAAAATATTTTTCTCAATTTTTTTTTATCATTCTTTCATTTTGAAAAAGAAAAATTATATCATTTTCAAACTCACTTTATATAATATTTTTTTGAAAAAAGAAAATGAATTTTTTAAAAAATATTTTCACAATGTACTACTCCCAACACTATTTTTTTCTCATTCCAAATAACTTTTTGTTTTCAAAAAGAATTTTTTTTATTTTTTTTATTTTTTTTTTATTTTTACATATCAAAACACTATCTTATTTTCAAAAGAAAAGACTTTCTCATTTAAAACAAGAAAATTTTCTTTCTATAAAATGGACATGTGATTGATCGAAACAATAGTTTTTATTTTATTTATTTTTCTTTAGTTGTTAACAAGATTGATCACATGTAAAATTGGAACATAAAAACGCCATATTACGTATAAAGATTGATATGTAACATGATATTTATTTCATATAAAAAAAGACTTGACAACAAGGAATTCATTTTGTGCAGACATTTGTTACACTTTCTTTAAAGGCCATTTTTATGTAGAAATAACAGTCTATGTGGAACACAGAATCATATTGGTGGTGACATGGTAAAAGTTTGTTAATATTATGCTGGTATAGATTACATTTCTAAGCAGACTCTTTGAAGCTCATTGTCTGTTAGCTGATGAATGTCTAAAGCCAGTATTTTTTGTCATCTCATTGGTGGTCCCGATAATTTATTTTTTTTCTAATTTAATTGGACTGGGAGTGTGAAGACATTACTATTTCTTATTTTTTTTGGTTATATTAGAGAAGAAAATGTTCCACCAGGCAAAAAAAAAAAAAAAAAAGAAAAAAAAAAAGAAAGGAGTATAAGTAATGAATAGTAGTGATGCATGACAATGTTTCTCATGCATGCTAAGCTATGTTTGATGATGATATATATGGTGGAAGTAAATGCACAGGAAAGGTGCTGACGGTGAATCTGAGGAATTGAATGAATTGAATTGAATGAATGAATGCAAACAAGCAGCTGACCCCATCCACTGTGGAGTTATCTGAAGCAATTTTACTTTTAAAGTTGGGGAGAGAGAGACACAGAGAGACAGAGAGAGAGAGAGAGAATCTTTGGAGTTGAACTGATAACTACTACTGTTTTGCTTGGCTTAGCATCTTCTCCTCTCTCTCTCTCTTTCTCTCTCTGTGTGGCTCTGTCTCTTTCTCTCTCTAAATGTACTATCGCCAATTGGAGTTTTTGTGTTTGTGTAAGCTGTTGTCTTCTTCTTGGGAAGATGCCCAAAAATCAACCCAAAGTAGTTGTACTAGTACCTTAGCTTGAGTTGAGAAATAGAAGAAGTTCTTATGTCGTATCATCATTTCCCTTTTTCTTTTATTATTATTATTATTATTATTATTTATTTCTTTCTTTTATTTTTCTTTTTGGGAGATAAATTAATCCCAAAAACACCACCTTTTCTCTGACTTCTCTGACGTCCCCACCATTGTCCCCCCTCACATACACTTCCACTCTCTCCTTTACTTTCCCATAATTATACATCAAACACCCACCATCTCTCTCTCTCTCTCTCTCTCTCTCTCTCTCTCCATTTCCTTCTTTTTTTTTTTTGCTTTTGTTTCTAGTAATTCATTCTTTTGCGCTCTCATCTCATCCCAAAATACACACCCTTCTTTGTTTTTGTGGTTCTCTGTTCCAAAAGCAAAAGAGGCAGCAGCAACCCACATGCCTGTGTTTTTTGTCTTTGGATGATCAACCAGCCCCCCCTCCCCCCCATTCCAAAGAAAGCCAAGCAACTCTCATACCAGATGATGTCTGAGAATTTGAAGCACTGTGAATGGAGGAGCTTTTCTGTACTTCTTCTCACCTCATGATCCTCTTCCTCATTTATGGTACCCCCACCTATACACACACACACACACACACATATATATAAATATTATATATATATATATATATATTCTTTCAGTTTTGTCTTCATTTATCATTGTTTATCTCTTTGTCCCACCACCCCTTCTCTGTGTGTTTCTGATTGCACACGAGATGGTTGATCTTCTGCTTCTTATAAGCTGTCTCAATGCTGATTTGCTCTTGCTTTGATTTCCATGCCTTTTTTTTTTTTTTTCCCTTTCTTTCTAGGCACTTTAGTGGTTGTGGGTTTCTGGGTTTTTCTTTTCAATTCTATATAACTTTCATGAATGCCCATGCCATTCTTCTATTTAAGTTTGAGTTTGGTTAATCTGAATTTTAGTTTTTCTTTTTGGTTACTGATAAAGTTAAGGTTGTTCCAAATATTTATCACCAAGAAAGAGGAATAAATTTCTCCAAGATGTTGCAGGGATATGGATGAGATGAATTATCTCCAGTTCTTGCGACTTTTGGTCCAACAGTAGGGGTCTTTTGTTTTGTCCCTGCAAATTCCAACTTTTTTTTTTTTTTTTCGATTCTTGTACAAGACATGATTTTGGTTTTCTATGAGGTTGTGTAGGGACTGGCATACTTTTATTCTATCAAAATTTTGAAATCCATAATTTTAGTTTCCTTAATTTAATGATGTTCTGGCATTAATGATGTTAAGTCTGTTTCCTAGGAAACATCTTTCTCAACACTTGCCTAGATTTTCTTCTTCTTCTTTTTTTTTCCCCCTCTTTTTTTTCTTGGAGATCCAATGTCCTTGACTGTTACTTTTATCATTAAAAAAAAAATTTGTTGAACTTGCATCCTTGAACCATGCTATTAGCATGTGCTTTTGTCTTTGAGATATTCTTTACTTAAAATTCGAGCTATGTTGTTGTTGTTATTATAATTATTCTTTTTTAAAATTTCTGTTCTTTGTTTTATGCCTTGTCCTTGTTAGGTATCTTAGCTGTTTTTTTAATTTTGTGAACGAGATTTTAATACTTTCATGTCTGTATCGTATGAAAGATTTAAGGTTTGAAGAATATATCTTTTAATAACTATTTTTGCTCCTAGCTGTTTTTCTTCGTGTCTACTCTCTTGTTTTTGTATACAATAGGTTTTTCAGTCCTTTTGTTGCTATACGACAAGAATCTTAAACTGGTATCGCATACAACTACATATATTTTATATCTACGACTAGACAAACACAATTTAGCTATAAATTTGAGTGCTTCCTACCATAGTATATCTTTACTGATATTGCACATTAATGAAACTAAAATCCAGTAAAAATCACATCAAAATAATAATAATAAAAAAAGTATCCAAAATGAAATTTGATACAGATCTGACGATTAGAAACAAAATCCTATGATAGGTAATTTTTCATACCTCATCGTAGAATTCTCAATATAATTGAACTCATGCTTTAGATCTCTATGTTTCATCCTGATAATTATGTCTTTCTATGTTGGCGTCGCCCCTGTAATTTTTGTTCAACTAATGAAAGAAGCCAATTATCTTGAATTCTTTTTCTCTAGTAATTTTGGGAGAAAAGAAATTTAATAGTTCCAGATTTAAATTGGAAACTGATCGAGTTATTTTCTACAACAATGAAGTCCTTTTTGTCAAGTTTTGTCTCTCTTCTGTCAAAGCGAAAATAGACTATAATGTCTCTTCTACAAGAGGGCAAGGAGTCATGAAGCTCTTTTGTAGATAATACACTCTTAAACATGTGAAGTCTCATGTAGTTTACTAGAGTTGTAGGATTTGATCTGTTTGGTGAACAACAAAAATGTCGAATTTATATGAATTTCTGGCTTCATCAATGTCCTTAATTGCCCCAACATGGTTCTATTATGCTACGAAAACTGATGGGATGTCACTACTCAAGAGTGTCATTCTTTTTAGAACTTGGGGGTGAGAGGATTTGAAATCTAAACCTCAACACTAGAAATGGATGTAGAATTACGGCTGGGCTATATCTGTAATAACGCATATGGAGCTTCACATAGTAGGTTTTACCAGTTGGACAATGTGCTTACATACTTGCATGCATGTGTGCTTTGAAAATAGTACTATAGGCTCGATCACCCGAGCAAGAACTTGGTCTCGCAGTGTAACACCGCTTGATGTTGGTGATCCTGATAATATGACATGAGCCCATATTACTGAGAAATGCTGGCCTCTTACCTTAACATTAATATACACAGAACGTTATTTTTATTTTTTTATACTGAATTCGGTTCTTTGTTCTTCTGTTTTACGTTGTCATTTTCCTTTGAGGTGTTTAAGAGTGAAAGTGGAAAAGTCTAATTATTCTTCGTTCTATGAAATACAGGATATTCTCCACTTATTATCCATCAAAATGGCTCTACTTGATTGTTTGTTCTCTCAATAGTGAACTATCTCCTCAACTACTAAGTCAACAACTTCATCATGAAAGCGACAATTGACCTTGAAGTGGAGGCCTCCTCAGCAAACGAGTCTGATGTTAGCAGCCAAGTTGCTTCCAACGTATCCGTCCAAGAAACCTCTGCGGGGTCCTCCAATGAGAGCCTCACTAATTCTTCTCATCTCACAAATGGCACGGCAGCTCAGCCAGGATTCGAACCAGTTACCCTCGATTTGACTCTTAGCTTCAATAATGACTATTTAGGTGCAAGGGAATCAATAGGACTCTCGTTATTAAGCACGAGCGAGAGTAGCAACGAGCCTTCATCCCTCAACACTACTGCAGCAGCAGCAGCAGCAGCAGCCATGACAAGAGTATTTTCTTGCAATTACTGTCAGCGCAAATTCTACAGCTCGCAGGCTCTTGGCGGTCACCAGAATGCACATAAGAGAGAAAGGACACTAGCAAAGCGTGCTATGCGAATGAGTATTTTCTCAGAGAAGTATACAGGCCTGGCTTCTCTGCCTCTGCACGGATCCTCCTTCCGGTCTCTGGGGATAAAAGCACATTCTTCCGTGCACCATGGATTGGCACCACCAGTGAGACCTCCTGAGATGAGAAGCAGTGCAAGATTCGAACAAGGGTATTTTGGTGTACCGATTTTCTTGCAGGATGATGAGGCCGAGATGTTGTGGCCAGGCAGTTTCCGTCAGGTCACGGCCGAGACAAGCAACACTCATCCAAGTTTTGTATTGACCGGAGGAAGTTCAAACATAAATTTTGTAGAGGTAACACCAACAGCAGACATAGAAAACTCTGCACCGGATCTCACACTGAAACTTTGAGAGGCTTGCTTTGCTTGATTTCGGACCTGGTTACAACGTTTCTGCTGAGTTGTTCTCTTTCTGTACGGTAAGATGAGCATCAGCCATGGCTGCAACTTGCTATCCTTAACCCTTTTAGTTGTTCTCTGCTTTCTGTAATCTTCACTTTGGCGCTTTTTTTTTTTTTTTTTTTTTTTTTCAAGTGTATAAGTGGTTTTGTAAGGATCATTTTGGAGCTGCAGTGCTTCTTGTGAAATATCATGTTTTTAATTTTGCAGTGCTCACTAGTCTAACATTGTTGGTCATCTCCTTTTTTTTACCTTGTCTCTCTCTGTTTTTTTTTTTTTTTTTGGATGATTTTTACCTAGTTTCTTTACTTTCTCAAATTTTGGCTATGCAATTATTCTTTCCCATTAAAAATAAAAAGATTTTGGAGTAAATGACTTTTTAGAAAGTTTTTAATAATTATATGAAGGATTGTAAAATTAGCAAAACGATTTTTTTTTATTTAAAAAAAATAGTCAATTAGTCATTAGTGATTAATCAATGTTAATTTGAAATTTTCATTGATTGATCATAATCAATCACTGATTGATAGTCATTTTCCTAAACAAAATTTTTGAGTAGGTTGCTAGTGTATGCTTGTTTCTTTGCAGCCAAGGGGTATAGTTTATACTTTGGTAATATTAATTGAGCATATACTAAATTAAGGAAATTAAACTTCATGACATAACTTTACTTAAAAAAAAAAAAAAAAAACCCTTTGTTTTTTATGAATGTGGGGCAAACTTTTCTTAAATGTACTTTTATGTATGAGACGAACATGTTTTTTTTACTTGAATATCAAAGATGAGTACGAGCCAAATTGACAAATTGCGCGTCAAAAGTGGGGGGATAAAGAGAGAGGAGCCACTATCTCCGTGTACTTAAAGATATTTGCAGCATTGCTAAGAGAATGTCCCATCATTTTCACTTCTATTTGCTTAAGATAGGTTTTGTTGTTTTGTGGACAAGAGGAAAGTGATTGTGTTGCCTTGGAAAAATATCTTTATAGCATGTTTACTTATCAGGAATAGGGAATGGAAGTCAATCCATTATTTACTTGTTCATTTTTTTTACTGAATGGGAGTCAATCCATTATTTACTTGTTCATTTTTTTACTGGATCTCACACTCTAAATCCGAATCTGAATCTGAATCCGAATCATACTCTCTCCGATTACGCGTAAGTAAACGTACCCTTAGTATATTCGACACGAAATAAGCATAAGATTTCTTGTTTTTGGTTTTTATTTTTATTATTTTTGGAGAATTTAATGTTGACAGTTAGTTCATAGATTCAATTCTTATATGCCTTTATTAATTTCCCTTTAAAATTTCATGATATGTTACTTAAAAATGTTATTTAATGCAATCATATCACATAAATTAAAAAACTGTTAATTTAATATGTGATACGATGTGATAGTTAGTAAGATACATAAATAAGAGGATATATAATCCAAATCTCACGTATTTAAAAGCTAAGGAAAGAAAAAGCAGGGACAAGATCTTCGGTTAATTTCGCAAAGGGTAATTAAGGTATGAAGTAGTTAAAGTTGGTGGTTGTATTTGGAGTTAAAATATTACATGAGACAAAACATATGAGAAGTCAAAACAATTTTCCAGAATGAAAATCACCCATATATTACTATTGGATATTGCTGTTTGAGTTGTAGTTTGCTTGCAATTAAAGAGCAGGTATTAATAGAATAAAATATTTGCGATTAATTCTAGGGTAATTACTTATCAAATGGGACATCAAAAAATGTACTAACAGCAAATGATTATAAAATCCAAGAGAAGAAATAGAAAAAGAAAATTTATAATGAGCAAATAAAGGCCCTTCGTTTGCAACATTTCTTCCAAAATAGTTTGAACTCACAATTAGTCCAAGTAAAAATTTTCAAATTTTCACTTTTTTGTTTTTTGTTTTTTTTTAGTGTTGTTAATCCTTGAAACATTGCACGGTTACGATTTGGTTTCTAACCTTTTGTTTTTGTCCATCAATTTTTGACAGTTTTTGCTTTCTGTCCATAAATCTAAAATTTGCATTAGATAATCACATGTCTATCATGTGATAAAGATTTAAAATGTCATCTATATATGATAAAATGTTATCGTTAAAATCTCAACATTTTACATATTGGATACTCGTTAAAATTTAGTATCAGAAATTAAACCGTCAAAATAAAAACCACTTGAGTTTTTTTTTTTTTTTTTTTTTAAATAATAATAATAATAACCACTTAATGAAGCCAAAAATTCAATGTTTTATCCCTTTATTTTTTTTTTCGTATCCGATTTATGCTTGGACCAAAATTGGTAGAATGGGTGGGGCCTACAACAGAATATTGAAGAAGCGGAAAGTACAGTACAACCATTTAATATGCAAAATGCATGAAGAAACCGAAACGACGCAACAAAAAGTAACTGTAGCGCCTCATCGGAGAGAAACGCACCGTTTTGTTCCTCTCCATCCGGCAAAAACATAACATTGCTTCTTTTCTTTGTTATTACATATATTATATATATATAATAATAATAATATGCATATTTGTGTAATTTCTAACACAAACCCGACATCATCTTCAACAATCTCATTCCCAGGTTTCTCTCTCCCTCTGATCGGCTTGCAGTTATAATTCCTTCAAACTTCTTTATTATTATTATCATTATTTTGTTTTCAGAGAGAGAGAGAGTCAAATTTTAGAGTAAGAGTTCAAGAACAATGTTTTGGAGAAAAATGATTTATAATCTCTCTTAATTAAAAATATATATATATATATATATGTATATGTGTGTGTGAAAGAAAGTTGAAACCAAAGAATAAAAACAAATAAATAAATAAAATAAGGTTGTTTGTTTCTCTATTGTTCAATGGTGTCGTTTTCCTTATTATTGATCGATTTTCTTCCTTTCCCTTTCATCAATCCCTCTGTAATTGTGTGTGCGTGCGTGTGTTTTTATTTATTTATTAATTTATTAATTTTTATTTTTATTACTTGTGGTCTACCAAATATCTAAAAAGTCACGACAAGGAAAATTTTCTTTATTTTCTTTTGCTATCATCTGCCTGCAAGTGTAAGAAGCGTATTTCATAATGTTTTCTCTCTTTTTTTTTTTGAAGAATAAATAATGTGTTTTTGTTTTTAATATATAGCCAAAAAAAAAAAAAAGAAAAAAAAAAAGAAACACTAAAGTCATAGTAAATAAATAAATAAATATAATAACATAACCCTTAAAAGTCATAGTGCATTAAAAAATACATGTCGTTTTCGGTAACAATATTCCCTTTTTGTTTTTTGCTTGAACACAGTTCTGTTTCTTGTACTCCAAGTCTGTTTCCTGTTTCTTTCCCTCTCTATCTCTGCCTATAAATAGAAACCCCTAGTAACCCATTCGCTTCTGTTCATCATTTGAAAATTAATAATAACTGTATTTATACTATTTATATAACTTGTTCAATCCTTGGATTAACCAATTAATGCAGGTTTTTTAATTTAAGGTAAAGAAAGACTCTCCCATGGAATATCAACACCACCACCATTACCACCACCACCACCACCAGTGTCTTCTTCTGTTTCTGTTAGTTCTTCTGTTGGCTTCTTCGAACTGTCAATCATGGAGTTGGTTTTCATCTTCATCTTCTTCTTCTTCTTCGGAAGCGATTCGCACTTCGACAGTCTCGGAATTCTCCATAGAAGGCTTCAACGACCAGAAGGGAATAAGGCTGGTGGAGAACGCTAAGAAGAATTTGGTCAGCCTGAGTTCTTGCTGGAAAAATGCTTATCAGCATCTCTTCGCCGGGTGCACGGAGAGCTTGGCCGTCGACGAGAAACGAGCCCGGTTCGCTTGGCATCTCAGTGATTGCTTTCAAAAGGACTCTGGCAGACCTTCTTTTCCTTTCTGTGATCCGAATTCCTCTATGGCTAAGTGCCGGAGAACTTTGGATGAACATGAGCATAAGGTCTACCTTGAATTCTACCTCGAAACGAATTCTATCTGTCATCAATTACAGTTAAGTATACTGCTTAATTTTAAGCCGACGTATCTTAATAGTCGTTGATTTTTTTGTTTGCCTTAGCGGAGTTTTGTTTGCCTTCCATTTGCAGGGCACATGCTTTCAAACATGAAACCGAGAGACTGGTGAATGAATTGAAGAATTCAGCCGACTACGCGGAGGAAAAATTGGAAACCATTCAAGAGAGAACAGATCAACTTTTACAGGGCTCAAATCAGATACATGATTCTCTGAATTCGATCGATGTACGAACACAGCAAGTTGCTCAAACAGCCAAGAACGTAGGGGATCATATCGATGTTGTGATGAAGCACTCAGAGGCTGTCTATGAGCAGTCTAGGAAGATAGCATCTTCACAAGTGGAGCTTCAAGAAGGGCAGGTGGAAATGAAGAAGAGTTTAAATGAAGGAATGGCAATGCTTTGGGATTCTTACGGTCATTTGGGACAAGAGATCGATAACTTGAAAAACGAGGCGATCGAAATAGAGGAGGAGATTAGTAGAGTTGGAGATGCAATGACATTGAAGATGACACATCTTCAAAGCAAAGCTGATGACATTGGGGATATGGCTGGGATGTCCTTGGATAAACAAAAGCAACTTTTAGATGGGCAAACAACAGCACTCAAAGATCTGCAATTTTTAACAAGATTTCAATCCGAAGCACTAGAGGAGAGCAGGTAAAAAAATGAAATTTGAATCAAATGGGTTAACTCGGAAGTGCTTGTTATAATGTTTATGGTTTTTTTTCGCAAATTTATAGGAGTACTCTGCAAAGGTTAGCCGAATATGGGCATAAGCAACAAGAAGAGCTTCTTCAGAGGCAAAAGCAGCTTCAACAAGTTCATGACCACCTGATGGATAATTCGAATTCAATCTTGGCAGCTCAGGTTTATCACTTATTTTAGTAGTTAAATAATGTCGTTTTTTGGTTGAGCCAATTTCTTTTTGGACATGAATCGGTTAGCAAATTTCTTATTTGGAATCTCGGGTTTCTGGTTACAGGAATCGTTTGAATCGAAGCAAGCCAGCATGTTTGTTGCACTAGACAAGCTATTCGCTCTGCACACCGCTATGGTCCTTGAATCGCGGTTGATCAAAGCTTTCTTCATCTACTGCATGTTGATTTTAGTCATTTACATGTTCACTAGTACCAAACAAACATACACTGTCAGACCCTGGCTTTATATTGGTGAGTTTCTTACCATTTTTATCTTAGTAAGAAAAACTTCGGTTATCGACTCAAAATTCATGTTTTAGAAACTTATTTCCGACTTTCAATTTACAGGGCTATGTGCCACATTTTCAGTAGAAGTCGCAATACTTCGGTTTGCAACATTTGACATTGAACAGCAAACATGGGTGATAAACCTTGTTAGGTCATCCTTTGCACTACTTGCTGCAGTTCAGCTTGTATTTGCTATTTGCACATACAGGTAAGAAAAATACTTGGTAAAAGGAATTCGATTCGATAAGTATCTGGTTTCAGCGATTTAATTGATGCCCTCTTTATTTTTGTACAGAGATTATGAAGTGTTGAATTATCAGATGTTACAAACATTGATTGAGAAGGTCAATGGCATGCAAAGACGGGAGTTATCGTGGGAATTGGATACTGATGTAAATTGGTCTTCCTGGATTGATACTGACTTGCCAGAAGACGTGAACAAAGCAGAAGATCCTGACTATATTGCTCCAGAAGAAGAAGTAGGAGAAAATTCGATCACAACAACAACATCTACGAGAAAATATAATCTTCGCCGCCGGTCTCGTCATTGAAAATAAAATTTCTTTTAGCTTTAGTGTACATAGTTTTTAACACAATTTTGATGTCTTATAGTTCTACTGTTAGAACGTTTAGCTGTCTTTCCACATTGTTAGTTACAACATTAAAATACCTATTGATAATGTGAAAATAAACTAATAGAAACATTCAGCTATTATTTGAAGCGCTGTATGATAACCGTGTTCTCTACAAATGAATAAAGTGCTCAATTTTCAGGCAAAACAGAGTAGGGACGTGATTATAACCAGTCATCGACATGAAAACCAAGAAACACAGCAAGAATAACTGGTCATGAAAATTGGAAGAAATCAAATTAATGAACTGCAAATAATATTTAAGCCGTTGTTTCTATGCCGTTATCACCAGTAGTCCTTACAAGAGCAAGCTCCTCCTTTGAAATGATGGAAACGATTTGTATCTCTCAAGATTATCACTCTCTCTGTTATCTTGGAAACAAGTTTCATCCAAAAGTGGCAATCTACGCAAACACGGAGATTCTTTGTTATCCTAATTGGAACTCCGTCTGACGTGTTTATAAGAGCAAAAGTAGTTGCAAGCCGCTCGCTGTGCCCACAAACCCATGATGCTTTCATTTCGTCATTTACATCATGAAGTACAACGCTTGTGTTGGGTGTGTATCCATTTTCTTCCAAAGCTTCCGTCAATTCACTCCAAACCTTCTCAAACTCGGCTGAATTACGGAACTCAAAACTACCACCTGCCACAAAAGTGTGAATTCTATTCCTTATTTGTATCCAGCTACATCCAGCCTCTTTCTTAATTCCCTTTTCCTCCATCAACTCTCTAATGCTTTCCACACCATCCCATATTCCTGCGTTTGCATAAATGTTTGAGAGCATTACATAATTCCCGGGATTGTTTGGTTCAAGCTCAAACAACTGATATGCAACGAGCTTCCCAAGGGAAACGTTGCCATGAAGGCGGCACGAGTTGAGCAACGATCCCCATATGCTGCAGCTTGGCTTCTTTGGCATGGTTTCCACTACCTCTAACGCCTCCTTTATGTCACCAGCCCTGCCCAAGATATCCACCAAACAAGCATAATGCTCAATGGTTGGTGAGACTCCATATTCCGACTTCATCTCATTAAAAAGTCTCCGTCCCTCATCGATAAGTCCGGCATGGCTACAACCCGACAACAATGCAATGAAACTTACCCCATCTGGCTTGAGTCCAGACTGAACCATCGCATCAAATAATGCTAGTGCTTCTTCTATAAATCCATTCACTGCATACCCTGTAAGCATAGTATTCCTAGAGGTCAAGTCCTTTCCTTGCATTTTATCGAACAGTCTCCTGCAGTAATCAACCTCTCCGCATTTCGCATACATGTCCAGAAGTGAGTTTAGCACAGGGATATCAGGTCTATTGGCAGATTTTACAATCTGGGCATGTATCTCTTTTCCACTGTGAAGCGCAGTTACTCGGGTGCACACTGACAAGATAGTAGTTAGGGTAACCCAACTGAACCCCATCCCTTCTCCTTGCATCTTCCTAAAAGCGGCCAGTGCATCAAACACCTGATCTCGACTGGCGAAGCTTGCAATCAACGAGTTCCAAGAAACGACATTTCTTATGGGCATTGTTTCAAACACCTTCAATGCATCACCGGGACATCCACACTCAGCATACAACCGCAAGAGAGCATTGTTCACCACCTGATCTGGTTTTTCGCTAGACTTCACAATCTGACCATGGACAGCTCTACCGACCCTCAAATCAAAGATGTCAAAACACGCCTTCAAGGCCATAGAAAACGCGAAATTACCCGGCCAGACGCACCGGGACAGCATCTCGCAGTACAGAAGCAAAGCTTGCTCGGATAGCCCGTTTCTCGAGTACCCAATAGCCATCGCCACCCAGACCGATTCGGGAACTTCTTTACCGTCTTCAAGCCCGTCGAGAAAAACGCTGCAAGCCTCATCGAGGCGGCCGCAAACGGAGTACAAAGTGATGAGCTTGCTTTTCAAGGTGGGGTTGTTGAGGAGGTTGTGTTTGCTACGGTCTCTAGAGAGGAGGAGCTGGAGATAAAGTCTTTGGCCATGTTCTAAGGACCTTCTTGAGATGCAGGCGTGGAGGAGGAGGGAGTAGGCTTCGGCGTCGGGTTCCGAGGCGGCGGGGAATTTGGACGGCCATGATTCGATCAAGCGAAGGGCGTCCTCAAGTTTGCCAGATTTGGCCAGAGATTTGAGAGTTGAGTTTGGAGGAGTAGGATGAGTAGAAGTAGTTCTTCTGTGGGTTTTGGGGTTGTTGGGACCTGATGTTACAGTTAAGTTAGTTGGAACAGTTGTGTTAGAGAGAGAAATGGCGGGGATCATCTCTTCTCGGGAGGAGAGACCGGAGTCTCATGGACTGAATTTTAAATGGAAAAAATTAAAGGATATAATTACAGCAAAAAAAAAAAAAAAAAAAAATCTATATATATAATTATAGGGCCAGGCTTCTATCCGATGGCGGATAGATCGCGGTGATGACCTGGTCTCTAGGTATGTTAGGGTTACATAGAATAGATCGTTTATAGCTATGTAGTGGATCTGGTGTCGTTGAAAAATGCTGAGAAACTGGTGTGAATGGAAGAAATAAGTTATGGGAGTAGAAGGAGAAATACTAATAAATGAGACCAAAGTCATGCAACGTTGAAGTGGGTCTAAGGTAAGAAAAAAAAAAAAGTGAAATTAAGTAAGCAATTAAGAGGTGAAAATCAAATATAGCAACAGAGTTCCATGGACGTGATAAATGATAGAAATGCTTATTAGTAATCTCATTGTAATGTATATGAATTTAGAATCAGTAGTGTATGATTGATTATATTTTTGAGATTTAGATAAATTTGTTCAATGTTCTATCAGTTATTTTAGTAATACAATTAATCATATATATTTTTTGTTTTGTTAAAAAGCGAAGGCATTGTGGAAATGAAAGATTCTATTCATAAATGTCAAAAGTAGTGGAAGAATAACAACTTCAATCTTCATTTCATAAACAAAGTCGTGCTATAGAGTTGGTTTTTAGTAACGTATAATTTTCAACAACCACAATTAATGTCTATATCAATAACTACATATGGTTTGTATAATGTTTTTTCCTCCCTTTTGAACGATGATTTTTTCTCAGCCTACTCCCTGCCACAGTCAGATTTTTAACTGACTACCCCTTGACTTCAAAGAACAATTGCGAGCCATCCGTATCAAAGGCTTCGGCATTCAACGGCTCAAATTAAACAAACTGATGCATACGGTCACCGCATGAAAGACATTTCCTATAAATATTTTATTCTATTTTTTAAGGGGGGAAAACAAACTGTGTGGTCTTGTTATGTTAGAATCAAAGAAGTACAACAAAATATTACTGGAAAAGGTATTTCCTATAACTATGTAACATCAAAAAAAAAAAAAAAAAAAAAAATTTGGTTTGATTTATGGGAAGGAAAATTTTTATTCCAAAAAAAGATGACGGTTTATTTAGGATAGATAAATTACAAAGATAAAACTAAATCATGAAAACATTATCTAGATATATTTAAAAAAAAAAAAGAGGTGAAGATCAGACCAAAACGCTTACTAAACTTTTTGGCTTAAAGAAAAAAGTAGGTAAATTTTTTATGGTCGAATTTCATTAACCCATATATAAGAATTGACAAAATGACCCGAGTTAAAAATAACTTGCATGAGTTTTCTGTCCAGAACAAATACTTTTTTCATGAAGTTTCGTGTTAAAAACATGTACTTCTTACGTGATGTTTTAGAAATTATAAACAGAGTTTACTCTTTGTTAGTTATAAAGTTTAACACAAGTACTGTCCGATCACTTAGCAGTTTTATTTATTTCGAAGAGTAACGCTACTATTTTGAAACCATTTGTCGTATTGAACTTACAAAACTCATCAACATAAATAAACATGCACTAAAATCGGAATGGAAGCAAACAACACTTGATTAATGTCTCGAAGTAGAAGGATACTAAAATGAACAAATCCAAGCACCCAAAATACTATTCAACACTTGCATTTGAATATGATGTTTCACATGTTACAATTGGACAGGTTTGAAACCAAGATCAATAGATTTCTTGACAGCATCCAAAACCAACTGCGTCTTTCTGCTAATTTCAGGCCATTTTCCGTCTGGTTGATGCCCATATGTCCTAATCCCCTGAGCAATCCTGGCAAACTCTTGTACCATCAAAGCCTCCTGGGGCAGCTCACACTCCCCTCTTACTACCTTTGGCTCCATATTCCACCCGATATGGAGCTCCGCAAACTTGGCCCCACAGCTTAACTCAAAGCCAGCCGAGCCCTCTTCGTAAGGGATTATGAAATCGTTGGCGTGAATGGTGGCATTGGAGCCAGATATGGCCAGGTCCATGGACGTGTGGGAGAGGAAAGAGAAGTGGATTGTGGCTGCAGAGGAGGTGTTCGACGAAATGCCCCAATGAAATGTGGCTGTGCAGGACAGGATCACGCCTGCTGGGTTTTTTGTGGTGTCTGGAAGAGCTTCGACTGCGGTGGGTAGTTCGTAGTTCTTGGCCCATAATATGGCGCCGATGCAGTACCAGCCTAAGTCCCCAAGTGCTCCGAGAGCGTCCAAGTCGGGCTTCACTCTTATGTTGTTTTGGAGAAATTCTGGGTTCACTGTCATTGTGGATGTGCTGTAGACCTAATTCAACCGAGGAACACAGATAAATGCAATTAGAGGGCATTACAAATTGCTAAATAAATTGTTAATTAATCTAATTAGGAGTGACGCAAGCTCCTGAAAATTATAACTGAATGAAGAGACACAATCAACTCTTAATTTAAAGACCACCCACTATTAGACTCGAGAATCTATCACAAGTCCTTTAGTCTTTTACAATCTGTTGATGCACCCAACAGACGGGTTCATACACTTCTTCAACGCCCAAAACTTTCATAAGATTTGTACTAACTAATTAATATATGGTCGTGGGACTTACGTAATTGATTTGCCCAAACACCCGTTCATCAGAGAGTAAGTCCTTCATCTTGCGGGTCCGGGGATGGTGCAGCCACATGCTTCCGTCCATGAACTGCACACCGTTGGACCGACATGCTTCGAGTATCCGATCGAGCTCCGCCGCATCGAGCGCCGTTGGTTTCTCGAGCAGCAAGTGCTTCTTCTTACTTGCGGCCACGACAGCCCAGTGGACGTGGAGGCTGGTGGGCAGGGGAAGGTATACGGCGTCGACGCATGGGTCGTCGAGCACCTGATCATAGCTGCCGTAGGTCTTGACCGCTCCGGAGAGGCCGACGAGTGCGGCGAACTCCTCGGCCTTCGCGAGGGAGCGGCTGCCGACGGCGTAGAGAGTGGCGTTGGGGGTGAGGCTCATGGCTCGCGCAAGTTTTCGAGCAATACGGGCGCATCCGATGATTCCGAAGCGAAGTTGGAATTCAGATTCAGCCATGTTTTCTGTCTTGGTTTTGGTTTAGCAATTTTGGTTGTTCGTTTAGCTTCTTTCTCTCTCTCTTCCTTTGGGGTTTTGGAGTACTGTAAGGCTAAAGTGATGAAATGATTAATGATACGTGGACCCAAATGAAGCCGTTTATTTTGTAGATTATACCCAAAAAAAAAAATGTATATATATATATATATATATATTTTCTCTCTTGCTTTTGTTTGTCTCTGGGGGAGATACATACGGTTTCAAAATAATTCTATGATGTTCTAGAATCTTGCCCATATTAACAAGATAAGGTGTTCACTACAAGCTATATATGTCATCCTAGTCGATTCATCGGAAAAAAAAAAAAAAAATTCATCCTAGTCTGTTGGCAGGAGTTTTGATGCAAGCCATATTGTAAGGAAAGTCACGTCCTAATTAGGAATTATATTTTTACTTGAAGATAACTACTCTTAAAAAAAAAAAAAAATTTTGTAAAAAAAATTAGTTTTTTTTTTTTTAAAACTAAATTGACAATTTCATGATTAAGAAAATTTTATTTTGTAACAATTTGATCAAGGAAAAGCAAGTTTGACCACCATTTGCCACCGAAAATTTGATTCAGAGAGGATTTTTTTTTTTCCAAAAAAAAAAGGGAAATGGTTTTTAAAGTTTAGGGACACTGCAACATTTATTTAAAAAATATATATATCAGAATCCATAGAATTTTTATCATCGAGACTTATATTGTTAATTCAATCATGGAAAGTTTATGAAAACTCCACAATGTAAATGTGATCATAGAAGGATAATCGGAAAAAAAAAAAAAAAAAAAAAAAAAGAAAGAAGAAGAAGATGAAAGTGTCTAAATATGAGAAGTTCAAAAGGGCATATATGATGGTTTTGACTTTGGAGAAATGACAGCGTTTCAATTTGTGTTTATAAGAAAAATCAAAAGATCAACACTGTCTGGAAATTCGATATTAAGAGAAAAGAATATTTTATTTGGTTGAAAATTCGAAAAGAAAATTTAAAATTTGTTAAAAAAAAATGTTCATTCCAAGAAATGCCAATGTATCAAGAGCTAGTAGTCTTTTTTTTTTTTTTTTAAATTTATTTTGGGTTCATTTTAGAAAGTCTCTCTTGAAATAATTCCTTGCATTGATTGATATTTATGAAATCAAATATCATTAAACCTCCTTATTTTTTTTTTTACTTATACTTACAAGAATATCCTATACTCATTATGTAAATAAAATTTATCGTTCGAGTTTACTTAGAAAGCAAAAGTGATTACAAATATGATTTAATTATAAGATATAGAGTTTGAATCCCTCGATATTTAAATTAAAAGAAAAATTAAGAAGCAAAAGTAACAAAGAATTATACAAACAATAACAAAATTTTACTCTCCCCGTTTTGTTTTTCAGGTTTTTTTTTTTGTTAAGACTTGTAAATGTAAGAATTGTCTATGTCCACGCTAGTAAATGAGTTAGTTATTAAAAAAAAAAGTTATTTATTATTGTTAAAAAATGAAATAAGCTAATTTCTTCACTAAAAAAAAGCTAATTTCAATTAATATGGTAATTTTTTTCTCCTTCTTTTTGAATTCTCGTTATGTTTTTCTTAAAAAAAAAAAGAAAAGAAAAGAAAAAAAAATGCTTTCTTGGCAACAGAAATTTTACAGTCTTACTATTATTAGCTTCCAAAGTGGAACCCAAGCTGACGTGGCAAACTAACTAACTTTAACAGAAAGAAATTCCCTCTCTTTCTTTCTTATGAATCTAGTCAACCATTCTAAAACCCCTCCAAAACCCCATTTCACCATCTTCTTCCTCTGCAGTAGAATTCTTTGAAACCCGAAAAAACCATGGAGCGAATTCGAATTCGGAATCGAAATCCCGATCCCGAATCCAGAGAGCTCATCACCTCCCCCAACCTCGCATCAATGGAGGCCTTCGTCTCCAACTTCCAAAGCAACGACCCAAGATGCAACCGAATCATCTCCTTCTGCGCCCGCCACTTCCCCAACACTCTGTCCCTGAAGCTCTCTCACCTCTCCATCTCTTCCCCCCACCTCCGAGCCAACACGTTCGACGTCTTCGCCAAAGCCCTCCGGTCTGCGCGATCCAAATTCAACATCACCCCCATGATCCGCACCGAGATCAAGGCCCCCATTCTTGAGTGCCTCATTCAAGAAAGTAGCAAAAACCCGCCGTCGAAAGCCCTGTCCGTGACCGTCGGCGCTGTCGCCTCCTCCGTTTACACGAAATCCGAAATAACCCGCGGACAATGGCCAGAGCTTCTTGATTTTGTGACTTCTTGCATCACTGCAGCCGATGAGAATAAAGCTCTTCAAGAATGGGGTCTCTTGGTTTTCCGATATCTTCCCGGGAGAGCCCTCCAGGGCCTTAATTACCCCCAATTCAACCTGATCACCTCCACGATCTTGCGCCAACTTTCCTCTTCCGATATGGTCATTCGGGCCTCCACGATCCGCGCTTCGGTTAGCTTGGTGAAATCCTGCACGCGGTACCGCGATCTCGACAACCTCTTGCCGCAGTTTGTAGCCTCGGCGGAGGATTTAATGGCCAGCGGAGAGCACGACCTCGCGGCAAAGGCGCTTCGGACTCTAGTCCAAATGGCAATGGAAGTGCCCGGATACTTTACGGAGCGGCTAGGAGTTCTGTTCGAATTGGTGGTGAGGATTGCGGAGCGGGACGACATTGTGGAGGAGGTGAGGGCGGAGGCGATTCAAGTCCTCCGAGAACTCGAAGACGGAATCGGAGACGAAATGAGGAAGATGATTGAGAACTTAAGCGAAGAGAGCGCCGATAGGTTTGCGAGATTGATGGTGAACTTTCTGGAGTATGTTGAGGACGACCCGTCTTGGTATAGAGTAGATCTTGACGTTGTTGAGCAGGCGAATAGTGCGGTGGAGAAAAGGAGTATTCTATTAGGGACGTACTTTTTGGATAGGTTGTCGTTTATTCAGAAAGGGAAACTGTTGCCTATTGTCGTTCGTGTTGCGAGGGAGCGTGTAAGGGAACAGGAATGGACGAAACGACATGCTGGGATTGAAGCTATTTCTATTATCATTGAAGGTTGCTCTGAGGTACAACCGTTTGTCGTCGTTTGAGATCTCATCAGTTTTGTCGCTTATTGTTCATTGATGTCGTTTATGTAAAGGGTAGATTTTGTGTTAGATTTTTGCTAAGTTTTTATGTTTCTGAGGCCAATAAGACGTAACATTAAGATCTTAACACCACAAACATCAATAAATTCTCATGAAACTGGTTAACTTTAAGACATTATTTAATGCCAAAATTTTTTGTCCAATGCACTAAGTTTAATGTCTATCAAAATTTAACATTCGATTTATATATTGACCTTTTTTTTTTTTTTTTTCAATTAATTGTTACAACGGTGATATTTTTAAATTATTTAAAAATTTACGTATAAAAATTAGTATAACGTTTGAAATAACATTATGGGTTAGAGCACAAAATAATACAACATATTAGATAAATATGATAGTTTACACTTTGAATGCAAACATTTGAACGAGAAATGATCTTGGGCATTATCTTTTTCACCATCAAGAGCCCGGTGGGGGTGGTAAGCCCCTGCGTTTTCATATAATAAGTCGTGAGATTGAACTGGGTGGTCAGGATATATAGACAATTCACTACAAGGAGGGAATTTAATCACATATTTATGAAGGCAACAAGCTTCTCTAAGTCTAGCTAATTCTACCAAGAAATATTGGATGTGAGAATAGTTGAATCAGACAATAAGCATACCAAATCTGTTCTACTTAAAGATTACTTGTCTTCTTCATTTTGTTTTCTTTTGCAGGCATTTAATGATTATCTTGAAGAAGTGTTGATGCTCACTTTAGATTTGTTTCGAGATTTTCACGTTCGAGTTCGTGCCGCTGCAATAAGAGTGATAAGGGCTGTAAGTTTTGATTTGGAGGAGAAAACAGTCCACGAGAAGTATCATGACAAGATTCTGCCTGCCTTAGCTGTCTTGGCTGGGGATGCCCTTTGTCCCAGCTTGCAGGTTCACTTGAGATTTGCTTTATTCTTAACAATATCACCATTCTCTTCATATTCCTGTTTTAGCCTTTCAGATATTACTATAAATCTCTCATGATTTACAATTCAGAAATTGGGGGATGAAAATGACTGCAATACAAATAAGTAAATGTTTTGTATTTGAACGTCAACATTTTTCCGACGTGATTTAAATGTCTTAATTTTTACCAAGATGTATCCATCGACATTTCCATATACCCGTCACCGTTTCTAATTTTTTTTCCTCTGGTTTCTGCAGGTGCAGGCTTCCATAGCAATTGTTTTCTTTTGCAGCGACTGCAAACCAGATTACTTTACGCCTTTCTTGGATGGTTTAACGAGAAGACTAGTGACAGTTTGTCAGGTAAAAGCTCTAATATCAGTTTAATTTTCTCCCATTTCTAACGCAATTAATACTCGCTTCATTTTGCTTAATTTTTCGTTTGTTGTGCATCCAGAGCCCATATAAGAGGGTGCAAGAGTGGGGTTTTTCAGCTCTTTCAGCGGTCGCAACTTCATCACAGGTACTTATTTCTTCCTTTTCACCTTCACATTTTGCAGTGATTCGGTTTGATCATATAAATGTATATTTGTTTTCAGGCCAACTTCATCCTAGTATATGATTCTACTATGGCTTCCTTGAAGGACATCTTGTCAAAAACCCACACGTTCAGAAAGTTGGCTCGTGCCAGATGTTTGGAGTGCATTGGTGAGATTGCAGGTGCTGTTGGGAAGGAAACGTTTTTAAGTGATTCTGTTCTGGTGAGTAGTTTTCGGCATTTATACTTGCTGATTCCTCGGTAGGAAAGCGCGTATTCTGTTCATAATCGATTGGTTCTACTTTTGTGTCTTCTAAGAAAATATGTATTTTGTTTTATGCAAGGTTATGGACACTCTAATGTCACTACTTGGATCTCTACGAAGATCAGATCACGAATTAAGGATATTAATCTTCCAGGTGATTTTAATTTTATCTTAACCTTAAATTTCTCTCTCTCTCTTTTTTTTTTTTTTTTAAGTAGAAAACAGTGATCTTCCATAGAAGTAAATTCTAACTAGAGCAAAGCTTGTGTCATGTTACAGGCATTGGTGAATCTTTTCGGTTGTCTAGGGGAGGATTTATCTCCCTATGTCTCGGATTTGGTGCCTATTTTGATCCGGTCTACTCAACTTTACAACCCTGGTGTAGCTGATACTTCACTGAATCAAAGGTTAGAAAATAACCGGTTATGAAGTCCCAAAGTCGGTTTGATTTGGTTCTCGAGAAATGAAATGTCTTGAAACTTTCTGAAAGTTGTCCTCTTTTTTTTTTTTTTTGTCCTCATAATTTGGTTTTGAGCTGTGTATATGGTGTAGCGATAAAGTTGATGGCTTAAAAGAGAAAGGTTTGGCTTGTAAGGTGCTACTCCGCATGGCCACGGAATTACGAAACTCCTTTTTTCCTTCTATCTTGGAGGTTGGTCTATCAAACCAGATGTTTTTTTTTTTTTTTTTTTTTTCCTTCTCTCTCTGAAAAACTATTTTGATGAACCAAATTTTGACATCATTCAGGTTGCAAATGCTCTGGTTCCTCTTCTTCAATTTAATGAGCATATTAAAACTAAAGAGATTGCTATTTCAGGTTTAGCTTAATCTCCAATATTTCGATCTTTTCCTAATCTTTGAGCATTCATGATGGATTACAACTTTTTACCTTTTTTTTTTTTTTTTAGCTATTCCCGAGCTTCTGAAATCAGCTATGTCGATTGCCGAGAGGGGAAAGTCTCAAACAAACACTTCCTCCTTTGTTCAAAAGTTGGTTCTTCTTGTTATGCCAGCTCTATCAGAAGCTTTAGAAGAGGTCAGCCTTTTTTTTTTTATAACTTAAACCTTTCCCTGCGCAAAAAAAACGATCTTTTCTCGTAATTTCATCAATCAATGATCGTCTTGCAGGAAACGGAGGGTGAAATGTGCATAAAGTTCCTAAACACGATTGACAAATGCATTCTGGTTGGTCATTAGCCTTCTACCGCGACTCGGTTATTTAGGGCCAGTTTGGGATAACTTTTGGAACCAACACACTTGGTAAAACCAATGCACTTCTACAGTTATTTCGCGAAACTAGATTTTTTAGCTCTCGACTTCTGCTTGTGCTTCCCCTAATACCAAACTAAAAATCGTACTTTTTTTAAAAGCACAAAAATCCCAAACTGAGCATCTAAAGAAATGAGTTTCTGTTTCTACTTTTCTTAGCCTGCAAGGTACTACGTTTTCCTTCCTTGCAGGTTTCTGGATCAGTTTTCGGTAAAGCTCTGGGTTCTACAATTACGACTGGGATAAAGAGAGTGCTAACTGCCATTTTGGATGTAAACGAACCTCCACCAGATGAAGATGACGAAGTTGATTACGAAACGGGTTCGGAAGATTTTGTAAAGGAGCAACAGGAAAAAATCCTTAAAGAAGTCTGTCTCCAAAGTTCTTGTTCTTTAAAAACTGTTGAACAAAATAGTATTTGGAGGTTCACAAATTTTTATAGCCCTTATAACTATTTCGTTTATGCAGGTCACTAATTGCTTGTGCCGCCTGATCAAAAGATTCAAAACTGGTTTCTTGCCTTGCTTTGATGAACTTGCTACACTCATTCCTATGATGTGGGTGAGTTAAAAAAACAAAAAAAAAACAAAAGAACAAAAAAACAGAAAAAACAAAAAAAAAAAAAACAAAATTCAGCATTCTATTTTTCCTTCACTGCTTAATATATTTTTGTCTCATAAGTGAACGGTTTGGTTCGACTTTTACTTGTTCCTCCATACAGGATGATAAAAGAAATTCTAATGAGAAGGTTATGGGCTTTTCCATCTTTCGAAATCTTGTGGAGCAATGTGGAGTTGAAGCTCAAAAGTAAGTGCATTTTGAAAAAAAAAAAAAACAAAACAAAAAAGGTACATTTTAGTACGAACTTTGCTTTATCAACAAGAAACTTTATTTAATCTTTTGATGAACAGGTTCTATGATCCTTATCTCCCATGTTTGTTAAAAGCTTGCCAACATGATGACCCTTCAGTTAGACAGGTTTCTCACTGAAAAATTTGCCTAAATTTTAGCCCTTTAACGTATCAAGTTGGAAGATCTAAAACTCTGCATTTTCTGGCCAGGAAGCTGCACTCGGAATCGGCGCTTGTGCAGAGTCCGGTGATGATATTTTCAGGGCACAAGCTGGAGGTTAGTTTGCTTCCTTATACCGTTCAAGTGTTTCACATGAGTGAATATCATTTTATATATGTATGACATTATCTAATCAAGAGGATAATATATTGGTTTTTTGTAGCTGCCTTGGACAGTTTAGATTTTGTTATAGGACATCCAGAGGCACTAACCCCAGAAAACGGAAAGACATTCGATGCTGCTGTTTCAGCTCTAGGGAAAATATGCAGATTTCATCGCAATGATATTAATGCTCCCGAGGTAAGATGTTCTTCGCATTTATGCTCCAACATTTCTGTTTTTGTTTTTGAGTTTGATTTAGTAGGTATATTTATCGAGGCGAAAAATTTGCAGGTTTACTTGAAGCTCAAGTTATTGCTTTATATGTACTGCAGGTTATACCTAAATGGCTAAGTTGCTTGCCATTGACGAGGAATCTGGATGAAGCAAAAATTGTGCATGATCAACTTTGTTTAATGGTAGAAATGTAAGGATTTATCATATATATATATGTATATATATATATTTTTTTCAGTTTAACTAGATTTCTCAATCATGTTTTACTTGATAGAAGCTGATCCTCGAATTCTATTAATCTCCAGGAGGGATTACGATTTATTTGGCCCCAATAATCAGAATCTTCCAATTATTTTAGCAGTTTTGGAAGAGGTTAGTTTTCTATATCATTGAAAATATAAGAATGTGAACAAAAAATGTGAAAAAATCATTTTAGTTACCAAGTTACTTATTCTTTAATTTCATGGATTTACACAGCAGCCCTCGTATACAGACTGTTTCTTTCATTACTTTAAAACTCGAAAAATTGTTGTTATAATTCTGTAGGTTCTGGATAATCAGGAGAATCTTGCAACAGAAAACACTGCTAGAAGAATGACTATCCTGGTACCGCGGTTAAAAGCTGAAGCAAATCCCTAATTTCTTCCGCTACTAACGTTGTGATCAGCTGAGCGTTAACCTGTATAGGCGGCGAAAAAAAAAGTTAAATACAAATTTTCTTCTGCAGAATGTAGTGAACTTGGAGGATTTTCCAATTGTTGACTGGAATTTCACGGTTTTGTTACATAGGTTATAAATATACCCACTAATTTCTTTAATGCCATCTCATAAATTCTCCAATGTTTCCTATTTATTGAGAGTTGCAAGTTTTGTAGGATTCCCATTGCTCAGAGTAACTTGTTGATATACAAAGAAGAATGAAAAAGAACAGTAGAACAAGACAATAGGAATATGGCATAACCCTGGACCATAAGATGTGCTATCAACTATGACGAGTAAGAAAATAGAGAAGAAGATTATCTAATTTTTGGAATCCGAGGATAGCTCGCATGAAGCTTTTACCGAGTATCAATCCTCGTTCAGATGAAAACTGTTGTGTATTGTTACTCACAGAATGCTTCAATCTTGACTTATTTGCTTATGCCTTGCAAATCTTTGTCATTTGATGTTCCCTCGAGCCACTCATGCAAAGTGAACTGAAAATCTGTGAAATGTGCTTTTCCCAAACTAGCATTAACTTCGCCAAGGGTCTTCTCTTCAGGTCTCTTTAAAGCTTGTATTCCTGACATGGCTGACTCTGCAATAATCAGGTTGTGTAGAAAAAAAAAAAAACTAAAAACTAAATGCAGCACAATTCCAGAATTCGTTTCTACAAGTAATTACTAAAGAACCTGCAGCAGAGTTCTATAAATAGATATCCAATGCCAAAAACGACAGAGAACTAGTTCAACCTGGCATGATGTTTTCTTTATCATTAAATTCTTTTCCTCTCACTTAATTTTTTTTTTTTTTTCTATATAGACATTGCAGATGTCTTAACCACATTGAGAAATGTACTCGATGCAATGAAAAAACATGAAGCAAATATTGTCAAAACCGGTCATTGTCTGAATTAGAACAATACCCGTGCTACTACGCCATAATGAACATCATATAGTAATAATAAGATGAAAACTAACAGTTTAAAACTAACGTTATTATCTGGCTAAGCTGTTCTTGAACATTTAATCGATAATTATCCCATTAGAAAAAGGTGTATAACAGAAAAAGAAAAAAAAAAAAAATTTTAAGGAATAGTAACTAAACGGTAAAGGAAGCGGAGAGAACTACAAAAACTCTCATAAATGAGAACTTGAGGAACAAATAGTATAACTTACTGATTCCAAAGGTAAGCAACTTAGAACCAAAATTCGATGTTTGAGTCCATGATACTACTTGTAACTCATAATAGAAAAGCTTCCCAGTTGTTTAAGTTTTGGTCTTGAATGCAATTCACTAGGCAGCAAGTTCAGTTTCATTGGTCTGATCATTGGTATTTCCGATTGATTAACAATTCAGCCTTTTACTTGCGCTGGAGTTGGCGCCAGCAGTATCACAGGTACCAGACAAGATTTGATATAATAGATAACCGTTATTCCATCTACTCATATTAGAGGTGGTGAGAGCCGATTATGCAGATAGGAACAAGCAGCTACCGCAGCCTGGTGCTAGTTTCTCACCAATAATCATTGCAAGAACAAATCCCATCTTTGAAATGGTGGAAGCGGTTTGAATCTCTAACAACTATCTCCTTCTGAAGCAGATCTGACGCTAATTTCATGAAATTATGGCAATCTACACAAATCCTGATGTTCTTTATAATTTTTACGACACTCCCACAAGGATGCAAACTGCTTTCATTCATTATAAAAAACATCAAAGCTAGTTTCTCACTGTGGTGATACAAGTTCTCCTCTTTTTGTTCCTCTTCTATATCATGCAAAGACAAACTTGTATCAGGCACATAACCAATCCCCTTTAACTGCCCTATTAGTCCTTCAAGCTTGCTGCATATAACCTCCCTATCTGGATGGCGTCGACCTCCGGAGGCAAACTCATGAACCCGATTCCCGATCTCAACCCAACTCAATCCAGGTTCCTTCCTAACTCGATACTCTTTCATTTCATTCCAAATTACACCTGCTTCACTGAACTTTCCACTAGAGAAACATACGTTTGACATTTGTACATAGCCCAATGAATTTCTAGGCTCCAACTCCTTTAGTTTATCTGATGCTAACTTCGCTAACTGAGTCTTGCCATGCTTCCGACATGACCCTAGCAGTGCACTCCAAACCACGGAGTCTGGCTCCATTGGCATCTCACCTATAAGTTTCTCAGCTTCATGAATATGTCCAGCTCGCCCATACATGTCAACCATGCAGGCGTAGTGATCAACCTTAGGAACAATACCATAACTTTTATACATGCAATCAAATATTTTGGTTCCCTCTTCCACTAGTCCAACATGGCTGCAAGCAGAGAGGAGAGCAACAAATGTGGTCGAATCCGGTTGGACATTCATTCGGGAAAATAGATGTAATGCCTCTCTGGCTTGTCCATGCAAAGCATAAGCCTTGAGGATGGAATTCCAAGAAATCACATCACATTCTTCAATCTCATCAAAAACTTTCTTAGACATAGTAATGGAAGCACACCTAGCATACGCGTGGATCAAGGAATTTTGGAGAACAGTGTCACCCTCAAATCCCGACTTAATTACTAGCGAATGGACTACAGCAGCATGTCTCTCTGTCACAAGGCCTGCACAAGCTTTTAACACGATAGAAAAAGTGTACCAGTCTGGTGCTAGACCCTCTTGACACAACTGAGAAAAAAGGAGTAGTGCTCTTTCTGGGTCCCGCTCTGCAAATATTGTTATAATGCTGGTCCATGAAACGATATCCCGATGACAACTTGTCTCCAAGAAGACCCTATAGCAGTCGGCAACGTTCCCTCCAAGATCTGAATAAGCCTTCATTAGTGCGGTAGCCACCTTGACTTGTGACAAAAACCCAGTTTTGACAGTGAGACTGTGCAACTGAAGACAAAACCTAAACCACACGTACATGTCACTGTCTTTGCTTACACAGAAGGAAGAAAAGATGCTGAGAAGTGTGGCGCGATCAAAACTAATCCCCTTATGATGCATTTGGGTGAATAGGTCCAGAGCTCGAGCTCCAAGTCCATGAAACTGAAATGCTGCAATCATTGAGTTCCACGATATAGTGTTCCAGTATTCCATACTATCGAACACGCTCCAAGCTTCATTTCTACCATGACACTTGTTATACATCGTGATAAGTGCATTTGCAACGTATAAACAAGTATCCAAACACATTTTCAAAGCGAGAGCATGTACCTGCCTCCCGAAACGGCCATCACCGTCGCCACACGAGCTCAGAACGCTGGAAAAAGCAAACTCATTGGGGCGGCATTCCACCAACATAGCAGAAAACAGCAGAAAACATTCCCCGGCGCGCCCACACTGCGCGTAGCCCGCAATGAGTGCGGTCCAGGAGACGAGGTTTCTGTGAGGCATTTCGTCAAACACTTGGCGCGCATAATCCAAGTGACCACATTTACAGTACATGTTGATAAGGTGGTTGGTGACGAACAGGTCGGGAGGGTTAACGGCGTTGTTAGCCACCATGTGGCGGTGCAAGGCGAGGCCTTCTTGGAGGCAAACGTGGCGAGCGCACTCGTGGAAGAGAGTGGCGTAGGTTTGGTGGCAATGTTGCTGTGGTTTTTCTTCAATGGCGTAGAAGAGTGACAGAGCTTCCTTGAGGCGGCCGCCCGTGGCGAGCACGCGGACTCTGTCGAGGAGATTTTCGGCTTCAGGCGTGAGGCTGGAGAGTATGGGAAGATAGCCTGAGCTGTAGCTTCTGACCGAGACACGCCACGCGCGGGTGGTTGCGCGTAACATCACGCTCCGTTAGGGAGTCAGACTCAGAGCAACGACTGGTTTGGTTTTGAACAAGATTGGCCAGTGAAGTTACGTAACGATGAAGGTTAGTTTTAAACTGACTTTGCTTTGTTTTTCTCGTCTCATTGTCCTTGGAACTCAACAAGTTTACATGAGTTTGAATATTTGATTAATATTTTTAAACACATACTGAAATTCATATCTTTCTTTTCTCCTCTGAAATTCACTATCCATTCATTTGACCATTTTTATGAAATTGATTTAATTTCAACTTTTTTTTTTTTTTTTTTTAATCAGAGAGTGAAAAGAAACCAACTTTTATCGATTGTGAAATTACCGTTAGATATTTTTTAATGGAAAATTACCATTAGATTTTACTACAACTTTATCTTACACATTTTTGCATGCATATCTATTATGCAATTTAACTTGTATTTAACTTTCAGGTTTAAACTTAAAAGTTTTAATTTTTATCTTTATTTTTTTTTAATTAACAAAAATTATAATTAATTTCTTAAAAAATAAACCAGTACTTTAACTTAAAATTTCATACTAAACCTGTATACCTTAACGCAAGCTTATTTCTATATAGATTATATATGTAGAAACATGTTCACGTACTTTGGTAGGCATATGCCCCCACAATATTTTTTTTATTTTTTTATTATCAGATTTTTTAGTTAATTTTATTAGTTTTCCAGATATTTGGCCACTGAAATATTTTCTTATTTTGATAGTGCCCTATGAACTGTAGTTTTGCGAATTTACTCCTACTGAAATATTTTTTTCTTCCTATGACACCTGACCAAAGGAAACATAACCACCGCCTAAAAAGATAAGGTTTCTCTATCTTTTTAATATAGTAGAGCTTTTTTTTTTTTTTTTTTTTCTGCTAAAAATAGTAGACATTTCTTTTTCTCATTTTTGACTTCTCCCTCATGTAAATTTATGGCTCATCACTCCCTACTTTTAACAAAAGAAAAAGGGGAAAAAGAGATTCATTTATCTTTATGAATGTATACTCTTTCTATGGAAAAAAAAAACCACCCGATAATGTTTACTCTTTTTGCTGGAACAATTATTTTGTCAAGCAAATAATTTGTTACCAAGCAAAACCTTTTTAAGTAATAATAGTCCTACCTATTATCACAAGCGTGAGTAATCAACCAAACAAGAAAAGAAAAGGCTGTGCTGCTCATAAATATATATATATATATATATATGTATATGTATATGTATATGTATGTGTGTGTATTATATAACCCTGTCATTTATTTTGCATCTGTTATTAGAAAAGGAATTGGGGGAAAAAAAACTTGGGAAAGGATTATAACATAGAGATATATGGCGCTCCTGAAGAAGGTTTTGGTCCTGTTATTGCTGCTAGCTGCGACTGCAATTGCAGATGCTAGATCGAACCTTCTCAAGCTACAAACCACCAAGAACGTGGCTTATTTTCTATCTCAACCAGGTAGCTATGTGTGTGTATTTCAATATTACTAGACTTTTATTGATATCTAAACACACACATCCCCGATCTATATACATGTTTAAATACTTATGTACTTATATTTATCCTCCTATTTTTAATAATATTGCGCTAATTCAGAAAAAAATATATATATTTATCCTCCAATTTTTCTAACCCCATTTTTCAAACAAGGCAATCCTAGTTGAATATAAACTTTTTTGCTATGTTTGGTATGGAAAATAAAATGCAATTTGTTTGGCATGAAGGAAAAACCGGGGGAAATGAAAATAAAAGAGAGAAAAAAATTGATGGATTCTCTCTAATATTGAGTGAAAAACTTAAATCCACTCAATGATTCCTTAAATTCCTTTTTTGTTCTTATTTTAAAACTAAAATAATATAGATAAGTGGATAGAAAAGTTATCGTATAACTTTATATCTTTCTTTCTATCAAACAATCTAAAGGAAAATTAAAATTCTCTCCGTCATTCTTTTATAAGTTTTCTTTCCATGATCTCATTTTCTTTCCTTTTTACCAAATAAATGTTTGTGATCGGCAGGACAACAAGAAGAGTGCAAATGGCCCTCGTGTTGCAACGATTGCGAGTGCAAAGAAGAAGCGGGGAAAACCCAATGCGAGTGTTTTGATCTAAAGATCTACGGTGTCCCACCAACTTGTAAATCGGCCGTATGTGTTCTCATGGAACCTCCATATTGTCGATGCTTGGACATAACCGACTCCTGCGACTACCCAAAGTGCTTCTTGGAATAGGAAATAATGGTCTGGTTTTAAGATTATACATATTTATCTGTGTGTGTGTGTCTATATATATATATATATATATATATATGCATAAGCCAGTTGTTTGTATTGTGTGCGCAGATGTTTATGCTTGGTTATAACTTGTAACTTAAATGCCATAACCTCAATGTATTATTGAGGTTCAAGCTTTTTAAATAAAAGTTGGCTTTCTTTGTCTTCTATAGTCTATTTCTCTTAACTACTCGCAACCAACGGTGGAGTCAGCTTATTGTTTTAATGAAAGCGTATATTAAAAGATTAAATTTTTAAAGGACTTACATATAAAGGGACAATCAATTTTTAATTGAGGTAATAAAAGGGAAAAATATAAAGTTTAGAGAAATGAAATTGAAAAAAAAAAAAAAGCTCATTGAGTATGAAAACCCCCATTCGGTCATGAGTTACTTCGACTTTACTCATAATATGATAAAATTTTGAAAGTCAGAATTTGAAATGTCTTTGTAGTATACTTAACATTATATATTGAAATATTTTGGATTGGGATTTTGACAATAAACTCTCATTTTTCATAAGATTTTTATGTCTGTTCTTATGTGTTAATTTCACTTTACTTTAAAATCAGTATTAATAATCTCATAAGTTAGTCTTACATTGGCATATTGGTGTATTATTTGTCTTGAAACTAAGAAGCATACTTTGACAAAACCATTCGCATTATCAAAATTTTGTTTTGAAATATATTTTCATTTTTCAACCAATAAAAGAATGAAGAAAGCAACAGTCCCAATATTTTTATGCATTTAAATGCAAGACTAGAAAAGAGCAATATTAGTTTATACTTATTATGAATTTACGATTTAGCTTAAGTCTAATCAATTGTTATCAACTTAGTGGATTCAAAATTAAAAAAATTTAGGGATTACATGTGACTTTACTAGTATATAAGTGTGCATGGGTCCTTAGACCCATTCGTGTGGTGTGTACGCATGGTCAAAATTTATCCGATATATAATGTAAATTTCCATTGAGATTTCAAAATTTTAAAGACCGGACCTGAAATATTTTTGAAGGTAGAAAAAAAAAATTGTAAAGTTTTGATAAATATACAAAGAAGTCAGTAAAAATATAGATTTTGATGAGATTGTAGATTTATTATTACTTTTTACATAGTTTCATAAAAATCTCGGAAAAAAAATCTGAAAAAAATATCATAAACTTGTTAATAATATATCGATAGGCAAACTTAAAAAATATAAATATATATAAATTTAGGCAATCAATGTATTTTTTTGGTGCATTTTAACATTGTTTATTTGCTAATTTTTTTCATTATCACCTAACATATCTTTTTTTTTTTTTAAGACTTATAAAGTAGGGAGATTTAAACTATTTACCTTATAGTAAAGTTAAATATAAAATTACCATAAGGCCTGTATACAACCACAACAAACCTTTACACTTTATATATTAGTATCTCATTGTTTCAATATTGCTTGAATCACGATAACTCTGATTGCTTGAATTTATAGGATTTTTTTTTCCTTCTGGAACTAACCAGGACTTTCATTCCCACTTGGAAATATCGTCTCTTACAAAATAACCAATAAACTTTGGCAAAGAATGAAAACGAATAAAGCCGACAGAATATGGGAACTTTCAATCATTGTTTTTCAATATTTCCTGAAATATTTTGCCAAAAATTTCTTTAGAATATATGAAGTAATGGATAAAAAAGAAAGAAAGAAAGAAAGAAAGAAATTACAGTAAACAGGTCTTTTAAAACAATATTTATCCTAAATAAAATATTAAAAAACATTTAAAATAAATAACATATTGAGGACATGTTTACTTTGCATCAAAGGAAAAAGAAAAATGAGTAGTCATTTTCTTTCCCACTTAATCATGTATTTATTTATGAAATGGGAAATAAGATTATAGTGGTCCTCATACAATATAGGGAATGAAAAAAGAGGAATATAAATCCTTACATCCCTTTGGTATTGATTTATTGTCAAAGCGAATATGATAAGTGCACAAAAATACACTTTTATTGTTCAAAATTGTCACAATAAATTAAGTTTTAATTAAATATTTTCATAAAATTAATTTAAAAATATTTGATGTGGAAATATCCTGTTTCAATTTAAGTTAATTTATTGTAGGAAAATAAAACATTTGGGCCAAAATTGCAAGCAAAATAAATCAAAAAGCTCAACAAAATGCAATCCATCAGCCCAAGCCACTAAGCCACGTGTCCCCGCCCAGCTCCTCCTCCAAGTGCGCGTCAGCCCGCGTGATCCCAGCCCGCGCGATCCAAGCCCGGGTGGGACTCCATCTGCCAGCCCAAGCGCGCCATTCCAGCCCAGACCGCAGCCCAAGCCAGCGCGCAGCCCAGCTGCCAGCCCCAGCTGTTCCTTCCACTTGAGCCAGCTCAGGCCCGTGACTCCAGCTGCCAGCCCAAGCGCGCGCAGCTCCAGCCCAGATCCCCCACAAGCACGTGCGCAACTCCAGCTGCCAGTCCAAGCCCGTGCGAATCTCGGGCCGTGTCCTCTCAGGCTTGAACCCAGCCCGCAATCCCAGCCCGCGAGAATCTCGGACTGAATTCTCAGCCAGCTCCAGCCCAGGCCATCCATTTCCTCCAGATGGTTTACCGTGAATCTCCACGTGATTTACCAGCCTGGGTAGCGGATTTGTGTGCCAAAAATCCTCTCTAGCATGTTGGACTCAAGGCTATATAATGAGGGCTCCACAAGAGGGCGAGGTTGTTGTTTTTTTAACCAATTTTTGGTTGAGTTTAGAGCTAACTTCTTCTCCTATTTTTCTTGAGAGTTTTTACGAGAATGTTGAGCATGTTAGGCTGATTTCTTTGGTGAGGCTAGAGATGATCTTATATGTGTAGTGAATTTGTTTGGGTTTTGATTCTCCAATAGTTTCTAAGGTTTATACATTTGAGTAAATAATTATCTTTCATCTTATTTCCTCCTTATATCAATATATTTTGTTGTCAATTTTAATATAAATTTAGTCAAGCTCTTTTTATGTGATTGTTGCATGATATGGTATATTGATAGCATTATTTTATAAGTAGTCTTTTACTATAATATTGCTTATAGTATATCGTCGCTTTTGGATTTCTTATAAGATAATTTTTGCTAGTTCTTCACGTTAGAATTTTATTTACTCAAATACATTTCAATTCACGAGTTCTTCAAATCTTTATTTTCCGATTGATTGTTTGGGATGTGAAACTTTCAATTGAGTTATTTTATGAATAAAAAAATCCAAATAAGTTTACAAAACATATAGGGGATTCTCGATGTTTTACCATTTTTGATTATTGAATTTTTCTCTATTTTAAATTACGTTGTCTTTAAATTTGTTTCAAAATCACAAAAATACTTCTTTCTTTTCTTTATTTGATTACTTACTTCTCTAATGCTTTTGTTCAGTTAATCTTTTATTGTTTATTTTTATCACCTCCTCATGGGATCGACCGTTCGAATTGTGCTACATTCGACCGCTTGTTTTTGAAGAATACATTTTAAATTTACTCATGTACTCTTAATAAGGTTTTATGTGCTAATGTTTTTTAATTATGCAAAATGATATTTTAGTAAATACAGTTATAAGATTACCACTACTAAGGTTAGTAAATATTACAAAAGGAATGAAATTGTTTCCATTTACACTATTCAATAGGTAAGTAAACACTAAAAGGGGAATCAATAATTCTCCTTCTTATTTCATTACTTTATTTTCCAATCTCATTACGTTTCCAATTACATTCCTTTACGGTTTAGTAAATGTGTTCTTAATGTAAAAAAAAAAATTACAATAAAAACAAATTTACCATAAATATGCTTCTTAAATAAATTGTTTTCCGTAAATATGATATTTGTTTCAAATAATTTTCTTTAGAAGCTTCAAATATTTTTTGGACATGTTTAAAAGGGAAAGTGAGTAGTCATTCCATTTACCAATTAACATTAATAATAAAGTTAGTAAACATAATAAAGAGAATAGGACTATATCCCTTTACATCATCCAATAGACAAGAAAACACTAGAAATTGAATCAATTATTTTTTTTTCTTATTTCTTTACTCTACTTTCCAATCCCATTACTTTTCACATTATATTACTTTTTTTTTTTTTTTTTTTGAATAAACACAATACATTACTTTACCATTTACCATTTAGTAAATGCACCCATAAAATATATTATTTACCATGAGTATATTCAGAAAATGCTACTTATTACCTCTTTTCCCATTTAAAAAATAATAATAATCTTGAGCATGCAATGATATTTTTACCGTGCAGCAGACTTTTTTTTAGGCTAAATTTTCGTCTCCGTCGAATCTCAGCTTCTTCACTTAAGGAAGCAATTCATCTCTTTTTTCTGTCGTTTGTATCCGTCGAAATTTTCCTCTGATTTACTCTCGGCCAGGTTGACGATATCCCCGTATTGGCCTTTGGCTTATATTCTAGGGTTTTTTTTTTTTTTTTTCTTATATGTTCACTCGATAATGTTTGGTTTGTTTGATGGTCTCTGTATTATCAAAGTTGGTAATACATAAATCGCTTAAAATTATGCTTGCTGCAGACAGTTGCAGAACCAAAGGGCTTGATGATGTTGCGATCTTTTGTGACGTAGTCAGTCTCGATTTCGGGCGATGCCTCGATCTATATTGATGACTCTCAAGGAAAAGCCACGTGATGAACAATCCCGCCATGTGGTTTCTTCTTTTCTGGGAAAAGGAGAGCAAAATCTTAGAACAGTGAAACCACATGAATATCAAACACGTCGGTGGAGGAACTGCATGAGCTTCAGATTTTAAAACCAAAGAATTCTGAGTCAAAACAATCGTACCCTAACATTTTTGTTTCTTTGTTTCAGCAAGGCAAATGTGTTCTTCTTTATTTATCTACGTCTTAAATTTTTTTAATCTTGATTTGACAACTAATGTTAATGTTATTATTTTTTTTTCAAGTTTATTACTATTATTATTATTATTATTTCAATCACTAATTGATTATAAATCATTAAATTTCATAATCAATCACCAATTTTCATAATCAATTACTGATTAACCAAATATAAAATATGATAAACGATCATTTTCCTAAATTAAAAAAAAAACATTTGGCCATCTATTAGATTTGGTAATTAAAAAAGGTCATCCAGCCTAATTTTTATATATATATATATATTTATATATATTTCTCTATCCATACAAGTTAATCTGTATTGATCCAATTTGATCAGACCAACCCTCGTCCCCCCGTTCGTTGTAGAGTGACATATCCAATACTTCTCACTCCTCAAATAGTGAGCACAGCAAAACTTGGAATAAAAAAGCTCAACATGAAGAAGTACTAATCATTAGCTTATAATCATCAAATAAATTGGAGTTTTGGTGAGTGGTTGTAGAGATGAGAATTCTTTTTTATAATAATAATAATAATTATTATTATTATTATTATTTATTTATTTAGGATGCAGAGCCCAAGCTTAAAAGGGTTCTGTGGAGGCCTCAAACAAGTGTTTCTACCTAGTCGAAGTGGAGACTCCCTGGTTGCTGGAAGAAAGATTTAGTAGGTGTTAACCCTCCACATGTGTGTGATTGAAAAAAAAAAAAAAAAAAAAAACCGCTGTATAATATATATATATATATGTGTGTGTAATGCAGTTGCTAAAGTTTCTACTGAGATACTTATAACGCCTTATGTAGTTTGTGTGATAGTGTGATGTCCTACTACAGATCGAGTCGTTTAAAACCGTATGTTAATGTTTGTGTGATAGCTAAGCTACTGAGATGCTTAAATTATATATGTTTCGTAGTGTGTGGAGTGGCCTAATACTGAGATGCTTACAATAAATTGTGTTTTTATTTATCTATTAATATTATTTTTTAAAATGTATGTATATCTAGAAAGAGGCTAATACTGACTGAAACAAGGTAACTTTATTGTTAGTATTTTGAAATGGCAAATATATATATATATATATATATATATTTTGGAAGGTAATATGGCATAATTTGCCCCATGACCTTTAAAATGCATAATTCTATTCCCTCGTTTAGTTAGCAACTAATTATAAATCATTCCTCCTTCCTCTCTCTCTCTTTCTCTCCCCACTTTTAAATCTAGCTCCCGATCATAATTTGCATATAATTCCTTCCGTTAACGTTGAACATATTTGAAAATGAAGAAGTCCTAAAAGAATGCAATGAGAAGACCAAACGTATTTTGCGCCACACGTGCGGCATATACGGAACTGCATGCATGACAGAAAACACAGCCATGCACGAGCATCATAAGTGATCAACCTAGATACAATAACATTCTCTCCTCTTTTCTCTTTACTCACTTAATTATGACATATATCTAGTTTATATATATATATATATATGCATATGCATAGTACTATATATAAATATATATTCGTATTTACAATGATATTGTTTTTACGATTTTTATTTTATATAAAACTTTCGTAACATAGTAATTATCTTGCACACTGGAAATTTTTATGATATAGGAAGACTCTTTTCGTAACTAATAGTAAAGTTTTTTTTTTTTTCATTCAGTTGTCTAATTTTTCAATATTGTATATGATCTATAATAATGTCCATATTAAAAATGTTCACTTCACGATAAAAAGTGACATCACTTATAAATCAGACCGTTGAAAAATGAATTCAACTAACAGTTAAAATAGCCTTCATCGGCAGGAGAACGACGGACTCATCATGGAGGAATGACATGACTGGTAAACCCATAATTATACTAATAGTCAATTGAATAGGTTCTAAAAATCATAGTCCAATAGTATCTGAATGTGTAGAGATAATAATACCGTGTACTCGCAAAAATTTGTGATAAATCTTAAATTTAAAAGGGGATATAATGTGTATAAAGGTTTACTTACTGACCTTTATCAAATTAAATTATTTTTAATATTTTCAAGTGATGAATAATTAAAAACTGAGTGACAGTGTAACGTCTCAAATTTTAACTAATAATATTGTATTTTAACTTATATTATTGTTACAAACTAGACATTAGAAAATATGATAGCATTATATTTAGTTAATTCAAACGATGCCTACGTTAAGTTATTTTCCACAATTAAGTGAAATAACGAGGATTCAAAGTGTGAGAACAAGTTCATGTCATTGAATATAAATTTTATGTATGTTCTGATGATTTAATAAATGATGATATAATCATGATGTGATGTGTCTTATGTTATAACATATGAAATTAAGTATTTTATAAAAATTCTAAGTTTTTTTTAATATTTTCTTTTTCAATAAAAGACCCATTTTTCAGGACATTAACTTTCAACTCAATCTTGAACCTCTTAACATGTGAAATTATTTCAAAATTTCACAGAAGTTGACATCCAAACCAGTCTCTTTGAAAAATCATAAAAATGGGCAAAAAACTATAAACGACCTGAAACCAGTGCCAGAAGAGAGTAGACATTGATACCTAATCTGCTAAAAGTGGAGTCTGTTTATGACCTCAGTTTTAGAGTTTATTTTTATTAAAGATCGTGATATATTTTAATGTCTCTTTTCATTATAAATGCTTTCTATATAATTATAAGAACGTTAATTATTTTTCAAAAAATATTTCCACGTGATTGTTTCAAAAGTAATTAAAATAATAGTTCAACAATAATACTGTCTAGTTTAATTAGCTAATTAAGATAACGTTTCCTATTGTGTTGGTTCCCACCTCCCAGTCTTTTTCTTTTGTTTTTTTGTTTTTTTTGTTTTTTTGTTTTTTTTTTTTTTTTTTGTTTTAGTAAATTCCCATTCTTGTTTTAGTTTCCTATTTTTTGATTGCCTATATATATGTCTATAAAAAGGCCTTTTCATGGTCAATCTCAATTCAATCGCTCGAACGCTCTCTCTATGTGTTTCCATTCTTTGTCTCTTGTAATTTCCTACGACTTACTCTCGCTTGGGTTTATATACTTTATATAACATTCTTCGGATTTTACGCATAATAGTGGCTGATTTAGGACATTTTCCTCTGATCTCTTGTTCATTTAGCATGTACTATTGTTCTGTACATGATAAGTGCATAAAAATACACTTTTATTCATAACGTTGATTAAATAATTTATGTTTTGATTAAGCATTTACATGAGTTTAACTCAAAATATTTTACTTTGGAAATATTCAATCTTAATTTTTTTTTTCCTTTTTTTTTTTTTTTTTTTCCCTTTCCCTTTCTTTTTCCTCTTTTTCTTTCCCTTCTTTTCTCTTCTTTCTTCCGTCCAGCGAAGATCTTGGGCCGCACCTTCCTCATGATTCCAGCCCATGTCTCCGGCTCTTTCACCAGCTAATTGCCTCGAGCCAGTTGACCAATCCTTCGAGGCTGATTTTGTGGGCCAAAATCCCTCCATCATTGCTGAACGTCGCAGCCTATAAAAGCAAGCCTATGCAACAAGCAAATGACGCTTTTTCCCTCGGCATTTTTAGCTGAGTTTGGAGTGTGTTTTTCTTTTATTTCTTTTCATCTTGCATTGTCATCTTATGTTTTCTTTTTAGAATTTTATGAGATGAATTACTTTGGTAAGACTAGTGATGAATTCATCTGTGGAGTGATCTAATTTGAATTTGATTTTCTTTTGATTTGTAAAGATTATATATTTAAGTAGATTGAATCTTTTTATCTTATTTTTTTTATTCAAAATATTTTTGTGTCAATCTTTTATATAAATTCAATCATGATTTGTTTATATAATATTGTCACATTCTATTTTTGACATGATTTGTTTTATGAATTACCTTTTTTTTTTAATCAATTTTAGATAACTTATAACGATAAATCCGTTTGGATCAAAATTGAGATTTAATTCATCGAAACACATTTGTTTAGTTTTATTGATCTTTAATTCCATATTTTCTAGTTATTCGTTTGGGATGTGAAACGTGTAATTGAGTCATAAATCGAAGATTGGATTCAAATTGAAAAATAAAACTTATGAAGGATTCACAATGCCTTACCTTAATTAAAATAATAGTTCAATATTTCCCTAGTCCCTCCTCTCGTTGTGGAGGGACACTTCCCTTACCTATGACTCCTCAAATAGTGAAAATAGCAAAACTTGGTATTAAAAAGCTCAACATGAAAGAGGTAATTTTTTTGGCTTTTAATCATCAAATAAAGTGGAGTTTTGGTGCGTGGTTGTAGAGATGAGATTTTTTTTTAAAAATGATTATTATGATTTTTTTTTTTTTTAAGCTTTAGTACTATATGTGTGATAACTAAGTTGCCGATGCTTAAATTATATATGTTTTATATCTTATGTAGTTTGTGGGGTGGTAGACTAGCTACTACCGAGATGATTATGGTAAATTACGTTATTAGTTTTGTGTGTTTTATTTATCTATTTGTTTGCAGTGTTTTTATTTATTTTTATCTATGTTTAGAGAGAGGCTAATATGTATTGATTGAAACGGTGTGATTTTGTTATTATAGTATTTTGAAATGGGTTTATTTGTGTTAATGGATTTAGTTTGTTTGGAGAATAATTTTGATCTTTGTGTCCTTAACTTTGTCACTTGTGACTTCAAAATGCATCATTTCATCCTCTCAATTTTTTTTAAACTCTTTCAATCGAGTTTCTTTTGTTTTTGTGTAAGGAACCTTGTTAGGGAGCATCAATAGAGGGTCGCAAGTGGGTTCCACTGTAACGACCCCTCACGGATCGTTACAGTTGACTTCTTATTTAACCGTTTATCTCTTATAAAATTGTGAAAAATATTAAGCTTGAATTATAATTTCTTTACATAACGAAAAACTTTACTTAGATAATATTAGAAAACTCTATAATTTTTTTTTATTTTTTTTAAACTATATCAAAATTTAACTTCATAATTAATATATATATTTTTTTTAAAACCCAATTCATGAAATAATATTTAAGTCCATATGAAACATCCAATCAAATAATAATAAATTAAAGTCTCAAAACTTTATTTAAAATTAAAAATGTGTATCTCATGATCGTTCCTCCCGTTTTCCTATCACATATCATCCCGCTATCCGCTTCAAGCTTCTCCAACACTATATCTTACCCTTTCCTTTATCTGTATCATGAATTAACTTATATAAGCAAGGGCTTAGTATGACACTTAAATCTCACAAATGTAAATAAACATATTTCTTTTATCATCATAAGTATAAACATCATTTAAAAACTTTTAACTTTTAAAACCGTCATATATTGGGCCCGGCGTTGTACCATCATAGCGCGCTAGTCACGGAAGGGTTGGGGTAGCAAATCCCAAACCAACGGTGACAAAAGTCCGCTCATCACACAACATCATCATCATCATCAAGGGTGTACAACGCCATTTTAAAACATAAAATACATATACATACCATATATATACTTTTCATCAAAACATCATTATAAGAGAAGTATTATTTAAGAACATCATAACATCATCGAAACATATACTTCTCAAATCTTTAATTCATATTGCAGGTGAGAGTGTACTTACCTAAACGCCTTACTTAACCTTTTCAAATTTTTCGATGGTGACGCGCGATTGAAGTCTCAGGTGCTCGCCTTTATAACCGTTCATGCAATGAATAATAAATATAATAAAATCAATAAAAACTCATAATAATTCATCAAACACATCCATCATCTCATAGCAGCACCTACAAGGCCTATTTCATCATTCAATAACATCAAAACACAAAAATTGAACACTTTCATGAAATTACAAATCTTTACAGAACTGCCAGTTAGACTTTTGTCCCTTCAAAATTTTATAAAAATCCATACAGGGCTCCAAATGATTTGAAACCAATTTTAAATGAAAGTAGACATCCAGATCTTTCTAATGATACACAATTCATAAAAAATGAAGACCGTTTGGACCCTCAAAATAGTTTTGAAATTGATTTCTAAAATATTATCAAAACTGGCAGCCGGATCTCTGCCTGTTTGAAAAATCACAAAAATTTACAGATGTCTCAAAATGATATAAAACTGATTCCAAATGAAAATATACATATAGAGTTTTCTAACAATATCAAATTTGTTAAAAACGGAGATTGTTTGGATCCTCAAAAACAGTTTTGAAAACGGACCGCTAAAATTGTATAGAGTCTGGCAGCCGGACCTCTTCTTCTTTGAAAAATCATAAAAATTCACACATAACTCCAAATGATATGAAACTAATTTTAAAAGAAAATATACATCTAGGGCTTTCCAACAATATCATATTTGTTAAAAATGGAGTCCATTTGCACACTTAAAAAACCATTTGGATTTCTTATCTAAAAATCTGGAAATTCCAGTAGCAGTGGTTAAATCTGAAAATCATTAAAAATATAAAAAAAATTATCACCACAATATATATAAAATTCATACACACACACACACACGATACAACCCTAAGACATGTTTCTAACAAATAAAATTATTCAATCACCATACCAATGAAATCATAACTCAAGAAATCAAAAACCATAACTTCGTCTTGTTCACAAAATCAATCATATCGCCATTTTTTCAATCATTATTCGATGAATATTTCTTATCATCTCCTCAAAAACATGTGAAGACACTCATCAAGAAAATCATCCAACCCCTCAAAGAATCCCAAACTAAAACAAATAACAAAATCATCATCATTATCAAACAATACCGAAACATACCTTGAAATCTTTTGATTTGAATTGGCTTGAAAGAATTTGGAGGTTTGGCGGATTATTATTGTTATTTTATTTCTATTTTTCTGAATCTGTTTGTGCGTGAGAGAGGGGCAGAGAGAGCAGACAAAGAGAATGAGAATGAAAGGGAAAGGGAGACTAGGGATGCAAAGAGCGAGCGTTGAAGAAAAATAATTGTAGACTTTGTGGATTTCAATTGGAAGTCAATTCAATGCTAATTGGCTCGAATAATAAGACCGAAGGCTGTCAATTGCTTATTTTGGGAAGGAAAATTATCAGATAAAAAGGGGGAATTGAATGGGAATTAAGAGCATAATTTTTTTTTTCCCCGTTTCCTCCATTCGGATTAACCAACTTTCCTTTTCTCCTCTAAATTTATTTATTTGCAAATATCTTTCTCTCATTGCCCATTTTTCATAAATCAAACATTGACTTCACCACAATTACCATATACCGTATATATATATATATATATATAACCTTCATATATATAAAATCAATTATATATATACGTAAAGCTAGCAAAATATAAATATAATATATTTATATTGAAACAAAACATTATATTTATATATATATAAACTCTCAAAACATAACATATATATACACTATTCTAATATCACACATATATATACACAATCTATTATATTATTAAACCATCGACGCATATTAATCAAATCATTTAATAAAATTCATAAATTTTGGCATGAACTTTGTTATAGCACATCGAGTCCTCGTCGCGTCATCTGTGAAAAAAATAATAACTCAACATAACATTAGAATTAAGAAATTACAATCTCATCACATTATCCATGTTAATTCTAATGTTAATTCTCTAACGTTATAGATAGGTAGCATTTGTGACGTTAAATCCACAATTCTTTTAGTGTGATGTTTTACATGATAATGCTTTAAAGCATGACCTTCTATTAATACTCCCTAACAAAATTAAAGCTAGCATTATCACGTACTAATGTTAAAAAATCAATTTAAACCATCTTTATTTAAAAGCATCACACTTGTGACTTCAAAAATCAAAGTAAAGATGCCCTGAAATCAACCTATTCATTGCCAAATTTATTTTTTTCACCTATGCATTTTTACTTTGCATAAAAGAGAAAGAGAAAGATAAAGTGAATATTCATCATTTTCCTATTAAATCATATGTTTACTTAAAAAATGAAAATAAAAATTCAGTAGAGCTCACATAATACAAGGAATGAAAATTGAAATGTCAATCCTTACATTCTCTTCGGTATTGATTACTTATCAAAAGAAATAATAAATATCAAATATATTTATAAATTCTCAATAAGTTTATGTATGATAATATTTTCTTTTATTACGTAGAAAGATACATAAATTTATGGTTTGTTAAAGGAAAACTCATTTTCCTCTCCCATCCAAAAGTCTCTCACCTTGATGGTGGGTTTGTTTTATTTATTTATTACAACGAGTCACGGTTCATCTTCAAAGTTTAAACCTTTCACTGAAAATCCCCAACGACATATTGCTTACAAGTAGAGGTCAAGTTTTCGACAACACAACGACATGTCATTTATTTACCTTGAACCTTCAAATCAAGGGATGATAAAGGCATAGTCTTTACTCTTTATTGTCAAATAACTTGTAGGTATTTCTTTTCTCCACGTTTAGAACGTTTTGTTATAGTAAAGCAAATCAACGAAATCTAATCCTAAACTTTTTTTTTTTTTTTTAAGGAAATCCTAAATCATTTTTAAATACACTTTTTCGGCAATTTTCAGCTTAAATATCAATGATGTTAGTTTTGGTGGGATAACTTCTAACTTGTTGGATTGAGAAATCATTGCACAAACGAGATAGCCCTTGATTCTACGGCTAAAATTGTATGAACGTAATGATCGGAATACTTTGAATATAATATGTGTGTATATGATCTTTAGGGCCCGTTTGGTGTATGAGTTTGAGTTAAGATTTATAAGTTTAAATAGTGATTTTGGTTGACTTTTTCAGAAAAGACAAAAAACTTTTGAGGAAAAAGATAAAAATTGAGTTGATGGTGATGAGTTTAAACTCATCACCCAAACACCCCCTAGAAAATTCAAGTTAATTAACTAGTCATAGAAGACATATGACAGAGCCATATTTATTTTTGAAAATCATATTTTATTAATGATGGTGTTTAATACCGATGGTAAGCTGCAAGCATTTTTCTAAATTTGATGCAAATTAGTTCAACATGCTCATGTCCAGGTGCAAAGTAAGCTACTCCACGTGTGACCCTTTTTCTATCAAATATAAGTGTATAGCTCGATTTGGCACCTAGAAAGACGCACAATAAACAAAAATATACACTAAAAAGTTCTTCAAAATCCCTTAAAAAAAAAATAATAATAATAAAAATAAAAAAACCTTCTACAAAGACCAAGTGGCAGTCAGTTTTTAACTAGTTTTCTCATAATCTATTTTTTTTATGCTCTTTAATTCATCTTTGACTTTTCCCTTTTTATTGGGAAATACGGACTCGTTTGGGTGGTGAGTTTAAACTCACCATCATCAACTCAATTTTTGTCTTTTTCCCCAAAAGTTTTTTGTCTTTTCTGAAAAAGTCAACTAAAATCACTATTTAAATTTATAAATCTTAACTCAAACTCAAACACCAAACACCCCCAATTGAGATCTTCATAGTCTTATGGGTTAATTTCATTAATAGCATATGTAGAAATTTTATTATTAAAAATAATATTATTTTTTTTTTCCTTCATTATTAGCACTTAATGTGGGGCCCAGTAGTATTTAATGCATATCAAATTACAGGTTTACCCTCATCTCCTACCAGCTCAAATATCCTTCTCCCTCGCATGGCCCAAAATTTTTTTTCAAACCAACATCTACAGTATTTTAGAGAGAGAAAACTGAAATCTAGAGAGAGAAAGAGTTACCACCCACCGGAATCTTATTTTTTTTCACGTTTTCGCCTAGCCCCCCACCCATTTTGAAACCCAAATCTTCATATAATAGAGAGAAACTTCCATCGAAAGTTTTTTTTTTTAAATCTAACATTTTTTATCATTTTTGAGTAAATGTCATTCATGTTATGACCATCCGGTCATAATTGTTATGATCTATGTTAAAATTTTTTTTAAAAAAAATCTAACATTTTTGACCATTTTTTAGTACAGGTCATAACTGTTATGACCGGGTAGTCATAACAGTGTGATCATAACGGTTATGACCGGATAGTCATAACAGTGTGGTTATAATGGTTATGACTAGGTGGTCATAACTGTTATGACCGGGTAGTCATACCAGTGGGTCATAACGGTTATGACCGGGTAGTCATAACAGTGTGGTCATAATGGTTATGACTAAGTGGTCATAACTGTTATGACCGGGTAGTCATAACAGTAGGTCATAACGGTTATGTTATGACCACCCGGTCATAATAGTGTGATCATAATGGTTATGACTGTCATAACGGTTATGATCGGGTAGCCATAACAGTGTGGTCATAATGGTTATGACTAGGTGGTCATAACTGTTATGACCGGGTAGTCATAACAGTGGGTCATAACTGTTATGACCGCTGGTCTAAGACAGAGGCAGTCATAACTGTTATGACCGATAGTGTGACACAGAAGTCATAACGGTTATGACCGCCTGATCAATATCGTTGTGACCAAAATTATATGTGAAAATTTAACAGTTACAGGGGGTCACAACGAAAATTACCAGGCGGTCATTATGAAAATGATCAATCCTGTAAGAAGACCAACTGTTAAACAAATTCATTTTCATAATTAAATTTTTTCCCCTTTGCAAATAAAGCGTTAAACGAAAACTTTTTAAACATTGAAACGAAAGAGTAATTTTTTTAACTTTGGACTTCTTTGATTCCTTAACTTCGATTTCTCCTCAACCTTTCATCGGCTACCATTCTCTCGATATCTGGCGCCGGTTTTTTAAACTATTCTAATCTGTTTATAGATGCCTTTCGTCGTGATTTTGGACGGTTTCTGAGCGGTTTCGACCGATTGCAACTATTTCTCTCTCTAGATTTCATTTTCTCTCTCTAAAATACTGTAGATGCTGGTTTTCTGTAACATGCGAGGGAGATAAGGATAAACCTGTAATTTGACATACATTTAATGCAGCTGGGCCCCACATATCATGGGTTTTGATGACGTGACGGTGCTAAAAATAAAGGGATGAAAAAATGATACTGATTTTAATATTATTTTTCTCACAGATACTAAAAGTGAAATTAATCCTAATCTTATTGCAGACATCTATATCTATTTTTTAGTTGATTTTTTTTTTCCTAATTGTAAACATTCTCAGACAAACTAATTATTAATTTATTATAAAACGAGAAGAATATCTTTTATATCTATTATTTTGGACATTTTTTAAAAAAATTCTTTTGTAAAAAAAATAAATTCTGGACCCCTATATTTGGATATTTATGTAATTAACCCCACCTTTAATAAATTCGGCCCTAAAAAAGACTGCCCATATTTAAAGCCATTTTAGATATTTCTCACAAAAGATTCTTCTCTCTCCTCCCTTCGCCACACATTCTTTTTTACTTGAAATGACGAAAACACCCCCAAACTCACAAAAGACTTGATTCGATTGTGACCACATGTCTGCGTTACACTAAACGACAAACAACCGAAGAAAAAAAAAAAAAATCCCGTGGTCACCAATCAACTACCGAGTCGACTCACTTCACTCTTGAAAAAACCATCCGACTCATTCGGAGTCACACTCACTTCTCTGCAACTCCAATGGCGACCACCTGTAACTGCAAGCCTTCGAAGTTCAACTTCGGAGTTCTCTCTCCCCAACTCACCCCCATTCGAAATCCTAGCAATACCCAGCACCTCTCCGTTCCCGGTCTTCGTCGCCGCCGCGGCCGCAGCAACTGCCTGGCATTCTCCCCGGAATGGAACCACTCCGCCACTCACTACTCTCCGAACGAGGTGAAGAGGAAGGAGTTGAAGAAGACGCAGAGGAATCGAGAAGCCGAAGAAGAAGAAGAAGAAGGTGAAGCTGACGAGGAGAGAAAGGTGCATTGCGAAGTGGAGGTGGTTTCATGGAGGGAGCGCAGAATCAGAGCCGAGACTTTCGTCCATGCCGATGTCGAATCCATCTGGAATTCGCTCACCGATTATGAGCGTTTAGCCGATTTTGTTCCTAATCTTGTCTCCAGGTAGTAATTCTTCTCGATTATATACATATATGTACGTGTATATATATATATGTGTGTGTGTGTGTGTGTGTGTGTGTGTGTGTATTGTCTTTATTATATCTCATTAATTTGATTGACTTTGTTTTTAATATCATAATTTGATTAAAGTTCAAAACTTGATAATTATAATAGTATGGATTTGTGACAGGGTTTACGTACTTTTGTTTGTTTAATTATATGTTTTATGTATCCGTTTTGAAAAAAAGGTTCTTTAGTTTATTTATTTTATTTTATTTTTGGTGGTGTTGGATTTTGTTCTTGAATTGGCAGTGGGAGAATTCCGTGCCCATATCCGGGGCGAATATGGTTGGAACAGAGAGGATTTCAAAGGGCACTCTATTGGCATATCGAAGCTCGGGTTGTTTTGGACCTTCAAGAGTTTATCCATTCTGTAATCATCTAAATCCTCAGAAGTTTTTGCTTACCGTTTGGTAAGCTTGCGGATAGAAAACAGGATACACCTTTTACTCGAGTCGGTTTGATGACATGTTTTTGTATGGTCTCACTTGAAACTAAAGCTTATAAGCATTATTTTTCAGTTTTCAGAAACTACTTGCATTTTCTGTTTACTTTGTTGTTGTTAATCTTGTATATTTTGTTTTGATCTCTTGTGAGTTTTGTTCATGGCTGTTGTTTCCTTTTCTAGGATTATGATCGTGAACTCCAATTCTCAATGGTCGACGGAGACTTCAAGAAGTTCGAGGGCAAATGGTCTGTAAAATGTGGGACGAGGTTAGCTCATATTCTTTTTTGGAAATTTAACACCACATTCTGTGAAGTTCTGCCCTTTTGCATACACTGGCTTTCAAGGCTAGAGAAGATTGATTTTGGAGGATAACTAGTGAATATAATATGTATGGTCTTTGTCCTGATCGATTTGCAATTTGGATATGATAGCAATGACTTGTAACTAAACCAGCTCATTTGACATTATCAAGGTTTTGCTTTTAAGTGGTAAAATATAAGATCTAATATTGCGTCTCATTATGAAAGATCTGGACGTCAGGTTGTTACTTTGGTGAGGTTGTTTGACCCTTTAGACAGTGAAGGATGTCATATATACGATGAAAAAGTTTTAGTGGTCAAATATCTCTGTATCAAGAAGGGTATTGCCGGTTGGTGCTAAAAATTTTGGAGTGTCAGATGACACCTTTACAACAAAATTCATATAAACCTTTGAAGAATGTATATTTCATCATTCAGCTCCGCACACAGATATTCCTATTTCATACCTGGACAAGGGACGTGGTGTACTTGAAGGCCAGCTACTCAAATACATTCCATTTGAAGTTTTCCCGTTTTGTTATAAATATACATTACGTTCATATCTGAATAGTTGCGTATCATTAACTTGTTGAAACCATAGTGTGGTTGTTTTCTTGTTTTGATTGTTGCAGATCGTCCTCATCCATTTTATCTTATGAAGTTAGTGTGATACCAAGATTCAACTTTCCTGCCATTTTCTTGGAAAGAATTATTAGATCGGATCTTCCTGTTAATCTTCGAGCATTGGCTTGTAGAGCTGAAAGAAATTTTGGTGGGAATCATGACATAGCAGTCACTCAAAATTCCTTGGATAGAAAATCCGTGGCAGTCAGTAGGTCATTTGAAATGGAGGGTGATGTTGCTTTGAATGGAAAGGATAATCTATCTCCTACAGAGTTCAAAAATGGTTTTTCGGTCTCTAATTTTGTTCCCTTGACCCCGTCTATTGGCGAGTCAAATCATAAATCAGGCATACTTGGAAAAACATGCAGTCTTGATAGGCATTGCATTGTGGATGAGGTTCACCTTCGTAGATTTGATGGTCTATTGGTAACTTTCAGACACCAAACTATTCTTACCTCCCCTTTCTATTTCCCAGGGAAGCCACTTTTATTTTCATGCCATTGATAATATGGTTTTGCATGAAGGAAAATGGAGGCGTTCATCGATTTGTTGTAGCTAGCATAACAGTGAAAGCTCCAGTTCGTGAAGTATGGAATGTTTTGACTGATTATGAAAGTCTTCCAGAGTAAGTGATTTCTTTTTATTTTTGATAAATTTCTGTCTGTAGCTCTACCCTTGAGCATTTCAAACTGACTCCTTGCTGCTTCTTTCTATAGTTCTATTCCACATACATTCACAAAGCATGATTTCCCGCCTTGATTATATAGGATGTGAAGTAAGAACACAACATAAATTCAGGAGATTTAAGAATTGAAAAACTTAATAATCTAGAAAACATAAAACCAGTGCTAGTAAGCCAAATGTGCTAGCAAGAGTTTTCGAAGTTATATCATCAATTACTCCCTCAACCTTTTGCAAATGCAAAGTGGCTTGAATATGTTTGTTCAGTTCCCTCTTTGATTTTTATCCTCCTAATTTGTTTATTCATGAAACTAATTACAGGATAGTTCCAAATTTGGCAATCAGTAGGATATTATCGAGAGAAAACAACAAAGTTCGCATTCTTCAGGTATTAACAAGATCATCTACAACTTTAAATGCAATCCCCCATTTTAAATTTTGTGACTTCTATGTGCATGTGGTTCTGCTCCTGCTTGTTGGGATACACAAGGCTTTGGTCTTAAAATTTTCTTTCCGGACCAATTTTATTTTTTATTAGTCTTAACGATCTCTACATTTTTAAATTGCTGAATAAACTTTTCTTCTCATAAAATTACATGCAGGAAGGATGCAAGGGCCTTCTTTACATGGTACTTCATGCGCGTGTTGTCTTGGACTTGTGTGAGCGTCATGAACAAGAGATCAGTTTTGAGCAGGTTGAAGGTGACTTTGATTCTTTTCAAGGAAAATGGCTTCTAGAGCAGCTAGGGAATCATCACACCCTGTTAAAATACACTGTTGAGTCAAAAATGCACAAGGACACATTTCTTTCTGAAGTTATTATGGAAGAGGTCAGTATAACTCTATTGTTGGTTATAATTTCTTTTCCATGCTGTGTTATATGTTTGACGACAATCATCATATGTTATGCGTCACTTTTGGAGAAAATTCAATGTAAAAACCTCACACTTTTTTTTTCCAAAATCCCGAGCGCCTGGGGAAAAAAAAAAAAATATATATATATATATATATATCTATACGTTTTCCATATGCAAGTAATTTCTTAGTTTCCTAGGGAATTTTATCTATGACTTGTTCATTGGTTATCCTAAACCTATCGTTTACTGAAAAGGCCGACTGTTTGTTTTTTGAGTAATTGCATAATAAATTATTCCAGGCATGAAAATTGCTAGTAATGAACTTGTGATGTTCTAGGTTATATATGAAGATCTTCCTTCAAATTTGTGTGCCATTCGTGACTACGTAGAGAAGAGGGAAGTGGATCACCCTTCCGCACAATGTGAACAGAGGATATATGGAAGAACACACCACTTCATCTGATATTGACAGTGATGACGATTATGATGTAATGGCCGATGAAGTTTCTGATTCCACTAGCCAAAGTTCATCAAGACAAAGGCCAAGGGTCCCAGGCCTGCAGAGGGATATCGAAATTCTTAAAGCTGAACTATTAAAGTTCATTTCGGAACATGGACAGGAAGGATTCATGCCCATGCGTAAGCAACTTCGTTTACATGGACGGGTAGATATTGAGAAGGCAATTACACGAATGGGTGGATTTAGAAGGATAGCATCAGTAATGAACCTTTCTCTTGCTTATAAACACCGTAAACCAAAGGGTTACTGGGACAACCTTGAAAATTTGCAGGAAGAGGTAAGACATAAAGCTTTAATTTGTAGGCTCTTGGTAGTTCAACCCTGTAGTTTTCATGCTGTTTCATTTGTGTTTTAGTCAAGAACATGATGAACATTATTTAACTGACATAAAATGTTACCCTTTCTTCAATAGACGCTTGAACGTTGCAAATTATTCACGAGGTTGCATGGCAAAAATGATGGAAGAAAATTTTTTTTCTTGTAAATGTGGTTTTCCATCCATTGTTCTAGATTATGTAAATGAGAAATCCCCATTTCGTTTTGTTTCCCTGAAAGGAGTCCCTTTACATTGTACAGATAAGTTGGTTTCAAAGGAGCTGGGGTATGGATCTATCATTTATGCCCAGTAGAAAGACATTTGAGCGTGCTGGTAGGTTAAAATACACATCTTTTCCCATTTGACATCTAATTGAGTGCCTTGTATGTTTCCCTTTGCACTGATTGTAAAGGCTCAAGTTTTGGATTCAAATGCTACATGTTGATAAATAGTTACATAAGAGCGAAAAAGAAATTTAGGCCGATCAAATATACCGACTCTATGTTGGCAAGTATTCTTGTACCTGACAATTCCTATCTAATATACTGTCTGTATCTTGGAACTTGGGTACAGGTCGCTACGACATTGCTCGGGCGCTGGAAAAATGGGGAGGGCTCCATGAAGTTTCTCGACTGCTGTCACTGAAGGTGAGGCATCCAAATAGGCAGACAAACCTTGCAAGAGAGAAGAAAGCTGACGATACCGTATCACAAACTCCTGCAAAGGACCAAAACCAAACACGCTCTAGTCCCTATATATCTCAAGATACACAAAAATGGCTCTCAAAACTTGAGCATTTGGATATTAATTGGGTTGAATAAACAACTTATTCACTTCTCTGTATATCTGTCATTGCCAACCATGTTATTCTCATTGTCCCTCGGGGTATATATAATATAGCCTGGTTTTGATGTAGCTGATCAATGGCAAAGGGGAAGGTGCAAAATGAGCTTATTCTTTGCAACCTTTCAATCTTGTGAAAGGACTTCAGAAAAAAAAAAAAAAAAAAACCAACTTAAGGGTAATTTGTAGATGTTAACATCATATTGATTGTACATTTAGTGTTGTATAAATACCAGGTCAATACTAGGGACGTAGTATAGTGTTGTGGCCCCACTAGAATTTTTCCCTTTTCTTCTACCTTAAAAATTTTATGGTTTTTCTAATTTGTTCTCATTTAAAATTAAAAATTATTGTATATCCTCCCCCAGAACTTTTCCCTTCAGTTTGGGTATTTAGCACAAATATCTTCAAAACTTGTCATACTTTGACAATTTATCTTCCGAACTTTTAATTTTGACAATTTATCTCTTGAATTTGTTAAATTGTTATAATAGTTGTTATTATATTTTAAATGTATATGCCTTACTGATAATTATCTCTGTCTTCGAAAAAAAAAAACAAAAAAAAAAAAAAAAGAAAAGAAAAGAACGTAGGGAAGCTAGGCTTAACAACATAACATTGATCTAGACGGGTGAATGAGCGTTTGATAATTAAAAAAAAAAAAAAAAGTGCAAAAGCGGAAATTGTTTGCACCAAGGTACACAAATTTGAAGCTCTTAACCATTAAGGAGGGGGGAAAAATCCCATTAAGAATATGTAGTTTATATTTTCGACGTTAAACAACAAAAATATGAAAAAAAAATTTATTCCAATTTCTGCGTAATAGAGGAGAAGTAATCATTCAATTTGGTTTCTCTCTTCTGCAGAAACATTAAAGATGATTCCACCCAAAAGATTTCTTGCAAACTCCCTCAATTGCTAGTGGAAACGCTGTTTTGCATCTCAAAGTACATAATTCATCACTCAAACATGGTAATAAGGCCCGGCAAAAGAATCCAATTTTCTGATTCTGACAGTGAAAGCAAACAAGAGAAAAAAAAAATTAAAGGAGACCCCAAATATTAAACTTGGATATAAGTTAAGAAGGGTAAGTTTATGGAACCGTAAAGAAATAAAATAGAAAAGAAAATGAGATTGGAAAGAAAAACAAATCATTAAGTTTGTTTTCAATCCATTTTTTTAATGCTGACCAAGGCAAGTGACCCAAACTTGTATAATTCTTATATGAAAGTGTATAAATGTAATAGAAAAAGCTGCAAGTGATCTCCCAATCATTAGACATAAATTTATAATTGAAACAACATGACAATCTAACTTGCATACATCTTCAAGAAAAAGTAAAATCCAGATATGAAATTAGGCAAATATGCATACCTATATGTTCAAAGAAGACGAAGGATATCAAGATGAACGCCAATAGACAAGTGGACTTGTGAATACTAACCATTATCACGTAACACACTTTTGTTGAATGGAATCTGGTCCTCTAGTAGTTATATACATATGCATAAATATTGTGTTATTTGAGGTAATTAAAATTAGTTCATGACAATTATCCAATCAATCACATAAATTTACTATAATTTTTTTTTTCACTTTTTTCTTTTAGAATCCAAAGCTTAATATCATAATTACTTTTAATTAAACCCTTCAGTTTATCGAACCAACTAGATTAAGTTGTCGCAGGTTCAGATTTAACACAATGATAAAACAAGGACTTCTTTGTTCTTAGTTTATCCCTTTGACTTGTTCTTTTAGGACTATGACGAGTTAAAATTAGAATTATGATAAAGGAAACAATAATATTTCTAAGGATATTATTAAACACTAACTTTAAGATCAATTTTTGAGTATAACTCACATGATAAAAAGCTGTCAGTTTTTGTTAGTAATTTTAATCAATTGTTGTGACAACACTTACTAATAATTAAACGGATGATAGCTTACATGAACATAAGTTGTTATTAAAAAATTAGAGATTAAAATTATTGTTCCTGACATTTTCCATTATACAAAATTTTCATTGAAAAATCCTAATTCTCCAATTATGTCAACAAAAATCTTATAATCTACAAATTACTTGTATTGTTTGATCATATGAAAGTGAAAAGCTCATTGTTAATTAACTTAATACATTTCTTGTGTGTGAAATTGGTTGTGAAATTCTATTTTACATTCATGTAAAAGGCACAACTAAATTTGTCCCTCAAAAAATACTTGATCTCTACTTTAATAAGCAAGTTTAAGTGACTTTTCAACTCCAAAATTCATAATTAAAAGCCTGTCAATTTCTCCAACACATACGAGATGTGGGACTTGGGGCATCTTACTTTCAAACGTCTTCCCAATAATCCCAACCTTGAAAAATATGTGTGTGTGTCTATATATATATATATATATATATATATATATCTAGGGGTGCACAAAATTATTCGTAACCCACCTATTCGCCCGCTCCGTCCCGCTATAGGCGGGATTTTGCAAAACCGCTCTTCAAATGGACGGGACGGTTTCAATCCACCATCTTTGACGGGCGGTTGCGGTTTAAAGCTTGAGACCGCGGTTTGAAACCGTCCTACCCGCCTAAAATTTTTATACGTATTTATATATATATATATATATACATGTATGTTTTCAATTTAAAATATTAAATAACATAAAATTCGAAAGTCTCAAAATGTGGTTTGAGTTTCTAAAACATCACTAACTTTTCATATTTACTAATTTTTGGAATTCTTTCCAATTCTCAGTAATTGTCAAATCAATTATAATCTTTCATCTTCATTATCCTCAATTTATGCTCTCATTCTTACCAAATGCCAACCTTATTTCATCCTCTACTCCATATTTGTTCTAACTTTGGAATATGGATGTTTCTTTATTGAATTTTGGACTTTTAGATGTTGGATTATGTACGAATTGCACCTTTAAATTATATGATGATCTTAGAGTTAAGTTTTTGCATTGACATACTTAGCTCAAATTGTGTTTATAATGATATTTTATTAACAAGTATAAATATCAAACCGTCCAATATACCGCTCAAGCCGCCGGCCAAAAAAACCGTCAAAATCGCTTAAAGTGTGGGCAATTACAGTTTGGACTTTTCACAAATTGTCAAGAAACAAAACCGTCTAAACCATCCAAACCGCCCGTCGTGCACCCGTATATATATCCGTCCCTTTATGCAATACGGGGGTTGTCCTACGTAGCGGACTAGTAGTACATCCCAACAAAATCCATACATGGCTCACAATTTCAGTAATTTAATGCCTAAAATATCATATTTATTTGCCTAAAATATACATCGCTCAAGCCCAAGGGTAATTTTCCAACTTCTTTCTCTCTTGCAACGGACATAAGGAGTAAAATCCCTAGGTACATCCCAATAAAAATTAAAAATTAAAAAGAAAAAAGAAAATTTGTTTGCTCTTTATGCTGTTACAGACTATGACTCCGTTTGAGGATACTTTTGGAAATATAGTTTATTTTTGATTTGTTAGTTGGAGATGAAAATTTTAAGTTGGAGTTGGTTAACTTTTTAAAAACTAGTTATATAATTTTGTTAATTTTTTAAAAAAAGACAAAAACTGAAATGAAAAAGTACAGTTTAGTTGGAATTAAACTTAAATAACCAAACAAAGCTATACTTTCTAAAAGTTTTTTTGTTATTTTCTTCTAATTTTACTATTCACTTTTTCACACATTTAAAAAAATAAAAAACTCAAATTTTTAAAAGTTCATAACTTTATCATTTTAAGTCGAAATGAGATGATTTTTTTCTTTAAATTGCATAGAACTTTAAGAGAAACGAAACAATATCCATATTACTAATTTTTTTCCGAACACATATTAAGTTTTTACATTTTTTCACTCCAAACAATTTATTTTCACCAAACGCACATTTTCAAAACTAAAACCATCTCCAACCTCCAAAACATCGTTTCAAAATATATCCCCAATGGAGATTCTCTTTGGCATTACAAAGGGGCATAGAAGGACTTACTGGCTAGAGGTGTAGTAATCCTTTTAGTCAATTCAGCAATGGAGATCTAGAAGCTCAACATACGACATATCTACTTCCGATGCCGAAGAACTAAATTTTTATGGTAAGATGAAAAGTAAACCAAGAGAATCTGGAATCTCTAATCAACCTTCATTTCTTTGCCCTCTCCATTGAATCTGGAATATCTAATCAACCTGCAGGATTTAATCATTGATTTGCTAAGCTGTTGAAGCTCTTCGATCTCATAGAGTACTCCTTTACAAGTTTAGAAAAGAAGGAATCCTCTCTCTCGAGTAATCTCGCCGGCGTGTCATACTCTGCGATCCTTCCTGTTGCACACAAAAAACTTTTATATCAAAATCCCTCTTCAAGCAACTCAACTAGTCCCAACTTGTTAACACCAAGTGACGTGACGTGACATGACGTGACATGTAAGTTGTCATTCGTTTATTGATACGTAATTGGTATCAAAACAATCATATCATGTTTTCTTGACTTACCATCGCTGAGGACCAAAACAAGATCGCTGTTTACTACGGTGTGGATTCTGTGAGCTATTGTGACTATCGTCCGATCTCTGAACTCTTCACTAATGATTTTCTGTATCACTCCGTCGGTCGCTGTATCCACCGACGCTGTTGCTTCATCCAATATAAGAATGGTGCTCTTCTTTAGCAAGGCTCTTCCCAGACAAAACAATTGTCTTTGTCCCACGCTCCAATTTTCTCCATTTTCCACCACTGTTAAAAAAGTGTAAATTTGCATCAATATAGCTATTCATATATACTATATATATGATGGAATAATAAAATCTTAGGGTATAAAACTGACCTGTGGCATCCAGTTTCTTCTCCTTTGCATGGACAAGAGAAGCTAGCTGACATTTTTCTAGAGCCTTAAAAATCAAAGATAATAAACAAATCAGTTGAAAGTTCATAATTTGTTGTTTTCCTGTTACAATATGTTAATAAGTGAAGGATTACCTCCCATGCCTCGGAGTCGGAATACTGCTCTAGTGGATCGAGGTTTCCTCTGACGGTTCCTTCGAACATTGTTGGATCCTGTGGAATGATACTAAGCCTGGATCTCAAGTCATGGAGACCAATATTGCAAATATCCACACCATCAATTATAATGCTTCCTTCTCTGGGTTCTACAATCCTGAAAATGGCTTGTATGAGTGTCGATTTCCCGCTTCCTGTCCTTCCAACAACTCCTATTTTCTTCTTCCCAGGAAATGTGCAGCTGATGTTCTTCAAGACAGATGGGAGATGTTCCGCGTATCGAATCTACATTTCAGTCGATCGAACAAAAATGCCACCGTTTGTTAAGACACGAGAATTGCAGCCATAAGCCCTTTGTTATGTTGATGTACCTATCTAATGCCTAAAAAACCATTGCACGACACGACCCGTTTGACTGATCGTATCTTAGGGGACCTCAATTAGATTGATGCTAGCATAAAATCAGAGTGGCTTACCTGCAAATTATTAAAGATAATTGCTCCAACATCTGGCCAGTTGTTTGGTGGTTTGGAATCTTCGATCATTAGAGGTGCTTCACTCGGAATTTTTGAGTACTGAATAATTCTTTCAACAGAAATCATCTTATTTTCTGCATTGCATATGTTCCATATAACCGAAGCTTGCAAAACGTTCAGATTTATTCCATAAGTTACTGCCAACCCTGCTATGCCTGTAAAGAATCAAACCCCGACTTAGTTAGCGCTTCCTTCATGATTCGTTTTTATATTAGCAGTAAAGCACATGAATCAGTCTGAATACTAATTTGGTGATACTCACTAGGATTGATAATTCCTTCGGGTAGAGTTACGAGCAAAACCAATGAGGCGGCAAAAACAAAGTTAGACAGTAAATTTAGTCTGAAAGATAGCCACTCCATTGCTGCTACATTGTGAAACCATGGTGTTGAGTGTTTGTCAATAAGACCAAGATTTGCGTTAGTAAAACGGCCTTCTTGTTCAAAAGCACGAATCGTTGATACACCCGCTAATGATTCTGCAAAATGATGGAGGATTGGAGTTCTCTGTATTCCTTCTAACCGCGCCAGTTCTCGAGCTGTTGGTATGTAATACCGCTGAAGGAATGACCATCAACTATTTATTTGTTACCAATAACAAGACCAAAACCATCTACTAAGAGAAAGAGATGAAAATAGAGCTGCACAAACATCTCATCGAAACGACTATAACAAATCTGATCGAAAATTTTATTAAAGCTTTCGTAATCTACTCATAATTAGACAAATTGAAGTTTGCAATTCAAATAGGACTAATTTTTCATGTACAAATGAAAAGGTGAAAAAAGAAAAAGAAAAAGCAAAAAAAAAAAAACCTTCTTACTTGGTACCATATGCAGACTGCGGTTACTGGAATAAAGATCACAAACACTTCCCATGCTACTTGTGACATTACTGCAATAGTCCCTAAAATCTGTATTATTGAGAAAGCACACCAACCTAGTTTCTGTGGCATTTCCAAATCTAACACGCTTTGATCGGTAGACGCCTGCAATATAAACATCGGTACATTACAATTATATACATCATTTATATGTAAATTTCTTTTTTCGAAAAGAAAAGACCTATAAATGATAACTTTACCCGGCTCAAGATTCTTCCTGTTGGAGTTGAATCAAAAAACGACATTGGTGCTCTGAGTACACTATGCAGCATGTTAAGGAAGAGCTTCTCGGCTGTCCAAAGCCCTGCGACTCCTACCAGCATGGCTCGTAACAATACGCAAAGTGATCCACCAGTTGCAAGTAGTGCGTAAACTAATAATACGAAGTTTATTCCTCCTTTAGGCTCGATTCCAGGTGTAGTAGGACAAGACCATGCAATCCAATAGTTACTAGCTATCTGTAGTACTTGGAATGATGATTGTGCCAGGATAATGATTGGAATTAGGAGTCCACCTTTTACGGTTGTCAAATAAGACCAATAGACTTCTTTTCCAATGCTTCCTTTCTCTCGCTCTTCGTCTTGCACCAGCTTTCCCCCTTTCTCTATTATCTCAAGGGAGATATTGTGATCTGATTCGTGACGCGCTTGTAGAAGTACAACACCTGTGGTGGAACCAGTGTTTGATTCGCTGTCGGTCGTTTGGTGTCCTGATCTACTTGTATTTTCGACTGTGAGGATTGAGTCCAGTGCTTGGCTATGAGCTCCCACCAAGACCTCAAATCCTATGTTTTCCTTCATAAGTTCTTCAAATGTTCCGGCCTGTGCAATTTTCCCATTTTGCATCACCTGTAAAAATCATCCATAGCCATGAGTTCTTATTAATATTAAGCACATAAATTAAAAAGAAAAATCTGTTTGTTGAATGGAAATTTAAATTACTTATGAGGTTATGTTTGTCTTACCAGAATAAGATCTGCAGCTGGAAGAAACTCGACTTGATGTGTGACGAAAAGTATGGTCTTCTGTCTCAGTATTCCCATGAGGCATTCCTAGAAGAAGCATATGAACTTATTTAAAGTCGTGAAACTACGGTTTGTGGCACAGTAATTCTCCAAAATAAAAAATAATAATAGTTGGAGAGTAAGGAAAAATTCACCTTAAAGAGTTGGGTGCCAGTATGAGCATCAACAGCACTAAAAGGGTCATCGAGTAGATATATATCGGCATCCTGGTAGACGGCACGAGCGATTTGAATCCTTTGCTTTTGACCGCCACTCATGTTGATACCTCGTTCTCCGATTTCTGTTAGATCCCCAGCGGAAAACAGCTCGAAATCTTTCATCAAAGCACATGCCTTAACCGTTCTGTCATAGTTGTCACTGTCATACTCGTTCCCGAACAAAATATTCTCTCTAATATTTCCTGTCAGTATCCAAGGAGTCTGAGGAACATAAGCCTTTGTTCCACTGATCTTCACAGTCCCTGATACCTTGTGCATTTCTCCGAGAATGCTCGAGAGCAGGCTAGACTTTCCAGATCCTACAGTCCCACAAATCGCCACCTTCATTCCCCTATTCACTTTCAAGTTAACTCCGTCAAGAGTTAGGGTTCTTGACTCAGGATCCCAGCTGAATTTCCCATTTTGGACCTCAACATCAAACTCGGTCTGACTTTTCGGAACGTTCTGAATGGCTTCTTGCTGAATTTCCTCTTCTTGAAGGAAGGAAGCCACTCTATCCGCCGAAACTTTTCCTTGTGCAATCACATTAAGCAAATCAGGAAGATTAAATATGGGGTCTTGTAACATCCGAAAAGTGGCCAGCGCCGCCAAAACTCTCCCCGCCGTGAGCTCAATCCCCAGTAGAATACACGACCCGAAAGTCACAACAGATATGAATGTAGGTGATCCCCAGAATATGAAAGCTGTGCAAGCCCCTAATCTTATCGATTTCCACATCCCATTGTACTCCAATTTCCTCAAGTCTTCTAGCTTGCGAAGAAACTGCATGTCCCACGCTTGAAGCTTTAATATTTTCATGTTCCTCAGTACCTCTGAAGTGGCTTTCATCCTGTTATCCTTGTCGTCCATGATCTTCGACTGATATTGCTTCTGAATTCTAGTAATCGGTATGTTCAACGACATCACCAATAAAGTTGCAGCTAATGCAGCCAGAGAGCCTAACTCTAAGTTTGTGTAGAGAATGTAAATTGCTAAGGAAATCTGAATAGGCAACATCCAGATTATGTTTATGTACCACATGAAGTCTGTGATTCTTTGGATATCTACACTCATATAGTTGATCATCTCCCCGCTAGTGCGGCTTTGGCGGGATCTGCTTGAAAGAACTAACCCCTTTCTGTAAATGTGCGATATCAAAGCGGCTCTAAGGCGAAGGCCTAGTTGGCGAGCCCCGAAAATCCATTGCCTTTGTGTTGTTGTCTCAACCATCTTAGCACCTAAAAATTCTAGTGCAAGAAGATACCCACTTTTCAAGCTTCTAGTTTCTTTCTCACTAAGAAAACTCACGAAGTCGTTAATAAGATATGGACCAACATATGAGGCGCCTGCGCATATCACCGCGAAACATGCGTTTATTGCTGCTTTCCTCCAGACAAAGGTGAAAATTGTCCTATAGATGGACGGATTCGTGGTTCCATCTTCATCTTTGACGCACTTGAGACTCTCATCGAAGGAGCTAGAGAGAAATGCAGCGGAGTCTTTGATATCAAGATCCGGGATTTCTTTCTGGTCGAGTGGCTTCTTGAATCCAACAGCGAACAAGGGGTTGAGCCAAGAGAATGTAATGAGTTGAAGAAGACTAGCTTTTCCGTATGGCGATTCCCTCTTGTTTTCTGTTTGCTCATCACTTTTACCGTTGAGAAAAGGCTCGGTGAAGCTACTTGAGACAGGTGGAGCTTTGCCAGTTTTCCCTCTTATCGAAATAACAAATAGGCCGGTGGATATAAGTAACTTAAAGAAATCTGCATAATCTCGCAGACCAAGCTCGCCGTGGTTTGTGATTCTGAGATGTGTATCAAGAGCCAGACGAATCACGGACATGATGAAGCTCCAAAGCCACCATGCTCTGAGTAACCAAGAGAACTTGATGAGCTCATTCTTGAAAACCTTATAGACTGCAATGGATGATGCTACCCAAAACACAACTTGCAAAGTCTCCGAGGAAAAGGCGAAGACTCTACTCGTGCAATAGGTTGCACTTCCATTAAGATATGTCAGAAGCACAGAAATATGAGCCCCCATCAATGCAAGGGAACAGGCCATGCTCAATTTGCAGGTGGTGCTGAAACTGACTCGAACCGAGGATTTCTCTACGCCTTGATCTGTAAAGTTTATTCCATGTTTTCGAACTAGGCCAACGCTTTTTGCCACGAACTGAAGTAAGAAGACTCCAAGAAATCCTAGCTGCACAACTATGCTGATCTGCTCTCCTAAACAGGGAAAATATTGTTGTAGCCATGTTGACCGCAACTGAAGAAGCAGAAAGCCTGTCAAATGTTGCAAAAGTACCGATCAAGTTCATGTTTCATACTCGACATTCTAGAGCTTCATATACGCGACTCTTCAAGAAGTACCAACTTTACAAAAACTGAAACATTCTTTACAACAAAGGCTACTTTCTTTTTGTTAATCAAGTCCTTATTATGTGACAAAGGCCTTAGGCAAAGGCCTAATAAGTGTCCTCACCCTTGAGCCGGCCATGATCAACGTTGAGGTCGACGTTTTTCTCTCTCCAACAATGTCGGATGAGTAATCGGAGCCATGGACTAGGTTATTGACACAATCGAAAATTTATTAAGTAAATGACATTTTCACAAGGCGTAGGTAAATTTGTTTTTACTATTATTCAGTTCAAATATTTTTAAATCATGCCATTTATTTCAATTAATTTATGAAAACTGCTATTTACTTATTTCACTCTTTAAAATATGCTAATTTCACTACATTGTATATTTTTCATCTAATCCTGACTCAACCCGAATTGGGATAAATAGGACTCGGACAACTATTAAAATTCATAAATAAATCAATTCAAAATAAAAAGAACTCGTAGTGGAGCATCATTTATGTTCCGACAGAATATTCTAATTTTAAAAAATTTAACAAAAATCGAAAGAAAACACGCAAGTCCACTCAGACAATGAAGTTAGTAGTGGAAGATGCATTCTTTGTGGCCTGCAAATTGAAGTTGAAAGCTACTTTTCAAGTTGAGTTGATAACTAACGGTGGAGCTATACTCTGCTGACACTTAATTTTTCGAATTTCAAACTATTTTTTCAAATTTTATTTTAATTTTTAATTTTCTAAAACTATAATTATATTCTTACTTAAAACTCGAAATATATAATAATAATTCACAGTTTAATAAAAATATATATATATATTTATTGTTCAGATTTGAAAAAAAAAAAAATTCTGGCTCCACGTCAATTTTTACCTTTTATTTTTGGCAGAGATGAAAAGTAGAGGGGAAAATAAAAGGCCAAATTGATCTGAACCGTTGTGAGCTGTTGAAAGTGACTTTAGAGTTGAGTGGATTATTAGGTAGAGCTAGAGTCTAATGAACAGGAATATAAAGTGTTTTATCTTATCTCAATGGGGAATTTTAACATGCACCAAAACTTTTCAAAAAGTAAGATGCAGAAGAAACGACTCGAGAGAGGAAGTTCAAATAGAAAAAATATTTGAGTTATTACTATCATTACTGATAAAAAAGGAGTCTTGTTTATATATTTAATATCATAAAATCCGTCTTTTATTAGTAAGATATTGCTTAATCTCAATGATTTCTTTTATCATTGTTTGTTGAAAAAGAGTAGAGCTGCTTAAGTATTTTTCAATTAAAAAAAAATGACATGTCTTACTTCCACCCAACTCCAACACCACAGAATAATTGGTGATGGGTCCCATCTATAGGAGCCACCATCTTGTCTTATATGAAGAAGAAAACCGATCAATAAGTGATCTTGAAAGAAAGAGATTCTACTAAAAAGTTATTATTAGTAAAATTACCTTAGTAGTTACACGAATTAAAAAAAAAAAGGGAAAGAATTGATGCCTTTATTTATACTTCTAACGCAAAATGAAGAACATAAACTAGCTCCCGTTGTTTCATTTATCCCTTTCTACCAAAATTATGCCATTCAAGAAGACTATTTTGTTATGATCATCGTTCCAATTTTACATTGTCTAAGTCTCTTTATATTTCCTACCTATATTGAGTGAAGAGCTTTGATGGGTCCCACTAATGAGATTCAATTGTTGTGAGCAGTGGAGATTAAGCCCGATAGGAGTAAATCTAATTTTTATATTTAAATGTGGAAGGTCTAAAACGGCAGCGCCATCAAACCAAGAGATTGGTTTAGAAGAAAGAAATAGTACAATCAATTTACTTGTACTTCACATCAATTCTAAGAAAACAAGTACTTCTTCATAGTATAGAAGTCACTAGTAATTGCTTCACAACATAGTTCTAGTTTCAAAGGGGAACAAAATGAAGTATTTCACGGAAGAAAGTGACTTTCACTTCTAAAATTCATGTATAATGATAGAAACTAGAAAACAAGATGTTTCTTTGAGTAAAATTGGGTTATCATTTTCGTTTCACTAATGGACCATTGGATTTCGACTATAGACAAAAGAAATAGACAAAATAATGATATCAATATTTAATCCTTTTTTTTTTTTTTCCTCTTATTCAACAGCAACACACATTTTTATTCCACGATATTTACCCTAGGACTAGATAGTCAATCTTAGCATTAAGCCAAACATGAATTTAAACACCCAAAAACACCAGCTGGAAACGCAAAAACACTCGCCAAAGACAAATCAACACATCACAAACAACAAACAAGACACTTATTCCCTCGAAAAGTCCGATAAAACAGACTCTAGCTACAAAACAAAAACAAAGTTAATTAAGCCTGCAATCTTTGCATAGAGAGAAACCCTAATTAAGAAGACCAAAGAAAAGAAGAGAATTTCAGGCTCACCCATATTGGCCAACAAATAACTACATACAAATACACACAAATATATATATATATATATATCTAATTAATACTGCATTCACTTTTTTACTCAGAAAATTTGTGGCAGTTACTTTGGACCATGACTGACCAACATCAGTACTTCGATTAATTAGGGGAGAGAGAGAGAGAGAGAGAGAGAGAGGTTTTCTTCTTGTTCAAAGAAGAATAAAAGAGCAGAAATACATATATATTTTTGGGAAAAAAAAATTCGGGTTTGGGAGAATGAGTGTGTGCATGTACTATTTACGTATGAACATGAAAGGAAAGAAGAACTTACTTGAGGGGCTTTGTAAATCGAACATGTTTGATATTTGATATCTGATATTGGAGAGAGAGAGATTTTCTCTCCTCCCTCAAGTCTTTACCACCTCAGTTCTCTTGCAGTTTGTTGTAATTGGCTGAGAGTACACACACGCATATATATATGTATATGTATACACACACATGACATATGTGTGCGTGTGTGTGGAAATAGGAGAGAGAAACGTTTCGGAGAAAACGAGCTTTTTATATATATAAAGGGAAGTTGGGATCAAGTTTCTGCAATTGGGATCGAGAGGGACCTTTTTTCATCGAATTTTGTGTGTATGTGGGAGGGAGGGAGGGAGAGAGAGAGAGATTAACAAAGGTATCTGTGGACAGAGTTTTGTTTATATGTCTGCCGCACAGACACACAGAGCGAGAGAGGACGCGGGAGAGGGGGGGGGGGGGGGGGGGGGGGGGGGGGGGGGGGGGTGTGGGGGGGTTTGTGGTTAATTTGGAGAAAGAAAGGTTCTAAGTATTTTTTTTTAATTATAGAAATATTTTTTAAAATTTTTTTTGCTTTCAATGCCAGGTAATTTTGTTGTTGAAATTCCACTTGTCAATACCTTATTGGTTTGACATGCTATATATAACAATAGATTCTTTTTTTTTTTTTTTTTGAAATTAATTACAGTAGATTCTAACAAGCCTATATCGCATCACTTGTCCATTTGAAATTTGAGAATTAACGATTTGGAATTTGAAACGTTTTTTTTTTTTTTTTTCTAAATATTTTTTTAGCATTGTTTTAGTACTAAAATGCAAGCCCTGTTCCTTAAAAAATAAAAAATAAATAAAAAAGTGGGGGGGGGGGGGGGGGGGAGATTTGTCAAAATAGCATAATACAGGATAGTGTTTAAAATAATAGCATAATTTAAACTATTGCTGCAAAATAAGATAATTAAAACAATTAACCAAAAAAAAAAAAGATAGGACTGTGGTAGATTTAAGGGTCTCTACCAATAAAGTCTTTTTTTTAGGCCGTTGAGATTTAATCGAACGGTTGAAATGTTGTTGGTGTATCATATTTATCATACACCTTACCTCATATTACCCTTCCCACCTAAAGTCTTCTCCGTCGCCAGTGACCTTCCCGCCGCCTGCGACGGACGCCGGCAACCCACCCCCGACGTCGGTGACCCACCCTCGGCCCCCCCCACCACCGGCCCCAGCCCCGGCCGCCCCCCACCCAACCCTGGCCCCCCACTCCTCGGCCCCCGGCAACCCCCCTAACCCCCCCCCCCCCGGCGCCTCTCGGCGTCCCCCCCGACGGGGATCCCCCTACCCCCCCTCTCTCTCTTCCCCTCTCTCTCTTCCAGGCCCGCCCGCCCTCCACCCCCCCCCCCAACCCCCGACGTGAGAAGAGAGAGAAGGGGATGGGGGGGACCCGGGCCGGGAAGAGAGTTACAGGAAGAGAGAAAGAAGATAAGAGAGAGAAAGGGGAAGAGAGAGAAAGAGGGTAGGGGGTCCCCGTCGGGGGGGCGCCGAGGGGCGCCCGGGGAGGGGGGGTGGGTAGGGGGAGGTCTGGGGAGGGGGACCTGGGGTGGAGGGGGTGCCAGGGGGGCTGGGGCCAAGGGGCCGGCGGGGGGTGGAATGGGGGCTGAGGGGGGGGGGTTACCGGGGGCTGGGGCCGGGGGTGGGTTGCCGGCGTTCATCGCCGGCTGCGAGAAGGTCGCCGACGACGGAGAAGACTTTGGGTGGGAAGGGTAATATGAGGTAAGGTGTATGATAAGTATGGTACACCAATAATATTTCAACCGTTTAATGAAATCTCAACGGCCTAAAAAAAAGATTTTACCGGTAGAGACCATTTGAGACCTTCAAAGGATCTCTACCACAGTCCTACCCAAAAAAAAAAAAACCAAATATTCCCATGACTCACTCCCCATCATGAAGGACCCCGAGATTCAGATCATCTCACTCCCCACGCTGGAAAGTCACAGACTTGAGAATCGCACCGTCGATCGCTCACCTTCTCTCCCCCCATGGTCAGAGATGTCGTCGTCATTTGTTGCAAGACTAGATCTCGAACTTACCTTCCTGGAGAAGCTCTGGGCGATAGCGATGGGGAAGCTCTGGAGATTGCGCGATATCTTTGTCTTTATCTTAGTCTCAATCTCCGTCCACGTTGTCTTTTACACCGACTTTTGGCGGCAACGGCCATCGCGGGGAGAGAAGATCGCAACTTCGACGGCCGACGGTGTCATGATCTCCCAAGCGATGACGATTAGGACCGACGACAACGGTGTCGGTGCTATCTCCTATGAAGTTGAAATTGATTTGGGATTTTTCAATTTGGGGCTAGGGTTTTGTAATTTGGGGTTAGGCTTTATTATTTTTGGGGCTGAATTGAAATTTTTGTAAATATTTGTGGTAAATACATGTATTTGTCATTCTCTTATTTTTGGGATTGAATAATATGTTTGCAAATATAGGTAATTTATGGTAAATACACGTACTTACCATTACTTATTTTTGGGATTTTAACTTTAATGTTGGTAAATATAGGTAATTTATAGTAAATCCACATATTTACATTATAGTATTTACTAGAAATGCAATAGTAAATTTAATATTTACTTGATAAATCCATTAGTTGATTTAGTTTATAGTTTTTGTTATCTTCACGGAAATCCGAATTTAGAAATTCTTTTTTAGAGTGTTTTGTAGACTTTTAGTATTTCTCTAAATCCTAATATTTACTATGTCAATCCAATATTTATTAAGTAAATCCAAATATTTACAACATTTTAAAAAATTAGTATATCATAAATTCAATATTTACATTTTTTTTTTCAAAATCAGAGTAAAAGGATTTACTAGTAAATAATTGGATTTACAGTTTATTTATTTATTTATTTTTTCAAATTTTGAGTATATAAAGGATTTCTTAGTAAATATTTGGATTTATAATTTTTTAAGGATTTACTAGTAAATAATTGGATTTTCAAATTTTTTTTTTTCAAAATCAAAGTATATAAAGGATTCACTTGTAAATAATTAGATTTAAAGTTTATAAAAGGATTCACTAGTTTACAGTTTTTTTTTTCCTTTCAAAATCTGAGTATATAAAGGATTTCTTAATAAATACTTGGATTTATAATTTTTTTAAAGATTTACTAGTAAATAATTAGATTCACGGGGTTTTTTTTTTTTTTTTTTTTTTTTTTTGTTCAAATTGGATTTACCAAACATTTATAAATTGAAAAAAAGGTAAATAATTGGAATTATTAATTTTTATGTATTATTTTCTTGTAAATAAAGGTGAAAAAGAAAATTTTATTCATTTTAATTTCTACCACTAGTTAAAAAAGTTGTAAACAAATAAATCTGTTTTAATTAAAAAAATATATGTTATAATTTATTATGTTTTACAAAAACTACTATTTATTTAAATAGTAGTTATCAAATATGCTATATGTATGTTTTCCTAAATATATATATATATATATTTATATATCATGCCCTTAAAACTATATTAGATTCTTTTTTATTAGGAAAAAAAAAACCCTACTAAAACCAGTAAAGCAAATACTATATTTGGTAGGGGGATAACAAAAGAAAGAGACAAATGAACAAAGGAATAGTTAATTAGTCCAAGAAAGGTTAGAAATATGAGGACTTTTTTTTCTTTTTTCTTTTTTTTTAACTTAGGACTTTTCTTTTTGCCGTTTTTTCCTAAACTTCTGAAAAAATTGCAAAATTATTATTACATTGTTCATTAACCTATATAAGTTGGTTTTAGTAAAAATAGTAATTTATTACCGGTTTAAGGGGGAGAGACGTAGCTAGTGGTTTACAATCGTAGGTATCCAATTCTCCTCTCTCTTCCCCTCAATACTTGATGATGGCAAAAATGCAAACTTATCACGCGCTATAAACAAAAAACTTTTCAAACATCCCCTTTAAATTAACTGAAATTGTGACATATAGGCCTTTTTTATTGAAATTTTAAATACAAATAGCAGGTTTTAAATTAGTAAGTAAACTATTTATTTATATATACTATTAACTTTAAATATTTTAAAACCTACAATTTACTTCTTTAAGTTTTTTTTTTAAATTTATTATTTGCATTCAAAAAAATATATTATTTATAACTTTCTCTCATAAATTAACATGAATATTTACAAGAAGACCCTCACGTTAAATAACAAAAAAAAAAAAAAAAAAAAAAAAAAGGCAACTACAATAATAATAATTAAAAGGCTAAATAGAGTTCAAATAAAAAATTACCTTATTAAAAAACTATAATTTTTTACGGTCATGGCTATCAGCTAAGAAAAATGCTTTTAACTAGTAAGTATGAGATAGTTAAAAAAGATAAGAGAATATTTGATAGGACATGAAAAAATGTCTTAGTAATAGGATATAATTTTTGACCTTCAAATTTTATCTTCGTTAAATTGTCATACTTTATTTGATTTAATATGATTTTGATTTTGTTCTAACAGAGTTCTCTTGAAAAAAAAAAAAAAAAAAAAAAAAAAAAGCTACTAACTAAATTGTTATTATCCCCCTCACAGCAAATCCCTTCTTAAAATTTCTCTTACCAAGTGGACAACTTACATAACAATGCGTCATGTGGCACTTGGCAAAACGCTTTGTCGTTTTTACCATTTTTGTCGATGAAGTATCACGTGATTTATTATGTCCTCTAGTGGAGGTTTTGTTTGCTGTTTCTGCAAAGGCAAGATATGAAAGTTCTCAGAAACAACGCTCTATTTAAAGAACTTCGGTTATTTTTATATGTAGCTTTTGACTTTTAAAGTCATTTTTATTTTATTTTTTGAATTTTAAAATTAACCCAATTTTATCCTTTTTATTAGAACGTCAATTAAAAATAGACAGAAAAATAAGAAAGTTAATTTTACTAAATTTAATTTGTTCAGATTTCTATTAAAAACAAATGAAAAAGACTATATGACTATATTAACTCATTTTTTCTTCTAATTTTAACTGAAATTTTATTAAAATGAATAAAGTGGAAATGAATAAAGTGGAGTAAAGTTCAAAATTCTAAAGGTAATATAGAAGTTTTTAAAATTTATAAGGTAATTTAAGAGTGATCCCTAAAATTCAGAGATATGGATCATAATAATCATAAGAATTTAATATAACCAAGTCACCATATATTACATGAAAGCAAATGGCTACACTATACATTAATGCTTACATGACAAAAAGTATAAATAAAGATATTGCTCAAGTCACTTTTGGGCGTCCTAAAGTTTCAGTTGTTTTATTTTATTTTATTTTATTTTTTCATGTTTGTTGAAATCAATTTGATGACAATTAGTTGATTTTTTATTATAATAGTAATTCGATTATGAGAGATAAACTTAATCTTGTAACAATCTCCCAAAAAAAAATCATTACAAATATTTTTGAGATCGATAGCTAAGTCTCAATTCTTAGTTATGTGCTTCTTAAGCGACAAAGTTAAACTAATGTTTCATTAAGAATATATAATAAAAGATAAAGTTTTAAAAAGAGTTTTATAGGAATATTCAATTTTTAATATGAATAAAATTATAAAATTATAAAATTTTAAAGATAAAATTGAAAAAAAAAAGAATATAAAAAAATTTAATCAGAATGGAAACCCCATTCGATCATAGAAGACTTTGCCATGTTCATATTGACATTTATTTGTTAGTATCTATTTGGAGGTAATAATTCGAATGAATTAGTTGTTTTCGTATCAATCCATTATAAAAATTTTCCATTCAAAATAGATCAATTAATAAGTTTTTTTTTTTTTACTCTATTTGGAAAACTAATATAATTGGTATCTTTTAAGGTGGGAAAAAGAGTGGAGGACAGTGCCATGAGTCAGCCATTATGTAGTTCACCCTTGATTTATATTTTAGCAGAACTTGTCTTCTAGCTTTTTTTTTTTTTTTTTTTTTTTTTGGTGTGAAAACTTGTCTACTAACAAATACTTGTTAAAGTTTTTTTTTTTGGTAAAAAAAAAAAAAAAAAGCAAATTATTGTCAGAAAGACACTGCTTTTGTAATCGGCATCCAGCCAAGATTCCACTAGCTAGCTAGCTGGTCTATATTCTTCGGATATAATATTATAAAAATAACTAACTACGGATTGTGGGAAGTGTCGTATAAGTTATGGCAGAAAGAAAAGCAAAAATCTTTTTTGTGCAGTCTTTTTTTATGACGACATCGCATTAATCCTTGAAAGCCGCAAAGATGTTGATGCCACTTGTGTTGTGTCACGTCCTTTGTCGTTAGCCAAGTTATTTATAAATCCTTGGAAGCCGTGCGTCATGTCTTTTTATAATGTAAATTCAAATATTAAATGAGATTAAAATCATTTTAAAATTATAAGTATATATACATACAAAATTAATACAATTGGATGAAAGACTTTATATCTGTAAACAGAATTCCATATCGGTCAAACATTTATTCATACTCTATCTATCAAAAATAAAATGCATTAAAGGAAAAAAAAAAAAGAGAGAAAATTATCTAAATGATCATTTTTTTTCATCTATTGATTAATATAACATAAATTTTTCTATCTTGATTAATATAACACAAAATTTAATTTATTTTAGTTTAATTTTATGTCATATTTATCTAATATTACTTTTTATGTTATGTTAATGTAATAGTTTTTAAATTATTGTCATTTAGGTACTTCCCTAAGAAAAAAAGCAAGAAAGGCATGCGATTGAGGTTTTTATGGAAAGTAAGATGTTCCATGAAATAAAATCTCATCTTTGAAGAGACCATTATAAGGGCTGAGAATTTCGCATCAGTACTTCGTAACAATGAATGTGCCGCTTAAGTGAATAAGAAATTCATTAAAGTCGTTCTTGAAAATAATACAACTAATATAACGTAAGCATCTAACCAAATCTTTAAACCAAAAAAGGGTATACCAGTAATGAATGTCGAATCAAAGAATTGTTCTATCTTTCCTTTCATTTTCCTCTCGTTTGCACTAGATTACAACGATCTTTTTTTTTTTTTTTTTTGTTTTGGGTTGAACCTGTTAAATATAGGAAAACAGAACCCTAAGCCGAAAATGCATGCATGTTTGAACCATCTTTTTGTTGCTTTAATTTTTGTCCTGGGAGAACTTTTTGATGGTTATCAATAGATTATTGTTTTTCTCATGCCATTCGATCCTATTAATTTGTTGAATATTGCTTTTTGAAAATTGTGCAAAATAAAATGACTTGTATGCATGTATGTACATACAAAATAAAGACTTGCCAAACATCCTTCTTCAGTTCTTTCAAATCACCTGTCTTAATTCTATCTAATTAAGTTTTTTTTTTTTTTTTTTTTTTTAAACATTGCTACAATGACTCATGACCTTCCGAAAATATTAGTTTCAACGACCTAAATCTTCCGAATTAATCTAACTTTTAAAACTTCGAATCTAGAACAAAACCTCACCAAAAAGACCAAAACGACAAAAATAAAGCAAATATTCAACACGTATATTACTATAGATTCAAGTGGAAGAAAACCACCTTATCTAATCAAGCCCTAAATAGAAATTTATATATAACAAAATATTTATATATATATATATATATATATAAAACAGAGAGAGAAGTAAGAAAAGAAAAACCCTCCAAAAGAGAGATTAAAGCCCCTGAGGATCATTAGTGGCTGGAGACCAAAATTAAGTATATATAGTTTGCCAATAGTTTGTTTATATTATGAGCCACACAATCATCTGCCAAAACACATGTTATTGATTTGATATCAGCATGTATTTGAGGACAAATCTATCAATATCATCGCTAATACGCTCTTAATAAAACTCACGTTCTTCTGTATCTAAATGTATTTCTATCCTAAGATATGTCCCAATTAATCGACGACAACTACTATGATTTCGGCTTCAAGCTAGACAAGAGAACTAGATTGCAATATTAATATTTTCTTGTTGAGAGATCTCAATCAAAGGGAGAGCCAACTACCCAAAAAACGTTACGCTACTATATATATAATAGTTCTTGTAACATTTGCTTCGTTTTCTTGGCATTCCATATCGAACAGGTATCAAATAATCTTTAACAAATGTTAAGTATAAATCATATTCAATTCTGTTCTTCATCAACTTTTCCGCATAGGAAAAGGAAAAAGTTAGAAAAAATGATATTCAATTATATACGTTTAATCAGAAGATGCTAATTGTATATTATACATGTTGATAACGACTTCTTTAAATATTTATATATACAAAGTCAATGAATATAGAGAATTAAAACCACAACGTGTCACCATCATATACATTACAGCTAAGCTACCATAAGCATTCATGGGAAATTGTACTGCAAAATTCAAACTACAAATTAAAGTTTCTTAAAAAAAAAAACAATACTAAAATTAATTAAACCTGTAATTACATACACACACACATATATGTATATATAAATACAGATGTGTAGGGTTGCGTGGTAGTCAGTGTCATGTGATTGCAGGTCTACGTCCTATTCATTTTGTTGTGATCCAGTCAATAATTCCAACCGTCCACTGCCTATTTATACCTCCCCTGGAAGAACTAAATTTGGTCTCTAGTAAAAAAAAAAAAAAAAAAAGGGACAATTAGCAAGTTTGGTGGATGTCATTTGCATATATATATATATATATATATATATATTATAACATGCATGTCGCTGTCCAAGATTAATTAGAGAATTGATGTCATGACATGATAATTCATGTGATTATCCTTTTGATCATAAAAATCCAACGCACTTCTTCCACCAATGGATCCACACATATTTTATATATAACGTTATACGATTTAAATCAACAACAATTATACAACGGTATCGTCTAAAAAATTCATTTACTATATTCACTCTCATAAAATATGTTTGGTATTTTTAAATCTAATGATCACGATAAATTGACTTTGTAAAAACTCAGAGAGTGAGGAAATTGTAAAAATTTCTCTACAATTAAGATATCTATAGACCTTAATCTATATTTGATAAGAAGGAAAGAAACAAGAGGGAAAGGAAAAATGAAAATGAAAGAAAATAAGAGAAAGACTAAAGATTTTAGTTTTCCTTTAGGTTGTTTAGTAAAAAAGAAGGAAAGAAAATAAGAAAGTTGTACAATTACTATTATATCTACTTATTTGTATTATTTTATTTTAAAAATAAGGACAAAACAGTAATTTAATCATCATTGAGTGTATTTTTGTTTCCGTCCAATGTTAGAGAGATTAAAATTGGTGGCCTCCACTAAAATTTTTTTCCCCTATATTTTCTTTTCCATCCTTTCTTTGCTCCTACCAAACAACTTACATTGTCATTTTCCATTCAATTGTCCCTCCACTCACTTCCTTCCTCCCTATTTTCCATCATACCAAACAAAGCATTACCAGACAGAAACTTCATTCCAATTAACTTGGGATTCCCCTTCCTTTAAAAAAAATAAAAAAAGAGTTGAACTAATTACACAAAAAATCTATTTTTAGGACCTCATTTTAAAATATGTCTGTTTTTTAATAATGTTGCGTAAATGTCCACTTTTAAACAAACAACTGTTTGTAGTATCCATTTTACCCTTTTATTATATTCAACATCATTTTCCCATATTATGATTCATATATATATATTTTCCCTTATTGGTTCATTATTGTTGTATCTTTATCTTAATTACTAGTTCTTTATTATATTGATTACTTGTTAGTATGTTAGTATGGGTTAAATTTTCTTATAAACATATAATTTAGATTTCTTCGAAACCCTTTTTTTTATAGTATGATTTAGGTTCTTTATGATAATTTTTTTTCTATTTTTATTGGAATTGTTTTAATAATTAGTTTCTAAAGTTTCAATGTAATATGAAATTGCTTATTTCTTATGATAATTACTATATCATTATGATGCTTTTTAAATGTGCATGGTAATTTTTTCTTTATAATATAGTTATATGATTATGATTTTTTTTCTTTATAATAATTACTATATCATTATGATGAATATTTTAGATTTTAAAGTGTTCAATATTTCTTAACAATATCTATTTAATTTTTTAATATATGATGTGAGCTTTATCTTAATGACTAATTATTTGTCATAATTATTATTTTTCATACCCCATGCAACTCTTATGTGTTATGTTCCCTTTTATATATATTTATATAATAAATCAAATAAAATGATATATTTTTTGAGTGAAAGATTTGCTTAGTTTGACTTTTTTTTTTTTTTTGGAGATTTTTTCTTTCCTTTTTTATCAATTCTTTATTTGTTTATTTTTAATTCTTAATGAAAAGGGTAATGTAGTCTTTTTAAGTATCAATTTGGACATTCATTAAATATAAAAGAAAAATGAACATTTTTTAAATTGTAGTCTTCAATTTAGAAATTCATGTAAATAATCCAAAGGAGTTTGCAATTTTTAGTGTGGACAAACGAGAAAAATGTAAAACTTTTTAAAGTGAAATTGAAAATAATAATAAATAATTCACTTTGAGAAGAAGCTCTCATTCGACCACCCTGAACAATCAGCTTTCTTACACAATACTTACAGGGTGTTTGGTGTTTGGATTTGAGTTAAAATTTTAAGTTTCAATAGTAAATTTTGTTGACTTTTCAGAAAAGACAAAAAACTTTCTCAGAAAAAGATAAAAATTAAGATGAAAAAGTACAGTTTAATTGGAGTTAAACTTGTTCTCCAAACACCTTTATTACTTCTTTATAAGATAAGTACGGTAATTAATCATTGTGGTTAAATTATTAGTACTTTTATAAACAAACTTTGTTACCTCAGTTGCTCGCTTTTTACTCCTAATTTTAATATTCCAAGCAAAGTGAAACAAAACAAAACAAAAGGGAAAAAACAAAACAAATAATGTGATTGCAGAACAATACTGCCTATTGGGAATATTCCAAAGTGGCAAAGCATAAACTTCTTTGCTCGTTTTCTGAAAACGAAAATAATAATTCTTTTGTTTTTGTCTTGAGCATGGTATTTCAAGGTGGCGTGATGAATTTTTTGTCTAGCATTTAAGTTTAACTCCAACTAAATTATACTTTTTATATCAATTTTTATCTTTTATTGAAAAGTCAACAAAATTTATAACTAATTTTTGAAAAATCAACCAACTCCAACTTAAAATTTTCATATTCAACCGACGAACTAAACGCAAGCTTAATTTCTTTTCCTGATTTAGTTTTCTTCCTTTTATCATTGCACCATAAATGGAAAGCTAAACTTCACTCTCTTTTTTTCCCCTAATATAGAAAAGGTAAAGAAAGAAAAGAGAAGAGAAGAAGGAAAGAAAAAAATCCTAGATTCATTTCTCCCCCAAACTTCTAAACATTTGTGGTTTTTTTTTTTTTTTTTTTTTTGGGGCTAAAGGAAAATTACTAACATTTGTGTTTTAGTCTTATGTATCTGCACCGGACTCTATACCAATAGTATAAAGTGAAATATATAAAGATTTCCTTCTTGCTAACTTAATTATTCTGTGAAAAACTTATCAAAAAAATAAAATAAAGAAAAAATTTATTCTGTGGATGAGAATTAATTCAGTTTTGAAACCGATGGCTTAGAGATGCTATAAGTAATTAAGTGGTTTTGGTAGGGATAACATGTGCTAATTATATGTTTAATTCCTTCACATAAAATCGTAATGATGTACTGAAACTAATTATATTTTAGTTTTACATTTAATTTTTACATGAATTAAACCCACTAATTTTGATGTTTTTCTAATTACTCATAGGGCTAGCATATTTTTTTAATGATACAATCCTGAAATGAAAGGTACCTTTTATTTAGTAATTTGTGTTATTTTCGAGTCACATCATTCGTTCTAATACCTTCTAACTACTGGTAGGGCTGCTAAAGCTTCGTATAAAATAGAAAAAGCAGTAATTTGTAGACTTGAGAACTTCCTGATTTAAAGAAATGGTCGAATAAAAAAAGAATTATTATTAAAGTGATAGCAAAACCTAGCCATTCACAGCCATTTCCATAAAGAAGTCAACCATATTCTTTCCCGCGTATTATAATATTAAATGAGACCCGTTAACCGTTGTAGAAAAACATCAATCCAATCTCTTGCTTTGCCTCTAATTGGTTCTTGGTTTTATTTTATTTTATTTTATTTTATTTTTATTTTTAATTTACAAGAGATTATTACTTACGGAAAAAACTGAAAGGAGAGAAACAAAATCCTTTTTCTTCATCGTGTTTTCTTTTACTTCTCTTTTTTTTTTTCCCACGTGTTTCTTTTCTTCTTACCAAACATAAAGGATTTTGGGATTCATCATGATAAGAGAGAAAGAAGGGTCATAAATTGAGAGAGATCTCAAATCCCTTTAAGAACTCTAATTTAATCTCCAAGATTAGACTATTTTTCAATACAAACATCAATATTAATGCTAAATTTGACACACACAAAATATTTTGAAAGTAGAATATTTGATTTGCTATATATATTTTGTTTTGTACTCCAATGTGTAATACTAATTCAAATGTTATATTTTTATTTCATCCAAACTGTTACGTTTTGAAATTTGTAAAAGTAAACTTTAATTTCAATAATTCAAAATGACAAAGTAGTAATGATGTAAGGAAATTGTTTTGTACTCCAATGTGCAATACTAATTCAAATGTTATATTTTTATTTCGTCCAAATTGTTAAGTTGTGAAATTTGTAAAAGAAAACTGTAATTTCAATAATTCAAAAATGACAAAGTAGTCATGATTTAAGAAAAAAATTTCCTTACATCAATCAATAACATTCAAGTGTCAAAATTTGACATTTGCTCTGCTTGATAGCAAACTAGCCACTAGATATAATGAACATTCATTGCGGTTTTCTAATTCAAATGCTAAAATTTTGACAACTGCGAATGCTTCTGGAGAACAAACAAAATAAGAAAAAAGTTATTGCCCTTTCTCTCTATAATTTTCTCATCTAGGTTTATATACCTTTTTTTTCCCTTCCTATTTTCTTTTCTTCTTACCAACATAGCGTAGGATTGCACTACGATATTGTATCATACTAATTTAAAATCGTGTTACGTTTTCACCTAGGCTCCAAAATTACTTGGTTTTATTATGTTAAAGACGTGATACTGTTGTATATATGATCCTTTTGATCGAAAAGACTAATTTTTAAATTAATACACTCAAATTTCCTATCAATTAATACACTAAAAGATACATACATACATACATATATAATATATATATATATATATATATATATATAAAGACACACACATACATAGTCGTGGAGTAACAACCCGTTGGCCGATTAAAATTGTGGTATTCTACGTTAGTTTTTCAACACCTTTTTTTTTTTTTTTAAATATAAATATGTAGAAACTTTTGAGTTTGTGAGGTTTGTATTATACTGAACTATTTTATATTTTTATTTCCAACTTTGTTAGGGAGAGAAACAGACAAGTAGGTGGAAGATTAAAATATATATATATATAAATGTCAGGGATATAACCAAAAAAAAAAAAAATCACATTCTAATAAGATAACACTTTTGTACACACTAACATGACAATTACTTAGTTTACAACCATTAATTCCTTTTGATAGTGCTCAAAACTATTACTAGTCTTTGCACATGTAAAACAATAACAATAATATTTAAAGCAAACACAAGCTCTTGTCTCTTCCGGTCGGTCTTTAATCTCCACAATATATATCCCCAATACTGCCTATATTCCCCCCGTCTGATTAAATATATGTGCATCTCAATCTTCTAGGGAATCTGTGATTTAAATATATATCTATATATTTTCTAAAAATATATATATGTACATATATATAAATGTATATTCGTTCTCAGACACAAATAATAGAATATAACCAGTAGATCAAGTAAGCTTTACAATTAACTAAAATATTCAGCCAAATCAAATAATCAGAGCCTTACTAGTCTTTGTTAAAGAAAAGGAGGGTAAAAATAAATAAATAAATAAATAAATAAAAAAGAAAAGAAAGAAAGATATCTCAACTATTTCAGCTAATTACTATTGTTTATACCAAGAGATCACAAGAACTCGTGTTAACATCAACGTGTGGAATGGTGTCGTTCAGCTCTTTAATTAGATCACTTTTGTTAGCACCAATAGACAAAAAAGAGGCCGTGGTTTTTGACACTTTGGCGTGCCGTATGCATGACTTTGTTATTAAGATATCAATATTTCCATGATGCATATATATACACGCCTCTAATATATAATATATTTATATATATAGGATGTTGGTGCTTTAGAATAATTATCAGATCACATGATGTTTGGTGCATGTGGAATATTATCGTTCCACATAATTTATCCGTGGAAAGCTTTTTTTCTTTTATTTTTTTTCCAAGATATCTTGTTCAGTGGATAAGAGCAAACAGACTGCTTTTTATATAAAATATTAATATGTACTGTCTTATTTTCTCATCGTTTTTTTCTTTTAACTTGCGGCGAGATTTGAATATCTTACAATAAAATTATATGTAAAATTATTATTACACTATTCCTATAACCACTATTTTCTCATTGTATTGAGTACTCAAGAAAAAGAACATGTGAAGAGCAACTCTACAAGTCAAGGATGTAGGGACCAGTTTTAGTTCAGATCATTCATATCCAGTGACAGATTCAGAAATTTTTTTTAGTGGGAGTACATATAAAGAGAAAAATTTTAAAATTAATAACTTAATAAGATAAAAAGTTTAATATAAGAATAAGTTGAGTGTTTTTTTAAGGAGAAAAAAAGTTAGGGATATAATTTAAATTTCAAAAAATTGAGGGGGGCACGTGCCCCCCACCCCCGGTCCTATTGAAAATTCGTGCTTGTTCATATCTAACCTAATTGATTAAATAATCTTGTTTTTTAAGGGAAAACAAAGGTTTAAGAGCAAAATGAGAAAATTTAAATTTAAACTTTGATTTGTTATCCCTCTTATAATTAACTATATTATTATTCATCAATAAATGAGAGATTAGCCTTGATGACAAGCAATTACAAGGGGCAAAAAAAAAAAAAAAAAAATTTGTCTCCATAGTGTTGGGTTTTGTTCATATATAAACTTAGTATAATTATTGGGTATTGACAATTAGTGTAAAAACTCCCACATGAGTAGAGTACTTTCTAAGTCTTTCTTACCTTAAAAGATTAGTTTAGTGATATGTGGGAGTGCCTATGTGACGTGGATAGTGAGGCTGTAGAGGTACTTTTGGCGCTTATTAGGCGCACTTGGCACTTGGGCGCGGGGTACGTGATATGTGGCGCGTTATAATTAAACTGCTATGAAATAAATAAATAAAATTAATTATTTTATTTTTTTTTCTTTTTGAATTTAAATTTAAATTTAAATTTGAAAACAGATGTAATATTTAGAAGGATTGCATTTTTTTTTATATAGAAAAAGATACGTTTTCTGAAATCTCTTGTTAAATTGTATCTTTTCAGAAAAATACGTTAATGACAGTTGTTTCCCAAAGGGGGTCACCAAAAGTTGTCTAATTTCTATAAAGAGTTACAGAGAAATTAAATTTCATTCACTGAAAATTTTGAGTTCTCTCTCCTATTGTTATTCTTTCAGAAATATTGTGTTCTTTTACTTGGTGTTAAAATTCATTTAAAGGCTTGTCATATCCTGAAAGCGATTTGTTATTCAACCCAAAACAATCTCTTTTCGAAATAGGGCAAATAACACTTTAAAAAAAAGTGTATTCATTACGTGTTTCAAAGTCTCTATTGTCATAATTTTCCAACATGTAGTGTCTACCACTAGTACAGATTTTTGTCACCATCATTGTTAAAAGTCTTTAACATAGTCGTTTATGTTTTTTTTGGTAGAAATGTTGTCGTCTTCGTTTATTAATAAAATAAGTGACCTTCAAATAGTATGAACAAACTTGCATATCTTACACGTAACTAGTTATTATTCCACAAGTGAAACAAAAACAAAAACAAAAACAAATATATACAAATCAACCTCATTAATTATACGTTGTCTTTTTTATCTGTTTACCTTTTCTTTTCTTTATGTTTTACATCATACATCGACCCTCTCCTTTAGGCGGTGGACATGTGCTTTTGTCTAAAAAAATAGTTCCAAAGGTCTTTGTTTATAAAAATATTGTTCATCAAGTTAGATCAAAGAGGCAATTTTTTAGATATTTCTCACTCCTCAGAGACCGTACTCTCTCTTCACTACTCTACCATCAAATGCTTAGGGCCTGTTTGGTTGGTTCGTTTCACTCAAGTGAAACTGTACTTTTTTTTGTCTTTTTCTGAAAAAGTTTTTTGTCTTTTCTGAAAAAGTTTTTTGTCTTTTCTGAAAAGTCAACAAAAATTACTATTGAAACTAAAATATTTCAACTCAAACTTACACACCAAACACCCCCTTAATATCGTAACTTTTGCGCTAGGGTGTTCTTGGTTCGGTTTGAGTGGTTTATAAACAATTCGCAAACCAAATCGCTGTAGTATGAACTGATTTAGGGTTAGTTTCATAACATGTTAAAAAAGAATAATTATAACTTAAAAGTGAAACAAAGAGAGTGCATATTCATCATAAATGTTTCTAAACAAATATTCCACTATTCTTTACATTTTTAATTAAAAATGATAACTTTTAGAATAAACTTTCTATTTTACATTATCGATAGCTTAGATTAATTTTTTAACGATGTCTGCATTAAGACACATAACTACTCTAAAGATAAATAGAATTGTAGAAAAATTAATACAACAGCTAAAATATCAATTTTTTCGAGTAAAATACAGAAGGAGACCCTACCGTAGAAATTTTTTTTGACAATGCTCGAGCTAAGCATGCAATTGTCTTCGTTACAATATACACAAAAGTCATGTCACCTTTCCGTTTTAGCTTACTTTTTTTTTGTTTTTTGTTTTTTGTTTTTTTGTTTTTTTATCAAAGCATCCTTAAGAGGGTTTGCGGATTGTCCTCGCTAGGAGAAAATAACTTTGCAAAACGATCCGTTGCATATAGTTTTATCCGGTGACATACTCTGCAGTGCCATCACCATAATAAATGGCAATTCAAGCTCGTTAAGCCAATTGTATTGTCTCAACGAAACCATCCCTTGTCTAGTGCTTCAACTCTATTCAATTGCTTCAATTGTTGGGTTATCTCGTTTATTTTATTGGTTAATGATTACCCTTTATAATCCCTACATGTTTGGATTTATTAATGTTTTTAAAAGAATATAAAACCAATCTCCTCTACCAAACAACCATGAGTCCCGTGATCCTTCCACTACCATCCTCACCCCTCTCCCTCCTTCCACTATTCGCTCCTATCAAACAAGCTCCAATGAAGGTTTAATTGCGAGCGCATCTTGTTTACAAATAATATCAGTTTCCTAAAGAAGGAACTAGTGTTGCCAACGTCCTATAGATGGGTTGATAGGACGATCGTCCTCCTCACTAAATGCTTGGGTTCGAATTGCCCCCACCGTGTTGGTTCTGATATATGGGCAATCGACTTCGTGAGGGATCATCTATCATATGCGGAGGCAACCATTTCTTTTAGCTTTTTGTCCAGATATATAAAACCACCACACTTGTCTTGCTCATTTTCTAAGCTAAGCAGTCCAGTTACTAGTGTAATAGAATAAAAAATGAGTTTAGAAGCAAAGAAGATAAGAAACGGTTCACTAATTAAGGTAGTAAACAAAAGCCTATTAACCTGACAATTTTAATATTCGAAATGTATAACCCATGTATCAAAATGATGAGATGAACTTTTGAATCTTTGACTGTGCTCGCTCCTTCTCTTCTAGTCCATCAATATCTCCAATGTTGTCATGATACTCCTGTGATCACCAGAGGCAAGATAAGACAAATTTGAAAGCTTAGAACTTGTGTAAGAAATTTGGTGAGTGCATTCACAAAGACGTTTTAAATTCCAGACTAAAACAACTTTGCAGTTTTTCTTAATTAAAAACCCCTCCTACATTGGATTCACTTTTGGGGAATGGTGCTCATTATATGTATGGGCTAGGTAATTAATGCAAAAGTTTTAGAACATCATCCTCAAATCGTAACATAGAAAGAGTACACAGACCCTCGAGACGGGATATCAGGAGAAAATAAATGTCAACTATGAGTACACACGCATCTGAACAGCGGTTAGAAAGTACACATACCTGAAGAATATCCTTAATATGGTCCTTTGTAAGTTTCTGTTGCTTCAGTAGGAGTTCAATCCTTGCTCTCATTTGAGAATTCCTGCAAAGAGAGCAACAAAGTCAAACAACAGAACTGAGCTAAGATGCCACAGGCAAATAGAGCTCCTATGAAAAGCGAGGCGTGCGTGCGTGTGTCGGTTTATGCCAGTAATGCTGATGGAAGAACTTACTCAGAGCACCAAAGATGACCCAGGATAACAGCAATCAACTGCATCATAAAATTAAGAGGTTAAGACCCAAAAAGATAAATAAGTATTTATAATCTGATTAAGCAAAAACACTACTGAATAATGTTTCTCAAACAAGAAAATTACTTCAAAATTCAAAATCGATTAGATACCAACGTCTGCACCTGGATTCTTATTATTTCACTTGAAACTACAAAGAATTTTCTAGTAATATCATCTGTAGCATTTTACATAACAGTCCATTTAAGCCATTGGGGCTTAGCCCAATGGTGAGGGAAGGGGGGGTTTGGGGCTTAGGAGCCTTAAGTCCAAGGTTTAATCCTTGGCCGGCATAAAAATTAGTAATAGGTTAGTTAATATAGGAGGGGTGCACATGGGGTGCTTACATACCACACAAAAAAAAAAAAAAAAAAGGTGAATTCCATAATCTACCTTTTGAGAGGTCACGAAAAGGTGATGGCAGCAATGGAAATAGAGAAGAGTAAAGCCAGATGAAGAAAGAGGAAGTTGTTTCTATTTTTTTAGGGTAGCATTTCCAGGTGAACAGAAGATTTTCATCCCTGAAATTGGATTGTATGGTACAGAATTTTCGGCAATAGTCCTGTTTTGTTTTAGCAGAATCAAAATTTTATCTCTGTTTGTAAGTGCACATCTTTTATAGGAACACAACCGAACACCACCTAAAGTCTAGGTACTTTGCAGCTGAATAGTATTGATGGGATCACGACAAAGGCATGGGTTTCCTTATTATTGTTTTGACCTGCCTATATAACTAGGACAGTTGGCCTTATTGTACACAGCTTCGGTTTTGGCATCGGAATAATACGAACTATAGAAGCCTGTTATATTTCTTCCCCCGTACCTTAGGACATGTTTGGAGGAGGTTTTGGAGATAAAGGTATTGAAAACCATGTAAGTTTTGGAGACTTGTGTTTGGGGTAAAAAGTTTTGGAAAAAGTTGGTTTGGAGAATTGGAGTTATGTGTTAGGTTGAGGAATACTTGGAGAGAGAAATTTTTTGGGATGTGTGTTTTGTTGAAAAGATTAAAAAAAAAAAAAAAACATTGGAAACCTATTTCAACCACAAACATGATTTGGTCTCCAGACGCCAAATCAGCGTCTCCAGACAAGCCCCCAAACGGGGCCTTAGCCTTTCTTGTCTATCCTAATTCCACCTTCTTCTTCACTTCTTTCTCTGCCTCCTCTTTTATAATGTATCATCAACTTTACACACCGCCAAATCAGCGTCTCCAGACAAGCCCCCAAACGGGGCCTTAGCCTTTCTTGTCTATCCTAATTCCACCTCCTTCTTCACTTCTTTCTCTGCCTCCTCTTTTATAATGTATCATCAACTTTACACACCTCAATTAGCCTTCTCTCCTCCAACCTCATTTACAGTCTCCTCTTCTCCAACCCATCCTTCTTTTTTGATTGAGTAACCTTAAAAAGTGATATAAAAAATGCACGTGTTCTTAGTAAAAGACTAGAAAACAGCACATATAAGAATTGCACATGACACATACGACAAATTACATATCTTCATAATATAAAAGTTAACGAATTAATCAAATAGAAAATTCAAACCTGAAGAGTATAAAGTCCAGATTCTAGTTTCCTGTTGTACTTTTCCTCTTCATCCATCTGCATCATGCATGGACGAATAACTTTTTATTTTTTATTATTTATTTATTTATTTATATATATATATATTTTTTTTTTTTTTTTTTTGTGGAAAACAAAGTAATTTAAAAAGATGTCAAATAGTAAATTCCATAAAAAGTACTAACCTCTAAATCGTCGAATTCAAGGCTGTCTAGTCGTTCAGTTTCTACTTTAACTCGATCGGAATATCTAGAGTGAAACATAACAACAAAGTGCAAGTGAGAACAACAAACTATCACTCTAGGAATTAATAAAAATAACACTAAAAAATAAAATAAAATAAAATAAAATAAAAAGAGCCAACCCACCTCATATAGAGTTCCATAAGCCGGTCTATCTTTTCACATTCGTTCTCCACAAACTTACTAAGCAATCTTTCCCTTCTGGAACCCCTAAGAATTCCACCTGGTATATACAGATAAAGCAAGATCACTTGAGGTCTTTTAACATACCCCAAATATATATATACATATATCAAGAACAATTTAAAACCAAGATGTTGATGGAAGAATCATTAAGATGAAGGTAGTCGGAGGAAAAAAGGAGATGGTGTAATTCTTATGCCAAAGATTGAAATAGTATCTGATGCTTCTTGTATCCACTCAAAACTGATGGGAAAATGCTAATAAGTAAAGAACAGCCAAGTAAATGCACATTCAATAGTCTAAAATGCATCCAATCAAATATTTACTGAAAAACACCAAAAGAATAGCTCATGCATCAATGAAAGATAAACAAATCATTCAAGAAATCTCAATCTCACAAATACGGGCATCCATAAACCAAACCAGGACATTTACATAAACTCAACATATTGGCAAGGTGGACATACTATACATTTTTGCACCAAACTGATGAGAAGTGGTATAAGTTGGTTCATACAATCCCGTAGCTTGCCTTTCTATTTGTCCATTTGCTAGGATCAAAACCATTTTTTTCAGACCATAGACCTCATTAACTTGGGAAAGAAAGAAAAAAAAAAAAAAAAAGAGAGAGAGCAATCCAAATGCAAAAACGTGCAAGTCACAAGCAATACTAGTCACACAACTTTTCAACATGCATGGATGCAAAAAACTTTACTTGCCTGCTTACCAAATAAAGATGCAATCAACGAAACAAGCCGTTCTTCCAATTCTTCTTGATACCGCTCTTTCTTGTTTCTTTTGTTAACAGGAATCTGTGTACCATAAGTTTTGAGATGTTAACATTGACGTCTTGTATTTGGACTAGAAAGGAGTATTCACACACGCCCCACATCATGTAAAGTTGCAAAATGAACTTTGGTGCATAGAAGTTCTTGTCCCATGAAAAAATTTACCAACATCAAAGGTGCAACCCAATGGACACTTGACATGTATCTTAAAGTATGCCTAGGATCCCTCTTTCCCCACTTTTTCCATATTGTGAAATCTGTAGAAATAAAAAGCGGGTTCGAATCTGGACAACCAAAACCTTAAAGTAAAAAGCATTGTGGTCAAGGCAACTAATTGGACTCAAGCATCTTTTTAACGTCTTAATAATCATAACTCAAATATTCAGGGTCCAATGTAAGATATGATTCACTTACATGTGCTACGAAAATAAGAGAGATACAATGTGAAAAAAGAATGCAACTTGGATCCATAAAAATATAACAGAATGGATAAAAATGGATTGATCGCACTTGATTCAATCTTTTATGGAGCAGCACGCTCCTCTTTTCCTCAATTCTTACACCTCCATTCAAAGGCACGTCCTCTAGCGCTTACAGAGGGGACGTTTAGAATAACGTTTCCTAACACAGTTTTGCAACTCAACCCCAAAACTCCCAAATGTACATCTCACTTTATCTCTCTTCCATTTCAAAAAACTCAAACTTCAAAAGTCCATAACTTTCTTATTTCAAATCGAAATAAGATGATTTTTTTTTTTTAAATCGCATATAATGATGAAAGGAATGAAACAAGATCCATATTACATGTTTTTTTTTCTCAACACCTTTCATTTTTCTACACAATTTTATATATCACAGTTCATTTCCAATTCACACTTCAACAAAACACATAGTTCAATTCCAACCTACAAAACTCCAGCCCTAACCATAATTCCAAAATCCAAACGGGCACTATTGTTTATCTTGTTTCTCATCTCACTTTCTAACAAATCAAAGAACATGAATACAAAAAGAGATAATTTCTTGATTTTGCAGCACGCAGAAAAGTAATATGCATTTGTACACATCTAATCTTTTAGCATGATTTCACTGATCTAGATTATAGCATTTGTACAAAATCTTATCAGAAGTCAATGGACTATAATTCAATGAGCAAAGCCAATCAAATTCTAATCATCAGTGGAATAATGTAGAACAAAATTAACCGAAATTAAAACATAAGGCAGCCTAAGGAAAAAGAACACAGAAAAGAGTTGTACTTGCCTTACCCATAAAAGCAGCAAACGCCGTCTTCAACCCCAAAACATCAACGAAACGTTCGCAGGCCGGCGGGTACTTGGTCATGGCGAAATCGAGCGCCCTCACGGCAGAGCCGTAAGCAGACTTCTTCTGCTTCATAATGATGATCATCAACTCCACCCCTTCCGCTTTCACGAACCTCTCCTTGTTCTCCAATGGCATTAACAAACAACACAAGCAGTCGAACAGATTCTCCAACATCTCGGCCTCATCGGAGCTCTTCGGGTCCCTTGACTTGTACATCGCCACTGCCTGGAGCAGCACATCCACGCCGTTCATCTGCCCAACCTTCTTCTGGTTCGCAGCGCTGCTCTGCAGCAAAATCGCCAGAATCTCCGACGCGTATTGCTTGTTGCTATCGAATTCTCGGACCTTAATCTTCCCAAGCAGCCACTTCACCAGCCTCGTCCTCTCGCACACCATCTCCGCCGCCGGCGGCTTCACCTCAATCAAATTCTCGATCGTCGCCAGGGTGTTGTAAACCGCTGCCATCTCGTCCGGATCCGAATCGGACAACCGGTGCAAATTTTGAACCAGAAGTTCTAGAACATTGTTCTCGATCAACGCATCGACCAAAACCCTAGCCGGCTCGTCATTGTCTTCCAGAACGTCCTCATCGGTTAGGTCCTGGAGCAATTGGACGACGGCGATGGCGATGTCGGTGTTGTCGTGGGCGAGGAGATTGAGGATGGAAGGAATGGCGTCGAGGCCGACGAGGTCAGGGAAGAGTTCGGGGGCGCCGGCGAGGACCTTGAGCTTCTGGAGGTCGTCATGGAGGTCGACCTCGGAGTCGGCGAACTTGTCGGGCTGGTTGGGGTGCTTGAGGCGGGCAGCGAGGTTGTCGCGGAGGCGGCGCTCGAAGGAGAGGATGAGCTTCTTTAGGGTTTTGACGTCGAGGACGACGTCTGCGGCGGCGCTCTGGGACTTCTCGACGGCCTCCAGGAGGGAGAGGTCGACGGCGTCGTTTGCGGCGGTAAAGGTGGAGATTGTCCCGTCTCGTTTGCGCTTGCCGCCGCCGCCGCCGCCATGATTGGTGGTGTTGAAAACGTCGGCGACTTCCATTTAGTGGAGCATCAGTACGGCTGCTATCCCGTCTAGAGCTTTAAGGGGACGATGTAAGTAGGATTAATTTAAAAAATCTCCTCTAAACTATCACATGTCTTTAAATACATCCCCCTAACTTTAAAATATTACAAATACACGCTCTTTTTTTTCATAATATTGCAGATACACTCCCATTTTTTATGTTCCAAACCATTGAAACAAATAAGTTATGTGATTTGTCTCTCGGTTTATATTATTTTCTTCCCTTTTAAGGAAATGTTTTTGATATTCTGAATTTTAAAAATCTTTTCTCATAATTTACTACTACTTGATTTATACATATATTTAAAAGAGTGAATATGCTCTTTTCATCCATATTACAATGGTCAGCTTCAATATCCGTCATGTAATAGTTTTTTTATTATTATTTATCTATTCCGTTCGCGCGTGCTATATAACATACAATTCTTTAAAAATATCTCAATTAAAAATTGCAACAAATATATTGTGTATCAATTTTAAGGTGTAAGAGATATTAACATAATTCGTCTGCACTTTTGGCTCTTAATTTTATAGTTTGGCTCCATAATTCTTAAAAATTATATATTTTTTTGTTCATATTTATTTTTTTGTAGTTCAGTCCTTAATTAGTTATAAAATTTGATGTGATAATTACTTACTAATATTTTGAATATCCAGAAACTATTTCAAAATGGACTAACGTATCTTGGGGCAAGTAAAGGACTAAAAATGTCAAAACTATTTAAAATTGAGGGGTGTAAGTGGAAAAATTCTAGAATTAGTACTAGGATGTGGGCCGAGATAAAGTTTGGGTAAAGAGTTGGGCCAACAACAATAAAGCCCATTTCTGGAGGGACTAACGTATCTGGAAGTATTTACACAGCCATTTTGAGACACTCATTTTAAAATGTAAACACAAATCAATTTATTTATAAATTTAAACCAAAATCTTCAAATATAAATTTAAACCAAAATCCAAATTTGAAGATCCAATTTTCCGGTTTTACCCTCTCTCCCACATGATGGTTTTTTTTTTTTTTTTTTTTTTTATGGTAAATGTATCATTAATTCATGTTTGAAACTTTATTAAGTTTCCCTTATATATCATTCTAAAACTTAAATTAGTAAGGAATTTAACCATTTAGCGTATCAAGTTTTTTCCCAAATTTTTTCGATTCCACACATTCATTTGTCCATATATGGATAATTATAGTATATTGACAATAGATCATTTTATAGACATAGAGTAATAAAATGATTAGGTCATTACCATATCAATGAGAAAGAAAAGTAATATAATAACTATGTGATATTTAACAAAAAGACATGGTCTATATATTATGGATAATTGTCTAAAAAATATTTAAAATAGGTTATTATATACAGAGTAACAAAAGTACCATGTCAATATTATAGTGACAAAAAAAAAATAGCAACACAAAAATATTGCGTTTGCGTTTATGACTCCAATTTAGTCATATATGTAAATGGTCCACGTATCTTGGATTGAAGTATTTATACACAAAAAAAAAAAAAAAAAAAAAAAAGAGTCATTTTTAGACATTTCTTTCAAAAAAAATAATCACTTTTAAACTTATTTGTAAATTTGAACAAATTCTGAATTTCAAACTTTTATTTTTTCCAAGTTTATCCTTCCATATTTTTCTAATTTTTTTTTTTAAATCTATTGTTTGATTTTGTGCTCTTTTTTTTTTTTTTTTTTCCTTAACATCTTGTTTGACTTTTTATTTAGCAGCTTATTAGTATTTTGGGGTTATGAAAATGGAGAGGGAGAGCCTTTTTTTTTTTTTTTTTTTTTTTTTTGTGCATGCCGTGTTGTTGTTTTTTTTTTTTTTTTTTTTTTTTGTGGGGTTGGGGGTGGGGTTTGGTGGGTGGAAGATTTAAGGGCGATATCAAAACAACGTTGGGTGGTGGGTGGAAGATTTAAGGTGATATCAAAACAACGTTGGGTGGTGGGTGGAAGATTTAAGGGTGATATCAAAACAACGTTAGTATAGGAATAGTTTTGGTTTTTTTATTCTTTTTTTGAAATTTCAAAAATTAATGACCCTGTATTAATGAAGATTATGATTTTTTATATACGGTTTTTTTTTTTTTTTAAGAATATTATATACTGGTATTTTGGTCACTATAAAAAAGTAGTTTTATGCTTTATTTACTCTTATAAATAAGTTTGTTTTTAAATATTTATTAAAACAAGGGTCTTAATTAGTCCATTTATGTAAATGATCCAATGGGATTTCAATAAGAATTACGAACTACGAAGAACATTCTTCATGTCTCTCTCTCTTTTTTTTTTTTTTTTTTTTTTGGGTACCCCAAAGTGGAAAAAAAAAAAAAAAAAAAGAAAGAGAGAGGGTGTTTAGGGTTTAACATTATCGTTAATATGGATAAAACATAATATATTAACATAAACTGATAAATAGGGGAGTCTAGAACAATTCCAGTGAAATATCAAATTGATGTGCTATTGTTAAATTATGGTTGTCTCAAATCTCCTCAGTTGTTTCACATTTTGCCAAGTGTGTAACTGTCAAATCCGCAACAGAGAGTTGTCGAAAGTAGTAATCTTAAAATTGTTTGCTTTTCAGGTACCTTATTGATCTTCATATTTTCCACGCTTTTAAATCTTTGGCTTTACCGAAAGTGCCAATAATAAAAACCCTGCATCTTTTTCTCCTTAAAAAAATAAAAATAAAAATAAAAAATTCATCATGTAACTCAAGTTCGAATTATTTTATCTAATTGCACACTAACAGACTGAAGCCAATCATCTCTTTCACCAGCCATTTGCTAAAACCAATAACTATCCACCAAAAATCGAAAAAATAATAATAATAAAAGAATAAATCAGAAGCATCAGAGATTAAGGAAACCAATTACCAAAATCTAAACGGCACGGATGGTGCGGAAAAAGGGTGAAGAACTCCCAACTGTTGGGAAATTATACACGATCAAATTTTCTTTACGATATCATAAATTAAAAACCTTCTACTATGCTATTTACGTGAGATTTTTTTTTATAAAATTTTTCTGTAACAGATATTTGTAGGGTGATTTTTTTTTTTTTTTTTTCCATCATTGTTAAAAGTGAAATCATGGATTTTAATATAGTTTGAGTCATAATAAATTCCTAATCGTAAATCACACTATCATAATTCTAAAATTAAACCCTAAATTATGTCAGAGCTTTAAAAAATTTTCTTTTGGTATTGAGATTCTTATCTTGTAAGTATAAAATTATGTTAAACTTGTCTCTTGCTTTATCAGAGGAAATATATATATATATATATATATATATCTATATATATGTAACCAGTGGGCAGCGATCAGCCAATCAATTCCCATTTCAACAGTTTGTTTTGTTTTACAACTTCAATTTGTTTAATCGTTTCAACTTTTTTTTTTTTTTTTTTTTTTTTTTTTAAGACGGAAAGCTGAAAAAACAAAACACAAGTAGAGCAAACATACTTACATACATACAAACATCCATACGTTAAGGAGAGCATTTGGAATCCAATACGTCTTGCCTTGTGTTTTAGTATGTGTCGTTTTACAGGGCTTAACTGAAGAACAATTTGTTGGCATAACTTTACATGCATTATCAAACCTATTAGCCATTCATATTCAAAACGCTAACATTTAGGACCCGTTTGGTGGAGTTTTTGCTTTTAATTCCAGCTAGTAGAAGAAGATAAGTAAAAACTGTGATTTCTCATTAAGTGTTTCTGAAGATTGAAAGCTCTTCTGACAGATCATCCAAATATTTTTAGAAGTTACTTTTAGACCTAAGAAGTCAAAAACAGTTTTTAAGAAGCTACTGTCTTAAAAGAGTTAGAATCCCTCGAAATAAATAAAAATGTGCTCCAAAGAAAACATTAATACCACCCAGCCACCTCACTTAAATCTCACACTGCCTTTGGTCACACTTCAAGGCTATTTTACAGGGAATTCATCATGCAAGTAAAAAACATCAAAAATAAAAATTGAAATCCTATTTTGTTATAAAAATAATAGACAAAGACGTATTAATCAGTTTAACATGCACGAGACAACTAAGTCAAGCTCCATTAACCCTTCACAAATAAAAACCAAAGACATGCATTTCTTTTTCTTTTCATGTGTTTTTGTTCTAATATATTATCTTAAATCAAGTCTTTTGAGTCATTGACCAGGGATAATTTCACTTATTTTGGGCTCTAATCCTGTTGTGTGCTCACTTAGGAGGAAGTTTATGAAATTTCTATGTACACTAAATGTCACCAGATATAAGGTGGGCACTAAAACACCCTTTTAAAATATTATTTTATCATGTCATTTTTGTTTTATAGATGAATTTCTTTTACAGATAGAATATACGGAAATATGATAATATCAATAGTCTTTTTTTTCTTTTTTCTTTTTTCCTTCTTTTTACCTGAAAAAAGAAAGAGGATATGACCTCCTCTTTCGAGGCATTATTCTTTTTGCTCGTCAATCTACAGTTCATTTCAAGCTATTATAATCTTATTTATATCCTCATCAAGTCATGTCAATTAATTATAGTACTTTTTTAGTGAATTATAATTATAGTACTTATGAAGCATGGGACAATTATTGCAACTAACATCAGGTGTGAGGACCTTTCAGGAAAAAAAACAAAAAACTTGTTAGTAGAACTAGGTTGGTAGGACAAGTAGGTCTTTTAACTCGAATTTTATTGACGTCTTCAGTTCCCAAGTTAAGAATTTGAACAACTTGGTAACTAAACTGCTTTTCATTATTATTATTATTATCTTTAGTTATGTCTGTTAGTTGACCCCACACGATGTCCCTGCCCTTGGATCTTTTTTTTTTTTTAACTTGAAAAAGATCCTCAAAAGCTTGATGTATTTAACATTGATAAAATGAATAAGGGGGTGTTTGGAGAGAAGTTTAGTTTAAACTAAATTGTACTTTTTTTATTATATTTTTTTGTCTTTTTTTGAAATTTTTTTTTGTCTATTCTGAAATTTTTTTTATCTTTTATGAAAAATTACTATTGAAACTTAAAAATTTTAAACTAAACTCATTCACCAAACACCCCCTAAAAGTTACGAGACATGTTGTGTTTGAACAAATTTGGAACTATTTAAATTTTATTTGAAGGGATTTTAGATTATCTTTTTTTTTTTATTTTATTTTTATTTTTATTTTTATTTTAAGTTTAGCTTGTTATTTTTGTTCATGAATAATGTCAATATTCTTTAGTACTACAATAGTAATTATGACAATTTAAAAAACAACATAATGAAAATATGCAAGAAATTCACGAATACCGTTGAGGAAATTATAATCCATTTTATACCAACTTGGGTAAATTGATTCCTAATTGCAATTTATTGGAATGCATTAACAACACAATTACTTGTCGTTATGCATGCTTTAGTTTTACAAAAAACATTAAAAATTACTCCGACCACTTACGTCAAGAAAAACATGACATCACAGTTGTCCAAATTCAATTGGCCACTGCCAATTATATTAAGCTGCTTCTAGTAAGTATTCGTAATGTAGGTGATTAGAAGAACAATAAAGTAAAGATGAAGAACACTAATAATATAAAAAAAAACAAAGAGACAGAGGGGGGAGAGAAAAAAATCTATATCTATATTATATATATTTTTTAAAATTTATATTATAAATTTTAAATGAGTTAATGACTCTTAAACAGTGATGAAAGCTACCACATTATAGTCTCGTCACTACTTTGAGGTCGTTACATGATAATTCCGTCATTTTCATGTGACAGTTTAATCATTGTCATGTGATATTTTCTTCTTTTTTATTTTATCTGTCTATTTTATATATGCGAAATGAGTGATCACGCGTGTCATATAATTAGTTAAAGCAAAAAAAAAAGATTTTTTTTTTTTTGCTTGTTTAACCTCTTGATGTGATGTGATTGATAACTAAAACCCCACATGTTTGGGAGAGAAAAATCAATGTTATGCTTTTAAAATGGGGCTAGAAGTAGGAGTACACAACACTAGAAGTAGGATAAAAAATAACACTAGTAGTAGTCACTAAGCTCGTAAATAATTGGAATGTTTATTTTGGGGAAAATGGGTGAAAGTGTCCGTAAAGAAATGATAGTCATGTGAAAGAGCAGCCATTGGTTGGCTAGTCTCTTTTTGTGGAGGCCATAGAGCCATTATTATAGACAGCTCATGCCTCAATAAATTCTCACCCGCCTTCACCCTCGTTAAGAAACAAGAAATTCCTTTACCTAAGAAATTTATGAACGTACTTTTTTTTTTTTTTTTTTTTCAAAATACATAATTTTATAGTATTTCTTCCCTAAAAAAAAAAAAAAAAAAACAAACATTTTATAGTCAAATTATAAATGTGGTATGTAGTTTTAAAATTAGTGAAATGCACTGAATAAGCCTACCATCAAAGTGTGACATTCAAGACTTTAATTAGCAACATGTATATTACTCAAAGTCTTCGACTAAGTTTTTTTCATCATTGTCCCTGAACTAATCGTACAATTGTTATAAACCTCTAGCTATGAGATGACCAATCGAAAAAAAAAAAAAAAAACAAAAAGCAGTGGCGCTCGAGCGATACATGATAATCGAAAACTTTACTTGAATAGCGACATGATAAAGCCCCACACACCACCCCCACCACCGCATATCAATCCCACTGCCACTGTGATGCACACCGATGGATACCGACCTTCGCCCCACCTTTGATCCCCCAAATGAAGCGTTGCGCGGCATATTGCCTCCACCACTAGAAAGCTCATTGTACTGTAGACCAATTTTCAGAGCTAAGAGCTTAGCAACGCGTCCGGAGGCGGTCCCAAATCCAGCCTACTCCATTCCACCCTCTCTCTTTTTCTCTCTTCTCGGTCTTAGGCTGCGCCATTGTAAGTATATAATCTTTGTTCTTTATAAATATAAAAAAGTAACAAGGAAAAATTGCAGTAAATAGTATTTTTTTTTTTAATGACAATAATTTAGTAAATAGCAAGATTTTAAAATGTTTGAAATAAATAACAAATTCACTAGGTAAATAACATATTACAAAATGTTTACCTGATGAATTTGTTATTTACTGTTATTTATTCTAAATATTTCAAAAACCTGTTATTTACTTTAGTTATTTCTGAAAACTGCTAGTTACTTCTTTCTCCTAATTAAATTTAGATCAAGAAGAAATTGTCGGAACAAGTCATTTAGTGCACATTTTTTGTATTTTTGCTATGTTGATTACTTTTTATTTGACATTGTAAGAAGGCGAAAATCTTGAAATCATTAAAGCTGAAGTAACGGTTCAGAATGTACTTTTTTTGGGGCGCTCCTAGAAACAAAACAATCTTAATCAAATCAGGGCTTAACAAAATCCATAAACTTATGGACCTAAACTTTAAAAGCTTGGTATAATTTGATTAAAATAAATGAAAAGGGAATAGAAAGTCAAAAAAAAGGAGCCCATCAGGAGAAATACTTTTTTGATAAAGCCATCAGAACAAATACTAGACTCCACTGTAGTACTCTTGCCCCTTTATTTCTCATTTCTTGGTGCAAAATACATGCAGGATTCAATCGCAACTGTGATCTTTTTGGCAGTTTCTTGAAACATTTACCATGATGATCAACGCTATGTATCACTATTTGAGGCAATATATATATATATATATATATATATAGTTATGATACTTTTTACTCGTAATAAATATCAGCTCCTTCCAAGTTTCAATTATTGCTGGGTTTGGATAGCAAAATTATTTTAAACAAATATTTCAGTTTCAATAATCAATATTATCCAGATCCACCACAACATTGTTGTTGTGGCGAATTGAAAGTAAAAAGAAAAATGAGAAGTTAAGAAAAATAAACTAATCATTTATTGGCTTTGTGCACCGTGTAGATTCGTCACTCCACTATGTTATGATCTGTTCTTATCCTTGTGGGGGACAAAAGGAAAAAAAAAAAAAAAAATGAACGATCAGTTCTGTCTCTCTCTCAGGAGAACATAAAACAAAACTCGTGATGAGGTAGAATTATCTAAAGATTACATATCTTTAACTGGCTCTTTCTTATATCATGGAGATGATATATATAAACTAATTAACGAAATTTTACAGTAGGGTACTCTCATTGTAAGGTCGGGTAAAATTATAAAACTTATTTCGAATGATTCATATTAAATGGATCTGAATCAAGTTGATAATATTCTTTTAAATGTACCGTTACACCTATATTATTTAAATAACATAGGTAAGAATATTAACCGTCATTACATATATGGAAGCATTGTAGAAATTCTCAAAATAAATATATATCATATCGAAAATTTTTCATAAAAAAGACGGAACGGCTCTTGATGATAAAGCTACTCAAAACTATACTCGTCACCCAGTTCTCTTACTCTATTAAACGCACTGTACACGTTTTATTTATATATATATATATATATATATGGAGATATATAGATGTAAATATAGATAGCTCAAAGAAAAAAAAAAAAAAAAAAAAATCAAAGTCGGGACAAGGCCATAATCTGCATTCCCTCACCAATCTGGCTGGGAGTACTTGGAGTACTCCTCTGATCTCTCTCCTCCACAGTAAACGTCTTGGCCAGAGCCCTCAGCTCGTACTTCTGAACCTTCCCCGTCGAAGTCTTCGGCAGCTCCTTTACAAATTTCACCTTCTTCGGCACCATAAAGTGCGGCATATTCTTCCGACAGTACGACATTATGTCCCCCTCAGTGATGACACCGCCGCCGACGCCGCCGCCATTTTTCAGCGCAACAAAAGCGCAGGGGCTCTCCCCCCACCGCCGGTGCGGCATCGCCACCACCGCCGCCTCCAGCACCTCCGGGTGCCTGTACAGCACGCTCTCCACCTCCACACTGCTGATGTTCTCTCCACCTGATATTATCACGTCCTTTGACCTGTCCTTGATCTCCAAATACCCATCTGGATGCACCACCCCCACGTCCCCCGTCAAGAACCACCCGTCCTTGAACGCTTTTGATGTCGCTTCGGGGTCTTTTAAGTACCCTTTCATTACACTACTCCCCCTCAACACTATCTCCCCCATCGTCTTTCCGTCCTTAAGGACACTCTTCATGGTATTCAAATCTTTTACATCAACTTCCGCTAAGGTGAGGATACTGATCCCTTGACGGGCCTTGATTCGGGCCTGGTCCTCCTTCGGGAGATTATTCCATTGGGCCTGCCACTCGCAGACCAAGGCCGGCCCAGTCGCCTCGGTCAACCCGTAAGCATGCGTGACATGGAAGCCCAAAGACTCTATCTTCTCTAAAAGTGCCGCCGGCGGCGGAGCTCCGCCGGTGAGGATTTCGACCGGGGAGAGAATCCGGCGTCGTTCGCTGGGCTTCGCCTCGAGGAGAATGTTGAACACGATGGGAGCGCAGCACATGTGGGTGACGCCGTGGAGGGCGACGCTGCGGTAGATGTCGTGTGCGGTGGTGTTACGGATACAGACGTTGGTACCGCCACGCGCCGCCACGCCCCATGTGAAGGTCCACCCGTTGCAATGGAACATTGGGAGTGTCCAGAGGTACACCGGCTGACTCCCCATTTCCCAGCCGAGGACAAGGCTGAGCGTGCTCAGGTAGGCCCCTCTGTGGCTGTACACGACTCCCTTCGGCGCCGACGTTGTTCCGGAGGTGTAGTTCAGCGCAATTGGGTCCCACTCGTCGGCAGGCTCGACGGGGACAAACATCGGATTCCCGTTGCGGACAAGATCCTCGTACTCGAGCTCGCCGAGCCGGGTGCCGGTCGGCGTGTCGATGTCGTCGATGACGATGACGAGAGGCATGTTAGTACTGTTGATGACGCCGCCGTCAGCGGAGTCGGAGGTGAGAATACGGAGGGCGTCTCGCGCCTGGTGGACGAACTGGTAGTCGACGAAGAAGATCTTCGCCTCCGAGTGTTGGAGTATCGTGGCGATGTTCTTCGCGTCCAGGCGGGTGTTGATGGTGTTCAGCACCGCTCCCGCCATCGGCACCGCGAAGTGCATCTCGTACATCGCCGGAACATTCGGAGCCAACACCGATACCTGTTATGCACATTTGGACACCATCAAATTTGTTTCTTCTCAATAACAAATACAACATTTTCTTGTGTCTTTATATATAGGTAGTGTTGGAAACTTACAACATTGTTCTTGACGACGTTGAGGGAGCGGAGAGAGGAAGCGAGGCGGCGGCAGCGGTCGAAGGTTTGGCGCCAGGTGAAGCGGGTGCCTTCGTAGATAACAGAGGTACGGTCGGCATAAAAGGCAGAGGCTCTGGTCAAGAAATTCATCGGTGTGAGAGGGACATAATTTGCCTGACATTTAGGAAGGTTTTCCATGATTGATACGGATTTATATTTATATGATGAATAAGTGACAGATTGCTGTGATAAGTTTCTGCTCTGCTTTTCTTTTAATTTATAGTTGTTGCAGAAGATCAATATAGATCAAATATGTGTGTGTGTGTGTGTGTATATATAGAGATACAGAGAGAGAGACAGAGAGAAACAGGGATGGTTGTGAAGCTGGGAGGGTGGTTCTGTGTTTAAATTGGAACATGGGACTCAGAGACTGAGTGTGAGGGGGTTTTATAGGACAAAATAAGGGTGGTTGAAGATTATACCGTGGCCATTAAGTCATTGTTAATTCAGCAGGAAAAAATAAAAAAATAAAAAAATAAAAAATAAAAATAAAAGGAAAAAGGAAAAAAAGAAGTCATTATTAATTGGAGTAAAAATCTAAAACTCTAGGTATAATGAGTTCTACTAAATCCATATTGGTTTAACATGATATCAGAGAACATGAAAATCACAGCATGATCTCATAAATTATTAAGGTCTCCATTTGGGATAATGTCTCTAGAAGATATTTTTATGTGTAAACTCCAAAATTTGTAAATTTATAACTCACCTACTTTCTCTTTCATTTTCGAAAAACTTAAACTTTTCAAATTGAAAAAAGATGATTCTTTTGTCAAAATACTAATAATGACGAAAAAAATAAAACAATATCCATTTTGTATATTTTTTTTCTAACATATTTTAATTTTTTCTACTATTTTCTATATCACTATACATTTTTTATTTATATTTTAATCAAACACGCATTTTCAAAACAACCTTCAAAACTCCATATCCAAACTCTCTCAAACGGGCCTAAATTGTTGAGATCTCTCTTCCAATTGAATTTGACCAATTCTAAAGTATATCATGAAGTTGTCAAAAATGAGGATATTTTTTTTCTTTTGTTAAGAGATTTTTAACCCGAGTGAAATCAAAATATATAGGTGATAATCGTGATGTTTTTTAAGAATCAGGAAAAGATTGATGAAATTTTGTATTGTTTTGTTTTCTGTTTTTTTGGCGAAGAAATTGGAATGTAAATGAGGTAATAAATTTGGTTGGTTGTGAAAGAGGGAAAAAGAAAGATGGAAATTGAGTGGAAGTCCTTTGGGAAATTGCAGAGACACTGCATTATTGAGATTGATTCCAATATTAATAGAGGACCGTTGACCCTTTCGGTGGAATATTTTGATAGTACATGATAACTATGTTCTATATATATATATATATATACACACACACACACACAATGAACTTTAAACTAATTATAAATTAGTGCGCTTTCACACTCCCTAACGGCTGCTTGACCTCCCCACTCATCAACTAGTATCTAGTTCGTCTGATCAGATCTGATCTTTTTTTTTTTTTTTTTCATGGGATCTGGTAGATTCTTCTTGGTGTTGGTCACGTAGTGCAGTCTGGCAATAGTATCAAGTTTAGGTTTAGCCTTCTCTTTTATCCCCACTTGGATAAAACCAATTCTACGGTTACAATGATTTTTTTTCCCCCCCGAATGATGTTTATACAATAAATATGATGGTAGAGTCCACGTAATTTTCTCAATGGATCTGGTTTTATTTAGAGAAAAATATCTAAAAATATATATATATATTTCTTTTTCATCGATTGATTAAAATGATAAAAATATCTACATATAAATTTTTATTTAATTTTATATTATATCAATCTAATATTAATTTTTATATTATATTAATATAATATTAATATTTAAATTTATGTTATTTAGATTTTTTTCTAACTTATTTGTTTGTATGATTTGACATTAATTCTACCAATACAATCAATAACCTAGTTAGACCCTGACATGAGGGTCGACTCTCCCTCCCTCCCTCCCTTCTTTTCTTTTTTTTTTTTTGTAAATAAAAGTTAAAAAGAAAAAACTCAAAATGACGTATGAGTTTGACCCTAATGATACCACACAATTAATTATCAAGAAAAAAGCCATACCACGTACTCCGCTTCCCCGCATGTATAGTGTGTTTTATTTTCTATTCTATGAAAAAAAAACCTTGTTAACAATATTGCGTATATTTTCACTTGCTCAAATATCATGTTTTTTTTTCTTTTTCTTTTTCTTTTTCAATAAAACGGGAGAAAACGATCAAAACTGTATAGATGCAATGAAGTAAGGAAAACAAAGCGTTCTTCACTTGCTCACGTAAAACATGTAAAAAGTGGAAAAAAAAATATATATATATATATATTGATATGAGCAGGAGAATAGAGTACGCAACTAATTAAGAAAAACTTTGTCAATTTGATGGGGATGCCAATTAGAGAAAGGAACGGACAAAAAATATTTATTTTCTATCCCAAAAAATGGATAAAAGATATATATATATATATATATATTTTCACTCATATGGGTTTTCCAAATAATTAACATGAGAACTTCACTTAATAAATACCAATTAATTAAATAATCCACTAACTAATTAATTAACTCTATGTCGAAAGATTTACACGCTTGTTTCAGTTGTTGGCAAAATTGAAGTTTGTCAGTAAATTATAGAATGGCAGCCATGTGAAAACTTTCATGATTCATTATGTTTTTCTTTATTTCATAATATATATTGCAATATAATTCGTGTTAAACGTTGTTACATATATATATATATATACACGTGTGTGTGTGTGTGTGTCAATGATGTCCCAACACAACCACCCAACCTAATTGAAGTAAAAGTATATTACCAATATTATGCATCTTCTTTTGCTTGCAATGATTAGTTCAACTTCCCGGAAATAAAAAAAAAAAAAAAGATTATTTCAACTTTATGGGGAGCTGATGAATAATTAGGTTTGCATTTTCCATCTTTTATCAGACAGAGAGAGCAAGAAAATGATAAATGAGTGGCCTCTTATTGAAAATAAAAGGGTATATTATATCGAGATCTCTGAATTAATTATCCAATTATAATTTACACTTTAAATTTTTAATTTTTACAATTTACATCTTAAATTTATAAATTTATAGATATCTATTCTCATGGATAATGATGTTGTTGTTGTTGTTCTCATCATCATCATTATTACTATGAAAATTTACTCTTAACTTAAACATAGGTCGTTGTTAATTAAGAGCATAAAAGGTCTTTTAAAATCAATGTTAATCCTAATTTATTTTTAAACACAGTTAATTCAATAATTCTATTATGATAAATTTTAATTAATGATTAACCTCAATAAATTTGAGTTAAATTAGATAAAAATGACCATTCATATAATTAATTAACGCTTGCATATAAATCACATATTAATTTTCTTTAAAAGTTTAACATTATTATCAATAGGGGTAGATTGCTATAGATTTGTAAATTCAAGGTGTAATTGTCAAATTAAAAGTTTAGGGTGTAAACTATAACTTTGCAATAAGTTTAGGGGGTACTAATAGAAAAAAGCTAAAAAAAAAAATTTTCTAAAAGAAAATCAAAACAGTGGCCTAATTTGCTGCTTCTTCAGCTAAAAGAAAATTTTTCTAAAAGAAAATCAAAACAGTGGCCTAATCTTCTTCTTCAGCTAAAAGAAAATTTTTCTAAAAGAAAATCAAAACAGTGGCCTAATTTGCTTCTTCTTCTTCTTCTTCTTCTTATAGAAAAAAGCTAAAGAAAATCAAAACAGTGGCCTAATTTGCTTCTTCTTCAGCTAAAAGAAAATTTCTTCAGCTAAAAGAAAATTTTTCTAAAAGAAAATCAAAACAGTAACACTCTTAGTATAATAGCAGTGAAAACTGAAATAAGATTAATCGAACAGTAGCTCAAATGATCATCTAACTAATTAACAATCCACAGGAATAGACATTAATGGTACTAATGATCAAAGTCTTTATTCATTATTTTCGCTGTTAATTTTATTATTATCGTCAGTTAGTTAAGAAACCATTGAAAAATAACACATAAAAAAGGAAGAGAAGAAATGATCAGATTGGTTCGAATGAAGGTTAATTCTCTGAAAATTTGTGTTAATTGATAAGCACCTTAACTTCTAAACTCAATTATAGGAAATTTTGAAATATTGTTTCCTACACTTTGTAAAATCGTATCATTCACCCGCCACATATTCATCCGCAAATTAGAAAGTCTATATACATATAGACATTTATATCTATATATATATATATATATATATATGTCATTGCCCAATTAGATTAGATAAGTCTATATATATATAAAGGATCCTAGTCAATTTATTTCAAGAAAATGTACCCTCAAAATTTTGGGGAGGGAGGGAAAGAGTTATACGAAACCTTGTTAATTAGGACTAGAATCTCCAATAATTTAAAAAAATAAAAAGAAGGATTAGGAGCTATAATGGTACATTAAGCATGTGTTTAGTGTAAGTTTTGGATTGTATAATTTGAGTTTAGATTAATTGTGCATTTATCGAGGCGTTTAAATTGCTTGAGTTAAAAAGTGTAAAAACTTGAAATGTGTTCGGAAAAAAAAAATAAATATGATGCTTGTTTCGTTCGTCTCGAAATTCTATGCAATTAAAAAAAAATCATCTCATTTGGACTTATCTATGCAAAATTATGGACTTTTAAAGTTTGAGTTAAAAAATTGTGTAATAGTAAAATTGAAGAAAAATGATTAAAATTGTATTGTAATTATATTATTTGGATTGTTGGTTCAAATGCATGCTAAGTTTGAAGACCATTTTGATCTTTGTAAATGAAAATAGCCTATGGATGAAAACATAAATTTTGAGATAATAAGAAACAAACCAGAAGATTATATTCCACATATGTCTTTCTTTTAAATGCAGTCACGAAATAAAATATCATTTTTTAAAAGATTTGCACCATATCTAATTGCTTCTTTTTTTTTTCCCAATTATAAGTTATAATGTGAATTATGTGATTGACAATGCGAATTGTACTGAATTTTAGAAGTCTATGCCACGTGCAAATCCAATAAGATATGAACAGAATTAAAAAAAGCATGCACTGATAATCTACTTACAAAAAAATAATCAAACTAATCATCAAAATGCCATTAGATCATAGACTAATTAAAAGACAATTGAAAAAAAAAAAAAAACCCTAAGAAAATATGATGAAATAATTGACAATAAAAGATGCGCGCGGGGATTAATATTTACTTGTCCAAAGTTGATATTTTAATATATATTGATATATACATAAATATCCATGACAAATATCACGATATTTTAACGAAAATGAAATGTAAGTTGCTGATGTTGATGTTATATATATGTGTAATACCAATAAAATATCAATATCCATTTAATTTCCTCAATACCCAATTATAATTATCTTTCTTCTTATTTTTTTTTCCCTTCTCCTATTCACGTACGGTTGCAATGGTGAAGCCATATGAGCCTGATTTGTATATAAATATATACATATCAAAAATTCAGTTCTACCCTTATGAAAAAAATTATTATTTTACATCTCTACTTAAGAATTCAAATATTTTTTAGACTCCCTTTTAATAAAAATTGATCTCTTATGAATCTTTATTTCAAATGAATAATGCTAAAGATAAAAATTTAAATCTCAAGTTTCTTATAAAAATCGATGTTATACTTCTGTAAGTTGTCGTATTTTTAATAATAGGTAAATAAAGGATTATCATGTTAAATAAAAATAAGTTATTGTTTCTGTCAGTTAAAAGACGATAACTTATTATCACGTAAATTAATATTAAAAAGTTGACATTATGAGTATAGTAGGACCTCTTATTTTGCACATATAGAAAACACCTTTTTAACCATTAATGGATTAAAATTTTAGCAGCCCGTTTAATGAGTATCTATGTTAAAAAATTTTAACACACAATGCAAAACTGTTCGTGCTATATATATCATATCGTTGGAAAAAAAAAAAAAATAAAGCGGTAAAATAGAAATTCATACCGGTAATTCAAATAAAAGGTCCTACAATAATAATTATCTGAACTATATGTGGGCAATCTTATCACAACTATTTTCATATATGTAGACAGAGTGTCCATCCTAATAAGATTGTTTTTTTTTTTTTCCTTCTTTGTTCAACTCTAATAGATAGTAACTAATTATATTATCTCACTACTTGTTATCAATTATATGATTTTTTTTTCTATTCTTATTGCCTTAATCATGACCTAATCCCAAGCGTTTAGCGTCCATTTGGTTTTAGTAGATAAGACCTACACTATCGCGTTTAAAGATCACATAATTATCAAAATCTCATTTCCAACTCCAACTCCCATGAGTTGTTTCGCAACGTTTTCCATGCCACTATCATATTCCGCACCTAAAATTTGTATAAATATATATATATATATATGTGTGTGTGTGTGTGTGTGTGTGTGTGTGTGTGTGTATTCGCGTATATATGTGTGTTTTATTGTAAAAAATAATAACAAGATGTCAAGTGTGTAGGTATTGGCGTCACTAAACTTTTTCCCCAAGGCTTTCAACCTAATTCAGTTTTCTTTCTTCCCTTCTTTTTCCACGAGACTTCCTCATCTCTTTCTTCTTTTACCTTTTGATTATTTATTTGTTTGATTCAAAAGTCGTAGAGGCCAATTGTCACGCTTGGAATTTTGGATAGACCATTTTATAACTTATAATGCAAGCTACTTAACCTTTTGTTCGATCCACTTCAGAGACCCCTCTTTTTTTTTTTTTTAATTTTAATTTTTAAGGATCTTCTTAGAACGAGAAAAAAGTAAAATGTTGCTGACGCAAATTCCAACTAGCTGGTGGATTACAGTAATACATATATGTATTATATGTGTGTGTGTGTGTTATGTGGATTAAAAAATAGGAGTGTACTAGTTACTTGGAAACTAATAAATTCAGGACTTCTACCCGAAAAAAAAAAAAACTAATAAATTCAGGACTATTACTAAAATTCCTATCCACAAAAAAAGGAATCTACTAAGTTTTTTATTTCAAAGTAAATTACTAAGCTTTTAGTCTTTAAATAAATTATATGAAAATTTTCCACATCCAAAGTATGGTGTAATTTTCCGAGAAACTTATTCCAAAGAAAAATGAAAAGAAAGTCTTGACTAATCTTGATCATGTTTGTTAATTTATTTCATGGTGCCTTCCAACCCAATTTTAATAGGACATGCTTTTTCTTTTTTCTTTTTTTTTTTTTTTTTTTTTTTTTGAGGCCTTGTTTTAAAACAATGAACGAAAGGAAGTTGAAAGGCAATCCGTCTTGGATGTAAAAGACAAAAATGGTGCTGTTGAAAGTTAAATATATTTGAATATAGAAGGAAAAAAAAAAAAACCCTAACTTTCATACGAAAAAAAAAATTCAAACCTGGTTATAAGTATAATTAATTAACATCAAGTGGCCCTGTATTTCTGAAGGATATTGCTGATGGAATATATGTAGTTTGTTCGGTTCCACAAATTAATTCGAGTGTTCACATTGTGTTTTTCGCAGAAACCTCCATTTCAACATATATTTTTGAGTCAAAAATAAAAAATAAAAAATTGGTGAGCCCATGTGTTTCAAATTCTCTTAGACAACTGGGGAGAAAATTTCCTGACATTTTTTTTTCTTTCTTACTTTATTTTGCACAAAGAAGTTGGTTTCGACACCTGTCGCCATGATATTTTGGGCAAACTGTCGTTCTATTTAACGAAAGAAGACGACAACATATAATGGACCATATAGAATTTCTTCCACTTATTTTTTGTTTGGCGTAAATGTTATTTTCCACATTGGAATCAATATTTAAGTACTTTGAGAAGTACTCCATGCACGTATCATTCTCCATATATAAACATCTATTTGTCTTATTATATATATATATATAAAATAATATACATACCATTATATATCTATGTGCTCTATTGTTGAAAATGATAAAGGATTATAGATAAGCTAGGATTAAGTTATTGGTTGATCTAGCTATATAATTATTTTGCGTGCATATAATTTACTTTTATGGCCTATATATATAGGTCTCTTCGTTTTAGAAATTAAGCATGCATTTGGTACTAAAGTTTGGATTGTAGAATTTAGATTTGGATTGATCGTGCATTTTTCGAGACGTTTGAAATACTTGAGTTATAAAGAATAAAAACTTGAAATATGTTTGGAAAAAAAAAATTCAATATGAAACTTGTTTCGTTCGTCTCAAAATTCTATGCAATTTAAAGAAAAAAAAATCTTATTTAGACTCGTCTATGCAAAGTTATGGATTTTTAAAATTTGAATTACAAAACTGTGTGAATAGTGAAGTTAAGGGCAAAAGACAAAAATTGGATTGTGATTTTAAGGTTTGGATTGTGCGTCCAAACGTATGCTAATTGCATGTTCTTTTCAGCCAAATTTTTGCTAATCGCATGACAAATGTTAGCCTAATAGAAAGTGCTCTATCAATGAAAAATGCTTATTACGAACATACTACTAGAAGAGACGAACATATTATTACTAAATACCACTTATGGATTCTATTTGTAAGAATTAATATATCGTAGTAAATACTACTAATGATCTCTAATATTGTTCTTATCAAATACTATTCAATCAAATTACATATTTTTTTACGAAGCATTTTTATAAGTTAGTGACTGAAAACGAGATGTATGTTATGTAATATAAAACAAAGTGACACGTATAATTCTATCTCTTTATCACTAATCCCCAATGTTTTCTCATTATTAAAACCTTATACAACTAACCACGTGTCTAGTGCCGCCACTATTCTTGAACAAGTTAGAGTATCAAGCCATCTTTTTGCATTGAATACGACAATAATGAATAAAATTGGATTTTCTTGTCAACTATTCCAATAGAATTTGAGTTATAAACACATTGTTTCATAAAATCACAGGCAACTTGCAAACTCAACATAATTTCAAGCTCAGATGACCTATATTTTGTGCTAATTAAGGCAAGTTTGCTCCACTAGTCCCATTTAACATTACAACCCTGCATAATTTGAGCTAATTTCAAGATGAAATAAAAATCATCTAAAATTTGTATTTCGTTTGTTCAGGACATCCTAGGTAGGAAATACCTACTATTACTGTAAAGTGTACTTCAAAACATTAGGTTTCTTTGGTAGAAATCTAAATATTAGGTTACACGTATACAAAATAGTAGTTCGATCGAATACTAATTTCGAGATATTTTGAAATTAAAATACTAAAATGAGATTTGATTTATGAGATTTGATTTATAATTCAAGGACTAAAAATGATATTAATATTAATTAAACTTTACATTGTAGAAGTAACAAAATTCAATTAACTGAATTTAGATCATGTTTGACAATAACGTACGTTTAACATATTTTACATTTTCTTTATGTATTTTGGTTGAGATTCATTGTATAAGATTTTTTTTTTTTTTTTTTTTTAACTCTTAGATAATTACCTTCGTGGATATTCGTGTTTTTGTTTGTGTTTCTTTACAAGGATATTTTATTTATTCTATAACGTACGAACGTGAAAGTATTGTTACACGTGTGCCCCTTTAAAGGTCCCATTTGGAAGACGATTATCTTTCTCATTTATTTATTCATTTGTCTTCACGTTTTTTCTATGGACAAAAAAAAAAAAAAAACCAAAAACAAAACTTGAAAATGTACAAGTAAATGAGAAAGACATTAAACATTTGACTACTAGTTATGTTTGTTAGAAGACGCAAAAAAAACTTGAAAATGTACAAGTAAATGAGAAAGACATTAACCGTTTAACTACGAGTTCTGTTTGTTAGAAGACGCGACTTCCATCAACGAATACTTTGCTGCTGAGCATATACCTCTTTCTTTCTTTCTTTTTTTCAAATTAATAATACAGTTTGAATTAAGCAAGATATATTGAATAACAACCCGTAATGATGTGACATAATAATCATGAATATCTTTTCCAAATCTCTCTCAATCTTAGCATCAGAGTTCGAGTCCACACATACTTACTTTAAGGTCCGGTCTTAAAAACGATATTTAGTGAGATAACTAAAAACTTGTAATGGATTGGATGACTTTTGGACTAATATTGATAGGAGAAACATTCATATCCGAATACTGTGCTTCATATATGATTCAACTAGATTCTCAAATGTATAAAATGAGGACGTGAGTATATCATCCTCTTTTTAATGCAAAAAAAAAAAAAAAAAAAAAAAAAGATTCCAACAATTGCGATCTTATAATATCTGGACTTTTATCTGGCCTATCTTGTTGTATATTGTAAAAGGTAATAAAACACTACATATAATTTAATTTGTGAAACACCTGATCACATAATTATCACGTGATTAATATGTGATATATTATTATCACAGGTAGTTTTAAAAGGCCGGTTGTCAATTTTAAGCTCTAGGGATTGAATTGCCAATAAAATAAAATTGAAAGATAAGCTAACTAAATAATTAAACAAACGGTAATTAAGTATATTAAATCTCCATTATGTTATAACAATATGATTGCCGGCATAACCTATTGAGATTTTATGGAATTGATTGATTTATTTATTGAATATTCTTGTAGTTATCATTTTATTATTCTTTCCATGTTTAGAAATTATGTAAAATTATACATATCAATTAACATTATTGTAAGGATTGATTTTAAGTTTTTTGATTGTAATTCGATTCTATATGTACGAGATGAATCCCAAATTTCAAGTTAACCTCATCCTCTACATCAACTTTCAATACAAATTGTTTTACATGAACTTTATTATTATTATTATTATTATTAGAGGTCTACATCAACTTGAATCCTCAAATCTCTCTCTAAGCGAGAGAGAATGAGAGAATGCAGTCTTTAACAAACTTTTTCCATAATTACGAAGAAGACTTTAGATGTACTTTTTTGATAAACAAGACCTTAGACGTACTTGTGGGACCTTTAATACTAAAATGTGGAAGAGACAATTTCACAACCACCAATACATATATATACATATATATATATATATATTATACACTTTCAGGGTTTACTACTCACATGTCCCACACCGGTAGGCGCCGATAGTTTGAACTACTACAACTATCCCTCTAGGCTCTGGCTGTGTGTGTTTAACGTTTCAATAATATACTTACTTAATATACGTATGGGCTCCTTTTATTGGTCAGAAATTAAAATCGCAGGTTGTCCATGTTCTTTAAGTGGATTTGTATAAGAGCGCTCATCTTCCACTCATTTAATTCGAGTCGTCCTCATTGTATTAATGGGGATAAACGAACAATTTATTTTGTAAGGGATTCATATATCATACGTGACGATATTCATCTATCAAATTATCTGGGTATATCAAACTCTACCCATGTAGTCCTCTTTCCTTCAACAAAAAATAAAGTAAAATAAAATAAAATAAAATGACTGGTCTTAAAATTTTGTAGTCATATTATATATCCTATATGTATGTGGTGAACAGGGATGTTCACACGCACAGATTAGCCTTTGTGTCTCTGTCTGGTGATTTCGACAAGTACTTTCGATTAGGTGTGGACAACAGATCGAAATCAACTTTTCTCTGACTTCGATATCCAATCTAATTAAGTAAAAATTATTTGAAATCCAACTAGTTCAATCTAATTATATATTTCCATCATCTAATCCAATCTAGTACCTTGGATCAGGTTTAGATTTCATCCAAACTTTTATAAAACGTCCTAAATTTTGTTACGCACTCTTTAAGATAGTCAAGTTAGATATTGATTAAAAGTGATTATAAATTAATGCCCTGTGGATATGAGGGTTGGTAGATTAAATGATGGATATCACAACTCATGTGTTTTACCATGTACTAGCTTAGGGCTAGGGCAAAATGACCAATTGAGTTGCAGCTTAATTAATATACAATTGAATATCTAGTTGACTGGTTTAAAATGAATCGTTTATAGTTCATAATTTTTGCTTTTATCTACTGGAGGGTGAGATTTAAACTCTAGACCTTAATATTATAAATAGGGATGTGGATTTTCCTTACATAAAATGACAACCGAACTTATTTTCGAGAAATCAATTTAGTTCTTCATCCAATGAGTGACGAAGAAGACGCTAGAGATTTGAGTTCAATTATGTACGTAATCTCAAAGTTACTTTCTTTGATTCCAATTTTTCTGTCTCTTGAGTAATTAACTTTTGATTTCTTCGTAAAGGATTAACCAATCTTGATCTCTTCCTCTCTCTCTCTCTCTCTCTCTCTCTCTCTCTATATATATATATATATATATATATATATATTTTTTTTTTTCAAAAAAAAAAACATGTTGAAAGAAACCTTATTCTTTAATTTGTATGTTTGGAAAGTTAATCATAGTGCTTTAAGACTCTTGTGCGCCTTCTGTAGAATTACAAATCGAGAGCTGTCTTTTCTGCTTGAATTTTAACCGAATTTGCAAGTTTTATCTCTTAAAATTTTAATTATAATGAACTATTTCTTAAATTTAAAATATTATGGAGTTCTTCTAAATTAATGAATGATGTTAATATTTAAATTAAAAAAAGGTCCCCGTGCACTGGTTTTATAAGGTGTGTGGGTAGAGGAATCCATAAAATTCTTATTCAAAACCCTTTTTGTTATGGTGCGAATGATTTGATTTACGCTTGTGCATTAAAAACATAAAAGTGATACCAACTTAAAATTGACTCAAAATTTTCGTTAGTTTTATTTACATACAATGGCCTCATGAAACAAGAGATTATAGTATTATTGGTAATGGTGGCATGCATGGTAATGGTGACATGATTACGAGAACGTCAATATTTGGAGTTTCATTTTTATCCTTTCAAGTTTTAATTCATATTCCACGTAAAAAGTTTAATTCTTGACATAAATCATATACTGATGGACTTTACGAATCTTGAATTGATAGTTGTTGAAAATTAGGATTATTAAACATTAACAATAGACAGGAGGACACAATGATCTTTATATCAACTCTCCCACCAAAAAACTTGCCAATCCAACTGTTATACACCCCTCATAGAAGTCAAGATATTTTATAAGTTTGGAAGCAATTTGGAAATATACAGTTTGAGAAACCGATAAGATTTATTATGTTTTGGATTAATATTTCAACAGTCTAATGTATGAGCAGTGATCACAGCATGCAGCCATAAAACTGCTCTCAGTTATATATCAAACCATTAAAATTTAATTCAATAATTAAAATACTAATTGTGATGATAACATTTTTACAGCAGAAATTCTCACTTTGTTTTTTGTGAAGATTTTTTGGTAATTATTGTTATTATTATTATTTGAAATGGGGGAGTGGGAAGCTGTCCCCACCAGTCCAAGGTCTGTGGCTGGCTGCTGCTGAGACTATTGAGTATGCCCTGCTTTCATATCTTCTTATAGTGGAAAACAATCTTTTTATCAACTTTTATCATCAACAAATATATGCACATTTGTCCCAATTGAATCCATTGAAAAGTCTGACCTTACAAAAAGAACAGTTCAAATTCCATTTCATTTTTGTTGTTGTAAGTAGAAAAGGATGCCCGACTCATTTTCCAACAACAATAAAGTTGTTCAAACATTTTTTGTTTGTTTGCAACTAACATTTCTTTGGACAAAAGCAAATTTCCACTAATATTCAAAAGCAAATTATTATTATTATTATTTTATTATTATTATTATTATTATTATTTTGGTGTCATTTCTCCTCTTAGTTGAATTGACATGCACATAGATAACGCTTTCTGTTGGCCATTGATGTCTCAATTTAGTAGGACAAGAGTGTGGACAGTGGCAATCGATATTTGAGACCAGAAAAAATGATTCTAATATAATAATATATATATATATATATATATATGTATTCCATTTGACAGTGGGAATGTGATTTTTTTTTCCTTTTTGTAATCTATTTCTTTCTTTCTTTCTTTCTTTCTTTTTTTAGTGGTAATTCTCTACTCAAACCTTTTTTTTGTCGGTTCAAAATTTGCTTGTAATTTTTTTTTTTTTTTTTTTTGTGATAAATTAACTTGCTTGTCAGTTTGTTTCAACAAGTGCCCCCACATTGTAATAATAATTTCAATTGTTTCCAACTTGGTTTTAACTTTAAAACCCAAATTAAACCAACATTAAACTAATCCACTTCTTATTTTTATAAACTCAGTAAAATCTAATCACACGGTTTGTACCTCACCGACACAAAATTCTGGAGTAACATGACGCATTATATACACATATTATTCTGCCAAACTTTATCTTAACTAATGCTTCCACTCTGGAAGAGAGGGAAAAAAAAAAAAAAAAAAAAGAAGAAGAAGAAAAAGAAGAAGAAGAAGAAGAAGAAGAAAGAAATAAAGAAAGAGAAAAAAAAAATCCATCGTTTAATTGTAATGGAAGTTTATATATATATATATAATCACAACAACTTAGCCTCAGTTTGATAAGTTAGTTGGAGATGCAATTTTTAAGTTGGAGTTGATTGACTTTTCAAAAATTAGTTTAGAAATTTTGTTAACTTTTCAGAAAAAGATAAAAATTGAGATGAAAAAGTACAGTTTAGTTTGAGATGAACTCAAACGTCAAACGGAGCATTAATGTAAATATTGACGGAGTCAGGATTTTGTTTTAGGGGACGTGAAGTGAGATAAAATTTAAAATCAGGTAAAAGTGTGAAAACTTAATCCAAATCCTCAATATGAACACTTATATAACTAATGTCAAATCCTCAATATGAACACTTAATAAACAAACTTTATAAACTTAATAACTACATTACAATTATTCTCTACAGGTTGACATTATTATCTAAATTTTAGGTTTGAAATGTGTGTATATATATACGTACACACACAAATTAATATGTATTTTTCTCTACATAATAACAATAAGTCAACAATTATGATTTTTAATCCGTGCACATGTTGTTAGGTAAAAAACACATAATTAATCCAAAAATAAATTAAAAAAAAGGTTAAGGGTATACAACACTATCATCGATAGCATCAACATTAGATTGGAAAATAGCATTTTTATGGAAATAATTAAAATTAATAATAAGGTATCAAAATATTTAAAATAAATAATAGTAAATAATAAATTTATTAGGTAATGATTTATTTACGATATGTTATTTCCCTTAGAAATTTTTTTATTTATTTAATAAATTTGCTTTTTTACCTCAAATATTTTAAAACCTTACTATCCACTTCAACTATTTTCATTAAAATAATATTAATTACAATTAAAAAAAAAAAAAAAGGAACCTCAAAGAACAAAACGTACCTTATGTTTATTTCTAAATTTGAAGATTTTAGATTTATTTCTTGCTCAATCTCTAATAAAAGTGTTAATATAAATGATAAGATTGCATTTATTTTCCACGTCAAATACTGCACATTTATAACTATTTAAAGTGTGAAGTTCCTAAAACATTATTTAAAAATTTGGTTAATTAAATTTGTCTTTTGTGATGATGTCCTTTTTTTTTTTTTTCTCCTTCCCAACCCACCATATGGCAGGTCCTAAGTTTGCCACATGGCAATTTCAAATAAAAATAATTTTTTAAAAAAAATTTAAAAATCTAAATTTTTTTTATTGTTTTGTTTTATTTGTTTGTCTATTCCATACGCGCGAAGCGCGTGTAATATAACTAGTTTCTTATTAAATTTTATTGGGTGTGTAGCTTTTTGTCCTTAACAGAAAGAAACAATAAGTTGAAAATTTTTAGATTTGAGTTTATTATCTGATGGAATGTGATTAACATTTTTTTCTAAAGTAATTGAGCCTTTTTAAAAGTAATTAGATTATTATTTAGTTAATCTAGATTTAGTGCGAGAGTATAGATATAGACTTTCATAATTGAATGGGGTAAAATAATAATAATAAACCATATACTTAAAAAAGATAAACAAAATCCAGGTGGCACGTAACGTCCCCCAACCATTGAGTTAGAATTTTGTATCTAGGGAACACAATTATGTCATGACAGCACCAATCATACATCTTTAAAACCAACCGTGCGATTAAACCAAGTGGGAGATACAGTTTTTAAAAAAAATCTTTAGGAGCAACGAAACAAAAAATTTAAAAGATTTTTATGGTCGAAACTGTGCTTTTTTCAGTAAAAACTGTAATATAATCATTATATTAATATCTTTAATGATCTGATCTATAAATAAAAACAATTTTGCATCATGCTGCTAATCAAATTATTAAAAAATTTAATTCAACAAGTAGAATTAAAGTTGATTACAGTAGTGAAAAAATGACAAATTTTTTTTAATCATAGAAACTCCTAAATTATAACGCAACTAAAATTTTGTGGGGAAAAAAAATTCCTCTCTTTTCACCTTCATTTATGTACTTGCATTTTTTTTTTTAGTCTAAAACCAAAGCTAGTCTCTATCAATCCTTGAATTTCGACACATCATGTTCATCTTTTTTTTTTTTTGGTGAATAAATTTAGCTAATATAATATTACTGTTGCAAATTTTACTTAGATCCGGTCATTCTCCAATAAACTGTCTTTAATTTTCCTTGCGTTGTCCAAGTTATTTAATGAACTCCAGTTAAGTTGAGTTAATAATCAACTTACTTCTTCATAAATAATATTAAAATAACTGACCTCTATTTTAATAATATTTCAACGAGATCAACTTTTAGCAAGAAACTTTACCGCACGACCAATTATAAAAAATGACTGTTCAGCAATAAATAAAAGGTAAAACTATAGTCCAAAGAATATTTATCAAAATGGCCGGTGAGAGGGTTTGTTATGTGGCATCTTTACTATACGTCATTTGTAAAGTGACTTGTGTTTTATAATATCATAACAGTTTTCAATAATACTTATATTTTATATGAATATATTATATGACAAGATCTAAATAAGAAATTATATATAAATCAATTAATTGTTATAAATTTTTAAATAAAACATTATAATCACATGATTTGTTGTATCACATAAGAGAAATTTCATATATATATATATATACATACACACACTTGAGCAAAAAAGCACCAGCTATATGGCCTCTTGAGAATTTTGGTCTTAAAAGAAAAGGAAAAAAAAAAAAAAAAGTAAGCCGCCAAAAGATCCAAGAACGGAGTAAGAAGTGTGACTGTCAACATCTATGCTTTTGAATTCAAACATTTGATGAAGAATAAGACGATGGCTTTCTTGGTATCCAAACATTGGAAGACCTCCAATAGTGGAATTTGGAAATTAAGCAGCCAATCCAGTCAACCACGTTTATTTATAACATTACGTTGCTTTTCTAGTTCTTCTCTTTTACTTTATATATATATATATATATATATATATTTTTTTTTTTTTTTTCTTTTGTAAGATACTTGTATATAGAAAAAAAAAACTATATTAGCATGACAAATTTCTATAGGACTTTTATCAAATTCTATTAATATGATATATCATTAAAAAAAAAAATTTCCTTTTTTTTTTTTTTTTCATAGCGTACTACAAAATTCTCCATTGTCATTTTAATCCAAATTTTCCTAATCATTTGATGTGGAAGATAATTTTTTCCTTGCCATTGATAGCCGATGAAACCGATTCTTTTATTATTGTTAATCATGAAATCGGCAATAAAGCATATATAGTATAACAAACAGTTAACATTGTCATGTTCTCATATAGATTAACCCCACGTCTTATTTTATTTATTTATTTATTTATTTATCTTGAACTTTCGAACTTTACATCCGAATTTTTGTGCTAATTTCTTTTCTTTTTCTTTTCTTTTTTTTTTCGTTTTTAAATATGGGTTTTATAGTAACAAGTACTTGAACAAAAATGGTCCAAGATTCAAACCGTGTTCTTTAAACCAAAAAGAGAGATTCTTCACGTGAATAATGGATTGGTCTTCTCCTGCAAAAGTCATTTTGAATTTGTGTACACACGTTCTTCTAGAATATGAACACTATAACATGAAGAACCCAAAAGGCTACAAAATCATTAACAAAGACTGCTGACCCTATATTCAATGTACTCACTATGGGATTAGGACGCAATTGTTTTAATCTTTTATTGTTACTATAATTTCCTCATAGAAAACTACTTTGATTTGATTCTATATTTAGAGACAAAGATAAATACAAGACAAAACAAGAGACCAGAAATTGTACCTACTCTTGGAGCTGATGTCATCGGATTATTATTATTATTATTATTTTTTTTTTTTTTTTGGAAAAAGGAAAAAGAAACGAGAGAAAGAACTTTTTTTTCTTTTATTTTATTAACAAGCTGAAAATTACGTCATCCCGCGTGCAAAGTAGTTTATTTTCTTAATTATTAATTCAGCGGGTTGTAAAGAAGATAGTTTCATGTGAATATATTTGAGAAGAATTGTTTTAATAAGGACAAAAAAAAAAAAAAAAAAACCAAAAAAAAAAAAGACAAGCAAAGCAAAAGTAAAAAAAAAAATTAAAATTAAAAAATCACATGACAAGCATTGGAGTAAGGACGAAAACCAAGTATAGAGATATGTTGGTATGAAATTGCATGCAACATGCTTCGTTCCTTTCAAAAAATCGTAGAAAACGTTTTTTCTAGTTTTCTTCTTCTATTTTCCGCTCGAAAAGAAGTTTTATCAACTACGAACGAAGGCTGTCCTCGACAATTTTCTACGCATGCAAGTAATGTTCTTTATTATTTCCTTTATTTCCTAATGTTAATAAATGCATGAACCACTACTCCTTTGTATTGTATAATTAAAAAATTAAAAGAAAATACAGGTCTAATCAAATTTTTCTTCAGCAGAAAACAAAAATAGATAAATACATAAATACATAAATTCATAAATAAATAAAAAGGTGCTACTCAATTTTTATCTCAACAAAAAACAAATACACGTTTTGTTTGTTTTTTGTGTATATGTATGTGATTATTTTTTATAAGGAACAAATGCTCACGTTAAACATACATAAACTTGTGTAAGTGCATTCTCTGCTCGTACGCTTTTAAAAATAGGTCGATAATGGTGTCAATCGATTGTGGTCCCAAGTTTGGATCCTCCAATTCCGTAAAAAATAATAGAAAATTATATAATATTATACAAACTTGTAATAAAAATATAATCAGCATTCACCTTTTTATTTATTCAATTGTTTTACTTTACGTAACATTCATCATCTATCAACTACGATTCCTTTTTAACCACATTAAAAAAAAATAAAAAAATAAAAAAAAAACTATGATTTTCTTTGTATTATTAAAGAAAAGCAAATATTGCCATATGAAATCGAAGAAAATGATATACAATTAAACTAGAACTTTTTGATTCATTACAAGTTGTTTTCACGATTTGAGTCTGAGATCTCGCTTAATTATTAAATTGAAACTTATAGGTCGAATAAACATGCATACCACACCACTTTTCAACAATAATATTAAAAGAAAGTTTCTAAAAAAAATCGTGCTTAAGCTGATTAATGTGGAAATTTAAGTGGTTAATAGAATAACATAAGGTGCTTCCGGTAAGTTATATTTGGTTTTATTTCAAATTCACGCGAATTCCATTTAAAGCAATTTCAACATATGGCTCTACTTTTCCAATTTTGTATTTTTGTTTTTTTTTTTGGGCCCCTCTGGTATAAAAGTCTTGATGTTCTTGCCTGTCGTGTTCGAAAATTTCATTCTTGATGAAACCAAATCCAATTTACAGATATGGATGAAATACTTTTTTCAACCAACAGAATATAGAGCTATTGGTAATGGTATATGGTTTTTTTTTTTTTTTTTTAAAAACGTTCGAGACGCGGCGCCATTTGGTGCCTAAGAGGTTTATGATTTTTCTTCTAGGCTATTTGGGCTGAATTTTTTTAAAACATTTGAGCCATTACCTAAATATAACCACTTTTTTTTTTTTTTTTCATCTATTGACGGATCAACTCATCAGGTTGTCATCGAAATAGGATCAACACAAGGAAAAGCACTTGCCATTCGTTGGTTATTAGGGGCATCCCGAAAACGTCCGGGTCGAAATATGGTTTTCAAATTAAATTCCGAATTAGTGGATGCTGCCAAAGGGAGTGGCGATGCCATACGCAAAAAAAAAGAAACTCATAGAATGGCAGAGGCAAATAGAGCTTTTGCACATTTTCGTTAATCCATGAACAAGATCTATATAGACCCATGGATCCATAAATCTCGATCGAAAAAGAATCAACAGAAAAATAAAGAGTCGGAATTGATCGATATACTAACATGAAATAGAATCCTCATTTTTAGCTAACATGCCACAAATTTTAATTAACTTTAGATTAATTTTGTGTCGTGTTAATCTAGTATTAATTTTTTATGTCATAACGGTACAATGATCTTTAAATTTATGTCATTCAGATGTTTTTCTCTTTTTTATTTTTTTAAGTGTGGCCTAATTTTTTTTTTTGGGTCTTGGTTGATACTTAATACAAAAATTAAGAAAATTAGGTATATAGTTATGTTTTAAGTAACTCTTTATAATTTTACCGATACTTAATACAAAAATTAAGAAAATTAGGTATATAGTTATGTTTTAAGTAACTCTTTATAATTTTATCAATTCTAACATTGAAGTTGGTAATTTTATCATTTCATAACATTAAAATTATTAACTTTAATGTTATGGTGAGCATAAATATAAGAAGGTGTCAAATTTAAAACATTCTTGGATATAACACCAAAAATGACCTAAACACAACATTGCTCTCCCCTTATTTGTGCCCTTTGCTGTCCCCTTCAGCCCTCCTACAATTACATAAACACTCCATTTTCAACTCCGGCACTCCGGTGACTGAGCAACAACGGCTCCGATTGTGTTTTTGTGGTTTCGTGATGAACTAAGTTAATCTATTACTAGCTTATGGCATTTTATGAATTGTCTTTAATTTTATGAGTTTTTTTGTTTTTAGTTCGAGGCTTACGCCTTGCCTCGATTAGGAAAAACGCCTTGGTTCCCGATTTCGCCTTTTTAAATATGCCTTCAGCTATAAAGCCATCCATGGCCGAGTAGTTGAAAATACGGAAAAGAAATAGCGTTGCGCACGAGTGTCGCGAGTGTACAATCTGGAACCCATGGTAATCAAGAGTCCTGAACGCATGCTCACGGCACTTGTAGTATTTTCTCAACAAGGAAATACAATTGTTCCATAACAGGTTCAAAGAAAGTGTAAACAAGACAGAGATTGGTTCAGGATACCAAACAAAGCACTGAAAATTATAACTTTTACGAGTTATGGAAAAGTTCCTTACGTTACAAATAAAAAAGAGTGATTCAATCCAACAAATATATATATTATTATTATAACTTTAAGAAAAAAACCAGTAATAAAGTGACGCATGACCTAGAACATCTGTATCGAACCCTTTCTACATCAAAACCTCAAGCTTTGGCCAGTTTTGTTTCCAAATCAGATCTATCGACATACCAAAACAATAATCATAAATTGTGTACCTAAGACATCTCCCGAAACCGAGCAAGAGCCTTCTTGTGAATGAGAGTCTTGTAACTGTCCCCGGCCTGCACCTCAAGGCTTGGATCCAACTTCTTTTGCTTACTACTCCCAAGTCCCGCTCTACTATCCGTGGCTTGTGCCTGCACCGGCTCTATCATTCCACTTCCATCTTTCCCTAACCCCTGTGCATCAGATCCAATAGCAATACAACAACAAGAAATACCAGAGTGAACATATTAGAAACATCGAACCATTTTAGCTCCAGTACAGCAGACCAGACATCACTTTAACGTCATTAATCCCGCCAAGAGAGCGCGGGGAAGCACCATCTCTAATATATTCAAGAGGAGCAACGATACATATCACGAAAAATTTAGCTATTACATCATTTGTCAGAATTCTGTAGGTTCTAAGATTGAAATTATTGTTTTGCCCCAGCTTTTTTTTCTTTTTTCTTTTTTCTTTTTTTTACCACCAACAGGATATGTTTTGGGTTCGTGACATAGCATAAACTGGTTTTTTTCTTTTTCTTTTTTTAATTTTTTTTTTTTTTACGTCTATCATTTTCCATACAAAAAAGATGTAGTTGTAGTTCTGTTACACTTCAACAAAAAGGAATAGATAACGAAGAAAGCCAAGGAAGGACAGGGTGTTCGCAATCAAATTTATTAATTGGCACTTTATTTGAACAAAAAGTTTACCGCCCAAAATATATGTGCGGTTGTTTATAAAAGCCAGCTCCACAAATGAAACTGCCATTTCGCAACTGTAAAAGAAGGAACTCATTACCAGGCCTTCATGCCATCCCATGCTGCGGAGCATTCGATTGCCTACATTGTTCTCGTCGATTGCTCTCTCTGTTGTAATCACCTCGTAGCTGTTGATTGATGCATCTGCAGCAGGACGTCCTCCACCAACACCCGGGGGAAAAGGCATTGGATCCAAGGAACCCTTCCTTAAAGCAAAATCTCGATCTTGGATGTTCAAGAATGGTAAACACAGGATTTCTCACAGATTAAGACAACATTAAGAAACAAGCAAGGGAAATTGGAACCATTATGTTGGCAACCAAATAAGCTATTCAGACAACTAGTGACCGACACATCCAATAGCATGGACAGAAACTGCATAAACAAAATTTGATGGGCGACAATGCCGGACATGCAGAGTTAACACTTATTAGACAGTACCATGTCTGTTTGATGAGCTTCTAACACAAACTCAACAAACATTAATAAAAATCAACAGGCATGCCATTCGAAAGAAGAAAATACAAAAGCAAAAGAGAGAAAAAGTTTCAAAAAAACTTACTCGTGCCCCCAAGCCCAACATCAGACAACTCATCTCCTGCAGAAGATGATGAGCCATAGAGGCTCCTCCTCTCGGCTGCACGATCTCTATAGGTACTCTGAGAGTGTTCCTTATGACTAGGAGCTGGGGTGTGAGGCATTTCAGAGAACCTCCTCTTGCCACTCCCAGCAGAAACAGGTGGTGTGTAAGACCCCAGTGCAGATGAATCTGTTCTGAATGATGTCACGACATGAGGCGTCTCTGCATTAGTCGATGGAGCTGAGCCAACCATACTTGGAGGAGAAACTAAAGAGGTAGAGACTCCAGCTGATGATCCTGGAAATGAAGTATCTGATTTCACGACTCCTCTACCAGAGCCCCTTATGACCCCCATCAAACTCCCACCCAAACTGTTACTTACAGGCCTCGGCTTGATCGTGTTCTCCGTAACAACATTCTGTGTAGCAGAAACAGCAGTAGGCAATCCGGAACTTGATGTATTATTCTCTTTTGTAGTCAACAATTCAGTCTTGAGCTTGCTCTTTGTGGACTGTCCACTATAAAGAGGTTTATCATCAGCTGACTGTGGCTGATTTTCATCCAAAGCCACACGGGTTGCTTGCCCTTCATGACTCCTCTGTTTCCACATTGTCAATACATTATTCATTTTCTTCTTATTAGCAAGAATACTGCTCTTTGACGCCAACTTAATCTCTTTAGTCTTTTCTTTCTCTTTCTTCTCTGCTGCTATCGCTGCTGTTGCAGCAGCCTGGACAGCATCTGGTAAGGATGATCCCTTCTCATATGACGCTGAGGTAGTGGCTGGTGCAGAAATCACTACTTTTCTGTCATTAGAACCATCTGATGACTTGGAAAGCTCAGATTGGCTAGTAGGCGTTCTGTTGTCATTCTGATCTGTGCAAGGGACGTACTGCTGCGTTTGGTTATCATAAGAATACCAAACTCCATTGGTACTATCATAATAAAGACCTGTACGTGGCAGAAGAGTATAAAAAGAATAGGTTAATTTGAAAATTCACCACCCACCCGGGAAAAAAAAGTTTACGTTGGAGGATTCCTGCTTTACGTCACATCAATACTTATGGCTACCCTCCTTGCCAACTGAATATAACAGGAGAAGCAAACAGACACAAATGCACAGACTTGATGATGACTAAACTCGACACCTTTTAGTGCCCAACATCTCCATATCATGTCATAATTGAAAATTCACAAGCACTCCCCACCCGGGGGGAAAAAAATTTTACGTTAGAGGATTCCCGCTTTACATCACATCAATACTTATGGCCACCTCCCTGCCAACTGAATATAACAGTAGAAGCAAACAGACAAATGCACAAACTTGATGATGACTAAACTCAACACCTTTTAGTGCTAAGTGCCAACATCTCCAAATCATGTCCTAAATGATGAAACACCACTGCCCCCAAAATATATATATAATTGAAAAAACAATGGTGCAGACACACACTAGTGGCATTAATAATGCCAAAGCCTAGTGAAAATCCATATCAGATATCCAACTCTAAAGATCAACCTCAACAGGACTACATGAGTAACCATAATGAAAATAACTTGTTAGCTAAAATTCAACATTTTCACTCCACTTTAAAAACGTCGAACCCCATAAAAAGCTAAATCATGTAAGTATGCTCAATATGTTAAGTCAAACTCTCTGCTCTAATTTGTCACGTAAGGGTAAGAAAATCAAAAAGCTAAATCATAAAGATGAATTTCAAGTTCTATTCCATAATTTAAAGCAAGCCCCCCAACAGAAATCATCCCTTTCCCAAAAAATTGTGTAAAATGATAGTTTCATAAAGATTTTCCAGAAAACACAATGAATCAAGAAGGAAATTGAACCTGTATTTCCATCGTAGTAGAACCCAGAAGCAGCATCATAATAATAACCAGATGCTTCATCCCAGACAAAACCAGACTGCGGAGCCAAACCCTCTTTCTGGACTGCAACCTCCCCACCACTTTGCCCCTGTCCTCCAACAGATTGTTTGTCATCTGGATTGTATTCTTTTGGTGCCCATCCAGCGGCGTCATACTATAACAAAGGAGAATGAAGAACAGGATAAGAATTTCATGAAATTCATGTCAGTTAACAAAGAAAAGAAGCAAAGCCAACAAGTCGATCAGTCAAATATTTGACAAAAAGAGAAAGGACCAAGTAGCAGAGATTGATAATCCGAAATGGATAGCAAAGAATAGACAAAAAGAGATAACATGAGCTAAAATAGAAGACATCCTTTCAATTCAAGGAAAAACATGAAGAAACGAGAGTTTACGTCTTCAAACTCCACTAAGGAGAGTGAAGCTTCATAGACTATTTTTTTTTTTTTTTTTTTTGTTAATATATTTTTTGGCTTGAGGTGATTCAAAGCCACTCTACAAAATTAATCCACGACACATCCATCTTTCATGACAAAATAATAACAAATGAACAGCTAATCCAGAGTACAGACTTCCAAAACGGATAAAGTAAAATAAATTTATGGTTTATTTCGGGAAGAGAGACAAACTTGCTGAGCAAATGTTGCTGCCTCAATTGCTGCGGCGGCAAGGCTGCTTGACTGAGAATGCCCCGTTGTCCCTGATCCGGGACCAAGAATGCTTTTTGCATATGCTACTCTCAAAATCTGGCCATTCCTCTCGAGTGTTGTCCCATTTGTTGCTTCCAGAGCTTTTGTAGCATCTTCCACCTGCAGGAAATTAAACATAAGGATAAAGGACAAACTAAAACATAAGTATTTTGTTCTCCTTTCACACACCATAAACTAAAAAATGTCAAGTATAAAAGTGTATGGTTCAATTTTAATTCTTCAGGAAACCAAGAAATATTCTCTGTTCAGTCTCGCAAGTTTTACCAAACATGGCAAAAAAAGAATTATTAGCACAGCCACAGGACATACTTTATAATATATGTATACATATAGGAAACATAAATTTATTAACAAATGTTAAAATTACATGCTTAACTAGCACAGCCACAGAACATGCTTAACCTGAAACAATTATTCCTAACAAAACCAACAAGTTTACCAAATAAAGTAAATTTTAAATGGATATGAAACATGTAAAAATTTGATTTTTTGAACACCTACAGGTTAAACACAATTCATATCCCTTCACAAAAATAATTAAATAAATAAATCCTCCATGATATATCTACACTCCCAAGTCCTAATCTATATCTTTCTCGTCCTTTGTAGTATATTCATCATCTCTTCTGACATGCTTGGTATAAATAGTTGTATTCATCAAATATAAGCTTACCGAGTGAAAATGAACAAACGCAAAGCCCCTTGAAACATGAGTAATTTGTCTCTAACAAGACGAAGGTCCTGCAATAGAATAATCAATCGAACTTCAATTTACATTCCTGCAGCTAAAAAAATTATTAAAAAATATAAAAAATAAAAAAATAAAAAAATAAACACACACACACACACACACACATAATATGCAAGCAGTAATTCAGAATTCTGCACCTTAATTGGAGCATGCTTGGAAAATTCATAACGAAGCATTTCCTCATCGGCATTTTCGTCCAGTCCACGGACAACCAATACATGAGTAGGACCTACGAATAAACTTTGCAAATTACATAACACATATATACCTGTTAACGCAGCCAGCCACATAAGCAATAGAAACCAACCAGATTCTAATCCTTTTCTCCCCAAACTTGTTGGGTTTGAGTGAGAAATATCTGCAGGAGGAGCATCTTCGGACGTGGTTCATTACACTATCAAAAGAGGAAAAGGGCATCACCTTTTTAGCACAAACAATTAATTAAAAAAAAAAAACAACAACAACAACAAATAGTTGATCAGTACAACACGACCATACATTTCAAAACTTTCTTTTTTTTTTTTTTTTTCATATAATCTGGTAAAAATATATTTGTCATTACAGAAAAACAAAACAAAAAGCAATTCATCACTGAAGCTCCTCACGGATGGTAATTCAGAAGTCAGCATTGCACTTAACCTAAATTTCATCAAGCTAGAAACCGGAGGGAAAAAAAATACATCATAGAGAAAGCCATGCAACTGAATTATAATACAAACTACAGCCTTACAGGGAGAACAGGGCATTGGTCTAACTATGGAATTTCATACTAGAGCACTATGTATTGTTAGCATCAAACAAAAATTTTAACCAAAAAAAATAATGAAAAAAATAAAAACCTGGAGGCAGGATGTACGCCGAGCAAAATTAATATAGCCACAACTAGTGCACATCCAATCAGATGGCACTGCAATGCTTTTATGGCTAACATGGCCTGATTTTGCAGAACCCTCTTGACCAAATGATCCACCGGCCCCACCAGTTGGCTTACTACTGCATCACAATGTAATTGCAAGTGCTTATAGTTAAACTTACAACCAAACTACATCATAAGATGTCCAGGACACTGATGGAACAAACTTTTACGAGCTATGTACTTGCTGACAGTTTAGATTTCATAAACAAACCACTCACAATCTGAGCTCCAAATTAATTCCTCGACTAACTCCTATCCATTGACACATGACACCAAGTGAACTATCTTGAGATATACATATATTTATCATAAACTTCACTTAAAAAATAATATATACTACAAAGTTTTTGCCATTCGCCATAATATTCAAGAAAGGAGAGAACCTGTGAAAAATATTTTATCTACCTTTTTGTGGTTTACACTCTTGTTTATTTGTTAGGAACTCGTTAAACATGTAGTTGTTAATGTTTTTACCTATTTCCAAATGCTATGCAACAATCTCTCTCAAGCCTGTCAATGATTTTGCGGGAGTAAAATATGAACATTAAAAGAATACTAAGAATTTTTTACAATTTTGTGAGAATTCCCCAATTCCTTGTTTCCATCTGAAGGAAAAAAAATGTTGGGAGAAACCTATTTCGTGAATCATTTAATTCACCTAGAGCGTTCACTGTTCGCACTCCAGATATCTTATGTAAGTTGATTATTCAAAGTTTTGCAGTAAAATTAAAAAAGCCAAGTTTCTTTTTTAAAAAACAAAAGAAACAAAAAAAAAAAAAAAAAAAAACGAAATAATGTTACATCTGTGCAATATTAAAAAAAAAAAAAATACATCTGTGCAACTGTCTTTATGCATTGACTAATAGTAATATACATCTTAATATCCTAACATTGAATTATACAAGTATTTCTGTAGTAATATACATCTTAATTTCCTAATATTGTATTATACACGTACATCTATGCACAATGATAAGGATATTAACAAAGAACACATAACCATACACATTAACGATAGTAACAATTTAAGTGGAAGATGATCAAGAAAGAGTGGAGGAAAAAACCTATACTCAAAGAAAAGCTTCCTGCCATCAACAACAAGACCATCATCCCCCAGCTTGTCCATCATAGCACATGCTGCTCCCTGTTCAACGAAAACACTTTGCTTTGCACTCTAATGATTGAAATCGAAAAGGGAACAATGAACAAGGTTCAAAGACAAGTACCACAGAAAGGAAATCAATAAAAGCAAATCCTCTTGAGATGCCAGAATTTCGCTCTTTTATCACACGAACATGACGAAGAGGACCCCATTCAGCCTGATAGACAAAATATAGTTATTACTTATTACCAAGCAAACAAGTGATGGCTAAAGCCAAAGTAATTTAAAAACAAAAAAACAACAAAATAATAATAATAATAACGCATTACAAGGATCTGATATAGATCTTCTTCAGTTGTTTTCTGTGAAAGACCCTTCACAACAACAGTGGCAGAAGGCGCCTACAAAGGATAAGGACAGAAAAGCCATAAGGATGTAACTACCCAAATGAGAAAATTAACAAGTACACATAAGAGCGAATCATACAACAGAATAAGACTCTCGGTGATGCCTCTCTTCGCGGTCCCGTCGCCTCTCAATCCTTTCATTTCGAGCATCATCAGAGCTATCCTCTCGATGACTTCGGCCATGGCTTCGACTTCGAGGGGACCTTGATCTATTGTAATCGTCACGTCCACGTGATCGTGAGCGCTCATTGCCTTCTATACGGGCTTTGCTCTCTTTCCCGGTCATGCCTTCTATACGGACTCTGATCCCTATCTCGATCACGAGATCCACGCCTCCTCCAATTACCATCTCTTCTACTGCCTCTATCATAATCAGAATCATAACTATGCCGACCATACTCGTAATCCCTTTCACGGCTATCCTCCCTGTTTTGATGGGAAGCACGAGACCTATAGTCATGATCACCATGTGCATAATCGTCCCGATCACGCCCACCAAGCCTGGAAGACTTGTCAAATCCATGATCACGATAATTGTCAACATTTCGATAGCCATCCCGAAACTTATCGAAGTCCTGAACTGCATCAATCTCAGGATCATGAAAAGTATCCATCTCATGATAAGGATGATCAACATATTGTTTCTCATGTCGCCTTGATTCCCTATCAATTGGAAAATCTTCTTCATAACTTCGCCTTCGAGACTGCGGCCAAATACCAACAGGAGGAGGTGGTGGGTAGTTATCCCTATCTAGAACATCACGGTGGAATGCATTTCTTGGATAGATGTCACCCCTTGAATACCTTTCATCTAAAAACCGCCTATCATCATAAGGACCACCGATCCTGCCAAAACACGTAAAATTGGACCAAAAAGGAAAGGATAAAAGATGTGATATTTTGCACTCAAATAAAAGAAACACTGTAACAATATTAAAGCAACAATTACAAAATACCAATGACAACTATTGATGCACAACCATGAATAATTTTACCAAAAAGACACTACATTACCCTCGTGATGGTTTTTTGAACAACCACTGCAATGATGAAAAGCTATAGTCAGCACTCACCGAAAGTTTGGCTCATGAACGGCACCATACCCCTCCAGAGCCTGTGGATTGAAGAGAATAAGCTATGTCAGCAACAAAAAGCAATCATTTTATGATGGGGTTAGGCAAATCCAATCCATATCCTCACTGCCCCCAACGGCTTTTCCTCATTTTTCTTTAAGGATGAGATGCCCAAAAAGAAATTTTGGACAATCTCATGGGGTCCTAATAATTTGTTGCATTATCATCCCATATAGGTGTGATTTATTTTAAGGGGGAAACCGCAATTACGCTGTTATTATCCCATCCTGGCTGAAGACCATAGCGACCCGGATCCATTTCTCGCAAAACCCTTTCGAGAGCCGCCCACGGATGACCCTTTCAGAAGACCGAATCGAATGGAATTCGAATGGAATGGAATTGGATGTGAAAAACGTTTCCTTTTCTTTCTTTTTTTCCTGTAATAATATGCACAAACACACACACGGTTATGGCAGTGACGAACCAAGAACCAATATTTTCCCATGACTTTTGACCATTGGCCTCAACAACCAACCAAACCTTCGACAACTGCAAATCCTCCTAAATTTTCCAGAAATTCCAAAACACCCAGAAATCATCTTCCAAAACAGTCTCTCTCCAGAAATCACGATTCTACCAACAACAACGAAGCAATCTTCCCTAAATATTTATATATGTAAATATATTTATATATATATATATATATTATTATCCAGAATTCTAAGTGAGGGTTTTAGAATTGTTAAAAGCAATTTAATGGCGAAATACAAATAGGGAAAAGGAATCAACCACGACACTGATAAGTAGAAAAGGAGAGAATAAATTAGGGCAAAAACATACCAAAAATGTTGGATCTAATTCAATGGAGCTCGAATCCAATAAACTGGAAATCTTCCACTTTTCGTTTCGTTTGGATATTCTCTGCTCTTCTCCGACTTTTTCTCGTCAAAATTTTGCAGCTTTCGTTCTTATCAGGGTTTTCTATTCCCTTTCGTTTTTTTCACTTATTATTATGATGTAAGCACGTGTTAAAAGTCTTATTTATATATCTTATTAATAATATCTTAATTATTTAATTATATCGTAATGATTTAAATATTAAATCTATATAAAATATATAAACGAAATTCTATCATTTTCTTAATTTTTTTTATCTTTTTTTATTTGTTTATTTATTTTCACAAACACTTCTCGAAACTTTTTTAGTTTGGCTTTAAATTTTTATTTTTGAAATCAGGACCCTAAACTTTATAATATTTGACAATATAATTCAATTGATAAATGACGTCATTAATAAATTAAAACCTGTATTTATGGTGCATTTGTATAAAAATGATGGGGCACTTCATCCTCAATTTTTTGAAAGTTTGTAAAGAATTGATTCTATTCATGCAATAAAATTTTAAATTACATAGTCTCATATACTAAAACAGATATGTCAAACTTGTTATTTTTTTTATAATTTATCTTTTAAACTTTTATTTTTAGTAATTTACTCTTTGAATTTGTTAAATTCTTATAATGTCCCCTTTTTAATTAATTTACATTAATTAAATATTTGAAATTAAAATATTTGCATCATGATTTGCATTATATTTGGAATTTTTCGATGGAAAATGGCGTTCACATGAGGTGACTAATTTAACAGAAAATTAATCCATTTAGAATACATTGCAATAATTTTAGCAAATTTAAGAGACAAATTATGAAAATTATAAATTTGATAAACAAGTTATTAAAAAGTGACAAGTTTAAAAGGCATAAGTATTAAGTACCCTTACTAAAATCAAAATTCTAAAGTCTAAAATGTGTTATGCCACATCAATTAGAATCCAAAAAACAACAATTCAATTCAAATCTAAATTCACCTTTTTTTTTTTTTTTTAAAGTCTTACACCACACTCTTTTTATTTATCCCAAACACCCATTTACTTTAGATTCTCTAATTAATATGGTGTGGCCACCTCCCCCAAACTTGCTCTGTGACCCGAAGTCAAAATACCCAAATCTGTGGGTCTTCCCTCTCGAAATCAGAATTGCAACTCGGCCAACCGGAACAATTTTTCGAAGGCCTGCCATTTGCCAAAAACTTGTTTGCGATTATTTAGTGTGTTTAAAACTACGTAAGTGTACGTAATCGCACAAGTAGTATAGAAAGTGAGTTGAGTATTATCTTCACAGGAATTAAATCACTAAAATGGCAAAAGAAATCAAGCACAAATCAATTTGGATTAAAAATTAAACCAAGTAAAAATGGCAATAATCTGGAGAAATAAATTGAGTACAATGAAAATGAACTAAAATGGACAGAAAGAACAAGATTCAATCAAGAGTTTGTAAATCAAAAAGAAAATTAAGCTAGGATTGCTAATTTCCCCTTAATTGCAAGTTTGATCCGAATGCTGTAAGAAATACAGCAGCAAAAACTGTCATGTTAACTGAAATTCAATTTTATCATAAAATTCTTCCGAATTAATTACGACTAACAATTCTTTAAACCTTTTTCAACATATTCATATGTGAATTTAATTCCCAGAACACAAATTTATGCACCAATTTCAATGGGTTATACAAGGTAAATAGCATATTCCTATATCATTCACAAATCAATATAAACTGCAAAAAGCATATTGAACTTGCATCATCCAAGTTAGATCCAGTTCAAATTAATCTTTTCAGAGTTAATCAAAACCTAGTTTCCTATAAATTGATGGCCAATCAACAATAGAAATTAAACAATCAAAGCATTTGAATGAACAGAAAAGAAATTGCTCAACATTCCAACAAACATTCAAATCATCCTCCCAATTTCGGTTTAATCAACAATCCCAGCTAAAGAAATTTAACTCATGTTTGGAATTACAAAAACAAGCTTAAGTACATAATCCATTGCTCAACAAAGAATGAAAATCAAGAAATAAATCAAGGAAAGAATAAGCAAGAGAAAAACTCCAAGTGTTTAGGTGTGTCCTTCTCATCCTATCTTCTTCTTCTCCTGAGCTCACTCTCCAAAATAGGCGTGAAAATGGAAGCAAATCTGCAGCTCTCCCTTTGCCATGTACTCTTTTTCCTTTCTTCTCTGTACTCTCCCAAATTTCCCTCTTTTCCAGCTCTCTTCTTCCAATACGGCTGCCTCCTCTAATTGTACTAACCCTTTAGGTTAAAACCAAGGCTCACGTGACCTCTCATGTGAGGTAGAAAAGTGGTCCCCACAAATATGAGCTGTAATCTTCTTTTTGCTCTTTCAGAATAATGCCAGCTGGTATAATTTGCTGCAAGAATTGCTGCAGCATTTTCGGCTCAGATTCTTCCACAATTCACACAAGAATTAAAACACACATCAACCCTCATTTGATCGTATTTTTCTTCACATTTGCCATGATTTCAACCAAACACTAAACCCAAGATAAAAAGTTCACACAAACATAAAACAAAGGAAAATATGCTAAAAATAACACAAATACTCTCTAAACCAACTACATTCAAGTCTAAAAGTGCCTAAGATAACTCTAACTTCTAGAGTTATAACAAAAGAAGCTAAAAGTTGCCAAACTTATTAAGTTCATAATACATGAATAAAAATAAAACTTTATAAGGACCCGTTTGACAATACACTCATTTTAAATTAAATTGTACTTTTTTATCATGATTTTTATCTTTTTCTGAAATTTTTTTTTTGTCTTTTCTGAAAAAGCTTTTTGTCTTTTCTGAAAAATTACTATTAAACTTAAAAATCTTAAACTAAACTTATTCACCAAACACCTCCTAAATTTCAATAATCAGTGCCCCAAATTTTAATATCTTGAACAATTAAAGTCCAACCAATCACTTCATAAAGAGTTGAACTTATCATTTATTTCTTAATTTTAATCTCTTATTACATACATAAAAGTATGAAAGACACTATCTACTATTCCTTTCGTCCTCTCTCACGTAACGTCACGTGACGCCACGTGATGAGTGACCCGCCACATGATAATTAAAAACTATTATTTTTGTTTTATGTTATTTGTCTATTTCGCACGAACAAAACGTGCACTGCCGAACTAGTAAACTTAAAAACTTTTAAAGATTTTTCACTTATCTCTCTCTTTCCTCCATTTTGTCTCTTTCTTTCTCTTTCTATTTATAAATCTTTAACCCAAATCAAAATTGAGTAATACAATTGACTAATACGAGGAATAAAAGATCAAGAGACAAAGAGTAGTAACAAAACTTATAGAGTTAATAAAGCATCTGCTTTGTCTAGTAAGTTTAATCATAATTCAAACTTTTTTCATAATATTTTCTCTCAAGAAAATTAAATTTTTATCCAAATTTATTTTTAAAAGGCTGTTTGGGGTACTATTTAAAGATGATATTTTGTCATCTGGATTTCAAATTTCCAACTCTACATCAAACTTTCTTTCTCTTTCATTTTCAAAAAACTCAAATCTCAAAAGTCCATAATTTTCTCATTTCAAATCGGAATGAGATGTTTTTTATGTCAAAATGCTCGTAACGACAAGACGAACAAGACAAGATCTATTTTGTATTTTTTTAAGAATACACTTCAAATTTTTGTACTATTTTCTATATCACATAATTTTTTCAAAAGTTTTCTCTCCAAATACACATTTCCAATTTAACTTCCAAAACACCATCTCCAAATATTACCCCAAACGTGCCCTTAACAAACGGCCTTGTTTTCATAAAAATAGTCCCTTTTTTTTTTGGCTAAAGAAAATGGATTATAAAGGTACAGATTGGTATACCCAGATAACCAGAGGAAGGTGGATCCCCCGGCGTGATATATGGATCCCTCACAAAATAGATTATCCATATATCCCAGTTAAAACAATAGTGACGACTCGAATACAAATATATAGTGAGAAGGAAAAGCATCTTACTAACTCATCTATGGGATGTTGGCATAAAAATAGTTGGTTTTGGCATTTTGTGGAGAGACTCTTTCTCAAGCTGTTTATATTCTTCTCCATGCGGGTTGCTTATGGATTCTGACATTGGCAACAACGTGCGAGAATTCTAGCGCGAAATTGAGTGGAAGAAATAGTAGGCAAACAAACGGAAAATTAGATTCGAAGAAGCATTCTTTTTTTATTTCTTTTTTTCTTTCAAAATTATAGTTTTGTCCGTCATTTAGCTTGTGTTTTGTATACAGATTTTAAATAAATTTTTAGATTGAAATTAGTTCACTTTTTAAAAATTAATTATAATTTTAATTGATTTTTTAAAAAATAAAAAATAAAATTAAGATGAAAAATTTATGTTTGAACCTGATAGTCAGAAGAAGTTTAATTTTTTTTTTTTTTTTGCAGGAGTTACTTATAAGATAATGTCAAGACAAAATAAATAAATAAATAAAAGAGTCAATGCAATGGTAGGTGACCTCTGGCCGAAATTTTATGATCTCTATACTCAACCACCAGCTCCAGCCTCGGGTAGTACTGACATATTGGCTGGTGACAACCCCCAATATTATCACCTTTGACTTTACAAAAAAATAAAAATAAAATAAAAATAAAAAACCCGAAATTGAAATTGAAATTGCAAATCATATCATAAAAGAGCCAAAAAGAATCTAATAACAAAAAAACTTTTAAAGAAAAAAAAAATCATATTACTAAAACGTGACAACCACCACGTGTGTAAGTAACACGTGAGCGATGGATAAGAATAGTGATCTTTTGGCTTCTACTATAAATCTATATATATTACAGATCCGACTTCAGATAAACTACTCATTCAATATCAAACTAATGTACTATACTAATATATATATATATATATATATCAAACTAATATACTAAGAGCTTCAAATTAAATAATATCATAGTGCGTGCGTGTATAGAAGTTTCCTTGAATAATTATCGGTATTGCTCTTATTTATTAGTAGAAAAATGGCAGTGAAAGTGTACGGGTCGGTGAAATCAGCCTGCTCGCAGAGGGTGCTGGCTTGCTTTCTGGAGAAAGGAGTTGAGTTTGAGATTGTTCATGTTGATCTCCAAACGGGAGAGCAAAAGCGACCAGACTTCCTTCTCTTGCAGGTATATATACTTGTTTTATTTTTTTTATATGCATTACATGTGTGTGTGTGTGTGTGTGTGTGTGTGTGTAATATAATGCTGGGCACGGTGACTATAAACATATAAAGGGGAAGAGCATTACTTGGGAGATTTCTATGACATGATTAAAAAAATGCATTGTGTGGTAGAATTTTGTTTTTCAGCCATCAAATTTTGTATTAGAAATTATATGTTATTGCATACTTTTTTTAATCATTTCATTAAATATATGACTCTAAATATTATTTTCTTCTTCACAGCCATTTGGACAAGTTCCAGTCATAGAAGATGGCGAATTCAGGCTTTTCGGTAAGAGAACATTTTAAAATCCCTAATAAACAAAACCCTTTTTTTTTTTTTCCATTAACTTGTACATAATAACCATGCAACGCAATTATAAGGACCTCCACGTTAAATTTTTCTTCAGAGTCTAGGGCAATCATAAGGTACTACGCGAGCAAGTACGCCGACCGTGGACCAGACCTACTGGGAGCGACGGCGGAGGAGAGAGCGGTGGTGGACCAATGGCTGGAAGTGGAGGCGCACAACTTCAACGACTTGGTCTACACCATGGTGCTGCAGATCGTGATCCTGCCGAGGATGGGGGAGAAGGGGGACTTGGCTTTGGTGCATACCTGTGAGCAAAAGCTGGACAAGGTTCTCGACGTGTACGAGGAGCGATTGGCCAAGAGCGGCGGCTACCTAGCCGGCGACGCCTTCACGCTGGCCGATCTCAGCCACCTGCCGGGGATTAGGTATCTGGTGGAGGAAGCCAAAATGGGACACCTTGTGACGGAGAGGAAGAATGTCAATGCTTGGTGGGAGACCATCTCCAACCGCCCCGCTTGGAAGAAACTCATGAATATTGCCTATTAAGGGATAATATTGCCCATTAATAATTATATGGTCCATGTGAAATTTGTGCACTTTTTATTTTTCTTTTATTTCTCTCTTATTATAGAGGGAGAAAAGTTTGGCTTGCTTTGTGGTTATGAGTAATTATGTGTTTCCACCGTGTGTTAAGTACTTGGTGATTTTCCATTGAAATGTTTTAGCACATATTTATATATTAGTTGTATTACACGTGATTCGCGTGTGCGGAATAAACAAATAAAGTAAATAAATAAAAAATAAAAAATAAAAATAATGTCATGAGACGTTGATTGGACCACCACGTAAGCAACCACGTGACACTGATATGACTGTCATGTGGCAGCCGTCTGAGGTAGGACGAAAGGCACATTCGTATTATATAATATATTTTTTTAATGAGTATGTATGTATATTTTTTGTTATAAATAAAATCAGTACTTCTTAAATTGTCCCCAAAAAAAAGTCATATAAATATGTATATATAGTTGACAAGAATATGTATATATAGTTGACACGTATAGTTGACACGCATGTTCAGAATTTTTTTAAATATAACTTTTTTTTTTATAAGGAAAAAAAATATAAGTTGGTATGTCATCGCCACTATAGAATAGTCCACTTCCTTCTCTCACATCCTGAGTACTCTCGGTGAGTACCGAGTCGGAAGTTTGGGATATTGTTTAGAGTTTTTCATAGTAGATAAGAATATTCTCTTTCATCTTTATCACTTGCCCTCTAGAAGCCTAGCAAGTGATAGTGCATGTGTGATTCAGCTGCTATTAATTTATATCCTAAGAAATTGTTACAAAAAAAAATACTTATCATAATAAAGCTTAAAGCATATATGAATATCGTTTTTCTCCAATGCATAATGGTAATAAATTACCATCAAAAGATTATCTCAATTTTACCAAATTGTTATGGTCAATTGCAAAAATAAAACCAAAAGCATATTTTTTCTAATATAGTACCATGAACGCTAAGACCTATATATATATTTTTATAGTATTAAGATTCTCAGGAATTTAAATAACACCTTATTAGATGGAGTTTCAGATTACCTCAAAATGAGGTAAAATGAATCATTTCGGTCGGATTGACTTTTTTAGGAATACAAAAAATACAATCTTTGTACCAAATATAGGAATTTAGTAAATTCTCATTCTCACTCTTAAAATTACCCCATATCAAACGCCCCCTAATAGTATTCATACAAATCAGTCTCGTACCACTATTATTTGACCGAATCTGATTGGACTAACTACAAGAAATGAGTTTCCAACGACACACACCGTCCAAAAGCTAAAGAAAAAGAGCTCTTAATAACCCAGTTGAAAGCGTGCACGTTTCCGGCCCTGATCACCTTTTGCCCTTTTCCCGTTTTCTTTAAGACATCTGTTTATCGCCACTACATGATACATATATATATATATATATATATGTACACGTACAAATATATATCACCATCTCTCTTTACCCAAGTTATTCACATTCTCTTAACTTTTTTACTCTTTTCTTTTCTACGATAGGTTATCTGGAGTAGTGTAACCCCACGTGTCGTATAAATTTCGAGGGAAAGTAAATTACCGCAACAGTCCCACCTCAAATTACCGTAACTTTCTTTTCCCGATCGTATAAGAAAAGGTCATTTTACCAAGTATATATGGGCAAGGCAATTATTAAACTCTTCGTGGCAGACCGTGACACGATACTGTATATGCTTGAAAACCTAAAAGGAAATAAAAAGTGCAATGAGAATATTAATGTTGAGAATGAACAAATTAATGAGTTGTCTAAGAGATGCCAAATTCCTTCTTTTTTTTTTTAGCTAGAAAGATGCCCAAATTCCTTATGTCTTTGGCCAAACATATCAAAAGAGTAAGAAAGCAAGAAAAGAATGATACTACTACTTCCGTGTGAGACTAAAGCTTTCTTCAAATTCCTCCCTTATACAAGAATCTTGCCCTTTTGTTATATTCTTTTACCTTTGTTTTAGTTTATTCTTTCTTTTCTTGGATTTAATTTATTATTTGAGTTTATTCTACGATAGAATTTCATATTTTATACCATCAATAAGAATTGTTTTTTAATTATTAGATTAATTTTTAATAATTTTATATATCCAGATTAAGCATGTAATTGGTTCGCCAGTTGGAGATGAAATTTTTAAATTGGAGTTGATTGACTTTTCAAAAACTATTTATAATTTTTGTTGACTTTTCAGAAAAAAGACAAAAAATGATATGAAAAAATACAATTTAGTTAAAATTAAGTTGGCAAACCAAACAAATCATAAAAAATTATAATGCGCGACATATAAATATAAATGCTCCAGTCATAAATCAGACCGTTTGAAAAATTAATCAAATAGGCGTCATATTGTAGAAACACTATAATTTTTTTTATTAATATATTCTCCTTCACTTTTTGATGAGAATGTTGCTTCTCCTCTAATTGCACCTTCTTTGTGGACCCCATTTGAATTCCCAGAAAAACAAAATTTAGAATCATGAATTCTTGACGAAACTAAAAGCAAGTTAAGAAAGCTACCAAAAATTTAATTACTGAGCTAGCCATGCATGCAAATATACCTTATAATTAGCCCTATAAATATTGCATGGAAACATGAAGACATAGCAAACCAAAGTACGTTTCCAAATTAAGGCTACAGAATTATTTTACCTTTGTTTCTTTTTTAGCCAGCTTATCTAGACTTGAATGGCTTCTACACAATCCCCGAAGAGGTCGGAGCATTCGATAGCCGAAACCATGCCGGACGCGCTGCGGCATAGCCAGTACCACATGAAGAAGTGCTTCGCTAGGTACATCGAAAAGGGAAGGCGGATTATGAAGCTTGACCACTTGATGGATGAAATGGAGGAAGTCATTGATGACAAGGTCGAGAGAAACCATGTCTTGGAGGGTGTTCTTGGCTACATACTGTGTTCTACTCAGGTTTTTACAATTTCATTTTCCTCGTCTTAAAAGAAATAGGTGCGAAATTATCGTTAGATCAAACCTGAGACGACGTTCCTTTTTTTTTTTTTGCCTTCGGTTTTGAAAAGATTGCCTGAAAATTTTGCAGGAAGCAGTTGTGGTCCCTCCCCATGTGGCCTTTGCCATAAGGCCGAACCCCGGATTCTGGGAATTTGTTAAAGTCAGCTCCGAAGATCTCGCAGTCGAGGCCATCAGCACCGCAGACTACTTGAAATTCAAGGAAATGGTCTATGATGAGAAATGGTAACACAAGAACTTACTTTTGATTTCTTTTCTTTCTCAGCTTCCTTTTCAGTGCTGAATTTCAATTGAAAAAGCTTTAAAAACCGAAAGAATTAAAAAGAAAACGGTGAAAATATTCGAGTGAATGTCCTAATTTTCATCACTATGCAATGCAGGGCAAATGATGAAAATGCATTGGAGGTTGACTTTGGAGCAGTCAGCTTCTCTGCTTCTCACTTAACACTCTCTTCCTCAATCGGAAATGGACTCAGTTTCGTTTCGAAGTTCATGATTTCGAAGCTTTACGGGAAAGTGGAATGCACGCAGCCGCTTGTGGACTACTTACTTTCACTCAACCATCAAGGAGATGTAAGGGAACAACAAGAATTCAATTCACAAATATCCACAAAAGCTGAAAATCGTTTCGATTTTATTATGGTTCTGAACAAAGCCGCTACTTTTGTTTACTTGCAGAAACTTATGTTAAACGAAACTCTAAACACCGCCGCCAAGCTTCAATTGGCACTTATTATAGCAGATGTTTACCTCGCAGCACTTCCAAAGAACACTCCTTACCAAAACTTTGAGCCAAGGTGATACAAATATAAGATTTTTCTTGCAAACATGTCCTATGAAGCTCCTTAATCACGTCATTTACTTGAAAATCATGTCTTTTTTCAGATTTAAAGAGTGGGGCTTTGAGAAGGGATGGGGGGATACTGCAGGGAGAGTAAAAGAGACAATGAGATTCCTTTCGGAAGTACTACAAGCGCCGGACCCGTTGAACATGGAGAAATTCTTTAGCAGGATTCCGACGATATTCAATATCGCGATTTTCTCTCCTCATGGCTACTTTGGCCAATCAGATGTTCTTGGCTTGCCAGATACTGGTGGACAGGTTAGAATAAATTTTTTATAGGTAAACTTTAATGTACATGTGTAAAGTTTGTTGTTCTAGATTAGCCTAAGATTTTGAGGTGATTTTACTAAAACAGGTAGTCTATATTCTTGATCAAGTGAGAGCTCTTGAAGAAGAACTGCTTCTCAGATTCAACCAACAAGGACTCAATGTCAAACCCCAAATTTTGGTGGTGAGTTATACTCGATCAGATTGAGAAGTAAAAGCGATGATTTTCCAATTAAGGCAGTACAATCTGAATTTTGTATGATTTAAATTACGCGATTATAATGCAACAGGTAACACGGCTCATACCGGATGCAAAGGGGACCAAATGCAATCAAGAGTTGGAAGAGATCATAGGGACCAAGTACTCTTACATCCTCAGGGTGCCATTTAAGACGGCGAATGGGGTTCTCAACCAATGGGTTTCTCGCTTCGACATCTATCCTTATCTCGAGAAATTTGCCCAGGCATGTTCTGTTTTCGATCACTTTTCGTATGATCACTTCTCCTGTGCTTTTGAATAACTAACACAAATTTTCTTTTGAATCACTAGGATGCTACAGCCAAGATCCTTGACCACATGGAAGGCAAGCCGGATCTTGTTATCGGAAACTATACCGATGGGAATCTGGTTGCTTCCATTATGGCTAACAAACTCGGGATAACTCAGGTTTTTTTTTTTTTTTTTTTAATGTATCCTTTTGTGAAGAGACAAAATACCTGTTTTCTTATTAGTTACGTGATCCAATTGCTCTGAATTTGGCCAGGGAACTATTGCACATGCTTTAGAGAAGACCAAATACGAAGATTCAGACATCAAGTGGAAGGAACTAGATCCGAAGTACCATTTTTCATGTCAATTTCTTGCTGATACCATTTCCATGAATGCAACAGATTTCATTATTGCAAGCACATTCCAGGAGATTGCAGGAAGGTTAGAAACCACGAGACTTACCGAGTTCTCAGTAAAAACTTTATTCTTTCGTTCGTTTTTATTAGAAAAGACGGAAAATTTCATGACTAGTTACTTAGAAGTAGAATTCATATTCTGATGTTTTGCAGCAAGGACAGACCAGGTCAATATGAAAGCCATTCGGCATTTACTCTACCAGGCCTATGCAGAGTTGTCTCGGGCATCAACGTCTTCGATCCAAAGTTCAACATTGCTGCGCCTGGCGCTGATCAGTCGGTGTATTTCCCTTACTCCGAGCAACAAAAGCGATTCGCATCGTTTCATCCTGCCATTGAAGAGCTACTTTACAGTGGAGAGGATAACGATGAGCACATGTAAGTGATACTGAAATTTGAAGTCTTTTTTTTCCCTGACAAAGATCATTAATCTTTCTAACAGTTCTAATTATCCGATTTTGCTTGCGAGACAGTGGCTATCTGGCTGACAGGAAGAAGCCTATCATCTTCTCAATGGCGAGATTCGACATTGTGAAGAACATTACTGGATTGACCGAGTGGTACGGGAAAAACCAAAGGCTGAGGAATCTGGCTAATCTTGTCATAGTGGGAGGATTCTTTGACCCTTCAAAATCAAAAGACAGAGAGGAAATGGCGGAGATAAATAAGATGCATTCACTGATAGGGAAGTACCAACTTATGGGTCAGATCAGGTGGATAGCGGCGCAAACTGATAGGATGCGCAACGGAGAACTCTACCGATGCATTGCTGACACAAAGGGTGCGTTTGTGCAGCCTGCCCTGTATGAGGCATTTGGTCTAACAGTCATAGAGGCAATGAACTGCGGATTGCCCACTTTCGCAACCAATCAAGGAGGGCCAGCTGAGATCATTGTCGACGGAGTGTCGGGCTTCCACATTGATCCCAACAATGGGGATGAGTCAAGCAACAAAATCGCTGATTTCTTCGAGACGTGCAAGAGGGACGCAACGTACTGGAACAAGTTTTCCACGGCTGGTTTACAGCGCATAAACGAATGGTATACTAACACAATTCGATAACTAGTACTCGAAATTCTTCCCAAAATTCTCCAAAGAATCGTGTTTAACCAAATTTGTACCATATATGTGTGTGTGTGTGTGTGTGTGTGTGTGTGTGTATATATATACTTATACTCTGTAGCTACACATGGAAGATATATGCAACAAAGGTGTTGAACATGGGTTGCGTTTACAATTTCTGGAGGCAGTTGAACAAGGATCAGAAGCTGGCAAAGCAAACATACCTCCAAATGTTTTACAGTCTCTTGTTCAGGAAACTGGTAAATTATCCAACTTATTTACATAGTAAATTATGGTCCTTAATTGTTTACTAATTCCATATTAATAAGTTGAACATTTTTTTAACTTATTTCGCTTATTACACCATAATTTTCAGGTGAAGAATGTGCCTATTCCAAAGGAGGAGGCTGAACAGCCTGTGCTGCCACCAAAGCCAGCTGCTGCAAAACCACAGCCCACACCAAGGCATGTTACTGCATAACAAAACATGTAGTAATAAATTGGTGGTATATTTATACGTATAAATATAAGATAAATAAACGGAAATAAGAAATATTTACTCAATAATATTGGCATATCCACTCATATAATATTCTATATATATATATGGAGCTGAACCAAATATATGTAATACAATTATACGGAATAAAAGAAGGTTTATTACAGCAATCCATGTAAAAATAACATCATTTACGATTTATGAAGAAGTTATACCAAATAGTCTTCATGTTTCCTACATTTTTCTTTTCTTTTATTTTTTCTTCTTCTTGGTTTTGTATGCTTTTAACTTTGCGCACGTACAGCAATAAGTTTCTCGAAAAATAAATAAAAAAAGAACAAGAAATTGAAATAATAGAGGCAAATCTTGGGGGAGAAATTGAACCTCGTTTTTTTTTTTTTTTGGGTGTTTTGTAACATATTTCAAAACTCAAGCTAATCAATCGTACATTTTGATTTTTGTAGCACGAGACGTTCACAGTCAAGATTGCAAAGGTAAAAATTATTTTTTTAAAAAACTATATAAAAAAAAAAGGTATTCATTAGGCTTTTTGAAAAATCTAGCAATATTTTTATGCCAAATTAATGTCTCTCAGGTTGTTTCGGGGTTAATGAACCAACGTACCTGCCATGCCACCATAGCTTGGTCGATATTAATGCTTTTTCATGCCTTTTCGGAGCTTCTTATTCTAATCATGAAGATCTACAATTTCAAATAAATTGGTCTTTGAACTATATTATATATATATATATATATATATTTATAGTGGGAGAGAGAGAGATGTTGGGCTTGCTTTGTAATCAGGTATTCACCAACAATTGAGAGTATTTGTGTGTTTTTAATAATCATAAAGCAATGATAATCGTCTAATTATGAAATTACGTAAAACCTCCTTCAGTTTAGGTTTTTTTTTTTTTCCTTTTTTTTTAAGTTTACTTCTATTAAATATCTCTAACAACAAGATATCCTTGTGCTTCAAACTTATAAATGCTGGTTTGGCAATCATATTCCTGGTAAAATAAAAAATATCATTTATGTGCTCATTAATCAAATCTTAAAAGAAAAAAAAGTCAGCCCCTAATAGGATCCGTGTAACGACCCATATTCCATTTAGTATGACATTATCCGTTTTAGACCTCATGCCCTCACGGTTTTACTCTTGAGTTTAATCCCAAAAAAACCTCATATCATTAGGAGGTGGTCTTTGTACTTATGAACCATCACATATATTCATTTCCAAGCAATTGTGGAACTGCACAACTTACTATTTTCCTAATAGGGACTGATGACTATCACAATCAACCCTTTTTTTAGGATCCAATGTCCTTGTTGACCACACTTCCGGTTGGGTATATGCTCTGATATCATTTATAATGACTCATGCCTCACTTTAGTATGATATTGTCGCTTTGGGTCTCGTGTCTGCACGGTTTTGCTCTTGGGCTTAATCTCAAATGGCATAATATCATTATAAGGTGGTCTATTTATTTATGAATCATCACATATATCAATTCTCAAGCGATGTGAGACTGCATAGCTTATCATTTTCCTGGTATGGACTGATGACTAATATTGATATTTAATGATTAATTAATCAGTTGTTTTAGTTATGTAATTACTTAACATAATAATCTTGATTATACAACTTTAATTATTTATTAGCTTAATTAATTATTTTAAAATTATTTATAACCAACTATTACTAGTTAACTTTCTCACCATAATTACATTTTATCATATATTAATTTATTAGTTCATTTCTTAATGAATTAATCAATCTTTATCATCTTGGTGACAAAGAGTCACCTAATTATATACCCCTAATTAGGTTTTCTTTTATTTAGTTTTGCACTTGTAAGACTTATTTCCATTAGTTATTATCACTAAATTAGGCTATGGTAATCTCTTGATTTATATATAGTAATCTTTTAGGTTACCTTGCCCTGGCCTATCTGAATATTTGCGATTCAACTTTATAGAGTTAGGATTTTCTCCATTTAGTTGATCTTAACTTAATAGACAATTCAGTTCATCAATTATTACTAACGGTATGTCGTCACTAAAACCTTTAGCAATGATAAACTTGTTTGATTAAGCAATTTTTTTTTGTTAGGGACGAAATGTTTTTAGCAACGATAAGTACTTCATTTTTAGCGACAATTTTCGTCATATCTAAAAAGGGCTTAGCCAAATAGTTGTTTTCTTGTAATGCACAACCAAAGTCATCAATCATATATTACTGCAATAGTTGTGTGTTTGTGGATCTTTGAGCCTCCTACTTGCATGGACAGGTTTGAATGATGATGGAAGACCAACATATCCATACAATGCCAATAAAAATAGTTAAAATTGAAAATAAGTGTATACATTGTTTTGGGATAAATTTTATATACATGATAAATTATGCTTACATAATAGTTAATAAACTATTTTTGAAACTTAAAACCAACGGTTGTTGTTTTTTTTTTTTTATGTGTTATTGACATACTCCGCACCTTATTCCTAGAGAACAAGAACGAGAAAAAAAAAAAAAAAAGTAACCAAATTTAATAGATCTTTAGTATTAGGAGTGTCGTGACTGCAACTTTTGAATACTCTAATATCTTTCTATATCCTTCATCCGCCCATGTCTCTCCATAACTATTTAAAAAATCCTAAAAATTGATATCATTCTCGTTGATAACGTATTATGTCAAAACTACAGCATAATTGGCACGAAACTTGTTAAAAAGAATCAGGCAAATACACTTGATACATTATCAACAATAGCATTATATATAATTGTACGATGAAACAATAAATATCATTAAACAAAATTAATAAAAGCTTTCTCACCAATGGTTTTAGGTTTCCAAAGCGAGGTCCAACATGTATACTAACCATGATTGGATGACATCTTACAAGACAGTGCATGATGTTATGATGATGAATATTACAAGGCTTCAAGTTTTCTAAGTCTATATCGGAAACAAATGACAATGGCTTCATATAATAATGAAATGTTATGACATTTTTTATTTGATAATATATCTTATGTTTCTGAAAATAATATAAAATGCTTAAAATACTTGAACATATCAATTAAGTTAATTGACTTGAGTATTAAACAAAATAATAACAAAACATATTTTGACATAATAATCAAAGTGAAGCTTTTTAAAACACAAAACACATAGCGAACATGACACAACTCCAATGTAAGGCCTTATCTTTATAAGAGAAAGACTGAATAAAAATGCAAAAGAAGCAAAAATACTTAGTGTAGTCAAGTCTCTTATACATCTCATGTCACTCAGACTACAACCCAAAATGCAAAAGCCCATATGTTGTTTCTAAAAGGTCCAAAGTTGTCGCTAAAAATTCTTTAACAACGACATGACGTTAATTTTTATTTACCATTTTTAGCGACGACATAAGGTTGCCATAAAAAATTAATTGGTATGTTATTATCAATGCTAAATTTAGCCACTATAACTTTTTGCGACCACTAAATTTCACCTTTAGTGACGACAAACTTGTTTGACAAAAAAAAAATCTAAAAGAAAATATATTTTTAACAATGACTTGTCTTCGTTAATATCTAATTTTTAACAACAATTTGTTTTCACAATTATTTCGGTTTTAGCGATAACTATTGTTATCACTAAAAAGTTGTTTTCTTGTAGTTACAATAAACTTGTTTGATAAAAAAAAAATAGAGAAAATATGATTTTAGTGACAACAAGTCACCGCTAATATTTCATTTTTAGTGTTCACTTATTTACGCTAATATTTCATTTTTCATGGTAACTTTCGATGTTGTTAAATAATAATTTTTTTCAAATGCCAATCAATATCATCCAATGACTAAAGCAATCAATCATCTTTTGCATGCTATAATAGTCACATTTGTTGTGGCTGAAAACGTCGCCGTTAAATAGTCATTTTCTTGTAGTGTCAATCAATATATACAACGATAAAAGCAATCAACTATCTTTTGAAGGCTATAATAGTCACATGTTTTTGGATTTTTGAGCCTCATACTCGTATGGACATATTTGAATAATGTTCGCAAATAACATATCCCTGCAGTAACAATAGGAAATTGTTAAAATTTAAAGTAATTGTATATATTGTTTTGGGGTAAACTTTATATATTAGATAAATTATTCATGTGTACTAGTTAACAAAAAATATAGATTGAGAAATGGTTTTCAAGTGTAAAACTGATGACTATATTACCTTTCTCTTCTAAATAATAACTTAAACCATCTCAAAATTAATTTCAACCATTTTTAGTAAGAACATAAGGTTGCTGTGAAAAATTAATTAATGGGTGATTATTCCGTGTTACATTTAGCTACTAAGAGTTTTAGGTGAAACATTACCAACGACATGTCACTAAAATCTTTAACAAGGATAAACTTGTTTGACAAAACTTTTTTTTTTTTTTTTAAGGGATGAAATGCTTTTAGCGACGATAAGTATTTCAATTTTAGCGATGATAAGTATTTTATTTTTAGACGACAACCTTCGTCATCACTAAAAGGATCGTTGTCAAAGAGTTGTTTTCTTGTAATACACAACCAAAGTAATCAATCATCTTTTAAAAACTATAACAGTTGTATGTTATTGGATCTTTAAGCCTCCTAGTCGCATGCACATATTTAAGGATGGCCGCAAACTAACATGTATCTGCAATGCCAATAAGAATAGTTATAATTGAAAATAATTGTATATATTGTTTTGGGATAAATTTTATATACATGAAAAATTATGCTTAAAGAGAGAAAGAATAGAGAGTTGGTAGACATTGCAATGATGAAGAAATACATTATTTTTCTTTTTCTTCTGCAATGACAAAGATACATGTTGTTTCCCTTCTTCTAATTTTTGACAATTTTGGAAAACAACAAGACTAATTTTAGGAAATTATAAAGCTAATTAGTGTACGAGTAAAAGCGACCACTACTCACAAAAATGGTTTCCTTTGAACTATTGGATCGACACTGGACCAACGAGAATGTGAGTACTGCTTTCAGGTGGTGTTGAAGTAGGAAATTTTTACACTATTTTCTATATCACATAACTTTTTCAAAAGTTTTCCCCCCAAACACACATTTCCAACTCAACTTACAAAACACCATCTCCAGATGTTACCCGAAATAGACCTTTAATTAATTTACAACTTCGAAGCTTTTCTTTCAAATTAAAAAAAAAAAAAAAAGGAGGACTTAAAGAGTGGAAGATATATGCAACTTGAAATATGTATAGATAATTCATTAAAGATGAGAAATTTGATTGATTTCAATTGCAATGGCCTAAGTGCCTAGCTTCAACTTGCAATGGTCAGAACTCAAGAGCACAAAAAATTAACAGATAGATTAATTTGTGTTTTTGAAAAATTATATTCTTCTGTCTCTCACCACAATATCTAATCTTTTTGATTTTCACAATCATTCCATAAACTTCAAGATTTGAATAATAAATAGCTTATGTTAAAAAGAATTGTTGTATTTTTGTGTCGTAAAGTTATTCAATAAGTATGTTATATGAGTCCGATTGTTGTTAATGTTTAACATCAGATTCTATGAGAAAAAATTTAAAATTCTTTTAAAAAAACTCCAAACCAAACTAAACCAAATCATTTTAATTTTTTTGTGAATTTTTTTAATCAATAATATACTTATTAATTTTTTTTTAAAGTGACATGTGAAAAAATGAAAAATTTTAAAATATATTTTTTAACAAATGTCGCAAGTTTTATTAAAATAGTGAAGCGTTGTTGGTTCAATATTGTTAAAAACGTTAATCATTGACGGGCAATCCCTAATTGACATAAACTAGTTTTTTTTTTTTTTTTTTTTTTTTTTTTTTTTTTTTGTGTGTGTAAATAATTAACATAAACTAGTTGACAACTATGATATGTGTTTAATAAATGTTTATTAATGATTTATGAGTCAATCATTGCTTTAAAAATGACAATTTTTTAAATAGACTCGAAAAAGCATTATCTGACATAATTTCTCTCTTTTTTTTTTTTTACTTATAATTTCTCTTTTTTTCAATAACAATATTTATGTCAACCCTGTAGTTTTCAGTAGATCCTTTTAAATATCAGTTTTTAGCCAACTACGTAAATTTATTTTTTATTTTTTATTTTTTTTACAAAACGAAAATTGTTAATGACATGACATTTTTAACTATTCATTATATGGTCCTAATTTGTCAATAAATTTGGTGATTCTAAAAGTATTTGGTTACTTGTGTAATTCACCCATTTCTTTCATTTTAAACATGTTTGAAAAAGTTTTCTTTCAGTCTCAAAAAGAAAACATTCAAATTAAAAAAATGTCTAAAATCGCATTATGTCATTTACGAAATAACATGTATAAAATGATAACAAGAATAAATTTTAGCACGTTAGAAAAAAAAAAATTTGATCGATTTAGAAGTTTGGCATCTCTAAAATGATAATTAAATGGGAGAAATGTTAAATGGGTTGTGTTGTGCCAATTCAATCTATTTGGTTTGAACCCATTAACAGTAGGATTTACAAAAGTATTTATTTCTTGTCATCAGGTACGGATTTACATTAGGGCTGGGGGTACGTGCCCCACCTCAATTTTTGAAATTTAAATTATATCTTTATTTTTTCTTAAAATTTTGTAATTTTCCCCCACTCAAAAGCTTTTTCCCCCCTCATATGTGTCCTATAACACTCAACTTATTCTTATTTTAAACTTTTTATCCTATAAAGTTATTAATTTTAAAAATTTTCTCCTTATGTGTGCCCTACTAAGAGAAATTTCTGGATTCGTCACTACTAATCATGACTCGTGCTTATGACTTAATTTTATCCTTATGGTGTGAATTTTTTTTTAAAAAAAAAAATATTGAGGACAAACAAGAAAACTAAGTACAAAAGAATAAAATTATTTTTTTTTATAGAAAAATATAGCTATTTTACTTTTTCAAAATTAAAAAAAAAAAAAAAAAACCAATGTGTCAAGCAAAAACTCAATTTAAATTAAGATATAAAAGAATTATTTTAATAAATGACATCGATTATTATTTTACTATGCACTATTGAGTTTAATTTATCGTGCTCTTAACGGACTCGTATTAAAACACTTATGTCAAGTCCGATTTATTTACTAAACCTGTTCGGCTGAGTCCCTTTAAGGAGAAGTAAAAATAATGTAAAATCGCGTTGTACTTAGCATTATGAAAAGAAATTATAAAAATAGTCAATTTAATGTACATGTTTAAAATTTTTACTCAACTTATTATTGATTCAGATTTTTACGCAAAATTATTAAAGCTAATATGGATGGGGTAATATTTTATAGAGGTATTTCGTTTAACATGTTATTCTCGTGCCCACTCAGTAAGCCGGCCCACTAAATACCTCTTCAACTGAATACCCAAGTCATATGAAATTTAGCCCAATTAGTGCGAGATGACAACTTCCATGGAGTTGGAATTGGCCCATACGACCGTGAGACGAGACCGGTTGTTGCGCTCCTGCAAAACTAACCGACAAAAAAAAAAAAAAAAAAAAAAAAAGGGACAAACAAAAATAAACATAACGAAAAAAACAAATTTAGAGGTAGATGGCCTAATAGTAGGCCTCATTTTAAACTTTTTATAAATAGTTGAATGACTTTTTATTCCTTTTAATATAATCTAAATGACAATAATACCCTTTAATTAAACTAACTCTAGACTCTACTCACAAACTCACTCACTCACTCACTCTAGTCTCTATAAAAATAACACGATAGCCCATCTTCTCCAAAATTCTTCCCCAAAAACAATATCCAAACAACCATTCACCGTCGTCACTCCCCGTTGTGCTTGTCGTGGCCGCTTGCCGTCGTCGTCGTTGCTCACCATCACGCCCGCCATCGCCCTCATCGTCGTCTCTCATAATCATCGCTCAAAAGTTGCTCACCTCCGCTAAATCTTCGCCAAAAATGACCGTGAAGATTCATGTCTCTCCTAATCCGCCTTCCCACGCCATCCAACATCTTCAACTGTCGTCTCCACCCACCGGTCTCAGCCACTCTCCATCTGTCACACCTACCCATCAGTCTTAGCCACCCCAACGTCTCACACCCATCAATTTCTTTATTGTTGTTGATGGTAAGTTGATTTGTGATTGGAATTGAATGACTATTGAATTTTTGAGAGAGTATTTGAAATCAATTGAATGATTGAACAATTTTTTCAGAATAAGAATCCTAAATTTCACTAAAAATAATGAAATTGTAAGTCAATCAATAATTGATTGTTTGTTATTGTTTTTTGTAAAGTATGATATAATAAAATCGTGAGTCAATCAGTGATTAATTTAGAATTAATCAGTTGTTAATAATAGTTAATTATTGATTGACTAAGGTTAATCAGTGATTGAATATTTGTTGTGGATTCTATGACACTGATAAGTGGATTGACTCTTCTTAGAATCAATCAGTGATTGACAACAGTTAAGCATTGATTGACTAAGGTTAATCAGTAATTGACTATCTGTTGTGAATTCTATAATACTGATCAGTGATTGATTAAGAGTCAATCAGTAATTGACTAACAGTCAATCAGTGTTTGGCTAAGTAATGCGTTAATATATTGTATAATAGTACATTGTTGGTCCTTCTTCTATATCATATCGGTTGTTGTTGTTGTTGTTCTTCTTCTTCTTACACAATTGAAGGTCATGAACCATTTATGGTGAAAGCAACGGCCATGAACAATTCTTGGTGAAAGCAAAAGAAAAATAACTCTACAAAATATAAAATATATGAAAAAAAAATTGTTTTGGGTGGCTAAAGGAAACTTGAAATTGATCAAACAAGAAAGCAATCTAAAATTCAAAAGCAAAGAGTGAAATCATGAAAATTCGGTTGAGTACTGGGGAGAAGCAGCACCAAAAACAAAAGGGCACATGAATGAGGGCAAAAAAGTAATTACAACTCTTCAAATCTCGTTAATTGACCATAAAAAAAAAAAACAAAAAAACAAAAAAAAAAACAAAAGCCATTTGTACGGCCACTCAGTCTAATTTCTCGTTAATACATTACATATATTATTCGCATCACATGATAATAATATTTTTGTTCCATCTTCCATGCAATATTGAAAAGTTATAAGAAAATAAAGGAAAGAAGAAGAAGAAGAAGAAGAAGAAGAAGGCGAAGAAGTGAAGAAGAAGAAGAAGATGATGATGATGAACCCGGATGGTGCGTCGAGCTCTGGAAGTGGCAAAGATGGAGCCTCTCATTCATCTTCTTCCGCTCCTAAAAAGAATTCCAAGAAACCCATATGTACCTTTCCCTGATCACTGTTTTTTTTTTCAATTAAATGGTTTTTTCTATGAATTTTAGCATTCTGAGTTCAACATTCTAACGGATCATCGCCACATTTTGGGTTTTCTTTTTCTGTTTTTTTTCTCCTTGGAATTTCATATCCTACAATTTTATTTTTTTTTTGGCTATATTTTGTGGTTTGAACCCTTATGAATTTTTCTGGGTTTTTTAATTGCAGATTCTAGGTTCTCACAGCAAGAGCTTCCTGCTTGCAAACCAATTCTAACGCCTGGATGGGTATATGTTGATTTTACGGCTTTTTTTTTCTTTTCTTTTTTTCTATTCTTTTCTTTTCTTTTTTAAATTCAGATTCTATGTGTTGTGCCATTTTTTTGCCTGCGTCATAATTTCTTGTTGATATTATTTTCTCGGTTTATCATTTTATTAGGTAATCTCAACGTTCTTAGCCGTTGGCATTCTCTTTATCCCTATTGGCCTTGCCTCCTTGTTCGCTTCTGAACGTGTATGTATATACATATATATTTATATATTGCCCGTGTTATTCATTCATTTTTATTATCATGTTGTTTGGAGAAAGGGGTTCTTTTTCATTTCCAAAAAGAAAAGGTTCTTTTTTTTTTTTTTTTTTTAAAGTTTTGTCATTTGTAATTTGATTGGCATTAATTGAACGAGAAATCTTGGACCTGAAGGTGGTGGAGATTATGGAACGTTATGATCACGATTGCATTCCTGCTAATTATACCAAAAACTTGCTTGGCTATATTCAAAGCACTGAAACAAACAAGACATGTGTTAAGAAATTTACCGTAAGTACAAAATTTTTCACCTCGTTCGTGTTCATTAAGAGAGATAGAGAGAGAGTTTCAGCAGATTTCTTTTGAAAATTAAACTTGTGTTTCATTAATACTATTTCAGGTCCCAAAGCAAATGAAGAGTCCTGTTTTTATCTATTATCAACTTGATAATTTCTATCAGAATCATCGACGGTAATTGCGATTTTCTTTTTCCTGTACCTTCAGCTTTTCTGGTTGCCTATATAAAGAGTAGTTGAGGCTTGGTTTTCTTATATATAGAGTAGAGGTTAGTATATGACAGGTTTGATGTTATCCTCGGTTTAGGTTGGGACACTGTGATTTTCAGAACATTATATAGACTGACAAATGTTTTATTCTTATAAATTTTTTTTTTTTTTTTGGCTTTTCATGTTATCTTTGAGAGTTGGCTAAATGATTAGTTGTTAGTTGAACTTAAAAACCTCAAGTAGGACAGTCAGATGTTATTTCATGTTTTATCCGGCTGCGTACAATTTTGAACGATGGCGAACCACTTAGATCATAAGGTTTATGGTTCAGAAAAATAGATTGATATTAGCCATGGGAAAGAGAAAGAGATAGCAGTATAGCATAAAGGGATATGCCAATTTGTAAAGCTTGTATGAATTCTCTGGAATTTTCTATTTTTGACAATTTAAGGAAGATATTTCAGGTTTTGTCTAAGACAGGCCACGAAAATGGCTTTAGGCCATGAAAATTTTGTGTTAAGGATCTAGTAGAGGTGTTTATAGAGCCTCCCGTTCTTGGCTACTAGGAGTATTTGAGTGAAAAGGTTTCGGATATTGAAAGCGATTGGAGAACTCATTTGAGAAACTTTTAGACTGTCATTTTCGAGGACTGCATAGGTGTATATGATGATTGGCTGTTCATCTTTGTGTTTCCTTCTGGTTTTTATTCTTGTTTTCCTCTGCGCTTGTAGATTACATTGCTTGTTTTGTACCCATCTGTGGCTTTAAACCTTTGTTTTTCTTCTATGGTTAATTTCACTTATAAAAGTTTACAGAGTTTCTTTTTATGACAGTGATCATGTAAACTAAATAGAACACTGAGAGCTGGCTCTGAGAATAGGATGTACACAAAAACAAGAAATTTAGTTTAAAATGAAAGCCGAATACCAATTTTCTGTCACGATTTATTTTAAGATTTGTGAAGTACCTTTATCCAAACACTGTACCATCCTTGTTTAGCAACACTACTGATTTGAGAAATAGTGAGAATCTATATGCTGCTGTTGTTTTGCATTAAAAATAGAAGATAACTGAAAATCAGATATTCAAATTGAAATTAATGTAGCATGATATTATACTGAATTCTTTATTACATCATTTTTCTTCATTTAATATTTGAGTCAAGATTAGAATTGTGACTGAAAACTTAATCCGTCTCTTTATTCTGATTTTCATCTACATACTTAATATACATAGATATATATATATATATATGTATTTATATTTTAACTTTTAAAGATTATTTCATTTCAACTTCAAAAGCTCTCTGGTTGATCTGGTCTTTATTGCTTCCTTTTTGAAGTCAGATTATATAGTCAGATCTCAAACACTTCTGGTTTATATAATGAGTCATCTTTCTCTGCTTTATTGTTGAAATTTTCTGAAACATATTGACCCTTTTCCTCATCTGGAATGCGATTTTTTCTTCCAGATATGTTAAAAGTCGGAGCGATAAACAATTGCGGAGCAAAGCATTTGAAGACGAAACAGAATCATGTAAACCTGAAGATACCACAAATAAATCTCCAATTGTTCCATGTGGCCTCATTGCCTGGAGTTTGTTTAATGACACCTACAGGTTTTCAGTGAAAGACTCGGAACTAAATGTCACCAAAAAGGACATCGCATGGAAGAGTGACCAAGAGCATAAGTTTGGCTCCGATGTCTACCCCAAGAACTTTCAGAGTAGTGGTCTAATTGGCGGCGCAAAGCTCAATGCCAGCATACCGGTATAAATAACAGCATCACTTGCTGATTTTTATCTTCTTGATATATTATTTTTATATAAAGAAGACCTCTTTAGTATGGTATAAAAAGATGCTCAATACTGGTACTGCTTTGTGTTTTACTGTCGGATCACATCAATATCATAGGGTAATTATACCAAAACTTTACGAAGATGAGACTGTCCAAATATGAAGTAGTGTTATGGTTTTGTTTTTAGAATAAATATTTATGGGTTCTTCATGCAACAGTTGAGCCAGCAAGAGGATCTTATCGTGTGGATGAGAACCGCAGCATTGCCAACTTTCAGGAAGCTATATGGGAAGATAGAAGTGGACCTTGAAGCTGACGACGAAGTAACTGTAGTAATAGAGAACAACTATAACACATACAGTTTTGGTGGCAAAAAAAGGCTGGTACTTTCGACCACTAGTTGGATTGGCGGAAAGAATGACTTTCTAGGCATTGCATACATTACGGTTGGTGGAATTTGCTTGTTCTTGGCTATTGCCTTCATTCTTTTGTACGTCATCAACCCAAGGTGAGTATACCACACGAAACTGGTGTGCTTGTAAGATGTGTATTTTCACTACTAAAAAAAAAAAGAAAGATTTTTCCAACAAACAAAATTCGTTTCTAAACCTCAACTTCCGTAGAGAAATATTTTTCCCAACATAAACTTTTTGGTCAGCAGGTCGTCCAGAAAACGTCGGTACAAAGCATATTTTGGAACATAAACGTATTTCTTTCATTGAAAATCTGTCTTTCCCTGTGAAATCTTTAATCTGTCCTAAAACCGCTGTACTAAATCTTGAGGATTACATGTTTGTAAAACGTAAAGACACCATCAATGTTCCTCGCTTAAGTTGCTACTACTAATGGGTTTCATTAACGAGATTTGCAAATTAAGTACTTTCATTATTCTTCTTTTCTTATCGACTTGTATATAATCGAGGCGTGCGTTCTTAAGAATTGTTTGCCTTTTTATGCAGGCCTCTCGGAGATCCGTCCTACTTGTCATGGAACAAAAACCCGGCAGGACAGATGAAATAGGATTTTTCATTACTTATCCATCTTCAAGTCTTGAAAGACCTTTCGCAATGACCTGACCAGATAGAGCCTTTTGTCTGTATATTTGAAAGAGTAATATTACTACAGGTACTGCGTTAGTTTATTGAATTTTGTGTACCAATTAGTATGATAATCTTATATAACCACATCTTTTAGTGGGAAACTAGTTGTGACTCTTAGACAGACGAATTTAACTACCAGATTATTACTGATAAACCAAATTTAGTGCCTCGGAGACAGCCATCTTTAGTAGTATGTATACAGAGAATTACAGTTTGTAGTCCTTGCCATTGTTCACGAATCGATCGCCCGATCATCTTTGTCTCGTCTGATATGAGTTATCTAGAAAATTGAAGGACGGGAAGTGGCCGATTTATAATTTCTGTAATTCTTATTGTATATCATGTAAACTCTGCTGTAAACCTTTTATCTTAATATTTACTAATGCTTTTAAGAGCTAAAACTTTTTTTTTTTTTTTCAAGCTTATATTGGTGGAGGGATTAGATTAATGTAGGTTGATCAGAAAGGGCGTCATCTCTCCCTCCAACCAAACAAGGGAACCGAATAAGGGATCGGTCCTCTCCCTCCATCTCTCGTTCTAAGCCAAAGCGATTCGTGCTAATTTTAGAACGAGGTTAAAATATTTATATTTTGGAGATTCCTAGTTTTTGTTAATTAATTTATTTTTTCAGCCCTTACGTTTACAAAATAAAAGCTAATCTTCTGTCCCATAAACCCTCCCTCAAGTTTTGTAAAGGCAAGATTCGATATAATTAGCTTATTATTACCATATTCATTTTCCACAGTACAACCAAACTCTTTTCATGGTAAATAGTAAATAAGAAATAAAGAAGCAAATACATGTTATTATTGTAGCTTCCAGCATACATAGAAAAATACTCTTCAACCTTATGATATATAGAAGAAACTGCAAAAGCAAAAGCTATATCTAGAGATTATGGCTATTTAACGTACCAAGACTTGATTCAATTAATTAAATAAAATTTATCTATTAAAAATTTAATTAAGAGATAATAATCCTTGAACGATACATGTACAACAAAATTAGTTCTTACATGCATTCTCATGAACTTCAAAAGCATTTTTTTCATATTGTCAATTCGTTTAAAATCTTTCCACTCCAACACTTTTTAATTGAGTTGATGTTATGAGTTTAGACATAGTATATGGTTTACCATGACTAACATTTATATAATATATATATATATATATATATAATTATCTCTAACCTTATTTGAAGGCAGTACTTATCTCTATATGTATGAGATTTATCATAAAATGGGTAAATTTTCTAGACTTATAAAGGGTTATTTTTGTGATTTTAAAGAATGCAAGGTTGAGCAAATCTATTCCATGCCTAATACAAGGAAGAAAAGTTAACAAAATATATATATATATACATATATATAGATCGATATATAGATATATATATATATAGAGAGAGAGATGTTAAAATACTTTACCTTTTATGTTGATCCATTATTATCGTCATAGTCGTTGAGCAATTTGGTTTGTGCAATCTCTGTAACGTGCGCTAAAACATTGCAAATACAGAAGCTTAATTCTCACATGTCTTTCGCAAGCACTTTTGGCCTCCTCACTGCATTTTCTGACTATCGCTTTAGGAAGATTTGCATATTTATTATCAAATTCAACTTTTGTGGAAGGAATTATATGCATATTATTATTAGAAGCTACATATAATGGAGAGGAAGTGGCCTGCGCATATAATAGTGCAATTAAACATTGTATAATTAGCATACACGAGATTATTACTTCCTCTAATTTTATTATTTCTATACATTTCTCCTTCTTTTTTTCCTTTTTTTTTTTTTTTCCTTCTTTTGTTCAGAAAAAAAAAAACTCCTAAAATTAACCTGCATGCATGGTTGTAGAACTTTTCGTACTATTTATATGTGTTCTGCATCCATGTTTATTATCATTATTGTTATTATTAATATTATTATTATTATTATTCTACCGACTTTTATTATTTAAATAAATGATTAAAAAAAGGAAAAAAAATCTTATTCATGTCTTAAAAGACTATCTAATGGTAATTAACTTGAAAGTTAGAATATTAATTTACTTTTCATTTTAACTAGGTAAAAACTCTGTAAAACCTATCATAAAACATATTTTAGTAATTTAGAATAAATTTTGATCTTCCAACAGCTCACATCGATGGGAGGGAAGGTTTGGCACCTGTCACTGTCTTTTGGAGTAAAGTTTTAAACACGTACGTATATGTGGTATTTTAGATATTTATAGTGGCTTTTGGTGAGTATATATGGATAACTAGTAGGTAAATTGCTCATTTAAACTCTAAACTTTTTAGTTTGTGTAACTTTGGTTCCATTTTTTCTTTCGTTAATTTGAATAATTTAAAGTTATTAAAATATTATTACAGCAGTTATTTCTGTTAATTTTTAAACGAAATTCATCAATAATTTGATTAAAAAAAAGTGACGTTAACTAACAAATTCTACATAAAAATTAATAAAAAGGACTACCATAAAAACGTTTTAATAGTTTAAGGTCACTTAACTATGAAAAAAATAGAAATTAAGATTATGCAAACTTTAAAATTTAGGGACTAACCTAACAATTTATCCTACGAAATTTTCGAACACACATATTTAAAATCGTGTGTATATGCGTGTAATATTTAATGCCTAAATATCAGTAAATTACAAATATAATTATATATGATATCTTGGCAGTAGTGTAATCTATCGAACATAAATTGGGTCTTTATTTAGAAGAATTCATCATGATCAATTGACAAATTTAGGAAGATCAGGAATATAAATACACATATATATATATATATATGTATGTATGTATGTATGTATGTATATAATTATGTCCTTCTACAGACACAAGGAAACTAAAACATCCCTATCGCATGTCAGGAGTCCAATGGTTACAACTGCTTCCCCCTGCATGTTAACATTATATTAGAAATCACAAAAAATAAAAATAAAAATAAAATCTGTTAAAAAGATCTTTCTACGATAGGATCTTAAATTGATAGTGCATATTTTTTTATTATTATTCTACCTGGTTAAAATTGCATCAAAGTAAAAATGCATATATGTATATATATGCATAACATATACCAACTAGTATAATATAATCTTATAACCACATCTTTTTGGTGGGATACCAGCTGTTGGGATTCTTAGACAGACGAATTTAAGTACCAGAGTATTAGCTGATAAAACAAACTTAGTGCTTGGAAACTGCCAGCTTTTCTAGCATTATCTATATATACAAAGAATTACAGTTCTAATTAGTACCTTGGCTTTTTTGGTTCACGAATCGCGATCTCCTGATTTTTATTTATTTATTTATTTATTTTGTCTGGTCTTATGATGTGAGTTATCAAGAAAATTCAAGGGCGGGAAGCGATTTATTATTATGCTCATAATAATAATAATAATAATAATAATAATTATTATTATTATTATTATCATCATCATTATATAACTCTAATTTTGATCACTAATACTGACTGAGGTAAGTAGGAGTAGACGAGTAAGAAGAATGGAAAACTTAGGAAAGAGAGAGAATGTGAATAATAACATAATTGAGTGAGCATTGGATGAATATGAATAATTGTGTATCTATAGTTTTTTTGGTAGAATTGTGTATTTATAGTTATTGTATAAGGAATTGGTCCTCTCCCTCCGACGCAAACAAGGGAACTGAATAAGGGATCAGTCCTCTCCTTTCATCTCTTTTTATGTCAACCAAAGCGAGTGTGGTTAAAATACTGCGTTTTGGAGATTCGTAGTCTGTCATTTTATATATATATATATATAATACTGCGTTTTGGAGATTCGTAGTCTGTTATTTTATATTTATATATATATTGTTCAAATTAATATTGTGTAATACAATGTAATATGCATATTAAAATATCCCTGAATACAAAATTAAAGGGGACATTGAAATGCATATTGAAATATATTCAAACCTAATATAAGGTGAATATGTAATACAAATGAATCATAAATCATTCTATCCCACCCCAAGTTTTGTAAAGGCAAGATTTGAACTAATTCATAATAAATATATTAATTTTCCACAATACAACCAAATTTTGACCATATAAAGAATTTAGAAAATCAGAGGTTGTATATATATTGCTTTTTTTTTTTTTTTTCAATGGTAAATACAAAGAAAAGAAGCCAATACGTAAGATAACTCAACTCTTCATACACAAGTTATTTGTTGCAGCTTCCAGCAGATATAAAATACTCTCCAACCTTATTTAGATATGTAGATAAGAAAAGCTACAGGGAGCTTAGAGTCTGAAAAAAAAAAAAAAAAAAAAAAAAGGAGTGATAGAGTTTAAAAGGTATTGAAATTAGGTTTAAATGTTATAGCTTAAAATCCTGGATATAAAGAACAAAAATACTAAAACATTAGTTATTTTTAGGTACGATGGCCATTTTAAGTACAAGACATTATGGAGTTGATTGGATTAATTAAGACAATTATTTACCAAAAAATTAGTTAAAGATAATCAGCCATGAACACATGTACAACATAGAAAGTTCTTACATTCTCATGAACTGCAAAATTGCATTTCTTCATTTTGTCAATTGCATTCTTCATATTGTCAATTTTATTTAAATCTTCCCCTTCAACACTTTTTAATTGAGTTGATATGATAAAGGTTAGACATAATATCTGGTTTACCATGACTAATCTCTTTTTTATATCATTATCTCCAACCTAATTTGCAGGTCACACTTATATTCAATTTTGACTAAATCTAACACTGGGTAAACTTTTAAGCCCCTAGACATATAAAGGGTTGGTTTTGTAATTTAAAGAATGCATGGTATTGAGCATTGTATTTCACTCAAATAAAAGGGACAGTTTGGAAATTCTCTCTCCAAAAAAACAAAAAAACAAAAAAAAAAAAAGGGAGAAAGAAAGAAAGTATATATACATAAATATATATATATATATATATATATGTTTGTATATGTAGAAGTATGAGGATGCTCAATACTACTATACCTTTATGCTGATCCATCATGATGCATATTTGGCGTCCTTAGCGCATTTTATCTTTATCTCTTTAGGAATATTTTCAAGTCTAACATCATATTCAACGTTGGAGGTGGAAGGGAATTTAGGCAAATTATTAGGGGCTACAAATAATGGAGAGGGAGAGGCCTGCGGATATGATATAATTATTATATCTTGTATAATTATAATAAGCAAGATTATCATCACCACATTTCTTCCTCTAATTATATTCTTACTATGCATGACTTCTCCTTTCTCTCTTTTCTAATTTTCCCCCCTTTCTTTTTGTGTTTGTTCGGCAAATCTCGTTATGCATGAATTTTTGTAGAATTTTTCGTACAAGTTATATAGATATATGTTCTGCATCCATGTTTATTATTATTATTATTATTATTATTATTATTATTCAACTGAATTTTAAATATTTAATTGAGCAAAAAGTTTTTAATACGTACATATATATGAAGTATATTTTAGATATTAGTAGTGGCTTTTAGTGAGTATATTTTGAATGACCAGTTTCTTCTAGACCTAAGTTTGCGGACACACAACATAGTAATATATCTGTGAGTTTTGTGTAAATATAAATATCCCTAAAAACATTATTATATGATATTTTATTGGCAGTAATGTAACCGACTTATATCTAAGATTAGCTTAATTTGCTAGTCATTGATTTTGTTCCCATATATTGCTAACATATAACCACTAATTCGGCTTCATATCATTGGGCTTAGATACCGCAAGTTTGCTAAATTAAGTTGATTGAATGATGTTGTTTTAAATGAATAAAAATTGAGTCTTCATTCAAAAACAATATATCATGATCACTTGAAAAATTTATTAACCCTAGAAGTTTAAGAATTTGGAAAGATCCAGAATATATATATATATATATATTTAGTCATGTATATGTGTGTGCGTGTGTGTGTGTGTATATGTGTATATATATATAAGACTTTAATCGTTCCTACAATACACAAGGAACTATTGTTGGCTCCATAGCTGTGGATACATCCCTATCGCACATGTCAGGGCCAATAATTTCAACTGCTTCACCCTGCAGTTAACATTATATTAGAAATTAGTATAACATATATTCTATTAAAAATGTTTTTAATAATGGGGCTTCATATTGATGGTGTATGTTTTTTTACCACTGAATCTAGTTAAAATCACAATAAGGGAAAAAAAATATACACAAAACACACAGTTTTTTATATAGATTTAAGGCTAAAAAAAATAATCATGGAAGTGTATTTTTTAAGATTATTATACCTTAAAGATCTTCATATTTGAGTATATAAAGACAACACACACACACACACACACACACACACACACACATATATATATATATATACCTTTTCTTATAGACTTTTATGCATCTTTCAGCTCGTGCATAAATAGGCCTACCTTTGCAATATTTCTAAAATATGTGGTAGTGTAATTTCCTGTAGGAAATAAAGCTTCAATAATATCTGCCAAAGCCAGTTGTGGTTGAGAAACTGCTCCATTGAACCAATCTGATATTTTTTTTTTTTCAGGCAAAGAAAATTCATATGTGTAAATAATTTATAAAAAAGAAAAATCATATGTACATTCACACATCAAAGAACACAATAAATATGGAACACATGTGTTGCTATATATACAATGTTACATGATAAATAATAACATTATCTAGTCTCGCACTGTTATAAATAGTTTTTTACGGATGGATACACATAGCATTATTGAGTATATGCTCAAATCACCAATTAAATCTCAAAAATATTGTGGTTACCATTAAGGACATTTTACATGTTAAGAGTTATTTAAATAACTAAGTAGAGATTAAATTAAAAGATCAAAAGTAGTTTACCAAGGGTGTTTGAGTTGGGAATTCTTTTGTCGTATCTCCACAAGCTTTGGTTTGTGAGGAAAGCAAAACAAGAGTGATCTTCAACATTTGTATTTTGGAGGAAGGTTGACATATTGTACCCAACAGGATCTGAAGTGAATGTCTCATCAATAATCACATCCACCGTCTACAAGAAGGCAAAAAAAAAATGTTAAATAAATAAATAAAAATAAAAAATAAAAATGAAAATCTAAGTCAAGTATTAAAATAAAATACTACGAAACAGATATACATATAATAAATGAAGTAAATGAAAGTAATGCAACGATAAATTCAATTAAACATCTTAACAAGGGAAGAAAGAGAGTTATTCAACTCCGTACGAAGTCTGTAACTCTTAATTTATAAAGATGTGAGTCCCATATTTGTTTTCATGAGAATTGACTCCACACGGAGCGGATGGAGCACAATCATATGAAACTTCTTACTTTTCATGTGAGAATTGTAGGTATAAAAGTGGTCAACTTACACAAAGGATGGCATGCAATTGCTCGAAGTCATCAGGATTAGAGATGTTATAGCTCATGTTGTTGATAGAATCATCAACATTCTCTCCTCCAGCGTCTTCCACAAACTGTTCAAAACAATATGACAGGAAGTTATAATTAATTTTTTTTACTCATCTTATTAATATAGAACAAAACCTTTTTAATATTTATTTCAAAACTTAGTTATACTTCCAAAATTTTAGTCCTTGGTTCACCACTTTCATGCATGAGACAAACGTTCATAAATTCTTCTATTGACGCAGCATTCACCAATATTCTTTACATTCCTAAGATGCAAAACACTATTCATTAAGAGAGCAGTTTAGTAGGAAAGAAAAGTAAAACGAAGGATACATGTGGAGTGATCTGTGGAAGGATTTTATAACCTACAGTTATTTAATAGAAAGGAATAGGCAAATTGGCGGGTTCTATGGGATTCAACATCCTTCAGAAAGAAAAGGAAATAAATAAACTCAATTTTGAATACGGTGATCGAGCCGATTAGTAAGAAATGGAGTAGTCGAAGAAATGGATTGGGTTCTCTAAGGGATTCAAATAACTGAAAAATGAAGGGGCAAAAAAAAAAAAAAGACCCCTCAATTTTGGTCCCCTCTCACATTCTTAGATGGAACTTGTCCACCTAAATAGACTATAGTGTATTGCTAGCTTTCACATTAAAACGTGGTTTTTGAACAATTTTTTTTACCTTTAACTTGTATGTTTCTTTTGCAAAAGACCATATACCCTGCAAAGCGAAATCTCATAAGTAAACAAAAACTTATTAATCTGGCTAATTCAGCAAAAATCAGAAACCAGGATAGAATATATATATATATATATATATATATATATATGTATGTATATTAAACTGCTATTATAGATGTGAGATGCTCTAATTTACTATACTATTATTTTTTTTTTTTTTTAAATTTTGGGTACATTGTTATAATCCATCCAAGCGACGATTGGTTTGAATGATGTTCTGCCCGAAGATGCCTTGGTCAAGCATAGATAATTCTGTTTAATCTGCAACAGAAAAATGATAACTACGTAAATAAAACAGGATAAATGCATGGTAATTTCTATAGTTTTTACACTATCAATAAGAATTATTGTTTTAGCCGTTTGTATTGATTTTTCAATGGTCTAAATTTATGACTGAAACAGTTTTACGTTGCATAATATAAATTTTTGGTTTTACTGACAATGCAAAATAAAAGATCCATGTTATATCGAAACAAAAAAAGGAATAGTTTGGGACGTACTGCATTGTATACTCGATTGGCTCGATCTTCAAGGTTTGCAAAACTTCCCAGGAACTTGATCCATTCCGCTCTCTGTTTATCACAGGTCAAGAAAATTCAAATACCTTCTTAAATACCCGTAGTTCACTAGTATTGGTGATCAAGTTTTTATCCTTGAAATACTTACTCTATCAGTAGGAAAAGTTCAATTTCTATCTTTTTTTAGTTTTTCCCTAACATTCAATACAGATGAACGCACTTACCAAATTTAAAAAATGACTTTTTAGTCCTTAGAATTACGAAACTATACAAAAATGACTACAAACATTATATGTACATGGAAAAAGAGCATACATTAGAATTAAATAATGTTTTGACGATCTGATTCAAGAACAAAACTTTTAACATGAACACTCATAGATCAAGTCTCGCGTTTAAAAAAATAATAATAATAACCTGACAACTAAAACAACAATTCGAAACGTAAAAATAGTTAGTTACCTGCAAAGGGGTAGTCTCTCCGGAAGGAACAAATGCAGCGAAATTGCAAGCTTGGGGTTGGTTAGTGAGAAGGCCAATAAAGTGAGCTGCGAATTGAGAAAGTTGTTGGGAATCACTTGCATTAATCATTTGGATGTCTCCACTTTCATATAATTTCTTAACACATTGAGACGCCACCAACTCTGAAGTTATGGCCTTCAGCCTCCCCAGAAGCCCTAATAGCTGCATTCTTAATTCATTAACAAACTTTTTTTTTTTTTTTTTGGTATTTATTACTTTCATTTAGCATTAGTCAGCGGAAGAGTTTAATAGAACATTTGGAGAAAATTTTTTTTATAGAAATTTAGTTTAAGAACTTACAGAAACCCGCGATTCTCACCTCAAAATAGGAAACTGCAATTTCATTTGAGAAAAAAAAAAACACAAAGGTACAAAGTTAGATATCCAGGTATATAAATGTGTGTGTGTGTGCATGCATACATTCATATACATATAGTGTAATGTTATTATAATTACTTTATGTATTTATATACCTGGAAAGTTATTTGTATCGACTGAATAGTTTGATAATGGGATGACAAACGACTTGATTCTTGCAGTGCAGTACTTTGTTCTTGTCGCCATCCTCGAATCACTCTGCAATTTTTTATTTTATTTTTTTATAGGATGAAAGAAAGTTGAGAATAAAATGGTGTATTAAAACAGAGTATTGTTTTAAAAAAAAAGAAAGAAAACATTAGTTTACTAATCTGGAAGTATGCAGCCAAATTAATCTTTAGTGGTTAATACTTTATAAAATTAAAAAAAAAAAAAACTTAAATCATTTGCAGCTCAAGAGATAAATTGGATATGTCTAGTTACTTAAACAATGAGTTATTTATTAACTAATAGTTTTATTATGGTTACATGTATAATACAACAGAAATTTTGAATTTTTGTTTAAATAGACATAATTTTTATTTTACTCTAAAAAAGAGATAATTCAGATTTATTTTATATTTTAATAAATTTAAATGAAGGTTTTAGTTCGTCATCTACATTTATATATATAAAAAAATCCCTTTGCCTCAATTTTTTTTTAAAAAAAATTAAAAAATTTGATATATCATTTTAGAATCCCTAGCGTTCTCCTTTTTCAATTCGATCGGCCACCTTGGCTATAGGCATTTTGGGTTAATTTCAAGAAGAAAGAACATGCCAGCCTTGGGGTTTTTTTTTTTTTTTTAAAGAAGAAATGACATTTCTATGCACATAATGAAATAGGAACATTTAAATAAATAATTAAAACATTTCCATTTCCTGTTAAGTGGGGACATTTTAATATTCTATTTGTCGGAACTGCCACTACTTTTGTCGGCAATGGGCATGCTCTGCCCCCGGGCGGCGCCTCCCCCACCCCCCCCCCCCCCCCCCCCCCCCCCCCCACCACCCAAAACCCAACGGGCCTCATTCCTGATTCCTTATGGGCCACAAGCGAAGATCCAATGGGCCAGTTGGCCCATAAATCTCTAATAATGGGATAAAAATTTTAAACATATACACTAAAAAGGGTTATTCTCAAAATTTCCTCTAATTATTTGCCTATTAAAAAAAAAAAAAAAAAAAAACTCATCATTTGCTTGCATCTCCCTAGGAGCCCCCTTTCCATTCACCTGAGGGACTAAATATTCGGATAAAAAAAAATTCAACCAAAAAGTTTTTCCAATTATTAGTTCCTCTTTTGGAGCTAGTGGAGTCTTACTTTCACCTTTTACAATGTAAATACAAAATTATCTAACTTTACAAAAACCACATGATACTAACCTAAAAATCTTTACAAGTAGCTTAGCCACGGGAAAGGAAATCAATCTTTCAAACCATAGTTATGTTCCCTCTCGATGTTGAAAATGTTTCATAAATGAATTCTTAATATCCCTACACATATATTATGCGTATATGTTTTTCAAAACTAAAAGAAAGTCATAGGACAAAAACTTCGAGTTATCAGATAACTCGAAGTTGCATATATCTGAGAAACCGCATGATATATATTATATTTTTTCTTAATCATATATCCTGAATAACGTGATGGAGCTAACTCCAATCCAAGTCATGTGCGAGGAGGACGAGTACCCTACCGTTATACATATAATCTTGTTTATAGAAGATGGCAACATGAAAGGGGAAGCTAAAGGAGTACCTGAATGAGAAGGTAGCTCTTTCCATCCATAACATTCTTGATGACTTTGAAAGTCTGGCCATAGTAGACATGGAAGTTGAATGCATCTTCCACCTTCGAAATATTTCCCACTTTCACCGTCGCCGGCGCCGACGCCGACACTGCACCCACCCCCCCTCCATAACCCCCATAGCTAAACATCACCAAAACCACATTGCAAGTAAAGATGAAGAAGCTCACATTGCTGGTAATACATTTCCAACCACTAGAGAAATAACAAGGGGACACCATTTTTGTTTCTAAGGAGAAGCAAACAAAATAACCAAAATCCCTTTTTCTAGCACAACTACTCAAACAACAACTTGTAGTAGAGAGAGATGTGCAGCTTTATTTGAGGTGGGTTTTGAAGAGTCTGTGTGTGTGTGGATTATTTTGTTGGTTGGAAGGATGTGTAGGAAGAAACCATTTGTTTAATTATTTGGGTTAAGAAGAACAGTAAGTGACCCGTGAACCCATTTTTATTTTTGTTTTATTTTATTTATTTATTTTTATTTTTTTTTTTGGGGTTTTTGCCTTGAATAAGTTTGTCATCTTCTTTTCATCACTTTGCTTCGTGGTTTTAAGTTGCTGCCTTTTTTATCCCCAAAGGGATGTGCTTTCATGTGCTGTGCACCACAACTACTCGGCCACTACCAATCGGTCAGATAATTATGTGAATTAGTAAGGAAACTTGGGAAATCATGGGCTGTAAAGTTTTTTTGTTTTTTTGTTTTGAGAGTCAAACTCAAAACATTAATCTTTAGGTAAGTGTGTAGATTTATTGGTAGGCTAGGCATGCTACCATAACTGTGAAGTTTCGTATTTTGTCATTGTGAGGTTTTAGGTACATTCAATTGGTACTTTATTGTCTATATATCCAGCTGTAGGTTCACAAGACTTAAAAAGCAAAAATGACAAACTGTGAGCTATATTGAACTCTCAAGTCTCAACCATATGCCAACATCTTAACATCTTTTAGGTGAGTTGGTAGGGCGCTCGATTCTCCTTACTACATGCTTGAGTTCGAGTCGTCACCACCGCGTTGGTTGGGGTCTATGGACAATCCACTTCGTGATGGATCCATATATCACGGATTTAAATATCGCGCAGGAGGCATCCACCTTCTCGGGATTATCTGGACATTCCAACCTCTATCACTATAACTCATTTTTTTAATTATCAAAAAGAAAAAAGAAAGAAAGAAAAAGTCTCAACCATATCATCAAGATCCACTTTGCGTCTTATAGATTAAGATCACGTGAAGGTCTTTGGTCTAAACATAATTGTAATTTTGTGTTGTACGGTTTGTTCAGAAACGATACTCAGCAACATGGGCAAGAATCCTCTTTTTTATTATTATTATTATTATTATTATTTTGATAAGTGGCAAGAATCCTCTTAAGACACGGATAAATGAAGCTCATGAGATAGCAGTAGGATAAGATTGCATGTCGACAAGCTAGAGCCCAAGGTCGCATCACCGCGATCAAATTGCACAAAGATGGGCTTGCAATCTGAACCCGGCAACCCATTGTCACTAATATGTCGAGCCCTACCAAAAAGGCAAAAAGAAGAAAAGACAATTCCTTAAAATTCGGAACCAGTTGTCCTACATGTAGAGCTTTTTTTTAATATGGGTATCTTCGGGATAATAAATCATGTGATCTATTTTTAAAAGATAGTTCAAAGACTTTTAGATAAGCTGTGATAATTAGAACCTGCAATCCGTGGCCTACATAAAAATAAATATGTTAAAAACATATGTCATTGTAAATAGGAAGGAAGGTGGGCCTCACATGTCAATGGGACCCACCTCCTTCTTCTATCATAGCCCGAATGCTGAATCGGGCTGTATAGAAGTGCCATCTTTATCCCGAGGTTGCTTTGGGTGTGGTCATTGTATTTGCATATTGTCGTTGCGCTTGGGTGTCATCAGTTTCATGCATGTCGGTTAGCAGTAGCACATAGTTGCAAAAGACCTTATCATGCTTAAATATGGTGAAAAAAAAATTCATAAACCTTATTACCTCACAGGATTTACAAGCACGGTTGTTAAAGTGAAGAAGATGCAACCATGTTGATCTACTAACACTTTTTTTTTTTTTTTTTTTTAAAACTCACGTCAAGTTTGAAAAAAACTACTCTCGCAACAAGTTTAAAATACTAACTCGAAACAAATCCTCTTTGATAACCAAAGATCATAACTAGTTACCCCAACTTTCGAGTGTTCCATGTGTCTCGGACACACTGTCGAGGAAACTTCGTCATTATTCTTCTTTCAAAATGAACAAGTATTACACAACCAAAAAAGTACACGATCTTCGACATGAACACTTCCCAACTGCATTTCCGGTAAAGAAACTCACAGATCCTCAGGACCATTGATGTTCTGGGAATGAAACATATAAATTTAAATTAGAGCATATAAACTTCAGAAAAAAAAAAAAAAAAAAAAAAAAAGATTAAAATGAAAAAAAATATATAAAGAATTACGTATAAAACACATAATTGGAGTAATTACCTTGTTTTCGAGTACTGCTGCATCAGGAATTTCTAATTTCACTCCTGGCTTTGCTGTGATGCTTACTTTCCCCTACATAAAAGAAGTAAGAATGGCAAATATGTTACTTACACTAACGTTTGTAAATTTGTCAAACAAAGGAAAAGAATGTAGAAATCGTGTAAGCAACATTGAGTTCAACAACGGTAAGTCGAATTTAGTCTCCCAAATTAATAATTCTTGATGCTTGAGTATTTAATGGGTTCAAACAGACCTAAATATAAATAAAGCAACAAGGATGGCTAGTCGGTAGTGTAACTAGAAATTATCACATCGTATGGCTTGTCAAACTGATATATGAAGGAAATAGAAAAAAGTAAATCTTAAGTTGATATCGCTCTGCTCCAAAGATTGAAATTGGCTTTTGTCTGCTATTCTCCTCGTTATACTCAATTTCAAAGAACTCTTTTTAAGCTAGCAGAATATCTTATTTCATTATTACATAATATAGTCATGGTTCGGATCATACATTAACCATGCAGTGCAAGAGAGCTTAAAGAACTAATAACTGCAAAGTGATGGAGTATTTCTATACCTTGAGAACGATGCCAGCGCCAAACCATACATCACCCGAAACCTTAAGGCTGTCTAGGTCAACAATGCTAGGGATTGACTTGAACCGACTCAAGAAATTTCCAACCTGTAGAAGGGGAAGAGAGTAGACAAGATTACTATCTCCATCATGAAATCATATAATTAGAAGGATCTAAGACCATAAATTCACTGTTAACAAATCCTCACCTTTTTGAATTCAGGCCCCAATTCAATAGAAGGGTTTGCGGGGTTTGTTCTAGCTTTATTCCGGATGATAAAACCATCTTCCAGGGTATAGAGATCAGACTGCAAAAGAAAAAACGAAAGCATGAGTAGGACTAGTGAAACTGACAAATAATCATTCAGAGCCTAGAGGATAATATCAGAAAAGAAGGGAACCTGCACAAGAAGCAAATCTGAAGTTGCCTTTACTGGAAGGAATCGAGATCGAGGCACATTGATACCAATGGCGTTGTCAAAGAACTGGTCGGAAAGACACAATGCAGTATGTTTAAAAACTAAATCATCAAATTTCGACTTCTAAACACATCTGAAGATAATTCGTATGCCATCCATACCCTTATTGCTGCACCAGCAGCAGTTTCCAGCTGAAGAACTTTGATTCCATCCACTTCCTATAATTTTATTGAAGCAACAAAAGTCAGCAACTTGGAAAGAATAGACACCTTACTTCATTATAAAGCAAAACTTGTACCTTTGGGTTTGGAATGATTTCCATTTGGAGTTCATCGGATTCCACAAGCCTTTTAATTGCATTCAGGTTCACCCACCTGCGAATACGGTATTAGTACTAGATCTACAAATGTCTGATGGCAATCAAATCAACCCAACTTACAAGTTATTTGTGTTGAAAATTTTGAATTTCTCAATTGACTTGAATTCGTTCACCTGTTCCAAAGATCAAAAAAAGCAAATGAAATCATAAACTTGTAAAATGTAACTCCAAAATATAAAACAAGCATGTGACAGCAATAGTATAGAAGGCTGTGGTCTACTTGTATTAAGCAAAGCAAGGAACTGGTAGAGCAACTCATATCACCTCAAGAAATAAGAAGAAAACAATTTTTAAAGGATCACCAAATGTTAACCAAAGTGATTTAGCCTAACGCCCAAGATGGCAGTAAATGATCTAAAGGAATATGAAATCATAATGCCCATGGTCTCACTAACAACTCCGAAGAGGGAAAAATGCCACCATTTACATCATAATGGAAATCTGAGACGTAATAACATTTCACTGAATACTGTATATGGATTCTGTGAAGTAACAAAACTAATCCTCCTTTCTTTTGTTCTTACAAAGGGGAACGTCTTACCATCATGATTTACAACGCCTATTGGACTGCTATCCTCTTATGAACTAGTAAACCGTTTCAGATTTGCAAATGTATACCTAGTTTCACGGCAGGCTAGTAAGTCAGATCCTAAGACTAAAGTGCTGCTACTTGCCTAACAATGAAAGTAGAACATAAAGCTATGTCAGCACCAAGTTGCTCTCTGCAGTGCAGTAATGAGATAAATGATGAAGGTGAATGCTAAAAACACAATAGTGAAAGAAAAAGTAATAACTTACATGTTCATCAGGAACTTGAGCAATTTCCAGAAGCTAAAAAATATCATAAGAGAGAGACAGGGAAAAAAAGGGTTATTATTCCTTTTCATTGTTGTCAAACTAACTGGAAAAGGCTACATCAAGAAGGAAAGATAAAACAAAACAAAAAATAGTAGCCAATCTAATCAAGAACAAAGGTAGCCAATTCAGATGATGCCAGGACCAAAGATATCGGAAACAATAAGATATTGCTCTTTTAGGTTAAGCCATTAAAGATTTTTCCTGGAACAGTCCGATTGGGGCTTTAACCATTTGAAATGTAGTCTCTCCATCCTAATCATTGTCAACCCAATATGATAACTAGAGTGTTGTTTATTGTAAGTTAAATAAAGATTTTTCCCAAGTAAATATTTGAAAAAGTCTTTCCTGATTTTATATATGGCAAATTTGGGCACTCGGTTATCACGTTATCGTACGCATTCCTTGATTTCAAGCAAAGCAAATTTAGCAACAACCTAAATGCAGACCCTAAAAATCCACTTCACATGGAGAATGATGCTAGAGAATGGACAAAATATTATACCTGAACTCTTTCTTCATAAGAGATGAGAGTGCCACCCTTCACATCAGCCAGTGTTTTGGGCGTCACCTGAGTAAAAAGGAGGACTTGAGAAACAGCATTGATACTTGAAAGGCTATCTACTTTATAAGACTATAACAACCATTGGTCTGTACCTCCATACAGTATTCGTTCTTGTTCTTAATCAAATGACTAAGGATTTCTGTTAAATCCAGTCAAGGAAAGTAACAATAAAAGGGAATTGCTTTTCATGCCAAATTTCATGAATGAAACTATTAGATGCGATAAGAAGTAAAGAACAGTAAACAAAAAAAAGAAGTTCCAAAAAGATGAAAATAAGGATACTCAAGTCGACGATTGCACCCAAGTTATCTGAGTTGGCAATGAACACATATTCTTTACCCTGCAAAGGAGACACGAATGAAACAGAATCACAGAAGTGCATAAAATTTGGGGCATGCTTCCACATTATAAGATATATGTATGTGTAGTACCAACCTTTGACAATAATGCATGAAGTTTTCCACTGTTCTTCAAGGATGGAAACACATCACCATGGCCAGGAGGGTACCTGCATGAGATAAACGGTCAAGAACACAAAGGAATAAGATATTATCCAAACTAGAACATGGACAAAAAGTAAGATTAAATAAGCAAGTGTGGACCTGACAAATATGAAACATACGCCAATAGAAATATTACTACCAACATGATGTTTAATCAGAATATGGAGCATCATCTAATACTCAAGCAGCAGGTGCAAAATAACATAAGTACAAGTTAAATGATATTGCTACATTTGCAAAGTTAATACTGAAAGTAAATCATACCATCCATCCTTCCCGGTCTGCCCCTTAGATGGTAGTGGTGTAAAATCCTCAACAACCAGACGGGGATATTGACTCTGAATAAAGTCAAAGCAGAGAGAAGTATAAATTTCATTGTTTCAAGTTTTTATCAATCAAAAAGTTGACAAGAGAGAAGCTAATCAAGAAAGCACAGTGGCAAACCTGATTGAAAGTTTGAATATCGACATTTGAGTTGGAGTACTTTTCGACAATCTAAAATTAAATAGGAAATAGTCAGGCAACGTATATACATATAAAAAAAGCCATCCCTACATAGAAATTTAAATATTCACCTTCAATGTATCATCATGAGTGTTGAACGAGTTCATTAGAAGCAATGGAACATTGCACCCATATTTCGAATTCAGATTCTGCAAATAACTGAAGGATTAAGAAAAACTGTGCTTGTATGTATAAGACACGTATGTGTGTGTATGTAGAGAGAGAGAGAGAGAGAGAGAGAGAGACACCTCAATCTGGATAACAATTAAGTCAAGAAACGTTAACCCATCACGAACTTCAATGACTGACCTACATGCCAAAAATATTCATCCACGTTCAGCAAAAACTAAAAAGAAGCTTGCGAATATACAGTCTAGAACCGTAGACCCCAACAATAGATTTAACTTCGTGAAAATTGTGTAAAAACTGAACTCAAATTTGATAGTTTGTGAGGTAAATAAAATCTTTTTTTTTTTTTTTGGTCCAGGAAAAAAAGAAAAAAGATATAAAGTTGAAAATTGGAAAAATTGCAAGTAAGAAGAATCCAATAGAAGTGTTACTCCAAAGATGTAGATTGGATCATTCTTAAATTCAAGGCTAGATTTTTGTTAACTCTTTTACAAATACTATGGTCCCAATGCAAAAAAGAAAACAAGCATAAAATAAAGAAAGTATGGAATATTGATAATCTGACAACAGGGTCCTAATTTCTTAGCTTAAGCTAACTTCTTTTCAACAAAGATTCATGTTAAAAATGGAAACAGAAACACAATCAGTGTCGTAATAAGTATAATATAGTCTCAAACGGTTGAATAAAAAGATGCATTGGAGTCGTTTTGATCTGCCTACTTGGGACCAGTGCAGCCCATTGTTGTCCCAAGACCTCCATTAAGCTTAAGCACAACAAGCTTATCCAAAAGCTCCTTGACCTCCTCGGAATCTATATTGATACAGATAATCATACACTGATTACAATAAGATCTACGAGGAAACAATAAAATGTAAGCCCGGATAAACCAAAACATGCCAAGAAACAAGTTCGACTTTCTTACTATCAGAAGTTGGCGCCAAGGTGTCATAAGGAACCACTACCTCATCAGTTGGTGTCTGGATCTTACTCCATTCAACATGTTGTGCTTCCCCACTTTTAAGTGCATAAAGATCCATCACAAATCAAACAATGACTATTCAAAATCACCCTCTAGAAAAGCTATTGAATTACAATTCATCTGTTTAGTTGATTCAACAACAACTATCCAACTATAACAACATAATTTTCCGTATGATCATCAAGAAACAGCAAAAATCAGTTCCAAAAATGTGAAACAAAACTCAAATTACGAATCACAACTCAATCAATTGCTGATCAATACCATCCGCTATGAAATCTATTAAATTGCAACTTGAATTTACTTAATTTGACTCAACAAGAAGAAATATGCAATATAATACACTAATTTTTCCATCATATTCCGTAATTTAACCATCAACAGACGAAAGATCCATTCTTCTCGGATAAACAAATCCAAATTTACCTGAGATAACGAGAAACGAGGTTGATGAATCCATTCTTCTCATCCTCACTGCAGAATCGAAACAACAAAAGGATCAGAAACAAAATCTCTCAGATCTCATGCAATTGAACAAGGAAAAAAAAAAAAGAGGACATTTAAGCACTAATCAATCTGATCTGATGAGCAAAAATTCATCATAAGTTGGAGAACAAAAACAGAAACGGAAAAGAAAGAAAGAAAGAAACCTAATCTGGTTAAGGCCGGCGACGGCAAATTTGAGGCTGGAGATCTTCTCGGCATCAGCGGGACTCAGAGTAGCAGCAGCGGCAGCCATTTCCGAGCGGCGGAAAGCTCCAATCTAGAGAGAGAGAGAGAGAGGAGAGAGAAAGATCTACAGAAGGCTGAGAACTGGAAAATGGAACCGAAATGCGAGATTCGGGAGAGAGAACGTAGTGAGCTCTTATGTCTGAACTGTGTGTGTATATATATACATATACAAACTATATATATATAATAACTGCGTGAAGAAGAAGCTTGAACTTAACGAAGAGAGTTGTCGAGATTTTTATTATTTTTTTAGTACCGGTCGATGTCGTTTATCTGACGACTTCTATGAGTTAGCAAAACGACAGCGTATAGGTGGATGTGGCTGTCAAAGGAGGCGAGATATGAGCCTTAAAGAAAGAGAGAATATGCAGGCGAATATGACGGTTGTGGGGAATCTGGGGCCTCGTCCAATCTGGGAAAAGTGTGGCGCCACTTTCACGCAAGGGCGACACATGGGCTCATGTTTCTCACACCCTCTCTCTCTCTCTCTCTCTCTCTCTCTCTCGGAAAATTATGAAAACAGCCCTTTAAAACATACATATTTATATTTTTTCCCCTCTTATTTCTTTATAATTTTAACATTTTATATTAAAAAGTTGGACTGAGTGTCCTACTTAGATAATCAAATCTAATAGATGGTCGAATTCTTTTTATTTAGTAAAATGATCGTTTATCATCTTTTTTCATATTTATTCATTCAATGATTAACCGTGACTTGAAAATTAGTGATTAGTAATTAACAACATTATTCTTATAAAAAAAAATAACAACATTATATGGTTAATTATTTATTAATCATTTAAGTAAATTGATTAATTGATCATTTAAGAAATATTTTTTAATTAATTTTTAAAAATTTAAAGAAGTTTTTAAAAAATTGTTATTTACCTCTAAATCCTTTTACATTTATCGAATTGGATGTTAAGATATCTAAAGTTATATAATTTGGACAATGATCTAAATATGTACTTTTTAGAAGGAAATTGGATAAATGACCTTTCTCATTCCTTGTTGCTAGACTTTCGCTTGTTGACTTTTCTTATACCATTGGGTCCACCCCACGATCTTTTTTGCTCCATGATTGTCAATTTCGATGATGATCTTTTAGCAATAGGAAATAGACCAAGATAGTTCCTTTGGATTGAAAATTGGATTTCTGTGGGCGTCGCATAATAGCTGGTTTGTGACTTGAATACAATTTTTTTTACTTGGATATTCTAGAAACAAAGAATTTTCATGGAAGTACATTTGATGACTTGATACCATCTCTAATAGCTATAATTTAACTCTAATATAATATATGTTTGATTAATTGTGAGACATTTAAGTATATTTAAATGCTTTCACTATTTCACAATTATTCAATTCAAATTCGAATATCAATTTTCACTTTTTAGAACTTTGTATCACACTTGTATTTTTATTTTTATATTATTCAAACGTTACTTGTAACAAAAATTATTCAAATATACATTTAATTTGAATACAGATTTCAAATTCTCCGATTGAATGCAAATATTTAGTTTGAATTAACAATCAAATGCAGTCAATGATACAAATAGGCACCATTCATGAATTCCCAATTAAAATTTAAGGATGCCACATGAAAGGGGAAACCATCCCACCTCCCTCCTCGGAGTAGTCCCCCTCACAGGTCCCGGTGAGGATGAGGGATAGTATATAGGATGTAGAGAAAGTCTTTATCTTCGAGTCAGAGAGAACGAGGACACTAGAAGCACTTTTTTGTGCAATATACATATATTTTTTAACATGAATTGTTCATGATCCCTTCAAAAAGAACTTCCTCTTTAACCGTATATATAAAAGTGAAAAGTATAATATGATATTTATTCACATAATATGATGTAAAAAAAAAAAAAACATTCAATACATTTATTAGCAAGACCCAAATAGCCCTAATAGATTTGCAAATTACACGTTATCAAACCGCACCAATTCACAAAATACAGCATATAGTCCTAGTTTGGGTTTTTCCTAAACCGTTCATTTGCAAAACTAAACCATCCTAATTGTAAACCGCCAAATCGTCCGCCCGTGAACTTCTAAATAAAATAAATCCGATCTAAGTTTGAAAAAAAAAAAATCTTCTTTTCTATAATACTAATATAAAAATGGCCTTTTTAGTTTTCAAAAACCATTAAAAAAGGGCTGCATAAAGAACACAGAAATAGCACATGCTGTAGGGGTTAAAAACCATGATAATTGCAGTTTTTTTAGAAACCTTTTGTAACATTTTGATTGTGGTATTATTTACTAGGGTCTGGAGGTTTTTTTTTTTTTTTTTTTGGTTCAGCTAAAAAGACCATTTGCGTTGACGATTAGAAGCAAGATTGAGGCTGATTATAGTTGGCTTAGAGTTTGTAGAGAGATGTTTTAATGATTTCGAGTCAACATTAATAAAATGTAGTAAGCAGCTTCAACGACGAGCGTGTGAGCAAAGCTTTCAAGGACTCAAAGTTGTCGTTGATGATATCATATGCTTTTGCCGTGTAACACCAAAAGATATAAAATATTAAACGTGTTAGTAATGAAATCAACTCTAAATTTTGTGTTACTATAAGTTTATAAGTTTACAAATTACATGTTCAATTTCATTATGATTCATGACTTTTAAATATCTTAACGCGAATTCTTAATTTACCACTATTTCATAAATTAATGCTTTTGTCCATTAATTGTTAATCTTGGCAAAAAAATAAAAATATAAAATAAAGGCAAGACTTCATTCTTAATTGTCATGTTTTAACAATGTAAAATTTCAAAATTATTTTCAATTAAGACATACATTATGGTATTGGTTTGTATTTTTTTGTCGAGATTTTAACAATCGGATCATCCAAAAATAGACCAAAGAACAGGTTTATATTAACTCAGTACATTAAAATCTTGTTTTAGGATTTTTTTTAAAAGTTAGAAATCAAAATGGAATTTGATTCATAATTCGAAATTAAAAACGTGAGTAACCTCTAAATTAACGAGCAACTGAGCAAGCACGTGTATGCTTCTTCCATATGCTTGTCGGTGGAACTTGAATGGGATTTCAAGTTGTTTTGACCCGAAGAAAGACAAAAATGGGCTTTCGTTTGGGTTGTTGATGGGCCCATTAGTTCCATTGGACTGTGTGGGGCCCATTTTCTATTTTTATAGGGAGAAAGGAGTAAATGTGTACAATAAACAATTAAAATAAATGAGAAGCTACAGTTGAGCCCCGTTTATATACTCTATCGATAGAATCCCTTTTTGAATTATTAAGATGTAATCAAACGGTTGACGTGTTGCTTATGTATGATAGTTATAACGCACATTATCTCATATTAGTATAAACTAAGAAATTAAAAAATAATTTATAAAAAAATAAATTAAAAAGAAAACACCAATCCCTCTCCGGCCACCGGCGACACTCCCTATCCGACGAGCACCCCCTCCCCCCTCCCCCTCCCCCCGCCCCGATGCCGATGAGCCCCCCTCCCCCCGTCGCTAGCCTAGTCCCCTATCCCCCCCTGCTGATGCCGACCAACCCCTTACACCCCCCTCCCAACACTGACAAGCCCAATCCCCCCCCTCCCCCTGAAGCCAAATCTGTTCGGCATTTAGGGGGTGTTGGTGTCGGGGGAGGGGGGGCCTCCTCAGCGTTGGTGTCAACGTCGAGGGTCGCCGGTGGATTGTCAACCAAATTTTTTTTTTTTTGGGATTTTTTTTAAATTTTTAGTGTATAATGTTATGGGTAAATATACATTATAGTTATCATACACAAGTAACATCTCAACCGTTTGATTATATCATGACGGTTTAAAAACGAGCTCTACCAATAGAGTATATAAATGAGACTTTACACAGATTTACTCTAAAATTAATAGCAAATTTAAAAATAATTGAAGAAAATATTAGTAAATGAAAACTTTACTACGTAAATGAATTATTAATAATAAATAATTACCACTTTTTAATAAATAAATAAGTAATTTACCTAATAAATGTATTAAAGTAAATGATTCGTCATTTTTTATTATTTATTTCATTTAGGTCCCGTTTGAGGCGTTATCTGGAGATGGTAAAAGTCTATATTGATTTCAAAATCCCAACTCTATATCAAATTTTTCATGTTTTTTATTTTAAAAAAACTCAAACTTTAAAATTTCATAATTATTTAATTTCAAATAGGAATGAGATTATTTTTATGACAACAAGCCCATAACGACGAGAGGAACAATACAATATTTATTTTACATTTTTTTTCCAAATATATTTCAAACTTTTACATTATTTTCTATATTACATAACTTTTTCAAAAGTTTTTTTTTTTTCTAAATATATATTTCTAACCTAACATTCAAAACACTATCTTCAGATATTCCCCAAATGGACCCTTAGTTTCATGAAAATACTATTAACTACAATATTTGTAAAAAGGAAGGGAAATAATTATATAGATTACTATTTATTTTAAACATTTAAACATATGTTATTATAAAAGCTTCATTATAATGACTTATATACTATAGTTTCTGAAGACTTAGATCAAGTATTTTCGATAAGACGATAATTAATTTTATCGTCGTAAATTTATTTAATAACCTTATAATGTCACAGAATTTTATGGGGTTTTTTTTTTTTTGGGTAGATTATCTGGAAAATACATTTTAACGAACATGCAAAAGATTTTCCGTGGTCTGTCGACATATCTCTTTTTAAGGGTTGGAGAATATTATATTTTTTATGCACAAACCTAACGTAAATTTTCTAACTCTGATTATAACTATGTTTAGTTCGTCAGAAACATTGTCATCATTAGTTGAAATGGTCAATAAATTTATAGCGAAACAAATATAACTAAATAAAAGAAAATAAGTTAGACTGACCATAAGGGAAAAAAAAAAAAAAAAAAAAAAAAAAGAAGTACTAATTAAAATGCGAGAACCTTCACATAACCGGTGCCATTTTGACCACTGATTTTGTGTTGCCATAGTGAGTAGTGACTATAGCCAGAGGGTTTTTTGTGATAATCTTTAAAAGAGTTTAATAAAATAACAATAATATTTAAATATTCTAATAAGTAATAAATTTATTAAGATCGAGTTTATAGAAAGTATAGTTAAAATCTAATACAACTTATAAGTTTAAAGTTTAATTAGAGGATATGATTTCCATGAAAAGCTTGTATGAAACTTTTTTCACACAATACCAAACAAGCATGTTTTCTTTTAAAGAATTACAGGGCTCTGTTTTTAATTATTAACTATATATCACTATTTATTTTACAATTTTTTTTTTAAATTTTTAAATGAGTTTAAAGTATAGTTTAGTAATAAACTATGCACAGCTTAACTAGAATGTGTTCCCTTGAATTTAAAGGAAAAGAATATATCGTTATTAGGAATACCAAACCATAAATATCTTTTTCAAAATTAAAAAGTTGATAAATTTTATGTGTTAATCATTGGTTGAAAAGAGAACAAACTCTCATTATTATTTTAGCAATAAAAGAATGCATTATTTTGAAAATCATAGCACACATCTTGAATCTTCCAAAGATACACGTTGTATCGGAATTCACTATGCGCCTGGTAATGTCTAGAAGTTCATTTTATATTTTTTTATTATTATTTTTTTGTAATAATCGAAATTTAGAAGACTTGGTACATCATAAGGTTTTTCACTTAATAAGGAAACCACAACAAGTAAATCTTAAAAACCATCCATGAATTTCTTAAGTTCTTCTTCTTAAAAAAAAAAAAAAAAAAAAAATTCAACACTTTGCCTATTTATATATTCTCATTAATTTAATTTTTTTCTTCTATTTTAGAGCCATACATTTCATATCAATTGGTCCCAATCACTATTCACCACAAGAAACGAGTAACAAATAAATTAAAAAACGGATAAAATCCACCCCCGACCACCAAAATCCAAACACTAGAATAATAATTATTCAAAAAAAAAAAAACACTAGAATAATAATATAAAAAAACCATTAAAAACCCAATTAAAACGAATTAATGGAATTATGACGTAAGCATTTTGCATAACTTGGCTAATGTCCAATATTTAAGCGTCAGCCGGGTTGAAGTGGGGAATGAATATCTGGAAGAAAGATCTTCAGCCTCTCGTTCTTTTTTTAAAAAACAAAAACAAAAACAAAAAAGGGGGAAAAAAAAAAAAAAAAGTTTTGACTACGACTTTTCCATGTTCGAAGACACCTGGCGTTTGGCGGTCGCCAAAAATACTTTGATGCCAAGGGTGTAATTTGACGAAAATACCCCTATGAATTATGTGGTGGGCAATTTTTCTTGGCTATTAATGGGGGGGAGAGAGAGAGAGAGAGAGAGAGAGGGGAGAGAGAGAAAATGCGCAACAAAGAAACGAGTGGCGGAGAAGCATCCATATCCGTTTCCCTTAGGTACACGTGGCAAGCAGAAAAGGTCTGGGCGGTGAGTGGCTGTGACGTGGCAAAAAGCGCAGGAGAGAGAAAGTACCAACACGAACACCAACACCAGCTAGATGCTCATCCTCATCTTCATTTCTCTTTAATTGTTTGATCCATCCACAAATCTTGGTCCACATTTCTCTCTCTCTCTCTTTCTGTCTCCATCTTTCACTTTCTCTCTCTAGTTTATATATATATATATATATATATTTTTTTTTTTTTTTTATGACCCTGCAGATATTTTAACTTCCACCCTTCTCCACAAAAATATAAATTAATTTTTCTTATTCAATTTAATTTATTTGTCTCTTATTGAATATGGATATGGATATGGATATTAGTGGTGTGGATGGAGCGCGACTACTCGCCTTTCCCCCTTGACAGCTGTACTTCTGGCCTGAATTTTTTTTATTGAACATAAATACTAAAGAATTATAAAAAAAAAAATCACTTGACATTATTATTTTTCTTTAATTTCTGCTTCTATAAAAGATAGAGGAAGTAAATATTTAATGTAACTATTTTGAGTAAAATATGATAAGACATTAATAGTTTTTTTATCATTTATTCATAAAACATAAAAATAAAAATATGAAAGTTTTTTTAGGCACAAATATAACGTGTAGTTGATTCTACATTTTACTGATTTTTCAAACTTCTTTTTGTCCCTTGCAATTTGCATCATGTTCACCTTAGCAGTTGAAAAAGGGCAAATATGTTGTTTGTATTTTATGCTAAAATGATAGAAAAAAAATTCCAAGTATTTTTAACCTTTTTTGTTTACTAAATGATGTAGCACGTGTATTATTATATTTTAATTAGTGAAAATTTATTAAAAAAATAACAACACATATATTATAAAATTTTATGCAAAAAATTTAATATATATAACTTAAGATTCCAAACGTTATCCATCCATAACTTATATAAGTGGAAGGAATTATTTCAGGTAGCTATATCTAAAAGTAAGCAGATTTCTACATTTCTTAAAAAAGAAAATGGAAAGCAAATAAATACATTTCGAAAAAATTAATAATACGTATGCACCAAGGAGAGAGCGAGTACAGGTGCGAGTTTACACGATGCGAGTAGGATGAGGACCGAATTATCCAGTAGTGGATGAATTTGGTTGGAAGAGCAAATAACTTAATTTATTTAATTTGATTAAAAAAAAAAGAAAAAGAAAAGAAAAAACACAGTCACGGCCTAACAAAAAGCGCAAGGGGACATGACAAGCCAACTCCACGTGTTGACGAACTCTTTCGTCCTCAGCCACATGATTCCATCAAATTCTTCAGATATTTTTTTTTTGAGTAAAAATTCTCCAGATTTTAATTTATCCAAAATTAAAATATAAATAAATAAATTAAAGAATTAAAAAAATAGCTCGAATCTGACGTGGCATCCATCTGTTTCCTCTCGCCCTTTTCTTTTTCTTTTTCCTTTTCCCTTTCTTTCTTTCTTCGTCACAACCCAAAAACTCTCCTGTCCTTCTTTCCTTCCTTCCCAACTTTCTCTCTTCTTCTTCTCCTCTGTTTCCGAATCCTTATCTCTCCGTTTTCCTCTGAGTTCCACAAAAAAACGTTTCGTGAAGATTTTCGTTATACGTTTCGTGTGAGGAACTTCTTCTTCTTCTTTTCCTTCTTTTTCTTCCATCGTCTTCTTCTTGAAAAAGCAAGAAATTTTGTTGAGGTTTTTAATTTTTTTGATCTAGAAACGTTTCGAAACCAGCTTGAATTCTACCGAATCGGAGGTCTCGCTTCTTCGGATCGAACTCAACCGTCGGATCGTCATGGTCTAGGGGTATTTCGGAGTCTTTTTGAGTTCGAAACAGTGGTGGAACGAAGAAGAATTCTTTAAATTGATGGAAATTTGTTGAATTAAGTGTGAGTTTATCAGTGGATTTTAGGTTTTCAGCTTTGGCTTGGTTTGAGGGGAAAAAGGAATTTTTGCCTGATGCAAGGATCCATGGTCTCTACGGCAACGGCTGTTCAAGTACGTATGAACTGTTTGCTGTGCTTGTTTCTTTTTGAAATTCAGATTTTTTTTTTTCCTCTCTCTCTCTCTCTCTCTCTCTCTCTCTCTTTTGTTTTTTTTTTTTTTTCCTTTCCAAATTTCCAATATTGAATTTCTTGGAATTTTTTTTTTGCTATGCAAAATTAGATTAATTTATTTATATATATATATATATATTTTTTTTTTTGGTAGTGAAAAGGAATTGTTGATAATCATGAGGAAAAGATCTTACTGTTGGATATTTATTTTTGGATTCTTTTTGCTAGATTTGTCATGTGAAATTTTTTTGGAAAATACTATCTAAGGAGGATCTGAAAAAGTTGAATTTGCTTGGTTAAATATAGGAATGTGAGAATGGAGGAAGTGTTTTCCCATTTGGCAATACAATTTCAACGAGTGTCCAATTAAAGGACCAGTTTTCATGTGGAAATGACTATGCTCTCAAGGTAGGAACCATTCTTTTTAATGTTCCATTTTTAGTATTTATCTTTCAAATAATTGGTGATTTGGTACAATCTTATGTTATTTGGCAAATCATTTAATTTTTTTTTCCCTCTCTGTTACACTAGGTGAGGAAGCCTTACACAATCACGAAACAGAGAGAAAGATGGACAGAAGAAGAGCATAGGAAATTTCTTGAAGCATTAAAGCTCTATGGCCGGGCTTGGCGAAAGATTGAAGGTTCATACTTTGAGTAATTATTCAATTATTTCAGTGACCCGGTGTATCATGTTATCAGTGCACATGAGTGATTTTTGAAAATGTTAAACTTTTATCCCAATCAGCTAAATAAGGTAAAAGGTAAAACTTATTATTTACCTTATTCGGAGGGGAGAGTGATAATTATGAATTGTTTATTGGACGATTGTATTACGAAAGCACTGATGAAGTGATATATCTGGTTTATTGAATGATTTATCTATACTGGGTACAGTGTAGTTTGTCACTTTAGTGAAAGTGTGAAACATTCTTTTTTTTCCCAAATAACAGAGCATGTGGGCACAAAGACTGCAGTTCAGATTCGAAGTCATGCTCAGAAATTCTTCCATAAGGTTTACTGCTCTTATTCCAGTTACCCATTCTCTACAATACAATATCTATAACCCATCTCCTTTAAGTAAGTGGAAATTTGATATCTAACCTATTTGAAGGTTAGTGCAACTACCATGTTATTGTTGTTAAAGTCTCTCCCTTTTTCATTTGTGGTTAAAGGTTGCAAGAGATCCAAATGGCGGCAACACAAACTCAGAAGAGCCAATTGAGATACCTCCTCCTCGGCCTAAACGGAAACCTATGCATCCCTACCCACGTAAGCTTGTTCATTCACCTAAGAAAGAAATGTCCCCTGCTGAGCATTCAACAAGCTCTTTGTCTCCAAATTTATCGCTTTCGGAGCAAGAAAACCAGTCTCCAAAATCGGTTTTGTTCACAATGGGATCGGATATGGTTGGCTCCAGTGGTTCGGATACGCCGGATGGCAGCTTATCTCCAGTTTCATCTTCTCCTGGCATTCGTGATGGGAGCTTTATGATTTCTGAGCCCAATCCATCATCTGATGACACCGGATCTCCCCCAGCAGCTGCAGCTTTCGGTTCCTGATGATCGATTTGCTATGGTACTTGCTAGTCTCTCTTGTTGCATTTCATCCAACTTAACGTTTTTAGAAGTTATACATGTTTCATTAGTTGGTTTGATGTGATGTCTGTAATTAAGCTCACAAATACCAGTGGACTTCAGAAATTCTTGCATTAATCTTTGTTTTCCTTTGTTACCATTCATAACACACTGATGGTTATGTTCATGATGCGCAGAAACTCGAGTCATTTTCCCAAGACAATGACTATGTTAAAGAAAGTTCAGCTGAGGAAGTATGCACTCGAAGCCTCAAGCTCTTTGGAAGGACAGTGTTAGTCACAGATTCCTACAGACCATCTTCACCAACCACAGAGACTTGCGAGGCATCGCCGCCATCAGATGAACACGGCGAGAAACTAGCGCAACAATTACTGCAAAACGGCACAACCATGGATTCCTCAACAGAGAACACTAACCATGCTTGGGGTCATTTGCCACAGGCAGTGCAGGCTCTCTACCTCATGCGTTTGCAGAACGAAAACTCCAATCTGGCGGGGTCTGGTTCCGCAACTCCCATACCATCGTGGCCCTGTTTCGGGGGCTTACCGTTTCCTTTCATACCGTGCAACAAGCCGGAGCCGGTAAAAGGAGCTTTGGATTCTAATCTTGGAGAAGGCCAAGACAAGTGTTCGGATTTCGATACTCCAACTTTTCGCAACTCTCCCCCGAAAAAGGCAGGAAAAGAACCAGAATTGGTATTCAAGTTGAAACCGAGTTCAAGATCAGCCTTCTCTCAATTAAGGATAAGCACCGAAAAGTGTAGGAAAGGATTTGTGCCGTATAAAAGAAGTACGGCACAAATCCACAACCATAACATAACAAGCGAAGAGAGGGAAGAGAAGAGAATTTACCTCAGCTTGTAGACATTTTTCTTTGATGTTAATTCCCTTATTAGTAGATGAATATCTTCTAACTTGGTCGAGGGACTGCTCCAATGGTCAGTGCCAGCAATTTTCTGTAGATTTTGCAAATTATCTGTCTTCCACTTTTTCCACTTTTTGTGTATGTAGCATATTATATATATATATATATATATATATCTTTTTGTATTCACTTTTCAGTCATTGGGATCAGCTCTTGTAATTCTTTTGCCTTTCTGAACAGTGAATCCGTGGTATTGTACTTGTCTGTTTATGTACTACGAAGACCTTGTTCTTTTTCACCCCTTGGAAATGTACTGATAAGACTTGTTTAAATTCAAGTGTTAATCATTTTAGCATGTGAAGAACTGAGAATTATAGTTTCTTTTATGGTTTATATGCTTAAATATTCTTGAAATAATTATGGAAAGACCAGGCATTCAAACATTTTCCTTACCTTTCGGTTTTACATAAATGACAACGTAAAGTGCCCTTGTGTTAAACTCTAGCATATAAGTTGTCACTAAAAATCTTTTCCATCTTCATATTTTAAAATTGAAGACTTTGCTTAAGAGAAGAAAAAAAAAGGGGTAGCAACACATGAACTTAAAACTCCATTCATATTTTATTTAAAAAAACTTCATTCATATGTAGCTTTAATTTTATTTATTTACTTTTTAATAAATGTAGAGAAAAAATATTTTTTTATTTATTCACAACTTGCTTAAAATTAATTCACGTACCTCAAACATGGCAGTGCAACTCGTTTGAAGTTTGGCGACATTCATGTTATCGTTTAAAGTTTAGAATCCTTTTGAGACAAAGAATAATGTTTACAAAACTTTTCAAATTTGTTTCGTGGATATGATATTGTTAATTAATATAACCGAATGATTTGAATCGGATGTCGTTTAAAAAATAAGTATATTACAGTATAACACATTTTAAATATATATATATAGATATTTTTTATAGTATCAGCCTTCATATAACAGGAACTGTCTAATTTAAATCTTATATAGAGGTTAAAAGCAATAACCATACATTTTTTTTTCAAAGATGGAGAAATGCATTGACTCACTAATACCAAACAAATAACCCCATAATACAAGAAACATAACCCTCAAATGAGATCGGTTCCATCAGTAGAATCTGATGAAGTTCAGTGAGGGAGATATACGTCAAGACCCAAAAAATTATTGAATTTCTCGACAATCTTGTAATTGAGCATATACAAAGCTCGTTTCGACAAAACATCTACAAAGTAGAATTATTTTAGTAAAGTAGATTTTTTTTTGTGGTAAAATAGAATATTATTCCTCTTCTTCTTCTACTTATTTTTTTTTTTTTTCAAAGAAGCATAAAATATTCTTATTTAACAAAAAAAAAAAAGAGAGAAATATTTATTTATTGAGTCCTTATATTATATATATTGTTTATTTAATCTTTAAAATTTTAATTTTAGTAAATTAGTCATTGAATTTTTTTTTATAGCAATTTTGGTCTTGACGGTAATATTAATGAAAAGTATTTGAAATTTAATGTATATAAATATATTTTGCATTTAATGTAACAAATTTTTTTTTTAAATTGCAGTTATTATGTGGTTGGGATGTGATTATCTAAATTTTAAAAATCTTTTGTTAGATTTATTGCTAGAGACAAAAATACTAAAAGATAAAAGTTCAGAAATTAATTTATTAAAAAGGTAAAAATGAAAGAATGTACATATTTATAGATTAAGTTTATGTTTGGTTTGTCGGTTGACGATGAAATTTTTAAATTGAAGTTAGTTAATTTTTCAAAAATTAGTTGTAAATTTTGTTAACTTTTGTTAACTTTTCAGAAAAAGACAAAAACTGAGATGAAAAAGTACAGTTTAATTAGAGTTGAACTGGAAACCCAAACAAAGATAAACAAGTTATAAAAAATAGGATAAATTACTAGGTTGGTCTCTAAACTTTTGACTTTGTATAACTTTGGTCCTTGAACTTTTTTTCATAGTTAGAGTGCCCCTAAACTATTAAAATGTTGCTACAACAGTCCTCTACGTTTATTTTTTGACGGAATCCGTCAGTTAACATCACTTTTTCACTAAATTATTAACAAATTTTGTCTAAAAATTAACGGATATGACTATTATAACAATATTTTAATAATTTAAAGGCATTTCCTGTTCATAGCTAAAATGATCATATATTATTAAGAGCGTTATTATAATAGTTATTTCCGTTAATTTTTGAACGGAATCCGTAGTTAGTATCACTTTTTGACTAAATTACTTGTAGATTCCGTTCAAAAATTAATGAAAAAGAACTATTATAATAATATTTTAATAATTTAGGGATATTTGAGTTATGATAAAAATTCAGGAATAAAAGTTACACGAGATTAAAAATTTAAGGACTAAATAAATAATTTACTAAAATAAAAAAATAAAAAAAAAGGACTTGGCCAAAAACCCAATAAAGAACTCGGATTCTCATCCGGGTTTAACGATGCTTCCTAATAATTGGGGACTTTACTATACTCTCTCCACTTCCACTGTCTCTTTCTGTCTCTAGCCCCGTCCGTCTCTGTCTGTCTCTGTCCCAAGAAAACCTCAGCTCACTCAATCTCTCACTCTCGCTCTCTAACTCCAGAGAGAGAAACAAGAAGAAGCAACAAAGAAAATGCCAGCACTCGAAACTACTCTCTCTCTCCTCATACTGTTCACATCTCTCCTCTCCACAGCCACTTCCCACTCCTCCTTTTCCTCGTCATCTTCTTCTTCTCCTTCGTCTTCCACTCTCTACGAGTGGCGATCCGCGCGCGCCACCTACTACGCCGCCGCCGACCCGCGCGACGTGGTGGGCGGCGCGTGCGGGTACGGCGATCTGGTGAAGAGCGGGTACGGGATGGCGACGGTGGGGCTGAGCGAGGCGATGTTCGAGCGGGGCCAGATCTGCGGCGCCTGCTTCGAGCTCCGCTGCGTTGAGGACCTCCGGTGGTGCATTCCGGGCACCTCGATTATCGTGACCGCCACCAACTTCTGCTCCCCCAACTACGGCTTCACGCCCGACGGCGGCGGCCATTGCAACCCCCCTAACAAGCATTTCGTCCTCCCCATTGAGGCCTTCGAGAAGATCGCCATCTGGAAGGCCGGCAATATGCCCGTCCAGTATCGCAGGTCTCTTCCTTTTCTTCTTCTGTTTGCATTGGAGATTTGGGTATGGATTTTGATTCAGATGGTTTGCATTTCGATTTTGTTTGTGATGAGTTTTGGGAAATTTGATTTAAATTCTCTCAAAATTTGTAGAGACGAAAGTGTCAAATATTGAGAAGTTTGTGGTATATGTGTTTGTTAATTGTTACTTATTTTGCAAATTTAAGGACTAAATTGCCAAGAAAAAAATTTAAAGATGAAAATGTGAAATTATGAGAAGTTCATGGGAAATAGAATTGGTACATAATACCCTAAAGAATATGTGTGTACATATTTATGTATATATATGTCAATTTCCTTAGAATGGTATGTGAATTTTTGAATTTCAAATGTACTGGAATTCAAAGCAAGTTATGTTCTGTTCTGTAAACCTTTAGCTAGCTGTACTAGTTTTGTCTTAGAAGTCTCTGGGGGTAAGAAGAGGAAGGGACAAGAGAGCTATAATTACAAAAAGGCAAGGAAGTGTGCATGCAAAGAGGAATTTGAAAGTCGGTTTCCTGCAAGCATCCTTTAATTGGATTCCACAATGAGTATAGAAGAGTTTGTATATATGTATATATGTGGTCCTTTCATGGAATTGTTTTTTTGAGGTAATTTACCTGTCTGATATAAGAGGGTTATATAGGAGGGTGTAATCTATACCAAGGTTTCAACCATTTGCCACATCAATATTTGGTGTCTGGTCAATATTTGGTATTAAAGCATATTACAAATGAGGTTACAAAGGTAAGAAAAATTGGCTACCTAGTAGTTTGATGGTAGAGCTTAGGTGTAGATGGGTTATTTTTTTCCCCATAGTGAAAGCGCTACCTTGAAATTTGAATTGAGCTACTTCCATGAATTGGTACCATACACAATAAAGATTCGAGTAACTGCTTAGGGAAAAATGTTTTCCTTTCCTTCCTTTATATGACTACAGAATGTATTTAGTTAACTTAGTCAAGATCCTATATCAGTTTCTGTTCCATGTTTTTCTTTCGATAACTTAGGACCGACAATCAATTTCCTTGTTAGCTAAGGACTTTGTTCTGTAAGGACAATTTGGTTCCAACACCATGACTGTAGAAACAGCAAGGGGTCGTTCGTCGCTACTTGTCTAAGAACAGGAGAGTGATATATCAAAAGAAATAGAACAAGGGTGTATGAAGATATATTCCTAAAGGGAGGGCGAGGTAGAGCAAGTATCCTAGAAAGTCATTAGCTATACTATTCCTAGAGATAGACCTCCCGAAAGACTGGTTTTTGCACTTTGTGTAGCCCCAAAGTTTCTTTGTGCAGCACCATGTTGGAAGACCAATATATATAAACAAAGGGAGAAGGGGAAGCGCACTGGAGAGAGAAAAAGAAACAACAGAAGGCGATCATTACCTAACTTGTATCTGAAAGTGGTGTTGTGTGAGCTTTTGAGACATTGGAGATAAGCTGACAGCTTTCGAAAGCATATCTTCTTAGGTTGTGCTTGATTTGTCAAAGTGTTTCAAAACATAGCTACAATTCTTCTCTGGCCATTGGGGGGAAAAAAAGAAAGAAAGAAAGAAACGAAAAAGACAGAAAAAGAAAAAAGAAAAAAGAAAGGGTAAAATTTACTAACAAATGTAAAGATCAAAAGAACGGATTTCCGTTCATTAATTCTATAGCATAGCTGAGGGCAGAATCCAGAAATCTTATGTTCATTTTACTTGGCTATGAGTGTTAGTTAAAAGAACTCTTGTGGTGTTGATATGCCATTTTTGGAACCTAGATTTATGAATTACATTACTCCATTTGGAGTACATTCTAGGATTTCTTAAGATTGCATCAACTAGAGTTTGAATATTTCGTTGCTGAATCAGTTCTATGAAGGCTGTGGTATCCTATGTGAATTGAAATTTCAGAACCGGGGGTGTTAAAGAATTCTTCCTTAAAAAGTTTGTAATATTTGTTAGTTGGTTGTGTTATTTAATTATGGTTTGTTTTATTTTATTCTTATAGTCAGTATACGTCTTTAAGTTCCAGTTTTCTGTTTTGGCATTTTCTTTATTATGCTTTCATCACCTTATTGATTGAATTGAGCTTCCGAAAATTGCGCAGACATGATATCTTATGTATTTATCTCAGTACTATCTAGTCATCTCTCTCTCTTTTCTAGACATAATTGTGACCAAAATCGTTACTGCTATGGATAAACGTAAAACCAGCTTAACTTTGTTCGTCTGGCATGGAACTTACATTGAAGGTGGATTGACGTGCAGCCTAAGCATGTTTTATCCTATCGTTAACTTTTAACAATGTCATTTCCTAATTCTTGTTACTTGGTAACAGAATAAAGTGTAGAAAGGAAGGAGGAATACGTTTCACAATTGACGGTGCAGGTATCTTCATTTCGGTGCTCATCCGCAATGTTGCCGGTGTTGGAGATGTAGCTGCAGTGAAGATCAAGGGTTCAAGAACTGGTTGGCTGCCGATGGGCCGGAACTGGGGCCAAAACTGGCACATAAATGCTGATTTAAAGCATCAACCGCTTTCGTTCGAGGTCACCAGTAGCGATGGTGTTACGGTTACTTCTTTCAATGTTGCCCCCAATAATTGGAACTTCGGGCAGACATTTGAAGGGAAGCAATTCGACTCATGAAAAAAAAAAAAAAAAAAGAAGGAAACAAAATCGTTCAGAAGAACTTCGAATGAAGAGGACCAGTCCTTTTAATTATCAAATTTCTTATAATTTGGGGTGATAGAGGGTGTAATAGGTGTTTAGTTTTTGTTTTTCTCTGTCTTTTTTCCCTTTTCCCCTCTAGTTTTGGTGGTGAAATAGTTGTTAGGTTTGCAAATGCAATTGGGGTTTTAAATATTTATGGAGTGTTTGACATTCTGCAGTAAATTGTATGGTTTTGTATCATATTGATTTTTGTATACTCAGTCCCATATAATACAGTTCGATTTTAAAGGTAAATCTTAAATTTTAAATCTTACAAGGTAAAATGTTAAAAAATTATGGAGCCTTTTGTGGAAGGCGGCTATCTTCTAAACATAGATTTAAAATCACATCAAAATAAAACATAAGCAAACAGAGACAAATTTAATTAGTGATGGATTATTTGAATCCAATGGGACATGAATAAAGATAAATAGTATTCTAAAATTTAATATAACTTTTAGCGTTTTTTTATTTACCAGATTTCGTATATCTTAGATAAAATATAAAATTAACCTCCTAAATTTAAGAAATATTTCTAAAATCATTATTAATAAACGTACGTCAATATGTTTTTTTGCATGTGGCTATAGAAGCTAATAAATTTTTTTAGGAAGCAACAAAAACTTTGATATAAAATTACCGGGTGAGAAACAAAACTAGAGAAAAGAAAGAAGATGAGAGGGAAGAGAGGTTAAAAAAAAAATAATAATAATAAAAAGAGAGAGAGAGAGAATATAGTAGCAACTTATCTTACTAAAAATAAGACTAAATAATTACAAATATAATTAATGATAATTTCATATCTGATTTTAAAGAGTTTAAGTTCATCTATTCCCAAGTTAAATGATGATGATAATAATAATAATGATAATAATGTCGGTAATTAAAAAGAATAGTAACAGTCCTCAGGGGCCAAACTGATTTCTAAAAAAAAAAAAAAAAAAAAAAAAAAAAAAAGCAAAAATAAATACAAGTTGATAGTCCGACGTCGTTTAAAATGGGGCAGGCGGAGGCCACGTGAGTGAGGTTGGCGGGAAAAGTTCCCGCCAAAAACCTTAGGATAAGTAAGGGAAATGCGAGTGATTGTGATTGTAGGTTACAGAGGAAAATCAGTCCACAAAAAAAAAAAAAAAAAAAAAAAAAAGAATCTCAGAGAAGAAATGGCAGAGAATCCGCCGTCGACGCCGGAATCGCCAACCTCCGGCGGATTCAACACCGATCGACTCCCTCACACCAGCCACACCTCCGAGCACTTCTCCCCCTCCTCCTCCGCCTCCTCCTCTGACGACGAGGCCGCCGTCGACCCCCAAATCATCCGAGACGATGACCTCGAAGACCTTCCCGACGAAGCTGAAGAAGGCGACGGCGAGGATCTCTTCCATGACAATTTCATGGAGTCCGTTTCCTTTTTCCTTGAATTTATAATCCTCTTCTTCTTCTTCTTCCGTTTGATTTGATTATCGATGAAAAATCTTCTTCTTCTTCTTGTGTAGGGATTATCGGAGAATGGATGAGCACGACCAGTACGAGTCGGTGGGGCTGGACGAGTCGCTTGAGGACGAGAGGGATCTGGATCAGATCATGGCCGACCGCCGGGCCGCTGAATTGGAGCTCGATGCTCGTGATGTTCGCCTTACCTCCCGCAAGCTTCCTCACCTTCTCCACGATCAAGGTTTTCTTCTCTTCTTACTAATCTCCTTTTTTTTTTCTCTGCAATGAAAATCACAAACCCTAGTACTTCTGTTTCCATCTTGTAGTAATTCTTCTAGGGTTTAACATTTCCTGTCACTAGCAATATATATATATATGATTTTGAAGTACTTACAAGAAAAAAAAAAAATCACAAAAGTCTTGATTTTTGTATCTTTTTAGGGTTTAACATTTTCTGAGCTAATATCGTTGATTAAAAGAAAAAACTCTTGGTTATGCGGTACTTTTTACAGGAGTTAGCATTTTTGTTGGTAGGGAAAAGAAGTTATTACTTTCGATTTTGTAGTAATTTTATGGGGTTCAACGTTTTCTGAGGCAGACACCGATGATGACAACTACAGGCCTTCAAAGAGGACTAGGGCTGCTCCAGCTTCACGAAGAAACAACGATGATGATGCCGATGCAATGCAGAGTTCTCCCGGTAGATCACAGCATGGTCACTCCAGAGAAGATGTGCCCACTACTGATCAAACCGATGATGAGCCCTTTGAGGTCTTCACTTTTCTTATTTACCTTTATTCGTTGGTGTCACGTTTGTGCTTTGCTTAACTTGTTCTCGTTTGTTTGGTTCTGATGAGTAGGATGAAGATGATGAAGATGGCGAGTTTGAGATGTACCGTGTTCAGGGCACACTGAGAGAGTGGGTTACTAGGGATGAAGTCCGCCGTTTTATTGCCAAAAAGTTCAAAGAGTTTCTTCTGACTTATGTGAATCCGAAAAATGAAAATGGTGAATTTGAATATGTTCGGCTGATTAACGAGATGGTCTCAGGTATTAGTATGTTACATCACTTTGTTCGTTTGGCTCTAGTTCAAGGAAACTTACACGTGATAAATAAAATCGTGTGTTCATGCTTGGTGCGTTAATGAAATGTTTGTCATATACTGTCCATTTCCCTCTGTTATTTTATTAATCGGACACGCTCAATGTCACATTTGCAGCTAATAAGTGCAGTCTGGAGATTGACTACAAGCAATTTATCTATATCCACCCCAACATTGCCATATGGCTTGCTGATGCCCCTCAATCTGTCCTAGAAGTCATGGAAGATGTTGCAAAGAATGTTGTCTTTAATTTACATCCGAACTACAAGAATATTCATCAGAAGATCTATGTCCGCATAACTAACTTACCAGTATACGATCAGATTCGGAACATTAGGTAATGTACAAGGACAAATATCGTTTATTACACTTTCTTCTTCATAATTTTTCCTTGTTTTAATGTTTCCTTCTTTTGAGTTTTGCAGGCAGATCCATTTGAATACAATGATTCGTATTGGAGGAGTTGTGACCCGACGTTCTGGAGTCTTTCCCCAGTTGCAACAGGTAAAGTATGACTGCAACAAGTGTGGAACAATTTTGGGGCCATTCTTTCAGAATTCTTATTCAGAAGTGAAGGTTGGTTCGTGCCCAGAATGCCAATCAAAAGGACCATTTACTATCAATGTTGAGCAGGTGAGCACACAGGATTTCCATTTCCATTTTGTCTTCAGTTTCCAGGAAAGAAAAACAATAGTTATTGTGGATCCAAAGTTGGGGTTGAAAATTGTTATCTATAACTTAGGCCAAACAGGAGAATAGCAATTCAAGCCTGAATTAGATTGAGAATATATTTTATAGGGTTCCAAATACTATTAAGGATTTTCTATTTGGCTTATTATCAAGGAACATGAGTATTGAAAAATAATGTGCACAGTAGATATCTTAGCTTATCCTTGCATGCCTTGGTGCAGACGATATACAGGAATTACCAAAAACTCTCTCTTCAAGAAAGCCCAGGAATTGTGCCTGCAGGTCGCCTTCCCAGATACAAGGAAGTGATACTGTTGAATGATCTGATTGACTGTGCACGCCCTGGGGAAGAGATTGTGAGATTCTGCCCTGAATTTGCTTAGGTTGTTACTTGCGTTAGCTAGCAGTTGCTGAATTTCTTTTCTGTTTTGTTCAATATGACGTATTTCAGGAAGTTACAGGAATTTATACAAATAATTTTGACTTATCTTTGAACACAAAGAATGGTTTTCCTGTATTTGCAACTGTGGTGGAAGCAAACTATGTCACAAAGAAACAAGACCTCTTTTCTGCATATAAACTTACGAAGGAAGACAAGGAAGAGATCGAGAAGTTGGCTAAAGACCCCAGAATAGGAGAAAGGGTAAAAATCTCTCTGTCTTCCCTTCCGTATTACATGATCATGAAAATATCAATATTCGATATCTTGTTAACTAGAGAACATATGGCAAAATATACAGATCATCAAATCTATTGCCCCATCAATCTATGGCCATGAGGACATAAAAACTGCAATAGCCCTGGCTATGTTTGGAGGCCAAGAGAAAAATGTTGAGGGGAAGCACAGACTACGAGGAGATATAAATGTACTTCTCTTAGGTGATCCGGGCACAGCCAAATCACAATTTCTCAAGTAAGAGCTATACCTAGTAAAATTTTCAGTTTTAGGGATGAAGATATATGTAACTGAAATGTTCTTTCTTGATGATCCTTTTTTAGGTATGTTGAAAAGACTGGACAGAGGGCTGTGTATACGACTGGTAAAGGAGCTTCTGCCGTGGGGCTTACAGCAGCAGTGCACAAGGACCCAGTAACGAGAGAGTGGACCCTTGAGGGCGGGGCCCTCGTTCTTGCTGACAGAGGAATATGTCTTATAGATGAGTTTGACAAGATGAACGATCAGGACAGGTAAGGAAAATCTACTGACGAGGAAAATTCTACCCTTACCAACCGGAAACAATTTTTGATTGTTAACATTTCTGGCATCAGGGTGAGTATCCACGAGGCAATGGAACAACAGAGTATTAGCATATCAAAGGCTGGGATTGTCACTTCCCTCCAAGCACGCTGCTCCATCATTGCTGCTGCAAATCCTATTGGAGGAAGGTATGCAAGTAGAAAAATTTAAGAGGTGGAAGCTTATAAAGAGCCAAGTTAAGTGAGACTGCTAACCATCAGAAGTTTGGCTTGTCCGTATGAACACCTGTGTATTAAATACCTAAAAATTAGTTTGAATGCGCTTGGGATGGGATAGAGTTTCACATTGAATCAGATTGTTAGCATGATATGATTGGTGTTTGTTTCATCACACAAATTAGTCATTAAAGTTGTTTTCTCAAACAATGTGCTTGCATTTTTAATTTTGGATCACAACCTTTCTTCTTTTTTTCCTTTTTGGTCAGATATGATTCCTCAAAAACATTTTCACAAAATGTTGAATTGACGGATCCCATCGTCTCTCGGTTTGATGTCCTCTGTGTTGTTAAGGTATTTGTTTAAACTCTGTTCTTAGTTCACTCTAGTGTGTTAATATTAACATGTAATGACATATTATACTGCAGGATGTGGTTGATCCAGTGGCAGATGAAATGCTCGCTAAATTTGTCGTTGACAGTCATTTTAAATCACAGCCAAGGGGAGCTATCCTAGATGACAAGTCCTTGAGCGAATCTCAAGATGACGTCCAACCTTCTGGAGATGCCGCTGATCCTGAGGTTTATACATTATTTCATATCCACCCAGCCCTCTTGTTATTGCTTCTAGAATTATTTAATTTAAACCTGATCCCGTGCTTCTATATTCTTTTTTTTCCTGCCTTCTTCAGATACTTCCACAATATTTGCTTAAGAAATACATCACTTATGCGAAGTTGAATGTGTTCCCGAGGTTGCATGATGCCGATATGGATAAACTCACTCATGTTTATGCTGAATTGCGAAGAGAGTCCTCCGTAAGTTTCTTCTTTTAATCGTTTTCTCTTGAGGATTTCCGTTGATGCTTAAACTGTTACTTGCACTATCTCTTTGTGTAAGTCTTTCTCTTGCCTATAACCTTTTGTAGCATGGACAAGGAGTGCCAATAGCAGTGAGGCACATTGAGTCAATGATACGGACGTCCGAAGCACATGCAAGAATGCACCTTCGGCAACATGTAACACAAGAAGATGTGGACATGGCAATCCGCGTTTTACTCGATTCCTTTGTCTCGACACAAAAGTTCGGTGTACAGAAAGCTCTGCAAAAGGTATGGAAATAGGTTGAAGCTTTATTTCATATAGAGTAAGCATTCTTCTGGTGTCTTTGTATATCATGCTAACACCTGTGTATATCATACTAATCAAAACGAAGTGCCTGACATGGTTGCAAGATTTGATAGGATATCTGATTTTAGGTACTTTTGCAGTGGAATAGTGATTTTTATGTACTGACCAAAATGTAACCATTTTTCTTTCTTATGTTTCCCATGAAAATTAAAAATAGGGAACGAGTGATTTTTTTCTTCTCTCTTTCTAAATAGAATTTGTTCATTTTTACAAGGATATTTAATTGTATTTTGCAGAGCTTCAGAAAGTATATGACTTTCAAGAAGGATTACAACGAGCTGCTCATTTACCTCCTTCGCGAGCTTGTGAAGAATGCACTGCATTTTGAAGAAATTGTTTCTGGATCTACGTCAGGGCTCACCCATATTGATGTCAAAGTAGAGGATTTGCAGAGCAAGGCAAGTCGAGACATATACGAGCTGAACTATTTTTATTTCTATAACTGAAATCAATTGCCCACGACTCAAAATTCAATTCTTTTGGTTTTGTCTCGTTTTGTGCAGGCACATGAACATGAGATCTATGATCTAAAGACCTTCTTTACTAGCACTCACTTTAGAGCCAACTTTGTTTTGGACGAACAGCGGGGAGTTATAAGGCATCGTCTCGCAAGATGATTATTCGAACAAATGAATCGTGAGTATGTTGAAACGTACTTTTCAACCGAAGATCTGAGCAACATCTGGACCAAGCAAACTAATTTCTAAGCGTCATGCAAAACTACCGTGTCTGAGTGTAAATTTGTAATGTACCAAAAGCGATATTTATACATCAGATGGCAATCAGCAGTTCCTTTCACTCATGTTCCTAATTTCCATGCACTATTACCCTATGAAATAGCCTCTACTTGAATGTGAATGCTTGATTTAAGAGAACTGTCATGCAAGTTACAGCCCCAGTGACGTGCAATAGGAGTTTCGGCATACTTGGCTCCCTAGAAATTTTAAATTTTTCATGGCATATCGAGCTCTAGTGATCACGTAGCTAATTTTAATTTTAAAAATCATCATTAACATCAAGCTATCTGTATCAGAAATGGATTAATCTTTTCACAGTTTATCCTCAACGCGATTTTATCGGTCCCCTATACAGGGTAATTGAATACTTCGCATCCCATGTGTCAACCATATCACGTCCCAGGCTCGCAAGGTTTTTCCACTCATTCTATCATACCTACTCTTCTTATGGTGACACTTAATTATCCGTCCTAATCTTCTTTTAAATAAAAAAAAAAAAAAAAAGAAAAAAGAAAAGAAAGAAAATGAATGAAAATAGTCAAAATAGGGTAATAAACAAAGGTGTTATTTTCCAAGTCACGAGTAAACAAAGTCGGTCAATAGATCAACTGTAGTTGCAGGTTTGAAGAAGTGATAATTCCACACCTGCTCCATTGAAAGATGTCTATATCCATTGAAAGCGTGATGGAAAAAGTATGTTATCATATCAGATGATGCATGTAACAAGACGTTTAGACTATTCTATACTTGTTAGAAGTTGTTACACATGACTATTTCAGAAACTCAGAAATAATTAAAACTAAATACGAATGGTATATTTTATTGTATACCATAGACACTATAATTTCAATTTCATTTTCAGGTCTCTGAATATCAAAGCACAAATTTATTTCTTGAGTGGTCTAAATGACTTCCCTTGAGAGGAACATATACATTATACACAGAAACATGACACAACTTGATAATATTTTCTACAGCACAAAGTTGATAATGTTATATTGAAACACACAAAAGTTACCAAGTACCATAACTGATAATTATGCTGCAAGATCTGTCATCAATATATATATATATATATATATTTTTTTTTTTTCCTTTAGAGCCAAGCAGAAGTTGGACATGGCGGAATAGAAACATCAGTAATCCCTTCCAACATAAGCACCACACTCTTCATAGAAGGACGAAGAGCTGGTTCGTCTTGAATACACCACAACCCCACCTTAACCATGTTCTCGAAAGTCTTGATATTTACTTCCTCATCATCAGTGACAAGTTTATGCAGTTCTCTAGCAGCAAAACACTTGTAGACCCAGCTAGAGAGAACAATCTCCTCAGGATCAGACACATTCACAGGATCATACATCTTTCTGCAACACACAATCTCCATGAGCACTATTCCGTAGCTGTAAACATCTGCCTTCACCGATATCGGGTTGTTTATCTTTTGCCACTCTGGGGCCACGTACCCCAGTGTACCTCTAAGCCTCGTCAAAGTCCTTGTTTGATCTGCCATAAGCAGTTTGGCTAGCCCGAAGTCACAGATCTTTGCCGTCCCGGAGTCATCCATCAGAATGTTTTGAGGCTTGATGTCGCAATGAATGATGGGATCCTTACACTCTTCATGAAGATAGAGGACACCTCTCGCGACGTCGATTGCGATTCTCACCCTCTCATCCCAATCCGGACGCCTCACGGCCTCGTTGAAAATAAGGTCTGCTAAGGAGCCATTGCTGATGTACTCATAAACCAGAAGCCTTTTCGACTTTTCTAAGCAGAAACCCAACAGCCTCACCAAGTTCCTGTGGTTAGTTCTTCCAATTGTTCGCAGCTCTGTACGGAACTCTCTCTCGTTGTCATCGAGCTCAGGCTTTTTAAGCATTTTCACCGCGACGACCTCTCTGCCTTTATTCAGAGCTCCTTTATAAACCGTTCCAAACCCGCCCTTGCCTATCTCGTGTTTGAAACCATTTGTGGCTCTTTTCAGATCATTGCAGGAGAACACTCTAAGAGTGGGCTTCTCGTTAGTCACTCCCAAAATCCCGTTTTGCTCCCTTAGCCTTATGTACCTCAACTCTCGAATTCTGAACATGTAAAAGCCCGAAATTGCGAAACCGGTGCAAGAGAACAGAATCACCAGGGCAATGCACCAGTCCTTTTTGTACCAGCCGACAGACACAACTTTCGGCACCTTCTGCTCATTATCATGCCTTGTTAAGTTTAAGCTTTTGATCTTCCCCACCTTGAAGAAGATTGTTTTTTTATTGGTTTACTGATGAAGCTGATATTCCTTAGATATCTCAGCGGAAGCTGTTGCTTCGAGCAATAAGTACCGTCGTAGGATGCTACGCCGCAATTGCAATCCTCCAAGCATGACTTGCTGCAGTTCTCCATGGACATTTCTTCTTCCAAGTACGGATAAAAATCTGAAAAACTTAAATCATCCAACTTGGCGAGGCTATAATCCGTTATGTTAACTTCTTTCCCGTTACTGGTGCATCCAACGATGGAGTAGTTCCTCAAGCAACCAAGGGTCTTGTGATTCATGTCAGCAAACTCAGTTCCTGGTTGACAAACACAGCTCGGTTGCTTGTTGTCGTCGAGTATGCAGTAGCTGTTTAGGCCACAATAGCCTTTCACACGGCAAACATTTTTCAACGCTGACCACACGAGTACTACCGACCCGTTCTGATCACCATATATGTGAGAATACAACCGGAAAACTCCATCAGCATCAAGAGTTGCCCGATATATCGTGGTGATAGTACTCATGCTTTTGTTGGTGTTGGTGTTGGACAAAAATGAGTCGTAACTCCAGAGTACACGGTCGAAACTATCGACAATTGATAGAATGCCTGAGAAATTGAGACGAAGGTGACGAAGCATGGAGGCATCATCAGGAATCTTCCAGACCGCAGGGTTGGGGAACTCAGTGTTGGTGGCCCAGTAGGCATCTCTAGGTAGATTCTCGGCGTTTGTCAGGTACAAGACAAGATTTCCATCTTCCTGCATCTCGAGATGGAACCTTCCTGTTGAGGAGTTAGTCTCCGACACACTTGCGAACAATTGAGCCCCGGCTGCGAGAATTTGTCCTCCCAAGATGGTATCGGTAGGATGTTCAAAACTCTCCCAAACGACGTCGAAGACATCATTGTAGAGAATAAAGTTACCAGTATCACTCATAAGAGCAAAGGAAGCAACATAATTAGTACTTGTGTTGGCAATCAGTTTCTCATTTCCTTGCTCGGTTCTTAAGAGAAGCTTACCATTTGCGGTGAACAACAGTTTCTGTCTGCACTCGCCTATAGCAATCAGTTTCTCATTGGGAGTGAGTGGGCGGGGGGGTCATCTCTATTGGCAGTCCACACCACTGTTTTTCTGTCTGCACTCGCCTATAGCCAGATTCCGAGGGCAAAGCCACTGCCTTGCTGATAGAAGCCGGATTCGAAGTGTCCTGAAGGCGAACGCCAAGAGCAATGAACTGCGATCGGGGAAAGTGAGGTGCCTGAGCTTATCAAATTCTTGGTTTGACCTTGAGCTGCTATTTCACCATGAAGCATTAAGATGTAAAGAAGGAGCATGAGAAGGACGGATATGAACGCCATGAAACACAATGTTATGGGATGAAAATTGAGAGCATTAATAAATTTCTTGCTAGTTTTCAGTACTTGTTATGATCTAAAATCGATGTGCATCAGAACCCAACTCAATCCCGTCGGGTTGAGTAACCATTTTCTTATTATTATTATTTTAACTTGGGAATGCGGGATTTGAACTCTGCCTTTTTTAGTGGAATCAAGTGTGATATTACTGTTAGGTTATGTCTATAATCAGTGGCGGAGCCATAAAATTTTTTCAGGGAGGACATGAGTTAAACTAAATTTTATATTAAAAAATTGTTCGACTTCATATTTTTATTTTCTTCTTACGTAAACATTGTAATCTAAAATAGCCAACTTTAAACATCAAGATTACATTCTTCATTACAGGACGTATAGCTGGATCATCTTGAATGCACCACAGTCCAACTTTCACCATTCTTTCTAGTGTCCTCTTGTCTACGTCTCCGTCGTCTTCCACGAGTTTTTTCCAATTCTCCAGCAATGAAGCAATTATAAACCCAATTAGACAACAAGATCTCATCCGGAGACAATTGCTCACTTACTTCTATACTCCTCCTACAACAAACAGTCTCCAAAAGTGCAACACCGAAACTGTAAATGTCGACTTTGACTGATAAATGTGACTTCTTCTGCCATTCAGGAGCAAAGTATCCGATGCTCCCTTTGGTGTTCATGGACATGTTCTCTGGATTTGGCTTCACTAGTGCCGCGAGACCGAAATCAGAGATCTTGGCAGTCCAAGTATCATCCAGCAGAATATTTTGGGGCTTTAAGTTGCAAAGGATGATATGAACTCCACATTCTTGATGGAGATGGAGGACTCCCCTAGCCACGTCTAGTACAAATTTTACCCTCTCTCTCCAAGTTGGGCGTGAAGTGGCCGCCTTAAAGAGAAGATCCGCAAGTGATCCGTTGCTCATGAATTCATATACAAAAAGCTTTCTAGACCCCTCGATGCAAAATCCAAGTAACTGAACTAAATTCCTGTGGTAAGTTCGGGTGATGGCCGTCATTTCAGCTTCGAACTCTCTCACTCCTTCTTCCGCAACTTTCTCCAGTCTTTTAACGGCAATGGCTCTCCCGTTCCTCGATAAAGTCCCTTTATAAACTGCTCCAAAAGTGCCCCTCCCCAACTCTTCCTTGAAGCCATCTGTTGCTTTCTCAAGCTCGTCGTATGAAAATGATTGCAGCCCAAATCTTCATCCAATCCCAAAATTGCATTTTCCAACATGTTTTTGTATCTATGATCTCGGTACTTGTAAACAACAAAGCTGGAAATTGCAAAGACAAAAGACAAAAGACAACCCAACAACCCCCAAACTCAATGCAAGAAATAAACTAGAGCTATTAACCGCAGGGGTATGGTTTGAGCTACCATTAATATTGGTTTCCCTAACCATCTTAATGAAAGCTGTAGTCGACATAGTTCGACTTTTTTTACCATATCTAAGCGGGAGTCGATACTTTTTGCAATTAGGACTCGCATACAATACCGCCTTGCAATTGCAATCCTCCAGACAAGACTTGCTACAAGCATCTTTTTCGGGTAACTGAACCACCAAATAAGGACGATCATCCCAAATTGTATTTTCTAGAGGAGTGCTCATATTGTACCTTGTCCCTTGATCTTCATCTTGATCCATACAACTATGTTCGATGTATTGTTGGAAACAGCCTTCTTGTCGATTTTTCGGATTGATGAAAGCGAATCCAGGGTAACAAGAACAGTAAGAACTCGAGCCATCTACCACATAGTAACTATTGAGGCCACACGAGCCTTTGGACAGCACTCCACGTTGGTTGTCTACAGCCTGCCACAGGAGAAGCATCCTCGACTTATGGTTATATATTTGATGAGAATACAATCTGAAGTTTGCATCATGATCCAGCGTCGCGCGGTAGATAATGATTTCGCTGTTGTTGATGCTTCTGGCAGTAGTGCTGAAAGAAGATCCATTTGCCACGATCCATACGCGATCCTCGTCATCTTTCAAGAATAGAGAGCCAGTTTCGTTAAGGCAGAGCATCGAAAATTGTGTTCCCCAGGTACTGGTGCTCCAATAGGAGTCTTCTTCTCTGTATCTTGAGCCGTGAATAGCGTACGAAACAAGATTTCCATCACCCTGCATAATGAGTAAATATCTCCCGCTCGAATGGTTCGATGGAGACGAGCTAGATACCAATTGGGAGTTGGAAAAAAGTGTCTGACCTCCTAAAATGGTGTCAGTCGGAAAATCAAAACTTTCCCAGATGACACCCAAGTCATTACCGTTGAGCACGAAATTCCCAGAATCAAGCATAGCAGCCGAAGATACTTTTCCCGGGTACCTTGGGCTAGAAGAAACGAGAGTTTGGTTGTTATTCTCAGTCTGAAAGAGAAACAAACCTTCTTCTGTTAGCTTCAGCGTAGCGTCGGAGGAAATAGGAGGGCCGTCTCGAATGGCGGTCCAAACGACTGTCTTTTTATCCTCATTATTCATCCATATACCGACAGCAAAGCCGTAGATTTGTCGGTAGAAACCAAAGGCGAAAACTCCAGAAGGCGAGAGCCAAGAAGTGACATCGGCCTCTGGGGATAAGAAATTACCCAAGCTGAGGTTGCTGAACTGGCCATTTGCTTTAGCTTTTATGTCAAAGCTTATCAGAATGAGAGCCACCACCACCACCACCACTATCAGCCGTTCAAGGACTGGTTGAACAGCCATGAGACAGATAGAGTTTGTGAGTTTGATCGAAGATAGAAAAGATTTTTAACTTCTAAATAATTTGAAATTGATAATATTATAATTTTAAAAATGATAAAGTCATTCCATTAACCAATATCAGCCTTACAATTGGGCTTGACTTGCCATAGAGATGACTTTGAAGTCAAGCATATTTCTTTTTTTTTTTTTTTAAATCTTGTTTTCTTTTTTTAATGGAAGAACAGTATTTTCTTTCTGAAATAAGACGCGTCACCTTTTTTTTTTTTCTTTAAATAAATGTAAAAGCATTCAACTTTAAATTTTACTTTATTTTTTGTCACTTGCTCATGCATATAGACGGTTATAGGCAGCAATATCATAATGCTTTTATCTGTTCACCAAACCCAGAAAAAAAAAAAAAAAAAAAGAAAAAAAAAAAGACGAAGGTATAGCCATCGGTAGCCATCGTTTGGGGGAACCATTTCTTTTCAAAATGACCTGAAATTTGTATCAATTGAGATTAATTGAAATAGAGTCCGTTTGGCCCATCTAGATATTAATTGTATAGTATATGAGTTATAAATTTGAGAATTAATTCTATTCTCTCTCCATCTCTTTCTTTTTTTTCAACAACTATCCAAATACACATTTAAATGTTTGTGTACAAAATGTCAATATCCAAACCTCAGTTCGGATGACTTAAATATTTTACTTCAAATACTTTTATTTTAATATTTTCATCCCAAGTATTGCAATTTGGGATGGTTTCCCCAAACGGACCTTATTAAGCAGCATTTCAGTAAAGTTCAAACATCAGGGAAACAATATAATGCCCTATATTTGTCACAAAAATCACGACTGGTGTTTATTTACAAACTTGATGAGTAACGTAAAATGCTATCCTTATTTTTCTTTCTTTCTTTTTTTATTTTTTAACGGTATGGGATCTATGGCGCACACTCACTGAGCCAGCCCAATGGGAAAATGCTATCATAGAATAATTTTAAACTTTCGTTTGTTGACCTCATCACCCTATTGTCACATCCACCAGACGTACAAAAACCCAGAACACAGACTCATGCTAATGCTAAACATAAGCTTAACCAACTGATGCACTTGCAAGAACTTCCAGGGTTCAAATACGACGTGTTCAACATGTTCTCAGTCACTTCGATGACGAAATCTACGATTGCTATTACTAAGAAAAGCTTCAATGGAACACTGTACCATTTGCAGTAAATCATTTGCTGAGATCAAGCCTAATTCATCTTTCCGTAGTAACCAAAAGGGAAGCTTTCAGATTTAAGAGGTAAGCATTTAAAAGAACCCTGCACTTGTCAGAACCAAAGACTCTAATCTAGCCGGAAACAGCAAGATCGGAGGATTATAAACGAAGGTTCAATGCCGTTACTAGTTAAGCTTGCAATGCCCCAAAACTTTAACGGTTCACGATAATCTCATTAATCCATGCTACATTAACGAATTAGCTCACGTAAAAATCCATCAACTTTGATAGGATGAGACTGTATTTAGGTCTACTTGTAATAAATCTCATAGCTCCAACTAATATCTTACCTTGCTACACAAAGAATAACATTAGAGCTAATTAAATTTCCTTCTTGATGATTGAAGAAGTTTACACTTTTTGCAAAGACCATGAATGACACAACGCAAATACGATGGTACAAACAAGTTCTAGGAGGAACCTTCTTATGAATTTTCCAGTAACTGAATCTTCTCTTCATTTTTTACTTGGGGTAAGAGAGCCTAGAGTTTCTCAAATTCACTATAGAAATTGAAATTCATAATTTCCACAAATTTCATTTAAACTAAACTTCCCCACCATGGATGAGGCACATCAGTCTCTGAAGACAACTAGTTGCATTCAATTATTATCTTCAAAAAGTTTACCGCCATAAGAAATTACAAATCTAAGTTTCAAGTTTCAACCCTAGATTAGGACCATTAAGGCACATGCTTTCACATAAGATACAAAAATCCCAAAACCTTCAAACAATTGACCACATCAATATTTATTCAGCCCAGGTTACACAGATATAACTGGACATAAATCTCGAAAAAATCATATCACGTTTTCTGTACATGCAACATAGAGTTGAAGATTACAGTACTGAGTTTTGACATATGCTGCATTATACGCTCAACGGAAGCTTAGAGACAGAAAATCAAGAGGAACTCTAGGAAAATATCATTTGTAGCTTTTGGGTGGCTATCCTACTTGGAAAATACTATTTTACTCTGAAATAAGACACGCCAAATGTCTATGCATATAGAATGATAACAAGCAGCTGTATTGTATTGTTTTATTCTATTCACTCAAGCAAGGAAGAAATAGCCTTGTTATCTACGTAAATAAACTAAAATAAAATACAATAAAATAAAATAAAAGTTTCATCAGTTAGGCTCGCATCAGGCAAGCAATAAAGCCACCAACAGCAATCTTGATCAAAATTGAAATATCTTGAGTTAGAAATCATACAGGTATAATGACAAACTTGATAAATCATGCAAAATGCTAGTAGAGATTATGGACTTCTAGTGAAATATATAAGTTGGAGAATGATTTTACGGGAAGCCTAAACTACTATCATATAGTCCAACAGGACGAAATTTTGAACGTGTATACATGTACAAATGTATCGATCCATCTAACTTCTCTTAACCTTTATTCCTTTTTCTTTGAACAAAAAGGGTAAGATGAGGGGTGACTAGTGGTAGCTACCCATCAAGATGTCACCATGGCAGCCCCCAGCTATATTGTATTTATCAGAAGCAATTTATGAACTTGTCTTCCAACTCAAAGCAGTGAACACCGCACATAGACAGACATGTATCCGAAACCTTTATCTACCCTTGAGGAATGGTGACAACGAAGAACGAACCGAGAATGCTGTAAACAGGCTTATATGCATACAGTTCTTAGGTCTCACATACCCCCATTGTGATTTTCAACCAAACAAGCACATATAGCTAATGTCATTAACAGCAATAGCGTCCTCAACAAGACCGAACTGGAGATAGCGGCAAACAATCATGGTTGCGGAAAAAAAAAATTAACAATAATGAAAATGATTAAAACGGCACAGGATATGTGCTACACAATGCTAGAAGAAATAACACATAAGCAAGGATAGAAAGTCAAATAAAATCACCTTTATTCTGGAAAAGATAAAAAAATTGACAAAAGGGTGTGCGTATTTTCAATTTACACAGTACTTTTTCGATTGTTTCACATCAGAATTGGACGTGAAAAACATATAACCAAATCCCTCCTCTGATCTCTAATATACAACCAGTGTAAAGTATCGAAATAATAATATAAATCATACATTTTTCACATTAAAAAAAAAAAAAAAAAAAAAAAACTAAAACAAGTATAAAGAATATCACTGTCGATCCTACTCTGTCTTGAGTTAATAATAATAAAAAAAAAAAAAGGTGAAGAACAATACCAATGGCAATGGCGTGATAAGAATATCCCAGTTTGATTGAATTGATTCAGAGCTTCTGATGAGAGTCAATGAGTAAAGCATTGAGCATGATCTGAACGGTGGCTTCATAGACGGGAAGATCGTAATGCATTCCATCTTCCGTACAATGGACCCCACAATTCCAACTTAACGACTCGATGTCGAGCATCAACAATGGCCCACCGGATTGCCGCAGAAGCTTGCTCTTCCATAGCTGCTTGTCGTAAGCTCCTCGCAACTCGTCGGTCATCTTCTCCCTCTTCTCCTCCGTGTTCAGCATCGAGTTTATCAGCGTCGGCATCCCCATCCAGAACAAGTGCGGAGCCGGCGGCGGCGGCGGCGATGACGATGACAATGATGATCTACGGCCGCCGCCGTCGCCGGCGAGGTCGGGGGAGAAGGGAATTAGAGAGACGACGGAGTCTCGCAGCCTCTTGAGCGAACGGCCGTAATCTGAATCGTTGGTGACGCGGAGCATGTGCCAGAGGCCGGCGTCCATGATGAGGACGTCCGGCGGAGAGCGGCGGCGGAAGGCGGCGACCAAGTCTGTGAGGTTGTCGGCGTAGGGAGCCCAGACGAAGTCGAGCCTGACGCCGATCTCGGGGATGAGGGTTTTGTAGTCGCTGTGGCGCTTGAAGAGATCGGTCCTGGCGGAATCGAAGGATTGGGAGTCGTCGGCAAGGAGGAGGCGGAGTAGGGAGAGGGCGAATAAGCGGGCCTGGGAGTCGCCGGCGACGACGATCCATGAGCCGTTGAGGAGATCGGATGCGTCGGAGCGGGAGAGGGTCTGGAAGTTGCAGGGGGCGGAGGAGGAGGAGTTGGGCCAGGACCAGGATTTCCGGTAATGGGGAACGGACAAGGAGGAGGAGTTGGGAGTGAGGGTGAGATTCCAAACGACGTCGTGGAGGAGGGAGAGGCAGGAGTGGCGGCGGGAGTCGAAGACGACGACGGCGGCGGAGGAGAGGGAGGAGACGAAGAGGGAGGAGAGGGAGGAGGGGAAGAAGGGGGAGGAGAGGTGGACGCCGACGGCTAGGGAGATGAAGAGGGCGCCGCTGAAGAAGAGCATCTTGTTGCGGCTGAGGTGCCAACCGGCCATCCCCATCGGTACCAGCACCACCACCAGCGCCGCCATCATCCCCATCTGCACTGTTCCCAACATTCTTCTTCTTCTTCTTCAATTTTTCGAATCTTTTTGATGGTGTTAAAGTTGTTGTTGCAGAGGGATCTGATCCAATGTCAGTCCATCATTGTTGTTGCTGTTGTTGATGTTCGAAATCAGAAGTTGTTTGTTTGTTTGTTGGGAATATATATATATATATATATATATAAATATAATAGAGATGTATGACTCTTTCTCTCTCTAGTCCCGGGGGTGTGAGAAGAGAAAGTCCGGTTGGCATTGGTGGTCCGGTGGATCTACAATGCCCAGCAAAGAAGAGGAATCCATTTATTTATTTATTTATTAACCGGAAATAGCCAAAGTTGGTGAAATTTGAGCTTGCTCGATAAAACTTTGAAGCTTCGAAGAAATTACTTTATCTCATATTTGGTCCTTGAACTCTAGGTTTAACTCTAGTTTTAGTACCCCTAAACTTTAAAACGTTTTTAAAATCAATTTATAAATTATTAATTTGTCTCTGTAATAATCTTTCACTTTATAATTATGTTAAACCATAGAAAGTAATTACTATATAAAATTGATTAGGATTTTATTATTTTATGTTCTAGAATCTTTTGTTAGATTTGGATTTAAAATATTTGAAAATTAGGAACCTTCAAAATACCTATTAAAATGTATGTGATATTTGTGTGGTAATTATGTTCGATTCTATTAGTATTTTAAACGGAAAAACTATAATAAGAAAAATTGATAGTTTGATAACTGATTTTGAAATGTGTAAAAACTTAAAGACAAATAAAAATTGGATCGGTAAAAAATAAAATTAGATTAAATTAAAGAAGGATCATGAGATGTGAATTTATAATCTATTAGAATGCATGGTTTTGAATACTTTAAGCAGAAAAGAAGTGTGGTAATATGATTATTAATGATAATAATAATACTCCATAGGATACGAGAACGTGAGTAGAGCAAAAATATATAAATAATCACTAGTGTAAATCGTTTATGAACTTTTTAGTGACTGTCAAATTCGCCTTTAGGGGAAGCCTCTTATCCTTACAAACCAAATACAATCTTTAGTTTTTAGCCTCTTATCCTTCTTGAGCAACCCCACAACCAAATGACAAAAACGAAACAAGGCTTCTAAAGTAATTACAACCGTTTTTTTTTTTCTTTTTTTTTTCTTTGAAGGATAATTACAACGGCTTTGCACCTTCATACTTGAGAGAAAAAGAAGCATTTAATTAGACGGAAACTTAATTTGAAGCACTTAGGGTCGGTTTTATGAATGAGTTTGAGTTGAAAATTTTTGTTGAATTTTTAGAAAAGACAAAAAAAATTTCAGAAAAAGATAAAAATTGAGATAAAAAGTACATTTTAATTTGAGATGAGATTGATTACCAAACGGACCCTTGATTAATGATTAAGAAGGTAACACTTTATCTCCTTTTTTAAGAGACCCAAGAAATGGATTAATGGAGCCCAAGGCCTATTACTTACCGCCCACTTCTTCATTGTTATCTCACTAACCAGAAAGTGTGGTTACCCCATCTTAATTTCTTTTCCTATTAAAGATTGAATGGATTACTAACCAGAAAGTGTCTTAAAATTAATACTTTGACATAGCTAATTATCTAAAGCACATATTTGACATGGCTAGGTAGCTTCGCTTAGCTTGCAAAGAGTACTACTTTTTTCCAACATATTTACACAAACAACATCTTTAACGGAGTACTAAATTAATGTGTCATATGTCAATATTGTTAAAAATTTAATACTCGAGAGGAATAATTACTTTTTGATGGAGCGTCATTTGTTGTGTTAAATTTTGCAGATGCTATATCTTATGGTAACTAAGTAAGTGTTTTTCGTTTTTAAATGATTTAAATATTAAAAGTTTGTATTTACAAATTCTAAAACTAAAAAATGATGAGCATATCAAACATGATATTTCATATTCTATTATGACATATATGGCCCGTTTGGGTGGTGAGTTTAAACTCACCACCATCAACTCAATTTTTATCTTTTTTTCTAAAAGTTTTTTGTTTTTTCTAAAAAAGTCAATAAAAATCACTATTTAAACTTATAAATCTTAACTCAAACTCAAACTCAAACACAAAACACCCCATATATATATATATATATATATATATATATATATATAGAGTATTGATACTACATTTACGTTGAAGACGGTGCATAGAAGATGACAACTTTTTTTTTTTTTTCCCCCCTTCTCTTTTTGGTGCTTTTTTGACTTTTGCTTTTTTGGGTGTTCTAAGCATGGAATAATCATATGGAGAAGTGGACAAACAGCCTCAGATAAATTTATTTCCCTACTCTCTTCCATTTGTTGGCCTTTATTGGACATGACAATAGAGAGACTAAATATTAAATGAACTATAAACACAATAATTATATTAAACAGCACAACTTTTCAGCTTCCTTTTTCTTCTTTCTCTCTCTCTACTTAGAGGGGTGTGCAAAAGAATCAAATAACACCATATAGAGAGAGAGAGAGAGAGAGAGAGAGAGAGAGAGACCATGATGATAGAAGAACAGGCAAAGGAGGAGCTCAGAATTCTTGAATCCCAATATCCCAACAGCTATGAGTACCTTAAGCTTGAGCTCAAGTCCTTCATCTTTCTTCTCCAATCCCATCACCATACAGACTCCTCTGCAGCTGCCACACAAGGTTACTCCACTTATATTGATATATATATATTTACATATGTATATATATATGTATATTTTAAGTTTTTCATTGTTTTGTTGTTGTTGTGTCATATAATATGTTTACTTGAAATTTTGATTTTTTTTTTTCTTCTTTATTCATTTGATTCAATGGGGAAAAGAATCGACAAGTAATAGGAAAAGGAAGAAGATCATGAGTGAGAGTCATTGCATTGAGGAGAATGATAAGCAAGAGTTTCAGAAGAATCAAAGTTCGGAGAACGTTGTGACTGAGACAGATGATACTTATAATAACAGCAGGAAGTTAGGCAAGAGAAGGGATAGAGTTGAACTAGTTCTTGAGAGAGCTCATGCTTGTTTGCGAAAGATCAGACATCTCAAGACCTCCTTACTTTCCTGATTATATGTATATATATATATATATATATAGAATCATGAAAATGTATATGGACAATTTCTTTTGGTAGTGAACTCGGCTATACAATCTGTGATGTTTTTGCTTAATTGCCGGGGTTGGCTGTCTATAGTAGCTTGACATGGCATGTTTCTTCTGTCAGCTGGTTTGTATTGAAAAATGCAAGACATCACTATGTTTTGATGATATGTGACAGTGAATCAAAACTCCGCTGTGGAAAAGTGGGTTGTAGTGTATTTTTGCCTTGATTCTGATTTTCATAGGATCGTTTTCTTTATTAACACATATGTGATGATACACCACCAATAATGATAAATAATATGTTCTTTACGATGAGTTTTTAAATAACGTTGTGAAATTTAAACTTCAACCTTGTTATATATATGGTCCTCTCCCAAAATGTTAGCATAGGATCCACATAATCTTTTCTTTTTGTCTTTTTGTTGTAATAATAACAAAGTACTGGTTGATTGCCGACATGATTCTTGACCTGCCTCTTCTTTACTCATTAAGATAGGCATATTAATGCTATGATCTCCTTTTATTTCTTGATTCCCCTGGGCCACCAAGCTCCTCTCAAACGGAAACTAGTTTGTCCCATTGTAAAGATTGATCCTCCCACGAAAATACAGTTCTAAAACCCCCCTAGCTAAATTATAGAAACACTATAAATACAAAAGGTAAGTACCTATTTCTACTTTAATATTATTTCTTTTCCATGTAAAAAGGGCATTGGCAATATCCTCGTGCTAATTTAATATTTTCTTAGAAATCTATCGAGATCATAAGTATAATGAAGAACCTGACTCAAACTTATCGATACATTTACTTATTCACATTAAGATACACTTTAATATAAATAATCAAAATGAGACAAAAGCTGATTAATACATCGTGTCAGTTGTCTACTACTACAGTGGTAGCATTTTTTCCTCCCCCCTCAAGGATCTACAGGTTCAATTGTTCAACCATTTTACCCACATAGACTTCACATTTACAATTTTTTCAAATCGAGACGAGAGATTTGAACTCGGGAACTCAACATTACCGCTAAGTCCGCAGTAGAAAAGGTCTCTTTTGAAGTGACTCGAGTTTTCTTTACTTTTATATGTAACAAAACACTTGATATTACAACCAAATATCCATTGATTCCTTGATTACAAAAATTTACAATTATAGATCATAAACCCCTCCGTTAGAGCATCTCCAATGGAGTGCTAATTTTACTTGTAATATACCACGACTTCTTTAAGTTCACAGAGAAACTTCCGAGAAACTTTACTAGTTTAAAACCTTCAACACAAGGGGCTCTACTTTCACTCTAGTACGTAAACATGAGGCACAAACATGTCTCCTATATCCGCCCTTTTAGGGAAAATGTGTCCTATATTCGCAGGATCTCCTTGAACTATCATTTTTAATTTCGGTAAACCGAATAAAAGCAGCATCAAGCACGAAAACTGGGGGATTAGCAAAAACCAAGCACTAAATCTGAGAGAGCGAGAACTGTAATGTATCGGGTTCAATCATCACGATCACTGATCTCAAAAATTGACTTAACCAAAGCAGAAGAATTGAGCTCCAACACTTTTCCATCTCTAGATCTACAGAGATAAGCTGGTGATAATTTTTTGCTTGAAGAAATTCCAAGACCACCGAAGGCATCAACTAGACGTTTCCCAACTTCATCTCGATCAATCTTACCCTTTGAAGTTCCTTGAGAAGGACTAGTTGGCAAACGACAAGGCAAAAGATTTGAGGGACGTTGGCAGCCGGCAAACTTGGAAAGGAATCAACTTGTTTTCTTGAGGCACCATCATCTCTTTTAGTCTTGGAGTGTTTTCGCTTCCGACTATGAAGTTTAGATGTAACATCAGAACTTGTAGGGCTGGCACAAGTCTTCATCTCACTGGAGCTCGGAAAGTATCGCTTAATGATGCTAGTAACAGATTTTACTTCTGAAAACATTTCACTGGTGGCATCTGTCATCTCTCTAGAAGCCTGTTGATATCTCGGCTCAACTTCTGTCACAGATAGACAATAATCAGAAATCTTGTTGGCAGTTAATGCCGAAGGATTTGCGCCTATACAAACACGTTTCTTCTCGTTTCCATTATCTTTGTAATCTAAGATGCAGTTTTTCCTTTTCGTCTTCTTTTTCTTCTTTGAAACATATACGGGTATGGTCCGGTCTTCTATTGGAGATTTGTTACTCTGCAATTCCTTTTCCCCATAATTCTCTTCCTCGCCTCTTGTACCGCTCTTGTCAATGCTTATAACCGAACTTTCGGGTTCCAAAGGATCAGTGATATCACCATTCTTGGATGGTATATGATCAACATCATTAGATACTAAATCGAGCAAGCATGGACCAAAACATTCACTTAAAGTTCTCGCTTCAGCCCGAATAAACCATGATCCTCTAACTCCATGAAAAGCACACTTGAGAGGAATCGAGTTGGGCAGGTAGTAGAAGCACGATTTTTTCTTCACCTATAATAACAACGGCATGCTACATTATTATCCCGAATGGAGAAAAATTCAGCAGTGAACTGAAAATCACTTAAACAAACAACAAACGGTAGGCACCTTTAATCCGTGAACTTCGATCTCTCCTGATCCAGGGAAGCATTTGAAGTGCACTGTCTCAAGTTCCCCTAAAAAAATGTAATTAACAGATATTACAATTGCGTAAAATAAACCGAAGCAGATCATAGTACGAAGATACTTTGGAATAACATATAATTCAAACAGAAAACAGGACTGTCAAATTACAAAACTCAGATTATACATGTTCAAATCAAATCTCTGCCTTGACTGATTCTCTATCAGATACAAGTTTCAGCAATGTGGCATCACAAAACCAACCGAATAATTGCCATATATATCAACACCATCTCATTCAATGGAAATGACAAGAAAAATCACTAAAACCTATGCAAGAAAACCAGCCATATGGGCACAAATATATACTCAAGCAGGAGTTTTCCATATTGAAATGACAAAATAAAAATAAAAATAAAAAAATCCATTGAAAATTAGGAAGAAATTGAGAAGCATGTCCACAAATGAAACCTTGTACTCCATTTTTTTTTTTTTTCTCCAATCTGGGTATTTGGGGAATTAAAAGCTACAATAACCAAACAAAATCCCTCAAAAATAGAAAGAGAGAAATCTTTGGATAGTTTTTTGTAAGTGGGGTTAGGGTAACAAACTCTTGAAGTGAGCAGCAGAGACGTCTGGAGGGACAGAGACGACAAGGCAAGTGCCCAAGTTGGTATGTGTGAAAATGGGCACCACTTCTTTCTTCGACGCCGCCATTCTCGACTGCCTTACTTACAGTTACGCCTCTTCTCTGGGCTCTTGCGGATCTTCCCCGGTCCCCGCCCAACACCCCAACACTCTCTACTTTAGGAAAGTTGTTCACCTCTGGCTTACGTGGCATCAACATGTGGCATGTCAACGGGTCTCACTTTGGGCCGGTTTAGCATTGCTATGCTGTGAAATATTTTTGGATTTAGTTTATATCTCTTTCTTATTTGGGTTCTCTATTATATTTCTCCAATAATAATATAATATATGAATTATTAACTTAATATTTTAATTGATTTGATATGATATTATAATTAAATATATATATTTAATTGACATATCATGATAATATTAAAGGAACATGAAAGAGACATGAATAAGATGACACAAGAGTTGGATTCAAATTTTTGTTATAACTGTGCTATGAGTCTAAAGTTACTGTGACTAAAAATAAATAGGCGTTTGGTAAGTTTTATTTTTTCTAAGTTACTGTGAATACCATAAACATAATTATAAATGTTTTCGTAAACTATAAATAACGTTGTTGTGCAAACATATGACGACTAAAAAGGACATACAATATTTTTGTCTAATAAATTCTTTAGAATACATATTAATTGTTTAACATTTTAAAATTTTACACCACATTATAGAAATTAAAATTTTTTTTATTTTGTAATAAGAATGTCTAAAGAAATTAGATGTATTGAAGACTATATATTATACATCAACATAACAATGAGTATAAGTTATAATAAATGTTTTTTTTTAATTTACGACAAAAACACTACAAAATAAAGGTTTAAGTTATAATTCTACAATATGAAATTATTTTTAAGAGGAAAATAATGTATAAATCTTGAAATAGTTTCAATGTTTAGTATGTAAATAAATAAAGGGGTATATTGGAATTATTATTTATTATTAAGGATATTATTAAAAAATTTATAAATTTAATCAGAAACAGTTGTATAGAAGCAACGTCAATCGGGCCTTAAAATATTCTTCTTCTTTTTTTGTGCTCGGTTATTTTCACGGAATTGTGCTTTCCTCCCATGGTTAATGTTTTAATAGTTGAGTTAACATTTTATATTAACATTTTATATTAACATTTTAACAATCTAATATATTATATAATTTAGACATAATATCACATCTGATTCCACTAAAAAGTATAGAATTCGAATCCCCCCATCTTAATTAAAAAAAAAACAACAACAATAAGTGCCCATAAGATTGTACCTGCAATCCATCCAATTTAACTTGAAAATTCCATATAAGTTCATATATTATAAGTTATAACTCAACGACTAGTGGATTAAGGTGAAAAAATTATTGTTAGATTATGCATGCAATCATGTTTATAACTGTTTTTATTTGTAAATTTAAAAAAAAAAGACTATATTTTAACCTACATAATCTAATAGATAAACATATATAAAAAAGAACTAAGTGATTCTCAATATTACTATTTTTTACTGTACTTTCTTTTTTTTTTTAGGGAAATTATACTTTCTAATTTCATTATTCATTCCATTTCCTCTTTTTTACATTTTGATACTTACTCAAATTTTTAAAAATAACTAATCCCAGTTGGACCAAATCGGTTTCAAGGGTATTTTAACCATTTTAAAAAATTACATATTCAACGACTAAGTGATTTTAATCTACATAATCTAAGAGATAAATATATATAAAAAAGAACCAAGTGATTTTCAATATTATTAATTTTTACTGTACTTTCTATATATATTTTTTTAGGAAAACTATACTTTCTAATTTCATTATTCATTCCATTTCCCTTTTTTACATTTTGATAAACTTACTCAAATTTTAAAAATAATTAATGCCAATGGGACCAAATTGGTTTCAAGGGTATTTTAATCATATTAAAAAAGTACACATGGAACGACTAATTTTGCTAAACTCTGTCAAAACCTTCTTTATAGGGATTTTTCAGTTTTAAAAAGATGTGAACGCAACTTTTTTCTTTTTTAATTTATTTAAAGAGTGCCGCATTAACTGTAAGAAGAAGAAAATTAGAGAGCATTTAATTTTTTTTTTTTTGAAAGTATTCTTGTTTTTATTGAAAATCAAATAGCAAGATCGGCTTTAACAATCGGACCAAGCCATCTTGGAACATAATCAACCCCAAAAACAGTAAACAGACCTGGAAATAGCATATTTTTTCAATAAGTGGGCTACTCTATTCCCATCACGGGAGATGTACCAAACCATGCTACTTCTAGCAGCCAAGAGAGAGTCTCTGATGTCTTCAACTAAATTTGCTTCTGGAGCCTCCGCTACTGGATTCTGAATAGCACTAACAGTGTTCAAAGCATCTGATTCCACCACCCAATTATCCAACCCAAGAAATTTGGCTAAGCACACACCTTCCCTCACAGCCAGACATTCTCCTATATGGGGATAAAACTTACCAAAGATGCGTCTAGTCAAAAAACTCATGACAGCACCATCTTTGTCTCTAGCAACCACTCAAATGCCAATGTACTCCAGAGAACTATCAACAGCTGCATCTACATTGATTTTGATCTGATCATGGCTAGGGGTATGCCACAGGACCTTTGGGGCTAAAGTCTTCTTTTCAGGTGGTTTGTCCAACCCATTGCAGACCAAGAAATCACCTAAGAGTCTTCCAGCCCAAGCCACGGTCTCAATAGAAGTCAGCATTTGGTTCTCGAAAATCCATTTGTTGCGTCTCTGCCATAGGCACCAAATGATTGTAAAAAACACGCCCATTTCATCACCATCCCAGTGAGCAGACACAAAGAGACAAAGGGCATAAAAAGGTCCTCCCAGAAACTTCTTCAAAACTGGCCATAAAGCACTATTCCTCCAAACCTCCTGAGCATCTACACAATACCAAAAAGCATGGCTGGTATCCTTTAAATCGTCTCGACATAGCGGGCAAAGCTTGTCCGCATCAATTCCACACTTAGAAAGTGGAAGCATTGCTAGGAGAGCGTCATGATAAGCTCGCCAAACATGAATTTTGACTTTATTTGGGACTTGGGACCTCCATAGTTTCCTCCACCAACTTGAGTCTGATACTCCCCATGAAGTAGAAACAGAGCGCCGCCTGTCCATTTCGACTCTATAAGCAGACCTAACAGAAAACCCTCATTTGCCATCGTAGTGCCACACCCACCTATCAGGTCTTCGCCTCGAACTCAAAGGAATACTCCAAACCAATTCCTGATCCATCGGTAAGAGAATGGATTCCAACTTCTCCTTATCCCAACCAAAAGGCGACATTAAATCTGAAACTTTTAGATTCTCTGTGTTTGGAGAGGGCCTTGAGATAGGTCGAAAGAGAGTTGGTCGGGGAATCCACGGATCCTTAAAAAACCTATACATTCTCGCCATTCCCAATCCTCCATCTTAATCCCTCCTTTAAAAGCTTCCGACCCCAAACAATACTCCGCCACACATAAGAAGCATTATGTCCAATATTAGCCGCAAGGAAGTTTGAGCTGGAAAAATACTTGGCTTTAAGAACACGAGCCATAAGGGAAGAAGGAGACTTAAGAATGCACCAACCTTGTTTAGCTATCAAAGCTTTGTTAAAAGCTGCCATATCTCGAAACCTCAATCCACCATCGAATTTAGCCATGGTAAGCTTCTCCCAACAAATCCAGTGGATCTTCCTATCATCGCAGCCGCCAGCCCACCAAAAACGAGCAATGAGAGATTAGAGATTATTGCAAAGAGTGATAGGTATCTTAAAGACACTTATAGCATAAGTGGATATAGCTTGGGCTACTGACTTAATAAGGATCTCTCGCCCACCCACTGAGAACATTCTAACCCTTCCACAACTGTAACTTCGCCCAAACTCTCTCTCGGATACAATCGAAATTCTCCTCTTATCCCGACCCACAAAAGACGGCAGCCCAAGATAAATATCATGAGCTCCCCCCGCTGGCAATCCTAAGCAATCCGTAATCATGTCTTTCCTTTCAAATGACAAATTCGGACTGAAGCTGATGGCTGATTTTTTAAGATTAATCACTTGACCTGAAGCCCGTTCATACTTCACCAAAATTTCTTTGATCAACTGGCAACAATCCAAATTAGCTCTACCAAATATGATACTATCATCCACGAAGAATAAGTGACTAATTCGGGGAGCTCCTCTCGCACAAGAGACACCCAGCATAGAACGATCACATTGAGCCTTCCGAATCAAGCTCGAAAGACCTTCCGCACAAATGAGGAAGAGGTATGGAGATAAGGGGCATCCCTGTCTAAGGCCGCGGGAAGGGACAACATCTCCAACTGGCTCACCATTTAGGAGAAAAGCAAAGTGTGCAGTTGAGACACAATCCATAATACGCATAATCCAATGATTGGAGAAATCAAGACGTACTATGATAGCTTGAAGGAAGGACCACTCAACTCTATCATACGCCTTGCTCATATCTAACTTCAACGCCATCAAACCATTCTTCCCTCCGGTCTTCCTATGAATAGTGTGCATAGTCTCAAATGCCGCAATAATATTATCAGTAATCAAACGGCCTGGGACAAAGGCACTCTGCTTATCCGAAATAATATCCGGCAAGTGTACTTTCAGACGATTAGCAAAGGTCTTCGAAATAATCTTATACACTACATTACAAAGACTAATGGGTCGAAAATCCGACACCTTCTTCGGAGACTTGATCTTTGGAATTAGAACAATGTAAGTTGCATTTAATTCCCGAATAGAGCAAAGACCATTAAGCACCTTTAGACATATACGAGTGACATCTGCACCAACTAGTTCCCAATTTTCTTGGAAAAAACCGGCATGAAAACCGTTGGGGCTTGACGACTTCCATGCTCCCATACTAAACACAGCCTTTTTTAACATCTTCTGTTGAGAATGGAGCATCAAAAGAGTTAGACATAGTTGGTGTCACTCTCCTCTCCACGCCCTCCAACACCGCTCCCAAAGTCTCCTTATCTGGACGTGTTGTCGAGATGATATCAGTAAAATAACTATTAAGCACAACAACAATATCCTTCTTCTTAGTGACCCAAACTCCCAGATCGTCTTCCAACCCTTTAATACATTTCTTATTCCGTCTATGCGATGCCTTGTTATGGGAAAATTAGTATTCCGATCACCCTTTCGAAGCCAATCCACTCGCGATCTTTGCTTCCAGTAATATTCCTCCAGTCCCAGTGGTTGATTCATTTCATTCTCCATCTTCTTACACTTGTTCCTAACCTCCGTGCTCCAGTCACACTTGTTGAGTTCAGTCAATTCCTTTTGTAAAGAAGCTACCCGCTTTGGAATGTTGTCAAACGTTCGTTTACTCCAACTCCGGAGTGACCCTGCACAACGTTTCAGAGTATCAAGAAGAGCCTTACCATCATCTCCAATGCTCGATCAAACTCACGCCTCCCTCAACACCTCTTTAAACTCGTCCTTCGTTCTCCATGAAGGCTCGAAAATTAGAGAGCATTAATTAGGAAAATACAAAAAGGCAATTTGCGTTGAATGTAAGCGTAGTAATTACTATTAATCAAACACCCAATCAAATTATACAACACGTAAAGAAAACGGAGGAAAAGATTCCTATTACATCCTCTCTTTAAATTTAAAATTAAAAAAATAAATAAAAAGAGGGAGAAAGCCCAAAAAGCCGTAGCGAGGAAGGAAGCCATTGCCACTGAATCGGGTGCTCTTTCTTTTCTCCAATCTCAAATTTCAATTCCAAAACAAGAGAGAAAGAGAGGGCTTTTTGGAGGTCTGAAAATGGGGGTCTTCTCCAACAAGATCGACAAGGAACAACTGAAACCAGGCGATCACATCTATTCATGGAGGCAGGCCTATCTCTACGCCCATCACGGTCTACTCTTCTTCCTCTTTCTCTCCCAATTTTTTTTTCTGGGTCATTCTTTATTTTTTTTGTCGGGAAACAAACAAAATACAACGAGGATTAGAGGAAAAAACAAGCGGTATATGGATATGGGTCGTTGAAATAATGTCAAAACATGTACGGCGTATTATAAGTTTATGAGTAAAAATTGGTCAATCCATTTTGCCTGTTTGGAATCTAACCAAATGGCTTGTTGTTATGTAAATTGAAAAGCCATTTTTTGCCCAGCTTCTTGATATGTTTATGCACTGCTTTTGTTAAGACTGCAAACTGATGGTTTTACTCAGATGGGTTGAGTTTGAATTGTAAGTTTTGGCCTTAAAATACACTTTGTTTTTGATTGCTAAGTTAAACTCAGATTAGTCGAGTTTTTAAAATTATTTCTTCTTTGAAATTTTTCGGTTATTCTCAACTTTCATTTATACTTGTTTTGCTCCTTGTCACTATAGTTTTACCATTTGTTGATCTGTGATAAGAATCTAATTTCACTGAATTTGTTAATTTTCATCATGTGTAATTTTGCTTACTAGCCTATTTCATGTGAATTCCGTAGGGATATATATCGGTGATGGAAAGGTGATCCACTTCACTCAAGGAGCAGGCCAGGAAATCGGCACGGGAACCATTCTGGACCGTGTTATTTTCAGCTCGTCTCCCTTCCATTCCTCAGATAATCCCTGCCTGACGTGCGGCGACCAGAGTAGGCTTGGCGGTGTCATTTGTTCTTGCCTAGACTGTTTCCTCTGGGGTGGAAAACTCTACCTCTTTGAATATGCCGTCAATCCAGCTTTCTTCATCGCCAAAGTTCGTGGAGGAACTTGCACACTTGCCGCCCCTGACCCCCAGGAAGTTGTCCTCCACCGTGCCTCTTACCTCCTCGAGAACGGCTTTGGTGTCTATGATCTGTTCAAGAACAACTGTGAGGACTTTGCGATTTATTGCAAAACAGGCTTGCTTGTGTTGACCAGCATAAGTGTGGGCAGGAGTGGGCAGCTCACGTCCCTCATGGCTGCCACGAATGCTATCATGTCTTTGCCGCTCAGGTTTTTGTTCGAAGGTTTCACAGCTGTGGGGTGTGGCATGTATTGCATTAGTCGTTTGGTCTCTGATATCGGGGTTTCGGCGTGATGTCACTAAAGTTCCAGTTGAGAATTTAGTTAAGAGACTTGTCGCTCCTTGCCCCGGCGTGGTCTCTGAGGCTTCAACTGAAACTGATAAGAAAGAGGTGATCTCTAATGCTTCAACTGAAATTGTTATGGTCTCTGAGGCTTCAACTGAAACTGATAAGAAAGAGGTGATCTCTAAGGCTTCAACCAAAATTGTTAAGACCGACTGATAAATTTTCCATATAGTCGGGACGATGGACCAAAGACCTTTTCTTTCTTTTTCCTTTCTTTCGAGAAAAAAAAAAATTTTGAATGCCCTGCTTGGAGATTGTAATTGTGGATTGTTGCAAACATGGTGTAAACAGTTTATTCTTGCTTGCAATATTTGCTAAGCCTGAATGTTTGGTTCGTCACATTTTCTATGTGTGTCCCTTGAAACTTTGTGTATGCAGGTCCTTTAATTCTATCATCTATCATCTGTTTCGTGGGTTCTGTGGTAAGTCGATTTTTCTTCTGTTTGTTGGTGGTTTTGGTGGCTGTTCCTTTCTTTGTACTTGTTTAATGAAATCTCAATTATCACGAGGAAAATCCCGTTCTAAATCTACTTTCCAAATTTTTTTTTGTTAAGAGTGTTTTGAATTATGGGTTTGAACATATGATCGAAACCGAAGCTAAACTGAAGCTAAGAAGAACATATGATTGAAACAGTTCTAGTGTAACAGTGTTGCCTTTGAATTTCAGAAACTATTATATACTATAATCAACATTAAAAGTTGATCAAATGTACTGGTACATAACCAGATATAGAAATACAAACAGACATGAACAGCAAGATTTCTTCAATAGTAACAGCTGACTAAAAAATTTTAAGGTCCATAATTGAAATTAACCAAATGACATACAAAAAGACTCGAGCTAAATAAATGTCCTAGCTAGTAAGGCCAAAAACCCCCACCGGGCTTCTTCACAAGGATCTGATTGTACTCTGGCCTTGAGGTCTGCAGGTAAAATTAATTTAAAAAAAGAAAAAAGCAATTAGTTAATAACTCAACCATATTTAGAACTAATTACATAAACCAAAAACTAGAAAACCTACGAAATGCCCTTTGATTAAAGTTCTATGCTGTATCCAGATATAAAAAGAATTCCTGATCTCTTGATCTCTGTTTCGTTTTATTTTGTTTAGGGAATTTTAACAATATCAGAAGCAACAAACATAGATATCAACAATCTTTTTTTTTTTTTTTTGTTAGATTAGATAAGTACATAATTTATTTTTTTCATGAATAATAGAGGGTTTTTAATTAAAAAAAATTTTTGAAGAAAAAAAGGAGGAAAAAATAGGAAGGAGAAGAGAAAAAGGAAGGAAAACGAACGAGATCTTTAAAGATGAGAAAAGCGATGAGGAAGAAGAGGACGAAGAGGATCTCAAACTCGGCGAGTCTGACGAATCGGAAGATGGAGTTGACTGCTCGTGTCACCCGCCGATTCCTTCCTCCTGTTCCTGCTGCCGCTACTGCTGCTTCCCCCTCTCCCTGCGCCTCCTCCTCCCATTTCTCTCTCTCTCTCTCTTCTTCTTCTTCTTCTTCTCCTTCTTCTTCTTCCCTTCCCTTGTTGCCCTTTCTCCGACTTCTATTTGCGTACATGGGGTTAAAACCGTTTTATATATCTTATGTTATAGATTCTTTTCATGATATAATTAACGATTAAGATTTTATTTATGTGTAATAATTATAATATATCTTATTTTATATTAATATATACTAAAAATTAAAAAAAAAATATATAATAAATTAATTAATAAAACTCCCCCAAGGCCAACGAAGCTCCCAACACCCCCCCCCCAACGCCGAGAAAGCCCCCCCAACGCCCACGACCCAATTATGGTCGCCCCCCGAGTGACGCTAGCGATCTGAGATGAGGGCCCCTCCCCATGGCGCCGACGACCCATATCTGGTCGGCGTTTGGGTGGGGGGACCTGGGTCGTCAACGCGGGGGGTGGAGGCTACAGGGCTCGTTGGCCGAGGGGCCCGTTGATGTTCAGGGGAGGGGGTTCCGTTGGCCTAAGGGATTTTTTAATTTTTTTATATATTATTTTTTTAATTTTTTAGTCTATACTAGTATGAGATAAGTTGTATTACAATTATTATGTATAAGTAATATCTTAGTCGTTTGATTACATTTAAATAGTTTAAAAATGAGCTTTAATAACAGGGTATATTAAAAGGAATTTACCACATCTTTATCATTTATTTATTTATTTTTGTTGAGAAATTATATTTATTTATTTATTTATTTTAATTGAAATATCTAACTTTGTTTCTCTTTATTTATTTAACTATATTTATGATTATAAGAAATTTCCATAACTTTAATAAGACTATTATCTATGTAGTTTTTTAATAAGGATTTAGAGGTCAATAGTTTTTTTTATTAAAAATAATTAAAAAGCATTTTTTTTAAATGGACAAATAATTTTCTTAAAATATTAATCACTGGTTGACAATTTGATAAATTAGTGATTGATCGTAATCAATTGATTGATCAAAATGTAAATCACCGATTTTTCATAATATTAGCATTATTAGGCAGTATTTGCCTCCGGTATAAGCGCACTGACTTTAGGGGGAAAAAACAAAAAAAGAAGAAGAAGAAGAAGAAGCTGACAAACTTCATCCCAAGAAGAAGAAAGAAGAAGAAGAAGCTGAACAAACTTCATCCCAAGAAGAAGAAGAAGAAGAAGAAAGAAGAAGTAGAAGAAGAAGTTGACCAACTTCATCCCCCAATGGTTCGGTCCAGGAATTCTTCTTGCCGTTCAACACGGTCTTCCTTTTAATTTAACGTCATTTTATTATTTATTGCCGTTCGGATATAATGATAGCCTATGCATGTTTTCACTGCTGGAGGACTATGAGGATAATCATACACTATGATTTCTATGACAGTTTCACTTACGGTCAGCCGAGAGAATTCTCAATTATGTGAAGCCAACAAAGGGTTCTATGTGAAAGCTGGTCAGTTTGTTGCTGCATTGCGACAGGTTCCGAAAGCGTACTCGTCGATTCTTTCTTCGCTACAGGATCAGGTTGGAGTTACAAATTTGATTGCACCTTAAGGCCTGTTTGGTGTGTAAGTTTGAGTTGAAATTTTTAAGTTTAGTTTGAGTTAAGTTAAGTTGAGTTTAAAAGTTGAGTGTTTGGTAAAAAGTTTGAGATAAAAAGTTTAGTTTGAGTTGATTGTTTGGTGAAAAAGTTTGAGTTAAAAAGTTTAAAAAAAACAAGGGCCTTGTTTGGATGTTTCAAAATTGAGTTAACCAATTTTTTTGCCTTTTGTGTTTGGTAACTTATCTAAACTCCAACTAAATTGAATTTTTTCACCTCAACTACCGTCTTTTTTCATATTATCAACAAAATTTATTTATTTTATTGAAGAAAAATTATAATCAAACTACTCAGAACTTAAATTTTTCATTTATCCTCAATTTAACCTTCTATTATAGGTTCTATTAACGCAAAATGTCACGATTAACAATTTCAATCTATAACACCAATCAACTTACGTCGCGATTAACAATTTTCCAAAATATTAAAATCATACCCTGTCTATTTTACAAGAGTCATTTTGATATCTTGAAGTCAATTCGTAAATAGCCATAAAATTCCTACGTACTATTTTTTTTATTTAATTACTTAGAAATAACCAAGAAGGAAAGGAAAAATTAAGGAAAATAGGAAATCAGAAAATTTTTTTGTGCCTTGTTCTTCTCTCTCTCCCTTGCCCAAACTATATGTCGTTTTCTCTCTGAAATGCCCAAACTATGTCGTTTTCCAAGGATTCACTTCCTGTCTTGCCGTTTATCACCTTATGGCAGTTAACAGTAACTGGCATTTAAAGGAGGGGATGGCATCACTTACACGCCAACGTCTGGCTCGTGGGCGAAGGAAAAAAAATAAATAAATAAATAATCCTAGATCTCCGGCGAGCAGGGGGCGGCGACAGAGGCCATGGCTGGCGACGAGCGATCGACGAATCGACCACTAGGTAAGCCAGAAAGGAGGCCGATGCAGGGCCTTGTCGATCAACCACTGGTTTCAAGGCGGCATCCCCTCCTCCGGCGAGCTCGCGCGTCGATCTCACATTCGGCCTCTCGCTTCCGATCTCTCTCTCTGCGGCCAAACCGTAAGTGAATCGGTTCACAATGGCCCGAAATTTCAAATTTTTTTTTGTGATTGTTAATATTGCAGAAGCTGTAAAGGGGTTGTCGTGGGTAGGGAAGGTGATCTAGAGAGAGAAAGTAGAGAGAGAAAGCAAAATAAACATATACCAACCAGTGGGTTCGGTGGCCGAATGTTCTTCGTGCACCTTCGTTTGGATTCTTCGCTGCCCTGCATCGCCAGCCCGAGCAGATAACTTCTTTGCTATGTCCCTCGGAGAACAGGAAAGGGAATCGTAGCACATGGGCGTGGAGAGGCAACAGTTCCATATGCTCAGATAACTGTATAACGGTTCAGTCACAAGTTTGGACTGAACCGTAACACCAAACTAGTTCAGTTGTGTTTGAACTGAAATCCATGAGTTCAAACTGATTTCCCAAACTCAGCCTTAGAGCCTGTTTGGCAATTAAGTTTGGACTCAAATTTATGAGTCCAAACTAAATTTTTTGCGTTTGGCATTTCAGTTCATGTTGAGCTAGATTGTGAACCGTTATACAGTGATTTGGAATGAGTTTATTGTTCTCTGCCCACCCACGTGAAGTTATTCCTGAACCTTGGGAGCCCCAACTGACTTGAAGCTCTGTCTTCTTCCCATCTTCAAGTATGTGCGCTGCTTTGTTCTTCCTCTCTCCCCATTTGTTAATTTGAAGGTTCCCAGCCCCCCTGGCAACCAACCCCTCCGGTGAACAAGTTTGACCCCCACCCACCGACTAAGACTTCTCCCCAACCGCCAGCAACCATCCCCTCCGGTGAGCCCATCCATCGTGCCCCCCCACCAACCCAGTTACGAGCTTCCTATTTCCCCATGTGAATCTGCCTTAGCTTCCCTTCCACATTGAAGCTTGACTACCGGATCTCTCTATGAGTTAATAAACCCACTTTGTTTGTTTCTCTCTCTAGTTTCTCTCTCCTGTTTTTACTTGAAGAGAATGAAAATGGATAATAACATAATACACCAAAAGAGGCTCGTTTGTAGTTGTATTTGTGTAAAAGGGGAAAACAATTGCTTCAACTTGGGAGTACAAATACCGTCTCTGCAGATAAATCTTTGAATTTCCCAGCACACTTTTCTTCTTCTTCTGCTAGGGGACAAAAAGGAAAGACCTTTAGTTTAGACCCTCCTCTGCTTCCACGAACAAATCATACTTATTAATTGCCCAATTCTGTCAGGCCGGTGATCTGTCGGGCCCTTAGGCTCACCGGCCCGACAGTGGCTCCCTCCCCTAATTCTCACCGGATTTAGAACCTGCAATTTTTTTTTTTTGGCAGCTTTGTTGTCGTATGTTTGTTAAGCAGATGGTGGGTGTGTTTATTGCAAACAATCAATGTCGTTTCTAACAGCAATTAATGTTGGCTTTTGCTGGATGGATGGAATGTCGTTTTTCAAAGAATGACATATAAATGTCGTTTTTAGTTAATCACTCTTGACTGAGCAAGATTCAAAGTCCTGTAAATGCAATTCTTTTTTTCTTTAACTATTAGTATGCCTGTTTCAAATGAAAATAGGAAATAGTTGGGACAAAAAAAAATCGATACCAAATCTGAGAAAAAAATATTGGTTTAAGAGAAATTATTATTATTATTATTATTATTATTATTTGCTCAAAAGATAAATTTACCAATTAATTACCTATGTGGATATAGACAGTAGTTGAACTGTTAAATTTCCATTTAGTTGGAGTTTAAATCAGTTATCAAACACAAAAGGCAAAAAAAATGGTTAACTCAATTTTTATACATCTAAACAAGGCCCTTGTTTTTTTTTTTAAAATTTTTAACTCAAACTTTTTCACCAAACACTCAACTCAACTTAAACTTTTCAACTCAAACTTTTTACCAAACACTCACATTTTAAACTAAACTTAACTTAACTCAAACTAAACTTATGAATTTCAACTTGAACTTGTGCACCAAACACCCCCTTAGTTTTCGGTTTGATATATATATATATATATATATATTTCTGTATGTGTGAATGTATAATTTCATTTAAGCGTCTCTAACTGAATTCTATGGTTTTATTTTTTTATTTTTTTCCTCTGGTTTCTAATGTCCTTAGGCAGTTCCTTGTCATTTCAAAGCTATCAAAGAAGTACTGATTCAGAATCTGGGTCAAGATCTGTCAGAAATGTAAGCTGTCAATAACACTTGCTAGATGAGTTTTCTCATTTTCTTTCTTCTGAAATTGAAGTATCTTTTCGGCAACCTGAGGCAAGAGGTATATACATGAACCAACAACCACCAATTTCCTTTCTGTAGTAGAATTACATGAAACAAGGAGAGAGCATGTTAAATGGAAGAAAGGGAGAGAGAGGACGAAGAAGAAAAGAAGAAAAAGGACAAAAAAGAATCTTAATGCCTAGTCTCAGTAGAACAATTAAAAGCTATGCCATGAAAAAATATATATATATATTTTCTTTGTTTTCCTTGCAGTGAAATTTCATATTCTTTTATTGATTTTCGGTATTTATATTATCCTCATATTTTTGTCCTTCGATGAAGATCCAATAGCTGCTGCGTCTATTGCTCAAGTCCACCGAGCAGTTTTGAAGGATGGTCAGGAGGCAGCGGTTAAGGTTGGTCTAAGTTAATGTTAGGTTAATTGTGCTTCTATGATATTCTGAATTTAATGGTTACTCGTACTAAAATATTTCACTACTGTTAAGTCTATTAAGCTATGTTTGGTAAGAGGAAAGAAAATAGGAAGGAATGAAAAGTATTTAGGTGAGGAAAAGGGAAGGACCTTCTCTTATTGTGTTTGGTACGGAATCCCTCATCCAATCTTTTCATATTTTGAAGGATCAAAGTAGGAATCTTGTTGAGGATATTAGAACCCCTTCACTCAATTCACTCCCTCTTTAAATCCCTTTTACCAAGCAGCCATAAACCTTAAAATCCATCAACTACGCCTCCGATCCCTATCCCTTGGATCTTTTTTTTTTTTTTTTTTTTTTTTTTTTTGGCTCTTCTTTCCCCTGAAATTCTCTTTGTGTGTGCAAATCAGCAAAGGTAATGGGTCAAAGATGCCCAACTAGATAATGGCTTAGATTTTAGTTAGTTAAAAACTAAGATTGTCATTCTGTATATTTCACTAGGCATTCAAGCGAAGGGACGAGAATTTGAAAAATGCCCTTCTTCCACTACTCTTGTAGGTCGCGTAGGAAAATACACATACATATATTGGAATTATTATTTATTGTTAAAGATATTTTAGTAAATTCATAAAATGACAAAAGACACAGCTGTGTAGAAGCAATGGCAATTAGGCCTTAAAATATTCTGTTTTTTTTTTTTTTTTTTCTTGGTTATTTTCACGGAGTTGTGCTTTCCTCCCATGATTACTGTTTTAATAGTTGAGTTAACATTTTATATTAACATTTTAACAATCTAATTTATCATATAATTAAGAACAATTTTTTCTTATGATTATAGTCATAGTCTAATGGTAATACCACAACTGACTCTACATAAAGGTGTAGAGTTCGAATCCTCCCACCATAATTAAAAAAAAATAGCAATAAGTGCCCATAAGACTGTACCTGAAATCCATCCAATTTAACTTGAAAATTCCATATAAGTTCATGTATTATAAGTTCTAACTCAACTATTAGATTATGCATGTAACCATGTTCATAATTGTTTTTATTTGTAAATTAAAAAAAAAAACTATATTTTAACCTACATAATCTAATAGATAAACATATATAAAAAAGAGCCAAGTGATTCTAAATATTATTAATTTTTACTGTACTTTCTATATATTTTTTAAGGAAAACTATACTTTCTAATTTCATTATTCATTCCATTTCCCTTTTTTACATTTTTATTAACTTACTCAAAATTTTATAAATAATTAATGCCAATTGGACCAAATCGGTTTCAAGGGTATTTTAATCATATTAAAAAATTACACATTGAACGACTAATTTTTGCTAAACCCTGTCTTTATCAAGCAGTTCACAACTAAAAACCTTCTTTATAGGAATTTTTCAGTTTTTAAAAGATATTAACGCAACTTATTTTAATTTTTTTTTTATTTTTTATTTTTAAAGAGAGCCGCATTAACTGTAAGAAGAAGAAAATTAGAGAGCATTAATTAGGAAAATACAAAAAGGCAATTTGCGTTGAATGAAAGCGTGGTAATTACTAATTAACCAAGCACCCAATCAAATCCTACGTGTATATAAAAGAGTGGATAAAAATTTATTATTCATCTTTGATAGTCAAAAACGCATCGTTTGGTTTTTTTTTTTTTTTTTTTCTTCCTTCCTCACAGCAACGTTTAGGTGCTTTTTTTTTACTGTTCATTTTGATAGTAAAAAATACACCGTTTAGGTGCTTTTTTTTTTTTTTTTTTGCTTATTGTCCTTCTTAACACCAACGAACCGTTTAGGTGTTTTTTTATTTTTTATTTTTTTTAGTTTTTTGTCCTTCTTCACAGTCATTGCAGCTGACATTTATTTTTAACCTCTTACGTGTTGTGCTCTTGCAAGAGTTCTGAAACTTGAACTTAAAATAAGATCATTTAATTCAAATTACAGTTTTATCATACCGTAACTACATATTTATTATTTTTTTAATTTATTATTTTTTAAGTGCAAAACGTCTAAAAAAAAAAGAGTAGAGTTTTTTTATAAATATATAATAGGCAAACAATAACTTTTTTTGTAGGCATGTTGATAGGAAAGCAATTGCAATTTTTTTTTTTTTTTTTAACTTCAACTTACATATTGATATTCACTTTTTTTTTTTTTTTTTTGAATGTATATTTATATTCAAATTAAATGAAGCCATTTTATATTAAAATTACATCAATCTTAAATATGAAAAATCCCAACTAATATTATTTAACTAAAAAATATCTCAATTTCTCATGTTAGTTGATTTTTCTTCTTTTTTTTTTAAAGTTTTTTTAATACATCATAATCTTAAATACATAGTAAATTGTAGAAAAAAAAATTCATAAGGTTTACCATTTTTTTATGAACTTTGTGTTTAAGATTTCTTTTCTATTGGGTTATATGCACATCAATCCCTAACTTTATTTTCAGATAATGATCATTTTATATATTATTAATTTTATAAATTAATTATTAAATTATTGATTTAGTTGTAATTCTTGGTAAAACTAAAAACATTCTGTACTCCTATATATATAAAAGAGTAGATAAAAAATTACTGTTTATTTTTGTTTTTGGCTGCCGTGTAGCTGACACGGGAGGAGAGGGAAGGGGAGAGAGAGAGAAAGAGAGAGACTTGGGTTTTGAAACTTTGCAGCTAACACGCGGGGAAGGGAGAGAAAAAGAGAGAGTGGGGGGGGGGGGCAGTTTTTGGGTTTTGGGTTCTTTTTCCGGCTGACACAGTCGGAAGAGAGGGGGAGAGAGAGAAAAAGAGATAAAGAGAAAGGTTAGTGGGATGAGGGATTTTTTTTGAATATTTTTTTTTCTTTTGCTTGTGGGGGGAGAGAGAGAGAGAGAGAGAGAGAGAGAGAAAAGAGAGTACGAAGTGTGTGAGAGGAAAGGGAAAAAAAAGATTTTTTTGTATTAATATTTATTTTATATAAATTTTTTAAAATATATATTTATAGTAATTAATTTAAATAATATTCAAAATTTTTTGAAAGTGACAGTATGATATTAATCTAAAAGTAACCATTTTAAAAAATTAATTATAATTTTTATTGATTTTTTAAAAAAAAGATAAAAATTGAGATAAAAAAATATAGATTAGTTAAATTTTAATTGAAAAGCGAAACGAAGTATATATTATAAATATATAAAAATGTCAATATGTAGTACTGTTCATAAGCTTCAACGCTCGTTTTGATTGAAATGCTCGTTTCATTCTTTTTTTTTTTTTTTAAATTTGTTTCTTTTTTCAGCTTTTTAACCACTATTTTTAAGGATTATTGTTGTTGTTCGTTTCACGTATTGGCTAAAAGCCTTCTTGAAGAAATGCGTCGTTCTTTATTTTAGATGCTTTGGTGGATCCCACGTGAACATTGAGAATATGTTTTCTCTCTCTTTCTTTTCTTTTTTTTTTTTCCTACTTTTTTTTTTTTCCTTTCTTAGACGTGGAACTTGTCATTAGTGAGAGACTTTTCTTTTTCATTTTTTTTTTGTTTTCTTACTTTCCGAAAACAAAATAGTAGATAAAGTAGAAGATTGGAGATTGTAATTGCTTTATCATCAAAAGAGAGAGAGAGAGAATATTTTCTTTGTATTCCATACACACACAGATATATATTTATATATATACACACACACATATATATTGCTTTAGAATATTGAGTTTCCTATTTTACTTTAGAAAGTTTCGTTTAAACAACAGGAAAAAAAAGTTCTTGCCTTCAGGTTTCAAAACAAGTTAATAGAATTCTTTCATTTTGGAATTTCTTTTTTTCTTTTATGTCATTTTGTCATTATTTCGGGCATATTCATGTTAAATTTGTGTTTGAATCAAGTTTTCTTGTTTAGAAATTTCCTACTTTTGTCTACTTTTGGAATGATTATCCGTCCTACTGTAGTTGTAGGAGCTCATTATGTAGGAAATAGACATATATCCAATATTGCTTAGGATAACGTCTACTACAACTTGTCATGTGAGAACTCAGGTTTATGAATGTATTAGCATTTCATCTATACTTATTTTTACTTTAAAACTTTGAACAAGTAGGTATAAATGTTGCTGCTAGCATAGTGTTCTACAGCTAAAAATATTTATAAAAATAAACTGTTTTGCTTTTTTTAAACTTTATTTGCAGATACATGTGTGTATATGACTCTTTATATAAATTAAAATACGTGTAAAATATTTATATTGACTCTTTTTTTATTTACCTTTTACGTCATTATCATATTTCAAAACATTTTTAGTTTTCTTTTTCCATTGCAATGTTTTATTTTTTATATAGCCAACAATGAGATTAAAACCTTTTTTGAGATAACAAAATTCAACTCTACATATTTTGAAAAAAAAAACAAAAAAAACAAATTAGTTGTGTTATTATCTTATTTATTAAAATATTTAATTTTATTATTATTATGTATTTTATGATTATATCATGAAATTTAACTCTTCAATTTTATTTATTAATCTGTATATTTTTATAATCTTTAGAAAATATTTCATCATATTAAACATTATTAAAATTCTCATCACGTACAATCACATGCCAAAACTAATTATACAACAGGAAGGAATAGATTCCTATTACATCCTCTCTTTTAAAAGGAGGAAGGAAGGAAAAAAAAAAAAAAAACTTAACTTAAATCTGATTAGACAATATCAAATTTAAAAAAATGATAATAAATTGGGAGAAAGCCCAAAAAGCCTTAGCGAGGAAGGAAGCTATTGCCACTGAATCGGGTGCTCTTTCTTTTCTCTCCAATCTCAAATTTCAGTTCCAAAACAAGAGAGAAAAAAAGGGCTTTTTGGAGGTCTGAAAATGGGGGTCTTCTTCAACAAGATCGACAAGGAACAACTGAAACCAGGCGATCACATCTATTCATGGAGGCAGGCCTATCTCTACGCCCATCACGGTCTTACTCTTCTTCCTCTTCCTCTTCCAATTTACTTTTCTGGGTCATTCTTTTTCTTTTTTATTTTTTTTTCTCGGGAAACAAACAAAATATAACGAGGATTAGAGGAAAAAACAAGCGATATATGGATATGGGTCGTTGATATAATGTCAAAACATGTACGTCGTATTATAAGTTTATGAGTAAAAATTTGGTCAATCCATTTTGCCTGTTTGGAATCTAACCAAATGGCTTGTGTTATGTAAATTGAAAAACCATTTTTTGCCCAGCTTCTTGTTATGTTTATGCACTGCTTTTGTTAAGACTGCAAATTGATAGTTTTACTCAGATGGGTTGTGTTTGAATTGAAAGTTTTGGCCTTAAAATACACTTTGTTTTTTATTGCTAAGTTAAACTCAGATTAGTCGAGTTTTTTAAATTATTTATTCTTTGTAATTTTTCGGTTATTCTCAACTTTCATTTATACTTGTTTTGTGCCTTTTCACTGTAGTTTTACCATTTGTTGATCTGTGATAAGAATCCAACTTCGCTGAATTTGTTAATTTTCATCATGTGTAGCTTTGCTTACTCTCCTATTTCATGTGAATTCCGCAGGTATATATATTGGTGATGGAAAGGTGATCCACTTCACTCAAGGAACAGGCCAGGAAATCGGCACTGGAACCATTTTGGACCGTGTTATTTTCAGCTCGTCTCCTTCCCATTCTTCGGATAATCCCTGCCCAAGGTGCGGCGACCAGACTAGGCTTGGCGGTGTCGTTTGTTCTTGCCTAGACTGTTTCCTCTGGGGTGGAAAACTCTACCTCTTTGAATATGCCGTCAATCCAGCTGTCTTCATCGCCAAAGCTCGTGGAGGAACTTGCACACTTGCCGCGTCTGACCCCCAGGAAGTTGTCCTCCACCGTGCCTCTTACCTCCTCGAAAACGGCTTTGGTGTCTATGATCTGTTCAAGAACAACTGTGAGGACTTTGCGATTTATTGCAAAACAGGCTTGCTTGTGTTCACCAGCATAAGTGTGGGTAGGAGTGGGCAGCTCACGTCCTTCGTGGCTGCCACGACTGCTATCTTGTCTTCGCCGCTCAGGTTTTTGACTACGAGTTTCCCAGGCCTCACAGCTGTGGGGTGTGGCATGTATTGCATTAGTCGTTTGGTCTCTGATATCGGGGTTCGGCGTGATGTCACTAAAGTTCCAGTTGAGAATTTAGTTGAGAGGCTTGTCGCTCCTTGCCCCGGCGTGGTATCTGAGGCTTCAACTGAAACCGTTAAGAAAGAGGTGATCTCTGAGGCTTCAACCGAAATTGTTAAGACCGACTGATAAAATTTCCATTTAGTCAGGACGATGGACCAAAGACCTTTTCTTTCTTTTTCCTTTCTTTCAAGAGATTAAAAAAAAAAAATGAATGCCCTGCTTGGAGATTGTAATTGTGGATTGTTGCAAACATGGTGTAAACAGTTTATTCTTGCTTGCAATATTTGCTAAGCCTGAATGTTTGGTTTGTAACATTTTTTATGTTTGTCCCTTGAAACTGTATGTATGCGGGTCCTTTAATTCTATCATCTGTTTCGTGGGTTCTGTGGTAAGTCGTTTTTTCTTCTGTTTGTTGGTGGTTTTGGTGGCTGTTCCTTTCTTTGTTCTTGTTTGATGAAATCTCAATTATCACGAAACGAGGGAAATCCCGTTTTAAATCTACTTTCCAAAATTTTTTTATTTGTGTTTTAAAATTGTGGGTATGAACCTATGATCGAAACGAAAGCTAAGAAGAAATGATTGAAACAGTTCTAGTGTAACAGTGTTGCCTTTGAATTTCCGAAACGATTATATGCTATAATCAACATTAAAAAGTTGATCAAATGTACAGGGACGCAACCAGATATAGAAATACAAACAGACATGAACAACGAGACTGTCCATAATCGAAATTAACCAAATGACATACAAAAAGACTCGAGCTAAATATATGTCCTAGCTAGTAAGGCCAAAAACCTCCACCGGGCTTCTTCACAAGGATCTGATTGTACTGTGGCCTTGAGGTCTGCAGGTAAAATTAATTTAAAAAAAAAAAAAAGCAATAAGTTAATAACTCAACCATATTTAGAACTAATTACATAAACCAAAAACAAGAAACCTACGAAATGCCCTTTGATTAGAGTTCTATGCTGTATTCAGATATAAAAAGAATTCCTGATCTCTTGATCTCTGTTTCGTTTTATTTTGTTTTAGGGAATTTTAACAATATCAGAAAGCAACAAACATAGATAGCAAACAATCTTTTTTTTTTTTTTGTTAGATTAGATAAGTACATAATTTATTTTTTTCATGAATAATAGAGGGTTTTTAATTAAAAAAAATTTTTTGAAGAAAAAAAGGAGGAAAAAATAGGAAGGAGAAGAGAAAAAGGAAGGAAAACGAACGAGATCTTTGAAGATGAGAAAAGCGATGAGGAAGAAGAGGACGAAGAGGATCTCAAACTCGGCGAGTCTGACGAATCGGAAGATGGAGTTGACTGCTCGTGTCACCGCCGATTCCTTCCTCCTGTTCCTGCTGCCGCTACTGCTGCTTCCCCCTCTCCCTGCGCCTCCTCCTCCCATTTCTCTTTCTCTCTCTCTCTCTACTTTCTCTCTCTCTCTCTCTCTCTCTCTACCTTCTTCTTCTTCTTCTTCTTCCCTAGTTGCTCTTTCTCCGACTTCTGTTTGCGTACCCTTTTTATGCATCACATGTTACTTTTTAAACGATTAATATATAATTAAATGATTAAGATTTTATTTATATATGATAATTATAATATGTCTCTTATTAGTATATACTAAAAATTAAAAAATAATATATAAAATAAATAAATTAAAAAAACTCCCCAAGGTCAAGGAAATCCCTGATAAAATTTTAAAATTTATAATAATATCTATTAAATTTAAATTTAAATTTTCAATTTTAATTTCTAAATTATCAAGATCATATATTATTGAAAAATTTAATTTTTAAAAAGATTCTGTGATTTTTTTTATTAAAAAAAATGTTTTTTTAATAGAAAAATTTCAAAAAAAAATAAAAAATCACATCCTTTGAAAATTTTCATACCTTCGTTCATCTTCAATCTCTTCGAATCCATTATAACCCGAATTTTACAAAAAAATTTCCTACGCCGTTTCCGGCTTACAAAAAATTCTAGGAATTGAAAAAATGACCTAGCGGTGATAATAGACCGCATCTATTACACTTAAAAAACCTAAATACAAATTCTAACCTCTATAGAATCATGACCGGCAAAATTGAACAAGCATCATATATTATAAAAATAATATAAAACATTCATTCATCCATACATCCATTCATAATATATTTAACATACTCAAAATAAAACCTAGAGTGCTAACTCTCTAAAATATTTCATTAATGCATAGAGAGAAATTTATTTGTTCAAATAATTTATGTTATATACATGATCATGAGTTGGCTCTGATACCAGTTGTTGGAAAAATCGGATCTGATATCAGAGTTACGGCGCAACGGAAGTTTTAAAATTTTTATGCCGTTTCTGGAAAAGAAGCTCATGATGCATATAACAATAAATTAAATTCATGATCAAACGTACCTTATTTCTTGGATTCCGGAATTGCTAGAGCGTTTGACCAACGTGTCTTCTCTACTATTCTCGAGTTCCACGTCTCAGAGTGTGTGTGGGCACACGTTCTATGAATCCAAGCGACCGGTAATTCTTCCGAAGTCTAGATCTCACCTTCTCAATTTCGACGTACCTCGTTGAGAATTCGATCCGGGTTCGTTCTTCAAAACTACAAAACAGGAACCGATTAACCTTCTATGAAAAATATCACTTGGCTTGACCTTCCTCACAGTTTTGATTCAATGAAAATTTCTCTCTTTTTCTCACACCCAAGAAGGACGAATTTCTCAAGCCCGAAAAACCTAGTTTTTGTTTTTCTCTCTCCAAAAAAAAAAAACGTCCACCTATTGTGTATGATGATAGTTGGTTTTTTCAAGAACCCCTAGCATTTATATAATACTCCAATCCTTTTTCAAAAATATCTCCCACTTGAAAAATAATTAAAAATTATTTTCTGAATAATCTTTTGAACCTAAGGATCATTCAAATTTCGGGTTAGGTTATTTAAACCTTATGGACGGTTTTTTGCTTGGAGAATCTTCAAAAAATCCGTGCTCCCTCTTATGTGTATATTGATTGATGGTTCAAATTTAAATCAAGAATTTAGACTAGTCAAAAAGTCCTAATCCTATCTTAATTCAAACTCATTTTAAACATTTGAATTTAAATAAGATTTTTCTTATTTGAATTTAAATAAATATTTTCCACAAACATTATCCATATTTAATTAATTTAAATAAATGGAATATTTTAGATTTCCTTTCCACCAAAAAAATGTACACCATTCTTTAAGAAAAGAAAATATATCAAATAAGCTCCATTATTTAAATCAATTAATAACTTAATGTTTGTAATATATTTAAACAATTTTGAAACAAAATCTTCTTCCCTCCAACCACTAAAATTCGTGCACCATAGATTAGGAGAGAAAAATTTTGTTTTCAAAAACCAAATAATTCAAACATAATCTTATTTTCAAAATTCAATTAACCAAAATAATTAACAAATAATTATTTTATTTGCAACCAATCAGATGTTGACAAATCACATCATTTGTCTACATTAATTTCACGTGTCCAATCCTTTCGGAATTGCATGTTAGAGAGTACCATGTCTTAATGGACATTATTAAATTCTCATTGAATTTATCGATCTCATTAGGAACAAATCCCGATACGCTTCATGGAACTATATGATCTCATTTATTTATTAATTTAAATAAATGAAATATTTTAGATTTCCTTTCCACCAAAAAAATGTACACCATTCTTTAAGAAAAGAAAATCTATCAAATAAGCTCCATTATTTAAATCAATTAATAACTTAATGTTTGTAATATATTTAAACAATTTTGAAACAAAATCTTCTTCCCTCCAACCACTAAAATTCGTGCACTATAGATTAGGAGAGAAAAATTTTGTTTTCAAAAACTAAATAATTCAAACATAATCTTATTTTCAAAATTCAATAACCAAAATAATTAACAAATAATTATTTTATTTGCAACCAATCATATGTTGACAAATCACATCATTTGTCTACATTAATTTCACGTGTCCAATCCTTTCAGAATTGCATGTTAGAGAGTACCATGTCTTAATAGACATTATTAAATTCTCATTTAATTTATCGATCTCATTAGGAACAAATCCCGATACGCTTCATGGAACTATATGAGCTAGTAGAGGGACCCGATGGAAATATGTAAAGAGGCTCCTATAATTGTAAAAAATTAATCCTGGATTAATTATTCATCAATTATCAACTTCAGGACTATTCTACTAAAAGTCTGAAGCTGAACTCCCATTTACATACCGTATTACGAAAGCTCTATGACGCAGTGCTTCTTCCATGATTTATTCATCGCTTGCTTAATCCCCATATGTTATCCATGATTGAATTCAAGACTTTTTTCGTTTTACCTTTTCAATCATTTTAACTTAAAGTTTTATTATTCTCTATTGAAAGAACCACCAATTGTAAAACCATACAATTGGTAAACCACGAGAGAACACAAAGTAAACCGATGGCCAAGATCTTGTTATATTATCTTTCAACCCCCGAATAATGCCTTTAAGTAGATAACATTTACTATCGTTGAGATAGCTATGGATTCCATATCTATGAATCTTGATTTTTCCATCCATAAGTCATGCACCCAAAACACAAGTATATTGACCATGAATTAATAGTATCTCACCTGTAGTGCATTAAAGTACATAAGTCATGGATACGAATTCAAGTAATCATTTAAGGATTAAGATTAATATAGGATGATAATCAAAGCGTCATTGATTCTTATAAACAGAATTATTAAACCGAATCAATTATCACTTTAGGTCCAGTCCAATGTCATACCTCAATACTGGTATACATTAAAGTTTCTACTCGAAATCTATCCGATGGTCAAGACAAACCATCCCTCCAAGGAAGTAAACAACATTTACAATCTTATCATGAATAAGATCCCCAAATCTTATTCCATCGATTGCGGACTATTTATTTAGACTGTTATCAAATTACCACGTCTTCTATGTATACCCCGTATACATATGGTAATTCGATATATTACCAACAGCCTAGGAGTATTTTATGTTTACTCAAAATAATCATACAATTAACAAATGAAAGTAAATAGGATACAACTTATTAAACATAAATAACTTCCTCTTATTAATATCAAAAATGTCATATTTACAGAAAATCCAAAATATTGATTTTCTATCCTTAGGGCACATATAGATCCCAACAATATATAGCAACATCTAAACAGTTTTAAAATGTGTTTTACTGATAAGGTATATTAAAAGGGTTTTACTGCATCCTTATCATTTATTTATTTATTTATTTTTATTGAGAAATTATATTCATTTATTTATTTATTTTAATTGAAATATCTAACTTTATTTCTCTTTATTTATTTAACTATATTTATGATTCTAAGAAATTCCATAACATTAATTAGACTATTATATATTTAGTTTTTTAATAGGGATTTAGAGGTCAATAGTTTTTTTAAATAAATCATCGAAGTTTTTAAAAAATAATTAAAAAGCATTTTTTTAAATGGACAATCCATTTTCTTAAAAGATCAATCACCGGTTGACAATTTAATAAATTAGTCATCGATCGTAATCAATTATTAATTGGTCAAAATATAAATTATCAATTTTTAACCTAGATAGACCAAGTCAAAATTACTAAATAACTATTTTCCAACAAATATATATATATATATATATATATATTCAATGTTCTTCTTCTTCTTCCTTTATTAAATCAAAGTTTTCAAATAGAAAAATGTCAAGGACGCCAACTCTAATCCTAACGTTTGAGTACTAATCTATGTGGCATATGAGTTGTTATTTTATTGGTAAGTGTTTAAAGTATGATTATATTAGTTGATTCTATCTACCAATTAAAATATGACACATGAGTTGATACTCAAAAAGTTGGGATTAGAGTTGGTGTTTTTAGTACTATTTTTTCAAATATCGTAGCACTAGATTAAAGAAGAGACGCATTCATACATTATGTTTATAGGGTTAATTTCATTAATAGCACCTGTAGAAATTTTATTATTAAAAATAATATCACTTTTTTTTTTCCTTCATTACTAGCACTTAATGTGGGGCCCAGTAGCATTTAATGTATATCAAATTACAGGTTTACCCTCATCTCCTACCAGCTCAAATATCCCTCTCCCTCGCATGGCCCAATTTTTTTTTTTCAAACCAACATCTACAGTGTTTTAGAGAGAGAAAACTGAAATCTAGAGAGAGAAAGAGTTACCACCCACCAGAATCTTATTTTTTTTTTCACTTTTTCGCCTAGCCCCCCACCCATTTTGAAACCCAAATCTTCATATAATAGAGAGAAACTTCCATTTAGAGAGAGAAATTTCAATCGAAAGTTTTTTTTTAAATCTAACATTTTTAGTCATTTTTGAGTAAAAGTCATTCATGTTATGACCAACTGGTCATAATAGTTATGACCTATGTTAAAAAAAAATTTTAAAAAAAATCTAACATTTTTGACCATTTTTTAGTACAAGTCATAACAGTGTGGTCATAACGGTTATGACCGGGTAGTCATAACAGTGTGGTCATAACAGTTATGACTACCTAGTCATAACGGTTATGACTAGGTAGTCATAACTGTTATGACTATCATGACCGGATAGTCATAACAGTGGGTCATAACGGTTATGACCGGTCATAACGGTTATGACCGGGTAGTCGTAATAGTGTGGTCATAACGGTTATAACCAGGTGGTCATAACTGTTATGACCGCTGGTCTAAGACAGAGGTCATAACTGTTATGACCGATAATGTAACACAGAGGTCATAACGGTTATGACCGATAATGTAACACAGAGGTCATAACGGTTATGACCGCCTGGTCAATATCGTTGTGACCAAAACTATATGTGAAAATTTAACAGTTACAGGGGGTCACAACGAAATTACCAGGCGGTCATTATGAAAATGACCGATCCTGTAAGAAGACCAACTGTTAAACAAATTCATTTTCATAATGAAATTTTTTTCCCTTTTGCAAACAAAGCGTTAAACGAAAACTTTTTAAATATTGAAACGAAAAAGCAATTTTTTTAACTTTGGATTTCTTTGATTCCTTAACTTCGATTTCCCCTCAACCCTTCATCGGTCACCATTCTCTCGATCTCTGACGCCGGTTTTTTAAACTATTCTAAGCTGTTTATAGATGCTTTTCATGGTGGTTTCGGACGGTTTCCAAGCGGTTCCGGCCGATTGCAACTATTTCTCTCTCTAGATTTCATTTTCTCTCTCTAAAATACTGTAGATGCTGGTTTTCTGGGACATGTGAGGGAGATGAGGATAAACCTGTAATTTGACATACATTTAATGCAGCTGGGCCCCACATATCATGGGTTTTGATGACGTGGCGGTGCCAAAACTGAAGGGATGAAAAAGTGATGCTGATTTTAATATTATTTTTCCTACAGTTGCTAAAAGTGAAATTAACCCTATGTTTATAACATGTTCCCTTAATTTTTGATATTATGACAATGTTTTTCTTTTTTACAATGATATTAGGACAAAGTTAGATTGTTATTTGTTCGATTTTCATTATCATCGAAACTTTTGGACTTGTAATAGGCAAAAAGTTATGTTTTATTCTATTTCTTGTTCTATCTCTTAAAAGATCAATCACCGGTTGACAATTTAATAAATTAGTCATCGATCGTAATCAATCATTAATTGACAAAAATATAAATTATCGATTTTTAATCTAGATAGACCAAGTCAAAACTGCTAAATAACTATTTTCCAACAAATATATATAAATATATATATATATATATTCAATGTTCTTCTTCTTCTTCCTTTATTAAATCAAAGTTTTCAAATAGAAAAATGTCAAGGACGTCAACTCTAATGTGAACTTTTGAATACCAATCTATGTGGCATATGAGTTGTTATTTTATTGATAAGTGTTTAAAGTATGATCATATTAGTTGATTCTATCTACCAATTAAAGTATGACACATGAGTTGATACTCAAAAAATTGGAATTAGAGTTGGTGTTTTTAGTTCTATTTTTTCAAATATCGTAGCACTAGATTAAAGAAGAGACGCATTCATACGTTATGTTTATAACATGTTCCCTTAATTTTTGATATTATGACAATGTTTTTCTTTTTTACAATGATATTAGGACAAAGTTAGATTGTTATTTGTTCGATTTTCATTATCATCGAAACTTTTGGACTTGTAATAGGCAAAAAGTTATGTTTTATTCTATTTCTTGTTCTATCTCTATGTACACAAAACAAAGAAAGAACTTTACATGGACAATAAATTACAAAAAGAAGTAATTGTTGGAGTATAAGGTATCAAAAAATAAATGAGAAAACAAAAGGTGCATTTGGTGGAGGTAAAAGATGAGATTTGTGTGAAGGAAATTAAGCCACAATTAGAGTTCCAACCAAGTATTCGTAATAATCATAATATCAACCTTGAAGAAAATGCACCATTACCATTTAAAATTATAAACATTGGTTCCATTTGGTTGGAAGGGTGGAATGATGGAAGGATAAATAATTTATGATTGATGAGGGCGGTGGAATATGAAGGAAGTGATGGAGGATTTTCTCAAAGTTGTTTGGTAGGATAGGAATGAAAGATAATGATGGTTTATTTATTTATTTATTTATTTTTTGTTTGAAATGATTTAATTTGTAAAATAAAAAATTCACCTTATATGTAGCAAATAGATTTATAAGTATTCCGTAAATTTTATATTGATAAAAATAAATATCGAAAAGAGTTTTTTTTTTTTTTTTTTTTTCGTTATATCCTAATCCATCCACATTTGAAAGGTTAATATTGGATTTTTTTGTTGTTGTATATTCTATGTTTTATTTCTAAAGAAAACTATAAGCTGGGATCATTTAAAGGTTGTTTGAGGAGATTTCCATCCTTTTGTTTTTTTGTTTTTTTGTTTTTTTTTTTCCATTTCTTAATTTTTTGAGAACTGGAGAACTCCATCTTCGGAATCATTTACAAGAACAAAAAGAAGAAGAACGTAAAAAAAAAAAAAATAGGAACAAAATAACAAATAAAAATATTTATGTGATCAACGATAATTATTATCTTACATGAGAGTGTATATAACTATATCACAAAAGTTATTCAGTCTTGTAATGAGTTATTTTACTATTATATTTTTATTATGAGCAAACGAACCAATTTTTTAATATTTATTTCAAAACCATAAGTATTAAAAAAGTTGCAACTGAACCCCCTTACAAAAAAAAATCCACTATATCATTTAGTTTAAAAGTACGTATATCATGCAACTAAATAACTTAAAATAAACCTAAAATATTAAAATAATTATAATAAAACCTGTACACGAGTAAAATACATATGCTTTCAAATATTATTGACTTTAAAAAAGAAAAACAATGTTATTTATTTCAAGTAGGCTCATTACTCATTGATACCTATAACTTTTAAATTAATATGTGTCCATTAAGAGCTTATTCATATAAAATCATGAGACATGCAATTCGGATTAATAAAAATTTCTGTAAAAAAAAAATGACTTGCAATTCGGACTAGTAAAAATTTGGGTTAAAAAAAAAAAAACATGTAATTCGGACTAATAAAAATTTCCGTTAAAAAAAAAATGGTGGTCATATTGATTTCACCGACTGAATTATCATTTTCATTTAAAAAAATAAATTGTCCATTTAATTTGTCACTCCTCCCTTTCTTTATCCATAATACAAATTGCCAAAACTATAAAGGAGAGGGGCATTTCTCAAAAAAAAAAAAAAAAAAAAAAATATAGGAGCAAAATTAAATAAAACAATTTCCCTTGAGAAAATAAAAATTAAGGGTGCGTTTAGACCACATGTCCAAACTCATAGATTTTAACTCAATTTTTATTTTTTTCCCCAAAAATTTTTTGTCTTTTCTAAAAAAATACACATCAATCACTATTTAAATTTATCAATTTTAACTCAAACTCATACACCAAACAAACCCTAAAAAACTGACCCAGAGAAATGAAAAGGCGGAGCAAAAAAGGACAAGAAATAAAATTAATAAATACTTCGTCAGAGACACACCAAAAAAACAAAACACAGAAGACTCTCTCTCTCTCTCTTTCTCTCCCCCCTCATCCGGCACAGAGCAAAAGCGTGGCCATGGCTGCTTCTTCTTCTTCTAGGAGTCAACGTCAGGTCCTCGCCGTTGTCGTCCTTGCGTGGATCTCAATCGCCGCCTCCGTAGCCGCCGCTAGGCCCTGTAAAACCCTCTGGGTCTCCTCCTACTCCTTCTCCCTCCGCCAACAACCATCCTCGTCGGGAGTCGTCACCGTCTTCACCGAGATCAGCCACTTCCGCCCCAACGTCGACTCCGACGCCGGCTTCTTCATCGACCTCTCCGACCAGCAACCACAACGGCTAGAACAGCCTCCCGAGATCAGACCTCGTTTGCCCTCTTTGTCCTCCGCCGCCGCCGCCGCCGACCTCAGCTCCCTCCGCGCCCGCACCAAGGACATCCTCAGTGTCGTCGTCGCCCTTCTCTTCGGCGTCGGCTGCGGCGCCCTCACCGCCGCCACCATGTACCTCGCTTGGTCCCTCTTCTCCGCCCGCGGCGACTACTCCGACGACGCCGATGGTTCCGATGACCTCAGCCCTAAGAAGATGGGCTACATCAAGATTCCCGCCGCCGATTCCAAGCAAACCGCCGTGGTATGAGTAATCGATTGAAACCCTAATTTGTGTATTTTTAAAGACAGAAAATTTCAAGTGTTATTATATGACACTGATGATTGGTCATCCAGACTTTGTGCTTTTGTCGTCGTTATGTGTGGTTGATATTTAGATGATGATTATATATATATATATATATATATATGATAGTAAGACAAGTGCTTGTGATCTGGTCTGTATTTATCGGTTTCTCTTTAATCTTTTCTTGTTCTCTGTTTATATATCCGTGTATGCTTATATAATATGCTGATCTTCAAATGGGTAGTATCTTTTGCTTGTGTTATCTGTTGTTAGTGATGGAATTGAATAGCCTCAAGTTCAACTTGCTCCTAAATTTGAAGAATGTGATTGTATTTATCCCCATTAAGCTTGATTTTCCTTTCTTGATTTTGGAAAATCTGACTATCATCATCTGGTAATGGTGATTCGGAGAATCGGGTTTGTCTTCTGTTTTCGATATGGGATTCTTTAATCTTGATTTTTCTTAATCTATTATACATTTCCTTAATCTTGATTTTTGGAGAATCAGGCTTGGATCTTCGGATACTTGCAGGGTTTCCTATCATAGAGTCAGTCCTGATGATTTTAAGTTATGTGTAAGTGAAGTTTGAATTACTCGTAAAGAAATGACTCCAAAAACGTCAGAAGTAATGTGCTGATCAAGAAAATATTAAACTAAAAAAGAACAAGACTATTGTAGGTTAGGACTTCGGAACTTAGGCGATAGGTTAGATTCCAATATAGCACAGCAGGTGAGTTCACACAGGTGATGTATGACAAATTAGGGAGGCATCCTGAATTGCTAGCATGATGAGCATCTAGAGTTAGGGATTGGTAGATTACGTTGATGGAGCACATAAAGGTTGACTGTCTAAAATAACGGGTTTCTGATTTCTGGTGGCAACCTAATTTGTTTTCCTAAGATTTTTTAAACAAGGCTATTTGACGGTTGAACATTATGAAAAATATCCAGGTATTTGTTGTTGAAATTCGGAAGAGGATTTTGGTTCTTGATTAGTTTTAGGTCCTTTGTAAGGTCCACTTTGTCACTTAATTCTTTAGGCCTTGCATTGATTCAAGCCCTTGTTTATAGTTGTATTTCCAGTAATATTTTGGTTATTTCTTAATCATATTATTAGATGTAGCAGTTTTAGAAAACTAGTTAAGCATTCCTCAGGATTGAAGCCTGAGGGCTTAATTTTATTTTAACCCTTTAGGGGCTAGTTGAGTGGTCCAGCCAATAGTTTGCTCCCATATAATCTGCGTCTGGTTCCTAAGGGTCGTCTACCTTGAGAACGACATCGAGCTTCATGCTTCTCAAAGATAGATATGTGGTGGCCTCCAATCTTGAACTTCAGCCCACTAGGTAGGTCTGAGGCATTTATTTTTTAAAATTGCAGGATGGCTGTGATTTTTGTAATGAAGCTAGAAGCTATATGGTCAAGTAAGATGGTTAAGAACAATCAGGTCTGAGTTTTATGATTTCTGTATTGAATTTTGGTTTGTGGATGTCGTTGCAAACAAGTTTACTTACTATTTTCGAAGGGCTACATGAGGTGAAATAAGAAAAGAAGATTGTTGGTATCTTCTGTGTATAGCTTTATTCAGATTACTTGAGAGCTATGCCTTGGTTTAATATAGCGGCAAGGTAGAAAAGATGGACAGACAATGTTGCGTTTCAAATTGACAACAAAGTTCAGAACTTGGCTTTCTAGATAGGACATGAAAGTAGTGAAAAATAGAACTATCCTTTTATCTTAAGGTATTTTTAATGCACAAATAATTGGTGATTTTTGTTGTTCCCACTTGTTATTCCTCGAGAATCCTAGTGTACGGATGTGAGATACCAATTGTCCCATATGAAAAGATTATAAGATAAATAGTGGGTTTTTGGGTCCCCTCCTCTTGCATGCCGGTTTTGTAAGGGTGAGTTCTACCTAATGGGTTCCTAACAACGGATTTATATACTAATGTAGTTATTCTGATTTGAGTCGGTATACCATGGGTAAATTTAAATGCTTAAATGCAGAAAAGTAGGAGAGTAGGAGAAACAAAAAAAAAAAAAAAAAGGGAAATAGGAACTTCATAGAAAACTACTTCTTTGGCGTATGCTTTGTCCTTGATTAAGCTACTTCTTTCTTAGGTTTATACGTTTATACAAAACTAGGTGGCAAATTGATATCCCACGCAAACACCACACTGCTCGTAACTCTTTACATGAATGATGAGAACTTATTTAGTACGTTACAAAAGATATCCTATTAATACTGCAGTTCTGGATGATTAGGTTTTTATCTTTCTTTCTTTCCTTTTTTTGATATATGTGATTTGATGATTCAAAATTGTGTAGTAAGAATAAGATATTGTTTTGCATCTTGCGGAGCAGAAGTACCGACTCCAAACACAAAGTCCCTATAAAATCGGATCGGCTAATCTTCAGTTCTTCCCAAATTTTGGGGCTGTGTAGTGGGAACTCAAAATATGATAATTGAGAAACCAGCTGTCGTCAAATTCATTGCAGCTGCAACAATATTTCCCACTTGGTCCCTTGGATTTTTTTAGACTTTTTTGAAAGAAATTTTAAGCGTTTAAGCCAAAGAGAATGCATTAATAAAAAGACTAATATGAACAAATGGAATGAGAAATTGAAAACGAGACAAACCCTCACCTTTTACCGACCAACACACACAAGGCAATTACACTGAAACGCAAAAACCTCTTGAAAAGCCTTGACAACGAAAAGATTGATGGTAGAAAATCCATGATCCCAGGTAAAGAATGGAAAACAACTTCAGAAAGGAATCCATAACTTTCTTGCCAACAAAACCAATAAAATTCTTTTCTAAATCTGTGACGGTGTTGAAGACGACATCAAAGAATTAAACGACAGCAAATAAGTAATGCTAATCAACTAAAAGAGCGACAAAGTGTAGAAGCGACATCAAAATCGGAACCAGAAGAACTGTAGAAACGACAGTTAAAATTCCATAAACGACATCAACATCTACAAGCCACACTATGGTCAAAATGACATGGTCTGAGAAAACGACAGCATAGAAAATAATAACGTGGAATTCGTCAAGACAAAGAACTAATCTAGTGAAAGCGTTTGGATGAAGTTTCCAAGTATTAGAAAGGTATAGACAATACGTTTGTCCGCAATTATTAAAGTTTTCGCTTTAACGTTGCAATCTTATAATCAATGACGGAGTCATAATTTTTTAGTAGGAGGGGTCACAAAAAAATTTTCGGTGAAGGCACTAGGCCCACGAATATTTATGAATTTAATAAAACTATTTTATTTCTTAAAATCTAAATTTTTTACTTAATAAAAATGAGTGGTTACATTTGCACCCATAATATTGATAAATATCCCCATCTAATAAAATTTTTCTTCATATAAACATAATAAATCTATAATTTTACAAATATTTTTTTTATAATACCACATTGAACTCTCTCATACACCCACTTTTATTTGAATTTTAATTTTTTTAATTAAAAATAAATCAACCAATCTAAATAAGAGAAAAATATATATTTTCATTCTAAAAAAGAAAACATAAAAATCTCTTAAAAAAAGAGAGAGGAAATAGTAAAGAAGAAAAACTCAAGTAATGTCTAAATCAAAAATCAAGTAATGTCATACTACATTTAAAGAAATATATAATTATAGAATCATATAAATGAACATAGCAAGAAAAAAAAATAATCATAAAAAAAATTCACAAAGAATCATTTTCAAATACTACAAGAAAAGAAAAAAAAAATAACACATAATACTAATGAATTAAAAAATTAAAAATATATATTGCAAAAGTTGTTGGCTCTTCAAGAGACATTTTTCTTTTATTTTTATTTCACTTAAATCCTCCATTGAAATATTTCATATAGTTATAAAAATTTCTTAAGAAAAGAAATTGATGAAGAACAATTTAGAGTTTATAAAATGAACAATATTTTAAAGTTTAGAACAATTTCTTAGGATTTTTTTAAAATATTATTTTTATTTATGGTTAATGTGATGCATGTTTTTTAATTATGCTATAAAATAATATTTTCATTTATAGGTATATGGGAGTATGAGCCTTTTTAATGGTTTTAAGGTAATTTTCTTATAGGGTCAAAATATATTAAAAAAATTTATTGGCTTTGTGGGGATATTTATCAATATTTGAATAACATTTGAAATTATTATTAAAAAAAAATTAGGGGAGCTAATAAGGGGAAAAAAAGGACAAATAAGAAGTTCGTAAATAGATTCTAATGAAGCTACATGTGTTGGAGGTCTCTCGATCCTAAACTAGCTTTGTCCCTGATAAGTTTGATAGTAAATCTTCTGTTTAGAGTTATTCTCTTTTAATTTTGTCTAGTTAGAAGATTCTAATAATGAGGTTTATTTATTTGGAGTCTTGCAAAGTGTGAGTCCTATATACTTTGCGAGCTTCTTTGAGCTTCTCTATTGCGGTTTTCATTTTAAATTTTTTTTTTTAAAATAAATTTTTGGTTTTCAATGTTACGACTGTTCCCACTTCCCACCCTGTAATATGACCAAAATTCAGTCCATTCATTCGCTTGAAAAGTCTCTTCTGTCCTTTTGCGTCGATTTTCCATAGTATTAGCCTTATTAGGCAGTATTTGCCTCCGGTATAAGCGCACTGACTTTAGGGGGAAAAAAACAAAAAAAGAAGAAGAAGAAGAAAGAAGTTGACTAACTTCATCCCCCAATGGTTCGGTCTAGGAATTCTTCTTGCCGTTCAACACGGTCTTCCTTTTAATTTAACGTCCTTTTATTATTTATTGCCGTTCGGATATAAGGACTCGTTTGGTATATGAGTTTGAGTTAAGATTTGTAAATTTAAATAGTGATTTTGATTGACTTTTTTCAGAAAAGATAAAAAACTTTTGAGGAAAAAGATAAAAATTAAGTTGATGGTGATGAGTTTGAATTCATCAACCAAACTAAGTCTAAATTTCTGCAAATACTAATCTTATTTTTTTTTAAAAATGATTCAATAAAACGACCTTTTTGAAATCAATGTAGGACCAAAATGCATGATATTATGTGCTTGAGTTTAGGGACCAAGTCTGAAGCAAATTAGGTACATTGATAGAAGAATTCTAGAAAGATTGGAAAAAAAAAAAAAAAATCTCATTAATTAAATATAAAAAAGTACTTATTTTCCGATTTGCGTGTAACTTCAGCCTAATTTCCTAAGCTGGTTAATTTATTCCAAAATTATTCCCCTTCTTAGTAGCCAAATTAGCCATTCATCCGCAACAAGATATGCCATTTTCTTTTTCTTTTTTAAATCACGAAAACGGTCTTTTGGGCTAGCTGTAAATTAGGGGAAAGGTTCTATCGAAATATTTTACATTCACACGAGGAGATATAGGTGTATTTATATACACACACACACAAATATATTACGGGGGAAATTGTATTCGAAGTTCAAACACATGTAAACATGAATAGCAATGCAAACGGCCATGTAGTATATGAGACAAAATCCTCAATTTTCATTAGCAAAATCCGTTGAGACTCAGAAAGAAAAATGTACACCAAAAGTCGATAATGGAAAAATATTTTAGCATGCTAATAAAAGCACACCTAAGTTTTTTTTTTTAATTAATCCTCTACAATCATTGGAATCTTTCGATCAATCAAGAACTACTATCTTGTAGCATTGAGGCCATCATCAACTCTGTATAGATACAAATTCAGAGAAACCAAAATACCACAAAGACATAGATCCGGCGAATAATAAACAAACTCGAAAGGTGTAGAAGTCAAATATGTTATTAGATAACCCAAAAAAAAAAAAAAAACGACAAGAACAAAACAAAAAAAAAAAAAAAAAAGGACATAATTACAGTTCCATTAAAAGTTGGTATGCTACTTGACAGAAATAAAAACTTGCTCATATCCCTTTTATTATCCATGATATAGTTATTAGCCCCCTAAGAAAAAGTATTAGCTTTGTCACTGGATGAGCACACCTAAATTGTTGATCTCCCAACCAAGTTGCGATCTTGCCTCTAACTTTACATGGACAAGGAGATCAAAACCCCTAGTTAGCCGAGCTCCCATTGTGCCCCCTTCCTCACCAAACACTAGCTTCTCTGGTCACAGTCTCGATCTGGCCTTTAAGGTCCTTGCTGAGGGACCCCCGGTCGTATCTGTTGGGTCAAGAGACCATGAGGCAGCTAGAAGCCGTCACTGGACTCCAACCCTGACGGGAAAAGTCCACGAAACCCTAGCACCCACGCAATAACAGTAAAGTGGATCATTCACCATATATATAAATATATAAATATTTATAATGTATATTACATGCATATCTTTATCTGACTTGAAAAGAAGTAACAATATCAAGCATAATTAAGCTGAAAAAGGAAAACATAAAATAATGAAAGTTACGTGAAAAAGAAAAAAAAAAGAATAAAATTTATTTACCTTTCACATGTCCGGCTCGAAACAATATAAAGGTACTTGATATATTGAATATTACTGCAGACATATATAAGATAACGTTTCTATATATAATATTAATTTCAAAGGGATATATATAACTCAGACAAGCTTGTTGTAGCCATGATCTTTTATTTATTCATTTTAAATGGGAAGCATATTTTTAAAAGACCTAATGGAGGCTGTCAAAGCTCCAAATAATAATAAATACTTTTTAAAGGTCGAATCTCAAAACACAAAAATGCATTGGATAACCCCCCCTTTTTTTTTTTTTTTTTTTTTTTGGTGGGTAGATGGATAAACATTTATTTATTGCCCCACAGAGCGCGTTCCCTTGGGTAGTGACTGACAAAATAGACTCCCACTTGCATTTGGGTCCACACACCAACACAAGAAGATAAAGACTCACAACTTCCGTTCTCCCATTTTATTTATTATTATTAATTTTTTTTCAGATTTTTTTTCTCCACTCTGATATTTTTCTTCATCTTCGATAATTGGAGTTATTTTTATGAGTAATACAAAAATATCAATGATAATAAATATCGCTTATTAATAAAGAATATGTCTTAAAATATCAGATTTATTAATGAGACCCATATTTTTATTTGTACGATGTTTAATATCGTTGTTATTTTAAAGCATTTTTCTATTTCCATTTATAGCACAATAAGAAGTCATTGTACGGCGTAGCTAGTAGCTACCTACCAAGTAATTTCAACAAAGAAAGAAAATAATTTTATTTTAGAAAAGAAAGAGGAAATTTTAAGGTACGATCACTTCTATAAAGTTAATAATAGACAATTATCAAAATAATTTAGGATGTATTTGATTCGTTGGTTATAGTTGAAAATTTTAGATTGAAATTAATTAATTTTTCAAAAATTAATTTTAATTTTAATTTTAATTTTTGTTAATTTAAAAAAAAATACTGATATGAAAATTTTAAGTTTGAAATGTCGAATCAAATTGAGGTTTATTTACCTTTAATTTATTTAAGTGAAAGAAGAAAGAAAATATAAATAATATATATATATATGTAGACACATTGAATCTGAATTAGGAATTTAAATTAAAGATTGTAATCATAACGTAAGTGTAACGTTTTAGTTAAATTAAATTTGCAACTATAACCATTAAAAGTAAATTTATCTCATATTGTAAATTAAAATTGATTTATTTTCGATGAACTTCATTATACAAATTAGCAGTATTTCGAGTATTAATGTAGGGACGGAGGGAAGTGAGGCCTGGAGGCGGGGTATTTATTTGAAAAGTGCCATTTGATCCTTTAAATTTTAAAAAAATTCTAAAATCCAAACAATCCATTAATTTATAATTTTTTTTATTTGCATAGTATTAAAAATATTTGGCCGTCCATGATTCCCTTAAAAGGCAATGCTCGATTATATATATGAACGACATTTTATGTAGTTTTTTTTTTTTTGATAAAATAAACGGGTTATAGGAGTTGTTACGTGAAATCTCATATGTGTATAAGTCGCACAAATAATAAAATGATGAATGAGGTTGTCAATCTTATGAGGATTGCGTTTAATTTCAAGTTAATTACCAAAATTGATTAACGCTATGATTATTTGAACGACTGATTGAAAAATAAAAATAAATTAAATAAACTAAATTGACAAAACAAAACCAAAGAAATGAAAATGATACAAGTAAGGTTATAAGGATTCGATCTCACCTAACCTATCCACAAAATCACCAAATCCTAACCTAATTTGGTTGCCTAGTTAAGTGACAGCTGGAGTACCTCTAACCTATCAACAAACCCCTCCCGGTAGTCAAGTAGACATATAAAACATTAAAATGGTAAACTATATCCCTATGATTACCAATTAATGTGAATTTGTTGAGTTTTAAGTTTTCTCTAATGGCTACACAATTCTGATATGTATATTCTTATCCCACTGGCAATTATGTCACTCTACGATTGGCCTAACCACAAATCCATTTCCCAATTTCATTATGGTTTCCTAAACAACTAAATGGTGATCAAATATTAGAAGTTAAAATCAAAATACCATAGAGCAATCACATAACACGATTAGCCAAACACAAATAAAATTGAAGGTTGAATGAACAAAGCTTCAAAGTTAAGTTAAATTAAAACCTAAAACCATCAAACTACACAACATCCATAAATGAAAATAAACGCAAAAATTAAACAAATCAATTGTTCAACCATTCAAAAATTACAAAAATAAAAGAGATAAGAAAAAGAAATAAAACCCCATTATTGTTTTCACAAATCTTCAAGAATTTCTCCCAATTTACATATCCTCCTAATGCTCTTCAAATGTCATATCCCTTGAAATTTGCTCAAATTAAAAACCTAAAACTAAAATCCTAGACCTAAAAATCCAATACTACTATCTTTTTTACTTTTTCTATTTTTCTATTTTTTTTTTTTTCTTTTTCTTCTTCTTTTTCTCTCTGGTTCGGCCTCTGTTCCACTCTCGGCCTCTCCCCTAGACCTATCTGTTCCTTTTCTTTTCTCTCTCTCTGTTTTTTATTTATTTTGTTCTTTTCCTTTTCTTTCTTTGCAGCAGCAGCAGATGCGGATGGGGCGTGGGTGATTCTGGTGAGGCTTGGTTGGCTGTCTGGAAAGCTGGCGTAGCAGAGGTCTACTTGGACGCGTGGAGTGCGTTGATGGGCGTGTGACGGAATGCACGCGAGCTTCGGTGGGACACGCAACACATGAACGAACACGCCTGGGCTGGGCTGAAACATACCTGGCGCTGACGGGCCGCTATCAGGAGTGACTCGCACGCACGCGCTAGTGTGATCTGGTAAAGATCGACGGTTGAAAATTGCGCGTGTGGCGTCCCTCGTGCATCCTTGTGAGTGTGGGATTGAATTGCTCTGGTTGAAACGTCAATCCGTTTTAAAGGCTTTTAATGACCTTTTTTTCACCTCCAATGAGAGTCCATAAATCCCATTTTTACCTTTTATCACCTAATTAACATATAGAATGAGAAAATTAATAATTAAGAGGGATAAATAAATAACAATATATTAAAATTAATATTAACTTAAGTAAAATTACATAAAATAGTATAAAATAAAACAAATTACTTTAAATTATAATTAAATCAAATCAAATCAAATAGACTTAAAATAAATTAAAATGTTTAATAATATAACCAATTTAGATATGTAAAAATGATAAAATAACTATATTTTATAAAATTATCAGTGATAGAGGTTGGAATGTTTAGAGATAACTTTGGAGAGGTGGGTAGTCCTCACATGATATATAACTCTCTTACGAAATAGATTATTTGTATATCCTGACTAATGCGATGGTGTGAGACTTGAATATAAATATTTAACAAGGTAAATTAACACCCTATCAAACCGCGTTGGCAACATTTTACCTAGTTATTTCTATGTACAAACCACAAACAACATGAGCTGGTTGTGGGTCATCAGTCAATCGTCTTTATGGCCCAAAACAAGTGTTTTTATTTTATTCCACTCATTGCCTCATGTTCTCCTTATTATTATTATTTTTTTTTAAATAACTCTTTCCACCAAAAACAAATATGAGCTGGTTGTGGATCATCAATCGATCGTCCTCCCAAAACAAGTATTTTTATTTCTATTTTTGTTCCTCTTATTGTCTCATGTTCTCCTTCTCCTTCTCTCTCTCTCTCTCTCTCTTTTTTTTTTTTTTTAATACCAAAAACGTGCTCAATCGTCAAATATTAAAATTGTTTTGAATCCTGACCTTGCAATGAGCAATTGCTTAAAAAAACGAAAACATTTATTCTCGTCTTTCGTATATATTAATTAGTTTGTTGTTTTCTTTTCTGACGAAATACATGTTGTTTCACACTTGTATTCATTGTATTTATTGTTTTTCATCTTAACTGGTCCTATTTTTAACTTAATATTTGGTTTTTTCTTCTGAGTTTTCTAATTAAAATTTGCAATCCTTACTGAGAGCAACGTGCATTCAGTCTTTCTGCCTCGATTTTCTTTCAAGCCATACCTTTTTTTTTTTTTTTTGGGGACACCTAATACGAGCATGGGATTCGTACAAATGAAGACAAGATTGATCAAATTCCAAAAATTTATATATTTTGCTAATTTAAAATGATAAATTGATTTTTACGACCGTGAAATAGAATCATGTCTATGTAGACTATATTTACGTTTGGTTCGTTACTTAAAAATGAAAATTTTAAATTAAATTAATTAATTTTTTTAAAATTAATTATAATTTTTATTGATTTTAAAAAAATTATATAAAAAAATATAAATTAATTAAAATTTAACTTAAATACCAAACAAAACCTATATATTCATGTTTATGATTTGGTTTTCTTTTGTAAATAATACAATTACCGTAAAGCCATTCTTAAAAATAAAATAAAAATAAGGAGAGAGAGAGAGAGAGAACAAATTAATAAATGCCATAAACCTTTAAAGATCGATGTTTTGAAAAGCGATCTCAAGTCCAGTGGTATTCACCCAAAAAACAAAAAAAAAAAAAAAAAGAAATCTTAAGTACAGTGGAAAATTAAGGAACCTGTACTTCAGCAAATCTTTGCATGAGTTTTAGGGGGTGGGAAGGTAAAGGTTGTACTATTTCATTATTAATTATCCTTCACATAAATTTAATAAGAATATTTTTCCATTTTTTAATGTTAATCATATTAAAATCTAACATTTTGCAAACCTAATAGACTAATTTTAGTTTAAGACTCAACCATGGTAAAATACAGTTTCTTTTTAGGGTACCAAAGAGCTCTCACATGAGTAAAAAACCAATTTATTTTTTATTTTTTATTATACACTAACTTCTATATGTATTAAGTCTCCGTTTAGTAAGTTAGTTGGAGATGAAATTTTTAAGTTGAAATTGATTAACTTTTTAAAAATTAATTATAATTTTTGTTTATTTTTCAGAAAAAGATAAAAACTGATATGAAAAATTTGAGTTTGAGATGAAATATCAAACATAGTTTAAGTTTTCACGAATCAAGTCTTCTATGGCGTGCCAACAATTGTTGCAATTATTGCAACAATAAGGACACTTTTTTTTTAAGCTACCTTGTAAAAGAAAGTGTTGTTCATTGCAATTATCACTGATTCTTCAGCTTGCTTGTTTTGACCCACTTTTCTATTAAAGAAAATTCATTTTCTAAAACACATGGCAGCGGCTCTTTAAATCGTGGGGCGCAATTTTAATCAATCAAGACCTTTTTTTAAACTATATTTTATTGATACATCAAATAGGATTAATTTAAACACTCTCTGAATGAACAAAAGTGCTTTTATTAGAAGTTTGGATTAAATAAAGATTAAATAAAAAACACTATAATTTGAAGTGTTATGAGTGAGTTCAGACACTTTTGTCTTAAGATAGTATGACACCTGAAATTTTTAATGTATATATTATTTCTACCATACCAAAATATTTGTTGATGGGACCCGTTGCTTTGACGTGCATTTTTGGGACTCAAGAAAGTCATAGGAACTTCCAATTTTACACTATCTATGAAAAAAAAATTTCTTTTTTTAATCGGTTGATTATTTTTTTACGATTTAAATTTAATACGAATTACTTCCTATTTTTAAGTGTCTACGTTAAAAAAAAAAATGACGCAGAATTGCTTGGGCATTTTTTTTTTATATGATAAATGAAGAACATGGCGACTTCCCTCAATTAGTTGTAACCACATGTGTCTACCAAAAAAAAAAAAAAAGCTATTACCACCTTAATTATCGTAATTAAAGTTGTTATAATTAATTATCATTCTTTAGTTGTGAAAAAGAAAAAGAGGAAAAAAAAAAACCGAAAAATTAATTAAAAAAATAGTGGAAGTGGAAAAGTCAAATGTTCTATTGAGTAACGTGTGTATAAATAAGAGCTTCGGATCCGGTTCATCGCACTCACACTCGAGCCCAAACACCAAAAATATTTCACCGGAGAGGAATTACTTTTCCGATCTCTTTCCATTCTCTTCAGTTCTCTCTCTCTCTCTCTCTCTCTCTAAGTCTTTCTCTCTCTAAAACTCTTGATCGCCGATATGGTTTTGTCGAAGACAGCTTCGGAGTCCGATGTCTCCATACACTCTACGTTTGCCTCTCGCTACGTCAGAACCTCCCTCCCCAGGTGAAAATGAAATCCATCACTCTTCAATTTCATTCCTATGTATACACACACACATATATATACATACATAGCGTTTTTATAATCACTGATTAAGAAATAAATTTATTAATCTTTTATGTTTCATCTTTTCTTATAGTCTGTTTGGATCGCCGACTGTTTTTTTGACAATTTTATAAAGTTTTATCAGTATTTTCTCTTATAAATTTAAATTTACTGTTCCATTTGCTTTCCAAAGCTATGATTTGGATGGGGACTTATGCTCCTTTTGATATTTTAACTCAATTTCAATTTAACGGTATTTTTTTATATTAATTTTTATATTTTTTTTAAAAAATTAACAAAAATTATAATTAATTTTTAAAAAATTATACAACCAACTTAAAATTTTTATCTCTAACTGATGAACGAATCAAACGAAGCATAAGTAATATTTAAGATTTTTATTTTTAATTTTGGGGAAATTGATGATGAACTAATTAAATTAAATGAAAATGAAGGTTTAAGATGCCGGAGAATTCGATCCCAAAGGAGGCGGCATACCAGATCATAAACGACGAGCTGATGTTGGATGGGAATCCGAGGCTGAACTTGGCGTCATTCGTGACGACGTGGATGGAGCCGGAGTGTGATAAGCTCATCATGGACTCCATCAACAAGAATTACGTTGACATGGACGAGTATCCCGTTACCACTGAACTCCAGGTGATCTTAACACTACTCTTTAATTTCACACTTTTTTTATTTATTTTAATTTTCTTATTATAATACATGATTAATGGTCGCCCCTATATTATTAATTTTATTAAAATGGTTATAAAAAATAAAGTACTAATAAATGTTTGTCGGAAAACAAAAGAAATGTAACGTAGTATTTTGTTGTTTTTTAATTAGTGGTAATGTATTTTTTGGTTATTTTTTAATTAGCGGTAATATAGCGAGTTCTTTCATTGGTTGGAAGAGTCAATCTCTTTTAATAGTTGCTCCATTAGATTAGAATTATAACAATAATTAGGAATATTCTAACAGACTTTTTTATTTTTTATTTTTATAGTTAAGATGTACATCATTAGAAAAAAAAAAAAAAAAAAAAGATCTTTCCTTTCATGCCCCCTTGACGCGTTCTGGATTTTGTTTTTGTTTTTGTTTTTGTTTTTTTCAATTTTGTATTATTTTTGAATGGTGATTGATCGGTGGGGCTAGCCAATAATTTTGACGCGTTCCATGTATAATATTAATTTATGGAATCTTAAATTAATATTTTATAAGTTGTAGAGACAATAATAATTTTTCTCACAAATAATTACACAAAATTTCTATTTTTAAAATATTGTTTTGAAATATATTTATTTTTTAATAATATTATATATATGTCTATTTTTTAATAAATAAATATTTGTAATATATTTTTTATCATTTTATTTTTATATCGATTCTTTTATTTTTCTTTTATTTTTTTTTAATTTTAATGATGTGTATTTTTTTTTGTTGATAAATGTAAATTATCTTTAATAAACTAAAATTTGTTATAAACATCGAACTAATTATAATAAATATAAAATATTTACTAGAAAGATGATGGTTCATACTAAATAATAAATATAATACAAAATATTAACGATAAAGATTGATGAATATTCATACTTTTCATATAAAAAACCAATGAATTTTTTATGAAAAAACCTATATGTTTATGTAATTCATTACAAATCAAAGAGTTGTCATTTATGTCTTAATCAAACAAATTGAAGAATAACACAATAAATGCAATCAAAATCTTAATGGAAAAAAATACTATTATTTATATAAATTTGTAGAAATGAAATCGAACATATTTTTATGATAAAGACAGATTCATTATACAAAATATTTTTTTTGAGATTTTTCTTTTTCTTTATTTAGCCTTTTCTCATTAATGTGAAATCTGATTTTGAGAAAATATTCTCTTTTTTGGTTCATTATGAATATTTGCACATTCTTTACAATAAATAAAAAAAAATTCAAAATTTTCTTTTTTATCAATTCTTTTTGTAATTTCATTAAATCAACTTTAATCTTATTTGATAAACATCTTAGATTCTTTTTTTTTTTTTTTTTGTAATTTCTTTATTTGTTAAGTCTCCATTCTTTATAAAGAGTAAAATTGTCTTTATAATTACTCTTTTAAATGTTTATGTAAATAAAAAAAAATTGATATATTTCAAATCAATATCTCCAATTTTGATATCTATATAAATAACCCTTGTTTCTTATACTTCTCTATCACTTAAACTATATTATAAATACCACGACTTCCACAGATCTTGCAGCCAGTGAAAAATAAGAAGACAAAAGCACCAACTTAGAATTAATTTCCCTCGTTGGAAGGGAACTAAATGGTAATTAATGCATCAATTTGGTCCCCCAAAAAAACTTTTGGTCTTATTCGTTTTTAAGAATTTTTTTCTAATTAGAAATTGGCTGGATCTGAGTGTTAATTAATATTTTCTATATAATAATAAAAGTATAATCATAAAATTCTAAATCTTGTTCTGGATCTACCTGCCCCACTTGTAACTATTATCTATGAATATTAAATCATGATGAGAATTATTCGCTTTATAAATTCTCAAGTTTCTTATATTCTTCCGACTAAAGCAACTTTACTTGTCATTTACTTTCACCTTTTTAGACTTTGGCCGGATATATAGACAGGACATTTGACAAATACATATGGATGAAAATGGCAATGCCATCACTATTTAGTCGATCATTGCTATTGACATTTTTGAATATTAATTTATGTGATAAATTATTACATGTGTAAAAAATTATAATATCAATTAAGATTAAAATATTATATTTATTAATAAAAATAATAATTTATTATCACATAAATTGATATTCAACAAAATTTAGTATTAGAGTTCATGTTCTAACACTATTCTCGTCGAATTTATGACTATGGCTAGTTGATCAAGTGGGAAGACAAATAACGACTTATATAATTGTAGGCTATTAATAATAATAGGTGAAATATATTTTTCATCCAATAAATATCCCCTTCTATATATTGAAAGACTTGGCTGGTAGAGACAGTTTTGAAAGACTTAGCTAGCCCCAATATATTTATTACACACACACACATATATATGTATGTATACATACATCTATGTGTGTTTGTATCACTTGGAAATTATGAAGTCAAAGGAAGTGGCTGCACGTAGCAAATGCTTCAAGTGGTTGATAGTGGGCTGGCCAATTAAACCTCAATAGTCAACTTACCTAATAACCTAAAATAATTAAAGTCACTTCTTTTCTAAGTTGGCTAACCCATAAAAATATATTTTGTTAGTATTCCACACAAAAAGTAAACACATCTTTTATTAGTACGACACCACGCAAAATGTTATTGAATGCATGTTTGATATATCTTAAGCAAATAACACGACTAATTGTTTTTGTTAAGACAAAGTCATAATATAAACGTAACACAAAATATTAAAAAAATTCAACAAGTAACGTTAGTTCATACATAAAATATGGCGTATAAACATAGTATAGAAACACCAGAAGTAATGTTCCTCGAATTTTTTTTTGAATGAATTGTAATTGTAAATTTACCGTTAGATTATATCTACAACAACATGTTCTTCAATATTTACCATCCTTTTAGGATAAAAAGTTACTACACTCTAGAATAATAAGTTCATCAGATAATTTTGTTTTGTTTTGTTTTCGTTTCGTTTTTTTTTTTTTTTAATTAAAAAATTCTAGGGATGGACTTGATTTTACATGGCCGACACCCATGAAAGGTGTGTAAATTATTTGCCAAAAACAACGGAAAAAGTAAAGGATATAAAGCAAAGACTTTGTTGTCATTGTCTTTGTATTGTTGCTTTATAGTTCCCACGGTTAATGCCGTGATTGTTTCCTTTCTTCCATTAAATGCTATATATAAATATTCAATAAATATCATTATATAAGAAATTATTAAAAAAAAAAAAAAAGGTTATTGATCGAAATATGACCTGGGCAATGGGGGCAATGGGGCTAGTCTTTTCTGTCAAGAAAATAAAAATAATAATACTCCATACTATTCTTAATATTAATATTCTCCTGATATTATTAATATTGTATTATTAAGTAAAACACGAGTGATGGGTGGGGAGTGGGGATAGGCCATATTGATATACGCAGGCTTGGAGCACATTAAGTAACCATCTTGATTTTTTTTTTTTTAATGATAGAATAATATTTTTAATTGTTTTTGAATAATTATTAAAATATATAAAAGCTGTTTTCTTTATTTTATATTTAGATTCTCCAAAATAAAAAATAAAAAATAAAAAAAAACAGAGAGGATAAATTAAAAAGTCGGAAGTTTAACGTCGATTCAACACTATAATTGCGGGGCCGAGTGAAGTGTACTACGTTTATGGAATCGTTCATAGATTGGTTCTGATCTAGGGTTATTTATTTATTTATTACTTTTTATTTAATGGAAATTGCTTATAATACGACAATTAAAGGCCCACCAGGCTGCATAGTCATATACCACTCGCACCGAAGATGGAAACACTCGCCACTAGACATGTGACGAAATTAATGTACAAAGTTATAATTGCTAGTTTCCTTTTATTTGGGATATTTGTGTGGGCCCACCACACAAGGTATACTGCATAGATGAAATTCACATTTTATCAGTGTTTAATTTTGGTGATATCTTAAATATTTTTCCAAATATAACATGCACATATATGATGATCATATTACATGTATTGTAAGAAGCTTTCGTTTAGGAATTATTATTCAAATTTCAAGCATGCATTAGTAGACAAATGGAGAAGTTTAATTTTGTAACAATAGATAGCAAGACAAATCAAGAGGAATCAAATGGAGAAGTTAAGATTAATAGAACTATTTAAAAAAAAAAAAAAAAAACTTAAATAGAGTTAAAATACAAGTAAAGTAATGAATATAGTACCTTTGGTTTCCATTGCAATAATTTTAGAGTGCCGACCAAATATATGAATTCTTCTTAATTATTGCATGCATTATTATGCATATATTGATAGCTTGGCCACATTTCTTGTTTGTCTTTTTTTGGTCACGCGCAACCCCACGCACAAAGGCCCCTATAATTAATTACTGGATGACACTTACAAAGATAAAGAAATCTCGTACATGAACATGGCGAGAAAGTAGAGAAACTGAAATGAAAAAGAAAAGATAAAGGACCTTTGATTAAAGCAATAAGTCATAACTAATTAAATATAAAGTTGTTATGAATATTGCGGTGGTTGTAATGTAATGATAATGACTCCAAGTAATGTAATTTTAACTTACATATCTTAAAAACAATTCAGTTACTCTATTCAATGAATTATAATTTCTGACGTAATCACTGATGATGGCAGAACCGATGCGTGAACATGATAGCACATCTGTTCAACGCGCCACTCGGGGAGTCGGAGACTGCAGTGGGCGTTGGTACGGTGGGGTCATCGGAGGCCATAATGTTGGCAGGCTTGGCTTTCAAGAGGAAGTGGCAGAACAAGCGCAAGGCTGAAGGCAAGCCGTATGACAAGCCAAACATTGTCACTGGGGCCAATGTCCAGGTACATGTGATCATAGATATATATATATATATATATATGAATATAGATATACGTGATCATATTCATCACCGCATGTTTGATCTTAAAATATCATACGGGGCCCCACATCAGACTTGCCTTCATTTTCATGCCCCACTTGGCCCCGTATTCATTTGTAATTGTTTCATGTGATTAATTTTTATTTTGTGTTAAAACTTAAACTTGCTTTAACATTTTATTTACATCTGTAATAATTTAATAAAAATTATGATGGGAACTAGGTATGTTGGGAGAAATTTGCAAGGTACTTTGAGGTGGAGTTGAAGGAGGTGAAGCTGAGGGAGGGATATTATGTGATGGACCCAGTGAAAGCAGTGGAAATGGTTGACGAGAACACCATTTGTGTAGCTGCTATCTTGGGCTCCACTCTCAATGGAGAATTTGAAGATGTTAAGCTCGTCAATGATCTTCTCATTGAGAAGAACAAACAAACTGGGTATGTACCATATAAATATAGCTATATATGTATTTGGATTATTTATTTGTCATATAATTTGCATATTATAGTCCAAAAAATATATTACTGATCATTTTTACTTCATTTCAATACAAATTTCTAAACGTAAACTTTAATGAATTTCAGTAAGAAGGATGGACAGTGTCAAAAATCATAATGTACCAAACAAAATAGGTTTAATTAAATTAATTAAATTTCTTGTTTGGCAGATGGGATACTCCAATTCATGTGGATGCGGCTAGTGGTGGGTTCATTGCACCATTTCTGTACCCGGAGCTCGAGTGGGATTTCCGGCTGCCGCTGGTGAAGAGCATCAACGTTAGCGGCCACAAGTACGGCCTCGTCTACGCCGGCATCGGGTGGGTCATTTGGAGAAACAAGGACGACTTGCCTGATGAGCTCATCTTCCACATCAACTACCTCGGAGCCGATCAACCAACTTTCACCCTCAATTTCTCCAAAGGTCCGTACATAACCTTAACTTTGGCATGATATGCACTCTAGATTATGTTTTCTTGTAAAATTGTCATAAATTTTTATGAAAACACAGGTATAATCCAATTATCCAATCCCTTTGATTTTGGATTGGATCAGTTTGGATGATAAAATAAATTGGATTGGATTGATTGGATTTGAAATGATTTTTTCACAATTGGATTGAATAATGGATGGTAAAAAAAAGCTAGTTTCGATCCAATTCCCATCCCCTAGTAATGAGATTCATTTATGAGTCACGGTTTTGCCTCTTTCTGAACATTCTTGTGATCGATCTACTCAGCTCTGTGACATTACTTGCATTAACAATAACTTCTTTTAGGCATTAATTTTTACAACTTTGTGCTAAATGCTTACTCAGTCAAAAAAAAAAAAAAAAAATTTACAACTTTGTGACATTCCAAAAAAATCATGAACAATAGTACTCAATTTTGATGATAATTATGCAGGTTCTAGCCAAGTTATTGCTCAGTACTATCAGCTAATTCGCTTGGGTCATGAGGTGGGTTCTAATTGAACAAAATTTATATTAAAGGCACAAAATTAATAGTAATCTTAAAATTTGGACCTCCAAAGAGAAAAAATTAACAATTTTTTTTTTTTTTTTTTTTTTTTGGCATTGTGTACGTGCAGGGATACACGAATGTGATGGAAAATTGTAGGGAAAATATGCGTGTACTCAAAGACGGATTGGAGAAGACAGGCCGGTTCAACATTGTCTCAAAGGACGATGGGGTGCCCTTGGTGGCCTTCTCTCTCAAGGACAACCACAGCCACAATGAGTTTGAGGTCTCCGAGTTTCTGCGTCGCTTCGGTTGGATCGTGCCGGCCTACACCATGCCGGCTAACGCGGAACACATCACCGTGTTGCGTGTCGTGATCCGAGAAGATTTTTCGCGAACCCTAGCCGAGCGCCTTGTGATCGACATCCAAAAAGTCCTGCATGAGCTTGATTCTCTTCCCTCCAAGCTCACCGCCAATGTTTCGGTTTCGGTTGATCACAAGGAGGTTGACAAGAATGGGACAGTGGTGGCCAAGAAGACGGCTTTGGAGACGCAAAGGGAGATCACCACCATTTGGAGGAAGTGGGTCATGGACAGGAAGAAGACCAATGGTGTTTGTTAAGAGTTTGCCTTATTATGATAATTAATGATCATGGTTATTTAATTATAACATTGTCATATGGGCAGTAAATCTTGTTTGTCTTGAAAACTCTTCACTATATTAAGTTTTTACTAATGTTGTCTGTATTTTCTACGTTGAGAATGATCATTAGTGTATTTTTGTTTGGTGTGATGATGTGATGAGTTAATTGAAGTACTGTTTCCATGCTTCTGAGCTCGTAATCGTTAGAAGTTGAATTTATCTTATATCGTCAAATGATTATAATGTTACGATGTTATATGCGGAATGAACACCCTTTCTATGGAAAAAAGAAAAAAAAAATTTGGTGAATGGTAATCAAACTTTTATTTGCATAGGCTGATTAGCTTTAACTTGTCCCCTTCAAAGATTCAACTTTCTAAATGTAGCCTTGGAATATGTTAAGAAGATATGCAATGCCAAACGATACCGTTGTGTCCAACATCACACAATAATAGAGACATTAATTTTGAGATTTACGAGTAGGATCTATTCTTCATTTAGTTGTGGGTTACAGCACCAGTGATGACTCAAGCATTTTAACACCCCATGTCTAGGTTGCTCTTAACACAAGAATAATACTTGATCATGAATCCGTCTCTGTAGCTTATTTCCATCTTTAATGTTGGACATCCAATATATTATTTAAAAGAAAGGAGAAATTATTCAATGGATTGGATGTACCACATTATCGTGCTTACATAGTAAACCCATTCAATTAAAATTTGACATTTGATTATTTTATCCATATCATTTTTTTGTTTTAGTTTTCTCTTTCCTAATAAGTATTATCTTAATTATTAAATCAAAATCACCACAAATATCTCATTTAAATCCTTTATAGTAATATTCCCTAAATAAATCCTTTATACTAATCAATTGACTTCAAATAAATTCATATCTTATTTTAAAAATTATTCTTATATATTTAAATTTTTTTAAGATTGAAACAACCTTGCAAATTAAAAAAAAAAAAAAATTTGCGACTACCTTAAAAAAAAGAAAAAGACCTTTTGATGTTTTTTTTTCCTCTTAGTTGTTTTCATTTATACTGGATAAGAAACTTTTTCCCTTTAGTTCTTTTCGTTTATGTTACATATGAAATCAACTTGAACTATTAGTTGTTCAAACGAAAACTTTGTTGCTTGAAATTAGGACATTTCCTCATACAAATAAACTAAAAATCAAGAAATATAAATAATAAAAAAAAAAAAAAACCTTCATTCATGAAAACACGAGAAGATTCTAACCAAAATTGCTCAAAAGTTTTTTATTTTTTTATTTTTAATTTTAATATCATGAAAACAACTAATCAAAACCTTCTTTCTTAAATAAAAGAAAAATAAACTTCAATAATTTTAAAAGCATATTTTTTTCAATTTCTTTTTTTATTGGTTTCTTTTCAATTTCCATGTTGAAAGGTGTTGAAATATATATCTTCTTAATGCAATTCAAATTTAATAATTAAAGTAATACTTATTAGAAAAAAGAAACTTAAAATAAAAAAATGACATGGATAAAGTATCAAATATTAAATTTTAATTAGACTCCGGTACCATGTAAATATGATGATATGATACATCTGATTTACTAAATAATTTCTCTAAATGAGAAGAAAGTTGGCTCTTTGTAACCTTTAAAGAAAGCATAACTAGTCCTCTAACAAGAATCTGCTACTTTTCTGAATATTGGGCTACTTTTGTTCTCCCAAGTTTTCACCAGTTTGGTCCAAAGCCACCAATTGTTGCTCATCCAAATTAAAAAAAAAAAATTGACACACAAATTCAATTCGGTGTTGGTACCCAATCAAAACAGACTTCACTTGAGTAATACGCTTACTCATTACATAAAATATATTAAAAAAAAAAAAAAAAAAAAAATCAAACAGATAAAGGGCAAATTAGGAAAACAAATCTACCATTTTGCAAATCATATGTACAAACAAACTTAGTACTCTACTGATTTTCTTTTATGAGCACACGAACTAGACCGGTTGGAAAATTAATCAGAGTTCAAGGATTTGGATGATGGCGTTGATCCCTTCACCACAGTGACTGGACATGAAGCGTTTGTCACCACATAGTTGCTCACACTGCCAAGCAATACCCTGCATATCATGTAATAATTGGACAATTAGTTCACAAAATAAATAAATAAATGTTGGTTTTAAATTCAAGTTTACTTCTATAATCAATTTTTAGAGATGTGAATGAATGAGGCGACCAAAACGAGACTGTCAGAGTCCTGAACGGGTCCAACTAGGGCGGTTGTGAGTTTGTAGGTTACCTTTTGATGGGGCCTAAACCTCTACTCCCAAGAACAAGAGAATCAAGCTTGAGTTGTTCCACAGCATCCAAAAGCTTCTCTCTTGGGTCTCCCCAATAAACCTTAGCCACCACCTTTGCCCCTTTTGCCCTAGCAGCCGTATCAAGTATGTTAATCACCTCCGGATCATTACTGAGTCCATACTGCTTTGAGAAGTTAATTTCTCTGAATTCTTCGAGAGGAATCAGAGCTAAAATACGAGAACAAAAAGCAATTGTTATTATCGGATATATTATATAGGTCTTAAACCGTCAGATCACATCAGAATTATATATATATATATATATAAAGACGTATATTATGTGTTATGTATAGAGATACTTACGTGATCCAGTATCTTTGAAGAGCTGTTTCCGAGTATGATCAGCATTGGGGGGTTCAACGTGGATTAGCACGATGAGATCCCCGCCGTCGATCAGATTATCAACCGCCCATCGGAGGGCAGCTTTGCTGGTTGCTGAGTTGTCCATTCCTATGCCAACGGTGCGCGCTTTCACCATTTTCTCTCTTGATTTCCGTCTCTTTCTATGTGTTTGTTGTGTTTGTGAAGTCTCAAATAGTGAAGTAGTTGTGATTTTTGATCTAGATGAGTTGTGGGAATATTTGGCTTTTGAAATTGGAATGTTATTTATGCATTGTTGTCTTGGCTTTGAATTCCAGAGAACATGAAGTTTCTCGAAATGAAGTTTCTCGAATGCACTAGGTCATGTTTTTTTTTTTTTTTTTTTTTTTTTTGGGGTAATTGGTCTTGTATTCTTAATTTACAAGTTTGCACACAATTCCGACATTATAAAAGTCTCATACAATTAGATATGAAAAAGTTGTGAATTATTTATGGGAAGACAAGTGGGGAGCAGACATTATGGAAGAAGGGAATGGAAGGGAGACGCTTTATTGCTTGGTGATGAGAGGTTTGGTAAAAAAAAAACAATCAAAGTTTGGCCTATCACATCACACTTTCAAACATAGGAATATAATTTTTTATAAAAAAAAATTAAAATAAAATTCAAAGATAGGAATATAATGGGGCCAATAAAGTAATGATAGATGTAAGGTGCAGCCACTTTGTGTTGTTAAGAGCGTACAACATAAAAAAAGGTGGGTTATCATCAAGTTTATTTTATTTTTTTATTTAATTATTTGTTTAGTTTTTGAAATGGTCACCGATTTTTAAGCACCAAAGCAATGATGAGTAGCCAAACCCAACAAGAGTTTACGAGGTGTCAACATTTATCTGTATCATTTAAACCCCAAAAAAGAATGCGCAGGGAACCAAAAAAAAAAAAAAAAAAAAAAAGCCGTTTTTAGTAACACTTGCACATGTATAAACCGACAAATTACTTTAGCATCTCACCAATTAAGAGGTCGGAGATTTAAATCATCTATCAATTCATGGGAGTGTTTCTATCTACGTAGACTAAAAACGAGAAATGATGAGATTATCACTAAATTTTTTTTAACAAAAAAAAAAAAAAACCGACGAATTACTTTTTATAGATTAAAAAAAAAAAACCATTGCCAAGTCATCCTTGACATCATGGTCATTTTAAGTATTTTTCGTGTATGTTTCACTACATTTTCATTAATTACTTATTGCTGAGTAGCCATGTTGAATTATTAAATGGACTTGGATTAAAACTACCCATCTTGAATTATTAAATGGACTTGTATTAAAACTACGACAACTTGTCATAATTGGGGTTCTTGAAAGAATGTCCCAAAAATAATATATATATAAAATTCTACTTTTCTTTTGGAATTTTATCCTCTTACAATATCAAATAAAAAGTAATATCATGACAAAAATCCGAACCAAAACCAAAGACAAAAATCCTAAACTTGAGCACTAAAATGACTTCCGACAATTTACTCGCAATAATTTAGGACAGAAATGTGTCAATTTATTTTGGTGTTTTTAACTCCAGGTGAATGATTCGTACTATACATTTTATGATTAAATTGAATTTAAAATTAAAATTACCACGAAACTATACTTGTAACCACACACTACGGCAAAACGAGATGGCCAAAATCAGATTTACCGAGAGCAGATGAAAAGAGGCCTGTTTAACTAAGTTCACCAAAATGACTTGAATTGGAACCCCCGTTAACAACAAAGATGGCTCAAAGTTTAAGCAAGGAAAAGTTGCTTCTAGAAAGGAGAAATCAAGCTGAACCACTATACATCACTACCACATATTTTTGGCCATTCGAGAAAACCTATAATATTTAGGGGAATTTTAGAAAATTCCTTCCCTAAGCACAAGTGGCATCTTGTAATCAAAATTATCAAAAATATGAAACTTATCCCTCAAGTGTTTTGTCAAAATATAATAATCAGCAACAGCATTATATGCATCTATAAGGCAAGGTTCAAGTCTGAGGTCACTTGTTGAAAAAAAAATTAAAAAAAAAGATACTGAAAATAAAAATAATAATTTAGAAAAATCTAGTGTACATGCAGCTCAAACACGTGTCGGTACGGATCTATAACCCATTTGATTTCCATCTCTAATGTCGTTTTTTTTTTTTATAATTTTTTTTAATTATTATTAAAGGGAGAATATGAGAGAGAACTACAATCAAGAAAGATTTCTTTGCTTTCTTGATCCAAATGGGAAGACTCTAGTCGTCGCATTCCGGTTAACAGAAATCGGTTTTGAGAATTCTTATGAACGAACTATTTCCAAGAAGAACCACCAAGTCTAATTACCTCTTCGCCACCACTGCTTCTCGGAGCCCTGTCCGCGCCACCATCGCCTTTTTGAGTACCTAGATCACCGTACAAGTCCCTAATCTTTGCTAGGTTGCTTGATGCCGAAGTCCTATCCTTGTTAGCATCTCTTGGTGGGCTCGAATGAGGTGCAACCCTGGCTTGCAAGCTTTGACTCCTGCTCCTGCTCGGGCTCCGGCTCCGGCTACGATAATCCCTGCCACCGTCATGACTGCTTCTGTCATAGTCCCTTCGGCCTTCTCTCTCCCCATATCTAGACCTTCGATCATAATCATAACTCAATTCTCTATCCCGGTCACGCTCTCTGTCCCTGTCTCGGCCTCTCTCTCTGTCCCTGTAGTCTCGGCCCCTGTCCCTGTCTCGATCTCGCTCCCTTTCCCTGTACCTTTCTCGGTCCCTGTCCCTTTCCCTTTCACGGTCCCGATCCCGATCCCTGTCCCTGTCCCTGTCCCTGTCCCCGTCCCTGTCCCTTTCCTTATCCCTCTCTCTATCCCGCTCCTTTTCTCTATCCCGGTCAGGATATTCCCTGTCCGAAAAATCACGGCTCTGGCTGCGACGGCTTCGTAAATCATCACTGCTCGATTTGTCATACGACGGTGGTGGTGGTAGAGTACGGCGTACAGGTGAGGAGTCTCTTGTTGATGCACGGTGAGGAGCACGTTGACCAAAAGAGACGGAAAGTGCAGCTTTCACTGATGGAGGACGACGGGCAGTATCGTCGGATCCATGTCGGGTGGTATCCCCTGTCACACCAGAATGCTTGGAAGGAAGCTTCATCTTCTCAAGATTAGCAGTAATCTGGCGAATTACAGGAACAGGGATTCGCGGAAAGAGAGTATCAAAATAGTACTGTGACAGCATACCAAACAATGAATTCCTTTTAGACACCAACAATTAAAAATAAATAAAAAGTAAAAAATATAAACATCAAAGCAAAAAGAAAAAGTGAACAAACCAATAAAGATGCACGGAGAACTTCTAAAATCAGTAAACAAACCATAGAAGCAAGAAAAAGAAGAGCCATGAAAAGGGAAAGGGCCTAAATTCAATAACCAAATTTTAAAATATGAATATTTGAGATCTAGACGAACCTGTCCAAGAAGCAGATCGCGCACGTATGCACCCATTGTGCTCATTTTTCCACTGGATCCAGGGGAGAATTCCTGTAAAACAGTATCATGATCACAAGACAAAATTAATAAAGAATTCTGGGAAAAAAAAAATCAAGTGTTCATGCATCGGTGTGTAAAGATCTATATACGTATCAAAACCATGTACATACAGACATGCATATCTGTATGCATCCGTGTGCATGCATGCATCCGTGCGTATAGATCTATATACGTATCAATACCGTGTGCATACAGACATGCATATCTGTCTATTCACCGATTCAGATGGAAAGGACCGTTCCACTATTCTAATGGATGTAAACGAGCATAATTACACATGATAATGTGGGGATCTTCCTACATTTTTTTCACAAGCAAGAAATGTTCAGATAATACAGCAACAAAATAAAACAACAAATGAAAATTAACAGAAACAACGAAACAGTAACTGGGTAACAAACAATACAGAATCATAGTAAAAGTAGCACAGATAAAGGAGAGAATATAGAAGTGCTACAGTATTGTAAGGGATTCATGGTTACAAATCAATCCAGAACACTGCACTTCGGCATAAAGGTGGCACTGCTTTTGAGTTTCAAAGGAACACCTCCGATGATTGAATTTAAATTACGGTAAAAGATTCAATGAATTAATATATAAGTTTTATATATACGTAATGTATGTATCATGATCACAAGACAACATCAATAAAGAATTCTGGGAAAAAAAAAATCAAGTGTGCATGAAACCATGTTCATACAGACATGCATATCTGTATGCATCCGTGTGCATGCATGCATCCGTGCATATAGATCTATATACGTATCAATACCGTGTACATACAGACATGCATATCTGTCTATTCACCGATTCAGATGGAAAGGACCGTTCCACTATTCTAATGGATGTAAATGAGCATAATTACACATGATAATGTGGGGATCTTCCTACATTTTTTTCACAAGCAAGAAATGTTCAGATAATACAGCAACAAAATAAAACAGCAAATGAAAATTAACAGAAACAACGAAACAGTAACTGGGTAACAAACAATTCAGAATCATAGTAAAAGTAGCACAGATAAAGGAGAGAATATAGAAGTGCTACAGTATTGTAAGGGATTCATGGTTACAAATCAATCCAGAACACTGCACTTCGGCATAAAGGTGCACTGCTTTTGAGTTTCAAAGGAACACCTCCGATGATTGAATTTAAATTATGGTAAAAGATTCAATGAATTAATATATAAGTTTTATATATACGTAACGTATGTATGAAGAAACGAATAGAAAAACATGGATGAAATCCTTCTTAAGATTGCATGCTCCAGATTCAAGAGTGTCTAAGAGCTCCATAGTGTAATACTTTTTTAATTTTAAATGAAGACTAATAGTTGGAAATTTCCATGCCTTCTAATAGGGCCATGCTATCTCTGTGTACGAGAGTAGTTGTACTTGCATGAGCAACTCTTTTTGGATACACCTCTTTAAAAGGAGATGACCGACTTTACTTCTCAATGATTGGTCTTGAGAATACAGAGAAACCAGAAAATAGAAGACGACCACAAACTTCATGTAAATTCATAACGTGTCATTGCATCAGTAGTATGATTCAAGAAACTTGTAATTAAAAGATGAAAAAATGAACAGTATAAAAGTAAGAAGCAGGTCCTTGAGCTTATACCTACCTCCTCGTCTTTGACATATGGTTCAAACCAAGTCCACAGCGTTTTTGGATCTGCAGCATATCTCAAATAGAGGAATCCAATCTGCAAAGAGTGTACAAGATATCACACACAAACACAACTTAAAACTATTACCCTAAAAAGAAAAAGGCATTCGCTGATTAACAAAGAAAATGTCATTAGAGCATGAACAAAATGGTCTACATGAGACTAATGCAATTAGAAAACAAATCTAGGGCTCACTCCTGGCACATTATGATAACTGAATTTTAAGTTCCATTGACCAAATTTGGAGGGTGGCTTAACAGTAAGAAATGGTCTTAACGAAAATTCAACCAGAAAAAAAAAATTTAAAATATATATAATATATATATGCATTGAAAACATTTATAAAAAAAAGATGAAGCAAAACAAAAACAAAAACAAAACGAAAGGAAAAAAAATCTAGAATTGAAAAAGTCTCAGAAACTTAAAAGAACAAGTACACATCAAACCTCATTTTTGTAGATATCTGCTTAGCATGAAAGTGAACTATTATGTGAGACTGAAATGTCTCAGTAACTCAAAGAAACAAGGACAGTCCAAGCTTTGTTTGTAAAATCTGCTAAGCAAAGTCAGTGCAGTGTTACGCTCATTATTGTTCAATAAAAGGGCACATAAATTAGAAGTTAAGAATTTGACTAAACTCACAAGTTCACCCATTATAGTGCGATAAATAACCAAGCACTTCAATTCTTGGTTAGGAGATGATGCAATTCTATCCTTCAATAAAGTTATATCCATAATTAAAGGAAAAGAAACGAAAGAAACAGGCTTCATGGAAAGTGGCAGCAACTAAGACAGTAGAAGAAGGACAACTTGCGTCCAGTTTAAAAATGGTACGTCAGCACTTCAATGTCCATCAACGAAATAGTTCAAAAGAAAAATGAAAAGAAATATTAACTTGGCCTTAAAAATTCCCACATCTTCTTGGTATCAGTTATAAAATAGGATTTAGCTTGTATCTCACAAAAGCATATCCACATTTCACAGCCAAAACGTGTCAAGATTGAAACAAGAAAATATATGCCTACAAAAAAAAATTCAGAGAAAAAAAAAGTAGCTTACTTGGCAATAATTGTTGCATCTTTCAATGTTTAATAACTTGCAAGAATAGTTGCAACGGATTGAAAAACTAGGCAAAAAGATTTACTTACCGCTCTAATATACGGAGAATCAGAGTGCTTTAACAGCCCGTGCATTTGCTTGACAGTTAGCTTCATAGTGAAAAACTTGTAGAGAAGGCAAAATGCGGTGGAGGGACCGCGGCAGTTCCCCGTCATCCATGGCTCCACGTGATCAACTTGATTGTAGATTTCGTCAATCACCTCGTGATATGTCTTCAAGCGGTAAAGCTCTTTGAAATAATCAGAAGACAGAATGTTCATACAAAGCACCTTCTCTAACAATGAGTCAATCGGTTTCCCAGAAGTCTGTATCTCCATAATGTCTCATGAAATATTAATAGCAATTCTTAATCAACAATTATCGACGCAACAACGCGTTTAAAGAATAACGGTGGCCTCCACGAATCACAATCCTTTATTCCTAGAACACGAAAAATGAAGTCCAAGAAGCACTAATAATTCAACAACAGAATCAAATACCCAATTAAAAAAAAACCTTTTAAAGCATGAAAAATAGTCAGAATAAGCTAAATTAACAGCATTTAGCTATTAATAAGCTAATTCCTGGAAGTTTAGGAATCGCTAACAATCAATAATACAATCAAAATCCCAATAAAAAAAATACTCTTAAAGAATGAAAAATAGGTAAAAAGAAGCAAAATTTACAGAATTTAGTTACTAATAAGCTAAATCCTAGAAGTTTAGGGATCACTAACAATTCAGCAAATATAGAAAATAACAAAAAACAAAGAGAAAATACTCCTAAATTCAAAAAGACATGACAAAATAAATCGAAAAACACGCACAAAAAAAAAAAAAAAACCACCCAAACTTGAAGCCAAAATTGAAGCAATTAAGTGAAGAGAAGAAAAACAAAGAAGAATCAGGGGCAAAAAAGAGGGAATATAATAGGAAGAAATTATCGAAAACCCTAGAAAGATATAGCAGAGAAATTTGAAAAGCAGAGAAGATAGATTGGGAGAGAAGAAATTACGGATGAGAAATGAGAAGGAAGAGAGGCGGATTTGGGCGGTTAGGGGTGATGGCTCGGCTAGGCTGGGCTGGGCCGTCGTCGTCGTCTTCCGCCGTTGAGGGTCGGCTGTGAAGAGAACCCTTCTTCTTTTCCTCTTCGACCTTTTTTTTTTTTTTTTTTTAATTTTATTTTTTGGGGATCTTTTTGGATTTTATGGTAAGGATGACAAATCTTGTTTGGTTATAAGGATAGGAATAGGTTCACAGGAACCGCGTTTGGCAATTTTTAAACCAAAACAAAGCGCGTTACTCTCTCTCTCTCTCTCTCTCTCTCTCTGGATAAATAGGTTTTTATTTATTTTTGTTAAATATTTATAAACTAACTGAATATCAATTTAACGGTAATTTTATAAATAATTTCGTTATAAGATGTAGAGTTTGAATTCTCTCGTTTCAAGTTTAAAAAAAAAAAAAAACATCATGTGAAAAATATATTCTAATAAAATAGAAAAAACGACAAAATAAAAAAAGATCAAAACTCTCCAAAAAAAAAAAAAAAAAACTCCAAACTCATTACAAAACTCTAAAAAAAAACTTAGATCAAATCACTCTTAACCATGTTTAAAAAATCAGGATGAAACTCTTTTTCGAAATTTAAAAAAAAATTCCAAAAAAAAAAAAAAAACTTATTCACTTTTAATTGTGTAAATGTAATAGTTAGTAGATGATCCGATTTACAAACAAAATAACAAGATTTCTTAAAAATATTATAATCAATTAGATGATTATTTTAGAAAACAATTTATATGAGATTTATTACCGGGAAAGCACTTGAATGGCATATATAAAGACTCATTATACAACATGGCATAAAAAAAAATAACACTAGATTAACATGACACAAAATTAAATGAAAGTTAAATAAAATTTGTATCATTTTAGTCAAAAATAAAGAATTTGTATCATATTAGTCTATAAATGAAAAAAAATGTGATTATTTAAATAATTTTCTCATTTATTAATTATTTAGGTCGGTGAATATGAGATTTATGAAATAGGTAATAAAATTTATTAAAAACGGGCTATTTTTTGTTTTTTAACTTAAAATTCAACAATTTCTTTTTTAAGTCACCCTAAATCACCCGTATCTTTATTACTTTTTTCTATTATTTTTCTTCTATGAATTAACTTTTCCAACATTTTTTTTAAGTGTATGTGCTTGATATTAAGATTTTTCACAGTTCACAGCATACAGTTAAGTCTACATACATCCCAAAAATTAATCTACGAATAAGCTTTCTTATGTGTTTAGATCCAAAATTTCCATTCTATTCAATTTCAAAACCAAATTTTCATTTTTTAAAACCTATACTACATTCATTTTTCTCTCTTCCAAACACCAACTTACTTTAAATTCTCAATTCAAATACAAATTTTTCAGTTCAAATCTATGATCCAAACACATACAATAACGCACATTTTTAAAGTTAAAACTAAAGTTGGGAAAATCGTGCAAGTCATTACACAAATTATAGGCTACTTGCGATTGATTTGTTTGCATCGAGGCTTTGTATTGTAAATGTGTTGAACTATTATAGGATCTATTTCATGTATCACATACCAGAACTGCATGGCAATATTGTCCATCTTCAATGTCAAATTAGTCAAAATTATTATAAAGTAAAATGACCATAACACTACGTGTTAATGGTAGGGAACAAGATTTTTACAATAAACAAGGATAGCAATAGTAAGACAAGGGCATAATGTCACATATCAAATTTAGAAATTATTTACGAAAAAAAAAAAAAAAAAAGAGGAGAAAATTTTGGGATATGATATCTCTTTCCAATTCTCTTTCATTTTCAAAAGCTATAAACTCAAGTACAACATGTGACTTTATTTTTGACGAACAAAGGGCCGAAGGGTCACTAGCAACTCCCCTCAAAAGGAGTAACTACATGACGAAAGGCCAAAACAAGGTCACTCTTTACTAGCTTTCTCTCAAGAAGCTGGATTAACTACAACACAACAAAAAAAAAATTAAAAAATAAAAGCCCGGCCATTTCATTATAGTCGCGGTTGACTCTTTAATGACGTTGGACATAAACGTGAAAACATGATTGATCCCCTTTTTTAATACTAATTAAAAAAACTAAAAAAGGAAAACCCTTGTATAGCACTCGGATCATTTATAGGCATGACTACGTAAGGAAGTGGGATCAAATTATGGAGCATCCAAAATATTTCACTTGTAAATGGCATTGAGAGTGTGACGGGTCTGTTGGAAAGAGTAGAATTGGGAGTTGGGAATAATGCATCTGGAGCACTTGCTGCTCACCATTCTGAAATTTGGCTCTCTAGGAACTGTCAAAGGCCTGCTTGATCTGCATATATATATATATATATATACATATATATACACACACACACGCATTATCAACCACTGTATTAAAATGGTTCTAATTATTGAAATTACAGTATATTATATTTTAGTTTCAATTAATTGTTACCTCTGTGGAAAGAAAGGTCTGTCAAAGAAAGGCATAAGTTGAGCTCTAGGAATCATCTCCTTTCTCAGCAACCGGATCTCCTCCTCTTCAATCAACTGCTCCATAATCAATTAATTTATTTATATTTTTTTCCGACGAAATCATTGATTTATCGTATTTTTATCGATTAAATTTAAAGAGTTTTGACGGTGAAACTAGGGGGGAGTTTGGTTGGATAGTTCAAACCATCCAACTCAAACTTTTTTTTGTCTTTTTCTCAAAAAGTTTTTGTCTTTTTCCCAAAATATTTTTTGTCTTTTCTGAAAATTCAAAAAAATTTACTATTGAAACTTAAAAATACCAACTCAAACTATTCCACCAAACACCCAGGTTTTTTTTTTTTTTTGGCCGCGTAGTATAGATAGTTATCAATTTTCTCAGAGTGGTCAGCACCATATATGACGATTTGGAGTAATTAAACAATAGTTATTAAAAAGTTATGTGGTATTTATATGTACAAACCTTCTGTAACCTCTCTTCTTGTTTTTTCTGCTGCTCTATGAGATACAGTTTTGTGGCTACCTGTATATACATAAGTATATGATAACCACTGTATGTCATTAAAAAAAAATCTAGGGAAATAATAAAGGCATTAAAGAGACCAGATTATGTAATTCATGTAGAAAATTGATTATTAGAAATATTAATAATTAGTTCATTTACCTCATAGTTGAAGATTGCCCTTTTGATGGCTCTTTGTTGGGTGTGTAGTTTGATTTCTTGTGGTCTGGTATTTTCTTTTGCAGAAGGCCTTTGAGAAGTCTACACTTGGACCAATGTGTATACATATTGAGATATATATATATATATATATATATAGAGAGAGAGAGAGAGAGAGAGAGAAGAGAGATGGTATAATTCATCAAGTTAATCCTTACAAAGCAGATGTGTACGGACCTTAGTTTTGTCATAATTTCTTTCTTTGTGGACTTCATCTTTTGTCTGAAAAAGCCACGAAATCATTATGATAAAAAGTGACATAATTCTCACATAATTGCATAAAATGCAGGGGAAAAATAATGTAGATCATTATTCAGTTTGGCCCAATGCAGAAGTTGAAATTGTTTTTGGGACTCAATGGGTGGTATGGATTTTGATCCAATAATCTCACTCCACGTCAGCAACATCGCAGTCAGCAACATCAAATGCGAAAAAGGATAAATTAGAAACATAGAGAAAACGACATCCCTCCAACTATAAATCATTATTTTATTTAGCTTGAAAAGAAAGTTACCAAAATTGAAGTACGTGAACTGATATTCAAAGACAACCCCGTCATTTTCTTCTATTTGTTTGTTTCTTTTGACAACGTTATAATAACCAGTAAAAAATAATAATAAAGAAGTAAGAATGCACACATGCATTTGATAAATATAAATATATAAATATATACATCTATACATATATAGTTACAGGAGCTATAGGGTACTATAGTATAGGTAACATGAACTTTTCAGTCTGATTTTCTTTAGGCAACCTGATTAAAGATATACACTATGTTTCAAAACATCATAATTTTCTGATAAGCTTGTTATCATTTAGATTTAAAGGAAAAAATTAAAACTTCTTTCCAAAAACAAGAGAGAATTTACCGGTTAATATTGTTCAATATATGATTCAGCAATAAGAAAAGTTCTCATCTTATCTGGAAAACATTAACTTTTTTTATTTTTTTATTTTTTTATTTTAAAGCCTAACTAGTTAAATCTAGTAGCAAAGTAACAAGCACCACTTAGAAAAGGCTCTTCAAAGAGTAAGATCTCACCATTCCTCTCTCACTGGAGCTCCAAGAAGCCGAAGACTGTGAAGCACTCCTCACAAACTTCTCAACCACAAACAAAAGATCAAACAAGAGAAAATAAGAATTAGACTCTCAGTTACCGAAATCGCACTGAACAATAAAATAATTATAACTAAAGAAAAGAAACAAAGAACAAACAACCTTGAGAGCGGATTTAGCATGCGACTTCTCCATGTTTAGCACGATCACAAACGCAATTAAAATTGCTAATTGAAGTTTGGAGCATTGGATAATATGAGTTAACAGAAATAAAACAATGAGTATATATAGGAGTGGGAATTAGTTGTAGCTATAGTGTTGAAAGTTTGGAGATTAGTACTTGTCTTGGAATGGCATTGTAATTTCCGTTGCTCCATCACAAGCCATTCAAAAAAAAAAAAACTTTGCATGAGATTAGATGAGCTCTCTCTCAAGCACCAAACTTTCTGATTAAACCTCCCTCTCATTCATATTATTGTCAAAGTTCCTTCAAATCTCCTCTTGCATGCTCTATATATGTTCTGGCTCTGCTTCACATCAACTTGCCTTTACTTAATCCAACACTTATAACCACCTTAACTATGCCATGGCATTTTCTATAGCTACATAATTAGTATAGATAACAACAAAATTATCGAATGAAACCACGAAATCAAAAGGAGAGAGGAAATATGGTTTTGTTAAGTTATGGAGACTAGTTACTGCCCTAACACATAGATAATATGTGTATCGATCCTGGGTACTTGGAGATTTCATACTTGTAATTTTGGTTGCCTTGATTTTTCTTATATAAAGTGGTTGTCTTGTTACTGCCCTAATAAAAATGTTTGCGATTTCTCTTTAAGCTTCTTTTTCATCTTTATCACAATAAATTATTACAACAATTAAAAGTTGACGTAATTTTCATACTAAGGATGAACCATAATAAATCTAGTGTGTTCTTGTTTATTTATTTTCTTCTATGATCTTCTTGTTTTCGGTAATATAAAATTAAGACATCTAGCTCTTAACAAGTACTGCTATGACCTTCGTTTGTTTTGATGAATTGGTTGATTGGTCAAGTTCATTCACTAATTAGCACAAAACTAAGCATCCGTGCCATATAGCAATATGATTAATTAGCGCATTAATCATGAAGTACTATCCTTAATTAATTATTTCTCTGTGCATGTCATTTCGATATTACCAGCTTAATTTTGGTTGAAGAAGTCCAAAGATGATCAAAAAGTGAGGGAAAGGACCAAGTTGTTAACCCCACATTTTCGATTGTTTCTTGTTAAATCCGTTATCAAGGCCAAGACATACAGCCAACCTTTGATTACTTTACATTTGGACGGAAAAAAAAATAGCAAAAACGAAAAAAAAAAAAAAAAAAAAAAAAAACTTTTGGAGTTTTTGGCTTTTCTGTGGTAAGAGAAACGTCCTGCCATAAGTTAGTTAGGTGATGGTCTTTTTTGTGTTATATAATTAAGCTACTAATAATTATGCCACTTGATGCTTAAAGTTGAAGTCTTTAGGAAGATTCATGATTAGTCCAGTACACTATTTAACCAATTAATTAGCTGCTAAACCTATTCTTAACGTGATGGTTTAACAGCATAGTTAACAGAATCAAGCCCTTAATTAACTGCAGAATGTTGAATGGTTAGCCACTTAACCACCACACTAGAGTTATGAGTACTGCAAGTGCATGAACATGTTTTGGTACTAATTAATTAATCCACTGTCACTTAAAAGTGGATAATATGTAGTACGCAACTTTTCTTGCATTTGAAGAAGGCCCGGTTGGGTTTTGATTAATATTGTTCTTACTCCAATCTAGTGGAGACTTTTGGTAAATGGTCATCGCAATCTTTGTTAGTTGTCACTCTATCAATCACATATGTGTTTAGCGTGACAAAATCACACACACACACACACACACACACACATATATCTATATATATATATTAGTAAAACATGTGCGTAGTACATGTTGGACAAATTTAAAAAAAATTATCTACATAAAAGAAAATTAACATATAATTAGTTAAAAAAATAAACCCACAAAATTAAAAAAAAAATTAACAACGGACTTAAAAAAAAAAGAAAAAGATATAAAAACATACAAAAAAGATAAAAATACTAAAATTTTAAAAAAATGTCAATATGAAAAAAGGGACTAAATTGTTAAAAATAATTTGGGCCGAAAACAAAAAATAAAAAATAAAATTGAAGGACCAAAAATGAAATACAAAACAAACTGTTTTGGACAAAAAAGCTTGAATAGTTAAATATATATATATATATATATATATATATATATGCTTTCTACATACAGCTATAGATTTGTTTTTCGTATGAGCACGATTATAATACTTCTATACATTAACAGCACAATTGAAATTTTAAAAGAATTTTTGAGATAAAAGCAAATTTTTAACATGTGAGTGTATGTACGTGTCTTCTTCACTTAGCTATTGCTCCACGTGTTTAGTATCATGTGGTGGCACACGATTAAATAAATTGATGTAGTTATATAGGATTGGAGAATGAAAAAAATGAAAACGAATTTTTATTATTATTATTTTTTTTAATGCTTTGAGTGTGATTCGAGCAAGAAAAGAAGCTCGATTGAATTGAGTCAAAACCATAAGTTTCCATGACGGTTTTGCTTTCTTTAGAAAAATAATTATAAGAATCTCACTAAATTACAGTAACTTAATATTAAGAAATAATAATCTCTTAACTTCTCGAAAAGTGAAATAATACATATGATGACAAGTTTAGAAAATTAATTGATTAATGTCAATATTGAAGGCTGGAGTTCGAATCTTGCATTTGATCAAATTAAAAATATGGTTCCCCTAAAGACTTTTTTTTTTTTTTTTTTCCTTTTTCAAAGGTTCCCCTAAAGACTTATTAGAGAACTCTCTCAGTTTTTAACTCCGTCAAAGTTACCATTCATATGTTAAGACTTGCTCAATTATCTCAATATTTAGGGAAAAAGGAGGGGGAAAAAAAACCTAGTCCTCAAGACCCAAAATTCCATCAATGCCATTTTGGTAAATTTTGTAAGTTTTTGTTTGAATAATGCATCATTTGTCTCGGAAAAAAAAAAAAAAAGAAAGAAAAGAAAAGAAAGATTCATTTCCATTCTACAATACGTTACTTGGATAAAATATTATTAGTTTTTTTTTTTTTTTTAAATCTTGCTTCATAATTTCTCTTTTCGGAAAATTTCCCATACTCGGATTTTTGGTTTGTAAATTTAATTTCCTTCCTCTCTTACTCTATTATTTTCATATTTTTTAAATGTTATTTAGTGATCCTTAGGCATTTTCTTATTAGATGACAACATCAATTAGTCACACTATTTTTTTTTTAAATGTCTAAGCAACCAAATGACAAGGTAAGTGTACAAATTGTGTAAAGTGCTTCTATTAGATAGAATTACACTTGGAATTTGTATGTTTTTTTTTAATGTTTTTTTTTTTTTTAATTCAAAGGAATTGAAAGGAAGGACTAACTGGCACGTGGCAAAGTGCAGATCTGTGCAGGGGTGAAAGGGCATGAGCTTGGCTCTTTACTGCACTTTGTGGATCAACTACTCATGGCCGGCCGGACAAATTTTGTTCTTTTCATTCCGCAATGTAATTATAGGCAACTTTTTTGTGTCAATGATAATTTTTGATATTTAGGTGATTTGTTTATATAAGGTAATATATTATTTTTTGTATTTGTAAACTTATATTTATATGTGAGTCCATTGATAATGTTTTTTACTAATATATTTTTTATTTATTTTTAGTTCGTAAATAAAACCATGTTAATATTTTGTCTTCTCTTTTTTATCTTTTATTTTCTTGTTTATTTATTTTTATTTTTCAAGGCCAACGCGATAATGTGCACGTTATGTGGAACATTATGTTGTTAACTGTGAGGTGCGTCGTAGTGATAATGATGATGGTTATATTGAAGGAATATATATATAGAGGAAAATAGCGAATTCATTTTATCAACACCGAAGAGAGGAAAAGTGAGTCTGTGAACCACAATAACGCCGTCGTGAGACAAATCTTGTCGCATAATTGATAATCTCTACGCCATTCTCACATATGAACTTGTGGGATGACATAATTTTGGTTATTGTTGTTCCACAATCCGTAGATATGATCATGATGAAATGCTCGTGTTTTTTTTTTTTTTTTTTTTTTTATAAATTATGGGGATTCGAACCCTACACCTTTAATCAAAATTATATTTGATATTATCGTTAGATTATATCTGTAATTACATATAATATTCGTGATTAGGATCTCAATATTGATTGTGAACATGAGCTTTTAGAGATATTCAAATTTTATTCAAAAAGAACGTAGTTATAAGTTTATGTTATCAAAATGAAGGTAAATTGTAAGGTTGGATGATTCAAGTATGATTTTACCAAAATAGCCATTAAAAAGGACCCATCTTTCCATCCATAACTTTATTAAAAACTAAAATTAATGAAACAAGGCCAGCATATCTTTTCAACATTTGCACATCTCATGTTAGTAGAACTTGTCACTTGGAGGTCTTTATTCAATTTGAGGGTCCAAAATGGCAAGTAAAATCCTTATTTATATTTTATAGCCAACTGGCCAGATGCTAAAATGGTCCAATTTATGGACTTTCTTTTTGGACTTTTGTGTAACCGTGGCGTGTTAGGTAGGACCCACACTCGATTATAATCTCATTAAACGGAGTCAGAACTCGCCACGTGTACATTTAAAATGTAATAATTAATACTGCAATAAGTAAATCGAGGATTCTCTACATCCGGAAAAAACAATAAATAATAAAAAATAATAAAAAATCAGTGAAGAGCTGCAACTAGACCAGAACAAGAAGAAGAAGAAGAAAAACGACACTCGAAAAAGAAATGGAAGACAAGCCAAACGACACCGGCACCGGGCGGGCCCACCAACGGGACGACGAGACCCTCTACAGCGTTATACGCCGTCTGATCTCGGAGATTCTCTTCCCCGACAATTCCGATTCGCCGCTGCTGCAGCGGATCAAAACCTCCGTCGCCGAGAACGGTCCCTTGCTTCCAGAAGCTTCTAGAAACACCGGGAACAATGTTCTTCTCTGGACTCGCAGGGGTAGCCCTCTCCGCGCTCTCCTCGTCATATCTGTGAGTCCTTCTCTCTACTTCAAAATCGTTCAGCATTTCTCTTTTTCTTTAATTTTGTCGTTTGAGTTTCGTTTGATTGCTTGATTAATTAGGTTTAATCTTCTTCTTTTTTTTTTTAATTTTTATTTGATTATCTCGTCGGAGTTTCGTTTGATTGCTTGTTTAATTAGGTATTTAGGTTTAATCGTGTTTATTTTATTCTTAATTGAAGGAAAATTCTCTGAATTTTGATGGATTAACAAATATAATTTTCTCAGTCGGAACTTTTAGCGTATACAATATTTTTCCCCGTAAAATTATTATTATTTTTAATTTATACTGTTCTTTTTTTGCTGGACTCTTATAAGAAAAAAAAATGTTTTTACATGTTTGAAATTCAAGTATAATAAAACAAAAATAAAAATCATTGAATTGCAAATTTTGGAGCACAGTTGTACAAACAAGTAGTGTTAACCAAATGTCATACGAAAATTAAAAGGAAAAAAAAAAAAAAGGAATTTAATCAAAAAGAAAAGGGGAGAAAAAGAAATTGACCTTTAAAAAAGAAAGGAAAATAATTTAATCAGAAGTAAAAGTACAAAAGAAAAGGAAAAGAAAATTTGTAGGGAAGAAATAAAAGGTTACTTTGAGTTAAATAAAGTTGTGAGTGAGTGTGAAAGGTTAATTAATTTGACAAAAAAAAAACTTCACAATTTATTAAAGCACTAAAATATGTCAGGCAAATTCTAAAAAAAAAAAAAAAAAACCAATATCAATTGGGTCATGTATTGATATTTTATATTGTTTATTATATGGCAATATTATTCTAGTATTGGGCCTATAGTAAATGAGTTACCTATGAAAACAATGAGATCAGGACCAAGAATAAACTAGTCGTACGAACTTTGTAGTTGTTTTTGAAAGAATGGTAGGATTTCCGGGAACAACCTAGTAAAATTCATGGTCCTGTAATTTCGTTGGGACAAATTTCACTTGATGAGCTGATCAAGATTACGCCAATACAACAGAGAAGTGATATGATATACAGGAAAACAAGAGCAACAGGCTCTTAACAGCTAAATCAATTAGATACCAATGAAATGAAATGTGAGCCTTAATCTTGACAAGCTGAAATTCATCACGCAAAATTTAATAGTCACAGAAGTCCCTTTCAGGATTGACTATTTAAATCTTACCAAATCTTACCAAAATTCCCCTTTCAAAAGTTCCCCTTTCGAAAAGTTAGATTTCTCCTCATGTATGACTCTTTGAATGATACTAATGATTTGTTTGGTTCTTAGGTTTGAACTTAAGGTTTTTATCTCAATTTTTATCTTTTTCTATAAAATCAATAAAAATTATAACTATTTTTTGAAAAGTCAACCAACTTTAACCTAAAAATTACCTCTCAAACCCGTGTTCCAAACGCATGCTAACTTTCTTTGGGATGGGACTAGGTATTTGGCTTCTTTTTGGGAGTCAGCTTGTAAAGAATTTAGAGATGTTCCATTGTCTATGATTGGTTTGGACTGCTTTGTTGTTTTTTAGTTGCGCTTTTTTTTTTTTTTTTCCCTATTGTTTTTGTTTCATTTTGGAGTTCTGCTTGTTCTCCTCATTTGCCATTGAAAAACAAAAACTTAAGAATTGGCTGAACGTCATCATAGGCGCTTGGAAATATGGCTATACGATATCCTCATATATGGGGAATTTGGTATTTAATATCACTATAGGCTCTTGGAAATATGCAGTCCTTAGACATTTTTATTGGTTGGCTATGTGGAGCCACTCTTTCAATCTTGGTGTTTTTGTTGATAGTTTTTAGAGGATAGGGATTTAGATTCCTTCTGAAAAGGGTTTAGCTGTCCTTTGCAGTTTTTTAAGAACGGTAACCTCCTATAGAATTCTTTCGAATGGTCTATGTGTCGAGAATTGATCACATTTGTCAACAAATGGGAGAAAAATAGGCGAAAACAAAAATGATATTCATTTAAACTAAATAAGTCAATATACTAATGATCTGATGCCTGGTAGACAAATGAAGCTGTTGTAAAAGCAGAAGAAGATCGTGGACTGCTTATAAAGCTTTTATGTGCATTAACCACGACACTCTGGTGTTACGTGGTATTGACTATTGCCATGCTTGTTGAATTTGATTCTAATGCCTAACTCTAAAAGACGAAAGAGCTTTGTTATGCCATTCTTGAATTAAGTTTTAACATCATGCTGTGATGTACATGAGAGTTCTCCTTCCCTCTATCCATTTTTTCAGGCCTCTCCTCACATAAAACTTGCCAATGTAGAACACACAAGTGCCAGTAGAACGGTGTCCTTTTACCTTGGTCCAGTTCACTTTTCTAATTTACAAATTTCTCACCAGAAATTCTTTTACTGCAGGTTGGGACGATCACTCTTCTTGCCTTGACAGGGTTGCTAGTCTTTATGCTTTTCTTTTTGGTGGCAACTTTCAATGCCGTTGTCGTCTCTCTTCTCATATCTTTGGCAGCTGCAGGAGGATTCTTGGCTCTTTTTTTTGCTTTTGTGACAGCTATATACATTGGGGCATTGGCCATCGCTGCACTTGTCATTTCCACAACTGCAATTTCTACTATCATAGCAGTTCTAATAGCTGCAGGTCTGTATACATGCCCTTTATCTGGTTGCGCGTTTTTTGAATTTCTTATCCCCGAAACTATAATCTTATAGGTCCTAAGAATCTATTTCTCCTCACTACCTAAAGATTGAGGGCCTAAGTTGTTTTTTCTAGAAGAAACGGATAATTCTGTCGTTTCTCATTTTATATAATATATCGACCACATTTATTTAGTGAGGCTATCGTTTCTGCTCAACCATGTTTCTGATCAAATTCTAAACCTAGGCTGATATTCGGTACTTATTGCATTTCTTTTTGGATAAATTAGGTTGGGTTGGATTCTTCTGCACTCTGTGGTTGGCAACAAAGAAAAGCGTGGGATTGGCTATGCACTCACTGAGCATGACTAGTTCAGCACTTTCAGCTTACTCCCCTGCTAGAACTGCTCGCCGACGTCAGATGGTAGATGAGGTCTCGGATTGAAGGGTTCAAACCTGTTCGAAATCGAGTGTCGGACTTTTGCTACTTTGGTACTGGTTTTTCGAGGACTTTGTTGCGTGTATGTGGTCTAAGAAGCATATGAGTTTGTCTAGTATCTTTACCCGAGATGACACAATATCGGGGCTTCTTATTTGCTAGTTAATGTTTGAATAGTTTTGCCAGCTTCTTATCCTGTCCATATTAATGAGAATATATCCTTTTTTGTATTGTACATATTATGTCCCCATGTCATTGCACATACTATGTACAGGAATTAAGATTGCAAATAACTTGATAAATAAGGTCAGGAGTGGATTGAATCCTGTTTATCAGATACAGCATTTTTAGTACAACATGTACTTCTAGTTTGATCAAAGTGGAGTTGAATTGAGCACACTATGTTGTGTACCCTATACCCTCCAAAAGTCGGATCCGTTTAACAATGTTTTTGCTTTTGTTTTTAGAATAAATTGTTAGATTGGTCATTGAATTTTCAACTTTGTGCAATTTTGATCACTGAATTTTTTTTCGTAGCTAGAATGCCTCAAAACTTTTAAAATGTTGCTACAATAATCATTTACGTTAATTTTTTGACAAAATCTGTTAGTTAACATCACTTTTTGACCAAATAATTAGCATATTTCGTTTAAAAATTAACATAAATGATTATAGTAACAACATTTTAATAGTTTAGGGGCATTTATTGTTCTTTTTTTCGTGACTGGAATGATCATAAATTATTAAAAACGTTCTTACAGTAATTATTTTCGTTAATTTTTTGACGGAATTCATAATTATTACCACTTTTTAACCAAATTACTATCAGATTCCGTCCAAAAATTAACGGAATGAACTATTGTAGCAACATTTTAAAAGTTTAGGGGCATTCCAGGTACAAAACAAAAAGGTTTAGGAACTAAAATTGTACAAGGTTAAAAGTTTATGGACTAAATGAGTAATTTACCCTTGTTTTTAATAAGTAGTAGAAGAAATATAAATTCTATAGCTTTTCAGTAAATGTATGGATTTTTTTTTTTAAGAGTTTAATCAGTTAAAATAATTCAAATTTTTTATCGAGCTATAAAAATAAATAGAATGAAGTTTATAATGTAGTTGAAACTCGAAAAACAAGTTTTAAAGTCCATTTTAATAAAAATAAAAAATTTAGGGTTTGTTTAGGAGTCTATTTTATCTTTAATTAAACTGTATTTTTTTTTGTTGGATTTTGATTATTTTTCTAAAAAGTCAACAAAAACTGTAATTAATTTTTAAAAAGTCAACCAACTCCAATTTAAAAATTTCAATTCCAACCGACAATCTAAATGCAAGTTTAGTCACGTTTTGGTAATTTGACTAAGGTTCGTCTGGAGAGTAATAGCTTTTTCATGGGTCATCCAACCAAGCGCTGGGAGTTACCACCTTGAATTGGGCCGTGGGTCAGGTTCAGGCCTATATCTTGAAAAATTGAGCTGGGCCTAGCCCCATTTTGTGTGGGGTGGGCTGGGTAAAGTGCGGAGTCCACTATATGTCATGAAGTTTTACACAAGGGCGGTGTTTTAAGAGCAATCCAAAAATTAAGAGCAGTGTTTTCTTTCGTATTTAAACCACTACTTTGCTAAATTCCACTGTTGAAAATGTCAGAAGTGGGATATTGCATTCCTAAAACGAAACAGTGAAAAGGAGAGAGAGAGAGAGAGAGAGAGAAAAATTACACTACATGGCATGTTTATAAGAGTGAAACCGAAATACAACAGTTTTCTAAAAAAACATTTAAGAATAACATAATTACATAACAATTATCCTCATGATTGTTATGTTTTATGCTAAAAAATTATGTAGTAATTATTATAATGATATAATTTTTCGAGAATTATACAATTTATAAAATATTCTAATTCTTTTGTTATAAAATAAAGCTCGATAGAGCTAAAAAAAGTTAGAGTACATTTATCATCAACTGATAAGATAATGTCGTATGTCTAAACTTCTCGATACAAAATATACGAATAGTGGTTTCTTGAGGAATGTCCTAAAAAGAGCACATATTTGGAATATTGCCTCATAATTTGGATTTTTATCTTTTTACAATGTCAAATAAAAAACGGTTTCAAGATAAAAACCCGAATCATGGGACAAAAATTCTAAACATGTAAACTAAAAAGGCTATTCTCACAGTTCCTATATATATATATATATATATATATCAAATTATAGCAATAAGCTAGCGTGTAAGTGAGATAAGTTCAGCCCTAAATTGAAGTTTTTCATCCTAGTTTATCATAGAGTTTTCTACATTTTGTGCCACATTATTGTTTTCTTCCAAAAACGGGAGCTTCAAAATTGATCTGCTTACAGGTTCAATTCATAATATATATCATTCACTAATTTAGCATGATCATGTGGTTCCCATTTTTTGATCTGATTTCGTTTAAGCGAACCACTAATGTGATAATAATTAAGGTTCAATTTTTGTTTTCCCCTTAAAATAAATGTGACTCTTTGCGAGATTCATTGATGCTTCAAATTAAGGATGATCAACTGACTAAAGTAATTTTATATAGAACAACTAAATCAAACAAGAAGACGGTAATCAGTTATAGTTTTATTATTTCTAGCTTTGGCCATTTGTATATATACATAAGTATTCGACATCGCAAAAGATCTGAATTATTATCTCAATCTTTTAGTATCAACCTACATAAATATAATATAAATAAAATATTTCACTGATAAATGATAACATTAATATCTATGTAATAACTTCTGAAGCATTTATACATAAGATGACTTACATATATCATATGCAAGTAAGTTGATATTAAAGCATTAGGATAAGATTTGAGACCTTAGTATAGTCCATATACAATATATGCGTTAGGTAAATCATATATTACAAATTAATTCCTACTAGAAGAACTACTTTTCCAAAAAACAAAATGAAAAAAAATATGTAAATATATATATATATATATATATATATCATGCATGCATGCAGAGAGATATTGCTTGCGTAAGTCGTATAAAAAATATTTGAAGGAAATATACAGAGAGGAGAAGAATTTTATAATAAAGAACTAAAAAGAGAAAAAGAAAATCAAATTTGGAAAACATAGAGATCCAAGGCCATCATCTGACCTAATGTTCTATTTTCTCATCATTTAATATCACTTTCCCTTCCCACATTTCTCCAAAGTCTAAACCAGACAAATTAATTAAGTTGAAGCTTTTAACAGTAGCTCACAAATAAGTTCTATATATATATATATATGTATATATATATATATGTCCAGTTCTCAACTACTGAATGCTTGTAAATTTAGCTGGTATCATAGAACTAATATATATATATATATATATATGGACATAGCTGATTCCTGATCATCACCAACACTCTTTCCATTCATCTCTATTTCCAATTCATGATGAAAGCCTTATAATGAACCAGTCATGGAACGTAAAACATGCATGTAGGAACAAAAAGGACTTTTATGGAGTTAAAAAAAAAAAAAAAAAAAAAAAAAGAAGAAATTAAGTAGAAGAAAATATATTTGATTAAAGGAAGAAAAATTAATTAGAAGCAGTAGTCATATTGCTTCGCCCTGCCAGCCTGGTCTGCCAAGCGTGAACTCCAAGCTTGGGTTTTTGCCTTCAAAACTGTTGTTTCCTATATAGCTCTTTACTCGATTACTTGAATCGCATTCCTGTCATATATATGAGGAAAAAAAAAAAGTATTTGTGTAGTCTAGTATGTATCCCACTAAATAATTATATGCACACACACACACACACTTGCATTTCAATATATAATGGCATGTATTGGTATCTGTGTAACAAATTAAAGGGTTTTTTGTGATTGAATTTCTTCTATTAACTTTTAATTTTGGTAATTAGCTCATTTAGTTAACTTGCCAAACTGTTACAATATAATCAAATTGCACTGATTAAAATTGGTGATGACTAATTAATAAAACTTAAAAGTTCAAAGGGAAATAATTTGTCGTTGTACGAAAATTCTAAGAGGTAAAAGTGCTAAAAATTTGTGGTGCACAAGGGTATTCAGATCATCAATTTAAATGATGTAATCAATTTGGTTCACAATGCAATAGATTTATAAGTTCAGGAGGTTATAAATTTCCAAAATCAAAAGTCCAGGAAATATTATTCAAATTTCTAAAAATTTAGGGGGAATTAAGTTCTAAAAAATGTCTGAATTAAAATGCTTAATTTATAGATAAGGTTTTGTCCCCGTATTTGGTGGCTCAATACATATATATGGTGTGAGTGTGTGTGTATATATATATAAATATATGTTACTTTTTCCCTAGAAATGAAGCATGTATATCAAAATGATAGACAATATTCTATTATAATCCAAGGCAGTTTAAACTTAGTGAGAATAATATCACGTTCGAATTCGTAGTAGTGCATATATTATTGCATGCAATACGAATTTTAACGTCTCCTTTTTTGTTATTATCATTTGTCTTCTAAGTCTTAAAAATGTGTGATTCTAGAGAGAGAGAGAGAGAGACTAGTAAATATAATTTGCTGATACCTGATGAATTTGCTGCGACAGTACAACCGAAGATTGTAATGGAAGAGCATCTATGTCACTGGAGTTATTCTGCTGCCATACGTCTCTACTGCTGCATTTAATTTAGAAAAATCATAAAATTAAAAAAAAAATCTGAAAAATATTGTTAAAAACTTATTGGCTATTTGAAACAATAATAACTTTTTGTTTCCTCTTTGGACGTTTCATTGGATTACATATATTTTGTTTCTAAAAGATGGAAATAAGAAGCTCCCATTGATGATAAATATAGTTTGACATCAATAAATCACTCAAATATCAATTTTTTATATCCAATATATTTACGTAAATATAACGACATGATACGTTCTATTGAATCATTTCTGATATAGTTACACTTTTCAATCATATATTCCGAGAAAAATGCATAGACATCTAACTATTAGGGCGAAAATGAATCGAAGTTGAATGATGAACATATTGCCAACGATATCAAGACATTCAATTAGAACGCATAATGTTAACTAGTTCACAACTAATAAATCACTGTGCAATAAACTGGTCAATAGAAAAACTTCATGCAAAGGAAATATTAATGGATTGCCTCGATCGTTCCATATTCTAAATTTGATATGGTGATTTTATTTCAACCATAAATAATGTAGAGAGAGAGAGAGATTGTTGGGATTAGTTGTTAAGCATATTTATAGCAGTACTGATAAGATTAAATATATATATATATGGTCAGTGGTTATAATTTGACTGGCTAATCACATACCTAATTCTTTGATACTTGTAGATTATAATTGTTCTTGCGTGGCAAAAATGTACAAAAATGGACAGTATTTTATATTCTATTTGTTTTACCTAAATTTTCAGGTTCATATCTCATGCTGTTAGCAACTTCTCGCTAATTAAGATCTCTCCAAATTGCATTAAGCATTAAATAATTTGAAATGTTGCAAGGTTTATACATATTGCCATATAGAGAGAGAATTTTTTTTTTTCCAGATCTGGTGCTAAAAGAGGAATTGCAATCCAAATAATTGAAAAATATGAGAAGAATAAAGACATTTTCGAGCAGTTCTTGTAAAAAGAAGAAAAAGTAGGTCGTTGATTTATCTATTTTTCAACAAAAAGGAAATAAACAAGATGCCCAAGCAGATCCGAGGGAAAAAAAAAAAAAAAAACCTTATAAGCAAAGATTGTACTTTAGACGTAGATGTTTTTCTTCTTTTTGCCATAATCTTAGAAAAAGCTCATTAGTATTGGTGATTACTCCTAAAGACCATTTCTTTACTAAAATATTCTATTCATCGTAATATATATATATATATATTTTAAATCAACATGAGATAAACTGTATATGTTATATAATAGAATGCCATGTTAATCTTTAATGTATGTGTGTTTGTACGAGTGTATAATTGTGATTTTAGGAAAAAAAAAATTAAAATATAATTTGTATAAATTTGGAACATATTATATTGAATGCACATCTATTTATCCATATGCATGCATGCACTATTTTTTATTATTATGGTCCGAAGTTGCGGATCCCTGTATATATAGTTATACATATATATATTTATAATCTATAACTATATTATAAAGGAGACTTACCTTTTGACACTATATTCAGAAATTTGATCTTTCTATTTTGTTTTTTTGTGCACCTTTTTTTTTTTTTTTTTTTTTTTTTTTTTGAGTTGCTTACATTAGTCTTTGTTTTGTTTTTTGTTTGTATTTTTTCTCCCTAAAAAGTTTACATATTTATAGTTGGCTCATTAAAATAATTTAGTTTTTCAATTTGTCCTATGTAAAATAATTTTTTTTCAAATATGTAAACAAATTTGTTTTCCTTAAAATTCTTTAAATTTTTTTGTTCCTTTTTAATTCTTGGTTACTTAATTTTGTTAAACTCTTTAGCAGACAACAAATAAATGAAAAATAGATATTAATTTATTAAAAAATTAACATCTGCTAATTCTTAAAAAAAAAAAAAAAACATTTGTAAATATATTATATACATATTTTTTAAAGATTCAACACTTTAAATTTTCGCGCTTAAAAGCTAGTATGTCTATGAATCACGGGGTTTGATAATACTGTTATACAGTACACGATGGGCTCCTCAAAGCAGGACTTCCACCAACTACGTTAAACACAGATAGACCCTGACGTCAAAAAGTAGTTATCATCATTTGGAAATGTGTACATAAAAATGGCTTAAATTCAAGCTTTCAAAAGGTTTGTTGAACAAGATTTGGTTTTGGTTAGGAAGAAATTTAAGAGTCTTGTATTAAGGCTGTTTGAAGGTTGGTTCGTAATTTGCCTAGAGGGGCTATGTCTAAGGTCGAATAACACAGTTATTAAATACATATATATATATAGATATATATAGAAAATATGTTTATGTAAGAAATAAGAAGAATGCCAATGTGGTATATACACACATATACATTTATCTATATATAGTTCAGAAAAAAAAAAAAAAAAAAGGGAATGTCCAGACTCCGTTTCTGCAGTTTTAGGGTAGTTCACTTCCTTATATAGTTCCATCTCTTTTTTACTAAATTACCTTAATATGGAACGACCTTGTGAGGTCATGGTAAAGAGATGATATGGGAAAAAAGTCCATATAGGTGGGAATAGAAGTCACGGACCTGGTGAAAATGCTGGGACAGTGAGTGAACAAAAATCTCACCTTGGCTATGGGTTTGAAAGGACTTCAAATAAGCCTCATATAAGATTAACCTTTTGAGATAAAACCACATGAGCCCACCAGAATATATACCGTATGACTTTGGGAAAAACACAATATGAGGCGTGGGAAGGCCACCAAGAATGAGGAATAACAAGTGACGATAATTGCTAAATGTATTGATAAAATGACCGATTTCTTAAATCTTGACCAACTGATATTAATTTGAGTTTAACCAATGTTTAACTTTGATCGGATCCGATTGACCAAACGCACCAACATTTTAATGGTCACCAGCCATTTTTTTCTTTTTGTTTTTGTTGAGCCATTTATTAAAGTAAGTTTTCAAAAACCTAATTTCCCAATTACAAATTATGTATGTGCATGTTTATAATCATAATACTTTCTTTCTTTCTTTGTTTTTTTTAAAAAAATAACCAACTATGGCAAACATTACAAAACTTGAATGCCCCCATTTTCCTTATTTGAGTAACGGTAAGCAACTAACTCTAAGCATTACAGATCTCTAATTATTTACTTAATTAGTAGGATATCTGCTGTTTAATTTTGAATGAAAAGTAATTTTGTTTCTAACTGTGACTGACCTTTTACGATCATTTTACTTAAAGGACTACACTGATTTATTAATTTCCAATGTAGAAAATTGACCAGCTTCTTCTTCTTCTTATTTAGTGAAGACAGAAGACAACTAGCTAGCACATACCAAAAACAAAAACAAAAATTGTTCCTTACTTCTAGTTCTGGGTGTGTCATGTAATTAATCATTTTAATTATCTTTTAGCTAATATGATAAAAAGCTGGAAAGCAGCTGTAATACATATATGGCAAATATATTTGTTTCCTGTTTAGTACCAAAAAGAAAGCTTTGATTGAGTATCTTAATATATATAATATAAAGGAGATTAAGTGGGCCGTGGAAAGAAGAAACATATCAGACAAAAACCGAATGACATTTAGATGGAAGCTGGTACCAAACAGCATAGACTACTTTATATATATATATATATATATAAATTTATACGCACACACATATATAGTATTAACTAATATAATGAGTAAGTAGGAACATTAAAAAGAGATCAGGTCAGCGCACTTAAATCAAGGAAGGAAAGCTTTTTGGTCATATATGCAAAATTATGCAATCTTCTCGTGGATAGAATAAGAACCAGAGTTTTGTCTATTGGCAATAAAGAACGTATATATTTATTTTTAAAAAAAAGTAATTAAGATGTAAATTATAAAATTCAAAATAGAAATTGAAAAGAGAGAGAGAGAGAAAAAAAAAAAAAAGTGAAGGAGCAGTTGGTTACGGTTTGGTTGTGCATGTTTGTAGCTTTTTTTTTTTTTTTTTTTCTATAGTAAAAAACACCATCAATCAGAGCTACACAACGTTCAAATCAGCAGAAAGGAAGGAGATGACATAAAAATAAAATAAGAAAAATCTTTGAGAACAAAATATTAGAAAGGAATTCGAAAGATGAAACCAAACATATAAAGCAAAAGCTGCAGTCGAGAACACTTTAATTATTCTTGATGAAAAAATTATATATAAGTATAGACGTCGTGGGATTGCATTTTTCTATATGGATTATAACTACAAAGCTAACAATAAAGTAAGCAAACCATGCAAAAAAGAAAAGAAAAAAAAAGGAAAAAGGAAAAGCACATTAATTAGGCTTATGGGCATAGCATCTAATGATTTGTATATATATATATTATATATATATATATATCAACGTTAAATAATAATGTTTTGGACGAGCAAAGAATAAATTAAAGTATCATGATACCTTGAGGAATTACTCCAGAGACTGGCAGCTGATTGGGAGTCAACATGATGATCTGGTTGGACGGACCGATCGGACGGTCCCCTTTGCTCGGAGAACTGAGGAAGTAGGCCACCTGTAGTACCATCAGAGCCACTCATTCCCATCTGCGACATTTCATCCTCTCCTGATCCGTCTGATTGCCCTAATTCTAACATTTCACAATCCAAACTCAACTAAACTCCAATGTATGACATTAACATATATAATATAATATCAATATATAATATTATACAACACATTGATGGTGGATACATGTGTGAATGTTGTTTATTAAGCCAATTTAGGACGTTTTGTGCAGATCTAGTAGCTGTATATATGTTTCTTTTAATTAATACCTCACATATAAATAATGTAAGTGTATTCGTGTGTGTCTTTTATGAATGTAATATATACTGTATACATATTGTATGCTGTTTTTTTGTATGCAAAATTTATTTGCTGGGGTAAAAAACAACATAGAGGGGGGTATGTAGGGTGAAAAAGTTAAGGCTGCTAAAGAGAAAAGTTGAATATTAGCAATACGAATTACCTGAAGAAGCTGCAGGCTTGTCAGTAGTCTTAACAGTCCGGTACATCTGCAAAGTCATTGCCAAAATCACATTATTAATTTACTAGCACATAAATATATGATTAATTGTCTTATTAGGATTATATAATCTCTCAACACATTCATTTGTTAACTCACAACTATACATATACATATATATATGTAAAATTAATATATATGTTTATATGCAGACACATATATCTAGATAAATCATAATATTGTCTTTTTGGTGATTTTCTCTCTCTTCTGAGTCTTCTCTCTTGTCTTTTCTCTCTACGTATTGGGCTTGGTCATTAATCACGAGGTCGATGCGTGATAATAATGTAGTTCTAATGGAGTTTGTATTATTGAAAAATGATTACTACTTTTTTCCGTTATCATGATCTACGAAATATATTCATGAGTTTTCTTATTCTATAATTATTTCTCTCTCTCTCTCTCTCTCTTCTTTTTTTTTTATTTTTTTTCTCTTTCACTCTGAAGCAGAAGCAGTGTGTCTGGTCTGGTCTGGTCCCAGTAGTTTGCAGAGAGACTCATATCGCTCGCTCGCTAAATACGATCTCTTTAAATTCATTCATTCATTCACTCACTCACTCACTGCTTTCCCATTGGCAACTGTGCCCCGTCTTGTGTGATCCAAAGACCAACACCGACCCACATGAGATCAGAGGGAGAGAGATAGAGATGAGAGAGAAAGTAGAGAGAGAGAGAGGTGTGAAGAAGAAATATTTTTATTTGGTTCCCCAACTTTTTTTTTTTACCTGTAAATGGCTCTTGACATGAGCTAGGGTGAGATCCTTTACATCCATCAGCTCAAGTACTGACTTTGGTGTAGCTCCTGCTCAAACCCAAACTTCAATAATTATTAAAACCTAAAAAAATAAGGGCAAAACTAAATTTTTTATAAAATAAAATTAAAAAAAAAAACTTGAAATAATTAAAAAAATACTCTTTACATATGAATCTTACTTTCATGGCCACCGAGAAGCTCGACGGCGTGAACAAATCGAGCGTGGAGAGTGCTCGTCCACCGCATTCTCGGAGCTCGCATGCTCCGCTTCGTCGGAAGCTTGGGCAGAAACCTAGCCCTCATAGTCCCGTGAGAGGAATTAGCCTCATGATGATGAGATTGTCCGTACTGATGATGGTGGTGGTGCAATTGGCTCGATTTAAAGGCCTCCGCCGCCGCCGCAAACCCGTTGAACCTCGCCGCTGCAGCCACGCGATATGCCGCCCCGTTCGAGCCGAGCATCGACATCGGATCCAGCACTCCTCCTCCTCCTCCGCCGCCGCCGAGATTATACGCCGTAGCGGCGGAGTGGGAGGGTATTACTGGTGATGATGATGCGAAATTAGGCATTTGATACAAACACATCTTGGGATCCTTATTTATAACCTGATGAGGATGAGGATGATGATGAAGATGATGTTGATGATGATGTTGATGATGAAGATCTCTTCCGTTTTCCGCTGACAAGAAGGGAAATGAACGGTTGTGATTATAGACCGGGATCCCCTTGATTGGCCGGAACGGGTCCGATGCAGCCGCCGACACGTCTAGCAGCGAACCATTCGCTCCGCCACCGCCTCCGCCGCCTCGGCGATTCATATGACGAACATGATTTGGATGGTGATGAAGCTGGTAATTATTATAGGGGTTTTGCTGCGCTGCTGCTGCTGCTGCTACTACTGACTCTCCAGCTCCGTTGGTACCGAAGCTTAATCTCCCTAAAGAAAGCTCCGTCTGCGCTTTGGAATTGTTATTCCTATTGCTGTTGCTGCTACTGCTGTTGATATAATCTACATCCACCACCGCCGACTGCCGTCGGCTCGAGAGATCGAACCTCGTCTCGACGGCGGCGGCAGACGCTTCGCAGATTGAGGAGGAGGAAGAGGAGGAGGAGGAGGAGGAGGAGGAAGTGTTGTTTGGTGGACTGATGTGGAGAGAGAGATCAGGAAGCTGCGCTGCTGGGGCTGACGCTGCTGCTGCTGCTGGCTCGATGAAAATCCCCTCCAAGGGCATTTTCAGTAGAAGTAGTAATACTACTAAAAGCACTAGCAAAATGAAGTTTGAATCCAAACAAGGGAGATTAAAGTGAAGAAATAGAGAGATTTTCTGAATGATTAAAGAAGTGTCTGAGGTTAGGTTTTTTTTTTTTTTTTTTTTTCTTTTTCTCTTTTTTCAAAAGAATATATCTGGGAAAGTTAATGATAAAGTCATGGGTTTAATGAAGAAGAAGAAGAAGAAGCTAGCTGCAAACACATGATTAGGAGATAAACTTAGAGAAAACAAAAGAGAGAGAGAGAATAGTAAAAGTGGTGATGTCTATGAATCTATAATCTAGCTTGTGGAACAAACAGACATGCTCACGAGAGAGAAAAAAAATAAACAGAGAATAGAGGTAAAATGGACAGACAGGGGATAATGGGAGAGGGATAGATGTGTGGGTTATTGTTAGCCAGTGGAAGGAGAAAAAAGAAAAAAGAGTGAGAAAAAATATTCACAAAAAGTCAGGGAAAGGAAAAAGATAGAGAGAGAGAGAGAGACAGACAGAGAGAAAAGAAAAGGGATTTTATTTGTTTGGGTATAGTGTTTCTCCTCGAGAGTATATATCGGAAAATGACACTAGAAGGAGGAAGAAGAAAGCAGAGAGAAGAGGCCGTGTATATATATATATATATATATATATTTTTTTTTTTTTTTTCTAGTCAAAACCCATTAAATAAAATAAAATTTGAACCAAAAAAATTTGGTCATTTTGGATTTTCCCTTCCCCGGAGACGACGGGATAAAAAATGATGGAGTGAGAAAGACACCCTCATGTGTGATTCCTTTTCCCCCACTCTCCTCGCTCCTCTTTCTCTCTCCTCCTCTTTCTCTCTCTTTAATGCTTTTTTTTTTTTTTTTTCTCAGTAAAATAAATAAAATAACGAGTGGGGGAGTTTTTATTTCAATAATTCCTATGTATGCTTATGTTGGCAGGGCAGTCTACGTATTGGGAGGGTACTTATGAAAAATTCCTTTTTTCCTCTTTTCAAATTCTCGCGAGATGTTGAATTTTGGAGAATATTTTATCATATATTTCTTTCATGGGGTATATAGTAGACCCGTAAGACCCATTGACCTCAAAAGAGAGAGAGAGAAAACCAAAACCACACCAAAGGGAAAGGGTATTTTTTGTTTGCTTCCTTATGTACACATCGTAAACCCTAATTCCACATGATTATTATTATTATTATTATTATTATTATTGTTATTGTTATTGTTATTGTTATGTTATTATCATTATTATTATTTTATCAGCTTCTAATTCCTTACATGCTCCCAAATATTCCCTTCTAATCTTGAACAACTTTGTCTGGTATCATGGGATTTTATTATGTCTTCCTCCATATGACCCTCCACACTCCAAGCTAACCCACTAATTGCTTGGTTTTCAAAACCCTAGGCTCAATAAATGAATAAATCTTATTATATATATATATATATATTCACACACACACACACACACACACACACACATATGAATTTATATAGATAGATTCCACACTGGAATACCCTACAATAAAGGGGTTATTGACCTCATTTGATGGTATGTGGGAAAAAAGACCTTTTTCAAACTATTGTTTTAATAAAATCTCATAATTTGTTAAATTAAAAATATATATATATATATCAATCAGTAGCGAAACCATTAAATGATCAATCACTGCTTGATTGATGAATAACTGATTGATCCACATATCAATCATTATTTAAATTTTTGACCAATATTAGTTAAAAACTTATCGATTAATTAATAATTAAACGGATCTGAATGTTCTACACATCAATCATTTTAATATCACTATTTATTTTATTTGAAAAGGATCAAACATTTATAAAAGGGGTGGCCAATACTGGCCATCACACCTAACTTCTCCCGCTACAAATATGATTTAAATTAGACAACTTTATTTCTATTTAATTTAGTACAATATGTACCCTCTAATTTAAATTTTAAGATTACAATCCATAACCCTATCAATTCTTATGATAGAGTACCCGACTATAACTTATCTATACATAATAGGATCCTAATTAAATATACTTTTATTGAAAACAAACTCACTATTTTTTTAAAAAACAATATATAATACTTTCACCGAGATTACATAGTACCTAGTTCTAGGAAAGAGTGAAGAAATTAACAGTGCCACTAATTCATTTAGGTGGTGTTTAGATGCTTCATTAAATGCAGAATTAAATGCTGTTTGGTTTTTACTTTCTAGGAACACGTTTTCTATTCGAATCCCACCCGTTACAAGTTTAGAGAGAGAGAGAGAGAATAGAAAAGGTAAAAGACGTTCAGTTTGTGTATTGTTTTTGGTGCATTCCTTTTCCAACATGTACAGAAGAGAAATGTATTCTTCAACTAAATGTTGTTTGGATAAATGTGGGAAGTCGTATTGATGTGTATATTTCATTATTTTCCCCCCTCTATACTCCTCTTGGGGTTTGTACCCATGACAGTAACAACTCCTTAACGCCACTAGCTCCTTAATTTATAATGTCATCTTCATCATTAGCTTCTTCTTGTTAATGTTTAAGATACGTAATACTCCTCCAATTTCTCAAATCTATGATCTTAGAAACTACTTATAATTATAAGCATTAAATTTAATTAGATCTTGAATTTCAAACAGTACTTTATCTAGCAACTTTTTTGTTATTAAAGATAGTTCATGTGAGCATTAAAGATATACATATATATTTACACACACACATATACATACATACAAAAAGATCGATACATGTAGGGTACCTAGGGTTAGAGAAATGAAGATGTCTATATATATAATTGATTAGAGTGTTGGAGTCAAGTGTTACATTAATTTTGGTTTGACTTAATTAGACGAGCTCATTGTTGGGCCTTTTCCATTAGCCTAAAGAAGGTCGTCATTGGGCCTTGAGCTTTGTCTCCATTTAAATAAATTTTGCCTGATCAGCTAATTGTGTGGATGTAGTTGTCATGTATAGCTCAGAAAGGAACCTGTACTCGCTACTAAACTTGAATTAACTAAGCCTCCATTTAATAACTTAGTTGGAGATGAAATTTTTAAGTTAGAGTTGGTTGACTTTTCAAAAACTAGTTATAAATTTATTGACTTTTCAGAAAAGATAAAAATTGAGATGAAAAAGTACAATTTAGCTTGAGTCAAACTTAAATATCGAACGGAGGCTAAGTAAGATGAATAGTTAATTTGTTATTAAAAAAAGGAAATAAGAAGTAGAAGAAACAACCCTGAAAGTTATGGAAAGTAGATAACACATTAAAACAAGAAAAAGAATTTTTAACAAAGAGGCTATAAACATAAATGTGTGTTTCTTTTTTTTTTTAGGTAAATGAAAAGAGCGAGTAACTAGTATTAGGAGTGTTCAGGCACAAAGCTATACGTAAGATTGTGGGCCACTTATCGCCGAGAAACAAATAATTCTTTTATATTTATACTGAATTTTGATCGGTGCTCCCGTATATAGTTTTTTTTTTTTTTTTTTTAACATTTCTCCAAAACCGGGTGGGTCATTCTGCATTAATTGTTTTCTGTATTTTTTTTATTTTATATTTTGTTAAATCAGCTAGCATAATCTATACTTTTTATGATCTCTCTCTTTTTTTTTTAATCTCTTTTTCTCTTCGTGCACATTCACTCCTCTCTCTCTCTCTCTCTCTCTCTCTCTTTTTCATTTTAGTTTTTTAAATTATAATACCAACTATTTGTTACATATTCTCACTCTTTCTATTTATTAATGGGTTGAAAATAATGATATTATATTACTAAGTCCTTGAAATATGTCTTCAGCATAGCTTAACCTCGTTCTGTGAAGATTAGAGAGAACAAGAGACATTTGAAACTTATAAGGGATTAAGCTTCAATCTTAAAAAATTAACATGTTAAATAAAGTGATTTAATACTCTTATACATCTATCATTGTCATTAAAATTTTATAACGTGGGATTCAGATTTTTTTTTACCTTCTCAATCCTTTAACTGGGGGGCTAATTTTAGCCACCACCCTCATAAGTCATATAATATGCCTCAGAATGTCACATCTTATTTTGAAAACTCAAACCAGATATGTATCAACGGTCGAATTAAGAAAGTTGCCATTAATTATCCCCATGAAAGCTCAAGGATTCTCCAAAAGAATGTTGAACGAAATTCCAAAGCGATCTCGCAAAGGAATCATATACAAGATCTAGTACCTTGAAGATTTAATACTATATTTATGCATTTTATCATCAAAGCTCATGTACCTGTTTAAAGTACAAGTACAAACGGCCATTAGGACCATTAATTTGTCGTGCCTGAAATTAAGTTTAGGATAATAAACATAAATGTATGAATTTGTATTAATTACAACAAAAAAGAGCATTTTAATAGTTATTCTGATTTGGATGGTTATGGACATGGGTTAGTTTGTGTTTTGAATTAGACATCAAATTCAGTCCAATGTACCTAATAGTCGATTCCATTAATTGTCAAAGAAAACTGGAATTCTCTCTCTCTCTTTCTTTTCCTTAAGAGCTTCGGTGAATATGATGTAGTTCGTACATAATATTGTACCTTCTCTATTACAATCAGATTCTTTCAATTTTTTTTAATAAATTCAAAAAAGATAGCATTTCCTTATTAGTTATTTTATCAATTGTCTATGAAAAAAAAAAAAAAAAAACCTATGTGAAATACTTTCTTTATAAAGAAACGCTATATATCTATGCCCTATTTGTTATATAACAAATTATCTTCTGACATTTAAATACAGAACTCAAATACATTGAAAAAAAATGATAATAACATACGCAAAGGTTTTTTGACGGTTTTTTTTTTTTTTTTTAATTTATAACTTAAATTATTAACATTAAAGAATTTGGTTTCATGGTACAAGGTTAAAAGGCAATAATTCCAATACTAGTCGAATACCATATACCTTGATTAGACAAGATTAAATTAGAGTTGAGGATTGATAATAATTTGCGTAGACCCCTATTTTTGCCCATTTTCTCTTCTAGTTTTCCGTTTTAATTAGTTAGCCGCCATAGATATCGTAAAACTATTTTCCATCACTTATTAAAGATGGGACATATCCTACTTAGTAAAGTCGTTACAATATAATTAATTGAGGGGTACCGGAGTTCTGAAAATGGACCAAAGTGATCTATATATATACATATATATATATATATAGAGAGAGAGAGAGAGAGAGAATCAAAAGCATTAATTATTCTAACCATAGTTTCTCACTCAATTTCCAACTATGTGCCCTTTGATATATGCAATTTTGTTATTTCCTTTCCCTCCTACATGTAATTCCACCACATAGGAGGAATGACTAAACTTATCCGCAACCTTTGCTAAAAAGCATGTTTGATTTGATATTTGACCAAAAAAGTATAATGTATTTATTCATGCGTCTATATACAGTTATTTATATATATATATATATATATTTTGTATTATGCAATGAGTTAAAAGAAGATTCATATTTACGCAACATATTAAAAGAGATAGAGATGGTTTATCTCGGGCCCTTCAATTGATTTTACAAGATCTTAATAAATTGTGATGATTTGGGAGAAAGAACTACTTAAGTGTTCACTTTAAAGACTCGTAAGAACCCTTTTTTTTCACTTTTTTTTTTTTTTTTTTTTGTTGCCCTTTTTCCTTTCTTACAATTCTTGCTTTGCCGTGGAGATAATAAGAAAGTATTATCTGCCAAAGGCCATTGAAGTAAAAAGAGGAGATCAATTAGGAGCTGATAAACAGCATATAATCTGAAAAAAGAGCACTTGAAGAAGCGATTTATCTAGAATATTAGGATGACAATATTCAATGAGCCTTTTGTTCAACTTGAGGGATATAAAAAAGGTTAATTTGGATAATCTGGTGAAAATATACTCTCTATTTTGGGTTAATAACAAAGTATATACCTTCTATTTTGACCTCATGATCAAATATATTGTGGGAAATTATAAGTGTGTACTGAATTTAAAGCATGGAAAGGTCCATGTTTAATTTTAACAATACAATTAAAAGATGACCTCAAAAAGAAAAGAAAAAACGAATTAAAAAACACAAGAAAATAATAAAAAGGACTTTTACAAAAAGAAAAAGAAAAAAAAGTTTTTCTTTGTTTAATTTTTATTAATTTTGTTTCTTTTTTTTTTTTTTTTTTTTTTTTGAGGACTTTTTCATCATTGCGTGAGTTAGAATTGAGTGTTGATATTTCTATGATATGAGTTTGTTACGCACTTAAAATGTCTTGATATATATTTGACGAGGTTTAAAATGGATAGTATATTTTCAAAGAAACTTAAAATACGAGATGTACTTATATAAATTTTCCTATACAAAATAGTTTAAATTTTAATCGAGTGTACTAATTAAATAGGAACATATATGAAGTAACCATGTTTCAAAGATTTCAAAATGGTTAGTAGATTGTGCAATGTTAAACCCAAACTTATGATGATATAGGAGCGAAGTTAATAAGTTCATTTTTTGAATTAAAGTAGATCAGGTGTTTTCTGTTTTTATTGATATGCCTTAGATTTTCGCTATATAAAAGGATGAGTTGCAGGAAAATGACATCAATGGTTTATTTTTTCTATCAATAAAAATAAAGTGATAGATATAGCGAGTGAAATGCTTTTGATTCCTCTTGCAATCTTTTCGTTTAAAAATAATATGTACAAATATATGCCTACATTGAACATATAACACACTATCTAGATTGAGGTAGCAAGTACGAGATATACTATTAATCTCCTTAATGTTGAGAAAAAAAAATTAATAGTGTTGCGTAGTAACTCTATCTAGTATGTTTTGTCAAAAAAAAAAAAAAATCGAAATAGTATATTGCTTATGAAAGGGCAATAAATGAGAGGCCTCCTAGAAATTCCATTCCCTTTTGTCATTCCTTCAATGTCACGTTAGCTAATACTTTGTAAACATCTTTATTTTATTATTATTAACAATAATAGCTTTGCCTACTTACGCTTTTGAAGAATGGAGTACCAAGTTGGTCCATAAAAGTTGGGTATATAATTACTGAAATGGGGAAATAAGATTACGTGTGAGGGGGCCGGGTCATATTATATAATTTATTCTCCGAATAATAATATCGGGTCTCCTTTTTTTATTTATTCTTTAAATAATAGCTTAAAGAAAACAACTAGAAGAGCTCAAACAAAAGATATATATATATATATATATATTTTCTTATCAGACATCTTCATATCAAATGATATTTATAATTTTTTTTTTTACATTATTATAAAGTTATAACTAGTTGATTTTAATATAATATTTTCACCGTACTTATTTTTTGTATTAATAGTTTAAGATAGTTTATATTACAAATTCTGAAAAAAAAAAATACTTATAAATCAATTAGTAATTAAAAGATAATAAAATGTCACAAGTGTAGACTCGGCAGCCGGACAATAATAGAGTTTTTCTTAGATATATTAATTACAAATAATTATGGATTAAAGTATCAGCACGAATATAAATACACATATATATATATATATATATAGAGAGAGAGAGAGAGAGAGAGAGAGAGAGAGAGAATTAAGAAGTGCAGGGGATGTATGGTCAATTGGGAATGAATGTTGAAATGATCACTCGAGAAACATGACAACATCCCATTCCCCCATAACACGTACAGAGAAGAGCTACAGATTATGAATCCTCCTGTCACGTATGGGTCATTGTTGGGCCCATGATTTACTCTCTATATGTCAAATCTATTCACTACCTCAACCTTATTATTCGCAATTCTCATTAGTTTTTACGTCTGCAACTATTTTTTTATAACTCAATTTTGTCATTCATATACTGTATTAGAATTATTCATCAAGGATATACATATATCTACACTGCCGACAATATTTTTTTTTCCCTTCTAATTACCCATGTACTGTCCACTTTATTTAACCACCTAATTGAAATGAGCTCAAAATTAAACTCACTCTGGAGTAAAATGCTGGATTAAATCATGAGTTTGTTTGGCATAATTTACCTAGAACAATATGTAGTTGGTTTCCTGGATCCAAAAACTAATTTAGAAATATTTGAATGATTTGTTAAAAGTGTTTTATTTAACTCTCAAAAAAAAAAAAAAAAAAAAGAGCTTTCCATAAAAAACAAAACATGTAACATTTTGTAAACTTCATGCTCGTATTATTTTTTTTTTTACTTATTTATCAAATTCTAAAATCACTTTAATTTATTATGCCCTTTCAAAATGTACGTGGTTTTAAATATTTACCGAGAAAAGTTAGAATTTTTACTTTTTTTTTTTTTTTTTTTTTTTTTTGTTCTTCTACTGAATAGGGACGAAAGTAAAAATTATGTGGATGGAACCTAAATCAAGGGCATGTTGCTAAATTTGCACTCAGAGAGGGCTAGTAATTCCTTGTACAAAAGGACGCCAAATATGCTGTATATGACAGTGAGTTTACATGTAAGAGAGAGATGGACCAACCACAAGACTCCACGTGGTCCACAATGCAAGGGTTGAACTTTTGTGGTGGTACCAGTGATCTACAAGCAAATTATTGGTGTAATGATGGTCGTGAGAGTCAAAATCAAAGAAAGATGAAAAAAGTGCTTTATGGATTGATTTTGAATGAGGGAAAAGAAACATGTACATAATGGAAAGTGATGAGGAATAAAGTGTTATTTGCTTTAAATCTTCCCCACGTTACATTCATACATAGCAGGAATATATATTTATATGTATATAAAATATTCAACTTTTTTATGTACAAAGTTTGAATCTAGTACATCAAGTTGAAAAAAAAAAAACATTTAATATATTTTAGGACATGTTTCTAAATTTAAAATCCGACTAAAATTATATTAAAATAAATATTTATATTAAAAAATAATTATTAAAAGTTCTCATATTACATGTACAGTTTAACCATAATTTTATATTTGACTTCAATGTAAAATGTAGAGTTTGAATCTTCACTCTCGATAATAAAAAAATAAAAAAAATCAAAATACAAAACAAAAACCGTGTCAATAAGATATTTCATACTTTATAATGGACTTCTTCATATTATGTATAACTCTTTATAAAATAAAATAAAAACCTAGGCAATTTCTAGGAAAATAAGAAAGAGAAAATACATATAGCTAGATTCTCGGAGGACTACATGTGAGACGGCTGTTATCACATGACTAGCTAGTTTATGTAATATTACATGAAAAAAGCAAAACATTCATCAAATGCTACACGAACGGCCAAAAGAAAAATAAAAATATATTAGAAATGCTGTTTTTCTTTATTCGATGAGATATTGGCCTTGTTGTTAACTGCACAGTTTCCTCAAAGAATATATTGGAGAATGAAAGTCTCCGATGATTCTGCCCCCACCTTTTGACTCTCTCTCTCTCTCTAGATCTCTCTCTCATCAACATTCTTGAGGGTCCATTTAACCTCCAATGACGAAAATTGACGATCTCAAACAGCTGTCAATCTTTTACATAAATCATTTTATACACACACACATACATACATATATCAATGCAAGAATGTTTATGATCTTTTGAGAGGATACTCAAAATAGTCTAAATTATCTAAAATCTCCCGTTATTACACATTTTCACCGTCAACACGGAATCTGAAGGTTGTTTAATTAAAATCAAAGAACATTTTTTAAAAAAACAATTCACCACCACACATTAATTAATATTTAAACGTTAGAATAAGAGTCGGTGTCTTTATTTATTTATCTTTTTTCATTTTTTAGATATTACTTTTCAAATAAAAACCTTCCTTAGCACCATATATAATAAAAGTATATAGATATATATTAGCTTTAGCTTTAGGGTTTGGACCCACATGTTTCCTGTTTTCTCACACAACAAAGGAAATAAATAAGGCGCAGAATTCTCATCGCTAAATTAACAGCAAGAAAAAGAGAATAGCGAGAATCAGCTTTCGCGATTCCCAAAACTGAATGAGAGCTTTAGGGGAAAGTTCTTCTACTCTTTTCTCTCTCTCCTCCTCTCTCTGTGTGTGTCTCTCTCTCTCTCTCTCTCTCTCTCTACTTAATTTAGTGACATGTAAAAATATATATATTTATATATGCATATATATAACTATCGTTTTCATCAAAGCTTATATTGTAACAACTAGTAACTATGGCTCCGTGTATTATTTTTGACAAAAAAGCAAAAACAGTACGCCTCCTTTTCTAAAAGTCATTCATGATATATATGTGGAAATATATATATATATATATATGTAAATTGGAAAAGTTCACGTACGGTTGGAAATTCTAAGTTTCGTCATGTCCTACGATCCAAACCGTTGCTTGTTTTTAAATACATGTCGGTTTTATTTTTTCCTTTCCTTTTTTTTTATTTAAATTTCTAAGTTTAAATCAAGATTTAGTTTTAATAATTTTCTTATCCACTACCCCAAAAAAAATGAAAATTTCAAAGTAGGTAACAGTTATTTTTTTATTGTCGATAGTGACTGCTTTTAGCGTGACCTTTGAATGGGAGCGTTTTTATATTGTACTCAAATAATTAAAAGGTTTTAATGTTGACATTGTTGATTTTTCCATTCAACAAATAAAAATGGTAATGAAAGAAAGATGGATCTACTCATCTGGTATGAGCTCTAATTCACATGTGGATCGTATTAATTATCTGATTAGACAGTGTACTTAAGCATTTAATATTGTTTTTAAAATTAGAAATGCATGCAGTGAAACCTGTCTTAATTTTATACTATATTCTTTCAGTTATATATAAATACATATAATATTTTTCAATTTTAGAGTGTATGATGTGATATCATATACTGATCAAGACGGAGAATGGGAAGACTAAAGTATATCAGTTATTTATTATTTAATTAGTGAGGCTTATTTGTAGTTCACCTTAAGATAAGGATATCAGAGAGAAAAAATTTCCAGAATTTATGCGTGTGTACACTTTGTGTCGTTGACTTAAATTAATTCTTATAAATATTGTCATCACAATGTGTGTGTGTGTGCGTGTGTTTTTTTTCCTCAAGAAATATCCTAAATATCTGGTTGTAACAACCAATATATACAATATATATATATGCATGTATTCACCAAAAAAAAAAAAAAAGTTTATTTACCTCCAAAACACCTGGAAAAAAAAAACACCTGGATATGATCAGCACTGAACTTTTGTTGCTATATTGTGAAGGATATTTTGTCCTCGAATATTTCTTTGTATTAATATATTTTTTTATTTTTTAAATAAATTTGGTAAAAGCATACGTTCTTACAATATTACCAATTTAGTTGGGATACTATGTCCTTTTGAGATGATACTCTTTTTTTTTTTTTTTTTTTTTTTTTGTGCAATATCCTTTTGAGATGAATTTCAGTTCTACTAATTTCATAATATATATATATATATATATATATATAAAATATCCCCTAAAAAATTATATATATATATATATATATGAAAAAATCAGCACTAATTAAACTCAGGTAAAGGTTTGCTAGAATAAAAAGGCCCTTAATAAATTAATCGCAAAGTGCAGTCCCTTATTCATTAAGCTTGCCAGTTATTACGTGTCGTCCCTCATTTAATTGTCGACGCCATTTACAATTTAACAAATGATTAAGAATTCAACCCCCAAAATAAAAAGAAAGATAATTATTAAGAAGCGAAGGATCAGCATATGCGTACAAAGCTATTTAATTAAAGTAGCCTAATTAACTATTTGATGTGTGTGTATATATATATATATATATATGTCAAATAGTACATATAGAACAACTGGTGTAATCAGACCTCGTTATCTTCTCATTGGATTTTATCTAAAGATGTTTACATTTAATTATATATTGACGAGTGTTATTTAATGTTTATATATCACTAATTGAATATTGAGCATATATTATTATAACCTTCAAATTTTCATGTATCACATATAATAAAGTTTTAAACTTAAAGTTACATATGTTTTAAAACATCATGTTTGACCAATTTAATCTAAAAATAATATACAATTAAATGAGGCTGGTAAACGGGAATGGGGTTGGGGACTACTCCTAAAATCATTCATTTCCGGTAATTGTGACGGATTAAATTTTTAACCCGTTTGCAATCCTAATTCTCTTAGATTGGGCTTTTCTCATCTAATTCAATTAAGATCTTCATAGGTAAATGGGTTCCTGGATAAAATTATCATTCATAGTAACACCCTATATATGATCAACAGTGATTTAAACATTAAAAACTATTAATTAAACGTTGATATATAATTTTTGTACAATATTAATGCAAGTCATAAGGAATTAATTAGCTCTTCGTGAGTAATTAGTGTACATGTGCAGTTCGGTTATATATTCTGTGTTTTGGTAGTCAACCTCAATTATATATATATATATATATATATAAGAGTTTTCAATCATTACTATGTTTTTGTAACCATAACCATGACAAAATTAAAAAAAGTAGTGCCTACTTAATTACATTGATGATGTGGTCTTTTTCATGATTTGTTATAGTAGGTTAAACAACCAGTTTCCATTTAAAAGATAAATAACAACCAATCTTAAATATTACTTAAAAAATCATATTTGTCATTTTCTAGGTAAAAACTTTGAATAAATTTAGAATAAATTATTTCAATGGGGCAATTAGCTAAAGAAGATTTTATTCATCTTATAAAAAAAAAAAATTAGACGAATGCTGCAAAAAAAAAAAATAAAAAAAAAATAAATTTGAGTAGGGATATTTAAAATTAAAAAAAAAAAGATTTTTAAAGACTAAATTGAGAAGAAAAAAAATGCTAATAAAAGATGTTAAGAATGGTAGATTTACCAAAAAAAAATGGCCAAAAAGAAAATTATCTCAAAGGAAATTGATTAAAAAATTTTATTATAATTTATAGGTCATATTTCCCCCGGGGGAGGGGGGGGGGGGGGGGGGATGTGAAATGATTGTATGGAAAACTGTATATATAGTGGCATAGTGTGAGAAAAAAATATAGTGAAGAATACTTTAGGAAAAATAATTTAACAATAAACGCTTGAAGAAATTTAGAGGAAAAAAAAATACGTTTAAAGAGTAAGTTAGAGGACAAAATTTTCAGCCAAAAAAAAAAAAAGAAGTTATTGGAGAGAACATTTTATTGAGCAACGTCACTTAAACAAAAAACCGTGATTCCAAAAAAAAAAAAAAAAAAATCATGTAACTAACTAAACTAATGCACTAAAAAACAATTAAAATATAATGGTAACTTTTAAAGAAAAACTTAAGGAATATATGAATGAGATTCAAAAAAAAGAAATTAAATATTCAAATTAAATTCCATTAAAATAAAAAAAATTTGGAAAAGTCATATAAACAGTTAACAACAAGTTACCTATCTAAATTGTCTTTAATGAGCTTTATAAGTTTAGTATTCATTAATTATCATAAATGTTTTTGACCAACTACCAAATTGATTACAACCGTCTGATTTGTATCAAATGGTTAAAACAACGGTAACCACCGATGGGTAAATATTAGAGTTCAATGTTCAATAGAGATGTACATTTTACAATTGAAAATTATTCTCATCTAGTTTGACTAAAGGGAGATAGTTTAAAAGTAAGGACCAACTGAATTTTCGACTCGGGAAATCTATAACCTTGATTAAACATAATTAAAGATTTTATATAGTAGTAATCTAGTAAAGATAAAAAAAAATATCATAAGGGATACATGTAATATTTAATGTGTCCGAGCTCCCCCCACTTATTTTTTAAGGTTAATTTATTACAAATATGACATGCCAGATGAGAGATAATTAAGTAGTTAATTTAATTAGCTAATTTAATGTACGGCTTTTTGTGTGTGTGTAAATAATGTACGGCTTTTAGAGTGACAATATTTGTGAAATTCAAAAGTGGGTCGAGGTTATGTCTTAAAATTCCATGGCATTAATTGTGGTTTCACGTGGCTGGTTTCCTCTTATGTAATCAAAATTAATTCTTTTGGTTGAATATTAAGTGGACAGTATCAAGTGAACCGGCTAGAACTAATATGGGTCCATGATCTAGAATCACACCCTCTATTAATTTGTGATATTTAATATCACTGATGTTCTCTAACATTTATTTAATAAAAAAATGTCACAGCAAACCCTCTAACAAGAACATGGGTGTTTTTATTTTATTTTATTTTTTTAATATGAGTCGCTATAAATACTCATTTTGATAATTTAAAAGAAAATTTCACAGGTTTCGAATTTGAGACTTAGCTTGTATTTGGTATACCTGTTTAAAATGAAATATATAAGTTGAAATTGATTGACTTTTTAAAAACTATAAATAGTTTTTGTCGACTTTTCAAAAAAAAAATTTAAATGAAAGATTTAAATCCGAACCTAAAACCAAATGAATCATTAATTAAAACTCCAGAACCCTCTCCACATGCTAAGCAATCTCTAACGGGCCAGTCCTGCAAGAACGTGGTTCTTAACATATAACTTCCAAACCGAAATGAAATTAAATCATCTAACCTCTCAACAATAATCAAAACAAACGTTCTACTGGGACCTAAGAAAATTTTTTTTTTTTTTTTTTTTTTAAGGTATTGGGATAATACGGTGGAATCTAAATTTAAGACCTCAATATCGAGGTCATAAGTAACTTTAAAATTATTTTTTATTATGGTCTTTTTTCTTATAACTTCTTATTCGCTATATATGTAATTATTATTTAAAAGCATGTGCAGTTGCACGGGTTAGACCCAGGCTGCAGAGTGTCAGGGACCAAAAAAATTAAAAGTACAATTTGACTCATCCTAATACTACTTTGTAACTACTTTATTTATATAGGAAAGGTCTTTGATATGATCAACGGATCCGTACGGTCACTCAAGTATGACCGTTAGATTGGGAACAGATGGTGAGGATGAGATGAGGCGATTGCAGGGATAGTGAGGAAATTTCTGACAGGTGTAGAAAGTAGGGTTCAGAAGTAAAAATGTAAAAAATATTATAACCCACTTCAATCGGAGGTGTGGATGTCGTGAACAGAAATTAGGACAAATCCGGAGAGAGGAGGATCCAAAGAGGCTGGTAAGAGTGTACAGATTAACCGAGACCGACGGTGGACCGAGCTGTTCCGACGAAAACCGATTGAAAGAACCGACGGCGCCGGTGGTCAACCTAAACTAAAACATGTTTTTACATGTCCAATTGAAAAACAAAAACATGCAGTCTGAATCTGACTCTTTGGTTTGCAATTACCCCCCATACCCTTCAAGAAATTCATTTTTTTTCCTTCCCTCTTTACTTTGTCATCCCTGTGCACCTGACAGCTGCTTCCACAATTTCAACACCTTCCCTTTCTCCAATTTTTTGCAACGCCCCTAACTTACCTAGCTTCCACGTCACGACCCCATGATATGGATGGCGGATTGTTGCCTATGCCTATTTATATATACATATATATTTATATAGTTAGGGGACTTCTATAATGATGTAAAGGCCCTTTTCCTCATTGATGAGGTAAAAATTCTACACCCTTTGATTAAATTCAAGAGTTAAAAGGCCTCAAGACCACCTTGTGAAAATAAGACCTCCCACATAATATCCACCCTTGCCTACCAGAATTGAAAAAAAAAAAAAAAAAAAAGAGAACCGGTTGGAATTCCGGCGAGACCCTCGTTAGGGTCTCGCCTACAGTAGCCAACAACGATGAAATAAAAAATAAAAAAGACCAACTATGAGATTAAAAAAATAAAATAAATAAAAAGACCACTACCGACGAGAACGTCGGTGAGACCAAGGGCAAGTTTCCGATGCGTCGACGGAATGGAGTGGCCGAGGACAGATCTGGAAATCGAAGAGGCTCACGAGGCATCTCCTTTGGATCTAATATTCGACCCACGTAGGGTCACCCAGTCGCAACCTCGCAACCTTCGACAACCCATCGGCTTGTGATCACAACTGGTGGCTCGACGATCGGAGAAGAGTTGTGGGGTACCTCCGTCTCGATCCATGGCGTCCACCCCGGCAGCGTTGGGCGGTTTGCGATAGAACCAGAGCCCTTATTCTTGGGGTTTTTTTTTTTTTCAGTTTTTCTTTTCTTTTCTTGTCTTTTTCACATGTAATCTTGTGTGAAACACTCAGACATGTTTTCATGCACATTTTTAATCTGAGCTGTTCAAAAATGATCAAATGGCTAAAAAGTTTTACCCTATCAATGGGTAAAATAATCTTATCCCATTATAGAATCACCCTTATATATATTTTGCTATTGAGTAACTTCTATATCTTTTATTTTGAGGTGTAATTACTATAATTTTAACTCGAAACGTAAAAACCAAGTTGTCAATATCAGAATGTTCTTCTTCTTCTTCGTTCTTTTTGTTTTTTGTTTTTTTTTTTTTTTTATGTTTTTGTTTTTTGAGTTTTTTAACTCAGGTCTTGCTTTGTACAGTCAACGGATATATGTCAAATTAACCACACGCTTGGACCGCCAATTTGCCCAGCAGTGAGCTGATTTCACAATTTCGAATGGATTGATATATATATATATATATATTTTTTAGAGTGAATGAGTGTTTTATCCATCTGTCGCATTGCATTTAATTATATGACATTAAAGAGAGTACATTTATATTTATATATTTATATATATAGAAGTTATATAACCAAGAATATGTATACAAATATGTATATGGACCGCATATCCAGCTCATTTAAATAGGGATACGTCATTTCTTGTTTTCCCCGGGCAAGTCGGCCCTAACTAGCCAGTAGCCATAACAATTTACGATACTCCTCTTATTTCTATATGCAAGGCGAAAATAGCACATACATAATAAATACAGTTATACACATATATATATACATATACATATATAAGCACATACACATAAATGTATATATGCTGTATGTGTGTGCCTATGTATGTGTGTGTATAGATATATAGGTACTGAAGTAGAGAGAGAGAGATATGTAAAACATTTAAAGTCCATTTTTGTTTGACGTGAGAGAATTGAAGGACGAAAGAAGAGGGTCCAATATCTCATTTATTCCACGAATGTACTAAAAAGTCATAGACTAGCTAGTTCTCCTTAAACGACCACACATCTACGCCCTAAATAATTGTACAAATAGCTTAATATCCCGCATAGGTATCTACTTTTCTATCTTTTTTTTTTTTTTTTTAAATAATCATTTTCCCTTTGCCTCTTAAATAACATGGTCTAATTGTAAATTGATATTGGTTTTAACTTTTCATCACCTATTCTAGTTAAACATTAGATTATATCAAAAATAAATTATATGAAATCCAAGAAAATTGGGCGTTTTAGACTTCGTTTGGATCACATGTTCATTTTCAAAAATAAAAATTTTCTTATTTTAAAAGTGAAAGTCTTCTTTTTTTAAGAATAAAATGGTGTTTGGATATTAAAAAAATTCTTTTTGAAAACAAAAAGTTGTTTGGAATGAGAAAAAATAGTATTAGGAACGGTGCATTGTGAGGAGATATCAAAATGATTCATTTTCTTTTCCTAAAAGGGTATTGTATAAAATAAGTTTGAAATGAGATAATTTTTCTTTTCCAAAATGAGAGAATGATGAAAAAAGCTGAAACAAATACTATATTGTAAAAATTTTCCAATTTCGAAAATTGGACATGTCATCCAAACATAGGGTTAATTTGTGCAATACAGTTATAAGATATTTCTTATATAATCTACCGAAATTTTACTTTCTTATTAAAAATAGACAAATATCAGTATTGCACTTTTCAAGGTTTTTAATGATAATTTTAAAGGGTTTTTAAGGTTACATCCTAGTGAAATCATCAAATTTTAGAAAGTTAATTAAACGATTTAAATGATAAAAATATATCATATCACAAAATTATTAGTCCTTTCTTTTTTGCACTAACATAACGAAAATGACTTGACGTAATTCTACGGGAATGATAACTTCAAGGTTCCAATTTTATGCAAACCATGTCTTAGAGCACATTGACTGGATAAGATCTTCTATATCGGTGCCAGCCATGGATTTACATAAGGGCCAAGGGGGGCACGTGCCCCCCCCCCCCTCAAATTCTTGAAATCTAAATTATACCCCCATCTTTCCTTAAAATTTTTAAATTTCCCCCACTCAAAAGTCCCCCCCCCCCCCCCCTCAAATGTGCCCTATAAAACTCAACTTATTCTTATATTTTAATACCATCACCAACATTTGATTCTTTTTTTTTTCCTCCTAATTTCTTTAACTACTTTTTTTTTCCTAATTTTCTTAACTTTTATTTGTTTTTAAAAATTTTTTGATTTTAAAATTATCAACAATTTGAACATTTGTGCATGTAAGTTTTATTTATTAGTAAAAATAATAACATTTAAAAGCGAAAATGATGGTGTCAAATAAATTAGACTGAAATTTAATTTTTAAATAGAAAATCACAAACAACATACAACAAATCATGAGTTATAAACTTTTATTTATGATAATATTTGAGATAGAGTTCAAGAATAAATTTCACAATATTTTCAAAAATATAAAAACAATATGTAATAGTTATTATATAGTTATAAATATATATAAAAAATTTATTTTTATTATATAAAGTTATAAATTTTAAAATTTTCTTCTTATGTGCTTCCCTACTAAGAAAAATTTATAAAATTGCCACCGATTGGTGCTACCGAATATTGAACTTAGGGACACCCTAAGAAAAGAAAAGTGAAATACATTCTTATAATATAATACCAATCTTTTTAACTTAACTACCTTAAAACTTGTATAATTCAAATAGAAGATATTATTATGAAAAAGAAGTTAAACCATTGTTAATATATCATGATGGCATATTATTTAGAAAGAGAAACAAAGCCTACACACGCGCGTAGGAGACAAGGGAGAGGTATATAGAATTTAGGGCCTGTTTGGTGTATGAGTTTGAGTTGAAATTGATAAGTTTAAATAGTGATTGATGTGTACTTTTTCAGAAAAGACAAAAAACTTTTGAGAAAAAGACAAAAATTAAATTAAAATTCATGGGTTTAGACCTGTGGTCCAAACAAGGCCTTAATGATTAATGCAAATAAGTTGTTCGTCCCAGTAGTAGTAAAATTAAAGAAGGTCTTTAGCCACTACAAACATATAAATACATACATATATAATATATACATATATATATCACTACACAGTGACACATGGAACAAAGTTGTACGCTCTGAAGTTGACAGATGAATACGTTGAGAGAAGGACAAGTTGAAATTTTTGAGATTTAAATAATTCTCATTTATAATTTCTGGTCAATTTATACAAAATTATATAAAAAATAATTATAATTAGGAAACCTAAAAAATAAATCATATAAGTTAATTGATATTATACGATCTTTAAAACGGAAAAGAAATACAAAACTTAATTAAAAAAAATAATTATAAAATAATAAATAATCAATTATATAAAATCTCAAAAGGATATATATATATTTATATAACACGCCTATATATTATATATACACACCACACACAGAGCGAGGAGGAGCGAGAGAGAGAGAATGAGTGATGGGTGTGGGGCGGGTAAAGCTTAGCTAGCGGAAGGCCCATCCTCGAAATGAGAGTAATAAATGCGAAGAGGGCAGAAGGATACAGGACTTTTTTGTCAGAAGCAGAAAAGACGGAATGATGTGAGAGATGAGAAATGATTTTGTAATCGATTGCTTTATGATTGCTGAGCCTCTTGTTCAAAATAAAATTAAAAAATAAGGGGTGCTTGTGTAATTTACAAAAAAACTTATCTAGGTTTGTGCATGAGAATAGGAGCGGGGGATAAAGAATTAAAGATGGAGAGAGAGAAGGAAAGAAAGTAACAGAATTATGAGCTAGAAGTGGCAGGAAAGAAAAAGTCCTTTTTCTTTTCTTTTCTTTTTTTCGGCCATATACCCTTTTTAACTTTTGTTTTTCTCTTTGATCTGACAACACCTAAAAAAAGTCAAAATATAGCAAAACCATTATGAGGTTATGATGACAATATGATATGTGCATGTATTTGTTCTCATCTGTTCATGGTAACATGTCATATACATGGTGATCATGTATGTATATATATATATATCTATTCTTATTTTTTTAATAATTTTTTTTTTCTGAGAATATATCTATTTTTGCTCAATATATATATATATATATATATATATTATATGTCAATAGCAACGGATAAAACCATTTACCTTGGGTTTATGTTGAAGTATTTTCATAATTAGCAAAACACTAAAACATATACACAAATACATGACATACAAAATCATGAATTGCTTCTATGTTTTTCACTTAGTTTTTTTGAGCAATTCTAAACAATTCTAAATATCCCGTTTCAAATCGTGTCCAATATAACCCACCAAGTAGGACTCCTTTTTTGGCTTCACATCCTGATTCAATCATATCAAGATGTGAAAACCATAAAAATACTTATATGTTTTTCACTTAATTTTTTCAAACAATTCTGAGCAATTCTAAACATCCTGATTCAAATCGTGTCTAATATACCACATCCAAATAGGACCCACGTCTGATTTCGCATCCTGATTCAAACTTATCAGGATGCGAAACATTCCCTGTTTTCTTCTCTCACTTTTTGACCAGCTGTGTTTCTATATAATTTTCGGGATTAATTAGACATAGCTTGTAGGGTAAATAGGAAGTAAAAAAAGAAGCCAAACATAAGAGATGGAGGAAAAAAAAAAAGTAGTGATAATGGTGATGAGAGCACCGAGTTTTCACATCATGCCCTAGTTGTATAAAAGGGAAGATAGAAGCTGACAGTGTCCTTTACCAAAGTAGCTGACCGTATTGTCTGCCTATGCATTCAAACCATCTATAGTTTTATACTAGAATATTAATGTATATGGTAACATATATATATATATATATATAAACACAACTATATATTACATGATCAAGTACTATATAGACCCACTTCTTAAAATTTCTCTATTTTCTCTCACTTATGATCATTTGATTATTGTTAATAATCTTCTATACAAGTCTCAATGATGAGCTTCCAAGAATGTAATCTAACTATAGTATATATAATTCATGACTCCTAGTTATAAATTCTCAAACTTATGTACTTTTTTTTTTTTTTTTTTAATTTTTGGAAGTTGTCCAGAATGGGGATGAAATCAACACAATCAACAGTTGCCTACCTTAAAATACCAATAGGCCCTGCACTTCAAACAACCAATTAATTAATAGAACAGTAAAAGTTGCACCACTACAACAGCCTAAATGCACCCACTGTTTTTTGGGCCTACCTATGTTTTACAATATCTTTGCGTTCAAGTATTAAACTTCAATCTTATATTTATTGTTTCTCTAATATTTTCAAATTTTAAAGTTTCAACAAAATTTTTATAAAAGTCTTGTTTGTATATCTCAATCAATAACAGTTTTATTTTATATTTTTTCCACCAAAAATTATTTGTTTATATTTTTTAGGTGGTGCATTCCTCAATGAAAAAACTCCGTAACTCCAATGATCATGAGAAACTATAAGACGTTTGAACTAATCACTTCAAAAAAAAAAAAAAAAAAAAAAAAAAAAAAAAAGACTAAACTAATCAATGGGCTTGAAATTGGGCTTTTGACTGGGTTGAGCTCATTGGAGAAATTGTAGTAAACAGCTTTTTGACGAAATTAACGAAACTAATAAATAAATAGTAAGATTTTAAATATTTAAAGTAAAGTAGCAAATTTACTTCTAATAAATAAATTATTTACTTAAATTTACTTACTGTCATTTGTTTCAAACAATTTGAAAATCCTATATTTACTTCAATTATTTACTGTAAAAATAATAATAATAAAAGAGATTTTTTTTATGATGAGAACGAGGAAAAAAGAGAAAGAAAACTGAATATTATAATAAAATCAGTTGTTGTATAATCTCAATCACTGTCGTAGACGCAACCTCTTATGACCACTCAGCATATACAAATGAGGTACTTGATACTATCATCTTTCGTGGTACTTTTATCTTGAACAAGATGTCTAAACTAGAACCTTACCTACAAAATTATAGTAGAATTGAAAGTAACCATTCACATTATTATATATCCAGAAAGTGGTCCAACTTCTTCTTTTTTTTCTTTTTAATTTACTTTATATTGTAGTTAATATTTATCAACTACAAATGTTTCACATTTTGGTCAAGCTGGTACTTTTGTGTAGCTTATCCCCCTATTTGGAATTTAGGATAATATGGTAAGCACGCACACACACACACACACACACACACATATATATATACATATTTGTGTGTGTATATACTTGGATTGGGGACCAATACAGAGTGGTCCTCTTCATTGCCTGATCAATTAGGATCTTCATATACATACATATATATATATATATATATACACACATTGTTAATTGTCCTAGCTAGCTAGAGACTTGCCAACAAGGGTATGTTTTTAGTGGGTGTAGTGCCCTACGAACTCAAATAATAAGTACTAGAGCTTCTTCTTAGTGTTTGTACAAAAGGTCCACATCATTAATATGGGCCTTTAACAGGCCTAATATCCTTGTCATAAGGCCTACTCTAAAAAGGAAAAAGAAAAAAGAGAGACTTTAATTTCTTCAATTTGAGGTTTTTCCTTTGTGAAATTCCAGAAAAATTGTAGTGAATTAATAGTTGTTTTAGGAGAACTCTAATTCTTTATGGTAGGAGCTATTGATATCAAACCGGACGACACTTATGAAACATTTACTGCTGAAGAAATCCTCTTATATTATTCAAATCAATTCCATAAACGTTATTCATCATTTGAGTTAAATTCTATGATCGTGATCAACGGCCCTGATTTGGATTCCAACCATCATAGTATTTTTTTTTTTAGTAAATCACTATATTTTATGACCTGGAAGTAGAGAGTTTTAATGCTTTTTATTGAAAAAAAAAAGTTTTAATTCTCTAATTTAAAAATCCTGCAATTCTATTTTAATTTCTAAATTAAAAAATTCTCTTTTAATGATGTAAGGATTATATGGTTTTAGGAATATTTAAGGGCCAAGCCAGTCTTTTTTCTTTTTATTTTTTGGGTTAACATTCATACTATTACTAAACCCTTTCTATTCATGGCAGTAGTTATAACTTTGTAAAGAAAATGTAATGGAAAAACACATACAATCTCAAAATCCCCTTCATATTCTAAAACCTTAATTGCCTAACTTAGAGAGAATAATGGTATTTAATTTGGCTCATTGCAGCTAGGAAATTACTTATGGAACACGAATGGTTTAGCTTTTTTTTTTTTTTAATTGCAAAACTACGAAAATACCCCCCACTAAAACTATATACGTCTGAAGTACAAGGGGCAAAAATGACAAAAAAAAGCATAATATATATATAAATATAGATATAAAAATATAGATCAATGGTTATCAAGTTTTATTGTCAATACCTAATTAAACAAAGACTTGTAAAAACAATGATAACAAATTACGACTCATATTATTGTCAATGAAAAGAAATTTGATACAACGCCAGTACTTTTATTTTCCTTGCATACCAAGTCCACACTACTTGATGCCTTGATGCAATACTAATAAGTTAACAATCCATCAGAATACAACAAATAATCCATCAGAATACAGAAAACAATCCACCCGAATATAAAAAATCATCCATAATACATTGAGTAATCCTCCCGAATAGATAGAGTAATCCACCAGTATACATAGAGTAAATGCACTAGAATACCAGAAAAAAAAAAAAAAACAAAAAACAAAAAAAAAAAAACTGATTTATAAAATCTCTAGATCTACTCCACCACCTAGATCTGCACCTTCGGCGAGCCGCCACCCTCGAGCTCCGGCACAAGCAATCTCGTTGCAGATTTACGACGAGATCACGCACGGAGAAAAGAGAGAGAGAGAGAGAGATTTGAGGTTTCGTCGTTGTCGATCAAAGAGCTCCACCACTCCAAGAAGTTCCACAACCTTGTCACCAGTATGGAGAGAGCATATCGCAATGGCTAAGATCGCAAAACGCCGAGATCGCGAGACCGTGATCGCCGCGGCGAAGATCACGCACACCTAGATTGAATTTATTTGTTTATTTATTCATATACTTGGGATTATGAATTAATAATTTCAAGAGAAAAAAACACATACCATGTTTGCTTATTATTTGGTTTAAACTTGTTGATTCTACGTTAGCAACATGAAAAGTCGTTATACCCTTAAAATTTTTTTGAAAAGTCGTTATTCTCAAAACCCTTTAAAAGTCGTGAAAATTAGATTTAAAGCAATTTGTCCCTTGTGACTATTTTAGTAAAACTTATGCTGAGTGTCTAATTACGTCTATTGAATTTTGAAATGGTGTTTAAAACTGCGAAAAACGTCAAAATTTTAGAGCTAACTGATTCAAAAATTGGAAATAAATTGTCACGATATGAGTAATACAGGAACTAACAGTGTCTAAAAACAATACAACAACTTTAAATATATCAAATATAATTTAATATACAAAAACTCTTTAATATGTTACAAAGAGAAACTACACTATCACAATGTAACATCAAAATTATCATTTAAATTACATTCTCCGTGATCAATGGTCCTAATTTGGATTCCACCACCGTGGAATCATTTCTTTTTTAGTAAGTCACTATATTTTAAGACCTCGAAGTAAAGAGTTTGAATGCTTTTTTGTTTTAAGTTTTAATTCTCAAATTTAATATCCTGAAATTCTCTTTTAATTTCTTAATAAAAAAAACCAATCTTTTTTTAAAGATGCAAGGATTATAGGGTTTTAGGAATCCTTAAGAGCCAATTTCATTCATTTTATTAAATTAATATTCATAACTTTTTTATAAAATTAATATAACTATTAGTAAAATTTGATTTGAAACGAAACTCATCCTTTTTAGTGTTAGTAACGGACCCATAGCATGCATCGTTAGCAATAATGGAATATTTTCCTGAGTTAATTATTTCTAATCATTACAGAAATTTTAACTTTTTAAAGAGAATGTTATGGAAAAACACATTCAATCCCAAAACCGCTATATTCTTAGACCTTCCTTGCCTAACTTAGAGAGAATAATGGTATTTTGTTTAGGCTTATTGCAACTAGGAAATTACTTATGGAACAACAATGTTTTATCTTCTTTTTTTTTATTAATTGCAAAACTATATACATGTCAGATTGGTACATGGGCAAAAATGACAAAAAAGGCAAACATATATATATAAGATATAAATAAATATATATATATATATATATATAGATCATTGGTCATCAAGTTTTATTATTGTCAATACCTTAAACGAAGACATATAAAAAGAATGATAACAAACTACAACTCTATTGTCAATGAAAAGAAATTTGATACAACACACCAATCCGCACTCATAGAAGAAATCATATACTTACTTTGATGCCTTGATCATCCATATTACACAGCCCTTCACCATATTCACAGTCTCTGACATAAATAGGGCATGCTAAATATTATAGAATAAAGATAATTATGTGATGACTAAGCTTGTTTTGCAGTTTCCTTTTAACTACAACAAAAATAAACAATTTACAGATGAATATTTTTATATATAATTTCACAAGTAAGAGAAGGATGTATATATGATATTACCTCTCGTTCAAGTATAAATATATATATATATATATATATATATAGCTTATGGTGATTGTTGAAGTTCCTCGTGGAGGCATTCCAACAATATTTTGTCATAACACCAGTAAAATTGTGCATGAAATCTCTTTGTATTATTTATTTTTTTTATATATAAAAACTCTCTCAGTGTCCTCTTTACAATCGTATAAAGCCCTCTTCATGCACCATTTTAGTTTCTTCACTATCTTTTTTTTGGTCCTCATCAGGAAATTTCAAAGAGTCATGATTAATATTTCTGTGGTAGTGAATGTGTTGAGTGAGTGGAAGATAATTAGGATTATTAATGTAATTAGCACACACAACTAGAACATTTACACTCAATATCCCACCACAACTATAATTACTCTCATACAACTTTTTATCCATATCTTAATCTCTTTTTTATCACCTCTACATATATGAAATCCCCAAATTGCCTTTATCCATATCCTTTGTCGTGCATAATTTGTTCATAATTAAATAAAATGGAAATGTTTATTGATATTAACTAGATTATATGTATATGGAAGAATTTTTAATGGTTACTCTAATATTTACCCATCCATGATTATCGTTGTTTTAGTTACGTGATATTGATTTGATGGTTGTAACAAATTGAATAGTAGATCAAAAAAATTTAATGGCAAAAATAAGATTGGATGGGCAATTTGTTGTTAACTTACTAACATGACTTTTCCAAAAAAAAATTTTTTGAAGGTGTTTTAAAGTAATTTTAAATAAGTAATAAAAGTAAAAGACCTAATTAATTTACGTTTAGCTCATCAAGTAGTTATCGTATATTTGTATGTTTTTTTTTTTCTAATTATATATGTTCTAAATTTTTCTTGAACATTATGTTGTTTTTCCTCTTGTCACAGTTTTTTTTTTCAATCTTATTTATTTACATCTGTTTGCTGGATGTTTTTTGCATTTGCGAAAGTTTTTACTGATTTTATTATGATACTATAGTTTCGAAGATTTTGTGGTTTAAAAAAAAAAGAAGCTTTTTGAAACTCTTCTTTTTTTTTTTTTTTTTTTGGCTATATAAGATCGTCGATTCAATTTCCAAAAAAGAAAAAAAAATCAATTTGACTAGATGTATTTGTTTGGAACCCATCTTACATTTTATTTATTACTTAATTAGGGTTAATATCTATATATATTGTATTTAAAAAGTTGTATTTTTTTTAACGTAGAGACTATTTTAAAAATATATTTGTCCTTAGAAGTAATTTTATTAATAGATAATCTAGTAATAATAAAAAACTAACTGAATAATGTATCAGAAAAGTAGATTAGGTGGTGTCAATAGACTCCCCTAAAAAAAAATCTATTTAATTACAATTACAAAGTTAGCAAGTTGTTTAACTTACAATAACAAGTTATATAAAATGCCAACATCATCAAATATAATTAAAGAATGTATTAATTTTTATAAAAACAGAGTATCATTAAAATCACACCCTTGTTGTAACGTTTAGCTCGGTACCAACATGATGGCATGGCCCATGATAAGCAAATCGGGCCGGGTCGGGATAGAAATTTTACAATAGAGTGATTTTGAAAATTGTCCTCAAAAGAGTACACATATGAAATATTACATCATCTGTAATATTTTTCAAATTTTTGACATCTTATAAGATAAGTGAAAAGCCAACATAATATGTCTTTCCAAGATTGCTCCCAACCAGTCAAAAAGGTAACTTGATAGATTTCCATTGGTAATCTATCAGAATACACTTCGACGACCGGAGTCAACACAGGCTACCATGGGTCTCCCGTACACGGATAGTATTATTTTATAAAAATTTTATTTCTTTTTTGTATGTAGCAATACCAAATTAAATATGACGAGTAGTGAGACTCTGAGCAAAGATTGTACTACAAGGGAAGAGCAGGAAAGATGGATGGTAAACTTAGAACCTGTAAAATTTTTAATCAAACAATTTTTTTTTATATTAAATCTCAAATTAAACTACTTTTCCAAACATTTCCACATACAAAAAAGTAAAGAAAAAAAAAAACACAAAAGTACTATATGCAAAACGATCATGTGTCCATTTTTGTAAAGAAAAATTTCTTGTTTTAAATGAGAAAATCTTTTCTTTTGAGAATAAAATAGTGTTTGAATGTGTAAAAAAATTTCTTTTTGAAAACAAAAAGTTGTTTGAAATGAGAAAAAATAGTATTGGAAATGGTGCATTGTGAGAATATTTTAAAAACATTTCCTTTCTTTTTCCATAAGAGTACTTTACAAAATAAGTTTGAAAATGATATAGTTTTTCTTTTTCAAAATAAGAGAGTGATGGAAAAAGTTGAGGCAAACAATTTTTGCAAAAAATTTTCAATATTAGAAATCGGATAAACATATGGTAACTTATCTACCAGAATACAATAAATAATCCACCAGAACACAATAATCCTCTAGTATACATGGAGTAATCCTCCCGAAAACATAGAGTAATCCACCAGTATACATAGAGTAAATCCACTATAATACCAACAAAAAAAAAAAAAAATAATTTATAAAATCTCTAAATTTAGTCCATTGTCTAGCAGATCTACACCTTTAGCGAGCCGCCGCCTTGTGCTCCAGCACAAGCAATCTCGTTGTAGATTTACGGTGAGATCTCACACGTAGAAGAGATAGAGAGATGTCGTCGCCGATCTGAGAGCTCTGCCTCCCCAAGAAGTTCCACAACCTTGTCACCGATATGGAGAGAGCATATCGCAGTGGTTAAGATCGCGAAACGCCGAGACACACCGAGATTTAATTTACTTTTTTTTTTTAAATTCATATATTGGCGAGTCTGATTTGATAATTTCAAGAAAAAAAAAATGCCCATACCGTATTTTCTTATTATTGGGTTTAAACGCTTGTTGATTCTACGTTAGCAACATGAAAAGTCGTTATAGTCGTGAAATTTTGATTTAGAGCATTTGATCCCTTGTACATGACTATTTAATAAATCTCCGTTTAGATCGTTGGCTGGAGTTAAAATTTTTAAGTTAGACTTGATTACCTTTAAAAACTAGTTATAATTTTTGTTGACTTTTCACAAAAGATAAAAATTAAAAAAAAAATACAGTTTAATTAAGTTAAAGTAATGTACCAACAAAGCCTAAAACTTATGGTGAGTGTCTAATTACATCTATTGAATTCTAAATGTTATTATTAATTTTAAGGTTAGTGATCAAAACTGCAAATTAGAAATAAATTGTCATGATACGAATGATTCAGAGATTAATGGTGTCTAAATACTCTTAATATATTTCACAGAGAAACAACACAAATCACAACTTTAAAATTATCAAATATGATTAAATACAAAAAACTGTTTAATATATTTCAAAGTTTAAAATGATCAAATTTGATTTACTACTAAGTAGTGCTTTTATATCATGCCATTATCACTATTAATCTTTTTGACAAGCAATATATTTATATCACTTGTAATCTTCATTGATCATACCTTTTTAAGCAATCCCAAACTCACAAACTTTGAAAATTCACCGACTATATATGACCCACTATATAACCTAGCTCTACATATCAATCTATAATGTCTCTAAAATAAAAAGAAAAAAAAAACTAATGATAACTAGTATTTTTTTTTCTTTATAAATATATTTTTCTTGTCTATTACTACTACGTACTTCAGAATGATAAGTCATACATACAAATATATATATATATATATATATTTGTAAGGAAAAGTCCATAAATAGCATTAACATTAAATTGTAACTCCATTAAAATTTACATTATTAAAAAAAAAAATCAATCTAAAACTAGGCTAAATATCTCCCTTCAAAATAGAGGATTATCTTTACAATTGATCTCTAAACTATACACCAAATCTCTTATTGGCCGTTGTCTTTTAGTTTTAAATATTACATTAACTAAAAATTTTATACTATTATGCAAATGATTCCTTTGTCGTTTTATTAATCGGTAAAAAAATATAACAGAAAAGCATTTACTTTATAATTATTGCGAAAAACAAAAGAAAAGAATTTATGAAAACTATTATTCCCTATGACTTTCTGCTGGTTCATCACCATTGCATACCTTGTATTGCTTGTTTTAAGGGTTTCCCATCAAATGTTACCGTTGCTTTTGAAATTTTTTTAACGAATTTAAAACAAAGCATGAATTCAAAATTATCCTCATGTGATGTTTTTTCATCCATTTTTTAAAAATGAATATTAATAGAGGGATCATTTGCATAACAATGTAAAAGTATAGAATAATTATATATTTGAAGTGAAAAGTTTGAAATTAATATGTTATTAGGTGTATTATCGGATTATTTATGAAAAATAAAAATAAAAATAAAACTACATTTTTGTTTACTTATTTGAAAATTATGAAAAGAAAAGATAATTAATCCGTTTAGTCCTTATACTATAATTTTGTCATTTTGATCCCTCGTGCTTTGATTTTGATAAATTAATTGTACAATTTTTGTTTTTTTTTTTTAAAATAGTTTTAGGTCCTAACTTTAGAATGGATTCAATACAAATAATCAGTTATTGATCTTGAAAGAATATAAAATTTCATACAAGTATTGCTCTTACTACTGTTTTTTTTTTTTTTGAATAAATGATAATCTTACTACTGTTTAAAATTCTTAGAATTTGAATCTATTTACAATTAGGATAACAATTTTTTTAAATTTTTTTTGGTTATATTGTGAAAGAAATACGATTATTTCTATTAAATTTAAAAAACCTTTCGACAATCAATTAACAAAACTTAAAGGATTAATTTATGAAAATTAAAAATTCGGGGCCAAAATAGCATAATATTTATAGTTAAGGGTTAAACTAGCTAATTTTTTTTTAATAAAAAAAAAAGGAATGGAATGAATGGAAGTTGGCGGTGAGATCTGGCGGCGCGCGCTCAGATGAGGAAGTGGAAAACCGTCGTGTATGTAGCCACAGGCACAGCCGCCGGCGCAGGCGCCGGCGGCCTCACTTTCCCTCTTTTCTTCAATTCCTCTTCTCCTCCTCCTCCTCCTCCGTCCGACCAATTCCCCGCTGCAATCAACGCCGTCCTCCGCTCCTGCCGCGCAATCTCCGCCGTCCGTCTCTTTCCTTCTTTCTCTCTCCTCACATTCTCTTTCTGAAATTTCGAGAATAACGCTGCAAAACATGGCTAATTTGCAGATCGCTCTCACCGCCGTCGACTACAAGTTCTCCTTTCATGGCCTCCCAACCGACTCCGACGAGTATCGTCGCAAATTATCCGAGGTTAGCCACTCTCAATTCCATCTGCATCTAAGTTCTACGAAGCTTTTTTTCTCTGGTGTTTTTTTTTTTTTTGAAATTTGTTTTCTATATGATTTGGAACCACTTGTCATATAGAACTAAAATTTCGGAATCAGTTATCGAAATCGTGTTCTCAAAACTTGTTTGGTAATAATTTTTCGGAGATGTTTTGGAACCTTAAAAAAAAAAAAACTGTGCATAGTTTGTAATCCAAATTTAGATCAACAAATGAATACACCAATTCTCTGTGTTTGCGTTTTTTTTTTTTTTAAATTTTATCTTAAAAGATGTTTTATTGATTTCAAATCATAGAAATCAATACAAAACGTCAAGCAAACAGACTTGAATTCATGTTTAATATTCCCAATCCAAGTGCAAACTGAAAAATAATGATAGACTATGCATGTTTTCACTGCTGGAGAACTATGAGGATAATCATAAACTATGATTTCTATGACAGGTTCACTTACGGTCAGCCGAGAGAATTCTCAAATTATGTGAAGCCAATAAAGGGTTCTACGTGAAAGCTGGTCAGTTTGTTTCTGCATTGCAACAGGTTCCGAAAGAGTACTCGTCGATTCTTTCTTCGTTACAGGATCAGGTTGGAGTTACAAATTTGATTGCACCTTAGTTTTCGGTTTGATATATATATATATATATGTGTGTGTGTATGTGTGAATGCATAATTTCATTTAAGCGTCTGTAACTGAATTCTATGGTGTTTATTTTATTTATTTATTTATTTATTTTTTCTGGTTTCTAATGTCCTTAGGCAGTTCCTTGTCATTTCAAAGCTATTAAAGAAGTACTGATTCAGAATCTGGGTCAAAATCTGTCAGAAATGTAAGCTGTGAATAACACTTGCTAGATGAGTTTTCTCATTTTCTTTCTTCTGAAATTGAAATATCTTTTCGGCAACCTGAGGCAAGAGGTATATACATGAACCAACAACCACCAATTTCCTTTCTGTAGTAGAATTACATGAAACAAGGAGAGAGCATGTTAAATGGAAGAAAGGGAGAGGACGAAGAAGAAAAGAAGAAAAAGGACAGAAAATAATCTTAATGCCTAGTCTCAGTAGAACAATTAAAAGCTATGCCATGAAAAAAAAAATATATAAATATATTTTCTTGTTTTCCTTGCAGTGAAATTTCATATTCTTTTATTGATTTTCGGGATTTATATTATCCTCAGATTTTTGTCCTTTGATGAAAATCCAATAGCTGCTGCATCTATTGCTCAAGTCCACCGAGCAGTTTTGAAGGATGGTCAGGAGGCAGCAGTTAAGGTTGGTCTAAGTTAATGTTAGGTTAATTGTGCTTCTATGATATTCTGAATTTACTGGTAACTCGTACTAAAATATTTCACTACTGGTACGTCTATTAAGCTATGTTTGGTAAGAGGAAAAGAAAATAGGAAGGAATGAAAGGTATCTAACCTAGGTGAGGAAAAGGGAAGGGCCTTCTCTTTTGTGTTTGGTACGGATTCCCTCCTCCAATCTTTTCATCTTTTGAAGGATCAAAGTAGGAATCTTGTTGAGGATATTAGAACCTCTTCACTCAATTCACTCCCTCTTTAAATCCCTTTTACCAAGCAGCCATAAACCTTAAAATCCATCAACTAAGCCTCCGATCCCTCTCCCTTCGACCTTTTTTTTTTTTTTTTTGCTCTTCTTTCCCCTGATATTCTCTTTGTTGTGCAAATCAGCAATGGTAATGGGTCAAAGATGCCCAACTAGATAATGGCTTAGATTTTAGTTTGTTAAACTAAGATTCTCATTCTGTACATTTCACTAGGCATTCAAGAGAAGGGACGAGAAGTTGAAAAATGCCCTTCTTCCACTACTCTTGTAGGTCACGTTGGAAAATACACATAAATATATGCACACACACAGATATTATGTTGTTATATAGAACTGATGCGAGTGGGTAATTAGTTCATAACTGGTTTTCTTGCAAGAGAGCAGGTCCAGTACCCTGGGTTGCAGCAGCAGTTGAAGATAGACACAACAATCATGTCTTTCCTTTCAAGATCCATTGCATGGGTGCGCACTGTTATTGTTGTATCTGATTACTTGATTCTATGGCTAATTATTTACATTGCTTAATTTAGTTTAAATCATACATGAAGTTCCAATCATTTTCACAAGCATCCTTTAGATTTAGACTAAAAATGTTCTCAGATGATCTCGAAATTTCTTTTCTGTTACTCCACAAGGTGATCTAGGAAGTTGAATTTGTTGCTTGACTGTGGTTGAAATTTTGGGAAACTGTGACATTTTATTCTACACCGGATTAAGGTCTGAAGCTCTTGGAGAAATTTATGAACAATTGATCTAATCTTAGATAAATCTTAATAGAATTGTAACCATTTCTCCCTGCCTTTAGTTGAATCATTGTATGCATGGCATGTTTATTACCTCTTAATTTGTCTTCGTAACACCCTTTTATTCTATAGTTTTTCCCAGAATACAGATTTGACTGGTTGGTGTCTGCTTGTGTTGAAGACATAGTTGTGGAACTTGGTAAGTTACAGAACGTACATGGCTATTTATATGTTTCGACTCCTGTTTAGGAAAATGAATTTCCAAAGTTCTACTAGTCCTTTGTATCTATGCCCTTGTAGATGGATAAATATTCATGTATTTGTGTGTGTGATTGAAAATTCCTGCAAGTTAAAAGATGCTAGGCAAGAAATTGCTAATGATTTTTTTATTTTACTGCATAAATGACTAGTTTATTGGAAGACTTTGAATGTTTTAACATTCTAGTATACAAAGTCAAACTTATGATTCCAGAGCAAAAGTGACTCTCATATCGTGATTTGTTTTCATATTTAATCAGTCGCCAAAGCTATTTCTTCAAAACGAATAATTTACATGAAAGACTGTTGTAACATAGAGAATTGGCGCTAATTAATAACTTCTATTCAATGCTCTATTCTGAAATTCGTGGCCTGAACAATAGAATTAGTCATTATCTGAGAAGTGAGACTATAATGGATTCTAAACTTTCTTGCTTCCACAGACTTTGTCCAAGAGGCTAGAAATTCTGAGAAAACTGCTAATTACTTTAAAAACAACAAAAAGGGTCAAGGTTCCTCGTGTATTTTGGGTATAACCAACTCTTGGGCTCTTCCTTTCAATTATTTGTCATTGGTACTTATTCGACATTCAGTTATTCATACATCTCCTGTTCCAAAATGATGTTTGTTAAAGCATTCCACTTACGGTAATATGTATCCAGGGTGCGACGACCAATCAGGTTCTGACTATGCAATTTTGCAGGGGACAAAGGTATAACTTATTTAACCTGCCTGCTTATATGAGTCTTATAACTAGAGGAGGATAGGATGTCTTTGAAGCGTCATAACTAGAAGTATATTCCAATACTTGGTGCTAAAACTTGTTCTGGAGGGTGGCTGGGACAGGTGACAACATTCCCAAATAGATAGTATTGGAAATCTGTAAAACCACAAACTTTATAATATTCTCAAGTAAAACAAAAACAAATCTCAATCTTCCAGACTGCTTTCCTTGATCTCCCTACTGAGAGCTTACACATTTTTGATGTTTTGACTTCTGGTTGCTGTGTGCTACTTATAAGACGTTTCATAAATTTCAGGTTGATGACGTGGCATATATGAAGAACAAGGGAATTGATCCAATCAAGGTTGGTTGATTGATTATTACCTTTTTTTTTCCTTGCATTTTTTTGTAATAATCTCACAACGACAGGAGTTATTCAATCAAGTTTTTTATGTTAGACAGTATAGATAGGATACGATTCAAATCTTTCTCAAGTTTTTATCTGCTTACGTTTTTGTATAGGTGGCAAAAGTATTGGTGGAGGTGTTTGCCGAGATGATTTTTGTCCATGGTTTCCTGCATGGTGATGCCACACCCTGGTAACATATTAGTGTCTCCGGAAGGTCCAAGTGGGTTTTCGTTGAGTACGTCGGTTGATCCTATTAGATAAATGGTTCTTTAATCTGGTTTGATGCTTGTAATAGTTCTTGGGCTTATGAGGCTTTACCTGTTGTTTTTTGATTAAAACATGCAGTTTTGTTAGATCATGGAATTTACAGACGGTTAGATGAAGCATTTAGATTGAACTATTGTGAGCTTTGGAAAGCTCTGATAGTTCTGGACTCGAATAAAATCCAACATTTGAGTGAACAATTTGGCGTTGAAAAGTACGCTAGGTACTTGCCGGTCATTTTTACGGGGAGAACCATTGACAGGTATGATTGGTTTACCTTTTAGTTGTCGATTAGTATTTGTACACTAGAAGCTAATCATATTCCTTGATGAAGCATTTGTTTAATTATTGATCACATTGAAAAATACGATAGCAACTGACGGCAGTTTACTATGTGGTTCGCAGTAAACTGCTCTTGGCAGGGGAATGTCAGCTGAAGAGAAAAGTTACTTAAAGGAGGAACTGAGATCTCTAAAGATGGAGGATGTTTCTTTGTTCATGGAATCTCTGCCGCCCAACTTCCTGAGAATATTACGCACGAAGTAAAAGAAATGAAATGAAAAGGGAAAAAAAAAAAATAGACGATTCGATAATTTTTCTTGTGTTTAACTTTTGTTTATCTGCTCTTCATTTTCAGCGGACTACTAAGATCTAAATAGCAAGTTGGGTGCTTCTCAGCGGGTCAGGTTGCTAGCCTATGCCAAATTTTGCATTACAGGGTCTTACTTCAAAGGTCAATTCCGAATCTGGTAGGTTATGACAGCCTATCGAAAGGACATACTCAGTTGTTCATTTTCAATTTCCCTTTTTGAGATGAATCATAGACCTTGCATATTGGATTTGGGATTCTACATCATTGACTCTTAAACTTTTAACTCTTACCAATTTTTATTAATCTCTATTTCTCTCTACCTTGATTCGGTTTACGATTTCAGATTTCTCGGTTAAAGTCATCTTGTCCAGATTGAAGGCAAATGTGAGCTACCCTCCATTAAGGCTTGCTCTCGGTAAGAATGTACCGTCATTGTTAATTTTACGTCATATCGTAAAGATAATTAATTCTAAGGCAACAATTTTGATCTAATTCCAGAGGTGCTGGAGCTGCTTTATCGGCTGACAGAAGTTCAAAAATTTCTGTATGCCTGGTTTATAAGTATGAGTGGTGTTTTAAAGGGAATTTTAACACTTCATCCTCAGTCATGATCTCCTCTAGACAGAGATATGTTCTTAGGTATATCAACTTTTCCTTTCCATTCTATTCGAGATTTTTTTTTTTCCCCTTAAAGGTGTAGCATTTTGAATGCTTAATCAGAAAGGGAAATTATCTTTCCATTGTAGACTATAGCTAAGCTCATTAGATAAGTTAAAACAGTTTCAATAACCTGACGAATAAACAAGATATTTATATGACGATGAATTCTCTATCCAGTGTCCGCTTACATTCTGCAAACTTCTCATTGTAATAAAACAGGTAGATTCAAGGATAATAGAAACAACTGTGTCATCCTGTTAATACTGCCAAATGGCTTTCTCCAATTATTCTAATTTCCAGATGCCAAAGTTGTGTCGACAGTTGAATTCATACATTTTATTCATCGTCTTGGTGGTTGGTGGTTATAGGCATGACCTAATAGTAGTTTCATATCTAGACTACATTATAAGGTACATAGTTCAAATCTCCCTATCAAATTGTACAACTAAATTGATGTAACGATATGTCATGATGGAACATAAACGTTTTTCTTTTTTTTTTTTTTTTTTTTTGAAAAAAAGGGGTCAATGGTGTCTTTACGCCCCTTCCTAGCATCATACTAGAGTTTACTGGGACCATAGGTGGGGGATAGTAAGGGTCTTGACCCTTGGTCTTTAACAGCTAACAACCCTCACGCCTTAAGAGCTGTTGCAGTCTTTTTGCCAAAATCTAGACGAAGTGTGCAGTGCCAAAGACTTGAGCTTGGGAGGTGGTAGAAGTGAAAACTCTAAATAGGATTTTCAAGCCACCATACCACCGGTGGACCATACCACCTCCACCGGTGGTAATGATACATAAGTGGTTAAAGTAAAAGACTACGCTTTTTCTCATAATTACAAGCAAACCTTAGGTAATTTAATGATATATCGGTTTAGCAATTTAACTACATTATTTGTTGTTTAACAGTGACATTCTTGTCTTTTAGAACTGTCAAACGGCAAACAGTCTTGAGTTAGATCATTAAAACGACATATCATTAATTCTCTTAAAGTTGGTTGTTATTAAGTGAAGAACGACAAAGTCTTTTACTTTCAGCATTTGATGCTGTTCATGTATCATCATGAGAAGTTGTTATTGTACAAGAAATTTTTTTTTTTTTTTCGTTTAAAGCGAAATAAAGCAAGGCATGGATTTTTTTTTTACCCAACACTTGTTATTTCAAATAGCGACGTCATTTACCAAAATTTCGTGGTCGTTCAAGATGTTAACGCCATGAAGCTGGTTTACCAATTTTTTTCCCTTCTATGAAATCAAATTTCTTTGTTGTCTACAATAGAACGACCTATGTAGCTTATCTTTTGTGTTTTATAATGAACGACTAATCGTTTTAGTTAAAACCTTCATCTTTTAATTCAAACGAAGTTAGATTGTATGGATAATCATATAATTATATATATAATCATAAAACTTTAAAATTTTAGTCCTTCCAAATTAGAGGAGTGGAATTTGATTAGTCTCTTAAACTCCCAATCGTATTCATAATGTCAAACAAAGGTTGGTTCTACTAGTTCTTCTGTAAGTTAAATTAGTCTGAACTCTCCAATTTTATTGGTTTTGATATTGTTAAATAGATTAAAAAAAAAAAAAAAGGAAACTCCTCTCGCCAGGCTATCCTATTTTGTTTAAGAATTGGTAATGGGTTTGGACTTTGTATTTGACTTGGAGTTATATATATGTATATAATATACACTTCTGTGATCGCCTTAAGAAGTTTAGGTAGACTCACGTTCACAAGAATCATGGAGAGGAGTAATAGCCCGTTAAGCTACAACTATCTCGTAGAGATTAGCGCAGATGGCCATCTTCTGCCCGTGTTACTACGCCATTTTCGCCAAGGCGAGCATTTACTAGTCCTCTACATCGCCTTCTTCCCATTCACAGTTATCGACTCCGACATCATACGATACGTTCCCCGACAGTTCTTCATGGACAACGCTTTACTCAGCATCACACTCATGCCTCCATTCTTCAGAATGCCGTGCCCTCCGAAATCATCCACACTTTCGGACAATAAATTGCCACCATCGTCTCCACGCCGCCCAGCACCATGACTTCTCCGCCTCCAACGCATTGCTGATTACTGTATGCATTTACTCCATGGCAGGTAGTATATTTGGGCAAGCGCTTGAGCACAAGACAAGGGAATCGACTAACGCTTTTCGAACTTTTCCTGCGAAGAAGTCGTCGATCTTCGCACTAGAGGTGGTCAAGGATGTTGAGAGCGTTTTTGTTGCTGACCGAATTATACGTTGTTGTATGATTTGTTTGGAGCAGCTATCTTTGTACTCATCACGGCGGTCAGATTCGGACAACAACGATGACGATGACGATGATCATAAGAAGGTACTGAGAATGCCGTGCTCTCACCTTAATCACAAGGAATGCATAGTTCGGTGACTGGAAACCAGTCACCTGTGCCCGTTGTGTCGTTATGCCATGCCAACTAATTGATATTTTATATATTTATCTTTGATTCTCATTTAAGAATTCATGATAATTTCTTGGTTTTTTTTTTCTCTTCTTGTTTTCTGATTAGTCAGGGTAGCTAGTAAAGCAGCTAAGAATACTAAAAGTGCGATGGAAAGACTGCCTGCTGGTGTATTTTTGTTAATTTTAACAAATTTTGAGACAATTACAGTTACCGACATATTATTGTCAGGCAAAGTAATTTCTAATTTCATATATATATATATATATATATTATATTAAAGATGTGAAACATAATTCATTTATTCAATATTCCACATGGACCACAAAACTTCTCTTCCTTTTGATTACTTTATTCGGTTTCTATGTCAAACCACTTCTTATTTTATTTTTATATTTTTACAGTTTATTTTTTTTCTTCATTTTTATTATAAACAAGTCTTTAAATTAGTGTACATATATGTGAAGTTTAAAGAAATCCTTTATTGTAGGAATGGGAACGAGGGAGACGATCTGTATTGTTTTCTTATCTCCATTATCGGTGTTCAAAATATCTCCATCCACATCTCCGCTTAAAAGGGGTGGGTATAGTTTTTTCATATTTGTCTCATTTCCCATTAAATATAATTATGCATTTTGAAAATCACACATTTTTGAATAAAATTAAAATAAAAGTCCAACATAAATTTGTACTACAATCAAAAGTTTTACCAAACAAATTCAAATTATATCCTTGTAAAAAGCAAAATAAATACCTCAACAAAAAGTAACAAAGTCCGAAAGCTAAAACAACAAATAATATGTACTAACTCTTATTAGTTAATTATGTTTACTGATAATAAACATTTCGATTTACTTCCCTTTTTAGTGAAAAAAAAAAGTTAGAAATTATTTTTTTAAAACTCTAAAGAAATCGATTAAGTTTAAAAAATTAACATACACATATACGTAGAATAAAATACATGATATATGTACACCAGGATGGAGGCAGTGTAGAGGGTGTTTTCCTTGTCCCTGCTCCGCGCTCTTATAATTCGAGAAAAATATTTTATCCCAATTCTCGTTTTCATTTTTGAATATTGTCCTCTATTTCCGTCCCATCAAAACCATACAAGGCCTATCCCTATGGAGTATATTGTCATCCTTAATTCATAATTGGATCGTGTCAAACGATGATTGTTTTTCTTACGCTTGTATGTAACAATAATGTTGACTTTCGCTATTGTTTGGTGTATACATCGAGCCACTTTAACTCTATCACATACTTCAATTCTTACTCGAATTTGTTGGACTATTTCGAAAAGTTGATCTATAGGAGATTGATAATATTAAAATGACTTGTAACATTAAATGAGAGTAAGCTCATATATATAAGGTAATCAATTGTCTTGAAGTTGTCCATCTGCAATTCCATATAAGTAAATTATTGTAAGCTTAAATGTCTCATTTTGCCGCTTTATGTTATTATTAAGAGAAATACAGTCTATATTTTTCCCTCTCATCACGTTGACTTTGCTCTTTGCTGTGTTGTTTAGTGTTTTGTTATTCATTTCCATATATTCAAAAACTTATTGCTCTTATCCTCCCTTAAAAAAATTAGGTATTTGTAACTCTGTATCTAAGGAGATGTCTGAAATCATATGAGTAGGGTTTCTGTCTCTAATCTCATATACTTTCTAAGTTTCGATGTCGCTATTAGCATTCTTTATCTGAATAAATATGTATGAATTTAGTTAGGTTTGATATTTGTCATTATCATTAATTAAAGAAGTTGTCACCGTGCTGTGAACAATAAAGTTTAACCTTTTAAAGAAATTGGAAAAGTAAAATTTTAAAACGTCTAAAATCAGAAGCAAATAGCTAATTAAATGAAGGTAAGTATCTGGACAATCCCTACGTTATATCACGTTTAAAAAACCTCTATTTTCCCTTCCAAAAAAAAAAAAAAAAAAAAACCCCTCTTTTTAATAAATTGTAATCAAAATTAAGTTGTAAAACATCTTGAATTTAACCAATTTAATCAACCTTGAGTTTTTTGTTTTTTTTTTGTTTTTGTTTTTAAAAGGTTAATCAACCTCGAGGTTAAAATGGTCCTTTTTTATAACAATAAGTTTGACCAAATTTCGCTACAATGAAAGTTTTTAAAACGAAATTAAAAAAGGAAGAAAGAAGAAAATATTTTTACAAAGTAAATAAAATAGCATGCTTGAAAAGTATTTGGAATGAATAGTAGTAAATAACAAATTATTTGATAAATAATCGATTTACTCTACTATTTAGTCTAAATATTTAAAAGTCATATTATCATTTTTTTTTTTTGGTTTTTTAAAAATACCGTTTACAACCATTTTCGGTTGTGGACATTACTTAAAAACGGAGCCAAGAAAAAAAAAATCATTTTAATAAAGAAAACATGAGATTATTATGTTGGTAGGACAAAGATATACATGTACACACACTTAAAACAAGGGATTACAATTCCCAAAAAAAAAAAAACAAAAACAAAAAAAAAACAAAACATAACAAGGAATTACTTATCTTAATTTATCCTTGTTTAATTTACAAATTACTTTTCAGAACTTGTGATAAATTTATCTCAGGTAAATTGTTCATTTGATCCTCAAATTATATATAAGATTGTATTTTGATCTATGATCTTTCTTTTTTTTTTTAATTAAGAGTGCCTGTTACTGAGTGTAACTTAATCATTCCCGTAAAAGTTTAACAAAAATATGCATATTAAATCAACATATTAGTAACTTATTCCATTTAAAAATTAATGAAAAAGACCACATTCCACCTTTTTTTAAAGTTCATATAGCTTTCAACAATCTGAACCAAGACTCAAACTTCACATATTATCTATCCATTGAATGAGAAATTTACTCCGACCTATTTATATATTTATGACTTATTTATTTATGACGACATAACAATATTGACTGCAAATGGATATTGCAGCGGATAGATCCTCTGCGTTCTCGGTTCTCACCCAACGTCGAGTTTACCAGTTTACCAAGAATGCTACATTACCAGTTTACCAAGAGTGCTACAATTTCCTACGTTTGGTATACAAGTTTAACTCTAACTAAACTGTATTTTTTCATCTTAATTTTTATTTTTTTTCCATAAAAATCAATAAAATTTATAATTAATTTTTGAAAAATCAACCAAGTTCAACTTAAAAATTTCATCTACAACTAACCAACCAAACGGAGAGAGACAAATAAAGTGGAAAAATAAAAAAGTTATTAAAATTAAAGAAATTTTTTTAGTTTTCCTTTCCCCTGCCTTTCTACTTAAGAGCAATTTGCAACGATCTACAAATAATCATATTGCCCCAGAGTTCCACGAAAATTTTCAGCATTTGAAAGGGGTTAAAAATTTGGAATTTTCCAAAGTGAAAAATAATAATAGAACAAGGACAGCAAACCAAACGACAACATTATCATCAGAGCAACTACTGTTGAATTGAGGCAAAGTGTGGGAGCATAAAACTGATTTTAGTTCTCTTTTTGCTAAAAGATAAAACCTGACAGTATAAATGTGACAAAAAATCAAAACCTGAATCGTCTTGGCATATAAAACGAAAAGCAACAATCCCAAATCCCCGTCTTAACCGAAACAATTAAATCCCAGAAACAGCAGACTCTCAACAGGGGGTCTGGGAGCAACTTTTCCATCATTTGCCCCAACTTGTCTTTTATTTAGCACCCGAAACCAACTTTTCTTCCATGTCACCTTTGCATATCTGGCCCTGCAAAATTATAATCCAGAACTCGCACCGTTAAAAAGATGAATTAAGGGGGTCAAAGCGAAAATATAGTTTTTACTTTTTCTTTTTTTGGCCCACATAGATCAAATCCTAATCTGCTCATCCAGATCATTATTCCAGTGCAGAGGGCCAAGTGCATCATAGCTCACATACAATTATGCCTAGGAAGAAAGTCTTGCTTTAAGTTCCTCCGCTACAGCATCGATGAACTCCTCGGTGTTCAGATACTGCTCTCTGCTAAGCCTGCACCGTGTATGAGACATACATTAGACCATGATAAACTTTCTTGGTGAATTTTCATGTCATTCTAAAAAATTACTTACTTAGATCCATGGATAATTAGAGCAAGATCCTTGGTCATCTTCCCAGATTCCACGGCTCCAATACAAGCAACTTCCAGTTTCTGAGTGAAATCCAGGAGTCTCTCGTTGTTGTCCAATTTTGCCCTGTTAACATCAAGATATAATTTTTTTTTTTGGGAAATCTCAACCCATGATTCTCGAATTCGAGTTTTTAATGACAAATCCAACTTGAAAGATTAACTTAATAAACACACCTGTGAGCAAGTCCTCGAGTCCAAGCAAAGATCGAAGCAATGCTGTTTGTGCTAGTTTCACCACCCTTTTGGTGAACCCTGTAATGCCTTGTAACTGTACCATGTGCAGCTTCTGCTTCAATAGTCTTCCCATCAGGACACACCTGAACCCAATCGCAATGGATGTTAACAACGTACATCCAGCATTACACTAGAACACTCAGCTCAATACAATCTTAAAGCAACAGCGTTTTATTTTGATTCACAACAAGGAAATTGTAAATAAAAGTTATCACCAAAGGCAATCCCCGTCTAAATTTACCGCCAGTAAAGGTTGTATTTTTGCTATTCATATTTGAGTTCCCATGATAAATATAAATGGCATTTACCTCCAGTATATGGGGTTCTGCCGTTTTTTAAACTCAAGGAAACTATATGCTACCAAGGCCAAAAGTTATACGGGAAATTTAGTCCATTTAAGTAGAATTAAAGTGCTCTGGAAGGAAGATTGTCAACATTTAAAACAGTCTACGACAATAAAAGAAACTTGGAGAAGTATATACCAGTACAGATGTCATCAGTCCAAGAGATCCGAACCCTGTTATCATGCAAGCAGAAGTCATCAAATAGTGAACCAGGATAACACAAGTTCAAATTCCAATATGAGAAAGCTAACTACAAAACTGCATTCCAATATGCTATGCATTCCTACATACTATGTAGTGTTCAAGAAAAGACATTGTGCACAAGCCTGTCTAATTCTCGAAATTGTTGTTAGACAAACCTTGTGCTAAGAAATCGCTCTGTACGTCTCCATCGTAATTCTTGCATGCCCAAACATAACCTCCTTCACTCTGACCGCATAAGCCACCATATCATCAATGAGACGATGCTCGTACCTTCAAATTCAATTTCAAAAGATTAGTAACAAAAATGTAACAGCATAACCATCATGTCAAGCGAAGTTAAAAATAGCCCCTCACCAGATTCCAGCAGCCTCGAACTTTGATTTCCAGTTGGCCTTATAAACTTCTTGAAATATGTCCATGAATCTTCATTAAGCAAACAAAACAATAGAAGTGGTTATCTTAACTAATAATAGTGACAAATCAAATTTCTGAATAACCAGTTGACACAGAAATTTTTCTTACCTTCCATCATACTTCTTAAGAATAGTATTCTTGGTGCTAAGATACTAGAGGCCACTTCTTCTCATAGGCAGTGTTCATAGAAGCGTCAGCAAAGCTACGAATGGACTGCAAACATCCACATAAAATTAAAGATGAAAATCAAATATCAGTGCCTTGCAGGAATCAAAAACAGAACCACTGAGGAATTTTTGTAGTCAAACCTCGTCAGTGTTATACATGGATAATGCTACTCCTCCAGCTCCTTTAAAGTTGAAAACCTCGAACTCTGTCTTCTCACCTTGTCCTTCTGGCTCTGCAAGTACATATATAGAAGCCCACATCTTACACAGCATACTAATAACAAGGCAAAAACTACTCTGTATCTAGTTTCTAGTAAACTACACAATCAAAAATTTCAACCAACAACTGACAAAATAAATAGTCTTATGAAGCCTACCAAGAGAGAGAGAGAGAGAGAGAAGAAAAAAGAAAGAACATTACCAAACACCAACTTGAGTTTCCCAGCTCCTTGAATGACTGTGTCAGTTGCTCTATATTGATCGCCAAAAGCATGTCTTCCAATGCATATCGGCTTTGTCCATCCTGGCATTAAGACCAAATCAATAAAATCTACTCCATAGGAACCACATGTACACAATGTCAAGAAAAATACCTGGAACAAGACGGGGAATGTTTTTGCAGAGGATTGGTTCCCTGAAGACAGTTCCTGAAGAAAATGCGACAATTCAGTTTATTATTAAATACAAAGGAAACCAAAAGATTGTTATACAGTTTGCAAGTTGCAAGAAAAACTGACCATTCAAGATGTTCCTGATGGTCCCATTTGGACTCTTCCACATATGCTTCAAGTTAAATTCCTTGACACGAGCTTCGTCTGTCAACCAAGCACCAGCATATGAGATTTTATCCATGAAATTCAAACCAAAATACAGCACTGAAAAAATCCATTCCGTAATGCGCATGCTGCTTTTCCCAAAAGATTCATTCATCTATACCTGGGGTAATTGTTGCACACTTAATTGCTACATTGTACCTAAAGACAAAAGGCCAAACCAATAATCAATTAGAAAAAATCAAACTTCAAAGAACAAACAAAATCAGTAAAATATCAATAAACACCATAAGAATAGCAAAAAAGATTTTCAGTTCACTCAATATAAATGCAACAAATAAGAAAAACGAAGATTTCAGGCTAAAAAGAACACTTTCTTGAATATTTAACCAGAGATGTAACAGAAATACAAACTTTAGCGTAGCCTCAGCACTCTCAATGGTAACTTTGTCATCAGTGGCATCGCGATTAGGAAGGCCAAGGTCGAAGTACTTGATGTCCAAATCCAAGAATGGGAAAATTAGCTGCACATACAATATACCGACAAACATATCCAGATAAAACCAATCAAAACCTAAACCAGAAGCATACACACACACACACACACACACACACACACACACACACACACACACAGACACAGACACACGCCATAATGCACTTAAGAGAAAGAGATATTATATTATGTAATTGACCTTATCCTTGATCGATTGCCAGAAACCCTAGTCATTTCATCTCCTGTGTAGATCAATACAAACATATATTAATATCACCGAAAATTTTCAATTTCAAATCCAATCAATTATACAATCATCTTGTTTACGACAGTTTCGCAAAATTATCCAGTTCCATTCAAACTTGAGCTTTATTCAAGCAACAATCTTGGCTTATCATCACAAAGTCATTTACACACTCAAAAAAACCAAACAAAATCCAGATATATAATAAAACATTCACAATAGTTCACCAAAATCAATTGAAAGATCGTAAAAGAACCGAAACCAGAAAAAAAGAAATACAGAGATTTTTCATTAACAAACAAAAAACAAAAAGAAGCCAGAGAATATACCTCTGGCTAAAAAAAAATACTTTTTTTTTAACAAAAACGGAATTCTGATTACGAATCCGAGTTTATTCTTATAAAAATCTGGATCTAACACCATGAAAACGGATCTTCCACATTTCTCATCAATATCAAAATAATTTGTTTTTCCCTCACAGATTCATATTCCGAACGTAGATATCAAGTAGAAAAAAATCGAATTTCTCGTCCGAATCCATAGTGAAAAACACTGAATTGGATCCGAAAAAAAGAAGTCAAAAGCAGATCAGATCAGATCGAAGAACATAGATTGACAGAGAGATAGAGAGGAGGAGGGAGAGGAGGCCGACCGTCCATCCGACGATGGGGTTGGCGACCTTGATCTTCTCGAAAGCCATTGTTTGGATGAGAACAAGGAGAGGAGAGGAGTTGGAGTTGCAGCTGCAGAGGAAGACTTGACTACTGAAAAATGAACCCGTCGGCCAGTGGAGCACGGAACGAAAGCACACTCGTATTTATACTCTGATGATGAGAAAGGGAGAGATATAGATATACATATTATAGATGGGACCAGCAGTTTTTTTTTGAAATTATTTTGGCCTTTCTCTATATCTTTTATTTTTCTATCAACTTTGCCCTCGGACAATCTCCAAATTACTAAAATGGGCTCTCCGATTTGTTGATTAAACCCATGTACAATCTTTGTCTTTGTCTTCATTTTACCCAAAAAAAAAAAAAGAAAAAAAGGTAGAATATGAGAAAAATAGAACAAATGCAATTTTAATTTATTATATAAGATTAATATCAATTTAAATTAAAAAATTTAGGTAAGAAAACAAAAACTAATCAAGATTTGACTAATACTAAGGACACCAACTACAATCCTAATTTTTTGAGTACTAATTCCTATATCAAGTTCTCATTAGTAATACAATTAATTGATAACAATACTTTAAACATTTATCAATAAAAAATAACAATTCATATGCAACATATGTTGGTACTCAAAATTGATATTAAAATTGATATATTTAACATTTTCTTAAGGTTTGCTTTTAATTAATCATATGGTAAAGTAAAATATGGACTTGTCGCTAAACTATATCTGCATCTACGGTTTTTGTTTTTCTATATCAAAAAAAAATTTTTTTTTTTTGAGTAATCTATATCAATGTTATTAGTAAACAAAGTTGGTGAAAATGTTGACACTAGAACCTTTTCAAGGAAAGTAACCCTCTTGCGTTGACTAATTAAGAATGATATCTCATGAAATCTCGTGGGCAATGAAATTCAACCTCTAGGAGAAATATTCAAATCTTCCTCTAGAGGGAATAGTTAAAATATGAATAAAAAAATACCTTTTTAGAAAAAGTTTGAAAGGATTAAGATCCATTATTCAATTTTTGATATTTTAAATGGTGTTTGATCAATCATATTATGTCATATAATATTTTCTGTTTTAATGTTTGAGATCAATGAAAAAACATGTCATATATAATATTCAAACATATTTGGAGTATCAAAAATTAGCCTATAAATGTTAAACAAAGTTGTAAATATCTAAACAATATTATATGATAAGATTTTGAATATAAAGTTACTATAAATAAATTAATGTTACAAAATTTTAAATAAAAATTACAAGCATCAACTTAGAGATATTTTCATTAACTATATATTATGAATAATGGCGGATTCAAGCGGAGAAAGTGATGAATTGTTATGGATAGTTGAAGCAATAATGGTTCGTTTGACGTTTAAGTTTAACTCTAACTAAATTATATTTTTTCATATTAGATTTTGTCCTTTTTTTAAAGTCAACAAAAAGTATAACTATTTTTTAAAAAATTAATTAATTTTAACTTAAAATTTTCATCCCCAACCAACAAATCAAATGTAATATAGAAAATTAATGAATTAGGCAACATGATCTTGAGAACCGCCACTACCCACGTGCAATCCCACAACTTAAAGTTGGTCTACTCTTACTAATATGGTCTATTACAGGTCTTATACAAATAATTTTAAACGTTGAGCAATTTCACGTTGTAATTAATTCATCCATCGCATTACTTATAATTCCAAAACAATTGGAAATAAGCCATCAGTTGAAAGTATGTGATTATATTTTTTTTCTTTACGAAATAAATATACTAAATTAAAATTCTTCTTGGTCAATAACTGAAATTTTACAAAATTGAACGCATTATCTCTCAAATGATTCACTTCTAACAAATTGGGGTTATTTCAAAAATTTTAGTTGAGTTCTTGAAACTGCCGTTCATTACAAACTTAGCAGGTAACAACGCGCTATAAATGTGACACCCAAATTTGATATATTCATTTACTTGCTGCATGAGCAGAGGAGACTAATGACAATAAGTAGGAAAGCTGGGGGTTAAATAACCAATTAAATTTGTAAGGTAATCGAATCGACACCCGAATGATTCAGTGCCGAACCAATTATCTATCAAGTAATCAACTACAGTATTGGGGTTTTAGGGGGTTTTGATTGTAACCAACACGGCTGTTACCGGTAGCTTGTCATAACAAATTGAGTTGGTCTAGTAACCGTTATAAAGTCTAGAAGGATTTTTATTTTTTTAATTATTTTTTAATTTTAATTTTAATTTTATTTTTATGTTATAGAAGAATCTAATAAATGGCGCTTTTTTTTTTTTTTTTTTTTTTTTTTTTTAAAACGTTATAGAAGAATCTAATAAATGGCGTTTTGGTTAATAGAAGCGATGTTTGGGGGGCAAAAGTTGAAAGGATGATTTTTGGTCAGAAAACAAGGCGTCGTCTAACTTTCACCTACTGCATCCACCTAACATCCCCACCCCATCCACAAAGCAATTGAGTACCAAATATTTCTAGATATTATAAAGGTCAATATTCATTATTTTTCTATAAAAAAAAAAAAGGTAAAAAATCATTAAAAGAAACGGGTTTTTGTGTAGAAACAATATTATCCTTTTTTTTTTTTAACAAAAAGAAAAGAAAATATAGAAAAATATCTTGTGCTATGATTGTTGTCGTTAATGCTGGGCCAATTGCTATTTATCAAGTTGGAATTACCTGGACGGCTCTACATGCCTGTAGTATTTTTCTCTTTTATTTTTATTTTTTATTTTTGGTGAATTAGTACTTTTCCTTTTTTTTTTTGGTTAGTATTTTTCCTGTTTAGTACTAGTCTAATGGTGTTACAAGTTGTTTTTTTTTTTTTTTTTTTTTTTATTTTAAAACTAAGTTTGTTTGAGTTAGAACTCTCATATTTTTAGTTTGAGATCTAGTTTTAAAAGTGATATTTTCAGTGAAAATTATAAATCTACAGTGAACTTATTGAATAACTCTAATCTGAACCTAACGAGATAATAATTAATGTCTTGAAAATGTTTACACATGTGGTTTCACTGTGATTTTCCTAATGGACGAGGGTCAGGACACCAACAATCATTTTTTTTAAATAGAAGAACAGGATGTTGTTCAATGTTAAAATAATTTTTAGGGCAATTTTTTTTGTTTAGTCTTGAATTATGTACATTATGTCATTTTTATCTCTGAACATTTGATTTTGGTTCCTGAATTTTTGATTTGGATAGTTTTGACCCCTGACATTGATATGATGAAATATATATTTTTTAATTTAGTGTGGTATAATTATGTTTTCAACTTTATGTTAATAATAAATTTAACAAAAATAACAACGTTAACTATAAAAATTTTATCTTCATTCTTATTAAAACCCTTAAAAACTCGAAACCTTTTGAACTTGATGTAATAATTTTTTAGAAATTTTTTAGTTATTATACGATAGGGATATGATTATTCATGTTAAATTTGTTAAATTTCAGAAATCATCCATCAATTTAGTACTAAAACTAAAAAAACAAAAACAAAAACAAAAGTTTAGGTACTAATTTATCAAAATCAGAAGTCATGGACCAAACTGACTGACTATTCATAGTTCATGTATTAAATTAACAAATTACCCAACTTTTGATAGTTTAGTTTTTTTTTTTTTTGGGTGAATTTTATTTTTGATTTGTTACTTAGCCGTAGACGTTTTTTTTTTTTTTTTTTTTTTTTTTTTCAAGATTTCTTAGGATGTCGATTAGCCAAAAAATTTGGCAAAAGGGGATTTTTGTTTTTTCTTCTAAATTATAAAAAAAGGGCCACGGGTCCCTAAAAATTTGTATTTAGTGTTAGCATTGCTGCTCAACTTGATAATGTCCAACTCAAACTTTAAAATATCATAATTTTGTTATTTCAAATCGAAATGAGGTAACTTTTTAAATTTTTTTAAATTATATATAATTTTGAGATAAACAAAATAAAATGCACATTGATATTTTTTTTCGAACACATTTTAAGTTTTTACACTTTTCACTCCAAATACATTTTTTTTAACCAAACATACAGTTCCAAAAACTTAACTCAACTCCGATCGAAATAACTTTAAAACTCCAAATCAAACGGATCAATCAAACGGCCTCTGTCAAAGTTGGTTTAAGTTTACCCACTAGAAATTCCTGCCAACATTTTGAGTAAAAAGAAAAAGGTGAGATTCAACATCACTTTTATTCCCCCCATTCTCCTCTTCCTCTTTCCCTTCTCGTCAACAAATTTATTGTTCTCCATCGAATTATTGCCTCCACCACTCCCATCCTTCATCTTTTCTATCCAATAATCACACATAACAATCTCGAAACTCCACTAAGAGCCAGCTCCGCATGAGAGCAGGGCTGAGACCCACATGATGCTGTTCTAAAAGCATACAAATAATTCCTTGAGAAAATTTGAAGACAACGAAAGCAATTTCAGGTACTCATACGAATTTCCAAATAACAACATGTCCAACTAACGAAAATTAAGCTCGATACAATTTCATAAAAATAAACGTTACTGAAAACCTGCATGTGTAGTTTGTTTTGTCCTCTCTATCTTGTTTATTTATATTATTATAAGTTCTTAAAGTCTCTAAAAGATGGATATAACTGGACAAACGTTAAAAGCAAAGACAGACAGAAGAGAAGATCATGATCTCCGGCCCCATGATCATCGAACGGACTAGAATCGATCAAACCGGATCATTAGAGCAGTTCAAAGAAGCTTCGATCTTCTGAGCCGTTGAACTGATGAGAGTGTTGACGGCGGCGACATACTCCGGGTTTATCTTCTTGGATGAAATCAGTATCTGGAAAGCCACAGTGAGAAGCGATCCACTCGAGTTTGAGGAGCTGGATGAGGCGGCGCCGGGGGTGCGGCGTCGAGCTGTAGCACTGTGGCCATCGCCGGAGATTATGAATCCCGATGAGAGGATTGGGATTTGTGAGGAGTCCTGGCCGGTTATTGCAATGTTGAGAGTTGCCAGGTCAATTGGTGCATAAACTATCAATGAGCTCAAAGGGTCTATGCAGCTCTCTTGAAGCATCAACATGTTGTTCTCAGTTGGGACAAAGGGCTGCCTCATACAATACAAATGACCATAATGAGAAATTAATTAAATCATATTAATCACATTTAAAGATAAATAAATAAATGACGAGAAAGAATAACTAGCATCGGAGAAAAATATTGATTTGTTACAACATTAGTTAGCATCACCTCAATAATTGATGATCAATGATATTAATTAATTGTTTTTCATGAAAATATTGATGTTTTATCGGGTATTATTAAACACACCAAGTTGGGTTATAAATTTCTTTCTTCTTTCCATATGTAAATTTCTAGGCAATCTATCATGTTCCATGTCATAAAAAAGATATTATCGTAGACTTATTTAGTGATAATTATAATCACCAACTACAATCTAGTTCAAAATCTTCCCCACTCCCAAATTATTAAGCAAGACATGAATTAACAAATAAGTCATAGTTAGTGAATAATATTTGGTACTCAAATTTAGTAATTAGTAATGTTACTTGTAATAAATCAGGTCTTTCTCCACGTGAGAAAATTAATTAAGCAGAAAATTATAGATCAAAGTAGATAATTAATTGATCACATACCCGTAAAATTGATACGCAGTTCCCGGGATGAGTTTCCGGTTGAGATGTGCTCTATCTCACGCACTGGATAGCCATTGCTGAGAACATCCCACTGATAATTTGGAAGAGAAAAATAAACAAGTAATTTAACATGGATTAGTCTCCAAATTACTCACATGATATCTTAATCATGGAATCAAATTATGTGTTAATGCAATAAACATACATAATTTCTATAGATGGACTTGGTTATTTATGTAGTTAAAAAACTAAAAATTGGTGTCGCTAGTATTTACTCGTACTTATACCATATATGAATCAATAAAAGTAGAAATTTAGTAAAGAAACCTGAAATCGGGTTTTGTCATCTTTGAGGAAATCAAAGACAGTCTGCGGAGGATGCGGAAGCCAAAAAGAGGTGCCTGCATTGACAACCTTGCCGGTAGGTTGGCCTATTTCTGTGGATTCGCGGACGGAGACTCGAACCCCACTGTTCTCGGCTATCTGAGGGACATCCAGTCTGCCGGTCATGTTCAATGTCCCACAAAAGCTCTTCACCATTCTATGGCTAAGATTCATTAGGCTTCGTTTTCCTTCTGCCATAGATATCACTGCAAAATAAATGAATGATTAAATTTACATATTAAAATTTGTTTTTAATTAAAGGTAATTAGTTATCAGAGAAAACTAATTATACCTCCTCACTAAATTAGAAAGCAAATTTCATGTTGACCCCTCATAATCACATAGTAATTATATTTAAAAAATTTATATACAAATTTATGATTTTCAAACAAATTAAAAAATATAAACAACAAGAAACGTAGCGAATAATAAAAGATCAACAACAAGAAAGAGAACAAGTACTTGTGTCATGTGAAAAACTTTGAGAGTAGTAACATAAAATTATATATTCCTGAAAGTTCTGAGACAATTATTAACACTATATGTATTTTAGTCGGTGGCTGAGTCATAATTTTTTTCACTGAGGATGCTATATATATATATATAAAGTATTATATTAAATGGAGATATAATTATAAATTTTAATTATATATATGGTGTAAGTATAACTATATATATTTTTCTGATAAAATAGAAGTATAAAGATATTTTAATTGTAGATCGTGATGTTTCAATTGCAATTTTTCTTATAATAAGATGGCACAACTAAATTTTTTTAAGAAACATTTAAAGACAAATTTAGATTTTCAAAAGTTATGTGCGTGTTCCGATTCAAATAAAGGGGAATCACTATTTGTAGAGGAATTAATGATGAAAATAAAATACCTCTACCAAATCCGTCATCGAATGATGCAGTTTCTGGCAGCTTGGAGAAATAAAAGAATCTCTCGCACATTCGCTCAAGTGTATGAATCCATCTTTCAGCTCCATATGCGATGTTATGGTTACCGCATACGAGATCCCTATAGATCCGATGAGTTTGGCTCTTATCATCCACATGAACATGTTCAACCCAAGTAACCTATATCACATCGAACAATGTGAAAAACATTTTAGGTGAATAAATAGAGGATTTGGGAGTGGTCCCATAATTTTTAGGTTTTCAGCCCCACAGATAAGGACCCATTTTCCCTAGGTATGGTAGGGAGATGGGTTTTTTATAATAATTTCTCTCAATCAAGAACAATGTGAAAAACATTAAAACAAAGTCAATCAGCCCCAGTTTCTAAATTTTAAATAATGAAACTCGTTAGAGCTAGCATTATTAAACTCACGCAAGGAGAGCTCATTCAAATTCTAAGTAGTTATATGCAAGTCGTTAAGGGAATTATCGATATATCGGAATTTAATCAATGTGTATATATAAAGTTACCCGTTCTACTCGAGAAGGCCAATCCATCAAAATTAAGAGAATTAATATCTCATAAGCTAGATTTAGGAGAGCTCATGCATATTCTAAATAGTTTATATGCAAGTAGTTAAGGGAATTATCGATACATATCGGAATTTAATCAATGTGTATATATGAAGTTGCCCATTGTACTCAATAAAGGTCGATCCATCACAATGAAGAGAATTAATAGCTCTCGCACCGATGCTTGGCTTAATTTCCTTAATTAGAATTATTTGGTACCTCACAAGCAGAATCAAAGAATGAGGTTTTCGAGTTACCTTGGAGAAGCCATTGTTGAGATCTTGAATCATGCAACCGGAGGGAAGCCTCCAACAACGAGTAGGAAAGAGACTCTCCTTCGAGGAATCATAAGAAACATCGGCAATCACCCAAGTGCCCTCCGAAATCTGCTGACAATGGCGAAGAAAGCAGAACTCCCGAGACGGCACAAGAGGTGAAAGGATGTGCATCTTCTCGTATATCTGCATTTTATTTGTGCAACCCTATTGTTAGAATTCATCTGCACATGAAATAATTTACAAATTAAAACGAAATTTTTTTGTGTTATATATATGCAATTACCATCATTAAGGAACCGTGTCTGTTTCCTTCTGCTCCATTTTCAAGTACTTGAATTGTCTTCTCCTTTGTAACAATTGTGGGAAAGATATCCACCCATTTATTCTGCAAAAGATACAGTTATCATAAATATATATATATTGATATACAGTTTTTCAAGATTATATTTGACTTTTTAAGGAACATGGAAAATGATCTATGAACTAATTTAGCAAGATTTAGGGTTTAGCATGGCACTAGGTAGTGAATGTTTCTGAATGGAAAAATATTTTTGTAAGATTCTATTATATTCATCAATTTAATTTTGGTTTAATTTTAATTTATTATTCGACGTTTAGAAACATTCACTAGCGGTGAATATTCAATATTATCGAAAGTTCCCCTATAGCATATTTAATAGTACTTACAGAATCTAGAAACATTTCAACCAAGTGCACGGCACCGATGGTGACAATCCCGGAGTGTTTGGAAGCCTCAAAGCGAGCACTATTGTTGCAGGCTTTTATGATGTTAGCTCTCATTGGGAAAATGTTCTCGTAATTTTCTCGGTGAAGAGTGAAGCGGCCATCGGAGGACGACTTGATCCAGAGAGGCTCATCTAGTTTCAAAAGCTTGATTAGCTCATCCATAGCACCATCTGCAGTGTCTGCCATAATTGCCCTCTCCAAACACATGGCTCCATCAATTTGGTAATTATTAGAGAATATTATTGCCCCATTGTTGTCCGTATTCAGAGAACTTCCTAGAGGTACTGGCAGAACTAATGGAGAACCTCTTGGGATAGTTGAAATTATCTTCTCAATCTCAGATAGTTTCTTCCCAGTGTACCTGGCAAGAAGGGCAGCTATCCTATGGCGCTGCAAAAAAGTTTATAAACAAAGTAATCAAATCAAATAATTGTACTGCTAATTAAGAATATTATACATATTCTATATGGTGTCACATTTAAAGACATGGTTATACAACAAAATAGTTTTTTTTGTTTTGTTTTTGTTTATAAGTTAATTAGTGCACTACTTGTAATTGTAATTCTATTTAAATTGGAAATAAGCACAAAAGATCCTATAGAGAAGCCCCTTGTCTTGGTGGAAATTAACAAACTATAATTTAATAAGCATCAGCACTGTCGGATTTTTTTTTTCTAAAGGTTTTTTTTCTACCAAAGGAAGGTACCAGACTTTTTTGAATAGATCTTATAAGATGGGAGTGTGGTACAGTTGTTTATATATTTTCTCTCCTCTTTGTAGTTGTTTTTGTTTTTTTCAGTCAAATTTCATCGTATTTTCTATTTATTATTAATTTCATGTGAGCAGGTAGATGATGAGGGTTTAAAGGGATGTCGACCTAATCAAGATATCTTGATGTACCCTTACTGATTCATGTCACTACCAAATAGAGAATATATCTAAACTTGTAAATTAATTTCTTATGGAGCATTAATAAAAGAGTGAAATTCCAATAGAAAAAATGGCAGGATCAGAAGTATGAAATCAAAGATTAATTGTAATCTCAAGCTGCAAAGAAAGGTAAGATAAGATCAGACATATGCATAAGACAACTTATGATTGTGATTTTTGATTCCTATTTGTGTTGATTTTTTTTCTTAAGCAAAGCTAAAATAAGTACTGTCTCAAATTAAGCTTTCCTTTTCATGCATTTCCCCCCTTAAAACCATGGCTTAGATGATCAATTGGGACGAAGAATGACGTGATACAATGTAATTAATAATGATTAACAGAAAAAAAAAAAAAAAAAAAAAAGCGTGCTTCAACTTAACTAGCTACTTGATTATGTGCGAACCCTAGTTCAATCCCCGAAGCTGAGTAAATTTGCAACGAGTTGGTAAAAACGCAAAGCGACAAACATTAATGAAGAGTTGGACTAACAGTAACACGAATGATTGCAAGTACTAAAATATTCTTGGACGACCTAGGGATTGACTCTAGCACAACCCTTACAAATGTTCGAATATCCATATACGTGATTGGTAGTACAATAATCTTTAAAGCAAATGTTCGAATATTCTATCACAAGTATGAAAATTTTAATTACAAGTATGAAAACCTAGTTGCATCATGATATATCCTTGCATAACCAGCAAGAGAGTAATAATTAGCAACATTGAAGTTAAGGCCATCTCTTGCCATTATCATTCTCTTAACAAAAAGCATACCTCTTCTTCAGTTGAGCATTTTGAAGCTGCAGTTCCCTCAAGCTGCGCTTTCGTTCCTCCTGGCCAACGGGTGGCCCTCCACAATTCGAGCAATTAACAGTATTGAGCGCTTCTTGAATTGCATCATTCTCGCTTTGGATCCTTTCGTTTTCAGCACGAAGTATACTGTTATCCGTTCTCTCAATTTGAGCCTGAATTTACCAATTGTGTGCATATAATCACAACACCAAATCTTGTTTTTGGATCAATTAGATCTCATTAATTTAGAGTAGCAATTGATTTAGTTTCGAATAGGAAAAAGATTACACAGAATTTGAGAAGACCAACAAAATTAAACAATAAATCACAAAGTACACCTTTGTTTGAGTCCTCTTGTTTTGAAACCAAAACTTGATCTGGTTGGGTTCAAGCCCGAGGTCCTTCGAAAGTACACGCCTCTGCTTTTCATCTGGGTGAGGGCTTTCCTTGAAAACTCTTCACAAAAATAAAAATCACCCCATAAGCCAAACATAATTATAGATCTTTTTATTGACCTGATTTTATCATTTGTGATGTTTATTCAAACAACAAATATGTAATTTTCTGTCGGAAGTTCCGAAACCCACATCAATATATATCCCTAGTAATTTAGCCAATTTTATTCGGTGACATAATTTTTTTTTAAATAAAAAGAGAGAATAGCTAGTATCAAGACATCCCAATTATACAAATCATCACGGTTTTTTTTTTTTTTTTCCCTGCAAGTTGAGAGTTGTGATCTTATTTGAGTGAATAAAAATACTCCTCTTGATTTGAAATTTAAATCACGATTTAGATCTTCTTACTACAATCTTTTCTCTTATAAAAATCTAAATTTTGTTAAAACCTTGATTGCAGTGATTAAAAATTCTCTGTTTGGTTCGAAGTTTAAATCACGATTAGATCTTTGTACTACTACAGTCTTTTCTCTTGCAAAAATCTGAACTTCGTTAAAACCTATAAACCAAAAAGGCTCTAAACAATTAGACCAATCTTGTCCTCGTTGAAACCGTTCAGAAGACGATCGAACAAAGAAATTAACGGAAAAAAAAATTCACCATTTTCCGAGGTTTGTGAACATGAAACGTACTAGAAATTACGATTACGAAAGAGTTGTTTAGGAAAATTAAGTTAATGAAATATAATTCTTACTCCTCGAGCCTTTGTATCTGGCAGAGAGTGTGGCGATGGTACTTCCTGGCGTTGGGAGGGTTAGAACTACCTGCAGCCGTCTGATCACGTTTATCATCAGCGCCACCAGAAACCATCTCTTGAAACTCCATTAGTAACTCCCTGCAAAAACTCCGAAACTGATATAATTATATATCAGTTATATATATATGTGTGTGCGTATATATATTCCTAGGAGACTACTACTGACCCAGAACAAATAGAAGAAAATCGGATGAATATGGTTTTTCTTTTTAAGACCCTCTCCGGGTTTATATGCAAATTCTCATGACTGCTTGGCTTACACTTGTCATTCCACACAAGGTCATCCCAATTTACACCAAACAAATTACCAACAAAGGAAAACGTATCTCTATACATATATATGTGTGTGTATATATGTATGTATGCATTCATGTATCTCATTCCTGTGGGCATTGGATTCTGCTGGTTCATGTCTGGTTTCTGTAATTTGTCATCTTTGTTAATTTTTTTTTAGACATAAATGTTTGGTTTGCAACCATATATGAAAGATGCTAAATAAAACGAGGGGCTTCAGATATCATATGGGTTATATATTTTCCTTTTAATTTGCAAGAGATATCTACCAATATGGGAAATTTTTTTTTTCAAAGGTAACAAAAAAAAAAAAAAAAGTAATATTGGATTTTTACATTTATGTCATGTTAATTATTTATGTTGCAACGGATGTATTGTAGTGAGTGAGTGTGGCCAGAAAAGGCAGAAAGACGTTTCGTTTCATATAATTAATATACAGTGGTGTGTAATTTTGAAAACAAAATGACAAAAAGTTTCTAACAACATTGTTAATTTAAAATTCATTGGCCTGGCTCTAGAATTTTTTTTTTTACGAAGAAAAAATTCGTAAACCTAGTGATAAAATATGATCATCAATTTCTAATAAAATAGATGTAGCAGCGACTTGCCGGAACCTTAGAGTCTTTACTTGATCCAGAATATGTGATGCATTTGCTATTCCAAATCTAAAATTATAACACTATTATATATCCTTCAAATTAAAAAAATTTATGAAATTGTTTGATAATAAAAGTACTCCACCCATTTTTGGCCGGAGGTTCGGCACATCACCAAGCCTTTAGCTACTAAAATTTATTTACAAACTCGTCGTTCGATGTTAAGTTCATGAGTGAGGTTCATGCCATCTGCAGATGAGGTGAGCTGGCAGATTGGAGTTGTAGAAGGGGTTGGGTCACTGGCAGTGGTGAGGTATTTCGAGCTAGTGTTGATCATCATCTCATCTTACCCTGTGGAGGTTTTTGGTTTGCAGGAAAAGGCGAGTTATTTGATGGTGTACGTATCGGCCTTCGCCATTGGCGAGAGTGTGTGTTTGTCAATTACTTGTCTTTTTCTACCGTTTCCTTTTGCTGTTGTTGAGGGATCCCAATTAGTTTTGTGTTTGTCTCGTATTTGATCATTTATTTTTTTGTTTCGCAATACTCAATGCTTTGCAGTTTTTTATGTAGCTTGGTGTCCTAGGTTTTTCTTCAACGATTAATCGGATTTCCATTTATTGTAGAGGAATGTCTTCCATTTACCTATACACTTATTTGTCCTTAATTGAGTACTTTATTTAAGTTAACTGCTAGAATCAGTTGTCTGTTAATGTCGTGTTTCTTGTAACAGAAGGTTGTGTGTGTATATTTATGATTGTATTGCTTTTTTTTTTTTTTTCTTTCATAAGGGAGATTGAATTGGCTTTTCATGTACTTATAATATATTTTCACAAAAAAAAAAAAAAAAAAAAAAAAACTTTACAGAAGATGTTTTACATACCAGCTTTATACTTTCAAAACATGGTAAAAATATCTTCACTCCGGATCAATTAACTCTCATTCTTAGAGTTCTATGAAAAATTCCTATTGATAAATTACATTTAGATTTCACATATACATAACCTTCAATAGAAAAGGAACTTGTGATACACTGATATGTATATACATATCCTTCAATAGAAAATATATAACGTAACATCGGTTCACTTATTGATATTTTATTTATATATATAAATATCGATCTATCTTTTTTTTCCCTAAATGATGGTAACAAATATTAGTAGGTGTACCTAGACATTCCAATTATGTCGGCACCTCCTTAGCACCCTTATCCCTTACCTATTCCATTTTTTAATATCTATCTATATATTTATTATTCTTTCAAAAATATTTTTTCACGGATTTTGTTTCCGAAGGGGGGACGCAGGGGCGGGGGGTCAAAATGAGAACATGAAAGAAGAGTTGGTTATTTTTTAAAATTCCTATTATTAATATTTCTATCTATTAATTGACAACTTTTGTTTTCATATATAAAAAACCTCTTGATAGTGTATGTATTTCTTAAAGTGAAAACATCTAAAATTAAGAAAGAATATTGATTGTCAGAACAATCTAATGACAATTTTCATATTTGATTTCATTACAAGGTGTTACGTGGAAAAATTTGAAACTATGGCCAGCCTGCCCCTGACTTGCTGGGTTGGGTGGTTAGGTTAGCACCTCTCATTTCTTCTGTACTCAAAACAGTTACACTGCACTATCCAATAGAGTTCGAATCACTCATCCATAAATTAAAAAAAAAAAAGAAAAAAAGAGAGAGATAAAATAATGTAAAAATTCACATGATTTCATAAATACATATATATGTTCAAAATTGAATTTGTGCTACATTTTTAAGTTATTAAACTGTTATGGTGCTTACACGTGGATTGGACATCATCTTCTCTTGAACTAAGTTTTGAGAATGGCATCTAATTCGTTTATCATTTGCATGTAATATATTTATTATATTATACTTCAGAAAAATAGAGATTCTATTTAAAATCTAACAAAAATTACATTGTTACCCCTAGAATTTAACATGGCACACTTTTGATTAAAAATATTCTTAGATACTCTCCTAGCCACGATTTTGTTAATGATATGTGAAAGTACAAAACTTCCTATGTGTCAAGTATTAGTAAAAGAGAAATCTACTTTTTGGCGGAATTCAAACTACCCCAAAGATAGAAAGTGAATCCAATGAGATTTACTTTAATTTGAATTAAAAAAGAAAACAACAAACAAATTTTGTACCAAACTTGGGAATATGTGAAGATTTATTTCCCACCCAATTACCTTGTACCAAACTTAGGAATATGTGAAAAGATTTATTTACCCAATTACATTATGCTATGACAAAGGATTCCTAATTGGAGAATGGAGAAGGGATGGAGAAATAGAGTTGGAGAGATGGAGAAGGTGAAGGCTGGATATATGATTATTGGAATCTTTTACGCTTTTTGGTAAAAGGGGAAAGTTAAACGGACAAATGAAAAACATTTGTCTAATTACTAATTATCTCTACATAAATTTGTCAATTCTTTTTTAGAGGTAGAATAGTCTTTTCAAACTCAAAAAAGATAAAGACGGAAGGATGAAATTTAATGGTCCAGGAGAGACACTCCCTCCCTTCACCTCTTTCCTCCAACCAAATAATAGATTGTACCTCTCTTTTGTACCTCTTTCTCACTTCATCTCACCAGCCGCCAACCAAACAAACCCTAAGAGTGTTTAGTGGACGGGCTTGGTGGTTTGTTCAGTCAGGGCAAACAAAAATCTAAAACATATTGTCACTCTTTCTTGAATCCTTTATCATCTTTTTGAGTTTGGCATATAGAGCATTCATACCTCTGAAACCATTTGTTGGAAAAAAGAAACTTTGAAGTAAAGAAGAGAATGGAGAGGAATTTAATTAATTGACGAGGAGTTCAATTATCTATATAAATTCAAATTCAACTCGTTTTGTACAAAATGGAGGAAGAACACCTCTATTTATTGGACGCAATGGAAAGCTCACTAGTAAAAATTGTGGATTACACGACGGTTTTTTACCGTCGTGTAAAGTTTACACGACGGTTACCCAACCGTCGTGTAATCCAGTGTCGTGGAAGATAACACGACGGTTATTGAACTGTCGTGGTATCTCAATGTTACACGACGGTTAAAAACCGTCGTCGAAACAAGGTACACCGTAGTATATACAAGTAATATAGAGACATTACACGACGGTACTTGGCCGAACCGTCGTGTAATGCGGACATTACACGACGGTTCTTGGCCGAACCGTCGTGTAATGCAGACATTACACGACGGGTCTTGGCCGAACCGTCGTGTAATGCGGACATTACACGACGGGTCTTGGCCGAACCGTCGTGTAATGTCCACATTACACGACGGTACTTGACCGAACCGTCGTGTAATGCGGACATTACACGACGGTTCTTGGCCGAACCGTCGTGTAATGCGGACATTACACGACGGTACTTGGCCGAACCGTCGTGTAATGTCTCTTTTATTTAAAAAAAAAAATTATGGTTTTTTGGTGATTTCTCACGACTGGCCTAACCTGTATGTTATCCAATACACGATCCAAGATGGTAACTTCAATGATCAAAGTAAAATTACATACCAATTTTTACATTACAAGTTCACATATCATAATTAATGAATTGCATTACATGGCTAGCTCATTCTCCCCTAATCAAATTCAAATCCTCAGAAGTAAAAAATTCTTTACTTTCAAGTACATCAATTCCATTCAACACTATGTCCCTCATAAAACCTAAAATAAAATAACCACATTCAACACTTCCCTCTTGGAGAGGACAATGACGGTTCGAGATTTTTGTTTTACAGTCTCGTCTCCTTCTTCTAATCCCTTCTCCGGTCATAATCTTCCAATCCGTTAGGGCCCTAGCAAATTGATAAAGTTCAAACTAATTAAGATGTATATAATTAAGATTAAATTAAAAAAAACTCATTCAGGCATTTCATCGAGTATATTGTGGGCGCAAAAAAATTTTGTTGAAAAATGTGTGTAAAGTGTCAAAACCAATCACAAACCATTCATCTACAAAGAGCAACATTAAAAACAAAAACATTCATGTTCAAAAATGGATATTTAATGGAAAACAACAATACAAGAGAGCAAATGTGTTTTAGTTTATATACGAAGTCACCTTGCTTTTCTTTTAAAAAGAATATGCACGGCCACACGAAGAGGGAGGCAACTTCGGCAACGGCGGCTTGACCGGATTCTAAAAGAGTGGTGGCAACGGGTTGGTGAAGGATGTGGGTACTTGAGAAATTTAGAGAGTGTGAAGAGAGAAAGAACTTAAGAAATTCGTGCGGAGATGAAGAGAAACGAGGAGGAAATTGTATTTAAGTTATAGGTTTTGGCGCGCGAATTTCAAAAAATTAAATTTGAAAATTTTCAAAATTTTTAGAAGATTACACGACGGTTCTAAACGGTCTATTTAGAACCGTCGTGTAATACTGGGGATTACACGACGGTCCCCCGGGACCGTCGTGTAATGTCCCCCCCGAGGGTGGGATTACACGACGGTCCCCCCCGGGACCGTCGTGTAATGTCCCCCCGAGGGAGGGATTACACGACGGTCCCCCGGGACCGTCGTGTAATCCTCCTTCGAGGGGTGGATTACACGACGGTCCCCCGGGACCGTCGTGTAATGTCCTCCCGAGGGAGGGATTACACGACGGTCCCCCGGGACCGTCGTGTAATCCTCCTTCGAGGGGTGGATTACACGACGGTCCCCCCCGGGACCGTCGTGTAATGTCCCCCCGAGGGAGGGATTACACGACGGTCCTCCGGGACCGTCGTGTAATCCTCCTTCGAAGGGCGGATTACACGACGGTCCTCCGGAACCGTCGTGTAAAGTGCGCTTTTACACGACGGTTCCTTGGGACCGTCGTGTAAAGTGCGCTTTTACACGACGGTTCCTTGGGACCGTCGTGTAAAATCCACTTTACACGACGGTTCCAAGGAACCGTCGTGTAATCTCCGTCGTGTAATCTATCTTTTGTAGTAGTGAAGTTCGTAGAAGATTGACCGTTTTTTCCAAGGGCCGTCAACCACGGGATCATTGTTACGCCGTTTTCTTTTCCCGAGCACCACTTTCAAATCCTTAACCATCTCATAAACGTCTTCGCCGGTCAAAACCCGGGGAGGGTTTCTTTCTTCCGTTTTGCCATCGAAAGCCTTTTTCTGTTTGCGGTATCGATGATTTTGTGGTAAAAATCTCCTATGACCAAGGTAAATAGTTTTCTTACCATTCTTCAATCGGATGGAGGATGTTTCTTTCATACAAACGGGACAACCGATAGAACTCTTGACTGAATAACCAGATAGATTTCCATAAGCAGGAAAGTCATTGATTGTCCACATCAACATTGCACGGAGTGTGAATGTCTCTTGACGGTAAGCATCTCTAACTTCGATCCCCTTTTCCCATAAGCTCTTTAGATCATCGATTAGTGGTGCTAAGTACACATCAATGTCATTTCCTGGTTGTTGAGGACCAGATATCAATAAGGTCAACATCAAGAACTTTCGCTTCATGCTCAATTTCGGAGGGAGATTGTAGTTGACAAGTATGACGGGCCAAGTACTATGCCTACTACTCATATTACCATGCGGATTAATTCCGTCCGCCGACAAACCAAGACGTAGATTCCGTGGTTCCGCACAAAATTCAGGATGATCGGCATCAAAGGTCTTCCATTGTGGTGCATCGGCTGGATGTCTAAGCATACCATCTTCAACACGTTTATCATGGTGCCAAGTCAAATTCTTGGCATGCTCGGCATTACGGACTAAACGTCGTAGACGCGGTGCCGGAGGAATGTACCATAACACCTTTGCCGGCACACCTTTGCTGCCATTCGTTGGCTTCTTGCCCTTCTTCCATCTTGACTCCTTACAAACCGGACATTCATCCAAATTCTCGTACGCATTTCGGTAAAGGGCGCAATCATTTGGACATGCATGAATTTTTTCATATTCCATTCCCAAAGTGCTCAACGTCTTCTTAGCTTCGTACATACTAGCAGGTATTTTATTATCAACCGGTAGAACCTCTCTTAGAAATTCTAAAAGAGCCGTGAAACTAGAATTTGTCCACCCTCCCGATGCCTTCATGTTCCATAATTTGACCAATGCGGACAATTTCGTATATTTACTACACCCGTCATACAAGGGCATCTCGACATCATTCATCATTGCTTCAAATAACTCCGGACGATGCACAAACTGTTCTTCCAAATCATTAACCATATCAAACAAATTATCTCCTACAACTTCCTCAACAACATCATATTTCGCTTTGTTGTTCGATGATGGATTAAAAAACATTTCACCGTGTAAATACCACGTTTGGTACGAACAAATAATCCCACGCGCAAGCAAGTGTCTTCTAACTTCATCAACTGGATGAGATCTATGATTTCCACAATCCACACAAGGACATCGAATCTTATCATTCTTCATGTGAGTTTCCGCAAATGACAAAAATTCTTCAATCCCATCTCGATATTTTCTAGTCAATCTATTAGCCCACATCCATTTTCGATCCATTTCCAAGAACCCGACCTAAATCGATATTAAATTTATCATACAAATTATTCAATAATCAAGTTTTTACATTTAAAAACACAATGTATAGTCAACAACTAATCAAACCGAAAAAGAAAAAAAAGAGAATATATACCATTTTTGACATCTACAATAAATCGTCCATAAAAATCAAATAAATAAAAAGAAGAGTAAGTAATAATCACAATACTTACAAATATTTAATATACGAGAGTGTTGGTTTCGCAGTGGAGGAGATGTGTGTTCGCAAGTGTCTGTGATGTTTTTCGCGGCTGCGCGATAGATCTGTAATGAGATAAAATGAGAGGAATTGAAGGGTAAAAAGTTAGGAATACACGATGGGTTCTTAAAACCCGTCGTGTAAAATCGGACTTTACACGACGGTTCCAAGGAACCGTAGGGTAAAGTGGCTCCTCGAAGAACTTTAAACGACGGTTCATTTGAACCGTAGTGTAAAGTTTCACCGCGAGGCACTTTACACGACGGTTCTTTGGAACCGTAGTGTAAAGTCGGACTTTACACGACGGTTCATTAGAACCGTAGTGTAAAGTTGCTCCGCGAGGTACTTTACACGACGGTTCCTTGGAACCGTAGTGTAAAGTCGGACTTTACACAACGGTTCATTGGAACCGTAGTGTAAAGTTTCTCCGCGAGGCACTTTACACGACGGTTCTTTGGAACCGTAGTGTAAAGTCGGACTTTACACGACGGTTCATTGGAACCGTAGTGTAAAGTTGTTCCGCGAGGTACTTTACACGACGGTTCCTTGGAACCGTAGTGTAAAGTCCGACTTTACACGACGGTTCATTGGAACCGTAGTGTAAAGTTTCTCCGCGAGGCACTTTACACGACGGTTCTTTGGAACCGTAGTGTAAAGTCAGACTTTACACGACGGTTCGTTGGAACCGTAGTGTAAAGTTTCTCCGCGAGGCACTTTACACGACGGTTCTTTGGAACCGTAGTGTAAAGTCAGACTTTACACGACGGTTCATTGGAACCGTAGTGTAAAGTTTCTCAGCGAGGCACTTTACACGACGGTTCTTTGGAACCGTAGTGTAAAGCCGACTTTACACGACGGTTTCAAGGAACCGTAGTGTAAAGTCGGACTTTACACGACGGTTTCAAGGAACCGTCGTGTAATCTCCGTCGTGTAATGTACTTTTTGTAGTAGTGGCTTTAGAAACAAAAATAATCATTATCCAACTACTCAATATTAAATCATAAGATTACACGCGAATTAAGTACAAGAAAGTTATAGAAACACTAATCATTAATCAAGAGAGGCCGAGAATCAACAAATTAGCACAAATCAAGTTTAATTTCCAAGGAGACGTTATTAAGTCCACTTCTACAATTCAATAACACAAATAAAGGAATTTAATTGGTTGTATGTTAAAGTACAATTTTGTCATGATATTGTATCTATATTTGTCATGTCATGGAAAAGGCTCAGTTATGGCCTTCCCCAAGTTAACACTAATTTGTTAAAAGATTTAAAAAAAAAAAAAAAAGAAAAAAGAAAAGGAAAACACATGAAAATGAAGTACTAGAATCAACAAGTCATGTTGTGGTTAGCCCACATGGTACAAAGTGCAAATGAAATGGTGAGAAAAATCCCCATCTTCTTCAAAAACACACTAAAGCTATCCCCACCTCTTATGTTCACAGCCGAAACGACCTTTTCTTCCTTGTTGCTCCTTTTCCTGATCTTCTTGAGAACAATATTGGTAGAACAACCCTTCTCATTCCCTTGATCAACTCTCGAATTAGTACTCGGATCCGAATCATCTATATCCGTTTTCTCATTCACCACATTCATCAAAAGAAGAGCAATAATAGTACAAATAACGGCACTGGCTAGTGTCCACCACGCCTTCATTGACTTGGTCATTTCCACAAACTTCACCTTCCCAACGGCCTTCAACTTCGCGAAGATTGAAGCTTCGGTGCTCTGCCATCGCATTTTTGAATCGTCGGATTTGTCCACCGAGAGGTTGTTGCCAAACAAGGCTACAGGGTTTAGGTGGACTTGGACAGTTTGAGAAGGTACTAGTTGGTGGAAGAATGTATCCGCCACTTGACGGGTTGAGACGAATAGTCCATGGTTAACCTTGATCTCCTCAACAACCTCGAAGCTCGGAGAATTTGAGTAATCTTCCATGGTTCCGTCGTCTATGAAGTTCTCATTCGGGTCGCTGTTGATGAATTCGAGGGAGAAATCGTTTGTCTGATCAGTATCTTCGTTGAATTCCTTACAGCTGCTTTGGAGGCCTGATTCATCTACATCACACATATAAATAATTAATTAGGCTAGTGTCAGCGTTTAAAGGGAAGGATATAAGGGTTTCTTCTTTTGATCTTTAGTTTTCTCTTTGCTGACTCTTTGTATTTTATTTGTTTCTCTTTTTGATAATATTTGAGCGGAAAGGATGTCAATCTAGCTAGGATAGGATGTTGTTTTTGCACTTGTTGTCTCCTCTTATCAGTTTGTTTGTTTTTTTGTCTTTTGTCGTTTTTTTTTTTTTTTTTTTTTTTTTTAAAATTTAAGGCAAGGATATAAGGTACAAAAAGGAAAAACAATATATATATATATATATATAAAAGAGGGAGAGTGTACCTTGAATTTGAACGTCCTCAAGTTCCATTTCTCTTCGGAAGCTTGAAATATTTTCAAAGGGAACTATCTTGCGTTCTTCCATCTGTCCAATTTGACTAGAGAATTAACGAATATAAAATGAAAGTACATAGGGAAAACAAAAAAAAAAAAGCAACGAAAAGTTTTTTCATTACAAATAGTGAAAACGTTTTTTTTTTTTTTTTTTAATTTTTTTTTAATGATATCTGGTTTATAGTTGACGTATAAAAATAATAGAAGCCATGCAAACAGATGGAGCCAACCCCTTGTTTTAACGAGTGCGTACACTTGAAGGTAAAGAAAAGTTATTTGGAAAGAGTTCATACTCGTTATGAGTGGCTCCGCCCTTATATGTTATATATTAAAATATATATGAATAAATATATGTATATGCATAATAAGTACCTGATCCTCTACATCTTTGCTTGACATTCCGACCCATCTCAGGTTCTCTACCGTCCTCTCCATCTTGAAATCATCTTCAAGATCTCCAATCTCTATTGACTTCATAAGGGGATTTTCCCAAGATTTGTCCATATACATCATAGGATTGATCAGGTCGTTGTTATTATTAACAGCTTGAGCATTGTACTGAGCTTCATCTCTGCCAATTATGAAGGTAAAATCATCACCCGCCACCGGGGCAAAATTCCCTGATGACGATCCCCACATTGTGTCATATTCCGCAAAGCTACTCGGCTGGTTTATCAGCTCTTGAGAGACATGAGCAACCGAAAGAATCTCCTGCAAAACGTCGGTTCCGTTTGCCGTTTGATCCGTCCCCGCGTGATGATGAGAACAACTTGATTGCAGCACTTTGAATTGATCATTCATCATCCCTACGGCTTGAGGAAAATTCTCTACCTCCAAAGGAGGAAGTGAGAACCGATGCTGTAACCTTGCGCACTCTAATGCTACATCAACCTTTTAATTTAACCAAAAACTTAGTCAGACAGATTTAATTTAATTTCCTTGAGAGCAATTTCAAATAATTAACTTTAACTACTAATTAGATAAGGCCGAGGAGCACTAGTCAAAATTTTAAGGTATGTTTAAGTTTCATAAGAATGTTGAATATATGACCATATATAAATTTAATTGATCTTTCATAATACTTCATGATAAGACTATAAATTATATACTTAAATAACTTTATATATATAACACAATTCTTATAGATAAAATTGAATGCAAAAGTGAGAATTCACTTTTTTGATGGAATGTAAGACTTCACTTGTTAAACTCACATGGACAACATATTATTAACTATAAGATCAATTTCTTCATCTCCTATCAATCTAATTTTGTTAGTAATGAACTATTTAGAAATCAACATATATATTATGAAAGAAAAAAGTTCAATTTTCGTTTTTTTTTTTTTTCCCTTTTTTTGCTTAGATAATAAATATACATATTGAAAAACATATAACAAAAGAATAGTACCTTAGATGGAGGGTATGACATGTTCCCATAATTGGGAAATGAAGGGCTTGAAATGAAGGTATTAAATGCGTCATCATGATGAGATAAGAAGTGCGGATTGCATGATCTATTTGCATCTCTAAATCTTTCGGCGATGACATGATCAAGATGTGAAGATGATCTGTGAAGCACTGGTACTGAGCAATTATCTGGTTGCATGGAATAATTGGAGCTCTCGAAATCAGGATCACATCTTCCATCAGAATATATTTCGATGCTTGATGAGTGATCACTAGCAATGTGATTAGTGTTAATCATATGATTAGTTGTGCTTGTAGTTGCATAATGCTCTCCTATCTTAGGGCCACACGCACTCTTCTTGAATACACGACACAGAGCATATGCATCCTGCACGACACATATATATAAAAATATATAAATAATATAAAGTAATTAACATATATATATTAATATGCAGCATTTGTAAATTTACTATTCTTTTTGCAAAGTTAAAAGCACGTAAATTACCTTGCATATTTTAATTTTCTCTCTAGTCATTATATATATATATATATATTGCGTAGGTCTCTTGGATTATGTTTTCCAAAACAAATCAAAGGTTACAAAGCAAGATGTTTTCCAAAATTACCCTTCACACACGTTTTATAATGGAATTTCATTGCATATGTATGCACTTGTCTATGGTACTCTTTGAAGAACCATTGAAAATATAATATATAGAAGTAAAAATATATAAGGTATTGTATTTATTCAACGTAACATTGATGTTAGAAGGATGTAACATCAAATAATCTATTTATCCCAAATTATCAACATACCCTTGTAACATTAGTGTTATATATACTTCTCTTCTTTGGGGTTTTCAAATTTAAAATTGCCAGTTCTTTTTTTTTTTTTTTTTTTTTTTTTTTTTTTTTTTTTTTTACGTACTTTTTAAAATGGAGAGACACTTTATTATGGTTTCTTAGGGAGGAGCAGTGGAATGAGACCATTTTTTTTTTTAGGGGAAAAATAATTTGCATCGTGTTTTCTAGGAAAAAGAAAGTGAAAAACCAATAGATGTAGGAGAAAGAAGAATTATCAGGCCACAAACCTGCAAACCAGAGGCAGTCTCACACTCTCTCTCATCAAGACGATATTCATGCATAACCCAATCAGTTCTTGAGCCATGAGGAGCCCTTCCTCTGTAGTAGACCAAGGTTTTCTTCATGCCCACAGAACGCGTCTGCGAGTTCACTTTTCGGTCTTTCCCCGTGGCCTTCCAATATCCGGCTTTTGTTGCCCGATTAGTCCTCGATCCATTTGGATACTTTCGATCTCGAGGACTGAAGAAATACCACTCAAGATCTTTGCTTGGCAACAATGACTTTCCTGCATGCATGGAATAATCATCTTGTTAATTTTCAAGTTTCATTCATTACATTTTATCTACAACATGAAAAAAAAAAAAAAAAAAAAAAAAAAAAAAAAAAAAAAGCGAGGAAGGAGAAAAGAAAGAAAAAAAAATCAGAACTAATTATGTAACAAGGGTTTTTTTTTAAAAGTAAAAACTAAATTGGAGAGACACAAGCATCAATCCATATTTCTAGGCAAGACATAAATAATTTCTCTGCAAGGCCTATCACTATCAATATTATTAAAAACTAATGAAGAAAAATTACAAAAATATTAAACCAAAAAAAAAAAAAGTTCCAAGCCAAGCTAGCCAGCAGCTACAGAAAGAAAATATACAAAACACCGTTTAAAAAAAAGTGAAAACGCATATAATTAATTAATAAAAGAAATACATAGGTTTGGACACACCTAGAGCAAAACGTTCATTAGAAGTTAAAACCCTAAAGAAGTAAGAAAAAGAAAAGTATTTAAAAAGACGTAAAGCAGAGAGCTGGGAACTTATGCATTGTTTTCTTGAAGAGAATGAAATTCTTTTCTTTCGGAGTGACTACTTTTGACTCTTGAGTCTCCCCCAATTTTCCAAGAAATCTTCGTGTTTACAACAGGAACGTCCCTAAAGATCGAGGGACCATATCTCTTTGGGTTCTCTTAAAGTAATTCCTTTTTCCTCCTCTAACATATATATATATATATATATATATATATATATTATATCCCAAGTTTGAAATATACTTTATTGGATAATCAAAAGCATAACATAATTTACTGATAAAGAAAAGTTAGCGGCTTCTTATAGGCGTAAAGATTTAAATGTTCCGGGTCAACAATTGCAGCAAAAAAGAAAGCAAAAATCGTGCTTGACAAAACTTATAAAAAAAAAAAAAAAAATACCTTGACATGAATATTGTAGTTTAATAATACGTTTCAAATTGAAGATAATTCTCTTTTTTTTTTTAAGGGATCAGATAATTAAAATATAATTATTAAGGAAAAGACATCTATATATAATACGCTTCTCTTATCTAGCTAGATTAAAAAATCGAGGTTATTAGCACATAATCTCCTCTTAATTAGCTAGTAACAAATGGATGCAATTAGTTGTATTTTGATGTCAAAACTAATAGGGTTTGGAGCATCAACTCCAACCCCAAAAAACTCAAGGTTTTTTTTATTTTTTTATTTTTTATTTTTAAATCAATAAAAATTTTAATAAGTTTTTCAAAAATCAAAAATCAAACAACTCTATCCTAAAAATTCAACTCCAACCTAACCTATGCACCATACGCATGTTAAATTATCTAGTTGGCTAGGTAACTAAACGAAGGAATGATGAAATAAGGGTCAGCTAGGATGAAAATTCAACAAGACAAATCTGTGTGTTAATATTTCTTATATTTTGCACACACACACACACACATATCACAACACTAAGGCCAATTTAAAAAAAAAATTTCAAGTCCTAAATTTGAGTTTATACACAGAATATTTAAAAACTGAAGATGAAAGAAGAGAAGAACAGACCCGGTAGGTCCCAGGGCTCACACTTGTAGAGATCAACCTCAGGGATGATCTCCAAATCGATCTTACGACCGTTGATCTTCCTCTTCAGGTAGTAAGCCACCAGCTCCTCATCTGTTGGGTGAAACCGGAAACCAGGTGGCAACGAAACTGGTGCCATGTCTATAATTTTCTCTCTCTAGATCTTTCTCTCTCTTCTTTCTATTATATATATGTGTGTGTCAATAAGGGTTAACCTTAATTATATGAGACTACAAAAGAGAAATGAACTCTAGAACAATAATTCAGAACTCCTTTCTATGTGTGTATATACGTGCATGTAATAATACTAGAAGGAGGTCTATGGAAAGAGATTGACTAGAATATGGGACAGAATTCAAGGAGGACCTAATGCAAACAAAACTGAAACTGAGAGCGAGAGAAAGGAAAAGGCCAAAATTGGAGGAGTGAGAATATTTTTGTGGGAGGGGAGATTATGTTTGGTTGGCTGGGGAGGTTTTGTAAACTATAAGAAGAGAAAAAGCAAGAGAGAGAGAGAGAGAGGGGGGAAAAAAAAAAAAAAAGCATATTGCAAAAAAGGTGCCACCCCCCACCTCCCCATCTTCCCATTTCTTTTTTGCCCTTTTCCCACTTTTTCGATTATTTATTTATTTATTTTTAAATTATTTTTTATTTTCCAAAAACGACAATTGAATTCATTGATGAATGGTATATATTCTCATGTCGTTCCTCTCAAACCTTAGTCCCAAATATTATCCCATGCTTCGTTCTTGTCCTTTCTCGGAATCCGGGACCACGTGGGGGTTAGTGATTGGCTGATACGACCGTCCTCTTTTTTTTGATTGGCGTATCTCCACGTTAACTAGAAAACTGTGGAAAACGAATTTCGGCGGCGTTTCTGACTGAAGAATGAATGTCCCTTTCCTTGTCTAAATATTTCGTCTCTCCTTTTCCCCCTTTTAAGTCGCTAGCTAGTCCATTTCTTGATTCACTTTGATCCTCCATTTCTTGTTTTGGTAATTTTCTCCAATTATTTTGTTTTCCCTTTTCTTGTCTTTATATATGTCTTTATCAATAGAGCATCATTCCCGATCGTAAAATTTCATGATATTATGTCATTAAATTGTAATCTTAAATCATATATGCTCTAATGAAATCAAATGTTTCATAATTATTTCTTATCGGTAAAGTAGAATATGATTTTATCAATTAATTTTGTTAAATTAACATGTGTCGATTAACTATAGTTTAAGCTGAAAAGCACAATTTAGAATGATAAACACCTCATGTAAGTTGGAAGTGGTTGAGATTCTATAACCCTCTTTGTGCTTCGGTGGTTGGGTGTATATTGTCACCTTTCACATGTCAAAGGTTCAAGGTTGTAAAGACCACATGAGTTAGAAAGAGAATAAGAACTTAAGAGGCTAAACTATGGAGAGCCCTGTTAGTTTCCCTATATCTAGCTAGATATGAAAATTCTACCCAAAAAAAAAAGACAACAAACTAGACATGTCGGTTATGATTAATCCAAATTACTCATTACAATAATTTACCCCCTTTTTTTTTTTTTTTTTGGTCTTGAGAGTTTGAACAATGAATAATGCATTTGACTCCACAAAATGGATCTGTATCTCTAAAGCTCATTACGACTTTTACTAAGAGCCCTAGCTTCCGACCGCTTTCTTGATTGAGAATGCATCGTTTATTTTTCATATTTACATTATTGTACGAAATAATGTTATGTTCACATGAATAAACTTCTTCATCAAGAACTATAATAATTTACAACTATTGTTTTTAAGTAATTATCAGTATGTGAGTTTCACTCATGAATCTCAAAGACCCACCCACATTGTAAAAAAAGAGTACTTAGAAAATGAATTATCAAGAATGCACTTAGCTTACTCTTATCAACAATATGTTTTCATAGAAACGTATTTTAGTAAAATTCAATATTCCATTTGGTTGTAGATTATATGTTATGCAATTAATTAATAGGTTGTCAGCTTGTTCATTTTTAGTTGACAATGCTCAATACCTAAATAGGCTAATAAAGTTGATTATGATCGAGTGTTTTCTGAATCGTCCCAAACCTTACAAGACTTTATCCCCAAAAATCTGAATGAGTGTTTTTGTTTTTCCTATCTTTAAGATAACTAATCGAAACCATTCCCTTGTAATCAAAATTTTACCTACAGAAAACAAAAAAAACAAAAAAAAAAAAAGAAAGAAAAGAAATTTTATGTTTCAATACAGACCTAATTTTGTTTATTTCAAATTAATCAATTTCATGTAATTAATTAGCTTATAATATATGATATAAGCTAACATTAACATAGCAACAAAAAAGTATAATTAACGTTATTAGCAGTATTGCTAACTCAACCATTCAAAAAGACACACTGTATTTATATATTTTCAAAGAAAAAATAATGAAGTTAAATCAATAGCACCTAATTAAGGCGTAGGTGATTTACTCAAAAAAAAAAAAAAAAAAATTAAGGCGCAGGTGAAGAATCTGACTTACAACGAACAAAACGGAAAAAACGGCCAAGGCGTACAGGTGAAATATTAATTTTTTTAGCAAAAAGTAGGGTCCACAAGGCCCCACATGTGGGGGCCAGCTTTTGCCACGTGAAGCGAAGGAAAAGAAGGCTCCAGTCCACCTGGCATTCGCAGCATCACTTGCAAGTTTGTTCATCCTTTGCCCACCTCTCTCTCTCTCTCTCTCTCTCTCTCTCTCGCTTTTGCTTTTTCATCAATCCATCTTTTGGTTCTTTTCCCCCTTTTTGAGTTTATATGCTTCTTCACTCTTCATTCATCAAATATAATGATTTTGAACAATTAATAATAATAACAATAACAATAACAATAATAATAATAATATTTTTCCTAAAGAATTTAATCTTATCATACGTCATTATAAGATGTGGGTATATTGTTAAGAATTCTCGTAATGTTTTTTTACAATTTTAGTCTTGGAGATTTTATAGTCCACTTTTTTACTAGTTATGTTATTTTTAGTTCAATTAATTGTTTGTGGACGAATTGTTCGTCAAAATTGATTTGGCCCCATCATAAATGCTGATCTAGCTTACTTTGATAATTGAATGAAATCCCAGTTTTTTTTTTTTTTTTTTAAATGTCGGTCACTCAGAATTAATAATTATCTCTTTTGCTGATCAAATCCAACAGAAAAATCCTTTTTGCTGGAATTTATATAAGAGAAAACTATTATAATGGGTCGTTAATCGAAACCAGATATATATATATATATATATATATAGTACCTTGATAATATATATCACATATATATATACATTTTAAACTTAGAATTTGCTGGAATCATATATAAATTTATTAATAAATTATATCTAAAGTCACATAAATAATAATTGCATGTAATATATATTATATACACACACAATCTTTCGTTTATTTTTTCTTTGCTCTAAAATGGTGGAGGAACATTCTTGAAAGAACATTAAAGTAAGGTAGCAACCGCCCACAGAGGTCTTTGAAAAGAATATTTCCTTATATTATATATATATGGATGCCCGCAGAGGTAAAGAGAAATATTTGACTCAAATTTTAGTCCCACATCTAAGAAATGAGGAAACTAGTCTTGGATTTGAAGATTTATATCCAAAGAGAATTAATTGAATAGTTGTATTTAGCTATGAAATTAGTTGAATAGATTTAAATATTTCTTGTAAAATCGTTTCAGAATTTCTTTATGTTAGTTGAATCATTGGCACCATTTGAATCATTTAATACTTGACCATTTTTCTTTATTGACGAAAAGAGGTGTATGTATTTTGAATGATTCTGTGTGGTTTTTTTAGATAAAACATGAATTTTACAGTTCAATTGCACATAAAGGTTACAGTTTTCTCTTTCACTGAAAGAGAGTTGTCCATAAAGCTAGATTTGTCAAAAACAGTTTAACAGAATGGGATCAACTAGCTCAAATTTAGGAAAAATTTTATATGTAAATCGTTATGTCATTTTAAAAATTCAAAATCAAAATCCGTTTTCTTGATCATAAAAATTGTCTAATATAAGATGACTTTTCTAAATTCGATCTAGCAAATCTTTATGAATGGAAGGTTATAATAAGCATAGATATGATATAATGCTAATTTCCTTAATATGCTATCATATATATATATATATATGTATATATTTTCTAGAGTCTTTAGATATTTACTTTATTAATTGTTTTTAATTTTATTGTTGAAAAAGTTCACTTTTATTTTATTTTTTCAATTTAATATAGTTCTTTTAAGGGTTAAATAGAGCATGTTTCTAATGAATGTATTCACCAAATTTAGGAAACGAGAGAAAAGACAAGACTTGAGACAAATACTAATATATGTTTTTAAGAGCTCTACATTATGAATTTGAAACTGCATTGAAAGATAAGCCGCGTCTGCTTGTGTAATTTTTTCCCTCAGGTATAAACACCCAGCTAAATTAACTTTCTCATGGCATTTGGTCTAAGTGACACAAAGGGTAAAGCGTAATTTTTCCAAAGGAAATAAAAATGTGTTGAATGTGTAGTTGCCCAATCTTTTAACAAATTCGTCTTTTTAAGAGGGACAGAAAAAGGCTTCTTTTGATTACTGTACAGTTTGTATACAAAAAGGCCTGCTTGATTTCTCTTTTCCCTGAAACAATTTTCCTTGAGAAATTTCATGTCCAACCAGATTACATTCAAAAACCTCTTTACATTTACTTACAAAGGGCAAGTAAACCTATACTTTTAACTTTGACTTTGATTTGAGTGAACATATCCTTCAACATCATACTTTTGGTACATCATCGCTTGGTTCTCCTCCCACCAGCGCTCCGCTTCCTTCTCGGTGAATCTTCTCCGACTGCGACAAGAAAATCAGTCTAGTTCTTTAACCAAACGTTAAAGAAATTATCAAGGACACAAGTACAACCAAGGAGGCAAAAAAAAGTTAGAAATTAAAAGCTTGAAGACCTACCTAAATCTCACTCGCTTCAGTCCCTTCTGTCCACTTGGCAAAATAGTGAAAGTGATGTATACACCCGGTTCATATTGCTCTACCCATTCAAGCTTGAGACCTTTAGTTTCTTGCTTCCCCGTTTCCTTACATCCAACTTGGGAATCGGCCTCCGATCTGCTGCTGTCACGGCATGTGTCACTTCCATAGAGGAGTTTAAGTGTTTCGGAGAACACGATAGGAGAGTTTGATAGACTGTCTAATTGTTTGTCATTTGGCAATGCAATTTGAGGCAAATCAGTAGCAACTGATGCAGACTGAACACACCCGAAAGTAGGGCTATCTGTGGATACAGGGGTGATCTGACGAAGACTAGTGTCAACTCCATCTTTTGCTTTCCTTCCATTGGTAGAGGCATTCTCCGAGAATTTATGAAGCTTGTGATAAATAAATAATAATAATAATAAAAAAGGACGCGTCAATTATGGGAATATAGAGTAGAAAAATTTCTTCATGACCCCTAAAGTGGCTAGAGACCAAATATCTTACCCTCAGTGCCAAAGCTTTGATAACCTCCTTGGCTGCTTTACATTTTGCAGCTTCCTCCCTTGCCAAGGACCATGTCTCCTCGATTTTCTTTTGACATTCTTGAATCTTCTGGCTTCCACTCTGACATTTCTTTTCGAGACTTATTACCTGTAAAAGAGTAAATGAACTCAGTGGACAAAGCAAGTGTCTAAAATGGCCTTTGACCACACCTCTACCTAAAACAAACAGACAAACGGAAAGTCCGGAAAGTATGTCAACTAAATGAGCTCTTAAGACGTAGAAAGAAGTCCAGTGCTTGAGCAAGATTGACAAAAGGATTTACCTGAGTTCTCAGCCTCCGAACTTCTTCAATAAGTGTCTCATCTGGCTCAGATATGACATTTTCTACAATGGTGGTACTAGATAAGTTGGATTCTCGATGCCTTTCAGTAAAAGGAGAAATTTGTTTCTTCGACAAAGGGCTAAGCACTTTAGAAACTTCTCTCTGATGTACTTCAAACAATGGGGGACATGATACTTGATGTACTTCAAAAAATGGGGGACATGGTACTTGACCCCATTGTGGCTGTCCACCCAACAAAGAAGAAACGGAATCCAGATTTAGCCGGGTTTCCCCTTGGCTTCTCGCTGACATTCTTCTAGAAAATTGGCTTTCCTTGTTCGAAGACGGATTGACAGAAGTCATCTTACCATATTTAGGTGTCACGGGTCCCCTACTTTCTTTCTCTTCCCGGAATCCCTTCCGCTCACTTGGTAGTTGCTTCATAGCGTGGTGTTCTTGCTTCAATTGTCCACCCGAATGTGATATTCCCCGTAGATTGTTGAAGCACTGATCACACACTCGAAAAGCCTTGCTTTTGTTGGGTGCCAGAGATGCATCTACCACCTTCTTAATACTACAAGCATGGCAAAAGAGAAGACCGCAGTTATAACAGTTATGCTTCTTCCTTGTAAACCCGAAAGGCACCTTACATCCGTTGCAAGCCGATTGCTCGGTAACTGAAATTGATTTGTGTAAACAGATTGCGGCTGTGGAATTTGATCCACAAGCAATACTTTCCACTTGCCTGTCTCTCAAAGCCTCCACTAAAGTCGGCGAGTTTCGATCATCAATATCACCTAATCCTAACTGCCCATTTGCACCCTTTCCCCATGAATATACACTTCCACTAGTGGTCAATACAGCGACATGATACGAGCCGGACGCTATATCCTTAACGAACTCTTCTTTGAGATTACCCTCAACTATTGTGATTGTTCTATCTTTGGCCTGTGGATTTCCTAACTGCCCGTGTATTGCACTTCCCATCGTATAGACCGTCCCATGACTAGTAAGCCCAGCAGTCAACATTCTTCCACAACTAACTTGAACAAAATCATGGTCCACAAGTTGCGTAACACACGTCGGTAAAAGCTTCTTCTCCTCATCAGCATGCCCAAGCCTGCCTTTATCCCCATCACCCCATGTAAATAACTTCCCACCGACGCCATTGAACTTGAAACGATCAACAATGACTTCAACAATTGCAGCAGTGTGCCATGATCCGCAGGCAACAGATTTCACCCACAAACCCTTTAGAGACTCAACTTCTTTCGGTTGAGAGACACTTCGTAAGTTCCCATGACCCAAAACCCCAAAAGTTCCATCTCCGCATGTAAACAACTTCCCGGTAGTGGACACCATTGCCGAGTGCCATTCCCCACAAGCAACGTTAGATATGACTATACCATCCAAGGCCGAAATTCTATGAGGCAACCAATGACACCGACTTCTCTCCTCGCCAACCACTGCACCACAACCAGTGTCCCCCCACCTATATACCTCTCCAGAATGTGACAGAGCATATGTTTGATATTCACTGCAGGCGACGGAATTTACCCGGACCCCACTGAGGGTGTCGACAAGCTTGGGGTAGCTCACATTAATGTCGATCTTGTGTCCAAGCCTTCCTCTTCGCTCTTCACCCCAGCAAAAGACTTCCCCTTGTTTAGTAACTATGGCAGCATGTTTCCCTCCTAAGGAAATATTCTGTAAATCTAACATGGTAGTGGATTCAAGTAATTTTGGCAATAACACGTCCACTTTCCTTATGCTGTTGTTGTCATTAGACCTGTTACTCGTACCCTCTAAAATCCCTTCTATTTTTTCACCCCAGATCATAACATCCTTCAAAATATGTTTCTTTTGCTTTAGAGGAGATTCAAACGAAGCGGAAGCCAACCTATGAGGCACATACTGTTCAGATCTCTTCTCGAGATGATTGGTCCCCATATACGGAGAATTCGGTACAGAAATATCCATGACATTTCGCACAGTCGACGGGGCTGCCTCTGACCAATAAAAGCTATCAGAAGAATGTGACAAGCCATCAGAAAAGCCCCTCGCGGAAAGTGACAAACTAGGACTCCCACACATGCTATGGACCTTTAAGAAATAGACGAATAGATTCAAATTGCATATCATCTCAAAGTTTAAGATACAAAAATCATTCCTAATCAATAGACTCGTAAAATGTAGTTTGCAACATGTCTTTGAACATGTTAAAATAAAGCGAAAAAAAGGTCATGGAAAAAGAGGTAGGAATTGGAATATTAAGAGCCCTACCTGAGAAAATTCGGGGGCATCCTCTGAAAGTCCAAGATTATGCATTCTCCGAATAAAACCGGCTGGACTACTGATACAACTTTGAACTCCTCTATGACTTCTCAAGTTATTATTAAACGGCTTAGGATGGTGATACCTTGATATTATGACTCTCAATCCTAGCATCCAAGAATCAGCTTGCTCTTTGTCCTTGCATGTCTATATGGATAACTAATTAAGTTGAAAATTTAACTGCACGATTAGGAACCATATTTAGGTAAATAGTAAGTACCAGATCGAGTGAGCGTTCACCATTTGCATAGACAAGTGAAAAAGACTGAGATTCCTTTTCTGGTTGAAGTTGCCGCTGAAAACTAACCTGCAAAAAGTGGAATCACCCAACCATAAAACAGAATGTACTATTTTCTACAATCCGATATCTGAATTAGAGTTGGATCAAAACAAGTTAAAACACAAATATCTATTACATACAGTCTTCTGTCCAGGAATAATCTTCATAACAGAGCTCAGTCTCAATTGTCTTTCCTCTTTTCCAGAATACCAAATCAAAAATCTCTCATCCTGAAATCCAGAAACAAATCTGACGAAATGAATATATAACTTAAAAATAAGGGAGGCTCAATTTTGATGTTTTCTTTCCAATGAAGAACTATCACCTCTTCGAGGTTAAAGTAAAACCAGATTATTAAGCCCTGACCATCTAAATATTGAAAGTCAAACTTCGTTCCTTTATTCTTTTTAAATCAAAAACAACGCAAGCATGCTCAAATCATAGAGTAATAGTAGTGTCTACACAGACATTATCCTTGCTGACTACTAAGAGTATCGGTGATAATTTTAAGTGTAAACCCTTGTGTTTTCAAGTAACGATTAGGATGGAATGTAAGACTTGGTACACCAACCATGTAATGCTTGTTTACAAAGTTTACCCACATTGTAACTTTCATCAAGAATACACGAAGTTTCTGAGGATGTAACGGTCCTTTTCAGGATACGTTTGAATATCCAATTATCCGTTGGAGTTGGGACAAAAACCGAAAAACTTGTATAAATATTCTGACTAAACAAAGAAACTCATATGTCTTTTTAAGAAAGTTTTTCATAAAATTGTTCGTACTGAGTAACCTCTTTTCGACGAAAGATAGAGGACAAAAGGTCCTCAAAGAATTACAACAAGAACACAAAAACAAAAAACAAGAACAACACAGATATCACAAAAACCAGAACATACTAACGACCCATAACATCCTTCGATTTAGAATAATCATGGAAAAAGGAAAACCCATCACAGATATATCAGTAGAGGCTCATTTGAAGCTAAAAATTTGGTACTAGCTAGCTTTGTTGTGACCAACCAACGATACATATATCCACATTTTTCACATTTGAGAAAGTTTTACACAAAATTGTACATATTGGATAGCATGATCTCATGACTTAGTCTCAGAGGATACAGAGAGTGTTTATATATGCGTGTGTGTGTTTATGCCTACCGCAGAAAGCCAGAAAGGACAAAACTTAGGCTTCCCTCTTCTTCCACATTTCAAAAGACGTGCACCCTTCTTTATAGTAACTATTGCCTGCAGATTTACAAACAAAATTTTAGTGAAACTCATGACTAGCACAAGTTTACAATTTGATGAAATATAAATAGTCTACATTCACAGTTTGTACAAAACATTTAACACTTTTTCTTTCATAACATTAGCCAAAAAAAAAAACATGTATAATTAACACTTGGAGAAGTACCTGGTTACTTAATTTCTAATTTAAGTATTTAAAAACCTTGATGAAGAAGTATAATTGTGATCTGATCATAAGTATATAATGTAATTAATAAACAAACAATGGGGATATAAAGTCATGATTAGCCATTGTGCTAAAAGGAAAACTACACGAAACAAATCAAAACCCAAATAAACTCTACACATAACAAAACAGGAAATCAAATTAAAAAAAAAAAAAAAACAGAAATGAATAATTTTGAGATCATGTAGGACTAAACAAAACAATCTTTTTAAAACGGAACCACAGAATCCAAGAGAGAGAGAGAGAGAGAGAGAGAGAGAGAGAGAGAGAGAGGAAAATGAGACCTGTTGAACTGCTCTGTCAAAGGGAAGTGTTGGTAAGGATTCTTCAGCCATTGGGTTTGTTTGGAAGAAGAGAAAGTTAGAAAGAAAGAACAACAGAGACAAATGAAGAAGACCCTTGTTTGGTTTTTCCTTTCCTTTCCTTTTCTTTCTTTTTCTTTCCCAGGAAAAGGGAATTTTAACCTTTAACAGCAGAAACAGAATGTTTTCAGAAGTAGAGCAAAGGAATGCACAACAACACAAACATATAATTGTCCTTCTCTTTTGCACAGAGACGCACCAGTTTAGGAAGAGAATATAAAAATGTATAATAATAATAATAAGTTAATGAGAGAGAGAGAGAGAGAGAGAGAGTTTTATTTTGTTCTTCCTTTTTTGGATTTTCTTTCCTTTTTTAATTTCTTTCCATCTTAGATTACAGTGATTGAATCCGTTTCTTCCATTACTGTTTTCTTCACTTCGAAAGTTGTGCAGAGAGAGAGAGAGAGAGCGGAAGTGGAAGGAAGGAGGCTTTTTAGTTTTTAGCAAGATGTGAACTGTTATACATACAAATATATATAAATATATTGATTTACAGATTATATATACAAATATGCACGTGTACACCAAATCACATGCTTATTTTTCTCCAAACTATAATATCAATTGGTATTATCTAAATTGTATTCCCACATGCTCTTTTGTCTTTTTTTGTGTTAATATTTATATATGACTTTTGGAGGCACTTTGATTCTTTCTAATCTCTTGTAGCTGATGACGTATATACCATCCCTTAAATAAATTTAAAACCAAAAAAAAAAAAAACGACGTACCATGCCTTCTTTTTAATTTTCGGCATGAAAACAAAATAAATTGTCAAATATATTGGAAGAAATATTTTAGTAAGATAAAAATAAATAATAATGTGTGATAATCTTAGACCGTTTAATTAACATATATATTTTTTAAAGGATCTTGAATCTCTAACTTAATTTATTATCTTCTCTAACTCTTTATATTGGACGCGATCCGTAAAATTTATAATTTTCTTTTTAAATTTCTTGATCTCTATCTCTGTTTTTCCTTTTTTTTTTTTTTTTTTCCCTCCTTACTTCAGAATCACGTTGATGTGTTGGCCAATAAAAGATGCTATAGAGGACAATGTTACATATTTGTGTAGGTGATATCCTAACACTTATTATTATTTTTTTTTTCCCCCTATTATAGGCATTGAATTGAAAAGGTTTAAAAGAGAAGAAAAAAACAAGAAGAACTTTGAGAATGAATATTAATAATTCATCTTCATGGATTGGAAGGTTATGGCTTGGAGAAAGCATAATTATGGGAGCCTTTTAAGGGACGAGTGGACAGTATTAATAAGGGAAATTTTTGAAAAACAACAACCCAAAATAGGTACTTTTGATGTTGAACGTGAATAATATATGTATAGCACTGATTTGTATCTTTCATTCCTTCTGTTGTCAAAATTAACCCTTCCTTAAAAATATAAATAATAAATAATAAAAGATTTTATGTTGACTAACCTTTTTAGTTCAGCAATTAAAGCCACGAAACACACTCACTTAATTGCCTTGATAATTTGGGGGCATAATTTTTTCCCTTTTTTTTTTTTAATCCAAAACCTAGGTTAATCAACTCTTTCTCTATAATATCTATCTTTATATGTGAATACATGAACAAATATACGTGTATATATGTGTATATAAATTAATTTAAATTTTAACGATATGAGATTTATGACACTCACTTATTAAAAAGAAATAAAAATACTTTTAAATATTAAATTTGTGAGCTCATGTCCAAATCTTTTCTTCCATTTGTTAAGTCAGCTCCAATGAATGTATATGTATATATATTATACATGGGAGACACACAACTGATGAGGACCAGTTTAGAACTATCAGAAGACAGCAAGCGAATGCTTTTTTTTTTTTTTTTTTTTTTTAATATTTCTAATGGAGTTGTTAAAGACCACCTTGAGTCTGCGAAATAATCAGATTAACGTAAATAAATAGAAATGAACTCCACCTAAGTATATAAGAGAAACTGCCTATGACAAATAAATTATAATTTATATGTAGATGCTTTATGGAAAAATATTATAATTAACAAATATCCTGAACATCTTTTTTCTTTCATTTATTTATTTGGTTGTAAATAAATTTAAACTAAGACAAATTGTGTTCTAGAAGTAAACATAAATTAACTATCATTACCTAAATCTTCAACGCTCTCTTTAATTTATCCTAAAGAAACCCTCTTTTCAATTGTTTTCATTTTAGGACTTCAAATATTCTGACAATGAGGCAGAATTTTTAAGTTATCTTTACAGGGAATGAAGGCATTGCCCCCACGCTAACAATTATTTTTTGATGAATAGTTCCATGTGCATATGGTTAGGCATTAAATTAAAATAAAAATATATATAAAAAAAAAAAAAAAACAACAACAACAGCAACAGAGAGAGAGAGAGAGAGAATTATACATTGTCGTTTAATTGTAATTATTTATTATAGAGTGATGCCACTTATCCAAATAGTGTTTTCATAAAATAATAATTCGTATAGAGTAAAAAGACTGTAAAAAATACATTAAAATCATATCAAAATTTAAAACTTTATCAAAATCCTTCCAATCACAATAGCACATTAATAATTATATATTCTATTATAATATTTTCCAAATAATAAAACTAACATTGAAAGGCATCTTTCCCGTCAACCGGTCTCAACTTATGTTTTTCTCAGTGAGTTTTATCAGATTTTACTGATAGAATCGGTCTTAATCGAAGATTGTATCTCTTATACCACATGATTGTTTTATACTTTATATTAGTGTTTGTATCCTATTTTATTTTTAATAATAATTTCCATTAAAAAAAAGGCATCTTTTATTTACAGTGATGTTCATGTTCATGAATAAGACTAGTCTTTATTAATAATGATATTTAGTCTACGTTTGATAAGTTAATTGGAGATAAAATTTTTAAATTGAAGTTGGTTGATTTTTTATAAATTAGTTATAAATTTTTATTAATTTTTTTAAATAAATTTAATATAAAAAAATATAATTTAATTTGAGTTAAATTTAAATAAGTAATAATATCAATTATATTTGTGAAATAAAAATAAGGAACAAATAATAAAGAAATTTTGAGTGGCACGAGAGAAGAAGATGCTCTGCTCCAACTGCAAGGTTAGGTTTGTAAAAAGTCATATGAGCTCTGCAGATTGCCGCCCATGTAGGACCTATTTCCACAGTTCGACTTGACTTTTCAGGTTCCTTTACCCATTCGCCTTGACTTTACTCACAATGTTTATGCGCTAACAATTAAGAGGGTGTTTTAACATTTAAGGGCCCGTTTGGTTCACAAGTTTGTGTTAAGATTTTTAAATTTAAATAGTGATTTTGGTTGATTTTTCAGAAAAGATAAAATACTTTTGGGGAAAAAGATAAAAATTAAGTTGAAAAATTTAAGTTCGAATCGGAGGTCCAAACGGGCCCTAAGTTTAATTTAAAATAAATTATATTTTTTATCTTAATTTTTATTTTTTTTTAAATTAATAAAATTTATAATTACTTTTAAAAAGTTAATATTATTTAAATTTAAAAATTTCAACTTAACTCAAATCAACTTATTTATCAAATACCCTCTAAACCTATATATTCATAGGAAAAAACCCATATTAAAAAGAAAAAAATATCTACAATGAGGCATGAAAAAAAATGCTCTTTCTATTAAAATTTTTAGGGAATTAGAGATAAATAACCTTTTTTAATATATTTTTTAATAAATAATTGAAGTTATTTAAAAATTAGTTAAAAGGTTTTTTTTAAATGATCAATCAATTTATTTAAAAAAATGATTTATCACATATAATGTTAATTTATTAAAATAGTTATTGACCGTAATCAATCAATTAATACATAATTGATCATAATGTAAATTATCAATTTTCAAGTAAATCATTAATTAATCAAAAGTTGACCAAATCTGAAAAAAAAAAATGAAGAAAGAAAAATGATTATTTTATTAAAAGAAAAAAGTTCAGCAATCTATTAGATTGGGTGATCAAAATAAACACCACAATTTAAATTTTCATTTTTAATTCTCAAATTAATTAGTTTCAATTTATTTTTTTAATTGTTAGATGAAATTAGAATCACAATAGATTAAATAATGTAGCAAATCCTACATATAAAGTTTTTATCAAAAAAAAAAAAGAAAAAGAAAAATCCTACATATAAAGTTTTAAAGTTAAAAAAATTCCTCTTTTTTATTTTTATTTATTTATTTATTTATTTATTTATTTTTTGTGAGTAAAATGAAGAAGGTATTTACTACCCCTAGTAGGTGATCCTGAATCCTGACCACTACTACTGGACATTGCCGAAAAAGGGGAAAACAACAACAATGTACGGAAACTCTCCCAAAAGAAGGAATTACATAACATTCTACCTTTTCTTTTCTTTTTTCTTTTTTATTTTTTAAATAATTTTATAACCTCTTAGAATCTGTAAGGAAATTAAATATATTGGTTTTTAGTTTTGGAAAGTAAATATATTGGTTTTTAGTTTTGGAAAGTAAATATATAAGATTTCTTTTTTTTGGTAAAAATTATATATATAATTTTTTTGAATAAAAATTTAATATATAGGTTGCAAATTTTTTTAAAAAAATAGAAATTATCATTCAAGATAAATTATGTTACGAATACCAACATAAAAAATGAAACAATCTTGTAATATAAAAGGTATAACCCTTGATTAAGACTGATTTATCAGTAATTATATAAGTAGTAATTACATCAACGGTTTTTTCTTTTTTTGTTTTTTTTTTTGTTTTTTGTTTTTTTGTTCATGCGCAAGTGAGGCATTGATTAAGAACAAATTATAAATGGCATGTAAAATGTATCGTTTCTCTGTTCATATACATTACTTGTAAACTACGTTCCAATTTGTTTTCCAATAGCTGTCTTTTTTCCACAAATAAATGCTATGAAATTTATTTAGTCGTATTAATTTACCCGTTGAAGAATGAGAATTCATTTATTAACTTATATACCATCTTTTGGTGGATTCATTTTTCAATGGCAAAGCACCTAAATGACATATATTTAGATATCATTATATTAATATGATACAAAAAATTAACAGTAGATCAATAGAACATGAAATTAAGTTAAAATTAACTAATATTTGTGTCATGTTGATCAAGAATGAGAAATTTATGTCGTGTTGATCAATATATAAAAAAAAGATGGTTATTTAGGTAATTTTTGCTTTTTTTTATTTTATTTTTTCATTACTGTTTTCTAAAGGAATTTATCTTTACATATTGGGAAATATAGCTTCTTTTTTATTTTATTTTAATTGAGGCGAGACAAATTAGTAATTAAAAAGATATAAAAAGGAGACTTTCTGCCTTTACATGTATTACATATATGACAATAGTTATATAAAATAACATCCTAAAAAATAGTTATAAAATAAAACCCAAAAAAAAAAAAAGAGCTTTATTAACTGAGTAAAAACAAAAAGGGCAAAAATATGTGATTACAGGCATAGTCTAGCGATAATATCATACATGACTTCATCTAAAAGTATAGAGTTTAAATCTCTACACTCCAAGTTTAAAATAAATAAATAAAGGCCAAAAGGCTTGTAATTCAAAACAAAATTGTTCAAAGAAGAAAAGGTTATTTAAAACTATTGAGATTAAAGATTTTTAACTTTTTTTTAAAAAAAAAATACATATGGAGGATGTCTCGATAAAACCCTCGAAATCGTAAAATTCAAAGGGAAAATTTCATTTAAAAAAAAATGTATGCATGATCTCCTACAAGCAACAATTGAAAATGTGAATGATATCTTTAGTGGTAGGGGTGGTTCCTTGTTGCTGTATCCAATAATGTTGATAGGTATTGGCTAACTTGTGTGGCTCAAATTGTATCTGAGGAAATGTTTTTTGAATTGATTGAAGTAGTACTCCAATTTCCTTCTAAAAAATAAACAAGAAAAGAGGTTTTGAAGATACACTATTTATGGGTGAATTTATGATGCTGCAATACCACATGGATTTACACGCACAGGGTGGATGAGATGACAAATTGGTGAGAAGTTTTTGCTAAACATCTCCCTTTCATCCATTAGGATTCGATTCTCGCTGCCTCTTCTTAGGTCTCATTCTAGTTTCGACTGTTAAAACTTGGTTAGGTGATGACAGAATAGACTTTGGGTGGACGGTTGAGATAAACTAATATAAAGAACATGTCGCTGTTATACCTAAAATAATATTCTTATATGTGGGGTTGAAAATTTTAAAAATAATGGGATCATCCCTAGATCCTTTATTTTTCTACAAAAAAAAAAAAAAAAAAAAAAAAAAAAAAAAAACCACATGGATTTATATCTATAGATAGATACACTGTCTAGTACTAGCAAAGCATCTCTATAGGCCATGTTTTTTGGTGACACCATTACACAACAACATGAAGCATATACATATATATATATATATATATGCGCGCGCACACACATAACTCCATTGTCTCAAAAATTGGAGCTCTTTTGCTTGCTAATTAATTGATGTCCCCACAGAGAGTGCAAGCAGATTTAATTAAATTAATTATATGAATACACAGGGAATTGATTGATGTTCTACCAGGTTTACAATTAATGACTTATTTATATTTTATAATGTTCTTATACTAGTACTTTTCTTGTTTGCACCAATATGAACGTCTTACTCGGCACCTTACAATTAATTCATACCCTTACTTACAACAACAATGTGGGATCTAAAATTCAAATTTCGGACCTCAATTATATACGTATATATATACTTTCTCTGACCAATGCTTGGAGAATTAAATGCTTGTATATGTTTATGTATTGAAATTTATGCTTTCAGACGCGTTTCTTTATTTTAGATGACAAGAAAAGACAACCCTTTACGAATTAAATTTATAATTCAAACTTTTTTCTTCTAATATTTTCTCTTATAAGTATTTGAATTATGTGTAAATTTACTTTTTAAATCTATAATCTAAAACAACTTTTATTGTTTCGCTACAAGTTATAAACATGTTGTAGCATGAGACATATGCAATATTGGCTTGGCAATTACAAATGATCAAATTTGATCCAAAATGACTAAGTAAACAATTTAATTTGATGATTTTTGGTAAATAGTTTAATTTGACGACTGCATCTTCAATAATGTTCTCACATGGATCTTTATCAAGTACTCCTAAAAATACTCTCTATCTCTCTCTCTTTATATATAGATATAGGAATTGTCTCTCATTCTCATTCGGTAGAATGACTGTTCGATAGTACAATCTATGTAGGAGACCGGCACAATCTGGAGAATAGTGCAGTACAACCTGTTAGAGAGAGAGAGAGGGAGAACTTTCTCATTAGTGTCATACGGAAAATTTTCATATATATATATATATATATTATTTTATAACTACTCCTAATAATGTTTAGAAGTCTAGTCATGCGTTTGACCATCAACAGGCTTTATTTTTTTTTTTTTTGGGTGCTGTAATGAGAGGCATTTAGTTAAACTAATATATATGCATATCATTACCAAACTTAGTCCTGTTAGAGCTAACTAGAAGGAGGGGATTTAAACAGAAATTCTTAGATTTAAAACTTAAAAGTATTTTTGTTTTTATTTTTTAATGAGTCAGATATAATCAAACATCATAAGGAAATTGGCACTCAACTAAAATTAAATCTTTGCTAGCTTTATCAATTTTATTAAATTAACACCAAAATATATATATATATATATATATATATAATGAGGAGGTTACCACCAAACCAAATTAGGCAATCAGTGCTAGCAAGCGATCAAAATAAAACATATGATCCAAAGACCAACAACAACTACAAGAACCACAAAATCTAGAGCAATAGAGCCAGCTCTAGGAGTTCTTTCTCTATCATTCTTCTTACCTTCATTCTAAATTTCGATAATCTTTCATACGGCAGGGGTAGATCCTTAGAGATTTGTCTTTCTGATAAGATTTGTTCCTTCTCTTTTTCTATTGCGGAGTTGGAGTTTTTTTTTTTTTTTTTTAATAAATTTTTTTAAAGAAAAGTTCCAGTATTTTTTTAATGAATTAAGTAATTATTCATTTAGCTCTCATTACGTACTGATGATAAATTTGGTGCACTTAAATCTTAATATGATTTTTGTAACTTGTTTGTGTATATTATTTTTGTGTGTTGTTACGTGTTTTTTTTGTCAAAGCCATAATTTTTGAGTGTTAGATTTGAGAGATTTTAGACTAACGTAGATCTACGTACATTGACAATAAATTTATTATATACCATATATCAATTTAAAGAGCTTACATTATAGGTGGAGGGCGTTTGAAAAAGGCACAAATTTATTTTGTACGGACCTCATTTTTGTGTCCTTCGCGGAGCTATGTGCAAGCCAATACGAAATAATAAATGAAAAAAAAAAAAAACCTCCCCATTCGTTAGCAGAAATAATGGAGCTAGATTATTTTGTTTATAAGGATCACTTGTTCTGTCAATCTTGATTGCATTACAAGATCGATGGTTGTAATATTTATTTCACTTGAATGAAATGCTGTTTTTATTTAAAAATAAATAAAATTAAAAAAAAAGAACTATAAAACCTACTAGTCTTGAAAGAAAGACTAACAACTAATTAAGTACATTGATGCAAGAATTGAAGCAACTTGCAACACGTATGTGTCTGTGTGTGTGTGTGTATATATTAATATATAATGGATAATTTCAAATAGTATAATAATGTCTCGGCGGACAATTTGCTTCTTCTCCTTCTTGATTATAAAACAAAAATTAATTAACAAAAATAGTCCCACTAGTCATTAACCCGTAACATCAAGAAAAGAGAAACATTAAACTTGGATGATTAGGGTCGCATATGCGTACATTAATTGGTTATAGGAATTATTACAAGAAACTAAGAATATAGGTTTGACAAAACTTTTGTCGTTGTTAATTATTAATCATTCAAAAACAGATTAAAGCTAGGGAATTACAAGGTGTTGGTAAGTTACAAAGAGGATTAGTTGTCGGAAACAGTCCAAATGACAAAAAGGCAAAGGGCCTGGTCTGGTCACTCGCTCGACAAGAAATTTTTTTTGGAACATTTTGAGTGTCGTTTGTGGGGGCCTTAATATATATATATATATATATATATGTGTGTGTGTGTGTATATATATATATTACTTTTTCTCTCTCTCTCTCTTCCAAGCTAGTCCCCCACAACCCCAAAAGACCAAGAGGACGTCAAGAAGATATGGGCTACTTTTTTTTTTTTTTTTTTTCCACTTGGAAAGACATGAATTTGACAAAGGAATAATGGCTACCTAGGCCTCCATAACCACATGCCTAAGGGAAACCTTACCAAAGCATTGATTGGTTTAGGCCTCTTCGACAAACGTTAGGAGACATGCTAAAAAGCTACTTGACCCACCTTCCATATGTGTGCCATATGCCATGTACTTGACGCTAACACATAATATATTTATACTTTTTGTCTAATATAATAATAAATAAATAAATAAATAAATAAATAAGAGAAATCGCATGATCCTACTTCTCGTCTCTATTGTCTATAAAAGAAATATCGGAACTAGCCAATAAAATGATATCATATATTGGTCTAACATCAAATAGTACATTGTTCGAATAAGATCTTATATATTAAAACTGTCAACGTATCAAACCTGAAGACATCCAAGAAAACAAGAATGAAAGATTGAATTTTTTAAAAAAAATTTCAGAATATAATCTGAAATATTTTGCAATTGTTCCTTTTTAACCACACTCACACTTAATTATACCATGTATGTCTTACTAAAAACTCTATTGTTTTATCTATAAGTTCATTGTCAGTATACATCATGTGTCACATTGCCAAAAAAAAAAAAAAAAAAAAAAGTAACATATAGGACTTAATTTTAGTATACGCCCCACTCTATTAGAAGACTAGCTTCGTCGTTGATTATCGATTGATGGGTAAGTATTATACATGCCTATCGGGATAAATGGACAACGGTATGTGAGTAGTATATTGGCAAGGTTTGTGGGTGTGTGTGTGTTGGGGGGGTCCATATGCCTCCATGAATTCCCAAACTTGAAAACAAACGACAACAGCTTGTCTGGAAGCGTTTCAAAATGGGGTATACTCAGACTGGATCTTGGCAGATATACCATCAATTCAGGATCTTGTAAAGTATATTGATCATCTCTAGACATATATATATACAATATACTAGCTGGCCTAGGTGTACGTATCATATTCTTGTTCCTTATCATACAGCTACATACGTCGTGAACGAGACTACTCATCACATAGATTCATGCTCACAATATGACAATCATATATATATGAAATATAGATTCATGCTCACAATATGACAATCACACATATATATATATATATATATAGTTTTTTTTTTTTTTTGGTTAACTCTATAAGACCAATATTGACAGACCATAAACCTTGTTTATGTTAGTTAAAAAGTCTGGAGATTTTTTTTTAGTAGCATTCGAACAAGAGATAATCTAGTTTTACGGCTCAACTTATATTGATTCCACCTGGTTACTAGCTATAGGGGAGATCTAGAAATTTAAGGTGCTTGCAGTATTTTACTTGCAAGGACTATATATTTCAACCAAAAATAAGGACTATATTTATGTATGTAACATTTCACGTACACTAGCAAATTGTTTTTATTGAAATAATAAATTTTAGAACTTTTAAAACTTGAATTTACTATTAATATTTGGAGACGTAAATATTGAAAAGTAATATTTGAGTTCAAGAAAAAGATAAAAAATAAAAAATAAAAAAAATTGGTGTATATCAAATGTGCCCCAAATAGGCCCTTATAGTGTTTGGCATTTTTCATTCAATAGTGCTAAGGAAAATCCTTGAATAGCTATAGATTATGTCAAGTCATTTTTTTTTTTCGATTTTTAATTGCCAAATAAAAGTACCAATGTTTCGTACGAACAAGTAAACTCAAGAGCAAGTCCATCTATTTTTAGCCTTGTAAGGGAATTTTGGAGTTCACCTTCCTTTTTTTTTTTTTTTTTTTTTTTTTTACCACTTGCATTGCTTTTTGCTGCAAAAAAAATTGTGTATAAAATAAAACTGCCGTTTTGGCTATCTAAAAATGAGTGTGATGGTAAATATATCGTCATCTCTTATAAAAATGTTATGCCGAGTTACCTGAAGTAACCCAACGGGCTACTCCGAAATCAGTGGTATGATCATGTCAACTTTCCAACAGTATCGTACCGTGACATGTCGGTATCACGACATATTAGTGGTGGTATCCTAACCTACCAGGTTATTTGGCAATCAACATCGGTGATAGCGTGATGAGTTACATGTGATATTGACGTTTCATTTCTTCGCTGTGAAGCGGAATGTGAGGCACGTGCTCTAGGTGAGAGCTCGGCCAGAAATGACCGGCTCTACCTAGGTTCGGGTATATCAAAGAAGACACTTCAACAACTCCTCAGATAAGGTCACCTTTGGTTTTTCCATCCATTTTAAACAGCTCCAGTAGAAAATGGCAAACTTAGAGTAGTTTATAATCAAGTTTGAGGACCAAAGTGTGAATAAAAGGTATATCTTCGGCCAACAATTGAAATAGAGAGAACTATTTCATTAGATAAAAAGATAAGAATTTTATTACAACATTACATGACTTTTGGGTTAAACCAAACAGCCCACAAACTTTCAAAGGACAAAGCTGTAGAAGAGAAGGCACCAAACAAAGAGACTGTACTAAGGACCCTTTTTCAGCTGGACAAAGACTTCAAGGACTTGTTATTTATAAAAGCAAAGCAGAGAGAATTCTTTGGTCAGTACAAAAAGATACCTATCGATACTGTACATAATTTTAAACCGTCATATATTTTTTTTATATGATTTTGAATGATCCGACGATTCAGAAGTAGTTTAGTACCGGTAAGACACATTTCAAACCTCATCATAAAATTCTCTTGAAATTAGAATATGCAACTTTTTGGCCCTCTATTCAATGCCATTCATCTTTCTCAACTGGGCAACAAGTTCATAGACCTTTTCGGAATCCGGAATTGCTTTAGCCACGGTGTCTCTCTGGAGACACCTTTTGGTCCAAGCTGAGAACTTGGGGCAGTGATCCTCAACCTTAAACCCTCCAAACTTCTCATAAGCAAGGAACCAACTGGTGAGAGGGATTGCTATGATGTCGACGAAGTCGAATGCCTTGCCGCCGAAGAAATCGCTGTCACCGAGGACTTCCTCTAGCTGTTTCAGAATCTCTATGAACTCTTGTTTAGCTTGCTCTAAAGCTTCTCCGTTGCTCCTCCAAATGTTGCCGCCCGCCTCAAAGACCTTCTCACCATAACAAAGTCAACAACATAATGTCTTCAGAAATAGTCACACACTATGTTTAAAATTACAACCAATAAAAACAGTAATTTATGTTGTAGTACGAGAATTAAGAAGGAAAAAAGCAAAGAAAATTTATTAGGACCTCTTCTTAGAAAACATATATAGTAGAGATATAGAATTACATAGGATGAGTGTAACAACACAAGAATTCTCAATTATGGTGTTTATTAATGTGATATTACTAAAATTCAACCAAATTGGAAGATAAATTAAATTACTATTATCAATGTTTCAAACCATAATGAAAACTAAGAAGCAATATATCATATAGTTAAAATTGTTTTGTATGATATAAATATTAGAAAAATCTGACGGGTAAGTACATAAAAGAAAATAATCAAAACAAGTATTATTTTTGAAAGTTTTTCTTAATTAAGTGTCATAAAAACACTTAACCCAATAATAGCACTGAGATTAGAGTCATGCTTTCGCCATGCAAAAGGAAGGTGGAAAAAAAAAAATACCATACCACCTTATGTGTAAGGTGTTAATCTAATTTGTAAAATGATAAAAAGAAAATAATTATGATGTAAAGAGAAATTATTCAGTAAACTGAGCATATCACTTAAAGTAGTATTGGACTAAAAAAGAAATACTAAAACGACCTTCTTATCAATGAAGTCGACCCAAAATTTTGCTTGAGCCTTTTCGTATGGACAAGATGGGAGGAGTGGAGGAGAAGGCCACGTCTCATTGATGTAGTCAACAATGATGGAAGATTCAGAAAGGGGCTTCCCATTGTGCAAAAGCACAGGGACCTTCTGGTAAATGGGGTTGGAGCTTAGCAACAGTTCACTCTTTCCTCCAAATAAATTCTCCTCTCTAGACTCATATCCCACCCCTTTTTCGTTGAGGGCAATTTTCACCCTCATACAAAAAGGGCTTCCCCAAAAATCCAAAATAAGAACCTCCTCTTTGCTTGACATTTTTTTTTTACACTTCCTTTCTCGCTCTTCCTATTCTCTCTCTCTCTTCTAGAGATGGTTACCAATGAGTTAGAAAAACATGAGTTTTATAAGGTAAGAGTTGGAGATATCAATGTTTCCTATGTCATTGGTTTGCCCTTCCGGAGGTGCCAAAGTTCTTGGGATTCTCATAATTTAACATGTTCTTTTGTTTGATGGCTTTTGGTGTTTCCTTGACAGTTTGGACGTTGGAGAGGTGCTGTACTGAGATAAATCAATCTTTTGTTCTTGTACTATATAGTGGGTAAGCCGACCAGGCCTGAATTTAAAATGCTTCTCTTATTTATTTAGTTTTTGTCGCTCTCAGTTTCTAAGAACTAAATAGTTTTATTGCTGTTCGATCTCTATATGGTTTTTTTTTTTTTTTTTTTTTTTTTTTTTTTTTTTTTTTTTCCACCTGTTAGTCCCTAAATTTTTATGGCAGTTTTAGTCCTCCGTCATAAAATTTTCAAAATTAGGTACAAATATTTAATGCTATCTTTTTGAACTTTTATTAATAAATGACCTTAGTTTTAAAGAAAACAGCAAAATGATTGTTTTCTAAAAATTATTCAACCAGTCAATCACATATCGACAATGATTAATTAGTGATCGATCATTGTTGGTATGTATTTTTTCCTGATTGAACATAATCAATCACCAATCAATTATATTTTCCTAAATGAAAACAATTTGACTATTTGTTTAATTAAGTGCTTAAGAACCATCTATTTACTTATTTTTTACTTGCTAGAATTTCCAAGAAAAAAAATAGAGATCAAGATTTTACCACCTCTCGATACCCAAAAAAAAAAAAAAAAAAGCCACCAAAATTCATTAACTGCTAGCGCCACAAACGTGATTTTTTATTTTATTTTTGTTTTTTTTTATTTTTAATGAAGTGCACCAATATAACATCAATTCAGTAAAAGCAGAATATTTCTATATATTTTTTGATTGTTGGAACAGAAATGTATGTATTTCTAATGAACTTTCTAACAAGTGTTTTTAACCAACCCCATTATAAGTAAGAAACTCGTAAAGAATCCATTGGCTCAAACTACTCTACTAATCAGTGAATAAAATATCTACTCGTGGACACTTCAAACTTTCCTGTACAAGTTCATGCATATGAAAATACCATTTTTTTTTTTTTTCAACTGCACATAGTGTTTAATCTTGGAATTTTCAAGCAGACACAAATGTGAAGAAAATAATCAGGGTTCATCAAGTTGTTTGCCACCCAAGAAAAGGGTATCTCCAGTTTCGGCTCGATACCTTGGATTCGAACAAGCTTGATTTCAGCATGATCGGATTTCTGGCAAGACTCTATGTGTTCACATAGAATTTCACCTCCATCTTCAGAAATTTTGTTGCCGCTTGCATCTTCAGAGGAATCTCTCTGCTCGTCTTCAGCTTCTACTCTTGATGATTCTTCATCAATCAAAGAACTTTCCTGGAAATACTCTGGCAGAAGGCTTTTCACCGCATCGTGTAGGGTGACACATTTACCTGCGTTGCAGTAGATGAAGCCAATGAGGGTTACAAAGATTGAAGTCATTTTGAAAACGGAAAATGAACATAAAATCAATACTCAAAACATGTTTCCTGAGTCCCTATGCAATCAATTATATCCAAACATATTGAATTTAAACCTTTGTCATTGTCTTTGACTCTTTCAGTCTCTCTGACTTAAAATTTTACGCAGTTTAGGTCCCCAGCACTTGAATTTAAAATTTACAAAAATGGTTACACAACATGCAAAATGTTCTAATTTACAAAATTTTGCATCTTAAAACCATTTTGGTTAAATTTCAAGTTATCATGCGATGAGTACATGATTGATTCTATTAAACTTTACAAATCTATCATCGATTACAGAAAAAGGACCAAAACTACCAGAAATATAAAGTTAAGAGACTAATCAACCAAAAAAAAAGTTAAGAGATTAAATTGACAAAATAGTTATAATTAAAGGACTAACGACATCAAAAACCCCTTTTTTTTTTTTTTGGGGTGGGGGGTTGGGGGGTGCTTGAAACATAAAGGGGAGTTGAAAGGGCACTTGTTGATCTTTTTTGTGAAACTAATTTTCCTTGCAACGATTCATTTACATATCTTTTATTTTTTGATAGACAAAACCAGTTTAAAGTACTTCCTTTCGACTTGCCAAAATTAGGAAGCCGACTGGGGCTGTCAAATGTCAAGACAGTCTCTATACTGCAGTTAATGCATTAAGAGCGAAAGCAAAAAGAACGAGGAAACAGGTAAGTTCACCACGTTCACATATTCGTAATGGAGGCTTCAGCAAATAATATAGGCCTTTCTTACCTTCTTGAATTTCAACAGGTTGGTTTATATAAGATATTTTGTCCCAACTATCGATAGGTGGTGCGTCATCTAAATCGTCAACATCCTCGTGACCACTCCAAACGTATAACCGAACAGGAACTCTGCCTACAAAAAAAATCAACTACACGATAAATTTATTCGTAAAAAGAGATAACTATTTCATGCAAATTTTTGAAAACAAAAACAAAAAGAATAAACTACCTGAGCCTAAAGCTTAAAAGGAATGAAAAAAATAAAATAAAACTCGTTACCAAAAGCAGTTGTGTAAAAAGTTATAACTTTAAAAAATTATGTAACAAGTCAAGAACAGAGAAAGATATGATAAAATTGTAGGGATAAAATTGCGTATTAGTTTCACAGAGAAGTCACACTGCAGACCACAAGACCAAGAAACATAACAGAGTCGTGTCTCTGTTCTCTTTGCAAATACAATTATCTCTCCTCTCTCTCTCTCTCTAGGACAAATCATATCTTATGCCTTACGAATTATTGTAAAAAGGGTCCACGTTCCTAAATTCCTAAAGCCCACAACAATATCAAACTTAATGCCTTCTGAAATAATATATTTGTACAAAATGTCTATGTTTCCAAATTCCACAAGCCCCAAATGAAGATTTACAAATAATTTTCTTTTTTAAAGTAAAGAACATCAGAATCGTAAAAATTAATTTGGCTCACCTGCCTTGTCCTGTCCAGAAACATCAGTTTCATCCACACATTGACCTGATCTTGCAGAGGATATATTTGATTTTGCAGTGTATTCATCTGAAACTATTCCAAGCTTAAGTTTGGATGAAACACGCGTATAGACTTCTAAATTACCTACAACAAATGTTCACCAAGACAATTAAAAATTATGAACTATAGCAAAAAGTCAAAATTCTACTTTATAAAATGCAAGTTACCCCTTTTTCCCCGTCATTCCCGAAATTTCACTCATCTGATTCACGAAAAACATTTACCTAGGTTAGATGAGGAAATCAACCTTAGTTGGTGGATACCTCAGGTAGTTGTTTTTATATACTTTACTTGATATCATGTTTCCTTAGTTTGGTAGTGACGCAGTGACTTAAGCCAACAACCCACTGATTATTTTAGGTCGCTGTTGTTTGTTTTTTTTTTTTTTTGTGTGTTTTTTTTGTTATTTTTTTTTAATGTCAGATCAGTATTCACATTCATATTGACAACAATGTCATCCGGTTTTCTCTCAAGCTTCGTCTCTGGTATTCATCTTCCCTCTCCAATTCTCTCCTTTTTTATATTTCTAATCCACCTAGTGGCCCACAACTCTTAGAATACCACCAGGGACAACAAATACTCGATAATTAAGAACTTTTAAAGAGTATTTAAGGTGAGGAAAGGGAAACTCAAAGTAAGTTATAGCACGCAAAAATGCCTTCAATACGAGGAAAGGGAAACTCAAAGTAAGTTATAGCGCGCAAAAATGCCTTCAATTTGCATACTTACCATTTAAGACGGAACGCCAAAGCTCCACCTGATCAGCTTGAGACATGTTCATTACATTCTTGCAGTTTCCATTAATTATATATGCTGCCTGTTATCATGACTTAACACCATCAGATTCATATAATTAAAACACTATAATGAGTTCCAAAAGGTTGTAGCAAGTCCTTTGGCATGCAAGAAATCTTTGCACTAAGTTTGAGTCGGAGTTAGTTGATCTTTAGGTGCATTGAATTCTATTTGCTTCAATACAATACGTTGAAATATATTGAAGTGCTGCATAGACTACAACATGGGAACGTATTTGTTACCATAGAGGATAACTTCCCACAACTTTGGTTTCTTTTAAGGACAGTCTTGCTTCCTCATTTATGTGCGATATTATGTGAGAATGTGAAAATGTGCGAATTGCTGAATTTCTCTTCCAACAAAAACAATTAGAAAATTTAGTAGTTCTATCAATTAGAGAGACAAGTCATCAAAAAACCTCTTTCAATGAGTTAATGAAGCTCCACTTTATACTATCTTCACCTTCACATGGTGTCAATACATTTGCTGGATATCCTCTAAAATGCACCTGCAGAAAGACGGTTTAAAACATGATGTGAAATTTGCAAATTTGTTGCCAAAAAAAAGGAGGAAAGATAGAAGAGGAGAAAAAAGGACTCGCATACGATTATATATATTTGACGACATCATTAAAAGTCCACAAATGCATTTGATTGGAAAAAAAAAAAAAAAACTAAACTAATCTGCTGCGGGATATATTTTCGTATGTTTCCATTGTCATCAATTAGTTATGAATTAACAGATATGTCAGATAAATGGATAAATCCGCACCGTTAGATTCCAAGGCCTTTCTGGTTCTGCACATAAAAGATCAAATAGAACCCCGGTCGGTATATACCTGAAAGAAGCACAAACAACCTCACTCAACAAGCACAACAAACATGTAGTTTGGCGATACGAATGAAACTAGCATGCAATGGCAAGAAAGTGATATGGATCTTCAAGGAACTGACAAGAGAACATATATGGTAAAGCCAGATAGTTATATGCTATGCCTAATCTTCCTCCACTCACATCAATAATAAATTTGTGAACATTTTTACTCTTAAAAAGACTATAAATGTAGTACTGGGCCTACTTAATAAAGATAATTAGAGCAATATGGAAATCTAAATTACATTAAAAATTGGGAAATACTTTTCACAGAAATTACAAAATTATTGGAAAATGAAGGATGTGATCTCATCACTTAATTATCTAGTTCATAAGGAGTGGGAATTCAAGCACTCTAAAATAGCCTCGACTCGAGATCTGTGGAAATACATTTCATGGGGGCTGCCAAAGCTTTTAGTCTCTAGATTACGAATTGACAGTGGGCTCTAGCATTTGAACCTCCCCATCAAAAGGTTAGGTCCTCAGGAGGTAACCTCAGAAGAAGCACTACTTATCCCCCTTTATATTCAAATTCTTCCAGCATTGCTTGATGTTTGAATAGCCCTAGTTTTAGTCAGTTCGTACTACCAACTCTTGTTACTTGCATCAAGCTAATGACTTTCCTTATTGGGGATTTATTTCCTATCGCTTGTCTTCCTTGTCAATGTAGCTTCCGTAAGCTCTTGGTTGTTAGAGCCCACTTTCCATGTGCAGTCGACTGCCGTTATTACCAGACTACTACTAAGTTATTCAAGGAATTAGTTGACCAATGTGGGAATGAAAGAAGATTAGGGCGAAAAGAATGTATTGGGTTCATTCTATCCTCCCATGTGTTTCTTGGCCAGACAAGTCTTTCGATTTTTTTTTTTTTTTTTTTTTTCTTCGAGCACAAGAATAACCAACCTCATGATCGAACCTTTTGAATAACTCCTAGTCTCAATTACATCTTCAAATGGTTTAAGTTTCAATATAGTGAATGGAGGCTCTACCAGAAGTCCATGGGAAAAAAATTCGAAGTAATTGCCCAAGTTTCTTGATCATACTGGAGTCAAAGTTTGGAGAGGGGTTCTAATAACCAATCCTTTCACTTTGACTTATCTTTCACTTCCACAATTTACCCTACTCTTTCCTCTAAATTGCGTCAACCCTCACCCCGCCACACACACCTGTTACTCTCTTCTTTCTCCTATCCCATTCGTTATTCTTCCATTTCTTCCACTTGTCCTGTTCTCCTCTATCAGGTCACATACAGGAAGATCAACGAAAAGTAGACATAAGAAATTCCCAGCATTCATGCTCATTGTTTGTACCATGCAGTGTACTACAAAAATAGCTTATCAGAGTGACCATAACAGAAACGGAAAACAAACAATGCAAGTGCAGACGACGAATATACCTACCATTTCAGAGGCAATCCTTTGTATTCAAACCAGATAGTGTCAACGCCAGGAGGAAGTGTACTACTGAAGTGAGGTTTAATTTGAGAAGCTAACAAAGGAAGGTACCCTAACCGAGGAGCTAAGATCTGAAACAATAAAAGAAAGTAAATTCATAAATAAAGGTCAAAAGGGAAAAGATATAGATATATTAAGATCCAAAATTCTGACAATAATTATACTCTGTTGTGCATAAATTAATAGTGAAAAACAGGAAATGTACTCAAAAAATAATAATAATCAACAGTCCACAAAACCAGAGACAAGAAAACAAAATCATGCATTTCCTAGCAACAATTATGGAGTTTTAGATCACCCTAGTCATATTGGATCAAGAAAAGTACGAGTATTTAACGAAAATCTGACCGTTAAAACTGTGTCCTATCGATAGGGCAATCTGTGATGAACTGAATCATGGAAAAATAAATCCGAAATTGAAGTTTGAAACTTGATGATATAGCAGTTAACAAAATTTAAATTACAAAAAAAAAAAAAATCATAAGAACCAAAACAAGATCGGAGAAATTAGAATTGCATACGAGAGCTGGAGGAGGAGGAGGAACGGTGGTGACTTGGGATTCGTGGAGATGAATCTGCAGCGGAATCGCCCCTTCCCAAACGAAATTGCGCGCTTCCTTGTTCATACTTTCCACTTTCTACAGAGAGAGAGATGGGGAGAGAAAGAGAGAGAGAGAGAGAGATCGCCGATTACTATACTTTGATTTCGATTTCTAGGCAAGCCTTTCCTTCTGAACTCAACTCGGAAACCTTAAACGCCGCCATCCACCATAAGGCGCGGCGCGTTCACGCCACGCGCGCTGGCGGCTGGAGAAAACGGGACTCACCGGACCGCAGACGGCGAGGAACTTCGACGTGGCGATTTGCCGCCGTCGACACCGGAATCCTTCGTGGTGGAATTATAATTAGAGCCAACTACCGCAAGCCAATGGATGCGACTTTATGCCCAAGCTATACCGGGAGAGCGTCCCAGTTTCTATTTTCGACTTTTGTTTTTTTGTTTTTTTTTTAAATTATTATTATTATTTTTTCCTTTTAAAATAAAAGGTCCTTAGAACTCTTTAAATAAATAAATATAATGTGTTCCTTTATATAATAATAAAGAAAATTAAAAATTAAATAAAATAAATTATGTGTAAGATGCATGTAAGTTTAATTATTAAAAAATAATATGTTTTAAACTTTAAGGGGTAAAGTTAAAAAATATATATAATAATTTAAGGATATAATAAATACGTTTTAATATTTAAAAAACATGTTAATACTAACAAGATAGTTTATAAGGAATTCCAAAATTATACGAAAAAAACATTTAGGTTTTGTTTGGCGTTTTAATTCAACTTCAACTAAACAATATTTTTTCATCTCAGTTTTTATCTTTTTTTAAAAGTCAACAAAATTATTAACTAGTTTTTAAAAAGTCAACTAACTCTAACTTAAAAAATTTTTCTCCAATCGACGAACCAAACACAAGCTTATATTTCTTAGACAATAGAACACATCTAATTTTTTTGAGGTTAAAAAAAATAGTAACATTATTGGAAACTATACATTATCTTTCAAAATAATACTAATTTAAAACATGTGTGATGCTCATGATTAGATATATTTGAGAAAATTTATCTAGATAAAGAAAAAATATATAATTAACATGGTGGAAAACAAAAATCTTTTACGTTTCTGCATTCAAAACATCAGGATCTACTTTAGAACTACTTTAGAGGTTAAAAATTCCTTGATTACTTTTTAAGAAGTTAAAATCCTTGATTATGTTATTGTTTATTGTTTAGTGTTGCCTACAATGTCCGAGACATGTAGAATATTACAAGTTTTATACGAGAAAAAAAATATATATTTTTTGGGATTAATATTGTTTTTCAAACTCTTCCACGAAAACATATTCAGTTTTTATTTCGAATTTACATCTAGGTATAGAGAACCCGATTAACATATATGTTTTAAACTCAAACCTCCTATATCAAAATCGAGAATTTCAATTCTCCAGCTTTACATAAATCTTAAAAAAATAATAAATAAAATAAAAAGCTACAATATCTAGTATGGAGCTTTTGATTTACAAATTCATTAAACACTTCCCAATATTTTATACCAATTGTGTCTTCTAAAATGAGGCAGCAATATTGTCAACCTCTATTTTTGGATGTGCACAACTGAGGAGTACATTTGTGGAATGCAACAGAGCTTGTGTGATGAATATTTGTTTTTATTATGGTGAAAAAAAAAAATTTTAAAATGGAAGAAATGTTTTTTTCCAGTGTATAGTTGGATATCGGCTCTTAGCTGAGTTCCACATATAATTCCAAACTTCCTAAAAGTTAGATTTGGGTTTACAATAAAATAAGTAAAATGAAAATCGAATAGCACAAAATTCTTAAACAATAAAATTTGAAAGCTTGACAATTTCTTAACACTGAAAATTCTTACAACACAAAAGGAAAGAATTTGTTTCTCATTTCACTTGCGCTATGAAAAATTCCTCTTGAAGTGCGTTAGGGAGAAAATATAGAGGCACACAAACTTATGCTAAATTATTTATGTATTTCTCCTCATGGTTATGTGCTAACTCCTTTGTATTTTGTTTCATTAATAAGATTGTACGACTTTAATTCAAACTATAGGTGTCTGGTGCTTTATAATTTAAAAAAAAAAAAAAAAAAAAAAAAAAAAAAAAAAGCCTATTTGTACAATAGTGTCTTTCGAGAAATTTGGATTATAATCGTTTTTCATGTTATTTGAATTACTGTGCACCATTTTGTTGGAAATAAATTTAGATTAACAAAAAAAATTGCCAAATACGAATATAAATTATTCACCTAAAAAATTAGACTTCACAGTATATAATATAATATAAATCCGAATTTTACCGAGCTCTTCAAAGTCATAGTATATGTTTTATAAAATGTTGCAGCTATTTCAACCCCTATTTTGTTTGAAAATCAAAATAATGTTAAGATAAAATCTTAAATCCAACGACCGAACGATGATCCAATAAATGTAACATCATGACTGATATCGTGTAAAGTGTAACATATTTATTGATATGTATCACTTATAACAAAATCTTCAAAAACATTGCAAATAAATCGATTAATGATTACATGACTTTAAAACAAATGTTACATTTATTGGACTAATTCGGCCGCCAGACTTTAAGACCAATCCATACAAGTTTATGTGAATATAAACGTTTGAATGGAAATCAATATATGTTGGAAAATTAGAGAAGCAACTTATGTTGGAAAATTTAGCTTAGCGGGGTGAAAAAAAAATATGTATAAATATATATATACACGAATACTCTTATGTTCATTCTGGCCGTCCAACAGGAGGAGAGAAAAAAAAAGAGAGAGAAGTCCAATAGACTAATCAGTACAACTTAAGAGACTACCTGGTACAATCCAAGTGACTAACAGGTATAAGTGTCATTCGTGTCCAGCAAAAATAGAGGGTCTATATGCCTCTCTCTATATATATATGTTATTTTTAGACTCTTGGTATAATAGATTAATATTTACTCAAGCATGGAATTCAATGTGACCAACTAGAAGATAGTATTAAACTGAATCAAGAGACCAACAAAAATACCTTTCTGAAAGGTTAGCAATCTTCCTATCTGTTTTAACCCCCAGAAAAAAAATGTGTGAAAAATAGAAGAAACTAAAAATTCCAAAGAGAATAACTCCATTTATTCTTTTATTAAAACATAAAAATCTACATGTTGCAAATTATTTCAACAATGTAGAAAGGAAAACCAACATCTTCTGTATCAGATTGTCGGGATAAGCAATCAAGAAGGGCAACCCCATCCACCACCACCAGGAGTTAAAATCTGAAGAATCTCTCCGGCCTTAACCCGAACCGTGTTCTTACCCCCGAGGTAAACCGTTCGTTTGTCTTTCGTAATCAGGTGGTTCGCTCCACGAGCACCGTGTTTTCCTCCATTCAACCCTCTCGGCGCATGAACACGCCTCTCCGAAAGAATGCTCACAACAACCGGCCGTCGGAATTCTATCTCCCTAACTAGCCCATCACCCCCTTTATGAACTCCAGCCCCACCACTACTCTCTCTCAGCTCAAATTTATGCAATAAAACCGGATATCTCTCCTCAAAAATCTCTGGATCAGTCATTCTTGTGTTGGTCATATGGCATTGAATCCCACTGGTCCCATCCCAGGCGGGGCCAGCGCCGCTACCCCCTCCGATCGTCTCATAATAACCAAAAGTGTCATCACCAAAAGTGAGATTGTTCATACAACCTTGTGAACAAGCACATGCTTGAAAAGCAGTAAGTATAACATCTGTTATTCTCTGAGATGTCAGAACATTACCTCCCACTACCGCGGCCTTGTCGCTTGGAGAGAGGAAAGAGCCTGCGGGGATGTGAATTTTCACAGGAGCCAAACAACCTTGATTGAGAGGAATATCGACATCCACCAAACAGCGAAGGCAGTATATGACTGCGGCAGTGGTAACTGCTTCTGGGGCATTCCAGTTTCCATAAACTTCAGGACTCGTTCCGTTGAAATCAAAATTTGCTTCGCCTTTACGAGAATCAATTGTAAGTTTCAGACGAATAACGGATCCATCATCCATGTAATCCTCTTCTTCAATAGTCACGGAACTCTCGTCTCCTAAATTAGTTGATTGGGACGAGACTCTGGCAGCAACCGACTTCAGCATTTCTCTCACCGCTTCTTCTGCATTCAACTGCACGTACGTCATGTAAGCTTGAACAGTCTCCAGACCATACTGCTGAATCAGCTCTTTGATGAGAGAAATTCCTCTTTGATTGGCGGCTACTTGAGCTCGAAGGTCTGACAAATTATCTTGAAGCCTGCGAGTTCCTGGAATCTGATTTTCTAATTCACCAGAACTAGGGAACCGAAGAAGCTCCACAATTCCTTCTTCTTGAAAAACCCCGTTTTCCACAAGCTTAAAAGCTTTTATGGCAGCCCCCTCTTCCCAGATTGATTTGGAAAAGGGCGGCATGCTTCCGGGAGTAATACCACCAATCTCAGCATGATGCCCTCTACTCGCCACAAAGAATATCAGCTTCCCGTTATCGAAAACAGGAGTCACAACAGTTATATCGGGCAAATGACTGCCTCCCGCAGAAGGATGGTTGGTTACCAAAACGTCTCCTTCCTTCAAATTGTCACCCCAGTAGTTCAACTGCCAACAAACGGTACTCGACATAGCTCCCAAGTGCACAGGAACATGAGGGGCGTTCGCAACTAGTCCCCCTTCTGGTCCAAATAGGGCACACGAGAAATCTAGCCTTTCCTTTATGTTTGTGGATATAGAAGTTCTTTGCAAGGTCCTCCCCATCTGTTCAGCAATGCCCATAAACCGATGGTTAAATATCGACAGTTGCACAACATCTGCAGTCTTTTCCGATACTTTCACAGTGCTCGAAACAGGCTCTAACTCGATTTTGATGTTTCCATATTTGGTTATGACAGCTTTACAACTAGGTTCTACTATAACGGTGCTGTTTCCGTTCATAATTATGGCAGGACCGAGCACGGCATGACCATAACTTAGTTTCTCAAGCTTGAATAGTGGTGTATCTTGCCACTTGTTTCGAAAATAAACCTTGTAGTAGCCTTCAACTTTAGGAGTATCTGATACAACCGGTAAAGCCCTTGGCTTTAGTATATTAGTGACTCCTACACCACGAACTCTCACATCGCATATTATGATATTCCTGCTCTGCAGTTTAAACCCATACTCCTGCTGGAACAACCTCACGAATTCCGAATCAAAGTCATATCCAATTCCATCTGCAGACTTGTGTTTCTTCACCATGATTGAAGTGTCTGTACCTTCGTACCTCAAGTTTAGGTACGTCTCCGTTTTAATGTTTTCGTCTCCAAACCATTGCTCGTGTAGTTTCTGCGTTACCTGCTTCAATAAAACCGCTTCCCTGCGAGAGGTCTCCACCACAGAGTCTTGACAGTAGACAGCAGAATATGGCTCCTGTGCGTCTTCTACAACATCTGCCAATCCCATCCCATATGCACTTAAGATCCCACAAAACCGGTGAATGAGCACTTCCGTCATGCCCAAAGACCTAGCAATCGCACAAGCATGTTGAGGCCCGGCACCTCCAAAGCAAGCAAGAGCGTGGTTCCTAGTTTCGTGGCCCTTCATTTCAGTCAGCTGCCGTATCGGGCGACACATCGTCTCATTTGCAACGTTTACAAACCCTAGTGCAATATCCTCGACCGTCATGTCCTTGGCAGAAGAATCCTGGCTCTTTCTATAGGTATTTATTTCCTTTGCAAGCTTTTCAAATTCTTCTCTTGTTGCCTTTATATCTAAGGGCTGATCCTCATTAGGGCCAAAGATGGATGGAAAATAATCGGGTATGACGAATCCGAGGATTAAGTTTGCGTCTGTGACTGCCAATTCCCCACCTTTTCGGTAACACACCGGACCTGGATGTGCACCCACAGATTCCGGTCCTACCCGAAAAGCTCCAAATTGGAACTTCAACTTCGATCCACCACCCGCAGCAACAGTATTTATGTCTAGCTGAGGTGCCTGTATTATGGCGCCAGCAATCTGCGTTTCCAAGACTTGTTCATAATTTCCCGCATAGCGACTCACATCCGTAGAAGTACCGCCCATGTCAAACCCAATAAGCGGTTTCTCTGTTTCAAGTCCAAAGAGAGTCTGTGCGTAACCAACAACTCCACCAGCAGGACCTGACAAAACTGCTTTATGCCCAGAAAATCGACTTTCCGGTGCAAGTCCTCCATCCGATTGCATAAAGAGAACATTCACCTTATGCAGGCCTTCATCAAATTTGGACATGAATCCAGACAGGTATTCCTTAATCACAGGGGTCAAGTAGGCATCCACACTAGCTGTAAGACCACGAGGAACGGCTCGAACCATAGGTGTCAATGCCGAAGACAAGGAAACATGTCGAAAGCCCAAACTCATTGCTAGTGTTTTCGCAGCCATTTCATGCTGCGGATAAGTATACGAGTGCATCAACACGACGGCCAAACAGCTAATCCCCTTATCCAATAAACCTTTTAGCAAAGGCTTCAGAGCTTCTTCATTAATCGGCTTCGCAACCTTGACAAGCTCACCCGAAATCCCTCTGATTAACGGCACAGAAGACTCCATATCCTCTTCCCCATCTTGTACAAGCTCAATTCTCTCATCAACCTCAACAACCTCCTCATAAAGGTTCGACGGTTTCGATACAGTGAGATCAAATATGTTGGGACGAGCCTGGTTACCAATCTGGAGTAGATCCCGGAAACCACGAGTTACACAAAGCGCGATCCTTTCCCCCTTCCTCTCTAAAAGCGCATTTGTTGCCACCGTTGTGCCCATTCTTATCCACTCGATCTTATCCGTGGGTATTTTCGCATTCCGCGGAATTTCCTCCCCAGTAAAATCTTCAAGAATCCTCCGAATGCCCTCAACTGGAGCATCGTCATAGTTTGACGGATCAACGGACAAAAGTTTCAGAACTCGACCATCCGAATGACCGGGGATTTCGGCATAAACATCAGTGAAAGTGCCTCCTCTATCAATGCAGAACCTGAGTTTGTCTATGTTGGCACTTCTCATTGCTCCTTAACAATGAGATACACTTGATCAAGAAATCTGCAATTCAATATATTTTCCAAACCCCATTTTCAGCAATCCAATTTCACTGAACACAAAAGTACTAATCACGAGTTTTACATAATAGAAAGTTCACTTTAAGCTTAAAAAGTTGGAACTAAAAAAAAAAAAAAAATCCAAAACAGTGTCCACTGTTGAAATAACACAAAAACTAGGATCAAAGAATATATAAAACTACAGTAAGATACTCAGCAACCATAAAGAGAACTAGAGGATAATCATATATTCTCACTTGCCACATCCTACAAGTGAAATGAAAATTCCATTTAGTAAAATTCAGCCCAAAAAAAATAAAAAAAAACATCGACACACCCATTTTTAAAACTTTCCCATTATTTCTAGTAACTTTATTGATTTAAAAAAAAAAAATCCTCGTGATGAAATTGGATGGAACAGTAACAATCGCAACTGATAAATGGAATCAGGGGATTATAAAAAGTAAAATAAAATAAAAATCGAATATTTTGGAGAGTGAAGAAAAGAAAGAAAAAAAAAATCACTCAACCTAATAAAACAAAAAAAAATGGAAATCTAGGTTAAAATAGAATCGGAGGATAAAGAAAAAGAGGAGAGAAGAATGAGACCACGAGAGAAGTCAGAGAAGACAGAAGCAGAATCTCCTTCAAACACAGAATTCTGAGTCAAAGCCAAAGAGACTAAGAGCAGAAGAAATTAATGGCAAGCAAGCCCAACCGATGAGAGGAGGTCTCCAGTTCCACCCACCTCAGCTGTTAGCAAAAATTCCACCCCAGGAAGAGAATGAAACTGAAACTGAAACTGAAACTAATGAGCCAAAAGAGTGAGTTGCGTTTCTCCTCTCTCTCTCTCTCTCTCTCTCTCAAATCTCCTGGACTGGACCAAAATTATTTTCCTGAAAAAATTAAATAAAATACACGTTTTATACAGTTTTTTTTTTTTTTTTTTAAAGATTAAAAAACAAATAAAAAATTAAGAAAATAAGTGAATCTTGGTTTGCATCAAGCATTGAAAAATCGATATTTACACCGGTATTTTTATGAAAATTTTCATATTTTGAAAATACTGATATGAAAACATAGATATCGTATCTTTTTTTAAACTTATTCGTGAAATTTTCATGTAAATTTTCATAAATATCGATTTTTTTTTAACAAAAATATCAATTACTGTGATAAGTGTAATAGTAAATAACAAAATATTGTGAAAATTTCTAAAAATTTCCATAGAAATATCAACAAAATATATGTAAAATATCAATCGTAATATTATCTTTTAATATAATAAAATTCATGATTGTTTTAATCCACGCATAATTTTCTTCTATTTATATACATTGAATAGATAGTAGAGATCGAGAGACATATGACATGTTCAAAATTACATAAAGTAAATATTCAAATAGTATCGATGTTGTTTAAACTAATAAGATATTGTAAATACTTTCGAGCATTCTAAAAGCTCTTTTAATATTAATGTTTTCTTATCATATGAATGAAACGATGAATGTAATCTACTTATATTAGGTTGCGTTTCAATTATTTTACTTAATTGGTGAATGTCAACTTATCGTTTATTGTATTATGCTCCCTTCTTACAATGCAAATTTTTCATATACTAAGTATTTAATTGAGAGTTTCATTTATTTTATGTATTATTAACTTTTTTAGAGTTTCATAAAATTTTAAAATTTTAGTATTTTAAAATGAATTTATATATTTTACATCAATTTTCACTGATATCAATATTTCTATCGATATTTCCGCAAAATTTTAGTACCGATATTTCCATAAATATCGATATTTTCATACTTGGTTTGCATATTGATGTGTTTGTGCAAGAGAAAAAAGATAATGAGTGGTTATAAGTCTGATCTAATAATAATACTACATTTGATTCTATCTAAAAATGTAAAATTCAAATCATCTTATTTTTAAGTTTAAAATTTTTTGAAATTTAAATTTTTCACATTTTGTAGTTTTTTTATTTTATTTTATTTAAATTACTACATTTTTTTTAACTTGTGGATAGGAATTCGAACTTTGCTCTTTAGATGGAGTCAAATGAGATATTATCGCTAGATTATGCATGTAATCACAAAAATTACTACATTTGACTCTATAAAGTGTAAAGTTTGAATTACCTTGTTTTTAAGTTTAAATTTTTTTTAAAATTCAAAATTTGCACATTTTGTAGTTTCTCATTTTTAAAATTTAAACGGATTTATGCTTTTTCATAAAATTTTTCTTCAGTTAACACACCAAAATTTGTCTTTAAAAAAAAAAACCAAATTTTTTTTTGAAAACAATATATGAATATTTTTCATCTTATTTTCCAATCTTGGTTCTTATTCTTAGCAGAGGTTATGCTGTCCTATAAATGAACATTATCCTCGAAATTACACTCTCATTATCCTACCCACACAAAAATAAAATAAAACAAAATAAAATAACAAAGAAAATAAAATAAAGAGAAGAATAATACAACAAAATCAAATCAAATCAAAGTAATAAAAAAAATAATAATAATAATCCAGTATCTTTTACTTTTCTACAAAGCTAGTCATCACAAATTATCACCAAAAAAAAAAAAAAAAGCTGGTCATCACAATAATCTATATGGCAAAATTGGCCTGCCGCATGTTATATTTTACAAAAGAAGATAACAGCTCTTCATCTAAAGAGCTCATAAGCAGAAGGCACATCGTGCAATGGGTGCCCTTTTCGATTTCTTTCCAAAATCCGGCGTGCGAGAGACACTTGCTTTCCCACCACAAAGATGAATGCCTTGCCCTTTCCCGCAACACCTCTTGCAGTTCTTCCAACACGGCGGACATACTCACTTGGGTCGCGAGGAAAGTCGAAGAGCACAACATGATCCACTCCGGCAAAATCAATTCCACGCGATGCCCTGCCATTCATGTCGTGAAAGATCATGTTCCCCTATCACATTACTTGACTCTAACGATATGAAAACAAAAAATAAATTGAATAACAATGACCGGAGTACCAGACATCGGACTTGTTTATCTAATGTCACAAATGAACTCAGAGGAGTTACCTATCGGTGCAAACTAGAAACTGAGAGACATTGTCCGGGCGAGAATTGGTGAACTCATCCATATTTGCAAGCCGCGATTCTTGAGCCATAGCGGCATGGAATGGTAGAACTTGCACCTGGCTTTCCCTTCTATCAAAGCGCTTCAATGCGTTCTCGACTTTCCTGCATGTCTCTATCTGCAAATAAGACGGACACAGAATTATTGAAGTTCCTAAACACTAAAAGACCAAATCAAGTACAAAACGAATTCTCAGCAAAATAAATAAATAAATAGAGTACAAAACAAATGCCTTGTCGGTACCTTGTTACAAAAAACAATTGTTTTGGGAACTGGACTTCCCTCAACAAGCTGCAGAAGTGCAGATTTCTTGTTCTGAAATGCTGTCTCTGTAGTTTTCTCGGCTTCATCACCTCCACTACAATCTACGAGGACCTAGATATCAATCATGCTGGTCAACACTTGCCACATATTAAAGCAATACGTACGTCTTTAGCCAAAAAACAAAAAAAGTAATACATATGTGTTTCGGATTTCCAAGTAAGAGGACATGATTAACAATTTGTAAGATCAATCATGAAACCAACCTCCTCGAGGCCGGCGCTTACGCGGTGCATTGCAGGTCCCATGATCACCTCACAGTCTGGAAAGACTTCTACTAATTTGTTGTAAATGTCAACTGGCAATGTTGCGGTCACGAATAAATATTGCGCGGTAACAGGTGAAGAACTTATCAAACTTTGTAGCACTGGTTCGAAATCTTCGTCCTTGAAGAGTATGTCTACTTCGTCTAGCACAGCACTGCAGCAGAAGGTTTAAATTGTAATTGTCAGTAACCATCAATAAATTATTTGTTTGTTAGAGTTGTTGGCTGACCAAGACCACCAGTTTCTTTCCAAGAAGAAAACTTGTTCTTAAAAGTATGTGAAAGAGTAGCTCTAGAAACAGTAAAAGTTATAAGAAATAGGGTGATTCGATGAAATGGCCGGTTTAGGGGGGTGTATGTAAGAAAAGGGCAGTTTTTCGAAAATCGATCGAGTTATTATACAGTAAATATCAGATTTGCTGACTAAATCAATTAGATTTACTTTGTAAATCATTTGATTTATGCAGTCAATAAAGAATTTACGGCCATTTTCCTCTATTCACTTGGGCCATCCACTGCCATTTTCCATAGAAATATCTTAACAAAGAAATGGCAGCCATAACAATACATTATTCAGAAGAAAAATACTTTATTCAGAAGAAAAATACCATCTCAGATTTGATAGCTGCAAGACCCTCTCTTTCATCAAGAACATAAAACGACCAGGTGTTGCTATTAGGACATCGACACCTTGTTGTAAATTCTCAAGTTGAGTTCTCTGACGAAAACCACCTGTCACAACCATAGACCTGAAAGGAACCCCGCTTTTCGACATTGATCGACAAACACCCAAAACCTGCAAAACTAACACTTGCATTAAGTAATAACTAATGCCATATATCTAAGAAGCTCAAATGGGACAGCGAATTTATAAATTAACTCTCCAATGGTAATAAAAAAACACGGTTACCATTTATATCTTTCTTCCACAAAAAATAAGGTTAACTGAAATAGAAGCAGCAGAAAATGGTAATTAAATTGGATTTAGTAGTGAAGAGAAGTAAGAACATGATTAGACAGACCTGGGAAGCCAACTCTGCAGTCGGTACCAATACAACCAGGCGAGGACTCTGTGATGAGGACATGCTTAGTCCTTCCACTTCTTCTTGTCTAAGACGCTGAATTACGGGACCAAGATATGCCAATGTCTTCCCGGACCCACTTTGATCAGCTAAGATACAGCTCTTTCCCTCTCTAACAGGTGCAAATGACATGGCCTGTAGTTTTATCAAATCATGAAACACGATTAAAGTTGACGCTAGTATTTTTAGTTTTCATACTCTTCAATACCTTGGACCAATAAAAACCAGCATAGACACATGTATAACACATAGGAAACTGAAACAAACTACCTAAGTTATGATATTAATAAACAAAACCATATCAGAAACTGAAACAAAAAGGTGCGTCAAAATAAAATCCGCTTAAATACAACTTCAACCATAAACTGGCACATTTTCAAAGAAAAAAGAATTGGATTTGTGCTCCCTTTTCAAGAAAGCTAAATAAAAACAAAAGAGTTCGATAGATTTTCTTGTGAAGATTAATATGTTGCATTAACATGTTGAAAACTGGAAAGGGCTATGTTTGGCATACCTGAATATGCGAGGGGCGCTGAAATTTCAGCTTCCGCAGGCATTCGATCATAAACTCGGAGCAGCCCACATCTCTAAAGGATTTCCTACTAAAAAAGTCAGCAGCACCAGTGGCTGATTTCGACTGTTGGGTTAGGTCAAGTGAGTCATAACTTAAGTCCCATCTTCTGGGAACTGGAGCCTTTGCACTGCTGTGTTTTCTAATCTTGGATGACTTGTCCTCAGATCGTTGCCACCGAGAACGGCTTGAAACTCCTGCTCCCTTCACGGGCCGAACCCCAGAATCTGAACCAACATTGACAGGCTCATCATCTAATGCTAAAGGTGGTTGTTCATCCTGTTCTTGTTTTTCCACAAACTGGGGAATTTTCACTCGTTGTACTTTCAATCTCCCGAAACGTGCCGTGGAACGAACAACTGTAGGAGTGCCAGCCGCTGTAACCACACCAATGACAACGGTTGGTTATGTATGAATACTTTTACGTTTACACATATGTATATGAAACAAACTTCTCTTGAAAAAATAAGTAGAAGAAAATGAGAACGGGGATTCCACCAGGAAAACAAACTACAAAAACGATTCCTACCCCTCAATGGCTATGAAAACATCACACTCCTAAACTCTCTTTTCAAAATGAGTCTACAATGCTACCCAATACTTACTTTCTTTTTCTCCTATTCTCATCATAATCTGATTCAAATCCATAGGTTCTCTTATTTCCCAAACTCATTATTCGGGGGGTCTGATATGTTGTTTGTTCTGTTTCGTTTTGATTCCTGAGGACACTTTGTCCTCTTTCCTTTGTACTGTCTTCAGTATCAATAAGGTTGTTTCTCTCTCTCTCTCTCACATAATTACATATGTGTGTGTGTGTATACATATATCTTATGTCTTTCACGCCATATTGACCTACCCAATAAAATTCAGAATACTCATAAAGGAAATGGAAGAATTTGCATAGAAAAATCAGGAAAAGAAAGCAAGAGAGGGCAGTACCCGGGGCTGGGGGTTGAGGTTTGTGGTGGGAATCTTCTGATTTCTCAAAGTCAGTAGCCATGGATTTGCAACTACATGAAGATGAAGATGAAGATGAAGAAGAAGCAAACCTCTGAGTTCCCAACTTCCAGATGTTGAGAGAGAGAGGAAATGAGGCGGTGGGTCCATGGTGGATGATGGATGGATTCCAGTCCAAGTTCCATATTGGAGAATGAGCTTTCCCTAGCATTGTATAAATAGAGGCCTTTGCAGCTAATTCAACTTCTGCACCCGAAAAAAAAATGTATATATATATAAGTCTTTACGTTACATGACTTTCTAATATTCAACTTCAATTTCTCCAGCAAGGAAAAAAAAAACAAAAACAAAAATGAATTTTCTAGTCTTGGACCCATTTCCAGAACAACAATAAAATGCAGGTTTAATACTGGAGAATGAGCTTTGCCCAGCACTGTATGTATATGTAAAGAAACGAATTTGGAGTATTCAACTCGAATTTTCTAACCATAAAAAAGCAGTCTTCTTTTAGTCTTGAACCCATGTCCATAACAACAATAAAATGTAAAAAAGGAGTTTAGAAATCCAAGGCTAAAACCTTAATCTAAAAAAAAAATTGGAAAACTAAAAATCCAAACAAGCCAATATCCAAGCTTTGGGACTTCAAAGAAAGGCGATGAATAGAACTAACACAAAACAATGAACAAATGGGAAGTAAAAAGATACCAATCTTCCTTTCTTTTGCTTCGTTTTCGTTTTCGTTTCTGGTTTTGGATTGTATTTTGCACGAACTGCCAACTGCCAAGTGCTTTGTAAGATAAGTAATTTTTTTGCGCGAAAAAGGGGTTACGAGATAGAGAGACGAGAATGGAGCATAGATTTTTCTTTTTCTTTTTCTTTTTCTTTTCCTACCTTTTTCAGCTCAGATTAGACTATGTATAGATAATCGATTTTTTTTTTTTTAGTAAAATAATAATAATTTTTTTTTTTACAAATTTTGTCTAAATTTAGTGTTAAGTTCATTGTACTTTATGTTGGTTTTTCATCTTTTTCTCTGAAAAAAAAAAGAAAAGAAAAATTTTAATTAATTTTTGAAAATATAATAAATTTCAACATAAAAATTTTATTTCATTTCAAACTTAATCCAAATATCAAAATACACTCTTAAATTGAGTGATTGATTTACGTTTAATGATTGACTTTTACTAAATTATCAATCACTAATTAATTATTTAAAAAAATTAATTAATTATCTTTTTATTTTAAAAAAAGTATTTAAGTAATTTTTAAAAAAATTAGTCATTTGTTAAAAACTTTTTAAAAAATAACTATTTACCACTAAATCCCTATGTATTTGCAATATATATCCTAAGTTTAAAATTTATCACAAAACATATAAATATATTTGGAATATTTTTAGTAGTATATCTTTTAATTTTGATTCTGTATCAAAATTATATTTCTCTATTAATTTTTACTAGGGAATATTTTCTCTCAATCAACGGTTGCTTTTAGTTACTTATCATACATGTAGCATTTAAGTAAGAAGTATCTTGTGCTGATAACTTAGTACAAATTTATTGTCATTTTTTTTTTCTTTGCTTTTAAATTAATTGTTCTTTTTAGTTCTAACAAATATTGTGTTTACGGTTAACTTCTTCATTAACGGATAATACGAGTAGTGAATTGATCGATAAATAGTCTATTGATATTTAGTAGACATATATTGATATTGCTTATTGATTAACAAGTTATTGATCGTGGGCCTTTCCTACCCTTAAAAAAAATGTTATTGATTGTAATTTAGTGATTAATCGTCAATCATTGATCATTAAGTGATTAATCATTTTCAAACATAGTGATATTGATTGATATTGATTAGACATATATGGATATTGATCAACAAGTAATTGATTGTCATTAAGTGATTGATCATCAATCATTGATAATTAAGTGATTAATCATTTTCAATAAAATGGTTATTTTGTTATTTAAAGAAAAACAATTATAAAAAAGATAATTCATGGGGTGGCCCAACTTAACTACCTAATTTATTAGATAGTCTAACTTTTTATTATGTAGTTAAATGGTCTAAAATGTATGTTTTAGTCAATCAATTTTCATTTTTGCTAAACACCTCCCCCTTCTCTTCTCTCCCTCTCTCACTTTGCAACTAAGCTTCCATGCCAGTGACCAGATCTGCACCTCGGCGGCGTCTGGGAGGAGATCTCGACGGTGGGAGCTGATTGCAATAAAGATCTCGACCGCGACCAATTCTCGGCAACAACGGCCAACGCTCCAATCTAACAATCTCACGCCTCCAATCGCGCTTCCATGGCGGATCTCCACACGAGCCACCGCCATCTTGTCTATATTCGTCGCCCAGCCTAGTTACCATCAGAGCTTCACATGCGGCCTCAGATTGACAAGATCGGAGCTGTCCAATTTGATTTCTTGCTCCAGATCTGATTGTCTAATCATAAGCAAACGAACTCCAAGTTCGTCGTCTGTGCTCTTGCTACCCCCGCCGCTGCCTCTGCAATCATTTTCTCCACCGTGACGAACTCACACTGCTACGAGCCAAAATCCTGTGTGAGAAGAGCAGAGAAAGAGGGAGAGAATGAGTAAGGTGTTTTTTTTTTTTTAATTTTTTTAATGGTAAATCAATGATTTAGCATAGTTAACACTGCTTAACTGCAAAATTGTTGATTTTAGTTATGGTTAATTAGTGATTAACTATGGTTAATCAGTGATTGATCACAAAAATTGATATTTATAATTGGTCAATCAATGATTAACTAAAGTTAATCATTGATCGACCAAAATATTGTTGATGTTAGTTATGATCAATCAATGATTGTCTTTAGTTAATCAGTGATGAACTTAATTATGTATTATGATCAATCAATGATTCACTGATAGTTAATCAGTGATTGACTGTGATCAATTAGTTATTGACAGATGGTCAATCAGTGATTTACCGTTCACAAAATTGATTGACCATTCTAAGAAGGAAAAAAAAAAGTATTTTAACTCATTTTTAAAAATCTGGGTCATTTATTAAAAAACTTAGAGGGTGTTTGGTAAATAAGTTTGAGTTAAGATTTTTAAGTTGAGTTTGAGTTAAGTTAAGTTGAGTTTAAAAGTTGAGTGTTTGGTAAAATGTTTGAGTTGAAAAGTTTAACTTAAGTTGAGTGTTTGGTAAAAAAGTTTGAGTTAAAAAGTTTAGTTTGTGTTAGGGCCCTGTTTGGATGTAAAAAATTTGAATTAAAAAATTCAACTCAAAGTTAACATTCCATTATAGGTTGTGAATGGAAAACTAAAAAAATTAAAATAAACTAAAATAAAAACACACATCAACAACATACATCAAAGTTTTTACAATATTTTTTACATAGTCATAAAATACAACAAGAATTACATAGTTGCTAAATAAATAATCCTTATTCACGTATCCCGAAGCGGTTACGTAAAATTTTCAATAGTTGATCTGTTTTAAACAACTTAGATGCTTTGTATAAATTTAATTATGCATTCAAATATAATATTTATCACAAAAATTATATTTATTATAATATTTTTAAGATTTTTTTTATTCTAAAACCTTCCCAATTCTCTCTCCAACGCTTCTCTCTCCTCTCCCACTCTCTCTCTCTCTCTACAACCTTCCCAATTCTCTCTCCATCGCTTCTCTCTCTCTCTCTCTACAACCTTCCCAATTCTCTCCCGTCTTCGCCCTCACCTCCATCACCGTTAGGCACACCGTCACCATGGCCGCCGCCACCACCTATCTCCTCCTCCTCCTCTAGGCTTCGCAACCTTGTCCCCATTAGCGCCGTCGCCGCCCAGAACGGCGGAGCCTCCAATGGCTCCGTCTCTTCTTCCGTTTCTTCTTCTGCAACTCGCGAGGCCGGCGAGCTCGCGATTCAGCGGTGAGTGGGGAAATAGTAAGCTCGTAACTTGGTTGGTGGGGGGCCACGGTGGATGGGCTCACCGGAGGGGATGGTTGCCGGCGGCTGGGGCGAAGTCGTAGTCGGTGGGTGGGGGCCAAACTGCTGGAGGGGATGGTTGCCAAGGGGCTGGGAACCGTTGCAACAGGGAATCACCGATCAGGCGAGGAAGGAGGGAGAAGTCGGGCGGTAGGGAACAATTGCGATAACACCCAAGGACAGTTTGTCTTGGATTTGTTGCACAATAAACCAAGTTTGATTTACTGTGCAACGGTTTGGTGAGCTCAAACCAAACTAGTGTTTCAAAGGCCATCAGTGGATTGGTTTGTGACCAATGCATAGATAGATAGATCTTCACGACGGTAGTAAATTAACATTGCCATGGCCAAAACACTTGAGATCTCCCATGTCCCTCCCTTTGCAGATTTACTCGATTCTCTCACCGACTTCTCTCTGCCGCTGACATTCAGCGACAATTATTGGTTCAAGTTCCCTCCGGTGGAGCGTCTCCTCTTCTATTCTCTCCCACAACCAAAACCAACTTTCTTAATCTCCACTCTCCCTAAACTCAAACACACTCTCTCTCTAACCCTCCTCCACTTCCTCCCTCTCGCCGGAAACCTCACTTGGCCTCCTGATTTCCCCATACCCATCGTTCTCTACACCCCAAACGGCGGCGTTTCCCTCACCGTCGCCGAGTCCGACGCAGCCGACGACTTCGACCTCCTCTCCGGCGACCATGTCTGTGAAGCGGCGTTGTTTCACCCCTTCATTCCCAAGCTGAACGTCACCGAAACGGGGGCTTCGGTCTTGGCCCTGCAAATCACCCTGTTCCCGGACAGGGGATTTTCAGTCGGCGTGACGTGTCATCACGCCTTTCTCGACGGAAAGTCCACGACAATGTTCATGAAAGCTTGGGCACATATTTGCAGATCAGAGCAGCCGATTCTACCGCCGGAGCTAACGCCTTTCTTCGACCGGTCAGTCATCAGAGACCCCGATGGGCTTGACTCGTTCTACGTGAAACAGTGGCTGGCGTTTGCTGGTATTACTTCCAAAGATGACGACCCAAATCTGTTCCAGTTTCTGCCGAGTCTAAAAGTCCCATCCGATTTCGTTCGAGCCACTTTCCAGTTAACCCGCGCCGACATCGCCAAGCTCACGGAAAAGGTGTTGTCCTCTTGGGACAAACCGGAAAAGCTCCGGTTAACCTCGTTCGCTGTGACGTACTCCTATATAGCTCTCTGCACTCTGAGAGCGACGGAGGACGACTTTGAAGCAGGGAAAAAGAACAAGTTCCTCTTGGGCTTCACGGCGGATTTCCGGAACCGTCTGAAGCCGGCCGTTCCGGAGAACTACTTCGGGAACTGCGTGGGACCGGTGGTGAACTACGGGGATTTGATAAAGACTTTGAAGGAATCAGCTGATAAGGAGCCGTTGACCGTGGTGGCGGCGGAGGTCAACGAGCTGATGAAGAAGTTGGAGGAGGATGTCATGGAAGGAGCAGCTGAGGAATTCTTGAAGTTGATGAGGGAATTTAACGAAAAGACTGGCGGCGCCGGAGTGGCGGGGTCGCCGAGGTTCGGGGTTTACGAGATGGATTTCGGGTGGGGAAGGCCAGAGAAGGTGGATATAGTGTCGGTGGACAGGACCGGAGCGATGGCCTTGGCGGAGTCTAGGGATGGAAGTGGAGGCATTGAGATTGGTGTCGTTTTCAGGAAGCATCAGATGGATGTTTTCTCTTCTCTCTTTCACGCCGGCTTAGAGAATCAAGTCTAGGCTTTTTCTTTTTTCTTTTTTCTTTTTTTTCTCATTTTTCTTCCTTTTTTTTTTCATTTAGTTTTTTATTGGACTACAGGAATTAAGGACTACGGAGGTGAGGTCGACGATTTTTTTTTTTGCTTTTATAAATATTTTTTGCCCAAGGTATGGCCCTCGTTTATTTTCCCCTCATTTTATTTGATATTATTTCATTTTACTATATTTTATTCTTATGTGATTGTTGGCATGTCTTCATAGGGAAGGGATTTTTTTTTTCCTCCTTCTACGGACAGGGCATGTTATTGGTGGGATAGCGCAAAATATTATCTATAAGCAAATATATATATATATTAAAAAAAATTCTGGAAATTAAAGAAACTACTTCTACGTGCAAGCTCCTTTTCTTTTTTCTGGAAATTAAAGAAACTACTTCTACGTGCAAGCTCCTTTTCTAGGCACATGTTTTCAAACAAAAGAAAACCAAACACTGAAAGGATGGTTTTTGAAATTACTTGTTAGAGGATAAAGAAGAATCGCATATTTTTATTTTTCTTCTCTTTTTCTTTTAACAAAAATGAGTAAAATTTATGTGTGCTACATTATACTCCATATCGTTTTATCCAGTGTTGTTGTATTCATGATTTTGCATTAGGCGTTGTTGTACCCAAGATTTTGATTTTAGGGTTTGCATAACTTGAATGGAAGAGGCAAACTGTTCCTATGCTAAACATGTCCGAAATATAGAAATTAAATAAGTTTTTAATAAATGTTTGACCAGAGATACTCATAGGTAAGTTTTCCTTCATCGTTTTTACTTAGTTTCGGAAGAAATCGTAAAATCTTAAATCCATCTTTCAGTACGTAAATAAGTAGCACTTACGTTATAATAATATTGTCTTTAATTCTAATAAAGCCACCTTTGCCTTAATTGGTCTCCATTTTTCCTTTCTTGTTTCTATTTCAACTCATGACACATTGCATTAATATAGGTACACATGTTTTTAATTAAAAAAAATGTTAGATAACACGATTTTCTTACTCAAAACGTACCTCTCTTAACTACAGTGAAAAAAAAATTAAACGTTTGTGGATTTAACATTAAAAAAAAAACAGTAAAATAAATCTTTTAATCAATCAAAGTTTTTAAGGATAAACAAAAGTACTCTTTTTAAACGTCTTTATGTTGAAATTTGCAAATCCTTAGTATAGATATATCTTAACACTAATTAACCTGATCAACGAAGATCCAATTCCTAAAGTACTCATGGCACCACCAAACACTGTAAAAGTACTAGAGGTCTGTCACGTCTCTCTGGTACCGTCCGACTCACCGGACTCGGCAAAAATCGCCGGGTTCTCTCTCCCACTCACATTCCTCGACACATTTTGCTACAAAGTCCCTCCTATCAAATGCATCTTCTTTTATCACCTCCCTAACCCAGCCCCATCTCTCATGGCTTCCACACTGTCCAAGCTAAAACGCTCCCTCTCTCTCACCCTCCAACTACTTTCCCCTCGCCAGAACCCTAACTTGGCCTCCAAATTCCCCCAAACTCATTGTCCTTTACAAGCCCAATGACGCCACTACGAGCATCACCGCTTAACTTCAAAGAGTTTACTCTCCATGGGCGTCCAAACAAGCATACACAGCACCTCAAAAAGATGACACATCAATTGATTATATCTACTATACAAAGATGACAATATATCACTATGTAAATTGATATTAAAATTAACGTATCTAATATTAATTATATATAGGACTCATTCTTACATACATGTGGCATCGAACATTAACCAATGCCTCTATTTTCTTTTTTTACTAGTAAAAAAAAAGAAGATTATTACTATTAATGGTAAGGCATAAAAAGTACTCTTCACAGCTTTAATTCATGTGTCATTTGTTTTTTGAACTTGGCGATGAGGGTATTTAAACTCTATATTTTTCGGTAAAATTAAGTGTGATATTACAGCTAAACTATGCTTACAATCACCACGTGTCATTTTTGGGTAGCAATATTGTCCATGATTTGATTCTAGCTAATTGAAGTTCATTTTATTCTCACATCAACAATTTTGAACACCACAATTATATCATTATAATTAATAAAAAATTGATCTCATGTGTTAATCTTACTCGTTTAGATTTTAAGTTCAAACTTAAAATATTTTAACTAATTTTTTGTCTTTTGAAAAGTCAATAAAAATTTTAATGAGTTTTTAAAAAATCAAACAACTTCGACCAATATACCAAACACAAACTAATATTACTAGACTTATTTTTTATTAGTATACGTATTAAGCGTTGTTATATAAAATCATTTAACGTTGTTCTTTATGAAACAATACACAACATATGTTTGTGGGCGGGATTGAACCTAAGAATAACATCCCATAATATATACAGATATTTTTCATGAGATAATATAACGTCATGGTATACGCATGTTGCTAAAACCTAATAGAGTAGACCTTCGTGGGTAAACCAAAGATTGTAAAAAGAGAGAGAGGAAGTAGGTAAAATAATTCCAATTTATTTTGCCAATATGTGGCGTATTGATTGGTTTGTGACCAATGCATAGATAGATTTATCTTCACGATTGTAGTAAATTTATAGGGTGTTTGGTGTTTGAGTTTAATTTGAGTTGAGTTAAAATTTTTAAGTTTGAATAGTAATTTTTGTTGACTTTTTAAAAAAGATAAAAAAAATTTTCAAAAAAGACAAAAAGCTTTTTCAGAAAAAGATAAGAATTTAAATTTAAACCTTGAGTTAAAATGCGAAACTTCCCCTTAATATTGCCATGGCCAAAACACTTGAAATCTCCCATGTCCCTCCCTTTGCAGATTCACCCGATTCTCTCTCGACTACTCTTTGCCGCTAACATTCAGCGATACATTGTGGTTCAAGTTCGCACCGGTGGAGCGTCTCTTCTTCTATTCTCTCCCACTACCAAAACCAACTTTCTTAATCTCCACTCTCCCTAGACTCAGACACTCTATCTCTCTCTCACCCTCCTCCACTTCCTCCCTCTCGCCGGAAGCCTCACTTGGCCTCCTGATTCCGCCATACCCATCGTTCTCTACACCCGAACGACGGTGTTTCCCTCACCGTCGCCGAGTCCGACCTCCTCTCCGGCAACCATGTCCGTGAAGCGGCGTTGTTTCACCCCTTCGTTCCCAAGCTGAACGTCACCGAAACAAGAGAGTCGGTCTTGGCCCTGCAAATCACTCTGTTCCCGGACAGGGGATTTTGCATCGGCGCGACGTGTCATCACGCCTTTCTCGTCGGAAGTCCACGACCATGTTCATGAAATCTTGGACTCGTATTTGCAGATCGGAGAGGCCGGTTCTACCGCCGGAGCTAACGCCCTTCTTCGACCGGTCAGTTATCAGAGACCCCGATGGGCTTGACTTGTTTTACGTGAAACATTGGCTGGCGCATACAGGTACTACTTCCAAAGATGACGACCTAAATCTGTTCCAGTTTCCAAAGATGGCGGATTTCCGGAACCCTCTCAAGCCGGCCGTTCCGGAGAACCACTTCGGGAACTGCGGGGATCGGTGGTGAACTACGGGGATTTGATAAAGACTTTGAAGGAATAGGCTGATGAGGAGCCGTTGACCGTGGTGGCGGCGGAGGTCAACGAGATGTTGAAGAAGTTGGAGGAGGATGTGCATGGAAGGAGCAGCTGAGGAATTCTTGAAATTGACGAGGACTTTTAAGGAAGGGGTTGGCGGCGCTGGAGTGGAGGGGTCGCCGAGGTTCGGGGTTTACGAGGTGGATTTTGGGTGGGGCCAGAAAAGGTGGAGATTGTGTCTGTGGAAAGGACCGGAGCGATGGCCTTGGCGGAGTCAAGGGATGGAAGTGGAGGCATTGAGATTGGTTTGGTTTTGAAGAAGCATCAGATGGATGTTTTCTCTTCTCTCTTTCATGCCGGCTTAGACAACCATGTCTAGGCTTTTTTCCTTATTTTTCATTTTTTTTTCCTATTTAGTTTTTCATTTTGGAAAACCAAACACTGAAAGATAGTTTTGAAATTTCTTGTTTGAGGATAAAGAAGATCAAATATTTTTATATTTCTTCTCCTTTTTTTCTTTTAACAAAAATGAGTAAAATTTATGTTTGCTAAACTATATATTGTTTTATCCAGTGTTGTTGTATTCATAATTTTACACCAGGTGTTATTTTAGTCATGATTTTGATTTTCGGGTTTGAATAACTTGAATGGAAGAGGCAAACTGTGCCTATGCTAGACATGTCCAAAATATAGAAATTAAATAAGGGCCTATTTGGTGTGTAAGTTTGAGTTAAGATTTATAAGTTTAAATAGTAAATTTTGTTGACTTTTCAGAAAAGACAAAAAAATTTTGGGAAAATGACAAAAATTTTTGGAGAAAAAGATAAAAAAAAGTTTAAAAATGTTAGTTTAAACTAACAAGCCAAACACCCCTAAGTTTTTAATGTATGTTTGACAATCATCTGAAATCTCAACCCCGAAATACTCGTAGGTAAGTATGTGATTCACTTTTAGAGTCAGAGTCTATGAAGTGTTCGTAGTACTCCGGACAAATTCACGTTGAATGGGGAACAGTAACTTTGGTTAATTCAACTTCTATATACCAATAAAAGAAATTACATTCTTTTCTATTTATCATTTTTTTTTGTTTAATTCGATACCGTGTAGAAATTTTCTTGGTATAAAATTTGTAACTTTTTTTTTCTTGCTTATCACTTTACAACACTTGTTTTTTGTTTTATTATTAGCACTATTATTATTATTATTATTATTATTATTTTGCTCTGAACACTATTTGAAAGCAGAACACACGTTTTATATTATATATTTTCTTTGCACAATTATTTGAGCGACAACAAAGTTAAAACGATAAAACATTAAGAAAAAAAAAAGTATGACAACAGCTAGCAAAACTGAAACTTGAAAATATATATATATATATATATACATATATACACACACACTATAATAATAAGGAGAATAAAAAATTTCGAAACAACAACAGCAAAACCAAACATTTGAAAACGACAAATATAAAAAAAAAAAAAAAAAAATACAAACGGAAACAACCAAAAAAAAAAAAAGGGGCACTAGAACTCAATAACGACAAACCTGTTAAAAATGGGATTAAAGCAAAAAATGACCCTCTGAGTATTTTTCTGTCAATCAATAATTTGTCTTTTTTTTTTTTTTTGGTGAAATCAATATAATTTTTCATTGAATCGATTGGCTATCTACCAATCAATCAATGGTTTTCAAATGTTAACGAGTGATGCACTATGGATTCCAAATTCAAGACTCAAATTATCTCTTCCTCTAGAAGAATTAAAACATACAAATTATCTCTTTATTTAAATTAAAAAAAAAACTAAACTAAACTAAAAAGTTCCTTCTCCAACCTCAGCAACAATTGTCACCACTGCTCCAATGCTCAAACGGAACGGAACTAGAAGGCTTTGGTGTCACACCAAAGGAAGTGTAGTCGATGGTGCGCACATTACTCTTTGACGTCACGTAGCTCAGCACCGTCGTCTCCATGAGGATCTCCGGCGAGAGAGAACTCGTCTCCTCCACCATTGACAACTGATTGAATGAAGGGGGTGATGATCGAGGGTAGATTTGGCCTTTGGGAATAGCAATAATTTCATTTAAAACACTGGCCATTAAACTATGATATGAAAGCTTTGGTTATTTTTTAACAGGTAGTTAAAAATGGCTACCCACCCTAATTCCAATTAAAAAAAAAAACCTAGGATAACCTGAAAAAAGATGACAATATTTGGAAACGAAAGGAACTTCACAAACGAGACAGCATTTTAAAAAAAATAATAAAAAAAAAGTTAGTACAAATTCACGATCCGAATCAAAACAGTACCATGAGAAAGACAACCCTCCCCTGAAGAACAAAATACGGGTAGAATATTTATGTAGAATTTTCCACATAATAATTTATAATCAAACAACCAAAAATATAAAGTCTTTCGTGCGGGAATAAATAGCTCGATGTCTGATAGTTAATTTATAACTAGAAAAAAAAAATTTCTTGTGAAATGAGGGAATTGGGAAATGTGAAAGGAAGAAAAGATTCTTTTTCTCATAATATTCTTTGGTGTGAAAGGAAGGAAAGAAAACAGAAATCATATCTTTTAATTGGTATACAGATGAAGGGAAAGTAACACTACAACAAAAATTGCTTTCCATAGCACCACAAAAATGCTATTGTAACAATAAGATAGCATTTTATCAAACGCTAATTAGGCCTTGTCATCAAAAGTAGAAATCTACGATAGCATTTATTGAATGCTATTATTCTCAATCTTTATAGCATTTTTCTGGTGCTATTATGGTAGTTATAGGATTTTCCCAGTACTACGTAAAATTAGTTATAGCATTTTTGTGGTGCTGTTACTATTTTTAATAGTATGATGGTGGTCTTCCAAAATCTAGGTTGTTTACAATAAACGCATATCATGAAGACATGCATAAAGAAACTTTTGCACAAATATAATTACCGTTGTTCATATGGTCCATAAAGGACAGTAATATCTCTGTTCAATTAATAACTAGAAACATGATACAAAATTTCATTGAGTAGTCAACAATTACATAGTCTAGAATAGCCGTTGATTGGTACAAGACAAAAACAAAATCATACCCTTCAAAACCACCAGTAAGATCAATAAACGTTTGTTTTTCAATTATAAATCTAAATCCAAAAGGAAACTACAACATGTTTGAACCCAATTAGGAAGGGTAATGAAGTGCTAGAAGAAAGCTGAAAACTCTCCATGACCAGTTTTCGAAGCAGATCACAAAATTAATGCCTCAAAAAGTTCCTGAAATAAGACATACCAATGGATATAAATAACTCAAAATAATTTTTGTAGCTAGTAAATCGTAGAAGCGATGCTCATTTTACTTCAAAAAATCATTAAAAGATCGGCCACAATTGAAAAAATATTCAACTTAATGAATATTCCAACAAGCAACTATAGAGACTATAGTAAAATATAATTGATTTTACAAGCATGTTTTTAATAGAAGAGTAATAGTTGGGTGCACACATCTACTCTTGATGTGAGACTTCAATCAATCTATGCAATAAACAGTAAAAAAGAACCCAAGAAAAGTGGGGGAAAAAAAAGATGTATATAAGCATCTCAACGAGTCACATATTATTTGTAGCTGTAAAAATGCAAATAAAGACCATCCCCTGCTTGCATTCGAACATTTATTGATAATTGATCACTACAACAATAAGGGTCATTTATAATAGCAACCAATAGTGTTTCTCAAAATGTGTTACGTGATAGGTGGGAAAAGACCCATAACTGCTTAAAGAAGAGACCCACGATCTCCTTAGGCGGGATTTAAAGGTGCGCTAAGTTAGGAATGAATATTTACAATCTCCACATAGACTTTCCCTCCAATTAGATGTAGTTGAGTAAGATCATGAAACCACCCATGAATATCGCCACCAATCGTCACAGGGCTTTTAACAAGCTGTTACTTGTTATCTAAAATAAATCCTAAAATTTAATTGCAAAAAAAAAAAAAAAAAAAAAAAAAAAAAATCTAAGATAAAAATACTCTCAAGAAACGGCTCTCGCTTGTGAGTTTTGGAGTCTGGACCGAGACGGAAGTCCTCTTAGATTGAGAGATGGCAGAAGAAGGAGAGCGGTGACTAGGGTTCCATCAATGACAATCATTCTTTCTGTCTCTTTGTTTACGACTCTGACTCACAAAAAGATAGATTTAAAATGAAAGTTCGAAACGCTCTGTCAAACAAACACAGAACCGGCAATTGCAAAAGAGCCCCCCGTCTCTCTCTCTACAATCAATCTCCAATTTGCAGTCACTGCCTTCGAATTGAAGCTTCTCCTGAAATCGCCAGATCATGGTTTTTGGCTGACTTCGCTACTTGGTGAGCTCTATGATCGCGCCTCTGTGACCTAGCTTTCCTTGTCCTGCTTTTTTCCGATTATTTTCTTATGACCTTCTCTGGAATTTGTTTTCTTTATCCCCGAAAGAATTTCTATGCTTGTGTGAAATGAAGTTTCAGGGTCTTTTAACTGTTAATCGATAGATTTCGTATGCATGTTTATCTAACGCCTAGAAGGTGTTTGACGAAATGGTATGTGAGATGTCTTTTCAATTTTGCTCTTATTTTCTTCTACTTTTGTACTTAAAAAAAAAAAAGTAATTTGCATGTTGCAGTTGTCTTTAATTGTCCACAACCTGAACAGACTAGTACCCTTTGTACCCAATTATATTAGGTCCTTCCATAAGTTTTTTTTCCCTCTTGACATATTTAATTTTATATGATTTGTATACATTTGAGCGTTCAAGTTTCAGGTGGCAGGGACAGTCCATGTATATTGTTACAATTTCAATTTTGACTTTGATTATTTTGTTATTGTTTTATTATGCTATTTGTGAAGATATTCCTTTTTAAGATGCTCAATTTTGTCGTTTCCAACTGTTAGTGTAATGTGTCTTTTTGTGATTCTTATTCCACTTTTACTTTTTTTAAAAGAAAACAATTTTTATTATGTACATAGCTTTCTGTACATGCTTGAAGCTAATCACTTTATAACTAATTTACATTTTTTTGTCCTTGATAAATGTAAAAGTTCTTTGCTAATAAACAATTAGATATTAATAAATAAATATTAGCGTTTTGAATATGAATGGCTAATAGGTTTGATAATGCGTGTAAAGCTATGCCAACAAATTGTTCTTCAGTTAAGCCCTATAAAACGACACTTACTAAAACACAAGGCAAGACATATTGGATTCCAAATTCTCTCCTTTATGTATGCATGTTTGTATGTATGTATGTATGTTTGCTCTACTTGTGTTTTGTTTTTTCAGCTTTCCCACAAAAAAAATAAAAATAAAAATAAAAATAAAGTTGTTGAAACGATGAAACAACAATAGTTGTAAAACAAAACAAAATGTTGAAATGGGAATTGATTGGCTGATCGCTGCCCACTGGCTACATATATCTATATCTATATCTATATATATATATATATAAATTTCCTTTGATAAAGCATAAGGCAAGTTTAAAATAATTTTATACTTACAAGATAAGAATCTCAATACCAAAAGAAAATTTTATAAAGCTCTGACATAATTTAGAGTTTAATATTAGAATTATGATATGGTGATTTATGATTAGGAATTTATTATGACTCAAACGATATTAAAATCATGATGTACTAGTTTAAAACAACAAATTGATGAGATTGTTCTGTTTGTATAGACTTGAATTTTCTTTTCTGGGCAATGTCATATATTAATTGAAAAGCTGGATGAATAAAAATGCAGACAAAATGAAACATCACGTCTTATAAAGGCGAAGGGAATTTCTGATTCATGCCGTGCCATAGACTTATATGCTCAGTACATTTTCAAATCCATGATTTCACTTTTAACAATGATGGGAAAAAAAAAAATCACCCTACAAATATCTATTACAGAAAAAATAAAAGAAAAAAAATGTCACGTAAATATCATCGTAGAAGGTTTTGAGTTTATGATATCGTAAAGAAAATTTGATCGTGTATAATTTCCCAACAGTTGGAGTTCTTCTCCCTTTTTCCGCACCATCCATGCCGTTTAGATTTTGGTAATCAGTTTCCTTTATCTCTGATGCTTCTGATTTTTTTTTTTTTTTCTATTTTTGGTGGATCGTTATTGGTTTTTGCAATGGTTGGTGAAAGAGATGTTGGCTTCAGTATGTTAGTGTGCAATTAGATATTAAAAATAATTCGAACTTGAGTTACATGATGATTTTTATTTTATTTATTTTTTTTAAGGATAAAAAATTGCAGTGTTTTATTATTGGCACTTTCGGTAAAGCCAAAGATTCGAATGACCCTTATTGTTGATATTCATAAATGTTCATAAATTGTTTGTTATTCATAAATTGGAGGTGAGTTTGAATATGAATGTTCATAAATTAGATATTAATATTAACATTTATGAATATTCATAAATGTTCATAAATTGTTTGTTTATTAATATTTATTAATATTAGAGTTTAGAGGTGAGTTTGCAGGGTGAATCTTTGGCTTTACCGAAACTGCCAATAACAACTAAATAAAACTATTGTTGATATTATTAGGGTTTTGCAGGGTTTTTTTTTTAAGGATAGAAAATGACCCTTATTGTTGTAGTGATCAATTATCAATAAATGTTCGAATGCAAGCTGACATCTCATTAAAGAGTATCTCTTCAATAAATAACTTTCATAAGTTTTCCTTCACCGTTTTTACTTAGTTACGGAAGAAATAGTAAAATCTTAAATCCATCTTTTAGTACGTAAATAAGTAGCAATTACGTTATAATAGTATTGTCTTTAATTCTAATAAAGCCACCTTTGCCTTAATTGGTATCCATTTTTCCTTTCTTGTTTCTATCTCAACTCATGACACATTGCATTAATATAGACACATGTTTTTAATTTTTTTTTTTTTTTAAAATGTTAGATAACACGATTTTCTTACTCAAAACGTACCTCTCTTAACTACAGTGGAAAAAAAATTAAACGTTTGTGGATTTAACATTTAAAAAAAACAGTAAAATAAATCTTTTAATCAATCAAAGTTTTTAAGGATAAATAAAAGTACTTTTTTGAAACGTCTTTTTGTTGAAACTTGCAAATCCTTGGCATATATATATCTCTAACTCTACTTAACCTGATCAACAGAGTTCCAAATCCTAAAGTACCTACTGTCATGGCACAACCGGACAGCATCAAAATACTAGAGGTCTGTCACGTCTCTCCGGTACCGTCCAACTCACCGGACCCGGCAAAACTCGCCGATTTCTCACTCCCACTCACATTCCTCGACACATTTTGCTTCAAATTCCCACCTGTCCAATGCCTCTTCTTTTATCACCTCCCTAACTCAGACCCATCTCTCATGTCTTCCACACTTTCCAAGCTAAAAAGCTCCCTTTCTCTCACCCTCCAACATTACCTTCCTCTCGCCGGAACCCTAACTTGGCCTCCAAATGCCCCCAAACCCGTTGTTCTTTACAAGTCCGGCAACGCCGTTTTCCTCACCGTCGCCGAGTCCACCGACGAGCATTATTTCAACCACATCTCCGGTGACCATGTACGCCAACCCTGCGAGTCTCATCCTCTTGTTCCCGACTTGAACGTGAACGAGACTTCGGCTTCAATTATGGCCCTGCAAATCACTCTGTTTCCCGAAGGCGGAATCTGTGTCGGAGTCACCGGCCACCATGCATTTCTCGACGGGAAATCTACGGCCATGTTCATGAAATCATGGGCTTACATTTGCAGAGAAAACGTACCATTTTTATTACCTGAATTAACGCCTTTCTACAACAGAAATGTCGTCAAGGACCCCATTGGGCTCGACATGCTGTACCTAAACCGATGGCTGGCGAGATCCAGTTCCAAACAGAAAGTGTTTGATCATTGGTCGGAAACACATGAACCATCTGACATGGTACGAGGTACTTTCCAGCTGACACGTGGCGACATAGAGAAGCTCAAGAAACGCGTATCCAATCATATCAAAATCTCAAAGCTTGAGTATCTGAGCTCGTTTGTTGTCACGATCGCTCATGTTTTGACGTGCATGGTCAAAGCGATGTCGTCGTCGGAAGGGGAATTCCGGGAGAGTACTAAGGCTTACTTCGTCGTAGGCGTAGACTACCGAGCCCGTTTGGATCCTCCGGTGCCGTTGAACTACTTCGGAAACTGCGTTGGTTCTCATTTGGGGTACGTGCAGGAGAGAGACTGCTTTGAAGAAGACGGTTTGGCCATTGTTGCAGAGAAGATAAGGTGTTTGATAAAAGGTCTGGAGAAGGGAGTTCTCGAAGGAGCAGAAGATAGGCTTTCGAAATGGGGTTCGCTGGAGCCAGGAGCACCGATGATTTCCATAACTTGGTCGCCTAAGTTTGGGGTTTATGGGATAGATTTCGGTTTGGGAAGGCCTAAGAAAATTGAAATCGCGTCCATAAACAGAAAATCAATTTCTCTGCTGGAGTGTAGAGATGGAAATGAAGGTATTGAGGTTGGTTTGGTTTTAAAGAAGTCTGAAATGGATGTTTTTGCTTCCCTTTTTTTGTTTCCTTTTTAATAATTCATTTATTTATTAATCCTCAATTTTTTATAAAGGGTAATATTGTCTTTATAAGTATTATTTTAGATATTTTTATAAATAAATGAAAAATAGACATTTTTTAAATCACCACCTCTAATTTAGACGTCTATGTAAATAATCCACAAAAATTTTGCTTGTTCGTACAAGCTTTTGCTTGGTCATTAACTCACTGGTCCCTATTTGGGCTTGTGGATGGAATTAAGCATGGAGGCATCACGTCAAAAACAAATTTAAACTTCACAATACACCTATATATATTAGATCTACATCGACCCAAACTTTGTTCACTAATTTTCCTCATTAAAAATAAAAAATAACAAATAAAAACTAAAAGCTATTTGAAGACAATATTGAGCCACACATGTCAGTCCTTTCAGGCCAATTGAGTTGGTTCCAAATAATAAACAATCTTGAACCACTAGGAACCAAACCTGCTAGCAACATGTTGCAAATATTTTGATGCTCAGAGAACGGATGCAACTCTAGTATAGTATCTCAGTTACCGCGGTTGGGGCAGACATTCGCAAAGTGTGATGGATCGCCACAAACAAAGCATCTTCTGCCAGAAACTGGATCACCGGTTGCCGTCACAAAAGCTGCACCAGCACCAGGCATTGCAGGCATTGCACCTTGGCCACCTCTCCCACGACCACCGCCCCTGCTGGAAGCTAAGGCCCGTGTGTTTGCTCGTGGGACACTTCTTCCCCCACTGCCACTGTTGAGGCTATCCTCCCATCTGTATAAGAGGCCAAAGATGTCATAAATGTTGCACTAAAGACGGACAACAAAATACGTCTTCTATCAGAAAAATAGAAAAGGGAAAGTAGTGGTTAGAAATTTGGACTAGAAAAAAAAATATAGAAACAATAACAAAAACATGCTCTGGTTTGACGGCCAGTTCTGAATTTTATTGATAAAAGATGGAATCAGAATCAGATTTGTGAATGAGTGTACATACACAAAGAAGTTGCATTCCTGTGACGGACACGAGTAGAACTTTCGCCCTCTGTTATTTGCTGTGTTTGCAGTCCGCAAAGTACATGGTGCTCCACAAGTACCCGCATGGAATCGATGATTCACCTGCACATAGCGAAATTTTATTCTAGCCAAGCATGGATGGCAACAAGATATAAACTGAATTACTTGGTGTCTACTCGGAACATATGGTAACCTCACAAGTTCCTAAATCTATACATGAACATTTGAAGAGTTGTTACGTTGATTGCGTACACTGGAAATAAAATACAACAGTATATCATGGTCAGCTTGTCTCTCCCAGCATTAATTGCTCTCGTTCAACGTAGTTGATTGTAAATTCTTTGCCAAAAAGTACTTCAAAAATGACAATCATATAGAAGCTTGGCACTCACCGCTTTGTGCGTTCGCTCTCCGAGATCTAGTGCTTTGAGGGCCTGAAGACTGGGAAGGGCAATTGCTTGAAGAATGCCCAGTTTGATGGCAGTATCCGCAAGCACCTTGTCGAGTATTACTTTGTTGGGCACTGCCCGCTGATGCAGTGGGTCCTCGTCCTCTTGCTGAAGCACACATTGAACTATGGTTAGATTGGTTTCAGAAGTTCATGCACAGTGACGAGGAAGCATAATTGTTCAGGGACTGAAAGAAAAGAAAATGCACACCACATGATTGTTTCTACACTGATACGTTCTCAGACTAAAAAATTCTAATGTTAATAAACTAATTTTTTGGATTTAACTTGCTAATTGCAGATTAAAAACTTTCACCACCAAAGCAGCACAAGAAATGCACTACTTGAAATTTTGTATCTTATGTATCACTTATTTGTTATTTTCTTGGATTAACAAAAGATAAAAACTTACAAACCTGACATCCGGGTACCGGTTCCACAAATTTCTGTCAACTGTCTTAGAGTCTCGTCACAGCCACCAATGCAACCTGATTTGTATTATGAAACTCACTGTTACAAGCTCACATATGCTTAATGCAGGAACATGAAACAGCAATTAATGAACAAAAGATTTAAATATTAAAGCAGGTCAACAAGGCCCATACAAAGTTAGACAGCCCCACTGTTCCTGTGAGTTGTACATACCCAGGTGACTAGCATTGTAATCGGGCGGTATTTCCAAGCGGCGAAACTTAAACTGAATCAAGTGAACAGGACCTACAGAAACAAAAGCTGGTATAATTAAAAAACTTGTAACAAATCCCATGTTAGATTCAGTAGCATTAAAATAAGAAACTAAGAAAGAATTTCAGCAATAGTAAGATTTATAAAACCTGGAGTACACGAGTTGCAAACATTGGATGTTACAGCAGCTTCTAATATGGAACCAGGGAGCCATACTACATTCCTACACTAAAAAGTGTAACAAAAAGATATCATAATTGTCATCGCAAACTTGAAGACTGCAAAAAAAATTGAAAGTCAGCAAGTTTCAAAATAGTGAACACGCAAAAATATTTAATAAGACAAGGAAGAAGGAATGAAGGATCTAATTTCATTCTTTAAAAACCTAGTGAGGAAGAGAAGATAAGCATCCCTGGAAGGAACATTTGTTACTGAAAACTTGCTTTGTAATCTTTTTTTTTTCCCTCGAATAATCTGCTATCTCTACAAGTACTTTATCAAACGTGAGTTGTAGTAAAGCACATGTATCATAGAGTAGGTTACAGACCTGTGGATAACCCAAGCATCCGACCATGAATTTTCCATCCTGCAGACACGAAGATTAAGAATACCAGTTTAATGAGAAACACAACTTAAAAGACTCGCAAAAGAAATAGAATCAAATTAAAATTCTCCGAACACAAGTTAAAAGGAAGGAAAAGAAAAATAAAATGAGAATGAAATAGATCTTTCTCAGAACCAGTATAAAGAAACAAGGAACAACCCTAGTAGCATTACATAGCACTGCTAAAAGCTCCAGAGTGACTCTTGTTGAGCTTATTAGTGGTACGGAAAGTATAATCACATCTATTATAGGAGACCAGAAAAAAAGACCTTCCGGAAGGTATGATACCACAAGTTCACAAGAAAAACAGGGTAACTTGAAAAGAATTACTAGTACAAAATTTAAATTAGGAGAAATTTATGATATATTAATTACCCGGTTTTGCTTAAGAACCATGTCTGATTCCTGGCAAAGTCCACATGGCCGAACAACTTCTAGAGGTCCTTGTTGCTCATCTCCACTAGATCTATTAGAGCTACATGAAAGATGAAAAATTGTCAAGCGAAAAAATCCAGTGTCAAAAATACTATAAACGTCTATAGTGTATTACCTCTGGAAGAAAATTGCCATTGTTTCAAAGAGTTTAGCTTTGTTCAACCGTGCCTGCAAATATGCCAAGGTCATAAGAACTGACATTGCTTGTTTGTATACCTATAATGCATAAGGGATAAAATAATACAAAAAAGATGCCCACAGCACCTAAATAGCCAACTTATTTTCGTCAAAAACCAATCACTCAATTTATTTCAAATGGCAACAAAAACGCCTCAATTCAAGAAGAAGTTGGAAAAGTAAAACCTTTTCAGAGAGCTAGCGGAGGACTCGATATTATGCAACTATATATTAAAGAAACTGCAATAAATTAATTACAGGAACAATCATGGAAGATAGGAAAAGAAAAGAAAGTTTTGCAGAGTGTTAACTGTGAAGATCACTAAACCAGAGCACAATAGCAAGGAAAAGCAAAATAGATTTAAACAATCAAAAGAGCTAGTTTCCGTTTCAAGAATTAACTGAAGCAGGGGGTATGTGATGATTCATCAAGGCAACAGAGCAACTTAGCAATACTATTAACTGCATACAGGAAACCAAAGTCAGAGCGTAGAAAGAACAAACACTATTATTGTTACACAGTATGAACTTACATCCAAAAAGCAAGCTTTCATCTGCTGCAAGCAAGTTTCCAAAACTTCAGCTTTGCTCTTTGCACCTTCACTAACTGCTTTCATATCACGCTCCATAAGGGCTCTGAGATATGGCTTCCATAATTTATACCTGTAGAACAAAGTATTCCAACTTCATTATCTCACGTTAACAAGAAAACATCAGAAAAGGAGGAATCAAAGGTGAGGAAGAAATCATAACTGGATGTACAAACATCAGCAACTTAGTATCACTTTGCTAGCACATACATACAGAGCCAAGGGATAAACATGGTGCAATCAAAGTATTAATCGTATACATTACTAAAAGTAAGTTTAGGGAGAAAAACTGATTGTATTTCTTATATTTGAGAATGATCCAATACATGTATATATACAAGTATTCGGTCTCCATAAAAGGAAAGCCAGAAAAATAGTATCCCTAAAAACCTGCTATACATTAACTTCCCAAAACAATCGGGAAACATATCAAATACCAAATCAACCATTCTAAATATGGAAAGATTAATATCCGGTAACAAACCGAATATTCCTACACTCCCCCTCAAGCTGGAATGTAAATATTTGTCATTCCTAGCTTGTTCACCAGGTCTTCAAAATTCGGTTTGTGGAGACTTTTTATTAGGATGTCGGCTGTCTGTTCCTTAGTTGGAATGTATGTCATGCAGAAGCTTCCATTGTCAATTTTTTCTCTGATAAAATGACGATCCACCTCAACATGCTTTGTTCGATCGTGATGAACTGGATTGTGAGCGATACTAACAGCTGCCTTGTTGTCGCAGTAGAGTCTCATGGGAGAATTACTTGAGATTTTTAATTCTTCCAGTAGCCGTCCAAGCCAAATCCCCTCACGCATACCATATGCTAATGCCCGAAACTCTGCCTCTGCATTGCTCATAGCCACCACTGGTTGCTTTTTGCTTCTCCATGTCACTAAATTACCCCAAACATAAGTGCAATATCCTGATGTTGATCTTCTATCCACTGAAGAACCTGCCCAGTCTGCATCAATATAAATTTCCACAGCCTTGTTGTCACCCTTTTTGAAGAACAGTCCCCTTCCAGGAGTCCTTTTCAAATACCTCAGAATTCTAAGTACTACCTCAAGATGTCTTTCTTTGGGTGAGTGCATAAATTGACTAACAACACTCACCGCAAAGGCTATATCAGGACGAGTATGTGACAAGTAGATAAGCCTGCCCACTAATCGTTGATATGGCTCTTGATCAATATCCTTTCCATCATCAATCCCAAGTTGGCATTAGGCTCCATAGGTGTCTCAGCTGGTTTGCATCGTAACATGCCTATATCTTGAAAAAGATCGAGTACATACTTCCTCTGAGAAACAAAGATTCCAGAACTGCTCCTGGCGACTTCCATACCCAAGAAATACTTGAGAGCACCTAGATCCTTCAACTCAAACTTACTAGCAAGATACTCCTTCAATGATTCCAACTCAGGTTGATTGTCTCCAGTAACAATTATATAATCTACATAAATTATAAGGATTGCTCTTTTGCCATCCTTAGAGTGTTTGTAGAAGATAGTGTGATCAAATTGTGCTTGTACAAAGCCCCATTCCTTCACAGCTCGAGTAAATTTCTCGAACCACTCCCTCGGAGACTGCTTCAAGCCATAAAGTGATTTTTTCAGCTTATACACCAATTCTTTCTTCTCAAATCCTGGAGGAGGATCCATATACACCTCTTCATGCAAATCCCCATTTAGAAAAGCATTCTTCACATCTAGCTGCTGAAGTTGCCAATCAAGATTAGCTGCTAGGGATAGGAGCACCCTTACCGAGTTGAGTTTGGCTACAGGAGCGAATGTTTCCTTGTAGTCTATACCATAAGCTTGAGTGAAACCTTTGGCGACCAGTCTTGCTTTGTATCGGTTGACACTGCCATCTGCATTAAACTTGACTGTGAACACCCATTTGCATCCCACAGTTTTTTTCCCGCTAGGCAGCTTCACAATCTCCCATGTGCCATTCTTCTCCAAAGCTCTCATTTCCTCTTGAACTGCTAATCTCCACTTGGGATCTGCGAGAGCCTCCTCAATATCTTTTGGTATCTTAATATTCGTTAGAGTAGTGGTGAAGGCTGAAAAACTGGAAGACAATTTCTCATATGAGACATATTTCGAGATTGGATGCTTTGTACATGAGCGTGTTCCTTTCCTGAGAGCAATGGGCAAATCCAGATCTGAACTATCGCTGAAGTCAGTATCAACCGAACTACTAGTAGTCTTTGGACCTAGGAGAAGGACCGGTTCAGACATCTGACCTTGCTGGGCATCAGGCTTGCTACTATTCCGAGAATGACTCCTGCGCAAATAAACAAGCAACTGGGGTATTTCGGAGTTATCTCCCACTGAGTTGTTTTCCCTTGTTTCCAATATTTTTCCGTCACAATGTGGCATAATAGGTTCGGTTGGATTGGGCAAAGGTGGTGGCTCGGTAATTTTAGGCAAAGTGGGCTGTGGTAAGGGTAAAAGTGTTGGAGGATCAAATTCGTCCCTAGATCCATCTCCGTCTTCTTCTAGAATCTTCCCCTGAAGATGGGAGATAGGGAAATACGGTTGAGTTTCATGAAAGGTAACATCCATTGACACAAACATGCGACGAAGAGAGGGTGAGTAGCATTTATACCCACGCTGTGTCGAAGAGTACCCAATAAAAACACACTTGGTTGCTTTTGGATCAAGTTTTGAATGGTTTTGAGAATGAACATGGACAAATGCTATGCAACCAAAAATCTTAAGGGGAACAGAGGAGAAAGATCGAAACATTGGATAGGTTTGCAGAAGAACAGACATGGGGGTTTGAAATTGGAGTATTTTTTATGGCATTCGGTTTATAAGATGTAAGGCTGTTAAGATGGCTTCACCCCAGAGGTACTTTGGAACATGCATTATGAACATTAGGACTCTAGCAACCTCTAGTAGATGACGATTCTTCCTTTCTGCTACACCATTTTGCTATGGTGTATCAGTGCAAGAACTTTGATGAATGATACCATTAGTTGCTAGATAATCACCTATGATGGATTTGTAATACTTTGTTCCATTGTCAGTTCTTAAGACTTTAATTGTGGTTTGGAATTGATTTTTTATCATGGAGTGAAAGTTTTGAAAGATTTGTGAGACCTCGGTTTTTTCTTTAAAAAGATAGACCCAACATACTCTGGTGTGATCACCAATAAATGTAATGAACCATCTGGTTCCCGTGATATTTTTTACATGAGAAGGCCCCCATATATCACTATGAATTAAGATGAATGGATGAGATTGTATGTAAGGTTTGGCTGGATATGAGGTACGCGTGTGTTTGGCTAATTGACATAATATCACAATGAAATGAACTAGGATTTTTATTGATGAATAAAGCTGGAAACAAACGTTTGAGATAATGGAAATTGGGATGGCCTAACCTATGATGCCACATCATTACATCTTTATTGGAAGCAGAAGATACATTCTCAGCTATTGCGGCCTGTGTATCCACACATTCATCATTCTTAAAATAGTAGAGTCCGCCATCCTCCTTAGCAATGCCAATCATCTTCTCCGATCCCTGCTCCTGTATGTGACAAGAAGTAACAGAAAAATTAGCAGTGCAATTAAAGTCATGAGTGAGTTTACTTATAGACACCAGATTGCATGCTAATTTTGGAACATGGAGTACTGAATTTAGGACAAGTTTGTCGGACAGGCGGATAGACCCTTTTCCAGCAACACAAGAGAATGTTCCATCTGTAATTTTCACTCTTGAGCTCCCATGGCATGGAGTATAAGAGTAAAATAGGGATGAGTTACCTGTCATGTGGTCGGATGCGCCAGAATCAAGTATCCAAGGAATTTGATTTTCTACATGAAAGGCAGTATCTTCGTGAGCAAAACTACTTGTCGCCGTCTTGGAATTGGTCACGGATTGCTGTGTCAGAAGTTTGACAAGTTGTTCTAGTTGATCCTAGTTCAGAGAGATCCCATTGTTGCCGGTGTCCTCTGTTTTTTTGCCCTGTAGCAGCTTGAAAACCCCTGCTTTGAGGCTGCTTCCTTGGTCTTGCATCGGCGGGTCGTCCATGAATATCTCAACATCGTTCTCGGGTATGGCCAAGTTTGTTATAGTGCGAACACCGTGGGCGCTGATTTGGTTTCTGATCACTATAAGGTCGGTTAACACTACTATTTGTGATAAGAGCAGCGTTCTCAGCAGGTCTTTCACCAAGAGAGGTCGAAGATGAGTCCCTTTTTTCCCCAAGCATCACTCGGCGTCGGCTCTCCTCTCGGCTTACTTCCGCAAAGGCTTCCCCAATGGAAGGTAGTGGTCTTCGGCCTGGAATTCGTCCTCTTACCTCATCAAGTTCTTTGTTGAGCCCAGCGAGAAAATCGTACAGCCGTTCTTTCTCTAGATGATTTTTAAACTTCATGTTGGCTTCAAGATCGCCCCAGTCCGCCTCATAGTGCATATCCAATTCCAGTCATAGAGTCTGCAACACATTGTAATACTCGGTGATATCCAAATTGCCTTGTCGAATATCCTTGAGTTTATTCTTTATCTCGAAAACCCGTGAGGCATTTTCAAGATCCAAATAATTCTCTTTTACAGCATCCCAGATGGCTTTTGCGGTGCGAAGAAACAAATAGGTACGGCTGATATGAGGCTCCATTGAGTTAATCAGCCATGCCATAACAATAGAATTAGTAAGTTCCCAATTACCGTAAGTCGGATCCGTCGGATTGGGACGTTGAACTTCGCTTGTGATGTAGCCAATTTTTCCTCTCCCTCGGATCACCATCAGAACCGATTGGGACCACTGGAGGAAATTCTTGCCATCTAACTTGTGATTCGTGATCTGCAATGATGATCCCTTTCCGAAGGACTGCGCAACCACAGTCGTTGTGACTGGGCTGGATGTGGAGATGGATGAACCATCCTTACCAACACCGACTATCTCCTTCTCTGAACTCATTGTCGTAAAGAACAACTCTCGGGACTATGAAGACGAGAAGATCGAATTTTGAAGACTATGGCACTGATACCATAAAAGTAAGTTTAGGGAGAAAAACTGATTGTATTTCATATATTTGAGAATGATACAATACATGTATATATACAAGTATTCGGTCTCCATAAAAGGAAAGATAGAAAAATAGTATCCCTAAAAAACTACTATACATTAACTTCCCAAAACAATCGGGAAACATACCAAATACCAAATCAACCATTCCAAATATGGAAAGATTAATATCCGGTAACAAACCGAAGAAACCTACACAAAGCAAATGAAAACTATAAAATTTTCCAATTTATTGTTCACACGACATGATGATGACTATGCAATTAAAAATTGAAAACAGCAGGAAGAGTGCAATTATGGTATCCACAAAATCTTTTTTGTTTTGTTTTTTTTTTTTTTTGTTTTTTTGTTCAGTTTCTTTAGTATGAGAGTCATGTATGCGGATGTATTACATATTTGGCATGGCTAAAGAAAACCACTATTGACTTTCAAATTCCAAAGATACTTTGATTATTTATTTTTGTTAGTTTACCAATTCTCCCAAAAGCTTAAGCTGTTAGGAGGTGGGCCAACAATAATTTTATATTTCAACGATTTTCATAAGTTGAAAATAAAAGGTAGAAAATACAAGTTATAAAACTACTATTATTGTCAAGAGTAGTAAAACCATAATTAACCTGTTTCCTAGAAATTGCCGGCTATATCACTAGTTAGTTGGTATTCCCTCAAAGTTGTATATCTTTATTGACAGTATTTTGAAGGTTTTTGAGCAAATAGAACCTCTTTACTTCTTCGTGATCTTCCTCTTCAGATGAGTTTAGAGATAACTACACTACTTATCATTCTTCCTCTCTTTTTTTTTTTTTTTTCCGGTGGGGGATAGTCTATAATGTTTTATCTATATGGAAGGACGTGATGTAATTTGACTACTTTTAATGCTACTCATTCTTCCTGTATTAATAAAATTTCCATTTCACATTATTATTATTTTAATAAAGGATAGGCAATAGATTTAAAGCTTGAGAACAAAGTTTGAAACTCACCCCATGTCATCATATCCCATAACCAGAGCCTCTCCCTGAAATCATATGCAATGAAATTTTAATCAACTATAGAATGAAACAAAATTTTCTGTGACAAGTTAAGGAAAAAAAATTACGAGATTGGTGGGCGAGAAACGAGTGTTCGCATCCTTGGTTGCATAACATCGATCCAGCAGCTTTTTTATGTGATCATGCATAGTCGCATCGGTACCAATTCCTTCCTAGAATGTAAATAAGAAGATAGGAAATAAGCCATTGAGTTTAGCAAGTGAAATAATTAGTGCACTGGTAAACAGGGGTAGTATAGATAACAAAATAATATTTCAGCATGAACAGAGCATCTCCTTTTTAATCACCTTGTCCATACAACTTAGCAAATCAGCTTCACTTAGAAGTGGTGGCGGTCTAGTCACTCCTGAATCGAGAGTCAATGTTGTAGGTACAAACTGCAAAACATAATAAATCTCATGTTCTCTATTTCTGAGATCACACACACATAGAAGGGGCAAAAGTAAATTAAAGTAGAAAACATAGAAAATTATGCAAAATCTTCTCAGGTAGGGGTGGAACCGATAGGACTGCGCTATGAGAACAAAGAATTTTGTATAGATACGAAGAGTTTGTTTGGTTCACCAACTCAAACCATTCAACTCAAATTTTTTTTTGTCTTTTTCCCAAAAAGTTTTTTGTCTTTTCTGAAAATTCAAAAAAATTTACTATTTAAACTTAAAAATCCCAACTCAAACTACTCCACCAAACAAACCCGAAGTTTAATTTTAGGTTTTTACACTTTGACTTCACATTTACCATAATCAAAGAGTTTGCTGAACATCAAGACCCGCTTTTCTTTTCTCCTTTTCCTTCTTCTTAAAACAGACTTCTTGTCAATTTGCAATTCAAGCATGCTTATATGCAAATGTACGTGTGTGCATGTGTATACATGTGGATATGTGATAATGTGGGAATATTCGGTTTATTACTGGATATTCATCTTTCCTTATATAGTTTGTTTGATTGTTTCCCGATTGTTTTGGGAAGTTATTGTATAGCATTTTTTTTAGGGATTTAGTTTCTGGCTTTCCTCTTATGGAGACCGAACATTGTATATTTATACATGTATTGTATCATTCAAAGATATATGAAAATACAATCAATTTTCTCTAAACTTACTTTTATGGTATCAGAGACATAGCCTTCATCTTAAAACCCTTAGCCTTCAAACTTCTCGTCTTCATCGTTCCAAGAGCTGTGCTTCCTGACAATGAGTTCAGAGAAGGAGATAATCGGTGCTGGTAAGGATGGTTCCACCCTCTCCACAACCAGCCCAGTCACGTCGACTGTGGCTGTACAGTTTTTCGGAGAGGGATCATCATTGCAGATCACGAATCACAGGTTAGATGGCAAGAATTTCCTCCAGTGGTCCCAATCGATTTTGATGGTGATCTGAGGGAGAGGAAAGATCGGCTACACCACAGGCGAGGTTCAACGACCCAATCCGACGGATTCGACTTACGGTAATTGGGAACTTACTAATTTTATTGTTATGGCATGGTTGATTAACTCAATTGAGCCGCATATTAGTCGTACCTATGTGTTTCTTCGCACCGCCAAAGCTATCTGGGATGTTGTAAAAGAGAATTATTCGGACCTCGAAAATGCTTCACAAGTTTTTGAGATTAAGAATAAACTCAAGGATATTCGGCAAGGCAACTTGGATATCACCGAATATTACAATGTATTGCAGACTCTATGGCTGGAATTAGATATGCATTATGAAGCGGACTGGGGTGATCTCGAAGGCAACATGAAGTTTAAAAATCACTTAAAGAAAGAACGGACGTATGACTTTCTCGCTGGGCTCAACAAAGAACTTGATGAGGTAAGAGGACGTATCCTAGGCCGAAGACCTCTACCTTTCATTGGGTAAGCCTTTGCTGAAGTACGCCGAGAGGAGAGCCGACGCCGGGTGATGCTTGGAGAAAAGAGGGACTTATCTGTGACTTCTCCTGGAGAAAGACCCACTGAAAACACTGCTCTTATCACAAAGAGTAGTGTTAACCGACCTTCTAGTAATCAGAAATCCACTCAGCGCCCACGGTGTTCTCACTGTAACAAACTTGGCCATACCCGGGACCGATGTTGGGATATTCACGGACGACCAGCTAATGCGAGACCAAGGAAACAGCCTCAAAGCAAGGGGTTTCAAGCTGCTACAGGGGAAAAATCAGAGGAACCGGCAACAATGGGATCTCTCTAAATCAGGATCAGCTGGAACAACTTGTCAAATTTCTAAAGCAGCAAACCGTGACCAGTCCCAAGACAACAACAAGTAGTTTTGCTCATCAAGGTACTGCCTTTCATGTAGAATTCCAAATTCCTTGGATACTTGACTCTGGCGCATCCGACCACATGACAGGTAACTCATCTCTGTTTCATTCCTATACTCCATGCCATGGGAGCTTTGGAGAAGAATGGTACATGGGAGATTGTGAAGCTGCCTAATGGGAAAAAAACTATGGGATGCAAGTGGGTGTTCACGGTCAAGTTTAATGCAGATGGCAGTATCAACCGGTACAAAGCAAGATTAGTCGCTAAAGGTTTCACTCAATCTTATGGTATAGACTACAAGGAGACATTTGCTCCAGTAGCCAAACTCAACTCGGTAAGAGTACTCCTATCCCTAACAGCTAATCTTGATTGGCCACTTCAGCAGCTAGATGTGAAAAATGCGTTCCTAAATGGGGATTTGCATGAAGAAGTGTATATGGATCCTCCTCCAGGATTTGCGGAAAAAGGAGAATTGGTGTGTAAGCTGAAAAAATCACTTTATGGCTTGAAGCAATCTCCGAGGGAGTGGTTCGAGAAATTTACTCAAGCTGTGAAAAAATAGGGATTTGTACAAGCACAATCTAATCATACTATCTTCTACAAACACTCTAAGGATGGCAAAAGAGCAATTCTTATAGTATATGTAGATATAATTGTTACTGGAGACGAACAATCTTAGTTGGAATCATAAAAAGAGTATCTTGCAAGCAAGTTTGAGTTGAAGGATCTAGGTGCTCTCAGGTATTTATTGGGTATGGAAGTTGCCAGAAGCAGTTCTGGAATCTCTGTTTCCCAGAGGAAGTATGTTCTCGATCTTCTTCAAGATACAAGCATGTTGGGGTGTAAACCAGCCAAGACACCTATGGAGCCTAATACCAAGCTTGGGATTTGTAACGCCCCAAATGCTATCTAACTTTAACGTTAAAAAATTAACATTAGAATTAATATAGATATGTGATGAGATAGCAATTTTTTAATTCTAATGTTACGTTGAATTATTTTTCACAGGTGACGCGACGAGGACTCGATGTGCTAGAACAAAGTTCATGCCAAATTGATGAAATTTTTTATGATGACTTGATAATTTTGTGTGATGGTTTAAATATATATATATGGTATGTATTATTTGTGATGATGTTAATGTTTAAAAAAAAAAAAAAAGGGAAAGTATGTTATCCGAAAAAGGCATATTTTATAAGATCTTAATTTCCAACTCAATTATGAATCGTTGAATGTCGAAAATTATGTTGTAATTTAAATAAACTTATAGAGATTTTCATAAGCTTTCCAACGCTTACTCATTTGTGCAAATCTGATATCAGAGTAAGAAGTTATGACTAATATACTATCCGGATATGTACTAGTAACCAACCAGTTTACCATGTGCAATTTTAGGTGCGAAAATTCTAAAAGTTAACCTAGTTGTTTCCTTTTCCTCCCACACGTTTTCAGACCTTAATGACAGCTATCCCACAGCAATTCAAAGACAATTAAATCAAAGAAATTAATCTCAATTAATTCCAAAATTTATTTGAAATTAAATTACTCACAAATTTTGTTATAATTTTCAAAGTTTCTCTTTTTACATGCTCTCTCTCTCCCTCACTTCCCTAGCCTCCTTTTCCCTTTCTTTCTCATTCCCTTTGTCTGCTCTTTTTGCCTCTCTCCCACGCACAAACAGAAAGAAAAAAAAAAAAAAAAAAAAAAAAAAGGAATCCGCCAAACGTCCAAATTCCTCCAAGCCGAAAATCAAAGGATTTCAAGGTATGTTTCGTATTGTTTGATGATGAGAATGATTTTGTTATTTGTTTTAGTTTGGGATTCTTTGAGGGATTGGATGATTTTCTTGATGAGTGTCTTTATGTGAATTTGAAAAGAGGATGAGAAATATTTATCGAATGATGATCGAATGATGGCGAGAAGGTTGATTTTGTGAATAAGACGAAATTAGGGTTTTTGATTTCTTGATGTATGATTTCATTGATATGATGATTGAATAATTTTATGTGTTAGAAACATGTCTTAGGGCTGTTTTGTGGGGGTGTGTGTGTGTATGAATCATATACATTGTGATGATATTTTTTTTTTATACTTTTAATGATTTTCGGATTTGACCACTGTTACTGGGATTTCCAGATTTTATGATAAGTTTCGAAACTGCTTTTAAGGATCCAAATAGTCTCCATTTTACACAAATTTAGTATTGTTGGAAATCCCTAGATGTCTGTTTTCATTTGCAATTAGTTTCATATCGTTTGGAGATATATGTGAATTTTTATGATTTTTCAAAGAGCCAGAGGTCCGGCTGCCAGATTTTATATAATTTTAGTGGTGCGTTTTCAAAACTATTTTTAAGGACCTAAACAGTCTTTGTTTTTAATAAATTTGATATTGATAGAAAACTATGGATGTCTATTTTGATTTGGAATCAGTTTTAGGTCATTTGGAGATATATTTGAATTTTTGTGATTTTTCAAATGAGCAGAGGTCCGGCTGCCAGTTTCGGTAAAATTTTAGAAATAAAATTCAAAACTATTTTTGAGAGTCCAAACGGTCTTCATTTTTTACAAATTAGGTACCATTAGAAAGATATGGATGTCTACTTTCATTTAAAATTAGTTTCAGATCAATTGGAGCTCTGTATGATTTTTTATGAATTTTTGAAGAGACAAAGGTCTGACTGGCAGATTCTATCAAGATTTGAAATTTCATGAAATTGTTCAATTTTTGTGTTTTGATGTAACTAAATGATGAAATAGGCCTTTTAGGCGCTGCTATGATATGATGAATGTGTTTGATGTATTATTATGAGCTTTTGTTGATTTTATTACATTTATTATTTATGGCATGAACGGTTATAAAGGCGAGCACCCGAGACCTCAATCGCGCGTCACCATTGGAAAATTTGAAAAGGTTAAGTAAGGCGTTTAGGTAAGTACACTCTCACCTGCAACATGAATTAAAGATTTGAGATGTATATATTTTGATGTTGATGATGATGTTATGATGTTCTTAAATAATACTTCTCCTATGATGACGTTTTGATGAAACGTTTTGATGAAAAGTATATATATGGTATGTATATGTATTTTTATGTTTTAAAATGGCGTTGTACACCCTTGATGATAATGATGATGATGATGATGTTGTCCGGTGAGCGGACTTTTGTCACCGTTGGTTTGGGATTTGCTACACCAACCCTTCCGTGACTAGCGCGCTATGATGGCACAACGCCGGGCCCAATATATGACGGTTTTAAAAGTAAAAAGTTTTTAAATGATGTTTATATTTATGATGATAAAAGAAAAATGTTTATTTACATTTGTGAGATTTAAGTGTCTTACTAAGCCCTTACTTATATAAGTTAATTCATGTTACAGATAAAGGAAATGGTAAGATATAGTGTTGGAGGAGCTTGGAGCGGAAGCGGGACGATATGTGATAGGAAAACGGGAGGAACGATACTAAGATGGACATTTTTGATTTCAAATGAAGTTTTGAGATTTTAATTTATTATTATTTGATTGGATGTTTCATAAGGACTTAAATTTTATTTCATGAGTTGGGTTTTAAAAATATATATATATACTTAAATTAATTATGAAGTATAATTTTGATGTAGTTTAAAAAAAAAAATTTCAGAGTTTTTTTCTAAAATTATCTAAGTAAAGTTTTCCGTTATGTGAAGATTTTTATTTCAAACTTAATATTTTCCGCAATTTTATAAGAAATGAATGATTAAATAAGAAGCAAACTGTAACGGTCCGTGAGGGGTCGTTACAGGATTGATGGTGGAAAGAATATTGATCAAGAGCCATATCAACGATTAGTTGGCAGGCTTATCTACTTGTCACATACTTGTCCTGATATAGCCTTTGCGGTGAGTGTTGTTAGTCAATTTATGCACTCACCCAAAGAGAGACATCTTGAGGCAGTCTATAGAATTATGAGATATTTGAAAAAGAGTCCTGGAAAAGGATTGGTGTTCAGGAAGGATGATCACAAGGCTGTGGAGATTAATACAGATGCGGACTGGGCAGATTCTTCAGTAGACAGAAGATCAACATCAGGATATTGCACTTATGTTTGGGGTAATCTAGTAACATGGAGAAGTAAGAAGCAACCGGTGGTAGCTAGAAGCAGTGCAGAGACAGAGTTTCGAGCATTAGCACATGGTATGTGTGAGGGGATTTGGCTTGGAAGGCTACTGGAAGAGTTGAAAATCTAAAGTAATTCTCCTATGAAACTCTACTGCGACAACAAAGCAGCTGTTAGTATTGCCCACAATCCAATCCATCATGATCGAACAAAGCATGTAGAGGTGGATCGTCATTTTATCAGAGAAAAAATTGACAATGGAAGCTTCTGCATGATATACATTCCCATTAAGGAACAGACTGCCGACATCCTAACAAAGAGTCTCCACAAACCGAATTTCAAAAACCTGGTGAACAAGCTAGGAATGACGAATATTTACATTGCAGCTTGAGGGGGAGTGTGGGAATATTCGGTTTATTACCGGATATTCATCTTTCCTTATATAGTTTGTTTGATTGTTTCCCGATTGTTTTGGGAAGTTACTGTATAGCATTTTTTTTAGGGATTTAGTTTCTGGCTTTCCTCTTATGGAGACCGAACATTGTATATTTATACATGTATTGTATCATTCAAAAATATATGAAAATACAATCAGTTTTCCCTAAACTTACTTTTAGATAAAGCCATAAAGGAACAGTCAAGCATGTTTTATTACTCGCATAGAATTTCAGGCAAAAATCTAGCAGTGAAACAACTTCATAAGAAGCACATAGGACAAAGTACTGCTTCTTAATGAAATGAATAAGCATATGTGACATACTAGAAAACAAAGACAAAATTCAAGCTCCAAAATCAAGTTTGATGTACTGCAAGATGAAGATCGTAGCAAACCTGTTGCCCCTGAACATAAGTTGGTATTAGAGAACCTCCCCACGATTCAAAGCGGTATACATCCAAGTAATTTTTCTGTTGAAACAAGAAGTCATAAACAAGAACCATTCAGTTAGGTAGTAGAAAAATCACCATAATGTTCTTGATTATTAAAAGTTATCCAAAAAGCCTCATCTACTTCTTAAATTTTGGATAAATATATGAATAAGCATCTCCTTTTAGCCTATCGTCCAGAATTTATAAACTCACATCAACCCAATAATGAATCAAAAGGTAATCAAAATTGCAATACTCAAATTTTTCGACAACATTGGTTAATGATATAAGCAGTTATCTAACAAAGCAAGTTACACCACTACTTACAAGCCCACAAAAAAAAAAAAAATGGAATTCACTAAGGAACGCAATAGAATTGGGAATCCAGCAGAAAAACTCACCGCAAGTACAACCCTCCCTGATGCAGAAAACAATTCTCCAGCAATATCAATCTCAACAGTAGTTTCAGCCCCAACAGCTGGCTGTGAGACACATGCTAGGAAATGGCGAACCACCAGTTCATATAGCCTCTGAAAAGTGAAAAATAAAAGTAAATTCATGGGGAAAAGAGATACAATGTTAACTTGGACTAAACACAATCACAGTCTCATTACAAGGTGATCTTGACTCCATCGTGGTTCTCCAGCAGAGAATTTCGTTGGATGAATGGGTGGATGGGCCTTGTCATCATGTCCGCCATTACCAGGGTTTCTCCAAAGTCCAGATCCAGGGTCCAATAATCTTTGTGCATATGATCCCCATACGGGATGCCCTTGTTGTTCTTCCACCATCGCCTAGATCAAGTCAAATGTCAAACAATAAGTAAGTTTAAGTTTTTAATGAGAGGGCTAAGTAACAAGTATTTACTAATGGAAGTACTAACAGCAAACAAAGACGAAATAGAATTACATTCAACTACAATTGCCTATCATCTTGAAATCATAAATGCAATTGATTTGGACATATGGATTACTTCGTCAATACATTATTACTTAATATAATTCAAACACAGTTACCGACATGCAAATTAGTCCTCTGGGAAAAGCAATCAGTCTCTGTGCGAGGATAGCTGATGAAACCTGCTTGATACAGATCTTCTGCCACCTAAACAGAGAAAATCAGGGAGGCCCATGATGAAAATTTCATCTAAATATCAACCAATAAAACTTTGTCAGCTGTAAAACAAAAAAAAACTAGCGCACTGCAATAAATTGTACTGGCACAAGGGAGAAGAAAGTATGAGGTATTGAAGATTAAAGAACTACTATTATCGTTCTTATTTTCTGTGCGGGAGAGAGAGAACAATGTAATAAGAGGAGTAAAACATTTTAACCGTAATCTACAGAAGGCATCCACTACTAAGGTAGTCAAAAAGGAGATAGTGGATACCCTAGCTAAGCCCCAAAACCTCCCCACGGCTTCATATAATGCTCTCTACTTGATGGAGACACTAAAAAGAAGGGGACCTGTTTGGGTTTTTTTTTTTTGGCTAAAAAGGGACCTGTTTGGTTTAAATAGATGAAAAGGGGACCTGTTTGGTTTGTATAGTTGACTTTCTATTAGTTTGTGTACTGAAAAATATAGTTTCCAGATCAACTCTAGACCCTGGAATTTTCAATTAAATGTTCACGAAAAGATTTAAATAATTGCTTCGCCCTCTCTGGTGGGTTTGAACTTTTGTGAAGTAATTCTATTTCTGAAGCCCCTGGACCGCAAATCAAAACTTAATTCACACAGTGTGTATGTATTTTTTCCCAGTAACACATGTTACATCCACCGCTGTGAAAATTTTGTTCATTTCAGCTTCAAAATGATTAGAGGGAACTTAAGATGGTTGAAGACTTGAAACTTGGGAGAAAAACATTAGATCCATTTACAACAACAAAATAATAGAATTAGGAATGACACGATCAATGCAAACAAGGAAACAAAATGAGGGAATGTGGGAATGCTCACCTTCATGGTTTGTTCAGAACTCATCCTGAAGTATCTTGAAGCACGCTTTTCAAGCTCGATGGTATTCAAAGGATGCGGAGGATACTTAAGTTTTTCCTGCTTTCTAACATTGGTGACCTGAACGCAATAGAAAATGTAAAAAGCTGCTAGTTTTAATGGGAGTATCAAAGTTGTCAATATGCACGTTTCCGTTGTCAATACTCACCGTTGCAGTTGGCTCCTCCACACACATCTCATATATTACAACTGCACAAGTGTAATCAAAAAAATGTCCACGCCTGCAAAATTTATAAATGTCCAAATGAATTTCTAAACTTATGACCCCCTAAAGCTCAAAGGAATAAAAGTTATTCATAAAAAGGCTTCGCAGCTTTACATCCAATTGAACGAAGCGATGCCTTCATCAGATCTGTGTGAACAGTTAATGGCCCAAAATTCTTCTGGCTCGTGCGATTGCACTTCCCAATAACGTTCGACAATGAATCCGAGCGTAGGGAACTGTACTGGGCAAGGAGGGAAAAACACAAATGCAATAAGCATCCCACTTTTAGAAAATTCGAAATTTCGAATTGGTTGTGTTAGTGTGCTTTGAGCTGGCATCAAAGAGACATACCTGACAAGGACCGTAACTTAAAACAAGATTCCTATCATCAGTAGCAGAATCAATAGCAAACGCATCTCTCAACAACATGGTCTGAAACCTGGTGAAAGAAGCACCGATTCGGAGGTCTATTTCCTGCAGGTTGTACGAAAAACTTATAAAAGGAAAATTAACATCTACAATCAGGTATTTCTAGGAACATAAAACCTCAAAAACATACTAAAGTAGGTTCTATCTCCTCAAAATTAGATCATACTAACACACAACTCTCTCTACAAATCAGCACTAGAGCCAAATGATTAGGAAAAACGTCAAGTAAAATCAATGTTGGATGAGGAAAGGTACTGACTTGACGAGCATCTACCGCATCGGCGAAGAACTTGTTAGGCTGAACAAGATTCTGCGCGGCCTCGTGGATTTCCCTGAGATTGATAAAAAGCAAAGGTGAGAAAACATCAGACGAAACCCTAGGAATTAAGAAATTGAGAAATAAAGAAAGAAAGAGGAAGAACCTATCGATCAAGGCAGAGAAACGAGCCCTGCGGATGGTGAGACGAGGATTGGCGGCGGTGCAGATGTTGATGACTTCGTAAGCGATGTTCTCGCCCTCGCGATCGCAGTCGAGCCAGAGGACGAGCCACTGGCAGCGGCGAGCCTCCTCCTCGAGGGTGCGCTTGATGTCGAGCTTGTCGTCGGGGACGGACTTGCGGAGAGGGGCGTGGAAGAGCTGGGCGGGGTCGCAAGAGTGCCACTTGCGGAAGCGGTCGTCGAAGTCGATCTCCATGAGGTGGCCGGTGACGGAGGTGACAAGCATGTGGACGGGGACGCCATTGATGGAGTATGGGAACTCGAAGATCTTGTTGTAGCGGGAACGGCCGTCCCTAACGCGGAAGCCTTGCTGGTTGCGGGAGAGGATGGTGGCCACCGACTTCGCCACCGACGGCTTCTCCGCCACGTTCAGCGCTCTGATGCTCCGACCGCCGCCGCCGGACATCTCACTTCACTCGCTCAATTCCTCGCCTGCTGCACTGGTCTTGCTGGACGATTTTCCCGCCCTTTCCCTTTCTAATGCCCCAATTTTTCAATTTTTTGGGGAAATTAAACTTATACCCCATAATTTTAATTAATTGTCTAGTTATAACTTTGGCAATTAACAGATTTTTTATTTTATTTTATTTTTTTAAGAAAGAGTAAAATAGCATTTTAAATGAGAGTAATAGAAAATTATACCATAAAATTTTAAATATAGTAATAAATATTATAATTAAATTTATGATTACATAATATAAAAAAAAATCCTCCTCTTCCTCTTATTTATCTTTAACATGAAATTATGCACATAAATTTATTGTTAAAATTAACTGTAAATCCAAATTTTTTTAAAACATTTAAGGAAATTAAAAGACTTATCAGAAATATATGCTATAATTTATTATTTTTTTATATCATACTATAACCTTAAAATGTACTTATAAAATATGTTATTTACTACAATTTTCCTTCCTTTTTTTTCCCACCTTTGACAGAATTTAATTGCAATAGAACGCTAATGATATTAAATTTCAAAAAGTACCCAAACTAGCCCCTAAAGTATAAATTGCATAGACCTCAAATTTTTATGAAGTTTTAGTATTGTTCTTTTTATAGAATTATATATGTTTCTAATTTAATCTCACAGTTAAAATTATGAGACTAATCCCCTATCCATTATCTATGTATACTGAATGGTGTCTATACAATCATATAATGTTCTATCGTTTTCTTAAATATAATGTTCTATTTAATAAAAAAATTTTAAAAATGTTTTTTTTTTTAAACTTACTTTCATATACTTAAAAATATCCGTTAAATAAAATGATAAAATATTGATTGATCAGATACAGTCTGAAAAACCACAAATTAAGCAAGAGATCTCAATTTAAAACTATGTCCTACCAAATAGTCTTTTTCTCATGGACTACTATAAAATTCTCCTCATAACAATAAAAATTTAAACCATGTCATCAAATGGTTAGATATAAAAACTAGTAATGGATGGTTGTACATAAACTGTAGACATCTTCCGAATAAAACTAGTAATGTATTTGCTCCAACTACATTGATATCATGAGAAAAAATATGTATATTTTAAAAAAATGGGATTTCACTTTCCAACAATTAATTATGACATTACTTTGAAGATCTATCCATGTTGACAGCCTAATTAGAAAGTTTCTGCCGTCTTTGATATAAGTTATCATCTCTCATTATTTATGTATATATTATACACACACACACACACACAAGTTTATTCCCCAAAATCAAATTACACCATCTAATATCACAATATCAAAGGCCATCCAAACACTCGAATTAAACTTAACCTCTTGCTTGTTATCAAATGGCAATAAACTAAATTTCCTCCTTTTCATAATCCACACATTAAATATTTAATCAATAATCAAGATAAGCAGGACAACTGAATCTGAGATTTTGTTTTCGCTTCTTTTCGGGGGGTTTTTTTTTTTTTTTTTTAATTTTTTTGTGAGGACAAAAATTGTCCAGCAGAGAGGTTCATTACATATTTGCAAAAACAGAAATGGACTTCGTTAAGAGGAGGAATTTCAATCGAGCATTATCTAGACCACTTTAACCATCCATTCTACTCCAATGATAGCAAACGACTAATCCCTATGAAATTCCAATGCGGCGGGGATGCAGCTCCAATAACTCAACATCCTTCGAAGATATTCCAAGACGCAAATGAGAATCTATCGATTCTATTCCCTAACAATTCCTCGGTGGAAAGTTCTTCAAAATTGTTTTCGAGTCACATATTCAATCTTGCTTCAAGATCTTCGCAATGGAGGCTCTAGAGATTACAATGGCAAGGTAAGCCAAGGCTGTAATGGCAATACCGCCAAGTAGGACAAGACGGTCATAGGCAGCAGACTGCACAGTGTAGACACGCAGCTGAATTGTATTCCAATTACTTTCCGTCCAAACAGGATCAAGCATCCCCATTGGATCGGATGAATTTGGAGGCAATACAACCCAAGCTCCAGATTGAAATTGCAACCGTGTAGAGTACGCCGGTACATATCTGCATGCCAAGAAGATGCAGGATGTAAGCAGAGAAACTTTAACATGTATTTCCTCGGTGAAAGTTTTCAAAATGATCTGATTCCATCTCTAGCAAGTGACATACCTGGTTGTGGAGACAACACAAACACCCTTTCCATCTGTTTCTGCTCTAGTACACACTCCACCTTTGCTGCTGCAATCTTGTGAACAAGCAGAACTAGTATTCTTGCCTTGCGGAACGGATGTTTTGTCGGCCAGAAAATTCCACAAAAATCTTGAAACATCGCTAACATAATCTAAAGTGGGTGTGGAGGAAGGCTCATCAAGAATAACACCAACGTAATGGCTCGGGCAGGTACCGGAGGGCGCAATGTAGTTTTTCACAAGCTCACAAGACAGACCAGGCTTGCAGCTCAGTAGGCAACCCATAAGTTGTTCAACTAGTGAAACATTCACATTGATAGCAGCTAGATCTGACGTGCTTAGATTTTTAGTATCACTTGCAAGGATGTAAAGGGACCGCGCCAGAAGGGAAGCAGCCGCCATAATTGATGACGAGTTAATATTTGCTGTATTACAAATACAGTTGAAGGGGCCAAGCTTTCAGTAGAGATCTTTCAAAAAAAAAAAAGAAAAGGAGAGAGAGAAAAGAAAAGAAAAAGAAAAAGAAAGCTTTCAATATAGTTCAATTACAAAGGATAAGAAAACGATCGAACTCACATAAATCATCAAGGTGGCTATTGTAGAACTTGTTGGTGAAGACAGTATTAAAATCTTCTAATACAACCCCAGAGGTTAGAGAGTTCTGTTACCAGCAGAAAGAGGAAAGGAAAAAGTAAAAACGAAGGGGGGGAAAACAAGATAATTACATCTAACCATATACTGTCTCAGTGTGAAGGAACACGTCCATTTCTCAACTATTTTAGGGGTAATAAATTTCTCGCTTTATGTTTAAGTTGTTCTTGAGAGATATAAACAGCAAATGAACAATTTTTTTCTTTTTCTTTTTGGTAGAAGAAATAACTTAAATTAAACACAGACATACGAACATTATCTGTTCTGAAAACATAACAAAAGATTCCGAGTGATTAAAAAAAGGCAAAAATACACACACACACACACACACACAAAAAGAGATGCAATTTGTGCTGTGTGGGTTAATGCTACAGAAGTCGACTTTGCAAATTATGTTAATTAGTAACCTTTTATTGCTTCATGCCATTGTATCAGCAAGAAAAAGAAAATAAAGGGAAAAAATATAAAGGATGAGAGCTGCTGACAAGGTTAGAAATATTTTGGGCACTGTAATAGAAAATAATATAAGTAATTCAAAAATAAAAAAATAAATAAACCTTTTTGAGAAAAGCCATCAAGGAAGACGGAGGTATCCCAGGGTTCAAAGCATTTGCGGATGAGATTGCAACGTTTTCAGACTTGAGGGAATCTTCAGCATGCTTTAATGCATCCCATATCTTCTTTGTAGAAGAAGAAACCTACATTAGAAACATCTTAAGTAAGATAACAGTTGCTGAAAGTCGGGGATGATTTTTTTTTTTTTTTTTTTTTTTTGAACAAGAAACAATATTGATGATAAAATATATATATATATATATATATATATATATATATATATAACAAAAGAGAAAGAGTTATCCTCTTGAGACACAGCTCAAAAACATACAAAAAAGGAGCCCAACTCCTAACGTTATCGGAAAATAAAAAGCTGCTAAATTCCTTTATCTTTCTGAACCCAGAGAGCTATCCAAAATATTAGTTTGTCCCAGACCACTCCACTTCATTTATCCAAAATGATTATAGATCAGAAGAATTCTTTAGTATTAAATTATTCATGTGGGTTTAACATTAAGTCAACAAGGGCATTATTGAGATTACACCTAGGTGTCGTGATATCACAGCACTTGCACAGCCAAACTCAAAAGCCCCTCCATTGGAAGAAAGTACTGTTCAGAAACACTAAATGGAGAAAGTACAAGACTTCAACACAAGCAACGTGCACCAAGGAAGGTATTATAGCAACAACCACATCAAAAATGACAAACATCTACCATATGTGAACCTTTTCATACTTTCTAATTAATTGTGTGCCATCTCACAAGTGTTAGCATATAATCAAAAGTAATAAACAATTCTCACCCCAGTGGTATGAGCATAAAAGTTATTGACCCCTTGGTTGAAGCCCTTTCCAACAGATCCAACTTCCACCACCTGCACACAAAGATTATCAAATAATTGTAAGATTTCTAAAACAGACATTGATTAATAAAGTGAAAGATACAGACTAAGGGGAGTTGACCAATTAACTCTGACCAATAATCAAAATGACTTGGCTAAACTATCGTAAATCACCAATTTACAGACGTAAAACTAAAGAAAAATAAAAAAACAACTCTCTGTAAAATAAGCGTCCAAAACAAACTTTTTTTTTTCTTTTTTTTGGAGAAGAAATCCAAAGGAGAATAATAGAGATAAATGTAGTCTTTCTTTGAACAAGTTTGTTTTACAATTATCTTGACAGATGAGTGGTGTTGAACAGGTCAGCCTGTCTAACAATATAACTAAGAAAGTAAAACCTAGAGTAACAGATAGAATATCGTTTGGTATTAGACTACAGCATTAGCAAGAGCTGAGAAGTATACCATCTCAAACAAAGAGTCATTAAGGCCACTAACAGCATCAGACTGGAGATCGAGTTCGAGCAAGAATCTCCTGCTGCCAAGGTAACCCCATTTCTCTCCAGTTAAAACAAGAAAGACAAGCTGCATTTAAAATAAAAGAACAATCAGGCAAAAGCTAAAAATTGGAGGACATCAGCATAGAAATCTAGTATGTGGAGGATTTAGGCTCAACTTTGTTTATGTTCCTTCTTTGCTCAACTCAATTAACGTTCTTCTTTATTTGTCGTTAATAAATTAAAAAATAGCATACTAAAAAAAAAAAAAAACACACACACACACTAGTTTAGTTCACTACAGAAACTAGTTTAGATCCGACTGTATGTCCCAACCCAAATGGCACACTATAGTGTCAACACTTAAAAAACCTTTGAAAAGACTTTCATGTCTGCTCCAAGCCCCAAAACGCAAGCAAGTCCGGAAAGATAAATTCAAGAGAGAAATATCAACTCAAAACTTCTAAACAAGATGATGAGAAAAGTATTCACAATATGCTCAATTGCAAAAACTAAAAAGCATGAAACAGACTAACTTCTTACAGATAGAGCTGCTCAGAAGGGTAGTCAATCTCAAAAGAAAAGAAAAACTGAAAAGAGGGCGCAAAAAAGGAAAAGGAAAGGCTCCTATTGTGCTGGGTTATTCAGTCTCTCCCCGTAAGAAAACTATCACAAAGTTCCGAATTATGCAAGTCTAAATTTCTCAAACAGACCTGTTTATTAAGGTCATCCAGACCCTCTAAACGTGACAGTGCATCAACTGCAGCCAGTAATGAAATCAGGCCCTGAAAGCATCGGATAAGTATGTTAATCAATTCAAGAAGTACCAAACAGCGTGAAAGAATCACAAATGTCAAGGGTAAGACATACTGATATGGGGGAGTCCGCACCAAGGCTTTTGTCACGGAAAAATGAAGCCGAATCCATTGATGCCACGGTCAATATAATGGGCTTGGTCTGATCTGAAGATGATCTATTAATTGGTGGAAGCGATGACCAAACACTGCCCTTCAGAATTACGATTCGAAAATTTAAGTTTTAAAGTAAATTAGCCAGATTAAAGAAAAGTCTAAGATATACAAACACACACACTTGTAAATCATGTAAATGTGAGTACAAATTCCTACCTCGAGTAATGACATAATAATAGATGAGAGAGCAAGCTGCCCTAGGAAAATTAAAAGGGGAAAAAGAACTCATGCTAAATGCCTAAATTAGCACACCACAGAAAGACTCCCAGTCTAGAAAAAGTTAACAGATAAGGGAAGATCCCTAAACTCCTTTAAAGAAGACGCCCACAAACAAAACCAATGGTCACATATATAACCCTCAATAAAACCGACCAAAATACAAATAAAAATGTTTTAAGATTTTCAATCTGTGAGCATTATTTATATAAGAATTTTCTGTGGTTTCTTTTTTCATAGAAAGGTTATACTTAATTAAGAAATAAACGAGTCAATAAGAACAAGGAGTCCTCGATAAACCAAAACAAGAAATCAAGAGAACACGTAACAAGACATTATGGGCTCAAAAGAAAGAAAGAAAAACAAATAGTGCACCAACTATAAAGTTTTAAAACAGAATTATGAGAACTGAAAAACCTTCAAAAACTTACCTATATCCACCTAATGGAAGACATGTCTCTTCTGTCAAACAAGATTCGGAATTATGAGTCCCAGCTTTCACTGTCTGATCCAATCCAAATGTATCGCATGTTACTTTAAAACATATAACTATTTCTTAGGGCAAAAAAAAACCCCTATACACTTTATGAATCATTAAAATGGCCCACATAAAAATTATACGGATGAGCAGTACCCAAATACCTGCATGACCAGATCAAACTCAGCCACAACAGTTGTATATGTTCTCTTTTTCTTCTCATTTTCTAGAGCAACCTGCATATAGGTGACCATAAAGTAAATAGTAAATGGCGTAGAACTAGTCATACAAAAGGATCCTAAAGTTTTTTTTTTTTTTTTTTTTTTTTTTTTTTGGGTGTAAGAAACAGCCTTATATATATATATATATATATATATATATATATTATAGGAGGGGAACAACGAGTCCACCAATGACACAAGGAAAAAACGACAAATAAGAAAACAACAACAAAAAACCATAAACAAATACCTAAATCTGAGTTACTCTAAATAATACTCAACACATACTTTTCCGCCACCAAAAAGCTCACTTTTAGAAGAACGAAGAAAATATGAAGAGGCCTCCTCAAACAATACAGTTGTTTTAATAATTTACATAAAGACAAGTACGTTCATGTATTTTTTTTCAACGCACCATGTGATTATTACCCAAAAAGGCACATCCACAATGATTTAATTTATTACAGGGAGACATTTGAGGTGTATCTCGCTTGTGCAGTAAAATGTGTACCATCTTTCTGTGGCTAAAAAATTCAAGAATTTCCAAAAAACTTATTACCTCCTGGATGGTATTCGTACTACTTTCAGAGAGTAAGAATACAGGAAAATTATATCGACTCCACATTATACCAGATCCCTGCAAGTGCAAAGGTTGTCTGTCAAATTTGTCAGACAAGATGTGAAAAATGAAGTACAAATGGTACATTATCATAGTCAAACATTTCATACCAACGAGTAAGGATATACTGCAAACTAAGATTTAAAAAAATAAATCCTAAACCTACCAAACCAACCGTGACCACTGAACTGTATCATTTAAGTCAATAATGTTTCCCTTCAACCAGTATATTCAAAGTACAAAAAACTCAAATTGTCATTCTGCCTAAACTATAAATTACTCATACACGATGATCAAGGAAAAAAATGAATGCTCGTCCATTTATCCAAAAGAACAATCAACTAACAACAAAACTGTAACTATAGAACAAAATACAGTGCTGATATACTAAAAGTATAACTAACTCACTAAGATATTTGCAACAAGAGTTGGCTGATGGTAAAGGAAAAATAACATACAATTGGATTCCATTCATAGTTAGTGCTTTTGTAAGGTGCAAATTCAGCTTGAGGGAACTTATGAGCTGGAGAGAATCCTACAAATGAGAAGTGCCACTATCAGCAAGTAGAACGTCATTCACTCAACTCATGTTTATATTAGTATAGAGAAAAATTGATGGATGGACAACTTCGTCTTAACTTACCTCCTTGAGATTCATCTCCTGATTCAATTAAAACCCCACCAACATTTCTAGCAAAATTAGAATCCTCCGCAATTCTGAAATAAGACCAGATATAATACGGTGTAAGCATAAGTTCAAAAAATTAAGAATCCCAAAACTGCTATAGCCATGATTATCATCCTTAAAAGACAATGCTTTTTTCTTCCTTTCATGAGTACAATCGATGTTGAAGCTCTACTTGGTAGCGAGAGTAGAAAAGATGGATAAATTCGATAGGATGGGCAATGCGAAGGATGGAGAGGATTACAGTAATCCTTCAAGTTATTTGGTAAGAGGGAGGGAAGGATAGATGAATAGTTATTAGATCATAACATTTTCAAGTGTAAAATAGTCTTTTCAAGCTTTCATTATTGGATGTCTTGAATCTTCCATCAGTATCGAAGAATTAGATTGTTGGGCCCAGATGGAGGCTTCACCTCTCAATTTATCCACTCCCTCCAACCGAACAAGGATTGGTCCTCTTCCTCCCACCAACCAAACAAGCTGTAAGGATCAAGCCAAACTCTTTATTTCCAAGCCATTTCACAAAACCATTTGATACCAATTTATCTAAAGAAAGTAGTACAAAATGAATAAAATTTGTACTATTGTCAAATAGGAAGTCCTACATTTCTTTTTTTTTTTTTTTCCCCCCTTGAAATAGATTAGTTTTCTCTTAACTACTACCCAACACCTTTCTTCCAAAGGTCTGGTTCATGCGCCACGTCTACTTTCCTTACAGTAACTGATACATCCATATTGATAAGTTATGCAGTTCAATTGACCGATTCAGCTGCTTTCTAATCAATGCAGAGAAAGAAAATGATGATAAATTAGTAGGTAATGCACATGCCAAAAATAGATATTAAGCAGCCTATAGGTTTTTCGTCATTCCCTTCAAGGACATTTCGCTTGTACACAATTAGAATATCCGAATGTCTTTTCATAATAACAAAAAGAAAAGGCAGGAAACAGAAATATTAAATTAAAAACAATCAAAGCATGTACAACAGGTCAAGAAGAAGTTCTCAAAAAGTTTTTTTTTTTTTTTTTGCTAGTCGGGTTATAAGTTATTTAGATTGCATTATGGGAACACATTATTAAAGGGACCAAGTATAACTGTACAAGCATTAAGCAGAATAAAAACATATGTATATAAGTGTGTACATGTACCTGGTAAAAAAACTTTCAACTTCATCAAGTGACAGCAAAATTGTGGTCGAGCGAGACAATGAATTAGCATCTTTCAATCTTAGAATTGGAGCAACAGCCTTCTCTCTACCAGGATCTAAGAGTATGCAAAGGACAAAAAATGTACAAAGGATCATTACAAACGTACATTACTCTAGTCTAGAATATCAAAATGATGAGCTACAAGGACATAATGAGTTCTCATTCAAATGCTTACTTGAACAACCAATCTCCCCGGAAAGATTTAGTAGCCGTACACAAGGATATCCATCAACAACCTTGTACATAGAATTCTGTAGATCAGGAACCGATTCCATCACATTCGTTTCTCCTATTTAATCGAACAGAAAAAAAATGCAATGATTTAGTCATAAGAATAAGATTATATAAGGAAAGCAACATAAATTGCACCAAAAAAAAAAATAATAATAATAATAATAAGATTTACGTAAGGAAGCATTATATGTAGATGATTACACAAGTTCTTTCCTTCCAATTTTCTTTTCCCTGCTACCAAACAAGGCCTAATAGCTATATAACAAAAAGCACAACCCTCAAAGCTAAATGGATCTTTACGTAGAAATTTGAATCATGTTAAACCATGAGGACAATAATTTCCCTATTTTCCTACACATGTCTACTTTTCCACTTCATTTTCGCAGCAACCAAACAGATAAAAATATCCATAAACAGGTGAGGGGATTCGTCAAATGAAAACCATGCGGGTGTTAATTTCCCCCACATTTGTTCTTTTCCCCTTCATTTTCACAGCAACCAAACAGATAAACATTCACAATCAGACAAAGAGATCGGTCGAATAGAAACCAAGAACAACGAGTATCATAAGAAAGGGATTATATCAACAGCGAATGGAACAAAAAAAAGGGGGGGGAAAAAAAGATGGAATTCGAGCGAGAACTTACCAGCGAGAGAGAATCGGAGGTGGAAATTGAAGAACAGAGCAAGGTAAAGGAAATTGAAGGCCATGATTCTAGTGGCCGGAAAACTTCTCTGGCTGAGATAAAGCCCTAGACCATGGTCGAGCTTAATGTAGTAGGCAAGGTACAGCAAGCGACAGACACAGCTATTTTGGTATTTTGGGTACGGAGTTTTGAACTCTTGGCCACGGGTTGACTAACTCGACTCACTCATTTTGTGTTACTTTTGATCATTTTTTTTTTTTTTTTTTAAAGTAACATAAATATCAACTTTAGTGAATAAATTAATTTTTATAAAATTTTTAAATTAAAATTAATTAATTTTTAAAAATTAATTATTAATTTTTTAAAATTTTTTAAATAAAAATTAATATAAAAATATATAATTTAATAAAAATTAATCTGAAACGCTCAACAAAACTTTAAATAAAATATAAAGTGTTATAAACTGATAATTAAGGGCCCGTTTGGTGTATGAGTTAAAGTTAAGATTTATAAGTTTAAATAGTGATTTTGGTTGACTTTTTCAGAAAAGACAAAAAACTTTTGAGGAAAAAGACAAAAATTGAGTTGATGATGATGAGTTTAAACTCATTAACCAAACTAAGCCTAAGTAATATTCACCTTTTATGAATCACTGGTTGGAGAGCACACGGAAATTGAGAATTAAAACAAAGGAAAAAAAAAAGACATGAGAAAAATAAGTTGAACGAAAATCTTTTGTTTTGTTTGGTTTAAGTTTAACTCTTATTAAATTATACTTTTTCGGTTGAATATTTTTTATATAATTCAAATTTTGTGTTTGGAAAGAGTAGCTGGTCATGATTTTTATGGAATTAATAAATACATTTTTATCAATTTACTTTTATTTTATTATGTATAATCAAATAGTTGATCCTGTTTTTAATGAAACTAATTTCTCTGTCTGTTTGTTTCGTTTTTTATATATGTTTTTTTTTTTTTTTTTTTTTTTTGCCTATTTTGTGTTTAAAAAGGAAATAGTTTGTAACATTGTGATCCTTACAATAATGATAATGTTACTTTAAAAATTTAAAAATATTTGATATATCTTACTGATATTATAATGACTTATCATTATCTTGTGTAGATTGGATTAATCATATTATGGTCTCTATGATAATGACCACATCAATCTACACATGATTTTTTATTTAACACTATATCTGTATTGTAACTATATAATTACATAGTCACTATATGGGAGTCTTATTGTAAAGACTAAACACTAAATCATTAATACCAATAACAACAATCGAGTCTATAGTCCATGATTTTTATCTTAAATTTTTAAAGGTTATAGTTTTTCAATCACATTTTATATTTTTTTTAAGGAAAAAAAAAAAAAGAGAAAACACAAAAAGACAAAGTTAATAATATATAGAATCCAAAAATTCAAAACCCTAAACTAACAATAACAATTACGATAATCCATAGTATGTTGACCGTGTCTAGAGTATCAACTTCAATCTCAAACATTTTGACCGAATACAATAACATTAAGAAATCTTTAGCATATTTTCAACTTTTTTTTTATTTTATGAAAATAAGGTGCTAATTTTTAAGAGGGAATTAGATATGTTTTTTTTTCCCCTAAAAAAAAAAAAGATATGTTTTTTTTTCCTAATTTAAAATGAATGTTTTTTTACATTGATACACCATAAATTTATCGTAGAGTTACAATTTATACCATGAATTTTTAATTTTAACAATTTACACCCTGAATTTTTAATTTTAACGATTTACACCATAAACTTACAAATCTATAACAATTTCAATTTGTACCCCATTGACAATAATATTAATCTTTTGAAGGAATTTGATATGTGATTTGTTCATTAATGGTTAATTCATGATATAAATAACCATTTCGTATCTATGTTAACCTTTGAAGTTGAGATCTTTAGTTAAGTTTTATCAAAATATAAAAGTTTGAATTAACTTTATTACAAATATAAATTTGGGTTAACATTGATTAAAAAAGAAGTTTCGTGCTCTTAATTAACAATCTATATGTAGAACCAATTTTCATTAAAAAAAATAACATTATTTATTAATAGGCTGTAAATTGCTACATATTTATAAGTTTAGAGTGTAAATTATCAAAATTAAAAATTTAAGATGTAAATTATAACTTTATAATAAGTTTAGAATGTATCAATAAAATAATAAAAAAAAAAAAGCCTAAAATGAATAGGTATTTTGATAACATAAGAGAGGCAGTTATTGTTTTTGTTCATTTTTGCAAATTAATTTATTGTAGGACAAACCAATGTCTCTAATGATCCAGGAAACAAAACAAAAGATGCCGAACTTGGAGGGGAGGAAAGTGTGAAGCCCAATCAGAATACCAGCCCAACAAATAACGGCCCATTCGCCATTTCAATCTCAGTTCCCATCCGAGCGGAAGGAGCATCATGATCATCATACGACCAAACTTCTCCTCTCTCTCTCTCTCTCTCTCATCAGTCGCCGAGAGCTCAGAGATCTCGTCGTACGATCGACGAATAGGAGTTCGAACATTGAAACCATCGGAGAGCTTCAACAAGCTCTGCAACTGCAGAAATGGGGTTGGGATTGCTGACTTCCAGGGTCATCAGACCCACAGCCTCGACCGCGAAACTCCTCAGCCCTAGGCCCTTCTTCCTCAGGGCCGTCTCCTCCACGCCGGAGCTCCAGAACGCCGATCAATCGGCTGCGGCGGCGGCGGAGTCCCAGCCGGAGCAAATTCTCCCGCCTCGGTCGCCGGTCGCCGGGGCAAGAGTCCACTTCCCCAGCTCGGCTCCGGAGGACGCCATCGAGGTCTTCGTTGATGGCTACCCGGTGAAGATCCCCAAGGGCTTCAGTGTCCTCCAGGCCTGCGAGGTCGCCGGCGTCGACATCCCTAGGTTCTGCTACCACAGCCGCCTCTCCATCGCCGGCAACTGCCGCATGTGCCTCGTCGAGGTCGAGAAGTCCCCCAAGCCCGTCGCCTCCTGCGCCATGCCCGCCCTTCCTGGTTAGGTTTTTGCCTCTTTGATCTTCGTCGTTTCTGATTGGCATTTCATTTATCTTATGGTTAGGGTTTAATTTTCACGAAGATAACTCATGAAGCCTGATTTTGTTTTCCTTTTTCTTTTGAGCTTCTTTGAGTACTGAAGTTTTCTTTTTTGCTAATTTGGCAAATGATTTGGTTTTTATCAGCTATAATGAAATGTAAGCTAGTGTTTTAGCTCCTAATAATCCTCCATTGCTATGTTTTTAAGGTTCTTTTGAAAGACGATGTTTTATTTTTATTTTTTGGTTTGCTTTGGTGATTTATTTGGGAAAAAAATGCTTCTAGGGATGAAAATAAAGACGGATACTCCGGTAGCGAAGAAGGCTCGAGAAGGAGTGATGGAGTTTCTACTGATGAATCACCCATTAGATTGTCCAATTTGTGATCAGGGTGGAGAATGTGATCTGCAGGATCAGTCCATGGCATTCGGGTCTGATCGTGGCCGATTCACCGAGATGAAGAGATCCGTGGTGGATAAAAATCTGGGTCCTTTGGTGAAGACTGTAATGACTAGATGTATTCAATGTACGAGGTGAGAATGTCTAATTAATCATTACATACTTTCTTTTCTGTTTGTTGAAAGATACAATCCTTGTAGAATGCTGATATACTTTGTTTGGTTGACCAAATTATCTTGAGCATTTCACTTGTGTAGTTGTGTTTTTTATACACTAATTTAATTTAAGTTTCACTTTTGATTCTAGATGTTTGTATTTTTAGAGTAACCTGTTTCTTATGCTTGTGGGTTTCCATGAGTTCCAGTTGAGTAGCAGCTTTTATTTTTCTTTAATTGTGTTCTTTTGAAATTCTTTAATTGTGTTCTCGAAGAAACGAAAGAGTAATCGTTCAAATTATTCACAGTTTCCTATCTTGTGTAGTAAAATTTGTTAAAATCTTCTTTTTCCTTGCTTAAAATTTGCTAAAATCTTATTTCAGCAGTTATTGTTTGAATAGCAGAATGCCACTTTATTGTACAAGTAGCTTTACCTAATATTTGTACATGTTCACTCTCTCTCTCTCTCTCACACGCACTCACGCACACGAACACACAAAGATATAAGCTTAATGTTGCAACTTGTAGATTTGTAAAATGTTACGGTCACCAAAGAACAGAGAGGTGTTTTGTTTAATAGCCACGTTCTCCGTTTTTGTTTTATAGTCATCTGCAAGGGAATTCCAGGTTTTTCTATTGCTTAATTTACAACATTTACCTATGGTGGTTCTATAAAAAAGCTGGTTGTTACAAGTATTTGTGTGTGTGTATGTGTGTACTGGATATATCTGTGTGTATACATGATAAATCAATTTCTATGTCAGCATGACAAGTGAACTTGGTATGCGAGGAAGTTTCTAATGCAATCTACGTGTTTGGTCAAACAGATGTGTCAGATTTGCAACAGAGGTTGCCGGGGTTCAAGACCTTGGTATGCTTGGTCGTGGAAGTGGAGAGGAAATTGGAACATATGTTGAAAAAGTCATGACAAGTGAACTTTCAGGAAATGTGATAGATATCTGTCCTGTGGGAGCCCTGACCTCTAAGCCTTTTGCATTTAAGGCCCGAAATTGGGAGTTGAAAGGAACTGAGAGCATTGATGTTACTGATGCTGTAGGATCCAACATTCGAATCGACAGTAGAGGTCCAGAGGTCATGCGTATCCTTCCAAGGTTGAATGAGGTAGATTTTATTATCTGTAGTAGATGACAGATTTTTATATCCTTTGGACCTGTGTCTTCTGGAATCAATGACGGTTTTAACTTTCCAATTCTACTATGCAATAGAAATTGGTCAATCAAATTGAAGTGTGAACCTGATCACTTTGATATGTAAACTTTATTTGGATTGGCATCCGTTATTATGATGACCGTATTATGTGTGATATCTGATTTTCCACCTAGAATTTAGAATCCCATTGGTTGCAAAGAGAAGCACCATAATATCATTTGTTTCTGGTTTATTTCGTTTTATTTTCTTATCTCCAAGAAAAAAGTGAATAATAAGTACTGCTTTATGTGTGTGTGTGTGTTTTCAACCTCCCAATTAAAGGGGAAAAAATAGTAAGGAATGTAGTTTAGTCGTTGACTTTGAGCTTTTAATTACTTTTCGTCAACATAATGTTTGACGTTTGTAAAGAAAAAGTTCCTTTGATGCCAAGAGGACAAGTACTTTTTATTAATCATTGTAAACCACCAAAAGTGCAGGGTACTCTAGTTCAACCATATGGTATTTTATCTTGAAAAATAATAGTGAAACCTGCGTGTGATAATGCATTTGAATTATAGTTAGCTTAAAATGCAAAGGAAGGATGATTTTTTTCAATTCGTTCTAGATCACCGACGCTAATGTTTCTGTGGTTCTTACATTGATGGATAGACAAGGAATAAAGAATAACTCTGTATTTATCAAAAATTCAGCTTTTTATTCTTCATTTTCTTTACGAGTGTTGGGGATCTAAACAGCTTTACTTCATTAATTGTTTTGCATGAACAGTTTGAACTCTTTTCTGCTATGTGGCACATTAGAATACTGTTTATTATAATTTAGAAAGTTAGAATTATGATTCAATTTTTGCATGGGTTACCCATTTAGTTCTTATAAACAAGTTTAGAGTTTTGCGCATACGTTTAAAGGGATTGCTCGATGATGCTCTCTTATTGTCCACGTTTATCGCCATTCAACCAGTGGTTGAAAAACTGGATTCACTTGTTATACTTGATGTTCATTAAACTATGCGTTCTTGTGTTATTCTGGGTCACCTTAGAAATTTCTCCCTTTTTATTTTTATTTTTTTGGCAACGTAGGAAGTAGTCAATAAAGGAATTTAAAAGCCTATTTTGCATAGCTATAGACCTTAAAATTGTATTATTGTGTTCTGCATCAAAGATGTAATGCGATTTCCCACAAATTGCAGGACATAAATGAAGAATGGATATCAGACAAGACTCGTTTCTGCTATGATGGTTTGAAGAGGCAAAGGCTAAATGACCCTATGATTCGTGTTGCTGATGGGCGCTTTAAGCCCGTGAGTTGGCGTGATGCCTTTGCTGTAGTTGCTGAAGTGGTCCATCAAGTTAAACCGGAGGAAATTGTTGGGGTTGCTGGTCAGCTGTCTGATGCAGAGTCCATGATTGCACTAAAAGATTTCTTGAACAGATTGGGGTCAAACAATGTGTGGTGTGAAAGAAATGGTTCTCACCATGACGCTGATCTCCGTTCTACGTATCTAATGAATACTAGCATTGCTGATCTTGAGAAAGCCGATGTTTTTCTCTTGATTGGTACTCAGGTATTGTCCTGACATCCTTTATTTCATTTTCCACTTTGTTGCATCTGGTACAGAATGATCCTGTTTCCTTTTTCACGCTTGTTTTAAATCTTGGTGTAATATGGTTGTGTTGATAAGTTGTGTTTTAAGTATGATATAAGACTAATCTCAATTATTTAATTTCTAATCCACAGCCAAGGGTTGAAGCTGCTATGATTAATGCCAGAATCCGGAAAACAGTTAGAGCTACCAATGCTAAAGTTGGGTATATTGGTCCTGAAACTAATTTTAACTATGATCACCAACATCTTGGTACAGGCCCTCAAACACTGATAGAACTTGCCGAGCGTCGTCATCCCTTTTCCTCGGCCCTCTTGAATGCCAAGAACCCTGCCATTATTCTCGGGGCTGGGCTCTTTGATAGGAAAGACAAGGATGCAATTTTTTCTGCTGTTGGAACCATTGCAGAATATGCAAATGCTATCAGACCTGATTGGAATGGTTACAATGTATTGCTTCTCAGCGCTGCCCAGGCTGCAGCACTTGACCTTGGACTCGTGCCAGAGTCTGAAAACAGCATCGAGTCTGCAAAGTTTGTGTATCTGATGGGTGCTGATGATGTGAACTTGGAGAAGGTTCCAAGTGACGCCTTTGTGGTTTATCAGGGGCATCACGGGGACCAGAGCGTGTATCGTGCCAATGTAATTTTGCCGGCATCAGCATTCAGTGAGAAGGAAGGTACATACGAAAATACCGAAGGTTGCACTCAACAGACATTACCCGCCGTTCCAATAGTTGGTGATGCTAGGGATGATTGGAAGATTATCAGAGCTCTATCCGAGGTATCAGGGATTCAACTGCCCTATGATTCACTCGAGGCAATCCGATCCCGGATCAGAACTGTGGCTCCAAACCTCTTGCATGTCGATGAGAGAGAGCCGGCAACTTTTCCACCTTCATTGAAGCCTAAGGTCACTCAGAAATTGAGTCAGGACTCATTCAGAACAGCGGTTGAGAACTTTTACATGACGGATTCCATCACAAGGGCATCGAAGATAATGGCGCAATGCAGTGCGTTGCTGTTGAAGAAGTGAGAGGTGGCGTAAATTGTACTATTTCAATAAAGCTGCATATTTTTCTTTTATTTATTTTTCTATGATCTTCGTTTGGCCCAGAGCTTCTGGAAACATTGGAAGTACTTCCAATAAAAATGATTTTAGGCTTTCGTCGACTGCAATATGTTTTGCAATGTAAAAACATTTTTGCTGTAAAACTGTTCGCTTCCGTAACTTGGAATTTTCCCGAATCATCTTTGTTTTGTGAACTTTTGTTTGCGAAAGAAAGCATGCATGCCTTGATTAAAATACAAAAAACATGTCAAGAAAAGACAAGAATCATTCGACGTTCAGGTTGTTGTCGGTGTGTGTGTGTGTGTGTGTGTGTGTGTGTGTGTGTGTGTGTTTGTGTGTTTAATGTACTAAACTCTATATATTTTGGATCAAAAGATGAAAATAATTTAAATAACCAAAATTCGAACAATCCTGAGCATATTTTCAAAATTAATCTACAAGAGAAGCTTAAAATGAGTGAGATTTTTTAAATGATAATATTCTTCTAATTAGTAATGGGAAAAGTCAATTTGTCCATGTAAGGAAACTGCGAATCCCAGACTAATTAATCTCTACACTTAATTAGAGTTGTGCATAAAATATGTTTAACCGTCCAAACCATCCGTCTTGGACTCGTATTACTTTGCATAAAACATGTTTAAACCGTCCAAACCAGCTATCTTACACTCACACGTGTTTTATAATACGAGTCCTCATTATCCCTCGTCTATAAGCCGGTTGTGCATAAACCCCGTTAAACCGTCCAAACCAGCCGTCTTGGACTCGTATTACTTTAACAGGCATAGTTGGTTTTTACTTTTTAACAGGGGTTTGAATTTGCCCACCACTTTTTAAAGAGCAAAATTTTAATTTATTTTGGAAAAAAAGAAGAAGAAGAAGCAATATATAATCGTATAGTTTTGTGTAGTATTTTTGCTTTTAAAAACGCCTTGACTTGCGTTTTGGGATGATTTTGTTTTTTTTATATTTTTGGATGGAATAGTAAAGTTTTGAGACTTTTCAGTTTACAAAAATCTGATTCATTTTTTGCTCTTTATTCTCAGATCTATATGACACCATATCTCTTCTTAAAAAAAAAAAAATGAAAATGGATTTATCTCTAAGATAGATGAAAGGGTGTAAAAAACTGTACACTTACATTTTTATTGGCAATTTAAGTATTATAATGTGGCGTATGTATTGTCTCACCAAATATATATTTTTATATACAGACATAAATAGAATTAATAATATTGTTCCATAGCATAAACAAAAGGCTGAAAAGAAACTTATTAATATTAAAATAATAGATTAAAAACTGCCAAATAATTAATTAACCCTTCGGGACCAACAGGTTAATGCAAAGAGTTCATATTCAATATTAAGAAAACTGCTACATGTCCATGTCATAGGCCAGTTTTGTAGCATGATATGAAATCAAATGTATTAATTTAAGTCCATATATATGATATGTAACAGTTTTACACTTGAAATAGTCGAAATAGCACTGCGAAAGTGCCAAAGAGTAAAACTTGTTTGTCTAAAGTAACCATATATTAGAAACCTAATAATAATAATAATAATAATAATAATAATAATAATAATAAACTAAAGGGAAGAAATTTACTCCATATAAACCCAAATAACATTTTGTTTCGGCATAACCATATATCTACCACACTCTAAACATCATTATGGGTGACAAATCATTTTTTAATTTGTTGTTGTTGTTAACGTTTATTTTGATTTTCTTCTTCTTATTTCAACAATCAGGTTAGTTGTATGCAAAATTTGATCATTTTATTTTTCCTGGACAAAGATAAATACTAAATATATATCTAATATATTACGTATATTGTTGAGGGTTTATTTTTGTAGCATTGCCAAGGTTTAGTTCGCATCTAATAATTCATTATGGAACAACTATTTTCTTTTTCTTCTCTTAACCTAAGAGGTATTCTAAGCATTGGGAAAGTGTAAAGAAACATGGCAAAGAAATTGTATTTTGGTAATTTGAATCTAATTAAAAACTCATTAAAACCCATTTAGTATAGGAAATCTAATTGATGACTTGAGGTCTCTAGCAATAGCCTCACTTTTACCCGGTTTTTTTTTTTTTTTTTTTCCTTTACTTGGAGTGGGAAATTTAAACTCATAACATCAACTACTTTCGTAGATCTATCTTATCGTAATATAAGAAAATAACACATATCATTGAAAAATATACTATAAGATTAATTATAAATAATGGATCAATTTGAGAAAGAATATAATTCAAGAATAATTTATGAAAATAACTCCAAAAAAAAAAAAATTAATGCACAAATTAACCCGCCCTGCTGCAACTACAAAACGTTTTCTGAGAAATTTATTAAACCAATTCTAACTTTTTGTTTGTTTGTTTTGGTCTTTTGGAATATATATCAGACTACAAGGTAGTAGTTTCTCTTGGAAATAAAGTACGATGTAAGATTGATACAGATTGTACTACAAGATGCAGATTATGACATCCAACATCAATTTGGAGAATCTGTATTAAAATTCCCGGGCAAATGTGGGGTATATGTTCTTGCGAACTTGAGTAAAATTGTTACTTCAATCTCCTACATATAATAAATATATACGTGTGGCAACCTATAATGTGCTAGTACTTACATTATTTTCATGTGTTACTACGTGTAGAAAGACAAAGTAAATCTTTATAAAAAAATTAAAAAAAAAAAAAGGATTTGGATAGCTCGGTTTCCTGATTTAAAATCTGGAAAGTTTTTTCGTTTTTCTTTCATAAATGGGAGTCACACGTCTTATAATATTAAAAAAAAAGTTTTTAAAATCTAAGAATTATTAAGTACTTGTTAACAGAGTGGCCCTGGATTTGAGATTAAATTTTTTTGTGCTTGGTATAATGGTATTTCGTTTGAATGCTATTCGTCTCATAATTGTTATGATGTAAATTAATTAGCCTGAGTCAATGAGAGTACATGATTGGTTTTAAATAATGTCTCTAAAATAAGACGATTAACAATGTAATTGTGATGATGCTCTCACCTGCAGCAGTATGTCACATCATAATAAGTTGTTTTATTTATATTGATGTTACAAAGACTATGTCTATGTTTGGAATGAATGTTGAGTTTAAATGCAATTATGTTTTATGGCTGGTTTTTTATCTTTTCCTGAAAAAATCAACAAAAATTATAATTAATTTTTGAAAAGTCAACCAACTTCAACTTATATATTTCATTTAATCTCAAACTCAACTTAAACACAAAACGCATCTTATATATACTCTTCAGTTTCTGTTGGACTTATTAAATTGTCCTATTAATTATTATGTATTGCGGTTTTTTATGTATCTTGCCAATTGAACGAACGTACACATGTATACACGAGGAATGAAGAAGAGTTTCCACCTATTTTCATTTGAAAAAAAAAAAAACAAAAACAAAATTTTCCCCTAAAAGAGGTTTTGTTAATCTCTAGTGTCAAGAAACTGTTTGACATAATTTTCTAGATGCTGTTCTTACTTTTTTGGCTTTAAAAGTTACTTCTGGAGTGTGTGAATGATTTATCATAAAAATACTATTTTCCCAATATATTTTAATATGTGATATTTACCTTTTTAATGTTATGTTTGGTAGGACGCATAGAAAAGTAAAAACAGTGAGAAACAAATCACTTAGATAAGGGAGATGAAAAATGAGATAGATGTCTTTTCTTTCGTGATATCTTTTATATAAAAAGAAGGAAATAAAGAAAAGCAAATCATACAAGGAAAAATGATAATGTTTGAACTTTTTCTTTAAATCACAGTTTTTATATTTGTTGAAATGAATTTTTTTAGATTAACTAGTTGTATATTTGCACGTGCAGAATAGACAAAAAAAAAAATCCATGTGACAATTACATGATCATCATGTAATGACGACGTAACTAGAACATGACAATGACATGCCATCATGTGACAAACATGGAAGACATGACCAAAAGACTAATTAATTCTTTTAAAAAATACTATTGAAATGAAAAAGATTACGCTTAAAAAAAATATAAACAAAAATAAAGAGAGTACTTTCTTAAACTAAAAAAAAAAACAAATAAACTAATGTCATTAGTCAGCAACCTTAAAAACATTTTACGTATCGTATTTTTATACCGAAACTTTATAACTTTTCACCAAACTCTCTTCAGTTACATAATTTAAAGTTCAGCAATCGTAAAAATGAGTAAAGAAGTAAACCTCATACATTTAGGGTCCTTTGGAGATAAAGTTTTGAAGGTCGGATTGAAAATATTTGTTCAGGGAAGGACTTTTGAAAATGAATTATAAAAATTTAAAATGTGTCAAAAAAAAAAAAAGACACAATAATCTAAACTTTTATTTGATTTGAAATGAGAAAATTATAATCTTTTAAAATTTAAATTTTTTAAAATAAAAAAATAAAGAAAATAAGACGTAATCAGAAGGTAAAACTTTTTCCGGAGAAGTTTCCCCAAACCTTATATATATTTGGTGAATAAAATTCTCATGCATCAATTTGTTACAATTTACGTCGGCGGTACTGAAAAGTGAATATTTTTTTGAAGACAGAGCCGTCATATCAGTCTACAAAAGCCCAATTACTACTACAAGCCACCACCAACTCTTTCAAACACAAAACAATTATGGGTTTTTCTTATTCTTGATCAAACAAAAGAAAAATTATTCAGCAAAAAAAAAAAAAAAAAGATTAATTTATTTTGAAATCTTTTAAAGGACAATAATAGAGTTGCAGTAAACGGGATGTCACCATTGGGTAAATTATGTAGAAGCTCAAGCACGCAGAAGACTGACCCCAAACGAAATGGTGCACACCTGAAGCCCAAACAACGCCAAGAATCCGTACTTCCTATTGTCCAAAAAAAAACCAAAAAAAAAAAAAAACAACCAATTTAATCATGTGCTTTTTGCACCAAAAAAGACAACAAAATATATCAAGTAATTAATAGTCAGAAATTATTATTTACGGAAACGTGGGCAGAATTAAAAAGGTTTTCATTTGCTTTGCCATGACATGATTCCCGAGCAACACAATGTCATTTTCAATCACATTGACACATAACAATGAATATAATACAATATCCATTAATGCCACTTTCTTTTTTCTTTTTTTTTTCTTTTTTTTTTTTTCTTTTTGGTGGATGAACACTCCATTAATGCCACCTATTGGTTGCACGACCAACCCATCACTAGTCTAGTACATCATTTGGGTCATTTTATTTAAAAAATAAAAAAAATGCAAAAAAAAAAAAAAAAAACTTTAACCATATAATGTCTCCACCTCTAATTCCAAGATCAAACCCTCCCTTCCTAATCCCATGGTGAAACGTGGCCCCACACAGTGTTATGATGAAACTCAATATATATTATGCATCAATTTACAATATGGATTTAAGATAAAATTTTATGTTGAAATTAATTAATTTTTTAAAAATTATAATTAATTTTTATTAATTAAAAAAAATGAGATGAAAAACGCTCACACCTACAATCCCAACAAGCCTACAATATATATATTGGAAATCTTCCACAATAAAAAACTATAAGTCTTTTTTTTTTTCTTTTCTTTTCCTTGTGTACTTTACGGAAGCACTATTTGCGTTTGGAATTAAAAAAATTCTATACAATAAAATAAAATAAAAATAAAAAGCAAAGAGATGATGAAACAAACCCGATGGAGAGGCGTTTTTGTGGGTCCCCGGTGGAGTAGCCTTTGAAGTAGAAAAAGCGAGAGACGATGTAGAGAATTCCAAGGCCAGCGCATATGCAAGGATGCCTTATCCCTCCCAACACCATCAGCACAAAAAATACTGCCATGTATTCCAGAGAGTTCTGGTGCCCTCTCTGCCCATTCCATTTTTACCCTTCGTTATTTACCACAATCACAAATTTACCACCCCCCAAAAAAAAAAACCCCCATTTCTATAAAACGGTTATAAATAATAATTCCTCAAAAAAAAAAAAAAAAAAAAGTGTTTTTGATATCATTTGGTGTGCAAAAAAAAAAAATGATAAAAAAAAAAAGAATACCTGGATGCAGTTGAAGAGCTTGGCATCTTTGTTTTCAGATTCGGAGGCGTAGAGAGTTGGAAAATACACCTTGTACCTGCTCAAGAAATTCTCAATTTTTTAAGGATTTCTTTCTATGAAATTATCAAAACTATATAGACAAAGAAGATTATATTTAGAAAAAAGAAACAAAAAAACCCATAAGAAAAAGATCTAGAGAGAGAGAGAAAGAGAGGAGAGAGAAAGTGTGGGCATTATTAACGTACTTCTTGCGGGCCTTGCCGACTTGCATACCCATCCAGAAATTGAGAAAGCAATAGAGAACAAGAACAAGAGCCACGTAGCCATACTCTCTCGGAAGAAAATCTATGGCCGCCATTTTCTTTTTCTTCTGATCTGAAAGGAGGTGAGTTAGCAGGCCAATAGATTAGGGCTCCGAAATTTTAAGGCAAAGATGAAGGCTTTGGATTTCTCTCCCTCTATGTTTTTTTTCTTTTTCTTTTCTTTTTCTTTGTCTTTTCTTTATTTTGGGTGTTATCCTTCTGTGGTCGGCCGCCTTTATAAAAGGTCCTCGACTTTCTTCCCAAGCAAAACTGTGTATTTTATTAGTTTTTTTAAATTCGTTATTTTCCCGTTGTGGCTATTTTTCTTTTTTATTTCGAAATTTCCCCATTTCGAGTCTTGACCAAGTTTTATTGCCATTGTCACTGCTTTTCGTTTGGCCAGCTACTTTGACCGGCCTTAAATCATAAACCCCAATTAGATATTACAAAATTTTCATAATCATTAATTTCAGATTTCCTTACTATGATGGCGGTGTTTTGGTGATAAAAAAGGTTTATTTAAAATCTTCATTTTTATTAGGTTTTAAGTTTGAACTATGACACTTATAGAATTTAGTATGATGGCGGTGGTTCGGTGATAAAAAAAAAATTTATTTAAAATCTTCATTTTTATTAGGTTTTAAGTTCGAACTATGATGCCTACAAAATTTAGTATTTGATAAGAAATATTATTTATTGTCTTTCTTGAAGTTTATGATCAAATTCGAGCAAATAAATGAAAATTTATTTTGATATGAGCATCTAAAATAAAATAGGTGTTTGAGAAAAAGAAAATTAAATATGATGTAAATTTCAAACAAATTAAAAAGTGGATTTCGATTTAAAATGAGATGAATTTTTAGAATTTAAATTGATGTGCCAAATTTCACACCATTAATGTATGAAAAATCACAATGGCTATTAAAGAGCTAGCAAGTGGCTTAACTCTTGTATGCCTTTCTCTTACAAATTAAAATTAAATCTTTTATTTTCTTAATGACACGGGTCTATACCACTAATAACACTTCATTTTAAATCTTAAAGTTTTGTTTAGACCCTTTACTTTTACCTGTTGAGCTTTTCTTTTTGTTAAACCATACAAACCCCTACCTCCAGAAAAAAGTGAAGAGAACTTAAGTCTATCCGTGATTCCCTAAAACAAATTTGTGATCATACAAGCATCCGAAAAAGCATAAATAATCTTTCTTTATTGCCTTAATTATATATCAAGTTTCTCATACATCTTCTTGATATTTTATTATTTTATAGATTAAACTAAAGGCAACACATGCCATAAATTTTAATGAGGCATGTGGTAGCACTTAGTAGGCTTCAGCCTGTACTCTTCAACTCCAATTACTTTCGTGAAATAAGTATTAATTCAAACCTTATTGTTAAGATTCTTACCTTATTTAACTTGTAAAGAGCAAAGAGCCGACTATTATAATGCTATCAGTTGGTGCTAATTCTTAATGTTAAGATTTTTGCAATCCAAATAACTTAAAAAGAAAGGAAAAATAAAATAAAATAAAAAAAACCCCAACAACAACAACTTATCATGAACGTTTTGGGCCAGTTGACCTAATTTAATTATCTTGCATTTGGTTCACTAGTTGGAGATGAAATTTTAAAGTTGGAGTTTGTTGACTTTTCAAAAACTAGTTATAAATTTTGTTGGCTTTTCAGAAAAAAATAAAAATTGATATGAAAAAGTATAGTTTAGTTGGAGTTAAATTTAAATGCCAAACAAAGCTTTAATAGTTTTTTTTTTTTTAATGTGAATTGATCAACTTGTAAAAACAAGGCTCGTGCAAAATTTCTTGTAGTGAGATAGTCGGTCGAAATTATGTTTTTGGAAAATTAATGGCAATTATTGATTAAATTATTTATAACTTTACTTAAAGGTAGGTGTATACATATACTGGAATTTCCTCGTCGTATGTGTGTTTTTTTTTTTTTTGGAGTAATTGGTAAAAATGGTCCCTGAACTCTTCAGAAGATGACGGTTTGTTCCCTGTTTTTTTAATTTTGACCGAGACAAACCTAAACTCTCTAAATGTTAGCAATCTTAGTTATTTCTGTCAAAGTCCGTTAAATTTCTAACGGAATGAGTCATATGTAATACATGTGATTTAGCTTAGGAGGGTATTTTAGTAATCTAATAATAAATTTAATTTTAAAAAAATAAAAAAACCCTAGACTTTTGGTCTCTCCTTCACTCCTGTCTCCCTCTCTCTCTCCCACCACCACCATCACAACGACGCCGTTTACTTCGCTGACCCACTCATCTCCGACGACTACCCCGACAAAGATGAGCAGTAGAGTCCTAGATTCTTCTACGATCATGCAAACAACGCAATTCGATGGGCCTTCGCTGTGAATCTGCCATGATGACCGAAAAAAGGTGATCTAGATCTCGATTTAAGTTCGGTGAGAGGGGGGGGGGGGGGGGGGGGGGGGGGGGCACGATTGAGTTTAAGTTCGCTGGGGGGCTTGGGTTTGAGTTCAGGTGAGGGAGGAGGCGGCTCTGGGTTTGACTTCAGTAAAGGGGGGGCCTGGGTGTGAGTTCAGGTGAGGGAAACAACATTTTAGCCAATTACTCTTTTTTTTTTTTCCTTCAAGAACTATTACATCTTCTAAATCCCAACAATTTCTTTTTCTTACATGGCATGCTCAAGTTCAGAACAACAATTATGAGTTACAAGTGCTACAAGTGTCTTCACCTTTACTTTGTTCTTCATCAACATCTACAACTATTCAGGTAATTCGAAAAGAAAACTCTAATTATAAGAAGTATGTAATTAAATGATCATTTTTATTCAAAGATGTTTAGAAACAAACTTATTTACAAATTTGAACAAAATTTAAATTCTATCCCCTTTTTATTCTATGTTTATCCTTCAATATTTTTCTGATATGTTTTTTTTTTTTTTTAATACATGCTAATTGTCTTTAAGGGAAAAAAAATATTTTTTTTGTTACAACATCCAGATTCCACATTTTTTTTATATATGAAGATTCAACGTTTTATATATATACTCAGATTTTTTTTGATGGTTATGATAATGACTATAGTATTATTGATTAATATTTCAATATGTTAGAAATAATTATGTTATCATTATGACTTTTGTCACTTTGATGATTATGTTTGTCATAAGATGTTTATACTTTAACAATCTTATCATTATATTACATACTCTTAATTAATAAAAATATGATCATGATTTATTTGACAATGATGTATAAATTTATTATAAAAAAACTTCATATAACATTTTCAGACTTTATCACGATGACCATCATATTGACCGTGTCATTGAAGAAAAAAAAAGTATACCAAATATAATTTTATAGCATATTGATACTAACAATAAATACGAAAAATCAAAAACAAATAAAAAAAATTGCTAGGGACACTAACTCTAATCCCAATTTTCAAGTATCAATCAAGGTGGTATATGGGTTGTCATTTTTTTATTGGTAAATGTCTAAGCATTACTACTTCAATTAATTTCGTCTACTTATGAAAATATGATATATGAGTTGGTACTCAAAAAAGTTAAGATTAAAGTTGTTGTCCCTAGTACTGCTCAATCATAAAACATAGATGGTCAATTTTATAGGACGAAATATCTTGGGTGAATGAGATATTTATTAGGGAAAAAATCTTTTTGGATAATTGATATAAATGCGGCCCTTTTTTTTAGGATTTTTTTAATTAATTTATTAAATTAGAACTAAGCGTATTTTTAACAAGATAACATGATCAATTTTCTTTTTTGTTCAAGTTTTCAAATAAGTTTGTTTTTGGATATTCTTTGAAACCATGGTTTTAATTTGACCGTATATGCAATTGATCCGTGAATCAAATTTTGTGGTGGATAGAATCTTTTAATATTTGCCAGATAATTAAGTTCTAACTAACACCTTATGACGAAAATTTAGAGCCAAATGACAGTACTTTGATCATATTTCTAATTGAATACTCCAACTTTGTAAAATTTGACTCTCAACCAAAATTAACGGTTGCACGAATACTCCTACCATAAGTTAAAAGCTAATATTAAAATAATTATTCATGATACTGAATATAGATTGATAATGATCTTTACATCAATTGGCTATGGATTTTCAAATTTTTTTTTCTATATATGTAATTAAAAATGATCTTTTTATTCGATATTGAAGGAATACTATTACATATCCTCTAAATGCTAACAATCATTATACGTTTAATGACACATATGAGCAATTCAGAAAATCAGTACGAGGAGTAGTAAATCATGTTCCGTTTATTTCTTAATCTACATATTGATCTTCTTCTTCTTCTTCTTCTTCTTCTCCTTTTGTGAACATTCAGGTTAGTTAATAATATTTCTTTACTCTTATTCTCTATAATATATTTGTCTTGAAGTTGTATTTGTGTGTAATTTTGGTCAACTATTAGGTCTGATGCTTAAATCATTTTAAGAGTTCATGAAACTAGCTGCTTTATATTTTGATTGTTTTTCTGAAATAGTAGGATCATAATTTATAGGAATAATATACTAGAAATTACACTCTCTTTTTAACCTAGCTATATATATACTTACAAATCAAAACATCTCCTATATCGAATTATGCACGACATATAATAAATAAATAACTAAATGAGGATAAAATGTGGGTTAATTTTGCTTTGATGACTCGTGTACTAGATATTACTTTTACAATTTTTTTTTTTAATTTACTTATATAATATCACAATTTGATTATTATCTTCATTTGCTTGATTGGTTCGACTAATACATTATGACAATTTTCACTGTCTCACTGATCTACATTGTAAAGAGCCATGCAAAATGAGATATGGATCAGATTTCATTAAACCCAAATGTTTGAAAGTACTTGGGAGAACTATTGTTGGATTAATAAGCATATTTATGATGATAATCAGGGAAGCAATTACATCATGAAGTGCAGATGCTATTGTTTAACTTATACATATATATACATGTATATATATTATATATGTATTATATATGAGGTGTTTTATTGGACTGAAGTTACAATTGTGGTCTATGGTTCTTGAGCTTGAGCTATACGGCTGTCTTGCCAATGTAACCAAGAATAATATATATTGCTGAAATTGTTTGTTTATGAAAGAACTTTTCCCTTTGAACTGTCCTTGCTAAATATTGCCTTGTACTTTTCTTCATCTTAAAAAAAAAAAAAAAAAAAAAAAAAAAAAAAAGCAGTGTGAACAACTATATTTTTAATGTGTGCAAGATTAACAATTATATTACCAAATCTAAGTACATAAATTCTCTCTCAAACTGTTGTAAATGGAATTCTCTTTTTCTAAAGATTCACCTCCTCGGTAATGGCCATATACTCAGCTTCAGTAGTTAACAAAATCTATCTATTGATCAACTACTGCAGTGTAGATTTCAAAAGGTTATATTATAATTACAAAATACTAATATCAAATTGAAAAAAGCTTTATAATACAGACTCTATACATTCGCACATCGAATAGTACTTTGACAAAGTGGGTTCAACAAGTTAATATACTAAAAATTATGCTCTCTAAAAGAATTTAGCGTATGGCTTTAGTTCACTAAATTATGTATAAATCAAATTAGTAACCATCTAAAATTTTAAATTAATGTTTTTACAAGTTATAATAAGATATATGTATATCCAATAAACTAGACAAACATAATTGTTTTGGGCCAGTTGATTGAATTTATTAGTTATATTTATCTACTTTTTAAATTGTTTTTTTTTTTTTTTTTTTTTTTTTTTTTTTTTTTTGTCTATTTTCAACTTCAAAAGATAAGGCCCAAGTAAAGTTTTCAAAATAAAAAGAGTTATTTACATTAATGTCTAAATTGAAAACTATAATTTAAAATATATCCATTTTTTCTTTTATTTACAGGAATGTTTAATTTGATATTTATAAAAATCACATTACCCTTTCATCAAGAGTTGAATATAAACAAATAAAGATTTGATAAAAAATGAAAAAAATCTCTAAAAAAATTCAAACTAGCAAACCTTTTATAAAAGGAAAAAAAACCATTTTTCTTGCTTTATTATAAAGAAAAAAAATGACCATAAGAGATATTAGTTGTATTGTAAATGAAAAGCAATCATTATTATAAATAATTGGTTAGTAAGATAAAATTTATAATGAACACATAAAGAAAATTAAATAGATATTGTACAAAATATTAAATACTTTAAAATCTAAAAAAGATATCATAATGATATAGTAATTATCATAAAGGAAAAAAACATCATATTGATATAGTAATCATACAGAGGAAAAAAAAACATACTACATTCAAAAAAGTATCATAATGATATGGTAATTATCAAAAAAATAATAATAAGCAATTTTATATGACATATAAACTTTAGAAACTAACTATTAAAACAATTCCAATAATAACAAATAAAATAAATTATTATAATAACATCACAATTGTCATAAATAACCTAAATCATACTAAAAAATTAGGTTTTTTTACGAAATCTAAATCATACTTAAGAAATAGGTTATAAAAACCTAAATCTTACTAAGAAGAAATCACTATAATAAAAAACTAGTTATTAACATAAAGATATAACAATGAAGAACAAATAAAGGAAAAAAAAAAAAAAGAATCATGATGAGAGAAAATGTTAAATATAGTAAAAGTATAAAATAGGTATAAAATAGGTACTATGAATGGTTGTTTTTATAAACACGGAAATTTATATAATAATATTAAAAAATGGACATATTTTAAAATTGGGTCCTAAAAATATACTTTTTGTGTAATTATTTCTAATAAAAATGCATACGTACTGAAAACTACTTTTGAGATCCCTTCTTTTTTTCTTTTTTTTTTTTTTCGGAATTTTGAGATCTTGGCCAAACAAGCTGGTATTGGTATTTATCAGTTTTATTGATTAAATAATTTACTTCACATCCAGAGGTTATTATTTACCGTCACCTAAATTTATCCGCAATAGAATATCTTACCTTTAGCTTCAAAAAATTTACTACAAATCCCAACATATATTGATATTCGAATTACATAATATATATGTGCAAATTTAAAATGACTATGAGCTATAAGTGTCTTCATTTGTTGTCCTTCACATTGTTCATATTTTTCAATCATTCAGGCTCGTTGAGGAAATTAAACTTTAAGTTTTATGGCATAGTTTTCTTTTTGAACATATGCTTGTTGCCCTTAAATAATACATGCTTTTGACATCTAATTAGAGATCAAAATGGTATTTACTTTTATACTGCAAGGACTCTTCCAATATAATAAATGAGACAAGAATGCGTGGATTAATTTTACTTTGACTCATATCTACTAGATTTTTATTTATTTTTTTTTTTTTGGAGAGAATATATATTAGATATTGATTTATGAATTTCTCTGTTTTTTTTTTTTTCAACTCTTTTTTTTTTTTTTGGTAAATTTTTTTTATCAACTAATTTATTTTCACAAATTACAATTTGATTATAATTATCTTCATTTGCTTGACCGACAGAATCCATGAAAGTGGTTCCACTCATGCACAAGTCTAATGACTTTAAGTGTAACTCTGATATAATTTGTGAAGGGCCATGCAAACGTAGACATGGAAAAGATTTCATTAAAGCGGAATGTCGGAAAGAAAGGGGAAGGGGTAGATGCTATTGTTGGATTAAGCATATTTATCATGATTAATGTGGGAAGTTTGGATCAAGGCTAGATACTTTATATATATGTGTGTGTGTATATATTTATATATTTATATATATACTATTCATGATTATATACATTATCTATGATAAGTTATGATATTGACATACACACACACATTCACACCTAAAAATGTTATGTTGTAATGAAGTTACAATCATGGTCCATGATGTCAGCTTGAGCTACGGCTTCGTCTTAAAAAAAAATAATCAATTGCTAAATATTACCTTCTATAGTGTGAACAACATAATATTTTTTCATGTGAGGAAGATTAAAGCCAACTTATCAATAGGATAAATTCACTTTACCCGTCTTTGTTGAGAATTTTGCCCTGAATTTTGATCGAACAAAACATGGATTTATTGAGGAAATCTTAACAAAAAAATCACTCCAAGAAGACAATCTTTGTATTGAATTGGCTAGAATGAGTTCGAGACAACTCCAGAACATTCGAGAAGAATTTCAAACCTCGGTACACAAATTCACCCCCTCAGTAATGGATAAAAATACAATCCCTAGCACCCGCATTAGATTAGGCGGGCATAAGCATGGATATGGGGGTAAAAAAGGGAGGTGGGCATGGGGGTAGCATACTCATCCCTACCCCGCTACATTGGCATCCCTAAACAACATCCTGCAGTGTAGACTTCCAGCTAACATTGCAGCCACACACTTGAAACACGTATTGTATGGCAGATTTTCCGAAGTTCAGATCTCCTGCATAATCTGAGTGCACAACCCTAGAACTTTATGATTTCCGTTTGAATTTCGTTATCATATTACTAAATCGGCGGCGCCTTTTAGATACCTTAGCATCCATTTAGCAGCTTCCCAGGTCTGGCCAAGTACTTGTTCACCAAACTCATTGCTTGTGCCATGTCTGTTCTGGTGTAAACCATTGAGCATATCGAACCTCCCACCGCGCTTGTATAGGGCACTAAGCTCATCCTTTGCTCCTCGTCTTTAGTCTCTGGGAAGTCGTTCGAAGACGAATTGAAACGTTGCGCCAAGGGGGTGGAGACAAATTTTGAAATTTGCCATTCCAAGTCTATCAAGAACCTATTCTCCAAATACCCCTATTGAGTCAGAAATAATTTCCTTCACTCCTGTTTCTGTGAATATTAATTCCAAGTATTTTCTCGATAAGACCTAGTTCCTTCATTTCAAATTCATGAAAATACTAAAAACAACGAGAAAATTGCCATAAGGTAGTAGAAAAATTGTCAAAATATGTTTGTAAGTTTGAAAGAACGGTACCTAGTTTAAAAATAAATGATTCGCTCGAAGTTTCTTGATTTGTTTTGGAATATAGGCTGGTAAAACATAAAAGAATTGGAAAATAAGAGCATGACATATAATACAAAGTTATTTTCCTATAAAAATTTAATTCAGAAGAACTATGAGGATAACTTTCCAAACATCAATAAGATGAACAATTTTCTATTCCATATGCAAGATCAAGCAAAGGTTCTAAAAGAAGTCATGATATATATTTCTCCTCCGCGAGCCAGTAACGTTTTTAACAAAATTTCAACCACGGTAGCATTTAGAAATAAGTTGGCAAGAGATGTTCCAATCTCTCAAAATTATTGACATCTGAATTCTGAAGCTAAATTTATACTGATGAACCAAACTACAAAACAATCTAAGCAGAAATTCACTTGACCATTCACCCTGTAGATTCCTCTATCTTTGAACATGAAGCAACACCCGATTGATCGTACGAGCTCTCCCAATTTTTCCCATCAAAACGCTTAACCTCAATGTGGACTATAGTTCCAGGATCGACACACCTGAATGTAACTGCAACCCCATCAGGATTCGAACGTGGGCGATAAAATGAAGTTATGCCACAAACTTTACAAAACATGTGTATTGCTGTATGGGTGCCGAAAGTGTAGGTTGTAATAAACTTTTCAGAATCACCCAAAAGCTCAAATCTCTCAGCAGGGACAATGAAGTGGGTGTTACGCCTCATGGAACAATTCGAACAGTCGCAATCCCAAACTACAACACTCTTCGGAGCTTGAACCCGCCATTTTACCTTCCTGCAGTGACAACCTCCACTATGCATTACTAACTCCGAATCCATTCAGAAAGACTATAATTGTTTAAAGGTCAAAATGTTTTGATGGTCGTTTCCTCAATACAGACGGCTTGGAGCCTGACAACAAGCTAAAAACAAGTCAACAATCACTTGCAACTCGTTATACAAAAATCAGAAGACATAAACAATATTTGTCATTTTAGTTTTCTCCTTGTTCTTTTTCCTTCTTTTAATGTATAACTTCTACATCGAAAAGGTTCTCGTAGACTCGTAATTTGCAACTTGTAATAGTTAGTTAGCTTGCTAAGATAGATTTTCCACACGTTAAGATTCTCCACCGCATAAGAAGACATTAGATCATTACAAAAGCCAAGGTGGGTATAACGTTAAAACAAAATTAATTATAGAAACAAGCGGGTTTTGTGATGAATTAGTGATTAATTACAATTAAAAAAAAAAACTCTTAAAACTATTCTTCAAGGAAATTATAGATATATTCATTATAATTTTTTCAGAAACAAGCTGAGGTCAGTTTCTGCCCAGGAGAAATTTCGTACATAATCTAAAGCAAAAACCATAACAAAACAAAAAACCAATTTACGAGGTGAAAGCAAATAATGAAAAGCAAAATAAAAAATAAAAATAATAAAAAAATAAAAAAATCTATAAAATGTCACCTGTGGAAGCGATGCCAGAGTCGTGGGTCTTTTTGTTGTCAAGTTTCAGCTTGACTCATGATGAGATGCCGCTTTACAAATTGAGAAAGTAAAGACGACTAGTTTTTAATTAATGAAGATTATGGGCTCTGTGCTATCACCAAGTTTTGGGCTACAAGTTTTTGGGCCTCGAGTTATCGCCAATTTTTTGGGGGATAATTAGGTGGCACGGTGCAAAAAAAAATTTTTGTGGATTGATTTTTGCCATAGCTTAAAAAGTTTTGTAAAAAAATGCTAATTTGATGATGTTATAATTAATTAAAAAAATATATTTTGGGTAGGACTGTGGTAGGTAAAGCCTTTTTATAGGCTGTTGAGATTTAATCGAACGGTTGAAATGTTGTTAGTGTATCATACATCTTACCTCATATTATCCTTCCCACCCAAAGTCTTCTCCGTCGCCGGCGACCTTCCCGCCTCCTGCGACGGACACCGGCAACCTACCCCCGGCCCCCCCACCACCGGCCCTGCCCCGGTTGCCCCCCACCCAGCCCCTGCCCCCTACTCCCCGACCCCCGACAAACCCCCCCCCCAGCCCTCCCCTATCGGCACCCCGGGCCTAGCCCCCCCGATGTCCCCCCCACCCCAGGTCCCCCTCCCTTGACCTCCCCCCACCCACCCCCCCCCCGGCGCCTCTCGGTGTCCCCCCCGACGGGGACCCCCCTCTCTCTTCTCCTTTCTCTTTCTTCCAGGCCCGTGGCCCCCCCAACCCCCGACGCGAGAGAGAGAGAAAGAGGAGAAGAGATAGAGAGAAAAAGGGGGATGGGGGGTACCTGTCGGGGGTGGGGGTAAGGTGGGGGGGCCGCGGGTCGGGAAGAGAGAGAGAGGGAGTGGGGGGGTCCCTTCTGGGAGGCATCGAGGGGCACCCGGGGGGGGGGGGTGGGTGGGGGGGGGGGGATGGGGCGGGGAAGGGCCGGGGGTCGGGGAGTAGGGGGCCAGGGCTGGGTGGGGGTCGGCCGGGGCTGGGAGCCGGTGGTGGGGGGGGGCTGGGGTGCGTCGCAGGCGTCGAGGGTGGGTTACCGGCGTCCGTCGCCGGCGGTGAAAGGTCACCTGTGACGGAGAAGACTTTGGGTGGGAAGGGTAATATGAGGTAAGGTGTATGATAAGTATGGTACACCAATAACATTTCAACCGTTCAATGAAATCTCAACGGCCTAAAGAAAGGCTTTACCGGTAGAGATCCTCAACACAATCTTACCCTTTAAAAAGTTTCTTTTTCTCTTTCATCCCCACTGCCCCTCTCTTTCTCTCTCTTCACCCTCTTTCTCTCTCCCCTTTCACGCCACAAATCACCCCTTCCCTCTCTCCCTTCTCTTCCCTTTCTCTCCCCTCTCTGCCGTCACACCGATCCGCCGATCCATCGTCACGCAGCCATGCCGTCACACCACCACAAGCTCTGACGAGGCTACCGCTGTTCTGCTGTCACGATTTGTCTCCACGAGCTCTGACTAGGTGTCGCGCTACCTAATAGCTCTGATCGAGGTCCTCGCGTAGGAAATCCGGCTGCTGGAGTTTCTCTTTTGCCCAATCCTTAGCCAACTTGTGCCTCTGCCTTCGCCAGCCTCCAAAGTTCCGATCGCGACCTCCTACCTCCGATCCTGCCCTTACGTCAGAGATCCGGCAAATGGAGCTTCTCTTTCGCCCAATCCCGAGCCAAAACCTCGTGCCCCACCTTCGTCGGCATCCGAAGCTCCGATCAAGCTCACGCAGAGGCGATCTGGTGACCGCGAGCGAGAAGATCCAAATCTCTTCCACTCACGTTCTCTTGCCCCGGCCATGGAGAGGAGATCGACTATGACGTCCTCTACGCAATCTTCCTCAAGTGTCGAACATCGGGATCTTTCCTCGGGATTGCATAGAACAAGAGATCCATTCCACTCTAGTCGACCGTTTCTGAACTATATAATTGTTTTTTTGTGGAATTTGGATGAATTTTTTAAGGATTACAACGATGGATTTTAATGTTATTTTAATATTCCAGTGATATAATTTAAAATTTTTGATATTTTTGTGAATTTTATTAAATTTCGGTGATATTGTTAAATATGGTGGTTATTTAAATATTCCATTGACAAAAGCCGAAAAATCAGGCGAAATCAAAAGTTTTCCTACTTGGTTATTAGTTGATTATCATTTGGTTAATAAGTTTCCGATTGGTAATCACTTGGTAACCACCTAGTAACCCGTCGGTGGTGGTGGTTATCGATCGGAAACCCGTCGATGGTCGGTAACTAATTGGTTACCATTTGAAAATCAACTAGTTATCATATGTTAACCAGACGGTTATAATATGGATACCAATTAAAAAGTATTTAAAAATAAATAAATAAATAAATATTTATGATGTCATCTATGATATTTTTTGTAAGAGTTTTTTTTTTATGTGTGACAAAAATCAATTCAAGTCATGATTTTGGGCATTTATCAAAAGTGCCCATTTTTTGGGCTACATGTTGTGGGCTTGACAAGGTAACTGGGCCGCAAGTGGGGAAACCAGGAGGAAGGAATGTCTGTGCCTTTGCTCAAAGTAAGAGGGCACAAAGCTAAAGAAGGTTTTTTAAAGGGTAGATTTCCTGATTTTGTCTAATAAGCAGAGGGAAAATTATATTCCTGATTTTCTTCTAATTAGTAGAGGAAAAATTATTTAATATTTATTATGCTTTGGCCACGAATTTGTGATTTTATAAGAACTTGCGACTCATAAAAACTTCTTACAAAAAAAGCCATGTTTGAAGTTTACTGTCATTTGATGTTATTTTGGTTTATATATATATTTTTTTCAACTATAGAAACATTGTTACGTACTTACCACGGATGTCACACTTTGATGTTGTTTCAATGTAATAGCTTTTTTCATACAGTGGAAACTTATTGCAAGATTAAACTTTTGTTTAGTACATAAAATTATTAATGACATTTTATAAAAGTTACAAAAATAAGAGAATATAATATGTAACAATATCCAAAATTACACCTTTATTAATCTGTTAAATGAAACATGCCATATTAATATCTAGGACGGAATATGTTTTTATATATCTCATATATTAATATTATTTCCTTCTTAAAAATAGTATTTTGTTTTCCCATGCATGCCATTATTTATTTATTTTCTTTTTTTTTTTTATGAGGGGTAGTAATTCTTTTTCTTTCTCTTGTGTTCTCCAGAAAGTGCACATTTTTCTTACTGAAAGAAATATTGTTTAAAATTTGAGCATATGAAAAAGTATTACATGCATGGTTTCCCTTCAAGATCAAGAAAAAGAAAACAAAACAAAACAAAGATGTTACGACATGCCTTCCTCAGTTTGGTAGTGAACACATTGATTAAAAAAAAATGCAATTAAAAAACAGTAGCTTTGGCCATGCTGAATGTAGGCCATCTAACAATTATTGAACAAATTTAAAAAACCACATCCACTTTGAGAGAAAATGCAATTCTATAACACCCTTTAGAATAAGATTTATAACGCATATATACATTAATTACAAAAAAATTGAAAAAAGAAAAAAAAACCATTAAAATTTCATTAAATTAACATCTATATTCTCTTCTACTTACTACGATTTTTGAAGTCATTGAAGGACTTTATAATATTTGAATGCTTCTGGGGTAAGCACTATTTTTATATAACAATTTTGGTACGTACTTTATAATTAAAGTATTTGTAGAATCAGAGAGTTGGCTTTGGAACATTGCTAACCGATCATCAAGTGTCCAAGCTTAGCTAGCAAGGAGTGGGCAGTCTGGCGGCCAAAACAAACATATATATATATATATATATATATATGTATATACATCTATATATAGAAATATGTGCTAACATACATATATATATATATAGATATATTTTTCTCAAGTCTGACGTTAAGATATATAGGTGTATAGTTGCTAATGATAATAGTGGATGTCCCCAGTGAAGGACCATTAACGTTGGCTTTCAGTAAGATAAGCATCACTTATCCTCAATCACTCATTGTATCCCTCATTTAGTTATAAATTTCCTTTTTTTAATATATATAATTAATGACCGACGATGATGATGATGATCTACTTTATAATTTCAACTACTCTCTCTTATGTGAATGTAGCACGTGGTGTTAATTAGAAATTAGTTTGAGATTAAGGTTTTGAATTAAACTTATAACAACCTAAATTCATTATAAAAACCGAATTTGGTTAACAAGGTAAGATCCGACTTAGTCCTTTTACCCTTCATTCGACATGTTAGTTGAGTACATTAATTTTTGTATATTAAGTGCGTGTATATATTGATTTAATCACTCATGGGCAGTATTATATACAAAAATCATTGCTAGATTATTATGCAAATATTACATATATATATATATATATATATATATATAATAGACACACACGTATTTTATGAGGAACATTGATAGATTTTAGGTACTAATTTTTTACTTAATTACGTTTAATACATAGTACTAGATAGCTAAACTTTTTACTTTACCTATTTAATGCATAATATTGACGATATGGATCGTAGTAATTGATGTCTAAGTTAGTCCATCTAAACTTTATTAATTAATTAGAAAAATATTTAAAACGTTATTTGTTTAAGTAGTATGTGTAGTAGTTTATACAGAAGATAGAAGTATGTACGTGTGCAATATCTTATCGTCTTTCTCTCACAATATCAGAATAAGAATATAATTTCAGCAAAAAAAAAATACATAATAAGACTAATAAATATTTATTTATAAACTATTACAATAATAATAGTTAATAACTATTATTATTAAAAGAAGAAGATGTTTTGTGCTCATAAAAAGATGATCAATTAGTTCAAACGTTGTTTTTGCTCTCGTTACACGCGTCAAGCATAAATGGTCAATGTTGTTGATGAAATGGCTCTATTATTATCTTTACAAAATTTTATTAAAAAAAAAAAAAAAATTTTAAAAAGGAAGGAAAGAAAGAAAGAAGGGAAAAAAACAAAAAAAAAAAAAAAAAAAAAAAAAAGATGTTGCTGGTGAAATGGCTCTATATATATATTCTGTCGGATAAAGCAGCACTTTGCATGTTTAATAATCCGGCCGAGCACTGTTCAGAAGACAAAATAAGCTGCTGGTCGGTTTAATTTACAGATCATATGCTATTGTTCATTGAGTGTGTGTATATATATATATATATATATAAATTTTTTTGTTGTCTCTATTTCATATTTTATATTATATGAAGTAGTGCCGCAATATGCATTTATTTATGTCAGGCACTAGTTTAAAAAAAGCACATACCCTATGTCTTCTTTACCTATAAAACCCAACTATATATATATATATAGATATATATATATATATATTGATGTATTTGTTTAAGATCAGATATACAAATCCAGCATCAATAATTCAGGGTTAATTATTATAATATCGATATTCACGTAAGTGAAGATTCTCTCTGTCCATTGTATAGATATATGTAAATAAAATTGATATACTTACATATTATGTGTTATACATATATACACATTAATAAGCTAGTGCCATATGAAATATGGGCAATTGTTAAAAGGAACAAAATCAGTCAAGGGTAGCAGCCGAATGGCAAATATTCCCCACAAAACGAGTTATGGAAATATGTCCTCTTGTGCTGATTCACTGTCTTTGACAACATAATAAATGACATTCATTTCGGTGGAGAATTGATATAAATAATGTACAATTTCTGTTTAAAAAAATTATCATAATTGTGAATATTACAAGACAGTAGCATTAATTAGATGTACCTAACCATCTAGTGAAAATTTTTTATACTTAAAATTGTGAACTTAGAATATCCCAAGTATCATGATACTTTTGTCCGCTTATAAAGAAAAACTACTCAGAAAATGGCAACTTAATTTGCATGTTACTAAATTTAACCCTAATTCAAATGACATTAATTTAGTACATATAGTTGAAAAATCCTAAATATATACTGTTTTCTAAAACATTGTGGAGTTGAGTTGGCTTATAGATAAAATTAAAGGCAGTAGGAATGAGCCATTTAAGCGATTTAAACCCTGGTTATTACAATGCGAGAATACTATTAATTAAGTGGACGAGGACAAGACTCAAGAGAGATATGTAGTTGGGCACGAAAATAATATATGGGCCAACTTCATTAAAAAAAAAAAAGAAAAAGAAAAAGAAAAATGAATTGAGTTGCTTTAAGCTTGGAATGCCATATTGATACCTACAAAAAAGAATGGATACAATTAGGAAAATCTTCAAATCAAAAGCAGTTCTAACTCTGAAGATGACATCATGAACTACACCTGCTTCACTTATTAGGTATCATATATATATATATATATATATATATATTTTCAGATAGATATCTGATTTGGAGCATTAATCGCTTTTAGCTTGAATCACTTTAATTTCAATATGTTTATAAATTTGGGAATAAATAAGGGATGGATTTTAAAAGCTAATTATTTTTTATATCTAATCAGGATGTCTTAGTGTATCTACTGATATTTATTACTGATTTTTATAAATTAAAAAAAAATTGAGAGAGAAATTACAATGTTAATACCTAAACTCAAAAACATTAGACATCCAAGCAAACTACAGTACTCTATATTTCTAAATAACAAGAACACTTTAAGCTAAATAAGCAATCAAAACATCTTGGCCATACATATAGATGACGATCATAGGCATCCAGTAAAATATGTGATCAATATTTTGATAAATAATTAGATATTTTTAAGAAAAGACAAAATATATTTGTCAACGTACAATTAGTTATACGAATGTTGTGATATATATACCAACTAAAAAATTGACAAGTGGGTATTCATCAATAGTACTCTGCATATATAAAAACAAAATTTTCCAAAATATTCTCGATTTTTTTTTCAGACATATTTTAAATATCTCAGTACTTACCATGTATTGACAAATATGGATATCATAATGCAAAAGTTACATGAGTTTGAAATATATGTGTGTTTGTGTATATATATATGTGTGTGTGTGTGAGTGGTACTGAAAGACGGTGCATTTTGTCATATATGTGACATTGTCCACATGCAAATTGAAGTATCATGAGCCCACATGATGAAGGCAAAGGTGACCTAAAAGGAGGAGAATACTTTTGGTTGCGTGCCAAGTGCCAACCTCTCTCAAATATATTGTTTGATATCTTGCGAACATCATAGGAGGTGTGTGAGTTTTAAGTACTTATCCTTGTCCAATTTTTGTATTCAATAGCCCCGTGATCACTTTTACTCTCTCTATAATCCGTGACCATGTTCACAATTTTTAACCTCTTCCTTTCTCTTTCGTTTGCCAGTGCCTTTTTTCGCTTGAACCAAATCTCGAATCTTTTTAACTAGATTTTTCTTTTCATTAATGCTTTGAAGAATTTTACAATAACCATGGACGACACTAGCGGATTGGTTCGTGTATCTTTTTCTCTTTTTAACATAGGTTTAAAGTTCGATACTCTACGTCTCACTTTGAAGTTAAGTTATTATAGCTAATGTATATTATGTGTCATTGGGATTTACATAGCGATTATAATAAAATTGAATCTAACTTTTAAATAGAATTGGTTGAACCTATTTGTTAAAATATGAAATTTCTTAGAGAAATGATATAACACTATTGAAAAAGGACAATGATACAATAAGATATGAAATTTCTGAAATATATGAAATAATTTTGTTATTTTGTCTCTATTTATTTGTCTGTGTCTTGACAAATTAAATCTTAATTTAGTAATCTATTATGCAACTTTTTTTTTTTATATATGATATGATTAGTAATCTATTAGTATCATTTTAGTAATCTTTTAGTATCATTTTTGTTCCTGTATTAAGGATACAACCATATACAGGTGGTAGAATTTATGATTCGAAATCATATTAATAGAAAACGGTTTACAAATTGTCAAATTTTCATATAGGATAGTTGTAGAAATCTTATAGGATGGTAATGTTATGTTTTATTCGGGTAGGTGTTATATAAGATGGTAATGTAGTAGTAGTTTACTAGTTTTTGCATTCTCTCTCTCTTGTTTCTTTAGTCAAACTTCTCTGTTTTTTATGAAATAGATAGATATTAAAAATGGTAAAGGGTGTCGATCAAATCAGAATATCTTGGTGCATCAACTAATTCATGCTTTCACAATTTACATGAAACTAAAAATAAAAAAAGAAAAATGGTATAGAACAGCGTTAATTATGCAGAATATATTAACTCATGCTCGGATTCATTGCAGGAAAAAGATAATTTAGATTTTCGTGGGCGAATATTTACTTTATTTAAGAATTGTCAAATTTACATTGAATTACATAGGACAAATTTATTAGCGAAAAGAGTTAAAATAGCTTAGAAAGATTATAATCAGAATGCGCGTTCCATCAACAACTAATTACAAAGAGAAGTTGCTATCCAAAAAAAAATTTACAAAGAGGAGGATTTTTTTTTATTTTTATAGTTTACAAAGAGAAGGAGGGTTCCTAAACTTTTCAAATTTTGATTGAGGCTTATGGATTATAAATTTAAAACTCATTGATTTTTTGAAAGTAAAATAAGTAAAAATAAAATGGAATAAAGGAATAAATAAATAGAGAGAAATAAAAGACAAAGGTGATTGGGGGTTGTGTGAACGAATTAGGAGTGTTGTAAGCAAATAGCAACCAACTAAAAATAGAGACTATAGTTGGTTGTTCCCGTCGTGGAAGCCAGCTGTGGTTAACTAATCTCAAACGACCTTTCTCATCCTCCAGCTATTCCCAGTTTTATAGTGGGCTGCTCATGAATGATGTTCAGCATTTTCTTTAAGATTCAGTCAACGGTTGAAAAATAAAAATACAATTAGATGCTACACCCGCAAGCGGACAGAGCCACTCATAATCAAGTGGATACATGATCATCCATAACCGAGTGTCGCTTCTAATTTTTCTTTTTTTATTTAGAAAAATTTACCTTAAAAAGACATTTTTCAATCTTAACCCACTAAAAAATTATTATTCTTATATAAGCTATTTTAAAAAATTTTATCTTATAACATATGTCGTCGTTCGAATAAATAGACGGACTCTGCCAACAAGTTTTTTTTGGAAATAGAGACACCTAAGTACTCTAATTATAAATTAAGGTCTCGTTTGGTAATTGAATTTAAACTCAAAATTTTCATCTCAGTTTTTGTCTTTTTCTGAAAATTTTTTTTGTTTTTTCTGAAAAATATCAACAAAAATTTTCAACTCAAACTCATTCATCAAACGGACCCAAGGGTCCATTTGGTGAAACGGTTGAGTTGAAAATTTTAAGTTTGAGTTGAAATTTTTAAATTTGAGTTAGTTAATTTTTTAAAAAGTAGTTATCATTTTTGTTGACTTTTCAAAAAAAAAGACAAGAATTAATATGAAAATTTTGAGTTTAAACTCAATCACCAAACGAGGGCTAAGATTGTGATTGTAAATATAAAAATAAACTAATTTTATATTTAATTCAGCAAATGACGCCGGTTCATCTAGAGAGCCTCCAAATCAAGTCCATCACTCATTGTCACAGTCCGTGTTGCCAATTAGGATTTGGTCCTGCAAGGGAGTGGATTACAGAGGCCACCCCATCTATTTGTTTTAAATAATATTAGGATTTGTTTTTGGTTGATATATAGGTTCTTTATTTTTTATTTTTTTTCCCCCTCTTTCTTTAAGGGACATTTAAGTCTTTTTAAAGTTAATAAAATGTATCATTTGACCGATAAAATATACAATTTAGTGTAAATTTACAATGTAAAAATATAAAATTTACTTTGATATAGATACATTAATATTTATTTAAAATAAAAATAAAAATACTTTCAGATTTTGAATTTATAAAACCTCAAAATCAGATATAAAAGATGAAATTTTAAAAAAAAATATGTATAATAAATTATATTACAAAAGGGTAAGTAGTAAATTTTACGTTTAACCGGCAGTAAGATTTTCGATTCATGAAGATGGTCTTGTTAGGTTTCACCAGAAACTGTTCAACCTTGAGATTTATAAATTAAAGCGAGGTCGGTGAGTGTGACGGGACTCACACTAAAGCAATGTAATTCAAATATCAGAAATATAATCCCCAGTGCAAGTGTCAGTTCGTGTTGTGACCCACTTTATTTAGTATTTTAGGGCTTGTTTGGATCTCCATTTCAAATTTAAATTTTTCAACTCAATTTTTATTTTTTTGCCCAAAAATTTTTTGTCTTTTCTGAAAAAGTCAACCAAAATTACTATTGAAAATTAAAAATCTTAACTCAAACTTGTGAACCAAACAAGCCCTTAGACTATGTTTGGTTAGAAGGATAAAGAGGAGGAAGGATAGAAAGGGTAGGAAGGATGAAGAATATGAATGATGGAGAGAATTATAAAAATTGCTCACGTTGTTTGGTATGAGAGATTGAGAGTTAAAAGGATGAATGATAGTTAATTATTTAATTACTTTATAACCAATTGGTATAATTTTTTAATAATATTTTTTGAAGCTAAAATAGACTTTTAACATAAAAGTAGTGGATTTGATGAATGTTTTTACTAATGGAAGGATTCAAATTTGTGGATTTGGAGGGAGACTCCCTCCCTCCCTCCCTCCACCTCTCCTCTCCCTACCCTCTTCCTTCTAACCAAACAAGAGATGATGTCTATCCCTCTACTATTCTTCCTCCACCCTTCTCTCTCCTTCCATCTCTCCCTTCAACCAAACGTACCCTTAGAGCTGCAGCTTATCAAGTGCTTGCACTTTGCAAGCTGTGTCTCCACTTCCCCTACATTGCATGTGCATTCCCCATATATATATATATATATATATATATATTGTTTCGTAACAAAAGAAACAAAAAATAAAACCAACCCCCGTTGCCATTAGACTAATTGTTGACGTTTGTTCTTAATTATTGGGATTGGTTTATGTTTTTGTTTAGGATTGGTAAGATGTCATCTACCGCATAAACCTTCAACATAGATACATATATGTACAATACCGTAATATACGTATAAAACGAAAAGCGGTTAACAAGACCATAATATACTAATGCTGTTATTATTAAAACTATTTTAAATGATATATTAGTGTTGTTATTGTTTAATTTGCTTTAAACTCCATCAAAATATGGGGTAAAAAAAGGTGTTCCGTTAACATACATTTATATTTATGTGAAAGAAGAATACCTAAATAATCTATATACATATATTTCATTAAAGAAAAGATACGATCTCTTTCCCTAAAAAAAAAAAAAAAGAAAGAAAAAAAAAAGAAAAAAAAGAAGATATCTGCATTAGTTTGATCCCTTGATTTGCATGTTTGTTTAACATAAAGTTTGACCGTTCCATTTGGCAAAACCGTAATAAAAATATAAATATTGGAGAAAATAAGAAAGAACGTATTGTTGGACCAAATGACCAGGTCCACCAAGTCAAATTGGTCCTACACCATTTATTTCTTGCCGGAAAGATATTTTGACAGGGGATCGCAATTCATTAAAACTATATAAAAAGGTTATTTGGGTAAGAATAATATATATTCAGATTACTTTAAAATAATACAGGAGAAAAGATAAAGGAAGAAAATTTAAAAGAGAGAGAGAGAGAGAGAGAGAGAGAGAAATAAAAAGTAATTAAGCAAGTAGAAAAGAGTGGCTCCTATTCAAAAGAAAGCAAAAAAGAAAGAAAAAAAAATAATTTGCCGTTCAACAGTCATAGCGCATGGGCTCTTCCTTCGTATAAAAAAATCCACAAAGATGGAAGTCTCATAATTTGCTCACCTTTTATCCACGTCTAGATTAAATGCTGTCACCAAAAAAAAAAAAAAAAAAAAAAGAGGAAAGTAAGGAAAAGAGTAAAATACACTCTTATCTTAAATTTTATATATTTAGTTTGCACTTAATTTGGTTATTATGTCATCTAGAAAAATGTTGATAAATTATTTGAATTTTATACCCGACCATTGCTTAACTATATCATTGTTCAAAACAATAGTCAAAATATATAAAAGCTTGAACATTGATATTGATGTTTGAAAGTCGTTTATAATAATTGATAGTTAGTTGCAAGCATAAATCTAACAATAAACTTAGACTTAGTTTTACGTTTCAGTTTGACCCTTATTAAACTGTATTTTTTCATATCAATTTTTAGTTTTTTTTAAAAATTCAACAAAATTTATAACTAATTTTTAAAAAATTAACCAACTATAACTTAAAAATTCAATCTCTAATGGACGAATCAAACACAAGCTTATTCTTTTGTCAATAATACTGAGGTTGAGGTATATATAAAACTCAAATTAAAAAAATATAATACATATGATTTAAATTTTTTTTTTTTTTAGGGAAAAGATAGAAGAAGATTAATCAAGTTTCACACTAATAATTCAAAAAAATAGAGGGATAAAATTACGATAAAAAAAATCCAGGGATGAAATTAATGCTCCCAAAAAGAAAAATACATTTTCTTTACAAATACAAACACAAAGATAAATATTCATAGTCGTCTACAATCGATATTATGCATCGCAGGAAAAAATGTGCTCGTAAGATAATTCAAAAATATTTTTTTCCCGTCTAAAATAAAGGCATCAGGGCAACAAAAAAGAAAGGTTTGAAAAAAAAAAAAAAAAAAAGAAAAAGGAGGAAAAAGAAAGACAGATAGAGAGAGGAAGAAGCTTGTAGTACAAAAAAAAAGTCTGCAAAATAGATTTCAAAAGGAAGAATAATAAAATAGTGGGACATAATCAGAAAACACCGCATTAAAACGAAATGCCTCTAGGTTTCGTGCAGGATCAACTTTGAATAAGAGCAATTATCAGATTCCACTCGACTCTTTATGCGGAGTTGGCTCAAGATGACGTCAATAGCTCTGATCTATTGTTAAATTGTAATATAACATCAAAATTATGTTAGATTTAGAACCTTAAAAATATGCCAATTAATAAAAGAAATTAGTAATTTATAATTATGCCGTCTCAATATGGTTTTTTTTTTTAATTTTTATCCTATCACGTAGTTTTTCTATTAAATAATTTATTAGATAAGATTTTAGAAAACAGTAGTAATAATATATGCAGTTGAGAATTATATATTCCTAATGTTATGTCAAAATGCTCTCTCTAGAATAATAATACTGATAATTTATAATAGTAAATAGTAAATAATAAAATTTCTGTCAAAATTCTCTCTTTAAAAAAAGTTAGGTTCTGTCAAAATTGTTATTAATTGTTTTGATATGATTTGTATGAATCTAAAAGTTTAAAATTAAATAACTTTTACTGGGTATATTTTATACCTTATTGCATAATTCTTCAAGTATTTTCATTATTTTCATGTATTTAACAAAATTTGATGAATTAACTACCCAGAACTATTGCTTATATTTTTGACAATTTCGAGGCAGCGTGTAAAAAAAGTTTACTCAATCCATATTGGACCACAGTTAATACCACAAAAAATTGTCGCTAAACTATGTTACAATCACATGTACAAAATTTAAATATAAATAGTACTGTCAAAAAATTGAATCAATAAGCAAATACTCACTGGTAGAACAAAAATTCAGTTACTATCATAAATTTTATCTCACCGTTTTGTAAGATTCCATTTAGATTTTACCTCAAATATTTATCTCAATTTTTATTTTTGTTTTTGTTTTTTTTTAATCAATAAAAATTATAATTAATTTTTTAAAAATTTATCAATTCTAATTTAAAATTTTATTTTTAACTAAGGAATCAAATATAATTTATTGAGAATAATATAAATTTAAAGCAGGGAGCGAATAGTCCAAATCATGTTTTGTTTCTCTTTTTCTCTTTTTTTATAAACATTTTTTGTTGAAGTGCAAATCATGTTTTCCAGAGACACAAAAAATTTTAATAATTAAATTAAATCTGACACCTAAAGACAAAGAAATTACGTAATATAAAATAAAATAAAATAGAGGTCAGAAAACGGAACAGAGCCCCCAAAGTCCTGTGGAGGTTACGCACTGGTACTAAAAACAATCAACATGCAATTAATTACTTAAGTACCATCAATATCATCCCCTAACCACACCATTAAGAAAACGCGTCCCTTCTCTTCCCATCACTCTCCTTTTACTTCTTTTGGCTTTCCTTCTTCTCTTCTTCCCTACTTCCCTTTCCCTCCCCCCATTTCCCTCGTATAAATACACTCCTACCCCTCCCCCTCCTCCCTCACACTCACACACTCCTCTCCTTTGTCAACTCTCTCGCTTTCTCTCTCTCTCTGGAAAAATGGCTCTCCAGAAGAAAATGCATCTCTTTCTCTTTCTCTCCCTTTTCCTGTCCCTCTGTGCTGCCGAAAAGAATGGAACTTCTCGTCCCCTCTCCCTTTCCTTCCCTCTCACCACCGTCAGTCTGAACACAAGCTCCGCCTCCGCCGGCGGTTCTGGAACTTTCGGAGCCTCGTTCCTCGCCAACCGCAGGGCGCAGAATCCGCGGCTGAGAATGGCGTCGTATAACTACAAGCTGTTGTTCAAGTACTCGATGGCTCTGATCGTGTCTCTCCCGATCGGGACGCCACCTCAGACCCAGCAGATGGTTCTCGACACCGGAAGCCAGCTGTCTTGGATTCAGTGTCACAAGAAGGCTCCCAAGGTGGCTCCACCTCCGACGGCGTCGTTTGATCCCTCTCTCTCCTCCACTTTCTCCGTTCTCCCCTGCTCCCACCCGGTCTGCAAGCCCCGAATTCCCGATTTTACCCTTCCCACCTCCTGCGACCAGAACCGCCTCTGCCACTACTCCTACTTCTACGCCGACGGGACCTACGCCGAGGGCAATCTCGTCCGAGAAAAGTTCACCTTTTCTCGTTCCGTAACTACCCCTCCTTTCATCCTCGGCTGCGCCAAGGACACCAGCGAGTCCCAGGGCATTTTGGGAATGAATCTCGGCCGGCTCTCTTTCGCCTCCCAGGCCAAAATCAACAAGTTCTCCTACTGTGTCCCGACCCGTTTCCTACAACCCAAACCCGGTTCTTTTCCGACCGGGTCGTTTTACCTGGGTAACAACCCGAACTCTCGCTGGTTCAAGTACGTTAACATGTTGGCTTTCCGTCAAAGTCAGCGCATGCCGAATCTGGACCCACTCGCCTTCACGCTGCCGATGCAGGGGATAAGAATCGGAGCGAAGAAGCTGAGCATCCCCGCAACGGTGTTCCGACCCGACTCGAGCGGATCGGGTCAGACCATGATCGATTCGGGCTCGGAGTTCACCTTCTTGGTGGACGAGGCTTATGACAAGGTGCGGGAGGAGATCGTCAGGCTAGTGGGGCCCAGGATCAAGAAGGGGTACGTGTACGGCGGAGTGGCCGACATGTGTTTCCAGGGCGATACGATGGTGATCGGACGGCTGGTGGGTGACATGGCGTTCGAGTTCGAGAACGGGGTGTTGATCGTTGCGCCGAAGGAGAGGATCTTAGCCGACGTCGGAGGTGGGGTCCACTGCCTGGCGATCGGACGGTCCAACATGCTTGGAGCCGCGAGCAACATTATCGGGAACTTCCATCAGCAGAATCTGTGGGTGGAGTTTGATCTGGTTGGTCGCAGGGTTGGCTTCGGTAAGGCCGACTGTAGCAAATTAGCGTAAGGACGTCACGGTTATATTAAGACGAGGGAAAAAAAAAATTTAACAATAACATCGAATTTGACACTTGACTAAAATCGGACGGCGTACGTCAAAGGTAGTAAATTTTAACAGCGTGCATCTGGAGATCCTACGGTTGAGGATCAACTAGAGCGTTTGGGCTCGTAGAAATTGTTTGTATGTATTATTGTACTATATATGTTGAGACTAATGTATGTATATACGAGGAAATGAATATTATTGTACGTTGCTGGAAAACCACTGTCTTCTTTTTTTTTTTAATCTTTGTCACAAGAAAAATCTTGATTCATTTTTCACTGGGAAAGTCCAATCTAGTAGCTAATTATAATCAGAGAGTAACGAACAGAAGAGACAAAATCGGCTAGAATAACCAAAGCCATTGTAGGGTTAGGACCATGATGATAAATATTGGATTTTTTTTGCAAGATTTTTTATATTTTTTATTATTTTTTATGCTTTTTTTTTTTTGGGGTAGAAAATGGTTTGAAAATTATTTTAATGATAGGCTTCCTAAAAAATTTAAAATGGGGGCAAGCGTGTGGTCTTTTCGAACAGAGCTGGGTATCTGTTGTTAATTTTCATGAAAGCTTGGCGTGCGTCTTAAAATTGCATTCGTAGAAGTACCAATAAATCATTAATTATGAGTAGGGAAGGTTTCTGATGTATATACATACATACATATATATATATATATATATACAAGTGTAGCATTAATATAAATGGACCTTATCGGCCACGCAATGCATTCATGCCTCACGTCAACTAAACATACATGTCTTAATCATGTGACTGTCGGGAATCTACGTTGAAGCAGTTGATCTAAGTTTCTGTATCTAGGTAAATTATTCTTACTACAATAATATTTTCGATCTGGATCTTAGTTGTTTGTTTGAGGAACATGTTTGCACGTAGGAAAATGTTTGGGTGTTGTGTAGCTCATAATAAAATTTCAACTAATAAAAAAAATAACTTCAATATGTGAGTCCTATATAGATGTTATAGTCATAAATAGTGCTGGTAGTTAATATTTTTTTTTTTGACGTATATATACATGTAAAATAGATAGATTCAATAGCTTACGATAAAATCAGATACCAAATACCAACAATCATATCATTGACTATAATTCATGTATACATATATAGGTCCATGCTCATTGATGAATAACATAAGGTTAATAGTTAAAAAGAGAGACTTTTTTTTCACGTGTTATGATGTATGAAAACTGTGTGTGTGTGTGTGTCTACATATATATATATATATATATATATATATATATGTGTGATTGGATGTATGAAAGTGTGAGGATAGTGTTTTGTGAAGGAGTGTCGATCGATATCTAGACGAAGACACTTGTAAGAATGACGATATTGATGGAGACCCTTTTTCATGATATGATCTCGATCGCCATAAGTATGAATGAGCATGCAAAGTGTGATAGCGATTCTTGTTTAATTATTTTCTTCCTCCTTGTGCCTATCCCCCCACCAGAAGTACAGCTACTGCTTGGCCGAAAGTTGAAGATAAAACACTCCTAGCTAATAATTTTTTAAAAAAAATATTTCTAATTAAATTTTCTTCCTATACTGTTTCCACAAGTGGTTGGTTCTTCTTTACTTAACATGAACTTTTCCTTGCCCTCCTTTTAAGTGCCACCATTCTATTGATTTGCCTGTAACCCATCACTTTGAAAGGAATATCTGCATCAATTATAGCTCACGAAATTTCAAAAGAAAATTTATCAAATCAACTTTTTTTTTTTTTTTTTTTTTTGCCCCTTTTCCCCTTTGGTTGTTTTCACCGGGCTAGATAACGTTCGAAAGAGTGACACCGCCACTCCAACGTATGCAGAAGACTCCAAAAATAAAAATATTTCATTAACTGAAGAGTTTAGTATATGGAATTAAGTATATTATTACTTAATAACAGACTCTATTTAATATTAATGATTCGTTTTGATTATAGATTTGAAAAATATATTTTAAATAAAGAAAACACTAATTTTTTTAATAAATAATAATATATAAAATGTATCTTTAAATGAAGTGTCAAAGCGACAATAAGATTTGTAAATAAAAATCGATTTTTATTTTCGAATTCAAATAAAGAAAACATGAGTATTGCATGATAGTTTTTTATGGTAATATTACAAATTATCATGAGTGCCAACTAAGTGGAGTTTGTAATTTACTTGCACCAAAATGCAATCTCTAGCTAGCTGTCATCACACTGTCTATATTAATTGTCCAAGTGAATAATTAATTTTGATAAGGTAATGATTTTGAATTTTGAGAACTGCGCTCAGAAAATTACATACAATCGAGAAAAAAGAAAAAGAAAATCCCAAGTAGTTAATTACTTTATTGCCCAACAAAGAAAGTAATTGCTTCCAACTTCCAAGTGTGGACGTGTAGTAAAAGTGGACTAACTTCAGCTTTGGATTTCGGAGACATTCCACCACTTTTACAATGACTCGGTTCTCGAGTGGGTGAGTTGGCGACAGATCCGACATCTCTTCATACATAAACGAGAACCAAATTATATTTTACCAAGAAAAAAAGAACACAATAGAAATATAAAGTGAAAGTGAAAAGTAACAGCTGGAAACTTTTGGACTAGAAGATTTTATAGAAACCCCTGCTTTTTAATTAAAAAAAGAAGAAGAAGATAAATAAATAGTGGATTTTTTTTTTTGGTAAACAATAAATAGTGGAAATTATATTATATATGTTACTTGAGAGTTGAGACAAGAGTAAATACGAAGGGAGGAGGGTAAGCAAAGAGTGGGACCATGTCACTGAATGAGATCTAATTTAAACCCCACGTGTCAATTGGGAAGAGGAAAAAAGAAGATTCTTTTTTTTTTTCCTGCTGAACATAGAAAAAAGAAATATTAACGTGTGTTACCCGAACTGGTTGAAAACAGAGAGAGTATGGGAAACAAAACGAAATTAGTGATCTTTCTACGATCTGGATAACAATAGATGATTTATTCTATTATTATATCTAATAAAAATTATACTAAGACAAAATATCTATATAAAAAAAAAAACTGGCAGTTACGCAGATTTAATGACTAAAAAAAATTTTAAAATAGTTTTTTTTTTTTTTTTTTTGGTTCCTACAATAAAAGGATTTGTTTACTTCTATAATCAATCAAAATGGTAACATTTCATATTAAATATTTTATTTTTTGGTGGAAATAAAAAAATATGTTTTTTTAACTTAGAATGAGAGGATTTAAATTCTCTACTTTATAATTAACCAAAAACATTTGAATTATCATATATTGAGCCCCATTTGTTTCAACCATTTGAAAATATTTATCATCTTATTCAGATTGACCATTCAAATAGGAATTTAGGAATAAACATTTAGATTGCCATTCAAATTATATCAAATTATCCATTTGATCATTTGAAAAAAATTAAGTGCTGATCTCCTAAAATTTGGCTCCATTTGCATGTGTATATATTTAGAAATAACATTTGTATTCTCTTTAATCAAAAAAATTTCTTTTCTTTTTTTTTTTCCCTATAAGTTTCAAAATTAAAAGTCATAATTTTTTATGTCAAATTCCATTGAGATAGAATTTTTTTTTCTACTGATTTAGTGCGAAAAGAGGAACAAAATCCCATCTATATATTCTATCAAAAGTTTTCATCGATATTGAGATTTTATAAAATTTGTTAGAATTATTTTCAATATTTATCCAAACATTCAAATTCTCAAGTTATATTCTTTTTTTTATTTTTATTTTTTTTTGAAAAATCAACTTAGTTTCTTTATTATTCAAAGTACAATTGAGATGATTTTTTTTTAAGTTGTATGGAATTTTAAGATAAACAAAATAATATCCATATTGATATATATATATATATATATATTTTAAATACATATCAAAGTTTTATAATTTTTAACTCAAATTAGCCAAACACACAATTTCAAAACTCAACTTAACTTCATTCAATATAACTCCAATTCTCCAACTTATAGTGGACCAACCAAACGCATGCTTAAAATTATGAACATCAGAAGATTATTTAAAATGACAATTCCAATAATTCTATTCAAATACTTTCACTCAAATATTTATATCTAAAATGTTATAATTCAAACAGCTCAATCAAATAGTATCTAATCACTTGTTTGGATGACATGTCTAGTTTCAGAAATTAGAAAAGTTTCACAAATAAAAATATTTGTCTCAACTCTTTTCATCATTCTCATTTTAAAAAGAAAAACTATTTTATTTTTTAAATTTACTTTACATAGTACCCATTTAGAAAAAGGAAATATTTTCAAAATTTTCTCACAATACATTATTTTTAAATATCATTTTTTTTTCATTACAAATAATTATTTGTTTTGAAAAAAAAGTTTTTTACACATCTAAATACTGTCTGATTCTCAAAATGAAAAGATTTTAATTTAAATAATAAAATTTTTTATTTTTAAAAATAAACACTCCGTCCAAATTTTCATTTAAAATAATAATTTTTCTTAAAAAAATAGACACGTGCTTATTTAAAATAAGAATTTTCTTTTAAAAAAAAAAAAAAGACAAATGATCCAAAAGTTTTGTGGTATTTCCAAATTAGAGGGAGAGTCTGTCTGGGGAGGGAAGGAAAAACAGCTGGCGGTAAGGGAGGGGAGGGGGAAGGGGGAAGGGGGAAGGGGGAAGGGAAGTGTAAAGAAGAAGAAAAGCGTGTGGTGGGAATTGGTGAATCTTTTAATTAAAAATTGATAATTAATAATCACTTTCAGACCAATCTCGTGAACCTAACCCCGAAGCTGACGACACAAGAACAGCTAAGCTAAAGACCTAATGACAGCAGTAAAGATAGAGAGGTCAGACGCACGCCCCTCGAATCTCACTCTCTTCCTCCCCCCAAAAAACTATGATTCCGACTGGACCAAATCCTTTTTTTTTTTTTTGACTATCGACTATTTTATTATCTCACTTTTTCAATTTTTTTTAAGTTTTTCTATTTACGTGTGTCATTCATTCAGTTCAAATCTTTGAATAATCTAGGACTTCTTAATAGTCTGTATAATGCTTGTTAATCATCCAACAAAAAAAAAAAAAAAGGGTTGGATAGTCTTTTTCTTAGTTGGCCGTAAATTTTTTTTAATTTAATAAAATAATCATTTATTATTTTTTAAATTTAATCAATCAATAATTAATTAATAATCAATTAATAATTAATTATATTATGAAATTTAATAATTTATAATTTGATCGATTAGTGATTGATTGATATAATTGACTAAATTAATTATATTACATGATCGATCAATAATTGTTCATTTTAAAAATAAAAGATATTTTAACTATTTTATAAAAACTTCAATTATTTCTTAAAAAACTTCTTAAAAAATGCTATTTAACTATAAAAATCCATATATTCACCAGAAACAAATATTCCATATTATTCACCAAAAAAAGGTAATCGTATTAATTCACCACAAAAAAAAAAAAATTCATATTAACCATTTGTTAAAACATGAGTTCAAGCCCGTATGTTTATATAACATAATTAAAATGGGTATATGTAGGATTGTCTATTAAAAATGACATCTTTAAATTATAATCTCTATTTTAATATCTTCAGTTTATTAGACATCCAAATTGATAAGTATAATAAGTCAAAAATCTAAATAAGAGGGTTAAAAACATAAAAATGTCTCTTTGAGAGGTTATTTTCACAATCTTCAACAATTGAAAAACAATCCCTATCGATACTAAAATAAGAAAGTCTTTAAGTAGAAATTTTTGTTTATTTACTATAAATTTTTACAATAAGATCGCTTATTTATCATTATGAGTAAGAAATATAAGTTCAACCGTTTGGTTTATTTTTTTGTTAGGCTAATACAATTCTATATTGTATTTTATAAATTTTTAACATTAACACTCACAAATTAAACCATTAAGATTCAATTCAATAATTTAAAAACAAATTGTTTTGATACCATTTGAATCCTACATTATATACAAATGCAATGTAATGTTTGTATGAATACTTTATATATTTTATTAAAATACAATACTTTTAACATTTAAATTCAATACAACAACTATTGATTATTTCATTTTCCTATCTATTTTTATCAATTACATCACATTTTTAATCACACCAATAACCCAAATACACATTATAATTGAAAATAATACAAGAAGAAAACATTCAAATATATGTTATGTTTTAGTGTAATATATCTTTTCAAACGGATTATAAAAGAATATTCTACCGTAAAAATTCACTTATTTATTTAATTTTAATTTAAACTTGGGAAGCAATTGCTTCCAAACTTCTAGCGTGAAAGCCGTACATGCACGATCAAGACTGTCATCTTTGACAAATATCAGATAAACCAGTCCAAACCAAAACCGACACTCCACAATTGCTGTATGCCGTGTTTAGCCATTGCCAGCCTTTTTTCGGGTTTCTCCCACCTTGTGTAAACTCTACATGTCTTATTTATTTATTTTTTCTTATCTAGTCGGTGATCAGAGCTGAAACAGGACCAAATAAGCCTGGAACAAAGGGCAGCAATAGAACAGAGCAGAACAGGGGACCTTTTTGAAAGCGCCTTTAGAAGGGGAAAAATAATAATAAAAAAAAAAAAAAAAAAAGGAGAGGGAAAAATTTTGAAACAAAGTCCCACACAATTACAAAAGACAATTTGGCACACCTACGAGGTGGCTCTGTGAGTGAGGAGACCATCACTTCTTCAGTAAAAGTTGTTTTCCTTTTTGCATGTCTGGTGTGGTCACTCCTTTTTCCCGTTATCTTTAAACCGAGTTAGTTCCTAGTTCCTTTCCAAGTTTCTTATTTAAAATAATAATAATAATAATAATAAAATCTCAACTGGGAGTTGAAGAATAACTAACTAACAGTGAAATACATTTTTAATCCAATCCAATTGAACCTAATTTAGTTCTCAACTGTATCCTCCGCATCAACTGATTGGATTTTTATATTGATTTTAGAGGATTTGTTAAGAAGCAACGTGCGCACTTATTTTTTTGTTGTATTTTTCTTTTTGGATTTTTTGTGAAGCCCAATATATACACATTATTTCTCTTTAATCATTTCTTTGACACTCAAGTTTAACTTAAATTAAACTGTATTTTTTTTATATTTTTCTGAATTTTTTTTATATTTTCTAAAAAATCAATAAAAATTACTATTAAAACTTAAAATTTTCAACTCAAACTCATTTATCAAATAAACCCTTAATTGTTATTTATAATGGAATCAACTATTGATCCGTATCGTGTTTCTTCTGTTAGGAAGTTGGTTTGATGTGTATAATGTCTTTTCATACTATAGAATATATTTTTATTTTTTTCCCTTTGAGGTAGACTATCCATAGTGCTCCACCTAAGGATAATTATTGAGTTACTTTTAACATCAACGACTGTAATTTTGTCCCAATTTGATATTGATTATACCCAATCTCCTCTTTCTCTCTCTCTCTGTTTTTATTTATTTTTTATTTTTTATTTTTTATCTCATCTATCTCCTTTTTTTCTCTCCTCTTCACTGTCACTCCCCATCCCTTGCACACCCATTTTCACAGAAGCAGTGCCCGATTGACAATATAAGGATTCCAAGGAATTCTAATTTATATAATCTTTGAGTTGTTTGATTTGGGGGAAGTCTTGGGTTTAATCATTGAAATTTTTTTAAGAGCAAAAGAAACCCCATAAAAAAAAATGGATAACCTCTGTAATTCTTCTGTCTGAGAAATAAATGAATAAAGAAAACTCAAAAACATCGGGGACAAAATAGCAAAAAAATAAAAAAATTCAGTAACAGGTAAAACTGGTGTTAAACTTTGTAATATATATTTGAACAACAAACTTAAACCTTTGAGCAACAATCTTTTGAATTGGTTACATGGATAAAAACCCAGAAACATCGTGAAAAAAAATAATAAAAACTTCGTTTGTCATCTCCATCTTCGTTTTTCACCAACCGGCACAATAACCTAGTCCCGCCGGCCATCTCTCAACTCGTGCCATCGCCGACGACTTCTATCCCCGGACTTCAAAATCTAGCAAATCCTGCACCGAATCTCCACACAAAACCCCAAATCAGAATCGCAATCGCACCTCGACGCAACCAACGGTGCTGGAGCAGTTGCATTTGTCACGGTCGCTGGCACGATTGCCACATCTGCTAGGCTCCGTAGAGGAGGCCGTTGTGGAGACGACAACGAGCTCAAGAATGGGTGAGGGCTTGGGTCTTCCGACGTTGGTCGCGATCTAGGCAGAGGATGGAGACTATCGGCGATGGAGGTTGCAACGTTGCGCTTGTGACTCGGAAGCCGTGATTGAGACACCGTCGGTGACGAAGGTTGTGAGGTCGGGACCCGAGAGGGAGTTGGTTGCGATGCTATTGCGATCTGGTTGCGAAGATGCAGCCTCCACGGCCTTGCAATCAAGGCTGCAAGAACCTCTAGCCCCTCCCACGGTTCATTGGCATATTTTTTCTTTTTTCTTTTTTTAAATCTGTTTGTTAGGAAAGAATGAGAGAGTGGTTGTCTGCGATAGTGTGCACTTGAGTTTTGTGCAATTCAAGCCTTTCTGATTGTGAGATTTAATATAGTTACTCTCAATAGTTATGTATCACAGACTCTTTCTTTTGAATATAACGTAAGTTAGAAACGAATAGGTCCTACTAATACGAGACTACCTAAAGAACCTATCCATTGTAAGTTGTGGTGTTAAGACTTGCGAATGTTCTTAATTGTTCTCAAAGATTTTAATATTAGATTTATAAAATTCTTAATTTTAAGTTCTTAAAATTCTTAACAAAATAAAAATACTCTCTCTCTTAAATCTTAATTAGTATTGGGATCTAAAAAACAAATATTCCCGGATTGAGGGGCATATCTGAAATTTTTTTTTTTTTTTTACTGAATGAAAGGATCTGGTAGTGATCTTATCATTTTTCATTTCGTAACACCATGTAGATAAGGTTTACACTTTCCTAAGTTGACTGGATATTCGAATCTCTAATTTTCGATTAGTGAGATTTTTAAGATTGTCTCCCGTATCAATTTAAACATCCCTGGGTTATCTTTGAAATCAATTGTTGCTACTTTTTTCCCCCGTCTTTTCTTATCCAAAACGACCGGCCTTGCCTTGAAATCAAATTCAGCTTCATTCTTCATTAAAAAAACTTTAAAAGAAAAAAGAAAAAAAAAAAAAAAAAAAACCAGCTTTCTTCGTAACTTACAAAACACGAATTTTCTAGATTCCATATAGAAGCCATTCTGTCAAAGGTCTGCATTGAAATTGACCAAGACATTTTCGGATGTAGAATAAAGCCAACCTCCTTCACGACAAATAAAAGATGGAGACCTATCTCACTCATTTTATGTAGCAACCTAACTGGAATAGAGCCTATGACGGAGGGATCTGTTAATCGAGATTCAACCCCAAAAAAATAAAATAAAATAAAATAAAAAGAAGAAGAAGAAGTTTTAGAAATTGAAAAAAATATAACTGTTCATGCACAGGAAACAGAAGATAACATTTTAAGTGATAATCTGAAAGATGACAATGGGATGAGACGGAGTCAAAGAATGTCATTCTCATTCCTATCTCCACCTATCCAAACCATCTCCATCTCCGTCTTAAGAAACGACGGGATTGGGATCAAAAATTCCCTCTAATAGGAAGCAGTTTTCCTCACCCACGCCATTCCTCATTTAAAACAAAGAATAAAGTACGTTAAAAAAAAGAATGAAGTAAAAACTAATAAAAACTTCAATATAGCTTACATAACACAAATCAAATTTTAACACATGCTAATCAAATATTAACAATAACAATAGAGTCACATTTCTGAAAAGAACTAATCAAGTTTAAAAAGTTGATGTTATATAGATATAAAGAAACAAAACACTAGAGTCAGAATTCAAAACAGAACTAATTACGTTTAAAAAAATTGATATTATAAAAATTTAAACAAAAATATATAATATGGATCTCGACGTGAAGATGGGGTGGGAGTGCTCCCACGGTCCAGAATTTGAGGACAAGATTTTGTCCCCATCCCTATCTCCACCTCCATCTTTAAACATTGTCCCACCATTCTCGTCTTGTTCGAGATGGATCTTTGTAAGACCCCAACTCCTAAACATCATTCTTAATATTAACTTTTAAGTATGAGATAATTACACAAAAGGTCTAGAATCTTATTTTGAAATATGTCCATTTTTCAATAATATTATGTATATGTCTATTTTTTAAGAAATAAATGTTTGTAGTACCTGTTTTACTATTTTACAATAATTGACATCATTTTTTTATACCGATTCTTTTAGTTTCCTTTTTTGTTTTTTGATTTTAATGATGAGTATTTTTTGTTGATAAATGTAAATTACCTTTAATTAACCAAAATTAGTTATAAATATCAAAGTAATTATAATAAATATAAAATATTTACTCTAAAAATGATGATTCATACTAAATAATAAACACAAAACAAAATATTAACGATAAAGATTAATGAATATTCATACTTTTCATATAAAAAACCAATGAATTCTTTATGAAAAAACCTATTTGTTTATGTAATCCATTATAAATCAAAGGGTTGTCATTTGTGTCTTAACCAATAAATTGAAGAATAACACAATAAATGGAATCAAATTCTTTATGAAAAAAAAAATACTATTATTTATATAAATTAGTAGAAATAAAATCGAACATATATTTATGATAAAGACAGTATTCATTATACGAAATATTTTTTTTTTTTGAGATTTTTCTTTTTCTTTATTTAGCCTTTTCTCTTTAATGTGAATCTGATTTTGAGAAAATGTTATCTTTTTTAGTTCATTATGAATATTTACACCTTTTTTACAATAAATCAAAAAAAATTTCAAAATTTTCTTTTCTATCAATTCTTTTTGCAATTTCATTAAGTCAACTTTAACCTTATTTAGTAAACATCTTAGATTCTTTTTTTTTTTTTTTTTGTTTCCTTTTTTGTAATTTCTTTATTTGTTAATTCTCTATTCTTTATGAAGAGTAAAATTGTCTTTATAATTACTCTTTTACACTGTTATGTAAATAAAAAGAAAAATAAACATATTTCAAATAAATACCGTCCAATTTAGACATCTATGTAAATAACCATTTAAGTATCGACTCATTACATGAGTTATTATGTTTTTCAGAATATGGTAATAAATAATATTTTTTATGTAATAGTTGAGTAAATAGTAATGTTTTAAAATAATTGAAGTGAATAGCAAAATTTACTAGGTTAATAACATAAGTACAATATTCATTAAAAAAAACATATTTACAATAAATAAATAGATCATTTACCTGATAAATTTGTTATTTACTACTATTTATTTTAAATATTTTCAAACTCTGCTATTTATTTTAATTAATTTTTATGTTAAAATTCTATTTACTTCTTTCTAAATTATAATAAATATTTTTTCACGAAAATAATTAAGTAGCAATGCTTTAAAATAGTTGAAGTAAATAATATATTTACTAAATAAAAGGTAAATAATATATTTATCAGAAGTATATATAATATTTAACCAATAAGTTTTTATTTATATGAAAAAAATTTACAACATGCTATATTTTTTTTTTGGAAGTTTACTTCAATTATTTATGTAATTTTGATATTTATTTATTTCTCCCATTTAACCTAATAGTTACTAAAGTTGAAGTTTCTGTACATCCTAATTTAAGGCCCAGTCAACTAGATAAGCCCACATTATGTAGCCCAAAACTTCTTGATAATTTAGCTGTAATAGAACAGCCCGCTTGTTGCTCACTAATGCTGTAAACCCAGATTGTTGAAGTTCATATGTAAATAGTATAGACAATGACTTGAATTTTAAGTTTTAGGTTCTATAATAACCATTATTCTGTCATATAACAAGCTACATACTTATGTTAGAAGCATAAATTTGCTTCTTTCTGGTGCTCACTTGTTCGATACAAACTCGAAAAACCTGCAAACAAGGGAAACTAACTGCAAATATTTATATATATATATGTATATACATAAATATAATGCCCTTTATGGTGTTCTGAAACAGAAAGTTATGAAAAGAAATGCAGGTTGTCATGTTTTGATCTTCTGTCGTTCATCAACACCGAACCGTTTCGACGAAGGATTTGCTACACAAGTGAAGAAAAGAGGAGAGAGAGCCGACACTGATAAAGCCACTTCCAAGAACACATAAAACCTATACAAAGTAGCAAGAAAAAACCTATACAAAGTAGCAAGAATTCGAACTAGCCGGGCTTGGGACGTCCAAAATCCCTTCTAGCATAAGCAGAACGCTTTTCATGGAAGGCCTTAGGGATGGTTCCTCTTGAAGACACCAAAGTGCAACTTTAACCATCCTTTCCAATTGACTCATGTCCACATTTTCACCATCTCCCACCAATTTCCACAACTCTCCATTCTCAAAACAGTTCTGCACCCATTCTTCCAGGATTGCTTCTTCCTCGGGGAGATCCAAGGCCACGTTCCGTCGACGACACATGATCTCCAATAGCACAATCCCAAAGCTGTAAACATCTGCTTTGACGGTAACAGGCAGTTTCTTATGCCACTCGGGTGCAACGTACCCTCTTGTCCCTCTGATCCCGGTAAAGGTTCTGGTTTGATCTGGCTTTAGTAGCTTAGCTAGTCCAAAGTCGGAGATCTTGGGACATCTTTTGTCATCAATGAGTATGTTCTGAGGCTTTATATCGCAATGGATCATTTGTGTCTCGCACTCGTCGTGGAGATAGAGGATTCCTCTGGCTATTCCACAAGAGATTCTAACTCTTTCATCCCAACAAGGAATCATGTCGAGTCCCCCCGGCGGTGTGAAGAGCATGTCTGCAAGTGATCCATTGGCCATGTACTCGTATACCAAAAGCCTGTTCTGTCTATCACGGCAGAACCCTAGTAAGCGAACTAGGTTCTTGTGATGGGTTCTCCCAATAGCTTTCATCTCATTTTGAAACTCTGCATCACCTTCCTCCAGTAGTAGTCTCCCTAATCTCTTCACAGCAACTACTTTTTGGCTATTAGGAATCCTTCCTTTATAAACCGTCCCAAACGATCCTCTACCGATTTCTTCGTTGAAACCCTCGGTCATCTTCTCGAGCTCTTCATATGTAAAGGGTCGTAGGGAAACCTCATCGCCGAGTTCGACTTCATTATGGAGTCCCAACCTTCTATATGTCCAAAATCGGCTCTTATTGAACAAAACTATAGAGATCACCATCATTAGGCATCCAAAAGAAACAAGGACAACTCCAATAATTAGGAACTCCCTCCGAATTGTCGATTCTTTTTCTATTTCTTTGGGAAAATTAGTCTTTTCAATGGGGAGTTGGGATGTGTATACCTTGATAAGAGCTATATTTGAATCACTTAGAAGCCCTCTCCCATATCTCAAAGGAAGCCTCTGCTTAGTGCACTTTCCATCCTTGTAGAACGCAGCTTCGCAGTTGCAGTCCTTGAAACAAGCTTGTTTGCACTCCTCTTTCTCTAGAAATGACAAATCTGAATACAAATTATCGTACCAAACCGTGTTGGGAAGTTCTTCCATGGTGTAAGTGAAATTCATCCTCTCGTTTCCGCAAATATCCTCTGTACTGACATTCCTCTTACACCCTGAACTTTTATCTGCCTTGTTCACAAAATCGAACCCCGGGAGACATCTGCAAGCTGCAGCCAGTTCTGGATCATCACCATTGGAAACACAAAAGCCATTCAATCCGCACAGACCCTTGGGATCACACTTGTCCTTAGAAGATGACCATTCAACCGACCAGTTTCCGGTACTCGCATGATCATCTGAACCATGAGAGTAAACTCGGAATATCCCATCAGAATCAATCTTCATAAGGAAGATTGTTTTTTTGTTGCTATCATAATATCCCCCACCATTAGTAATATCACTTATATTCTTCATGTTCAAACCAGTACTAGAGTTCATCAGGTAAAGATAGCCATTGACATCAAAAACCAACGTCGCATTCGCACCTTTCCCATCCGTCCAAGACGTGAAGTAGGAGTATGGAGCCTCATCCGGTGTTCCCACAGGGTACTGAACAAGGTTCCCGTCTTTTTGCATCTTCAGACGGAAGATTCCCGGCGAATGATCAGAGTCTGAGACGCTAGAAACGAGCTCGTTCCCCGCAACAAGACGTTGAGTGGGCAAAAGGGTATCGGTTGGATGCTCGAAACTCTGCCAAATTATCCCCCCACTAGAGTTGTAGAGCACGAAATTGCCTGAATTGAGCATGGAAGCCGAAGAAGCCGGTGGTTGTGAAGAAGAATCTCCTATGCTGTAATATTCTTGTCCTTGTGTTGTTCTCAAGACCAGCCTTCCTTCACTTGTAAATAGCAAAGTCGCATTGCTGGTGACTGGCGGGGAATCCCGGTTCGCCGTCCATACGACAGTCTTCTGAGGAATCCCGGCTAGAATTATCCCCACGCTATAGCCATCGCCTTGCTTGTAAAATCCAAAGGCATAGAGACCTGAATTTGACAGCCATAAGGAGGAGTTTTGGCCATTTCCATGAGGTGTTAGTGAAGAGCCAAAGCTTATAATGGTAGACTCGTTTGTAATTGTTTGAGCTTGAGAATTAACGATCAAAACAAAGGCAAAAGTTGACAATAATTTGATAATGATAGCCATTAGAGAACGATTAGTTTCAACTCTTGTTTGTCCCTCTTTTGTTTCTTGCATTTTTGGGGATTGATTTTTCTTATAAGGTAGAACTCTCGAATTGGAGCATAGACAAGTCAACCAAGCTCATAAATTACTTCATGTAAAAAAATAATTGTCAAATAGAAATATGAGAAATTAACGTGTAGAGAATGGAGGTAAGAATATAATATTTCCAGAAACAGTCGTCAAAATTACCCATAGCCGGCAGGGACACTTCAACACTAAATGCTTATTAGTGTAATTATTTAAAAAAAAAAAAAGAAAAAAAAAACTACATTGTATAGTCAGGTACCAAGTCATTGTTAGATATATAATAAGCATAATATAATACCAATATCTTTACGGGCTACATGCTACACAATATGTAGGACCGATCTTTCGTGAAAGATTCAAGTCTTTTCGTTTGAAAGTATAATGAAACAATAGTAGACGTAGAAGTTTAAACAAGTCCAAAATAATATTTTCAAAAAGTCACAACATGGCCCTCGTGACAAGTTGAAATACATTGGTGCACTTTTTGTTGCCGGTCAATTTGTTCTCCCTCTTTTCTTTTTTCTGTCTTTCTTTCTTTAAATTTATTTAAAGTTAAAATCATAGTTGTGACCATGTCAAATTATATGTTGTAAGACGAGGGGTGCACGTTTATTTATTTGTAATTAAAAAAATTTATTTTGATACCTCATGGACCATCCTACCATTCACAAAAGAAAAATTTCAAGACCAATCAATAGTACGAAAATAACATGACCTTATTCTACTCGAAAAATAAACCAAATTTTAAATAACCACCGTGGTTGATTGTTCCTATTGGTACTTGTAGGTTTGTTTGTGTATTTGTTTTCATTTTTCTATTCGTTTGTTAGCTTGTTTTTCACATCAATTCGACTACTTAAATTTGTACCAACAAATCACTTTTCAATACTCGAGTGAAAATAGCCATAACAAATAAGACAATGATCACTCTGAACCTTTTTCAGATCGCTAACGGAAATTAAGTTTTGGCATTCTGTCCCCAAGTTAGCGATCATCAGGTTTCACACCGGCGCTGAACATCTCCCTCGGTATCCTCTCTGCATAGGCGACTCTTCCCTTCCCGTATAATCCCGAAATAACCGCCATGAAAACTACACCATTAAGCTCGATGCGTTCCCTTTTCATCTCCTCCATAATCCCCATTGTTGATTCGAGATCTCCCACTTTGAAGCATCCTTTGCAAAGCGTAATGTACGTATCATTGAGAGGCCTCAGGCCACTCAATCTCAACTCATCTACAAGTTTCCTAGCTTCACTCGAATCTCCAGCTGAGCGTATCGTAGAAACCAAAATGCGGCCTGGTACCCTTGCTCAACATCATCCGATATATCTTCATGGCCATATCAACTCTCCCATAATTGCAATACGCATCGATCAAGCTGGTGAATAAATGCTCATTCGGAACCAAACCTCTCTCGCACATTTCTTCGAGCAGCTGACGCGCACCGTCCAACTTCGACTGCTTACACAACCTGCTTATCGAAGCACTGTAAGTATAAACATCAGGAGTACACCTCCAACTCTCCTCCATAACCTTCTTCAACCTAAGCCCCTCCTCCGGTTTCCCTCTCCGACAATACCAGTTGATCAAAGCTTTGAAGTTAACCACACTCGGACGCAAACCCCTCTTAGTAATTTCATCGAACACCATCTGGGAATTCAGAACTCGTCGACAAAACCCGTCCTCCATGAAAAAATCGAAAACAAACTCTTTCGGAGGAAACCCAGAATCCAAAATCTTCAAGTACAAACGCCATGCAGAATCTAGGGTCGAGCGCCAACGCAACAAATAACCAGAGGACAGGCCCGAGACTCCAGCTTCTTAGTAAGTAAATACCAACACCCACGATACGGGAAGCGAGAATTCAAATCATTCTTCTTCTTAACCAACAATTGAAAGCACTCCTCGGCCTCATCGAAAGAGTTGGAATCCGTACAAGCGACGATCAAATCATCAAACAGATGGTAGGCGTGATCGTAACTACCTCTGGTATCTTCAATGGCTTCGATGATGGACTACGGCCAGTACTCACCACAGTCGAGGGAGGAGACGAGAGGGCGGATGATGGAGAGGGCCTCCGGGGCCATGTCGTGGGCGTGGAGGAAGTGGGCCATGGCGGAGTTGGAGTGGAGGGTGCGGCGGAAGGAGGCGGAGGAGGAGGGGAGCCATTGGAAGAAGGAGAGAAGAGAGGGAGGAGAGAGAGAGGGTTGGAGGCGAGGAGGGAGAAGAAGAGGCGAGGAGTGAGGGAAGGGAGGTGGGTTTTGAGGGAGGTGTCGAGAAGAGTGGTATCGGAGTAGGCTATGGCGGAGGAGACGGCCACGGGGAGAGTGGGGTCCACCTCCTCCTCCGCCGGCTCGACCTGCTCATGGTCTGGAGGACAGAGAGAGGTGTACCGGCGGAGGAGAGAGAAAGGGCGGGGTGGAGGTGGAGGTGATTTTGTCGTTTGGAAGTTTTTTGAGGATGGTCAACACGTTCAATTGATGTGTTTCTTTTTTATTACTATTTGAGCTCTAAACGTCGTAATTCTGTGTTAATTTTATTATAGAATGTAAAGTTGAAATTACGTAGCAATGATAAATTTTGATATATAAATATTATTTAATAAAATATTATTTTTTGTGTCAAATTTAATATTTTATTAATTAAAACATTGTTAATTTTATTATAGAATGTAAAGTTGGAATTACGTAGTTATGATAAATCTTGGTATAAAAAATACTCTTTAATAAAATACTATTTTTTGTGTCAAATTTAATATTTTATTAATTAAAACAATTGTGAAAAAATTTACCCTTTATTATTGAAGTTAACCCTTTATTATTGTTATGTAGCTAATCAGTGAGAGAAAATTTCTCTTTTCTTTTCCGTTATTTCCTTTTCTTAGGGTTTTCCATGATTTCCCTTAATATCCAAACATAGATTTAATACTACTATTATATGAATTATTATTGGAATGATTCGTGGTAAGATAGGAACTATAATTTTATTTTAAGAAAAAAGAGTAATTTTCTTACTGTCAAATTAAATAATGATTGAATCTATAAATGATAGAATTTGTATGTACGTTTATCATTATAAGAGCATAAAAAATACTATCGACTATTAAAAAAAAATATTAATATCTAATGACTTGTAATTTATACCTATTGACTTTTAAAAACAAAAATGCCTATTGAAAAAAAGGGTGAATCACTATAAATCGAATTCTTTTTTTTTTTCCTGGTGAATACTCTTATTGCTTGCTCCATATGACCAAATTATTCACAATCTAGCTAAAACTGAAAGCTTTCTACTATTTACCTCGAAAAAGGACACACTTTCTACTATAGATTAATTTTTATTTTTATTTTCTACTGTAGATTAATTCTACCCCAAAAAAAAAATGTTATTTTTATTTTTGTGATAACATCGAGTTTCCTAGGACGCAGAGTGTTAAACCCCTATTTTCCTGAGAGTGTTAAACCCCTATTTTCGTGAGGAACTCGGCACGCCAGTATCTGATATGACTGCAAAATGTTCCACTGCCATTATTAACTTGCTACCACTAATCACTGTTAAGTCTGAAGACTACAGAAAGCGGTTTATGGAGATGTTTATTTCAGGAACAGACAGCAAAAAAAAAAAAAAAAAAGATTTCCGTTGTTCGATTTTGATGGAGCACTTGTCTGTACTAGTTGGTTATACATTTTTTTTTTTTTTGGTGGAATTGATGAATTGGTTGTACTTAAGCTTCAGCATATATGCACTAGAATTTATATTATTTACAGGACAGTAGGTGTCAGTTAAAATACAGGATAGAATTTATACTATTTTTGTAAAGCATATTACATTATTAAATTTCATTACATTTTTTTTTAAAAATTTTAAGGTGGGAGAGTTGAATTTTGAACTAGTAAATCTGAGAGAATGCACAAATGTTGGATCTCAATTCCACAAGAAATCGCATCGGAGCAACTGCTCGTCCACTGGCAAAACACGACGCCTAGAGCTCCTTTGTAATACGCAAAACCAGCGTCTCCAAATGCCCCTTTTCATTCGCTGATCCATTCGAGTGAAGGTAAGGATGTCGAACGAATTACAATTATTCTTTGCTTGTTCTGTTTTTTCTTGTAATGAATCAATCAAAGTTCTCGATCTGTCAAAAATTACCATCTCCAGTTCTCCTGTCATACGGAAAAAAAAGAGCGACTTGAAAAGACTGTAATGCTCGCTAATTTTCATGTCAAGATGCAGTCATCTCTTTTCTTGATCCTTTGAAGATTTAATAGATTTACCCACGAGCGAAGCATAAGAAGCATAATCTGATACAAGCCCTTTCTCACTTCGTAGTTTATGAAAATCCTCTGGATTCCCATGCATGCAATGTCCTTCCAAGAGAATATTGTACGTAATGTCATCCGGAGCCACACCCAAGTTAAGCATAGCATCTAAAAGCATGTTGGCATTTTTCATCTGTCCTTTCTTGCACAATCCGTTCATAAGGGCGTTATAGGTCGCAACATTTGGCATGCAACCATCTCTCTGGATCTCTCTCAGCAATTTAAATCCCATCTTTAGATCCCCCAACTTACAAAACCCGTCAATAACCATAGTATACGTGGCATCATCAGGTTTCATGCCAGCACTCAACATTTCCCTCATTGTCCTCTCTGCATCAACGATCCTTCCCTCCCTACATAACCCCGAAATAAGAGCCGTGAAAGCAACAATATCAAGCTCGATGCCTTCCTTAATCATCCCCTTCCTAAGCTCCATAGCTGATTCCAAATCTCCCTCTTTGAAGCATCCGTCAATAAGCGTAGTGTACGTAATCTTATCAGGCTTCAGGCCTCTCATTCTCATCTCATCTACAAATTTTCTAGCTTCACTCAAGTTTCCAACCTTGCAAAGGCCGTTTATGAGCGTATTGTACATAACTAAATCCGGCTTGATACCTTTCCTCAACATCATCTGGTACATCTCCATGGCCATATAAACTCTCCCATTCTTGCACTGCCCATCAATCAAGGCAGTGAATGTAAAATCATTGGGAACCAAATCTCTTTCGCACATTTCGTCGAACAATTTGTGTGCATCGTCCACCTTACACTCCTTACATAACCCGCTTATCAAAACACTATAAGTAAAAACATCAGGAGTACACATCCCACTCCTCTCCATAATCCTCTTCAGTCTAAACCCCTCCTCCAAATTCCCCGACTTACAATACCCATTGATCAAAGTATTGAAGCTAACGACGCTCGGACGTAAACCCCTTTTAGTGATTTCATCAAACACCATCTGGGCATCGTTAATTTTACCTTCTCTACAAAACCTATGCATCAAAACATTGAAATTATACACATATGGAGGATACCCACAATCCAGAATCTCCAAGTAAAAGAGCCAAACAGCCCAAGACGAGCTGAACTTCATCATTTTCTCAAACAGATACCCACATCCACGAGACGGGGCGTGATAATCCAGACTACCCTTCCTAACTAACAATCTAAGGCATTGAATCGCATCGGAGATAAAGCCGCAATCGGTATAAGCGATAATCAAATCATCAAACAGGTGGTGGGCGTAATGATACCTACCTCTAGTTTCTTCAATGGCGGCGAAGAGCGCCGGCGCCGAGTGCTTCCCCTTGAAGGAGACAAGGAACCGGAGGAGGAACAGGGCCTGGGGGCCCATGTGGTGGGCCCGGAGGAAGTGGGCCATAGCGGAGTAGGAGTGGGGCGTGTGGCGGAAGGAGGGTGAGGAGGAGGGGAGCCAGTGGAAGAAGGAGAAAAGAGAGGGAGGAGAGAGAGAGAGAGGGTTGGAGGCAAGAAGAGAGATGAAGAGGCGAGGAGTGAGGGAAGGGAGGTGGGTTTTGAGGGAGGAGCCCAGAGGGGTGGTGTCGGAGTTGGCAATGGCGGCGGAGATGGTGTGGAGGAGCGAGGGGTCGTCGTCGTCATGGTGTGGAGGAGAGAAAGAGGTAGGAGGAGGGGAATACCAGGGAGTGGTGGTTGTGGCGGAGGAGGAGAGAGAGATTGAAGGGTTTGTGAGGAGAGAGAGAGAGACAGAGTGGGTTGATGTTGGAAGGAGTTCGAGTTTTTTGAGGTAGGTGAACATGATGTTGAGGTGTTGGAAAGATGTGAAAAATACTGCTCGTTTGTGTGTGTTTAAATTCAGTTGTTGATTTTCATGCAATTACGCAATTGGGATTTCGGTTAAAAACCCACCTACGGACAGCATTAGGCCCAATCAATCAGCCATAACGTTTACATCCTCTGTATTATCACAGCTGCTAGTACCGAATTAGCATATGTCTATTCCTCACATACTGTCATTTAAGAAAAGAAGTTCACAGCTTTGTAGGCCTTCTACTTCCACGTGGCATTCGGTTGTTGATTTTCATGCAAATTACGTATTTGTGATATCTGTTTCTCAACTTGTATGTTATGATCACAGCGTTACACCCAAAATTTTCGACAAAATCTTCACCTCTCTTATAGTAACAGGAGGATTATGGACTGCTGTGCCTCGTTGACAAACAATTCCCTCACTTCAGGAAACAGACAAAATTATTAGCAAGGAGAAACAGGAAAAATAAGGATTTTTCATGCCTCAATGGCTTTGTTGTTCTAATTCTGACTCGAAAGTTGTCAAAAAACTCATCTTGCGGTGACTCCCGGTGCAACAAAATGTCAGCGGCAAGCTAGTTTCTTTTTTTTCCATGAGGAGAAACTTCGGATTCTATACGCTTTATTTCTTCTTTGATATCTCGTAGATTGGTTCCTTTAGATTGCTGTGTCCTTTCGGTAGCATTGCCGCTGATCAAGCTCACGAGATGCTTCAGGCATGAAAGATACTCAGCCTGCACCTCACGAGCATCTATAATTGACCTCTCAGTCCCAAACTGCAAAGCAATGTAACCCATAAATGTGAGCTCTATTCAGGAAATAATAAAGACAAACAAGATTCTAAATGTGACAGGATGTTATCCAATTGAGATTCTGAACGGTTACATGTTCTAATTTCTAGTGCAAATACTGAGAAAAAGTGTGCGTGTGTGTATATATATGTATACATGTGTGTGTGTGTGAGATGGTGTGTGTGTGTGCTTGTCTAATTCAATCTTCGCATGATTTCACATCACTGACTTGCCGCCCAAGGTACTTTGTATAACGGGTGTGTAAAATACAAAACAATTAGGCTTTGCTACTTCAAAATTTTCATTTGTACAAGAAAATTAAAAGGGAATTCCTTGAACTCTAAACAAACTTTACCTTTTTGTAAGCACAAATGCATCCTAGTAGTGCATTTTCAGCCTCGGCAATAGATGAATGATCATCCTGCTACATAATGGAAACATAGAAATACGTCAGGTTAGAACAAGAAAATAATCCTACAGAATGCCGATCGGAAAATAAAAGTGGACTGTAGCATCTGCACATCATCGTCTTTGACAAAAATTGCCAATTCTTCAGGCTAAAAGTGTTGATAACACATCATAGGAACTAATTGAAAAATCGAAAGAACCTGTCATACAAAAGTGGGGAAAAAAATGCAGCAGAACAGACATGAATATTAACCTTCAACCCTTGTAACTCTTTCTTTGTGATCTCCAAGAGCCCGAGTGCGTCGTATGATTGCAACTGCAAACAAATAAATCCATTCAACTTAGAATGGGAAAGTCACTAGTACTAAGATGCACTGTTTTTCTTTTTCCTTTTTTGAGAGAGAGAGATGCAGGAATTGCTATCTTGATATATTGATGACTTTTCACCTTCTTCAGATGTTCTCGAAGGCTAGATTTAGCTCCACAAAACATGTGATAATTGGTTTTTTTTTTTTTCCCCCGAGTGTTTATTCCGATGAGATACGGTTATCACAAGAAACCAAGACATAGCTACAATAATGTTAGGTGATATACTAAAAGACTTTTGAAAGCTAAAATGTGTAGTTTATACATTTTGAGCAGATAATAAGAGATTTATATAGCAAATAAAACAATCATAATCTTCGGCAAAAGTAAAAAATAAAAAGTTATCATAATTGTAGCATCAGAGAAACGGACCAGTCTGACTAATGCTTCACGTCCATTATTTTTAGCTCCTTCAGATGCCCCATAACTTTGCTTCTTCCCACTTTGTTTCATCAATTTATCCAAAAACTTCTGTGCTATCCTAAATGGAAGAAGAGATAACAAATCTTTACGATTTAATGCAACTGAACAACAAATTCCAATCAAAATATCTTGAAGAAAATTATGCAGCTTTCAAATTACTCCCCCCCCCCCGGCCCCCTTCTCTCTTATTTCTTTAGTAAGTTTTACAGGTGACTAATAGAAACGTGCAGAAAGAGGAAATAAAAAAAAAAAAAAAAAGTATTCTAATGTTATAGTCAACATTAGAATATCTTCAATTGCTCAATAATGATATCAAGTATTTTCCTTCATATGGGGCTATTTAGATAGTTTTACAAATTTGGCTTGTTTCACTATGATTAGATAGGATAGGAGTTATTATTTTAATCCTGCTTGAGACTGATTTGTACACATATGTTAGATTAGGAAATGTGGTCAGACACGCATACGAGGCCTCTGATCTGTAGCAGGAATCATTATGGACTTCTTAACTGGAAAGCTTTACCCGATGAATCATACTTACAAAATGTATGTTGGTTGCAACTAAAAACAACCCACCGAGATTTAAAAATATTAAGGTCTACTCACTCTAATAATTGACACTGACTTTTAACGTAATGTCAATGAATCTTCAAAAGTCGCTTTCTTCAACTTTTCTTATTAATTAGGAAGCTCTGCGACTCCTAACTTTAGGAATTTCCTATGTGCATTGAGGTTTGTTGAAACACAATTAGATTGAGATGGTCATTATAGACTGCACAAGTACAATTATAACAAAAGGAATATTGAGTGGAACATAACGTTTAAGAAAGTCAATAAAAACAAAAGAATAAACAAACCTTATGGAATCATTTAAACGGTCTTTTGCCCTATTTAGCTCAGCAATTGCTTCAGAAGTGTCCGTCTTCCTTAGTCTGTTGGTCTTAAGCATTCCCAACCTAGCAAGATGAAGCATGTTTGCACCAATCTACCAATGGAGAGAACATATTATTAGCAGTTCCAGTTACAATGAATAAAGTGCACACTAGTCATGCTTTTGTGTATATATAATTCTTAGCAGAAAGCAACAAGCGACAAGACCCGCACTTGGGATTAGTGCATACACATGACTAAGCATCCATCTTTTTCTTTCCCCCATTAGCGCATGATACGATGGATCAATAATACCATCAAAGTGGTTTGCAGTTTTGGGAGTAGGATGATGAATTAAAGTAGAATAGGGATGTATTTACAACTTTGTTGAGTGAAACAACAAACCTGAATATGATCTTCTGGAAGTAATGTTTTCCGAGCATCAAGACACCTAGAAAAAAGAAGAGGTTAGAATAATGATCAGGAAAAACACAAAATCAACTGTATTATTTTAGTTGCACCTTTCAAGAAGCTCTTGGGCTTCCTTTAAACTCCCCGCTGCTTGTAGGGTCAGGGCCAACCCTTCTGCTGCAATTATCGTCTCCATCGAACTCCATCCCTGTCTTACACAAAAACTACCAAGGTAAATGATTAATTATAATGAATGATAAATGCAAATGGACAAGGCAACAAGTCACATGGTTAACATAAATAACTTGACAGATCCAACTTGACCGACCCTTAAATGTTAAAAAGTTTGAAAGCCCTCCTACTAAAAGAACTAACAAGTTCCAAGAAACATATAATAAAGTGAATAAAGTGAGGTATACAAGAGAGAGACATCTTGAATAAAGTGAAAACAAACCTCAGATCACTAGTGTAGAGGATCAAAGTAACATATAATAAAAAGAGATCCAAAGTGGTAACAAGCCTTTAAGCAAGAAATTCTTTGAAAGATGAATTATTAAATTTTGCGCATTATTTGACATCTCATAAATATATCCGACTCTGCAGTAATATCATCTGATAGAACTTCTGGTGGCTGCAAAATATATGCTTTTCACCAATGATAGTTAAAAAAAAAAAAAAAAAAAAAAAAGGTTAATAAACAAGTAGGGAAGAGAAATCACACGGTTCAACCTTTGTTAACTCCAGACTATGCAGGATCTTTCTTTGTATATTCTTAGCCTCTTCAGGACGATTTGTTTTCAGATATATCTAAAGAGAAAATGATGATCAATAAACAATAAGGAAACATTTATGCTTTCACAAATCAAGTATACAAGAGAAGATTGATATAGAACTATATAGATGCATGGGAAAAAAAAAGTTTTGTATGGTTTGCTGAGACATGAACAAAAAGGTAACATCCTAAATACAATGGAATCTATTGGACCCTCAAATGAAACCATGACATTATACGAACACCATTGATTCAAATAAGGAACTCCTCGAGCTTCTTATCAGGTCTGTAGATGTATTGGTTTGTTGATCAGAAGAAATTATATATTAATATATGCATGCTTATATTAAAAGACGAGGAGGAACTACCAAGCAGCCTCCATTATTGAAAACGAACGGTAAGACATCAATGAAAAAAGGGCTAAAATCAGAGCTCATTCTTTTTTCCAGTTGAAAACTTTACTTTCAAGTGCAAGGTTCAAGAGACAACAGACAATTCTAAATTTACAGACCGCAAGTTCTAGTTTATCGTCATCCTAGACATAAAACAGTCAACACATTTTCAACCCAAAAAGAAAAAAAAAGGATAAAATTTCTAATATGAAAGACAATAAAACCTGAGCAAGATAGCGCAATCTCCTGAGGTACAAGACTGATTCCACTTGGCCTCCTTCCTAGAAACTCAAACAATTGGCATCATCAACAACAAGAGAAATGCATTTAAAGTGCAATTAAGTGCAAGTTCTAAGCCACATAGCTCCCACCTCCAGTATTCTGATAGAATTCAGAATAAGGGCCTCCGCATCCTTTTCTTTTCCTTGGAGATACAGAACCTGTTGTTAAAGTTCCACTTGATTATTGTACAAATTAAAAGCTTAATTGCAGAGCATGAAAATGAGAATGCCTCAGAATCTGTTTAAGGATAAAATAATGATATTGCTGTATCTGCACAATATTCATGGCTAAGTCCCAGAACAAAAACAAAAGAGCAATGGCATTGACAGTTGAATAACATGAAGATTCAAGAAACTACCGTTCCAAGATGATACATGGTATCTGCATAATCTGCATGATTAAGTCCCAGAACACGGCCCTTTATCTGAATGATTATAAGAAGACTTCGCTCACATTGGGAGTTAGAATAATAAGATTACAGCGTAAGCCCAACATTATGTAAGCATGGTTGTTACCTTCAGAGCACGCTGTCAAATATTCCCCAGGAAGACAATAACGGAAGGACAAAAAAAAATAGAATGAAATTTATCAGCGATTAGTGATACAAAATAAGAATAAATCATTCAAAAGCAACGCAAATGCTATGAATTTCGGAACTTTATGATGGAGGCATTTTCAGTAGAGAAAACAAAGGAGAAGTAGAAGAATCATAGGCTACATGTCTATGTGAAATTCCACCTTAACGAATTCAAATACTTCATATTTTGGAAATTGAAAAATGCAAAAAATGAGGAGCACTCAGAATGAAAGAAGTGAAATGCTAAAAATAAATAAATAAATAAACATAAACCCCAAAACAACTTCATTGAAAATCAATATATGCCTACATCTTAATTTTCTGGTAGTTATGCCTAATAGTGAAGAAGATTAATCTTAAAACACAATCTAACAAATTAAACTTCCAAAATATTGAATGCATGGATTGTTCATCAAATATGTTTTTCCATCACCTCATAGCATTTACGAGCTTCTTCCAGCTTCCTCCGTGCTAGGTAGAATTGCCCAAGGTTATGAAAGGCAGAACCAACACTGAGAAACAAGAATATAGTGCCAGAAGAAGAAATTAACAACACAACGTGTCAAGCTTATAAAAGCAAAAGCCTCTGGTTTACTGTAAAGTTATCTCTAAAACAAATTGAAGTCCTTTAAAGTTATCTCTGAAAACAACAACTTTAGTATCATAAAGAAGCTAAGTGTTATCTCTCTCTTATACTTTACTGTAACTGCATCATACCGTATATCATCAGGACCAAATGCTTCCTCTAGTATGTTAATTGCCTCCAAATACAACGGCTCTGCCTTCTCAAATGCTTTAGTCACTCTATACATCTCTGCCTGAGAGAGAGAAATACGAAAAAATGACTATTTAACAGAGAGAATACATTACACAAGTTTAAAAAATTAAAATAAAAAAGAAATGGCCTGCCGAATAACTTCTACAGTTATTAACCCATCCATATAATAAAAGAGCCTTGCTCCAGACCTAGATAACACCAAGAAGGGCGCTTACAAACTACTACACACATTCCCTAAAATCGAAGAGACTCGCATGTGCAAGAAATAACCCATCCGATGCTAAGTAAACTAGAGCCAATTGACAATATGAAGACAGTTCTACAAAGAAAACACCAACAAGGAAATAAAGGCATGAGCGGCCTTTTCTTTTTGAAAGACATCACGAATATGAAACTTACAAGGATGAGACACTTTTATTTTAGCAGGAAGCCAGTCAATATGGAATCTAAGGGCTGCATAGACAGTACTCAGTTGATAATTCTTTTGACTTTTTAGATTGGAAAGAGATCAAAAGAAAAAAAAAAAGAAACATAAGGAAGAATATAAACCACTAAGGAATGGTGTTTTATTCACCCATTCTTAACATACTTAGTGCTTTGATAGGAAACTGTTTTTAAGTAAATAAAAGTGTTTCTGACGATCTGATGTATTCCTCAGGTTGTGTATTGTAAAAACAATTTTTAGGAGAAATTTACCAGTTGACCAGTTCCATTAATTAATGTGATGAGCATGTATAGTAACAAGAATACCAGATTGTTGCAAGCCGATGCAACATGTGGATCTCTCTCCCCAAACCCTTCTTTAGCTTCTTGCAAAGCAGAAAGGAAGAACCCTTCAGCTTCTTTCAATTTTCCCTATAAAGAAGAGGAGAAAAAAAAAAATCAAAGGTGTTTTCTGCTTTTCCATTAAAAATAAAAAGGGACACAAGAGGAAAATTATTTAAAAAAGAAAAAATAGCTTGCCTGCATAAAGAAATCCCTCGCATGATCTGTAAAAACCCTCCACTTAGATGTATGTATATTGGATACAATAGAACCATCCTCAATTTTGCGCAGTCCAATGATGTCATTATCAGCCCCTTTGGTGTCGATTTTATGATTTTCTTCTGTTGACACTTCTTTTGCTAAGACAGGGCTCGTATTTATTCCCAGAACTAGTGCTGTATATATGATCATAGTTAAAAACATATTCCAGCCAACATTGCAACTTCAAAGTTAAACAAGAAAAGAAAAGGGTAAGTTGTGCAGTCCCATATCACTTGGAAATGGATATATGTGATGGTTCATAAGTGAAGAGACCACCTCCTAATGGTATGAGGCCTTTTGGGGTGAGCCCAAGAGCAAAACCATGCGGGCACGAGGTCTAAAGTGGACAATATCGTACCAAAGGAAGGCATAGGTCGTTACAAGGCTGCACATTCCCCACAAGATTTCCCGCCTAATACATTGAAGGTGTAACTACATAGTTGCTTTGCCAAACCGGCAATCATGGCACATTCATTTCAGAATTAAAATGTCCCATGAACGCTACAGTCTTTACATCTTCAAACATTCAGCCTTTCAAACAATAAAATGCTTATTCCGAATTTGAATTCACTAAAAGCACTTGAAGCCCCCATACAGACAGACAATTTAATCAGGGAATCACAAATTGCGAGATGAACTATGTGATACTTGCCAAAAAGCCGTATCCACATTATCCTAACCCATAGCAACAATTTGCTCAATAGTCAATAACCTATCCATTCTTTTCTTAACAAAGTCCTAATCTCAGCGAAGTATCACCTAAAATATCTTCAAAATCCAGTACATATAAGAACGATCAACGCAGAAGTGAATCAACCAACCTGAAAATATAGAAACATATACAGGAAAACGTCACCAAGAATACTCAAGTTTTTGTGTATACAGTACTATGGTACCTATCAGTCCATTTGGTAACAACTACTTATAGCATAAGCCTCTGTCGCTCAGGGAAAAAAAAAAAAAAATCCTAAAAATTCCACAACGAATCATTGGAGCTCAACATCGAAACTCAAAAACAGTGATTTTTAGGAATTACATAAAATTCGTTTAAAAAAAAAAAAAAAGACTACTTGCGCAGAAATTCATAACAACATACGGTCACAAAATTTACAGTAATCATCGAAACCAATTATGATAAAAAATTTTAAAAAAATCTCAATTAAGAATCCGAATTTTTTTAGATGGTATATTACCTGCATTTGCGGGGAGAAAAAGCCATAGACGACGAGAGTCGGCATGATTGAAGCTCCAATTATGATCCTCAGAACCACCTCCATGATTAATATCTTCCTTTCTGCAACCAAAAAAAAAAAAAAAAGTTAGGCTGTTAAGAAACAAAACAGTTTGTTCATAGTAATTTGATGCTTCCATTGTTGAATTGAATTAGAGCAGACCAAAATGGTTGAACAAATTAAAATGAAAAAAGGAACCGTGAGGAGTGAGTGATTTGGGAGGTACTGGAGAAATGAGAAAATTGGGAGCGAAATCGACTTCGAATCAAGTTTAATGCTGCTTGCCGCGGAAACATCTTTCTATTTCTTTCTGTGCCTGTGCCTGTGCCTGTGCCTGTGTCTGTGGGTCGAAACTTTTGAAAGTACCGTTCAAATCTTTATACTTCGTTGGAGGAAAGAGGAATACAAACGACGGAGAGGAGGATTGGTGTCTGGTACGTGTGTTAGTTGTGTGTTTAGTTTTATAGCTCGAAGTTTTTAAAAATTAGATAAAATATATTTTTTTAATGATTAATTAATTTTTTAAATGATGAATCACATATTATAATTAATCATGATAGATTTAAGATTTATTATAATTGATTTAATGTTAATTACTGATTAATAATAATGTAAATTATTAAATTTTATGATCAATTATTGATTGACTATTAGTCAATCAACAATTTTCATTATCACTCGCTGATTGATCATTAATCAATCACTAAATGAACAAATTTGAAAGATGACAAACGGTCATTTTCTTAATTAAGAAAAAAAAATTTAAGTCATCTATTAGATTAGGTAATTAAAAAAGACCACACAGCTTAATTTTCCCTATGTTTTATTTGTGACAGTTGGAATCAAAATTTCTAACTTATTTTTGTTTTTATTAAACTAGTTTTAAAAAGTCAAAATGATTCAAACTCAAAAATTCAACTCCAATTAGTATACCAAATGTAAGTTTAGAGATAAAAAGTGTTAGAAGTTTAAAAAAAAATTTGGAAAAAATATCACTATGAATATTGTGTTGTTCGTTTCAAAATTTTATGTAATTAAAAAAAATAATCTCATTTCGATTTGTATATACAAAGTAAATGACTTTAAAGTTTGAAATTTTAAGTTACAATTCGAACTGTAAATAGTAAAATTGAGTTGACTTTTTAAAAAAAGATAAAAACTGAGTTAAGTTTTTTCAATTTGAATGAAGACACCAAATACATGCTATGTTTTTCAATAAAGGGTCAAAATTTTATAAACTTATCGTTTTTATTTATTTATTTGTTTTTTTTTTACTTTCAATCAATGACTAATACCGACTATCGTTATTTATATAATCATTGTTTATTTATACTTTTTACTGATTGATTCTAGACACAATCATTTTTGTAATAAAAAATCTATTATTTATTTAAATAAGTGTTTAAAAATTATATAATTACCTAATTTTTAATTGTATTATGCGTGATTCCGTTGACATCCCTGTTAAATAGTTCACCAGTTTTATGAATTCACGAGCAGTAGATAATTATAAAAAATAAAAATAAAAATAAAAATAAACATTGTAAATGGACAAACTAATTGAATTAAATCTAAATTTGGAGATCAATACCGATCATTTTTCATTTATAGGTTCTTTGTTTTGGCAGATGATCAAATTAAGGAATTTTATTTTTGATGCGAGCAAAACAAACAATGAAAATTACTCAAAAAAAAAAATGAAAAATTGTCAAAATATTTTCACAATTACTTTGTGAGGTGTATGGTTGTCATCCTTTATATTCTTCTTATAAACATCAGGCCGTGGACCTATACTTTATATCTGTATAGCCGGAGCTATTAGTGGGCATATAACAAAAATTATAATTCTTATGACTTGAGATTCAACAAAATTTTAAATAACGATTAGCCAGCGTGAAACACTTTAAAAGAAAGGAAAAAACTGTAACAAGACTACATCTACGTAAAACAAATGCATTAAATACCATCAAACTTACCATAATAGCAATCAAAGGAAAACAAGTTTAGCGGACAAGAGAAGAAGTTTAGACAAGAGCTCCTAAATTTGAAACCTAAAAGTGTTTTTTAAGTGGGAGTTATAAGTCACATACCATAAAATATAAAAAGACAAAGATATATTATACTTATTGAATTAATCCCACATCGATTGTGAAATAAACAAGTTTCTTATATTCATCCTTAATAATCTCCTTAGTCGCTATATCTGATCCTTTGTGATGCTCATTAGCAACCTAAGTTACTTGACAACATATCTTATTGACTTTTTATCAATTTCATTTAATCTTTTTTAATTTATTAAGATATCTCCATATACGACAGCAAAGTAGCTCTAGCAAACATAGATAGTAATTAATAAAAACTCAAAGTACGACGTTTGTTTCTAGTCTCCAACTGTGTACAATCATATAATAAAACAATACTTATTAATCTGAACTAGATTAACGGAAATGCTGCACATTTCTCTGCAAACAATTATCTCTATAAAATTTCTATGTAATAATACGATAATTATTCGTTTAGTTCCTGAATTATGTACATTTTATAATTTTGATCTTTAAACTTTGATCTTAGTAAATTTGTCCCTGAATTTTTTATTTTTGACAGTTTTAGTTCTCATATTGAAACTGAATAACTCTTTACATAGGTGAAAGGAAGGGCAAAATTCTCCAAATCCTTCTTATTTTAGTTGTGTTTAAGTCTGACGAGAATAATATTCTACAACTAGCAATTCATTTATTTTCAAATCGAAGCATTTACTATTAACTATTATTTGATTGACTGATCATTTATATTGGAATGGGTGAAGAGCCAAAATATTTGGACAATTCCTCATAGGAGGATGAATCAAAATAATATTTTTTTAATCTAATATATATATTCATGTTTCAATTCCATGATAACATGAAATTTTACCTAAATAATTACACTAAGTATAAAAATTTCATGCGTATTCTTATTGAACCATTAAAAGCAAGCCCTGAAGTTTCTGGATTGTTCTAACTACATATGTAGCAAGCTACAACTAATTAGTATAATATTTTACCGATTTTACTGAATTCACGAGCAGTAGATAATCAAAAATAAAAATCATTGTAAATAGACAAACTAGTTGAAATAAATCTAAATTCGAAGGTCAATATAAATCATTTTTCATTTATAGGTTCTTTGGTCTGGTAAATGATCAAATTAAGGAATTTAATTACGACGCGAGCAAACTTTCCCAATTATAGGTGAGGAGTATGGTTGTCATCCTTTATATTCTTCTCGTTAACCTAAAGTTATTACCTAAAGTATAGTTGGAGCTGATAGAGGGTATATAACAAAATTATTTATAATTCTTATTGCTTGAAAATTAGCCAGAGTGAAACACTTTAGAAAAAAAAAAAAAAAAACTGTCACAAGACTACATCTGCAGAGAACAAACGGATTAAACACCATCAAAATTTTCCAAGTATAGTTCTCAATGCTAATAACTCGATGTTAATTAGGTTGGTTTTCCCGTTAAAAGTAGTCGACCTTTAAGTTCATGTCGTTTATTAAAGTTATATGTCGTTCCTATAGTTAATAATTGATATTGTTTTCTGGTGTATCGTACAGATGTCCCTGTAGTTTAACATTTTCAATCGATGAAGTTGTTTTCTGTTCATTGTCGTTTCTTATTTTGATGTCGTTTTTAATTTGTCGTTTATTAATAATATTGTCTTCTAGTTTATTTATGCGTTTATCAAGTTGTCGTCGTTTCTCTCATCTATTTTCCTATTTGGCGGTCATATATAGGATTAAGTGTCGTTTTTCCATTGCATGTTGTTTTACCTTTGATGTCGTTTCATGAAATCATTGTCGTTTTGTAATATTGTTGTTTTTGTCGGTCGTCTAATAAAGTTTGATATTATTATAGTTTCTGTCGGTGATGTCTCTTTTAGTATATCACCTCTACATCCAAACATTTTAAACATGTTAAAATCATTTAAAACCCATTTAATATGTGTGAAATGTAAAATTGAGGAGTTACTCACATCACACTTATTTACTTTTAGATTTTAGATATAAGATAACTACAACAGTATGAGTAATTTCCGTGCTTCTTCTTTCAAGTAAAAATAGTCTAGTGAATGGGGCTAGCAACTTCACATTTTCATTGACACTAACAAAAATAAATTACTATATATGGAATACCACTTCAAGTATAGCCAGTAATAAATCAATTGAATTATATATATATATATATATATAAAGATACATACATGTTAAAATTTGGATCAAGTATGTTCGAGTTTCTCACCCCAAAGTTGAAAATAGTAACAAGAATAGTAAAAATAATAATGAAAAAAAAGGGATCATGTATAGAGTCACAAGACTTGTCTCCAAACAGGCTAGGAATTTAATACAGTTGATGAACGACCAGCAACCTCCACCTATATTTCAAAGACCAAAATTAATGCCAATACTTTGTATGCTTCATCATGATCATCACCATCACTACACGGATGTCACCATCACCCTCGTGAATGCATGACATGATTCCACCGCGGCCGACATGTCGCCGCCATAACAACCGGCAGCACACGTCGGTCGTCCTCCGTCCGCCGCTGCCGATCTTCCAAGAAATCCCTCGTCGCCGTCTCCACCACATCTTCCCTCGTGCCACACACGGCCACCGCATGCCTTATCCAAAACCCTCTCAAACTATTCGTTCTCTTCACATTATTCTTCTTCTTGTTATTGTTCTTCATCACCACACTATGATCATCACGATCGGCATCCGAGAACGAATCTTTTCGACGAAAATCCTCGTTGTCTGAGTATTGATCTATAAGAGAATCGAAGTGCCGAGAAATGCTTTGAATCTCATATTCATCGAGAAGAGACACATTACTAGTGCTTTGTGTATTACTTTTTGAATAATTATGACCAAGTAGAATTTGTCCTTCCTTGGCTTTTGATCTCATGGCTTCTAGCTTGTACCGAGACGGCCTAGGGACATGGCGAGGCCTTGCCGCGTCGTACTCACGCGCCGGGGTTCCTTCCGATCCCGATCCGTGCTGGTACCATGCCCATGCCGCCGCCTTGACCGCCGCCGACTCGTCGGTGCTCCCTCTTGGCCTTCTTTTCTCCATGGATGATCAGAAGCTAGCTAGGAGGAAAGGAAAGGGTGGAAATGGCATGAGAAAGTGGTACATATTTGCATTTATAATCAAGTAGGTTTTTAGTTTGGTAAGAATATTTATATGTGGGAGAATTTAGTTCCACGTTATAGAAGAAAAAGATGAGGATTAATAAAAATAAGTAATATTACTTGTTTGATTTTAAGCCATTTATTTGGATGTGGGATTCTAAACGTTAATCAAAGTTTGAAATAGACAATTCTATTAGCGAGTACTCATTTTCTTAAGAGAAATTATTTTCTATCATGGTTTCTTCTTTCTTTCTCTCTCTTTTTTTTTTTTTTTTTTTTTCCGATGTTGACATCGCATTTTCTTAGGATGTGCTTGAGAGGTCCCAAGGAATATGCAACGTATATATATTTGTCTAGTCATAATCATTTTTTTTTCTAACCATGTTCTTCGTGTTTTGTAAATTGTCAAAATCTATCATGTGGATGATAACTGAGAACGTTAAGGCATCAATTCTTATAAATGGCTGCTCCTTTCGAACTAATTGCTCATGATGGCCATAATCAAGCCACATCATATGTAATTAAGAGATCGAAATTATTATGTGGGGCACCATATATATATATATGTATATATGTATATACATATATATATATATATATATATATATAATCAGTTGTTTCTGCTATATATGCTCATATGAACTATAAAGATGTAAAGTCGATCTTTCCAGCTCTTATCCTTGGATTTATTCTCCAAGGAATGTGGAGGAAATTCGACACAAGAATTGGATAATTTGGATTGAACGCATTTAGCATATAAGATATATGTAAATCAGTGCCATGTATATGAGTAACTGATAGCCCTTTAAGTTAGCTTACATTTGGTTTATCAGTTGAAATAAACTTTTTAAATTAGAGTTGTTTGACTTTTTAAAAAATTAATTAAAATTTTTATTGACTTTTCAAAAAAAATACAAAAATAAGTTGAAAACGAAACAGACACTTAGGCTCCGTTTGGTAAAACGGTTTGAGTTAAGATTTTTAAGTTGAGTTGAAGATAAGTTAAGTTGAGAGTTAGAGTTGAGCATTTGGTAAAGTTTGAGTTGCCAAAGTTTACCTTGCGTTGCGTGTTTCCCTGTCCCGTTTGCCTTCCACCGTTTCCCTTGCGTTGCGTGTTTGGCTGTCCCCTTGTTTATTGGGCAGTGTCCTTTCCATTCGATCTCTCTGTCTTGGCCCTTCGCTTTTTTTTTTTTCCTCTCTTCTTTGGTTCCTCTGTGGTCACCTCCTTGTGCCTGTCGTCCCTCCCATCTTTTCGTTCGCTTCTTTTTTTGCGCTGCCTCCTTCGGCGGTTTTTTCCTCTCTCCTTCCTGGAACCCGCATCGCTTTGCCGGTGCCGTTTTTTTGTTCGTTGTTTTACTTTGAGATTTAAATAATTTTCATTCACTATTTCTATTCAACTTTTATAATCAGGAAACCTGAAATCAAATCCTAGAAATCAAGCTAATTGACGTGTATAATTTTGCATAAATTTTAAAAGGGAAAGAACATAAAAATGGTAATTAGATGAATAATCAATCAATATATCCACGAATTCTCAACAATCCCCCTTAATTTGGTGCATACCGACTTGCCAAAAAGCTTTCAGATTTTTCAATCCAATATCATCATGAAGAGAATGTCGGTCAACTTCAGATTGATCACACCATGAACATATTTTTTATAATTAATATTTTTATACTCTTTTTTTTTTCTTTCAATCCAACTATCAATTTTTTTTTGAACAACGAAGAATTTTTTTTGTTTTTTTTCTGCTCTTTTTTTTCCTTTAAATTTTTCCTTTCTTTTTTTTCATTTTTCTTTTTTGCTTTTCTCTTTTTTTTATTTGTTGTTTTTTAATATTTTTATGCTAACAATAATAGAGAATAGAAGACACAAATAAACCGGAATACCCCCCCCTCCCTCTCTCTCTCCCCCCCTCCCCCTCCCTCTCGCTCCATCCCTTTCGCAACCCCCCGGCACAACCCAGAATCTGGGTTACCTGCCGTCGCCCCCACCACCTCCGCCAACGCGGTCGCGCCCCCCACCCCCATACCCCGACGTCCTCCCCCCCCTCTCTCCCCCTCCCCCTCCCTCCCTCTTGCAACCCCCCCGACACGAACCCAGTCTGGGTTGTGTCGCCACCACCGCCCGCCCACCCCCCCCCCCCCAAAAACATGACACAACAATCATACCCCCACCCTTAGCCCTCTCTCCCCTCTCTCTCTCTCTCGTCTTCTTCTCTTTCTCTCTCTATCCCCCTTTCCCCCTCCCTCCATCCCTCTTGCTCCTCCCTTTCGCAAACCCCCTTGGCACGACTTAGATCGAGTCAACCCCCCTTTTGCCCAGATCACGAGCCCCCATCTCCCCACCGGAACCATATCAGAGTTGCCTCCCTCCATCTTCTGCACCGTCGAGCCCTTCCCCTGGAATCACCGATCTAGGTCCCCCCCCCCCTCTTCGCCATTGTCGAGCCTCCCCCCCCCCCCCCCCCCCCCCCCCCCCCGGCTGACTTTGTTGTCGCTGAGCTTCGCCTCAAAACCCAGACCCCACCAACCCCCACCCATCCCCTCATTTTCTCTGCCCTGGCGAAGTTTGGGTGGTGGGTGCACAATGCTCATTCAATGTGAGACAGAAAGAATGGGTTGGTCGCACAGTAAACCGAGTTTGGTTTACTGTACAACGGTCCAACGCATAGTTGGGACCAAACCATACACCAAATGGATTGAGTTCAGGTTGAACTCAAAAAATTGAGTTCAAACTGACTCCCAAACAAAGCCTTAGTCTAAACTAGTATTCAAACTGACTCACCAAACAAAGCCTTAGTCTAAACTAGTACTAGGTTTACTATTTAAGAAATTTTTAATCTCCTGCTTCAATGTTTTTTCAACTGTCAAAAATTATTTCAGTCAGAATTTTTCAAATTAAAGTGTTCGCAACAACTAAGACCAAGTAAATTTGGGCTGTACTAGACGGACTGGGGGCCGGGTCTATGACCTGGTCTCTCTTAATCGACAATGGGCCTACCCAACCCGACCTTGTATAGACCGGTTGGCCCGACCTATTAATAAGATCTTGTGGGCAGAGGTTCTGCTCCAACACGTGAGGGCTGCCCAGTAGTCTTTTTTTGTTACACATTTTAACCAAAACTATATAGAAATAGCAATTTCTTCCTTGGGAAGAAAGAAATAAATAACATTTTTACATAAATAACGGGTAGTAATTACAGGTTTTAAAAATATGTTAGAGTAAATAATAAAACAAAAAAAACTAGTAAATTTTTTTTTTTAAAAAAATGCTCTTATTATAATTTCTGTTTTCGTCGTTATAAAATAGGGAGTCAGCTTAGATCGGACCTGCCAAGCTATAGGGCCGAGATGGGAGTGACTTTCCTTAATCCTACCCCACCTGACTCCTTATGTAGGGTAGTCCCGTCTATGTTTCTCTTTTTTTTCCATTTATGAGTCGGGTGATCCATATTTACAACTCTAATAGTTATTTACAACTCTAGTCGCATTTATGAGGAATCTGTATGAAAAAGAAATATATGTACTCCTTGTTCATTTGGTGGGTTTTACTCGTTAATGCCGTCATTTCTTAAGGCTACTCGCCTTCAAGTTTATGTCGTTTCTCAAAGTTATTGTCGTTCCTATTATTAATGTTGTAAGAGGTCGTCTTTTGTTTCTTAACTATTTTTGTAAAGGTACATTACAGTTGCAATAGTTGGATTTGTTTTTCCGTTCATAGTCGTTTCCTCCGTTGATGTCGTTTTCTGTTTGTCGTTTGCTGATGCTATGGTCGCCCATTCAGTTGATGTCGTTTACAAACATGTTGTTTCTCTAGACCTTTCTTTCTTTATTTCTTTATCTATTTCACCGTCACATGGGACATGAATAGAAAGTAATCGTCGTTTATTCATTGCACGATGTTTTTACTTTGATGTCGTTTCTCTGAAAATAAATGTCGTTTTGTTCAATGGTTGTTTTGGTCATGTCTGTTTTTGTTATAATCATACAGTTTCTAGTATGATCACATCTCCGTGTGATCGCCTTGCCTCCTTACATATTTCTCCCAAGTTCTCACCCTATCACTTGTCTTGACAAATGACACTTATGTTAGGATAAAGACATCATTTTTTATTTTATGGGGTTTTTTTTTTTTTTTTTTTTTTTCCAACGTACTAAAGATCTTTATAATGGAGCTCTCTTTCTATTATTTCTTTCTTCCTGCGATTAATTCATCGCGGGAAAAAGCCAAAATATTGCTCACGATCACAAATTTCATCCCAAAGCCACTGTTGCTTGTGTTGTTAGCACTCGACTTTAGTTACTGAATTCTTCAGTTAAAAAAGCCTACCCATGCTACATATCAATGTTGTTATGGAGCATCTAGAAGCGGACCTTTTTTTTATCAGCAATTAGATTTGAATTAATAGCTAGTTCAAAACCATATTTCACTTCTATATAGTCTTATAAATATGTGAACAAGAATTTCTATGATATGACATCTTATTTGTACTATCAATAGTAACTGTTGTTTTAGGTGTTGGATTAAATTTTTAAAGGGCTGATATATTATTGAAATACTTATGTGTCAGAGACTCTGAATTTTGAAGAAGAATACCTATGGATCACACCATTAACATTTAGTTTGTTTAAAAAAAAAAAAAAAATCTAGCTGAGTCAGGCCAGCTCCAACCCAAATACTCGATTTTAGAGTACATAAACTCTAAACGAGAATATCTGTCACTTCAAATAACTATTTCATCTCCAACCCATTACTCTATTTCATACTCTAAAAAGAATATTCTATTTATATTCTTTTTTATAATTATTTATCTTTTATTTTTACCTAAATATTACTTTAAATTTAATTATAAAAAAAAAAATAGTTTTAGAATATGGACAAGATACTTCAAATATGAAGTATACTGTTTATACTCTATATTTGAAGTTCCATATAGAGTATGGGTTGGAGATGCCCCCCATACTCTAAATTGGTGTAAAACTTTCATTTTAGAGTATGGTTGGAGTTGCTCTCATGGATTGCTTTACTTGAAAAGCCCTACGTTTTGGACTTCAGTAAGAGAGAGCTCTATTGCTTTATTGAATTCTGAATTTATAAATTATAATTTCTTCTCGCTTAGAGGCAGAAAAATATGAAGTTATTTGGAATGAAATGGAATGCAATTATGTTGGTGAAAAGGTCAAAGTAAAATATCATCCGACAAATTAACTGTTACATCATGTACGGTATGTATGTGTGTCTTACGTTATTGGAATGCACAACTCCATTTCCATGGAAAAAAAAAAAAAGAAAAAAGGAGAAAAATATCACATAATCCAACAAATATTGTAAAATCAAATAAATTTCTTGCAATTCTTAAGCCACGATTGAGAATATGAACCACTGAATAAGTTAGAAAAAAAAGTTGGAATTTGGCCGTGGTGGATCATCTAGCAAGAATATTTTAGTGGTCAAGCATTAGTTTTGTACCACATAAGAGGAAATTTGATCACTTCCAAAGATCAGACTCTTCATATGAGATCCTCATCAACGAAAACGACACTGAACAGTTGAAGCAAGTTGGATGGGAAGTGTAATGTGAAAGCGTGAACAAAACAAAGATGTTATAAATAAATTAAAAAAAATTAAAAGAAACAAAGAGTCAAGACTTTTGAAGAAAAACGACAAAAGATATTGCATTTTATAGGCTTGCAACGGTTCCGTAGTTGTAAACCAGTAAATTGAGACAAGCAAGAGCTGAACCAGCTTCTTCACCTCATTGTACTGTCATGGCCACCAAGTGGCAAACATCTCAAGTATTATCAATTTCTATTGCCCGTAACACTTTCTTACGTGGGGCATTTCAATCCAGTTCATATTTCTCTTTTTTTTGGTAAGAGTTAGGTGGTCTAATCTTCGACTCTATATGTCCTAAGTCCACACTAGGAGGAATGGTGCATGATAAAGGAAATAACAGTTAATAACAAAAATATGTGCTCCTTTTTCATTCGGTGGGTACCCGTTTATATGTCATCGTTTCCTAAGGTACTCGCCTTCAAAATCATGTCGTTTATCAAATTTAATCGTCGTTTCTCATTTATGTTGCAAGAGGTCATTTTTGTTTTTTTTTTTGTTTTTTTTTGCAAAGGCATTATAGATTTCATAGTTGAATTTTTTTTATCTGTTCATAGGTCGTTTGCTCCGTTGATGGTCGTGTTTCCAGTTTGTCGTTTGTTAACGTTGTTGTCGTCTACAAACATGTCGTTGTCTCTAGACCTTTTCTTTCATTTTCTTATTCTTTCATCTTTTTTTTTCCTTTTCACTGTCACATTGACACGTATAGAAAGTAATCGTATTCATTCGTGCACGATGTTTTTACTTTCATTCGTTTTTCTGAAATAAATGTCGTTTGATGCAATGAGTGATTGCCTTGCATCCTTACATGTTTCTCCCAAGTTCTCACCCTCTCACTTATCTGTGTCAAATAACACTTTTGTTAAAAAATTCTTTTACTTTTGTTATTAAAGAGGACTGTAAACTTACAAGATTTCATTTTTTTCCTTTTTATTTTTTTCCTCCTGCGAATTAATTCATTGGGGTAAAAGGCTAAAATATTGCTCACGAACAAATTCATCCCAAAAGCCACTGCCAAGCGCTCAACTTTAGTTCCTGACTTCTTCCGTTAAAAAAGTCCACCCATGCTACTAGTCAATTTTGTTTCGTCGTCATGGCGTGGAAAAAAGCTCCATTCCTCACCATTATAGTGCATCTAGAAGCGGACCTTTTTTTTTTTTTTTTTTCCCCTTTCTCCTTCATGAATATCTAGAAGTAATAGGGGAATTTTCCCAACCATTTTCATATCTTTAGACTATATGTAACGAGAATTATACGATAAAGATCGCTTATTTTGTACTATCATTTATTTTAATTATTCGATTAAATTTTACGATATGATTTATTATTAGTACAATTATGTATCATGTACCATGAATTTATAAAATAAATACTTATAAATCACACCGTTAATAAATAAATCTATTGAATTGTAAAATAAGATGTCCTATAGTAGAAGGATCCTAAACGAAATGAATTTTTTCTTGGCTTATTTTAGCTGTTAGTCGAAGGTCTGGACTTCGTTTTGACAGAACTCTATTACTTTCTGTTAATTCTGATTTATTATGAATAATTTCTTTCTCTGAGGGGAAAAAAGAAGTTATTTGGAGTAATGTGGAATGCAATTCTGTTGCTGAAAAGGTCCAAAAATAGAGCATCATCGAACAAACTGTTACGTCAAGTATGTGTTCGTAACTGTATTTTACGTACTATTCGAAATGCTGGGCACAATTCCCATGGAAAAGAGAGAGAGAGAGAGAGAGATGACATAATCCAAAAAAATATTGTGACATCACATAAATTTCAATCAACCTATTAGCTATCAAAAGAGAATATGAACCACTAACCAAAAGAAAAAAAAAAGTTGGAATCTTGGTTGTGGAGGATCATCTAGTAAGAATATTTTAGGGGTCAAGCAATAGATGTTGTACCACACGAGGAAAATTCCACATTCCAAGATCAATGGACTCTTCGAAGGAGACTAGTTCAGTTGTCCACATCACCATCCATAATCAATGAAAACGACACTGAATAGTTGAAGCAAGTTGGATGGAGGTGTAAGGTTAAAGCGTGTAAAAAAACAAAATATTTCAAGACTTTTGCAAAAAAACGACAAAAGATTGCACTTTAGTCTTACACGGTTCCAAGTTGTAACCAGTAACGAGACGAGCAAGAGCTGAGCCAGCTTCCTCATTGTTGCTGTCAATGCCATCATTTGACAAACATCGCAAGTTACTACCAGCTCCTGATTTTTCACTTTTGAAGAGGAGTTTGACCTTTCTTTCTTTACACACTCATGGTGTGTTTAGTAAATTCGGAATAGATTGTAATTGGAAAGGGGGGGGGGGTTGTGATTACATGCATAATCTGACGGAAAATCCACGCCAATAAAGGTCAATTCGGCTCTCGCACAAGTTTTAAAGAGACGATCCTATTCTCTTTCTATTCATATATGTAAACATGTCCTTTAAAATCTAGAACCAGAATTTCATTTCTAAAGAAACAGATTAGAGCATATTCCATTCAAGCAATACAGCAGACGATGAACCGGACTCATATTTGGTCATTCCCAAAAGCAGAAGTAAGCCATTTAATAAAGTTTTAGTAGGCCATTATTCAAACACAAAGGGCAGAATCACGAGACAAGGAGACAATAAATTCACCTTGCTACTTAAAAACACGATGAAAATGACAGAGCGGGGGGTTGGGGGGAGAAGCTAATCTAGTGTGCTTAATGCATGAATTCTACTGAATGGATCCTATGAATGTTTTTCTTGCCCGTATACTCGAAAACATGTAGCGAAGGTGAATTGACCATGGCATTTTATGGCTTCCACAGGAGGGTGGTTTCCGCAATCATGGAAGTGACAACATATGGGTCCATGTTTGAAGCAGGTCGCCTGTCTTCAAAGTAGCCTTTGCCTTCCTTCTCTGTGTCTCGGCCAACTCGAATGGATGCACCACGGTTTGCAACACCCTGTCAACAATAAGTGGAATGTAGAAGACATAATCTTCAATGAGCCATATTAGAATGCATAAAAGCCAAACCAGAAGTTCAACTCTGAAGGACAATTAAGCCATAACAATTCCAAGAACTATGAGACAAAATTTGCATTAACATGTCTAGACGTGAAAAAATGAAGATAAGTTCCTTTACCCATAGAAGGTGTTGATGTCAGCAGTTTCATGTCGCCCAGTGAGACGACGCTCATTGCCTTCCCATATGCAGCAATGTGCTCCTTGTGCCTCAATCCCAGCTTCTCAATCGCCTTCTTGATGACCTCATATCCTCCATCCTTTCTCATGGACTTGGTACTGAAACAAAATTGCGCATTTCATCTTTAATAAAGAAACACTACCATAATAGATCACTAAATAATGGAAGAAATCATCAAAATATCTGTTGAAAACAAAGAAGTGAGAAACAAAACCTGTAATTTGTGTGAGCACCAGCTCCATTCCAATCACCCTGGTGGTACAAGGTAAAAGAAAAGGAAAAGTAAGACCCAATCTTTGTAGCAGTGATCAAAAATTGCATAGAGATATGCAGCTAATTGTACAGAGAAAGAAGGAAAACACCAAAAAAAAAAAAAAAACCACGGTGAATCCAAAATGGAGGAAATAACTTTTACCTGGATTGGCTTTGGATCAAAAGAAAGGACCACTCCAGCAATCTCAGTTATCCTCTGTCAGCACAGGAAAAAAAATGCATTCAATTGGACGGGAAAAAAAAAAAAACAACAAGAAGTATCAGTAGTAATGGTTCTTATTGAGAATGTTAAGGTACCTCAAGAATGTAACGAGCAACCCACAATCATCTCCAGCAGAGATACCAACAGAAGGACCCACTTGGAATTCCCACTAGAAAATAGAATCACAAAAATCCATAGTTTTCGTACTTAAATATTCGACAAAAAATATACCAAAATAAGGAAATTATAAAACGTCAGACGTACAATACAAATTTGTGATCTTTTACCTGTCCTGGCATCACTTCTCCATTGATGCCACTGATGTTGACACCAGCATACAAGCAAGCCTTGTAGTGAGCATCGACAATGTCACGCCCAAAGGCCTTGTCAGCACCAGCACACCACAGTAGTATGGTCCCTGTTAAGCAATGGGCAAATCCTGATCATAACAGCGGTAAGAAGTGGTATTTTCCAACAAACAAAGCATCAGAATTTTCGATCATATATAAAGTCCCATAACTTAATCCCACATTCAACTAGAGTGGAAGAGTCATTTCACCAAATCAGTAATCACGGGTACAGAATAAGAATAGAGCACAATATCGCGCGCCCTTTATTCAATCTGTTTGATGCCCGTTATAGTTGCCAAAAGAATCTTTGACTTGAAAGGAGGAGGACAGAGTTGTCACCTGAGGGCCAGGGAAACCACCGATGGGCCACCCGATGGGCCACTTGACATCTTTCTGCAGCAAGGTGTACTCCTGCTCAATTCCATACCTGTTTCCAATAACACATTGCTCAAACATCAATAACTTTAACCCCAAAAGAAAAATCACGGAACAGAACGACTACACAGGATTCAACACTTGATGATAAGAAACAGCCTGAGCAGAAAAAAATACCAGGGCTCTTCAGCAACAACATCAGGGTGGCTAAAAATCTTCGCAGCGGCATGTCTCTTGTTCGTTGGAATAGGTTTCTCCAGCTGGAGTGTAAGCATCACACATGACCTAACAAAACCATACCATCAAAACACAACGGATTAGCGACGATGACATGCTATAAGCTCGATGAATCCGGTGCAAGACTTGAACTCGAGATAACAAAAAGCTAACTTACCAGTATATTGTTGCCTCCCCTGAATGGTCCTTGAAAATTGCTTGAGGGCTAAAACATAACAACACAAAATTGTTACAAAACTACTCTTATTGATAGAAGAGGGTACACAAATGATTAAAAATAGTATAAAAAAAAAATGAAAAGAATCTTACTATATAATCACTTCACTGTCTTCTCCAGGCGCTTGGCCTGTGCTGGAACCATCATAGTTCCACTTGGGAAGCTTTGATGGATCACTAACTGGTCCAGAAAGAGTCTGCAAATGCCCAAAAACAATAATTATTTATATGTGAATATTTGAAAGATTAAGCCACCAGAAAAAAGAAAAAAAAAAGTTTGGAGAATTTCTTACTCTTGCTTTGCTTCTGATATCCAAGCCAGATCCACCGATCCTGTTAAAGAATATGAAGAAAACATTAGGAAAGTATACAACTTTAGGAAAATGAAAATGAAGTGAAGATTTTCCTTTACGCTAAAAGCAAAAAAATTAATTTACAGATCGGTAAGCAACAACAGAAAAATAGATCATAAAGAATAACTCAAGAATCATTAAAATAATATATATATATATATATATATATATATAATAAACAGAACTCGCTAAAGAGAAAAAAGAAAAATCAATATAAAATAGTATTGCTCTGTTCTCTTTTTTTCCCCCTTATATTGGTTCAGAAAATTGAACAAAATACAACTCGATTTGAGGTACTTGTGAACTAGTGATCAATGAAAACAAACACAAAACCATAAGAAACAAATTCAATATTATATATATATATATCGGATTTCATCAGAGAGTAAGCATAGAGACAAGAAAGTCAAAAAACAAACACACAAAAATCAAAGAAACTTCCTCGTTTCTCTTTCATTTCATTTTCTCGGCAACCAAACAAGACAAATGAGGAACACCGAACACACACACAGAGGAACAGCCATGGATCACGGCGAGTACGCACGTACAAAGTGCAGAGGAGCACACAGGATCACGTACCTAACGCATGGAAAACGAGAAAATAAAAATAAAAAATAAAAAAAGAAGAAGAGAAGACTCTAACCCTATTACTCAGCGATGATCTTCTCAGTGGAGTCTGAGAGATTGAGGTTCAGGAGATCTGAAAGCAGCGACATATTTTGCACTCGCAGAAAGCTCAAGAAGAAGAAGAAGAAGAGAAGTCTGTTTCTTCTCTCTTCCTTTGATTCTATACAGAGATTATAGGCAACAGAAGAGGAGGTTCTGCTCTCCTTATATAGCGCAGCTATTACTGGTTTTTTTTTTTTTTTTTTTTAATTTTTTTAAAAAACATATTTTTCTTATAAAATTTTAAGTTGAAATTAATTGATTTTTTTAAATTTTTATTAATTTTTAAAAAAAATGTAAAAATTAAGGTAAAAAATTTAAATTTTAGTTGGAATATTAAATAAAAATTTAGTAATTAATTAATTTACTTAAATAAATTCTTTTTTTTATTATTATTTTGGTTTTTAAGGGATTTGTAGTTGTTGTGTTCATTTTGTTTTTTGTTTTCAATGGTAAACGTCAGGTTTTGAGTGGAAGAGTAATCCAGTTATAATCGGACCACTTTTTAAGGTTAATTTAGTGCAATAAATAGGAATCTTTTTAATTCACTTTTAGGTAGAAATACCTTATGAGAAATGATAAATATTCCGACACACACATAGGGTTGGATGTGGTAACAAAAGGATTAGGCTATCATTGTTAAGTATCTCTCCTTCGTTCATCCAGATTCAAGTCATATCACCTCCCGTTTGGCCCTACACCAACTTTGACTATTGATATTTGAGATTGGTGAGGGCAAGGTAGGCCCTGAGTGGATGATTGAGAGACATTGTCATAGAAAACATAACTCTACCATACGTAGGAAGTGTTTTTATCGATAAGACTGAAAAAATCTGAAAATGATAGAGCCAGCATCATATCATTTTTTCTATTAAAAAAAGTAAATATCCTAACTTAAAAATGAAAAAAATAATGGATTTAATAATTTTATAAGTCTACTCACTCTCTTACAATTTTGGACTGGAAGTAGTAAAGTTGAATGTATGAGAACATTTTTTTTTGACTATTAATTAGAATAATTGTACTCGTTAATAAATGATATTATGCATGTCTAAATAATTTTTTAATTATAGATGAGAGAATGTACGAATTTCACGCATAACTATATTATAAGATGTATAGTTGAAATTCACTCACCTCTGAAGTTCAAAAAAATCTATGAATTTATATTGTTGTCTCATTTCATGTCGAAATACTTGTGCTTTTTTTTTTTTAATAATTAAATGCTTGTTTTGAATATTATTTTGATAAATTATCAATTATTTAAGTTTTTAAGTATGAGTAATTTATTATATACAAGATTCTTAAACTTAAATAGCATGACATAATATTATTAAGAATAATTAATAAAACAAGAAATTCAAAATAACATATTAAATATATAATAGAAACAATGGTTTTTTTTTCAGGTACCTGTAACATAATTTTGGGTTCCTGTACAGAGAATTCCTGATATTTGGTAATTTTGACAAGAAGAGTCCCAATATAAAATCATAATTAAGATTCCGTTTGAGTCACCTACTCAAACGTAAATTTGTTTAATTCAATTTTTATCTTTTTTTGAAAGTTTTTTTTATCTTTTTTAAAAAAATTAATAAAAATTATAATTTAACCTTAAAAATCTCAACTCAACTCAAACACCAAACACATAAAAGTATTTTAATATTTCGTGGAAAGTGCCGTTACAGAAAAAGTGGATACTTTATCGCGCGTGGAGAGAATCTAGTCAGAGGGGCCCACTTAATTAGAGATTTCGTCATTTGATGAAACCGGTGACTGAATTTGCCAGTTTACCATTCTTTTTCGATTCTTCTTTACGTTTTATTTTTTTGATATTTCAATTCTCTTACGTTAGTAATCCTATCTGTCATTCAAAGATTTTTATTGCTTTTTCCTCAACTGGTGCTTTTCTCATCTACAAAATGAAGTACTTTCTTTTTCAGTTAATTAATCAATTGGATCACGTGTTAAAATATAATCCTATCAATATCTTAATCATGAAATAATAATAAGGATTAACTCCACCGATGCTCCATTAATTATATGTATCATATTTTATTTTATTTTTTGAATTATCAAAATTATTCATTATATCTCTTAATATATATAAAATTATTTAAGTTGCTCTTTTCATCCACTTTCATTTTTCAATTTAACAGAATCATTGACGTGACATGTTTTAAATATTTATTAAAATATTTTAAAATATAAGTATTAGTTTTTTAAAAAATAGTAGTAAAAATAAATTAACTTCATAGAAACAAACCTCGATCCCATTCACCCTTAGCTGTTTCATGATCTGGCTCACCGACAAGCTCTCTGATTCGAAATCGTTCGAACTCGCAACCCTCAGATTCGAGCCTTTCTGATTTCGACTTCGTTTGCAATTTGATTTCTGAGAAAATGGCAGCGAAATGACTTGATGGACTTTGGATTCAGCTTCTTTGGTTTTGAGCTCTTGAAAGAATGCGTATTTGCTGGAGCATTTTCAAATTCTGAATACAAATGCAATTAGAAAATTCTAAGTCAGTTTTTTTTTTTCTTTTTTTCTTTTGAATCGAAACCTTTCAATTCTAGATTCAAATGCTCAATTTTTGTTTCAAAAGTTTTCAGTCACGATTTCACCACTAAGCTAAGTAGTGCAGACCTTGTTTACAAGGCAATTACACATGACTAAATGCTCTGCTTGAAAAATGGCGATAATTTTAATGCCTGGCCTGCAAGTCTATTGGAAGATGGGAGTGGAAAGGGGGCGAGGGGTGGGGAGAAGGCAATCTGGGTTTGTAGTACATAATTACTATTAATTCCTTTAAAAAAATTTATTAGGTATGAGAGAGAAAGAAGGGAGAGAGATATTTCTTCAAATTTTTATTATTTTACTTATTTTCAAATATATTTAATTAATTTATGGATGACACATCAACTATTCTGTTAAATTATAAACGGAGATGGATGGAGGGGTAATTAGAATGATTTTATATACATAAGAGAGTATAAGAAACGGTTTTAATAATTCAGGGATAAAATGAAATAGGGTAAATAGTCTAACGGTATTCTTGAAATTAATCCTAATAATAATAATCTAAAGCTAACTTAACCAATTAGTTTATCCTCCTCCTTTTATACTCAACTTCTACTTCTAGAAAACCATAGTCCATGGTAGTGCGTTTCTATCCAAGATATATATTTTGTAGACAATGAAATATATTTTGTCATAATGACAAGAAACTTAGAATAACTATCTATCTTTTTTTTTTCTTTTTCTTTTGTTGTTATTAGATGATATTTTTGCATAGTATATTTGTTAGAACAGTATTTCGTATGAATCTTAAAAACTAATATAAGCTTATTATCAATCTTTTGCTGATTTTTGTATCTTCACTAATAGGGACTCCTACAAATTTATCTTTGTTTTAAACATCGTCGTCGTTTATGCAATGAAATGTTTCACTCCCACACTATTAATGCGGTAATTGTCATGTAACTAGTAGCATTTACACTCTTAATTTTTTCTTTTTTAATTATGGTTTAGTACTTAGCTTTTTTATTCGTTATTTAGATTTTAAAACTCAAGTAACAAAAAACAGATCGGCATACCACTTGAGTTTATTTTCCATAAAAACTACTTAAGTCTACGTATTTGAAGAAATGTATGTTTAGATTAGTAAAATAAATACATATACACTGGTAAAAGGAAAAAAAATATAATAATTTTAGTATTTGTTAAATTATAATTACATAATTTGCACTTTTTTAATTTGGGGTAGGAATTCAAACTTTATACCTTTAAATAAATTAGATATAATATAACTATTAAATTATGTATGCAATTATCATAGTTTCAATTTTTAACTTAACTCATCCCCTAAATAAACCCTTCTAATTCTGCCTCATAGTAAATTTGAATAGGAACCAAATTATTTATAGCATTTACTTTTTGGAGTGGCCAAGAATGGAAGATGTCGTGGCCTCTAGGCGCTTACTATTCACTTTTACAAGCCACATTATTTATAACAAAATCTGGTGTCAAGGGATATCATTACTGAATTATCGGATGACATATTACCGGTTAAGCCGGTAAAAGGTTGGAGAGCCGAGAATGGTAGGTAAAGCATCGAAATGTTGTACGGCAGAAGGATGGGTGGTACTGGTGACAAAGGCGTCGTCCAAATGCAAATCTGCATCGATTTCACCGGTAGCATTGGGAATCGTGTTTTTGGGAGTTGGTGGGGCGCAGACTCAGTCGGATTCTGACTCATTAGTGTGTGCCCACCGCCTTTCTTGAAACTCCCAATCAACTCCTTGTTAGTTGTAATCCTCTTGTTGTTTGTGTTTCTTGATTAAAAATAAATGTAGGGTCCGTTTGGGGTGGTGAATTTAAACTCATCATCATCAATTTAATTTTTGTCTTTTTTTTCCAAAAGTTTTTTGTCTTTTCTGAAAAAGTCAACCAAAATCACTTATTTAAACTTATAAATCTTAACTCAAACTCAAACACTAAACACCCCCGTAATTGGTCCAAGTAGTCCTGATCTTTTTAAAAAATAATGATTTAGGAGGAGTTTGGTGAATGAGTTTAGTTTAAGATTTTTAAGTTTTAATAGTAATTTTTCAGAACAGATAAAAAAAAATTCAGAAAAGATAAAATTTTTTTTCAGAAAAAGACAAAATCATGATGAAAAAAGTACAATTTAGTTTAAAATGAACTTGTAACCAAACTAGCCCTTAATCTTTATTTTATTTTATTTTATCAAAATGATCCTAAATCCTTTAAATATTGACTGTTATAGTCCTTTCCGTCGTCTACATCTATTAAATTTTTAACTGAATAAGTCATGTATAATATATATGATCCGTCTACGCCCAATTTCATCATCATCATCAGCATCATCTCTTCTTCTTCTCCATATTTTTGCAAGAGCCAAACTTCCAATTTGTTTGCATATGAGAAACCCTAAAATCACCCCCAATTTCACCACCAACCAAGGCAATATGGTATTTGATCTTCAAAAAGCACGAAACGTGTCTCTCACGTGATCATTCGGTGAGTTTTTTGACGGAATCAGACATAATGACGATATAGCCAAGAGAATAGAGTTTATGGTTGTCTCAATAAAAAAAATAAAACAGATATCAAACTGTCACTTTTTAAAGAGTTCATGGATTATTTAGGACAATTATTCTTAAAATAAATGTATTTTTAAATATATGGATTTTTTTAAAAAAGGAGACTATAAAATATGGATTTTGAATCTTTTTTTTTTCGTTTATCCCCACAGAAATCAATGTACTTTGAGTTCATGCGCATGAAATGAGAGTGGAATAGAAACTAATCAGCAGTTCTTTGCTTCTGTTCTCTCTCTGTTTTTTTTTTTTAATATGGATTTTTTTTGAGAAATATGTTTTATTTATTAATGACTTGGGACATGTAATCTAATCTAATGCGTTAAAAGGAATGACAACACTCTCACGTGTCAAATCTGAAAGTTTTTACTCAAATTCATTTTCTCTCACACATTGAACCGGTCCCAAGAAGATCAAATATATCCAAATACTTATTGATGCAATAAATTTCGGGCCCGTTTGGTACACCAGTTCAGTTTGAGTTGAGTTGAGATTTTAAGTTTGCATAGTAAATTTTGTTGACTTTTTTAGAAAAGACAAAAAACTTTTTCAGAAAAGACAAAAAAACATGATGAGATTTGAGATGGTTAGTTTAAAATGAGATGATTAGGCAAACAAAACCCTTCAAATAACCATAAAAAATGAATAATACGCGGATCATAATGCAAAATTTTCATTAAAGTTGAGAAAAAAAATCGGGACTCTTGAAATAATTGTTCTGGGTTTTTTAGCATTATTTTTTTGGTAATTTTTAGTTTTTTTTTAGTACCCTGAACTAATTACACAGTTGTCTTTTACCATTAAATTTTTAATTTAGTAATTTGCCTGAATTGGAAAATATGTAGCAAAACATCCTAAACGGATAACAAGATTAATGTAGGAAATAATTTGTAACTGCGTATAAATCATTAATAATTAACATGAATTTTTTTAGATTATTCTAACTCAAACTTAAGGAGTTTAGGGTATTTATTTATGTTTTAATAAAATAAAAAGTTTTGAATTACTTTTCTACACTATAAATTCAGGTTAACATCGTCTAAATAGTCATTTCATTCTCTTAATAAATAAAGTATGTGTAAGTTATGTGTCAGTTTCTATTAAAAATATTATACCATTATTGATCAGGGTATATTGTTGTACCTTTTTTTTTTTTCTTTGAGGAATGTTGTTGTACATTTTTATTTTAAAAAATAAATTACTGAAACCAAAAGTTTAAGTTGTAAATTAAAATTATGGATACATTCATAGGACTCTAGTAAATTAAAAAAAAAAAATCCATTAGTAAAAAAAAAAAAAAAAAATCCAAATTGGTTATAGCGTAAACAATTGGGTATCTTTCGTGTCAAAATCCACGCCGCAAATTTATGTCTAATATCATAACAAAGGTTGCTGACATCAAATCAGTTCTCTCTCTCTCTCTCTATATATATATATATATATTTATTTAATGGGTACGTGTGGGCCAGTTGATGTAGTTTGATCACCCCCTCGCGTCAACTTCAATAATAAAAACAAAATGGATTCTACACAATTTAAAAAGAACTAGTAGGAATTTTTAAAAGAAAATTTGTTAGGAAATAGCAAGAAACAGTATGTAATTGAATATTTTTGGATTTTAAATTACAACAGAATCTTCCTATTTAAAAAAAAAATGCATAGTTAGCATTTAGCAATCTTAAAAATGAGGAGATATTAATAATGTTTCCTTCCTTATTTTCAAACATTAGTAATTGTTTATTTTGTAATTTATTAATAATCTTTTGAAACACAATTCCTAATTTTCTTTGGTCCATCTTGATTTTTTGATTATGGGAGCCCAAAAATTTTTTTTTTCTCAACTGAAAGGAAGAAAATAAACATGATATATAATTCCATGAAAGCTAGCAAAAACACAATAAATTGGGCTTTTCTTGTCCTTTCTTTTTTGTTGGATTGGATGATTGGTAAATTTTTATGTAATTCTGAAACAGTCTAAATAATTTGCCGGTAATTTTTATAGAAGAGATTAATTTATCAACAATATCATTTGAATACATATGGTAGACTATAATGTTAAAAAGATTATGTGGTGTCTACCTTCAGGAAAAAAAAAAAGTGATTACGTGATTGTCGGTAGGTTTCCATTCAAGTCTGAATCCCTATTATTAATAACAGAAGCAGTGGGGAAAAGAAAAAAAGAAAAAAGAAAAAGAAGAAGAAAAAGTTGACTTTTTTTTTTTGGTTAAGAAAGAAATTACAACTCGACTTTTTGAGGGATTCATGATTGAGGACGGCAAACTTTTGTCTTTTGTTACTTCATGACTTTCATTTCATATGGTCATAGGCGACGACAATCAAATAGCAAAATCCAAATCTGACCGTTGCGATATTTTACCATCTTCTGAAACTTTTTTCTGAACTTCTCCTGATAATTATAAGGATTTGAACCAAAATATTACCTTAATTAGTCCATAAAGATTTAAAATTTTGTTGTAGTCAACTTGAAGTGTTTTATATTTGATGTTTATTTCATAGGTAACTACACATGATTAATAACGGTCTAGGTCCCTTTTTTTTTTCGAATTGGATTCTATTTAAACATTAGTACTCTCTATTTCATGACTATCTGAAAATAACCATTGTAAGTGAAACAGTTTTATTTATATAAGATCCAATTCGAGCAAAAAAGATCTAGTTTTTAATAACAAGTCACGTGCTTGTCACTTGTAAGAAAACATATAAAATTTGACCCCATTTTTTTTTATATGGAGTTAATTGTAAATGGATCACTTAATTGTCAAAATTTATCGTTTAGTAACTGATTTTCCAAACATAAAAAGTTCATAGGTCATATATGACCAAAAAAAAAAAGTCTCTTCGGACGTCGCTGTCTAAGGTGTAGTTGAAATTAGCAACATATTAATGTTTGGTCACTCACAATAATTGTTGGCATAATAGATGCAAACCAAGCCAATAATGGATTAAATTAATAACGAACCAAAAAATAATACTTGTAATAATAAATTGGAAGTTGACTTAATATAGGGATATATATATATATATATATAGAATGTAAACGTAAAATTTGTTTTAAAGGAAAAAATGTATTAACATTAATAAAGATTAATAAAGAGTACAAACTGAACAATATAATGCAAAGATCATGTAATTATGCGGTCATAACATTTAACCATTGGTACAAACAATTGACGCACAGTAGGAAAGATGCAAGTCTGAGACCCGAAAACGGGAAGGTATCTTGACACGCCAGAAACGAACATGCACCAAGCTTTACTTAATATAGCCCTAACCAGCAACGAAGACTGCCGATCAATTTGGAGCCACGACCTTAGATCGTAGAGATCACCAAACACCCTGCGTAGCCACAAGTCTAGCAGGACCAACAAATCGCCAAGATCTAAATCTAACGAACAAACCATGAGCCCGGACGATGGGAAGACCATCGTTAATTTTAAGAACTCAAAACAAACACACCAAAATAAACAAAACCAGATCTGCATATGATACACAATTATTACACATACACACAAACATACCAAAACAAAATGAAAATCTATCAATACCGGAAAAGCCGCAGGCTAGAAGATGACCACCACAGCTAAAGTAGACAGCCTGAAAGTGCCATCAAAGCCACGACCCCTTCCCATCCTTCATTTTGCCGAAACGTAGGCCTCTCAACCTCGCAGTCATCCACACCTAGTAACCTCCCTGCCATGGTTAGATCTTCATCTTTAGGGCTAGAAACCGACAGCAAGCAAGACGCCACAGACTATTCTTGACCCTCCAAGAGACGCCCCTTCTAAAAACCCTAAACACCTCATGAAGAGAGAGAGAGAGAGGAGAGAGAGAGAGAATTTTTACTAGTAGCTAGCGTACACAAAACCAAACCTTTCTTGTAAACGTAAGATATGATGCACACTGAGTACAAAGTTTTCTGTCCATATATGGCAAGTGTCATTAGATTTAAAAATATGTGTTTAAAATAACCAGTTAAACAATGGGAGAAAGAGCAATATATTGTTTTTAAAAATATAAACAAAAATTTATGCTTTTATTATACGTATAAAAAAAATACATTAACAGCTAATATGGGCGTATATGTGTACAATATATATCCACACACACATATATATTATCAATATTATATATGTATTGTGACTAATTTAAGGGTCGATTGAAATGATCGATCTTGCATGCGTCGTCTATTATATATATAATTATATATGCGGAAAACATCCGTAGAAATGAGCAAGTGACCTAAAATAACTTGAATCTTGACGTGCTTTGTCCAAGTATTAGAAAAGAAATAATAATAACAAACTTTACATTGATATTTCCAATTGATTTTTGTCAATATATAGTATGTCGTTTCTGAATCAAACTTGATTATAATAACACTTTCTTGTCCGACTTAATTTTTAAACCTAATTTAAAAATCTTTTTAAGTAATAATTGTATCTCTCGAACATGCAGCCAACAAATTTCTACAAACAGAGCAATACAACTTTTATGAAATTTTATACTTTTTGTTTGAACTCTATTCTCTTTTATATCGACCATTTATCCTCAAGCCGTTTACTTGCATTTTTTTTTTTTTTAGAGTTTCCTTCCTATATCGTTTTGAGAAGACGACCGCTGGAGATGATTTTTAGTCAAACAAAAACGAAAAAACACAGCCTTATCTGCCTATATAGAAGTTTGTTGATTGTATCGTATTTTATGGTAAAACATATATTTTTTTTCTTTGGTGGTCCCTTTCAAAAAAAAAAAAAAAATGTTCCACTGATAATAATGATATAGTGATATAGCTGTAAATATATCTTTCTTTCTTCTCCTTTCAAGATATTTTTAGGTTCGATACTTGACAGTCCTAACATATAACGTCTCGGATGATATGTTTTTTTACTAAATGATAAGAATGGAGTGAGATGACATCAATAATCTCACTTTTTTTAAATAAAAAAAATGGATTTACTAATTGTCATCTATTTCACAATTACATAAGTTATATATCCTACCTTGTTACTCAACAAAACTTGTGCGCATCATCAAGAGAAATAGTTTATATTACAAATCTTAAATTACTTCCTATTTTCGAAGACCATGACCTTAACAATATAAGAGCTTGGTTTCTGAAAATAATTTTCTTTCTTTCATGCTACTTCAGAACTTCAAAGGCCAGGTACATGAATTTTTTAATTCTTGGATACAAAAATAAGGATAATATATAACCGAAAAAAAGTTATTTTCTTGCATACCTTATGCGGACATATCTTAATTTGACTTTATATACGTTTCATTATTTGTTAGTTGTTGTTGATGAAATTCTTTTTAACTCTGTGTTTGTATTATTTTATATGTCACAATAGCTTACTCAATTATGAAATTAACCAATAAAAAATAAATTTAGTCAAATGCTATGTCTAATCCTAGCGTCCCATTATTCGCTGAATTATTGATTGAACCTTCAAGATTTCAAAATTTTACAATATTCTTTTCTGAATGACGATATCTTCTTGTAGCATAGATAATATTAGACTTTATTGCACTTGAGCCAAGAGAGAGAAGACTTAATTGCTCGTATTAATCATAGTTTGAAAAAATAATATTTGGTAATTAAAATATTAAACTTATTAGTAACTAACTTAACCGGTTTTAATGTATATGTATATATTTATATAGGAAATGTCACATACGATCATATATATGGCACTTATAACGTTACATGTAGAAACTTATATCAACTAGTCGTTTATATATTACGATCTTATTTAGAATCTTATCACATGATACTATTCAAATATTTGTACGAAGAACAACTATTACTGAAAATGTCATATTTAAATCACCTAATTGATATAACATAATACAAATCATGTTATAACTAACTATGAGAGGATGCTATATATAAAATTCATCCTTATATTTATATATTTGAAGTGCATACTCTTGATCATGGCCTTCACAGTATTAGGTGCTTTCTCTCCAAACCACATGTTGTTTCACCTTCGTTAGGTCCTTAAGCGATTAAGAATGTAGACAAGTTGGACATTACGTAATTCTGGTTGTAATTTTTTTTTTTTTGTCATACGCATCACGCATGTGTATCATAATTATTAAATCAAAATAGAAAGTGATGAAACGATAACGTATATCTTTATTAAAAAAATATATATGTTTCTCCCCTGATAAACTTAATGGTTTAAAATATAGAGAGTTTCATATATTCTTTCCAACGGGAATTTGAATCATAAATAAAGTGGGCCCCATTAAGAAAGGGGCTCACCTTATACCTCACATTTTAACTCACTCTAATAAGGAGTATGTAACACAATTTCTTTTAAAAGCTTATATTAACTTTGTTCCTTTCATTAATTTTATTTTAATTTGATCTTTTGATTAGGAAGGCGGCGAGAGAGTAGGGACTTGCAAGGTATAACCTTATTAAACCAAAAAATTGATGTCAACTTGGTGGAGAAAGTACATGAGAAGAAATTCCATTCACAACTAGTGTTTTTTTTTTTAATTATTTTTTTTTTGGACCTTGGCTTCTTGTTAATTTATATTCTAAGGAACCACTTGGTCATACTCAATTGTACGTAGCTTTCTAAAGTTTGGCCAAGAATACAACTCTTCACCTACCAATCAAGGATTCAACTAATAAAAAAATATCGCAACTAAAAAAATATATCGATATGATCACCTATATAAGCTAAAATATTTTATTTAATTTTTTTTTTTTGTCAACCATTCATTTATAACCATTTCGCCCCACTCTCCTTTGGAAGCATGGCCAGTACCTTTATTATCGTTTCCTGCCTTTGTTTTCATTCAATTGTTAAAACCCAGTTTTAGAGCAATCGCATGGTGATTTTTCACTCATTATATCAGTACAAATATTTCCTGAAAAGATATTTTAACTTGGCTTTGATCGATTCATATGTCAATTTTATGCATGATATTACATATATATCTAAAATGTGTATATAAACATATGTTAAAGACTGTCATGTGAGATTATATGTCATAATTAGTAGGTTTTACTATTGATATTTATGATTTAACAAAAAGACGTGATGACGATCAATATTATTAGTGACATAAAACGTTGTCTTGTCTTATAGAGTGCTTATAAAATCTTTTAAAATGTAGAGATAGTAAAACAAATTATAGAACTTAAATAAACTTTTGTCGACTATCTTTTATTTTTTTAACCTTATTGAGCGCCCTTGTTTTATTTTGCTGTGCATCAACATTTTTCTTTTTTCTTTTTTTTTTTTTCCTTGTTAAATTCAACCTAGCAACCTAGCGACACCCACGTGAAAGCATAAACTTTTTTTTTTTTTTTTTGTGTGGTTATTTTGGTTATTCTTTTATATTTAACGAATAACGGAAAAAACAGAACTTTATCATTCAATCTATCCCACAAAGGACCATTATTTATAAGAGAACAAATCACTATGACAATTCTATTGCAGCCCTTCAAGAAGGAATCAAATTCTATTCTTGGCCTTGTAGCCTAGTAGCGTTTGCTAGCTTTTGAAGATAACAAAGCTGACTCAACTCTCATTTTTGGACAATACCCACAGAACTTTGTGTAAGGAACATGCTTTATATGTATGTAAGTAAGATCTTATATCCGATATAACCAAAATTATATTTTTATTTATTTAGAAACTTCTAATAATTAGTTAATTTACTTTTTTTTTTTTATTCACACAACACATATTAAATAATATATACTATTTATATAGTTATGTAAAAAACAAGAATCACTAAAAAATATTATATTAAATCACCTAATTGTTTTAATATATTACAAAAAAATTATAAATAACGTTTTATAAAAGTATCGAATAACAATCCGTCTATATATAGACACGCATATATGTATACACACCTTTAAATGTGAAATTTGCATAAGGTGACAGAAACTTTGTTTAAGAAATAATAATTGGATGGTTGTCTATCTCTTTGTCCGATAGGGTTCGGCATCTAAGACCAACTTGTTAGGCCTTTGTTTTTTGTTTTTTGTTTTTGTTTTTTTTTTTAATTTATTATTATGTGTCTATACTATACATTGGTGGATGATGGTAACAAGAAGATTGAGTGGCCCATTGTTAGTTGCATTTACTATGTTACTTGTCTTCAAAATAGTCCAATCCCAAAAGAACATATTCTACTGAAAATGTTCCTACTTTGTACAACAACATTCAATGCGGATTTCAGTGGTTTAGGACCTATCCATTGGATCCCAACAGTACATATGACAAAAATATCCTCATGATCCATAGAATATGACAATTAGGACGAGAATATTAGAGAGACGTTAAAAGGAGCTTAAAAAAAGAAATTTTTTTTTTCCAGAACTTCGATGAATTTAAACTTATCTCTACTTTGTGACGGGATCATATGTCAATTTATCATTAAATTATATATTTAATCACTTAAAAAGTTTTTGATTGACATTAACATTGTTATTGAGAATATTTTTCCTATTTAAGGTCCGTTTGGACGACATCTTCAAATGGTTACCATTTGGATTTCAAAATCTCAACTTTACATCAAATTTTTTCTTTTTCTATTTTCAAAAACTAAAATTTTAAAAATTCATAACTTTCTCATTTCAAATCGAATTGAGATGATTTTATGTCAAAATACTCGTAACGACGAGACGAACAAGACAAGATCCTAATATATATAATATATTTTTTTTTCCTTGACATATTTCAAATTTTTGTACTATATTTTATATCATAGAACTTTTCCAAAATTTCCCTACAAATATATATTTTCAACCCAATATTTAAAAATCATCTCCAGATGTCCTTCAAATGGGTATTACTTACATATAGCAATAATTAATAAGTGGTTATGTAGGACCACATGAAGCAATTTCCATTTGGAAGCAAAATATATATATATATATATTTTTTTTATCTTTATCTTTATCTTTATACTATATACTACATTAAAAGAGCCATAGTGCTATTCTTTGTAATACCGGCTTCACGGTGACAAGTGACAGCGGGTTCGATTTGGATGTTTTCGGGTGTCATTATTGCACTGGTGTGAATGGGTGTTGGTGTGGCCGCATGGAAACGGGGTTGCCCCCGCAGAAGTAGCGGATCTAATGGGGGTGTGAAGAACCGCTGCAACGAGAGCGGAGACACTCACCAAAGAACGGGTGTAGGGGATTGTTGTGTCCTAGGGGACAGGGCACAGAGCAAGCGGTCACCACTAGTTATTTGGAAAATAGCAATTAGACATTATACTATTAAACAACCATACCCATCAATGATTCATGGATTGGGACATGGGGAGCTTATATTGAGCAGAGAAACATTTTGAATACACTTATGTTTGAAAACATAAAGAATTTGTAGTTGTTAGAATTGCTCTTCCTATAGAAACCAAACCCATGACTTCATTTGGAAGTGCTTCAAAAAGCATGACAGATTATATTCAGGTTTAAATATGCTTCCTTACTTAAAAATTACCTCGATATATGTTACGAAAAGAAAATGTCATTTATATGCCTTAGAAATGCTCTCCTTTATAACATATTATCCAAACAATAAACTCCCGACCCTGTTCCTATCTTACATATATACATAAATAATTGTATAATTTATAAGATTGTCCCTCAAAAAACACAGTTTTTTATTATTATCTTAGCTATAATAGCTTTTTTTTTTTTCTCCAATTAAATAAGTATGAAGAAGGATGGGAAAGAAACACAAATATATTTATTTAAATTGTTATGTTCACAATTTTGTTTCTCAAAATAATTAACAAATTCTATAAACCACAATCTAATTTTAGCAGGGCAAAAACAATCAGACAACAATTTTTTTTTTCCCTTAATGAATAATCAGACAAGTTAATTGACAAATAATTATCCACCAAGTAAACAAATTCCAATTTGGATGCAAGAATGATGACATTTGCGTACTTCCATTTAAATCCCTTCCAATGTCATTGTATCTTTTTTTCCCCCCCCTAAATAATTATTTAGTAAAATCCTAAATGTTGATGAGGTTAATAGAGAAATAATGGAAAGAAACTCTACAATCAATATCACCAAAAAATGAAAATACCTAAACTTCCCAAACAATTATCGATGGTAACCCACCATCGACATGATCTGTGCCTGTGATAGACTATCGTTCTACTAATGGTAACCTTTGATGTTACAAGCAATAGTAGTCTACTGTGTCTTGGCAGTAGTCTACCTGAGATTAAAAAAAAAAAAAAAAAAAAAAAAAACCTTGCTGGAATAACAAAAAAAAACGATACAAAAATAGCTTATTAAGAGTTTTTTTTTTAAATATATTTTTTGATTTTCGCTATCTGTAGATTGACAATTGGCATATATATCTATTATTATGCATAGTTTTTGGAATACGAGAATTTGCAAGTCTTGGCAACTGCCCCAATTGAACCCAAGATGGTTGTGGTCAATTAAGCCAACACTAGGGTCATACAAGTAGAATTATACAATTCACCTCCGGATTAACCAGCCTTGAAAATAATGGTGTTGATGTGTGTGACCCAAACCTGTCATCGGACAAGGGTCATTCTTCGGATGAGTAAGAGTAATGCTGAAAATCCTAAAACAGTTAAAATCCTTCTATTAATCCCTTCACTTCTTATTATTTTCAGTTTTTTCTCCTACCAAAAGGGATGGGTTTGATACATTAATTTAAATTCAAAAAAATTCCAATTCAAATTCAAATCCATTTTTCATTTTCGAAATCTACGCCTTACTTTTTTTATTTTTCCTTTAGAACACTCATTATTTTTATTTTCAATTCAAATTTACATTTTTTGAAATTCAAAATTGTGCCAGACAAGAGCTAATACTGACTGCACTAAGGATTACTCGGAAGCTTAAATTCAAGGTCAAATTTAAAATCAAAGTTTATCCAACTGCCCGTAAAAAAAAAAAGGCCTAAAGATGAAGGACTAGAATTAATGTAATTGCATTATGTAACCGAACTTGAACCAACTTCATATAATATTTATGTTAACACAAATTTCTATTAATTGTATAGTTTTTGACGTATACTTTCTTAAACAACATAACAAGTAACATTATTTTTTATGAAGTAAAAAAAAAAAATACAAAACCATAACATTATTGGATATTATTATTATAAAAAAAAAAAACACACACACACACACACACAAATGGGATATATAGTTGATTAAAAAACTAAAAATTTTATTTTTCAAGGTAGATAACAGAAGCATTACACGGTGTCCTGCAAATTCATTTAAACAACTCCTTCAATTGCATTTGCATACTGCTTTTGGCATTCTGCTGTACAAAGTTAATTGCTTAGACAAGGGCCCTCCGACACCTACAGAAACTAATCTTTTTGATTATAGCATTCAAAGACAAACATTAAATAAAGTAAAAGTTAATATTTTAATGTTACTGATAATTAATTATTATTATATTCTAAGAGGGGAAAATAAATTAATCTGTCTTGAAAAGCATAAAAGGACCAAAGATGAAGAATTGGAAATAAATACCTACTACCTATTTTAAAAAAGACAATCAAGTTTAACAATCTAAAATTTATAATCACAATAATTAGGAGTACTCTTTTTAAAGAAAATTTCGCATTTCATTCGAGCAAGTGCTGCAATGTACAGATACCAAGGATTAGATATCCTTATTAAATTTTTATGTAGTGCAATTTAAAATGTTAATAGTTTTACAAAATTAACTAACATTATTTAGTTGGATTAAAATAGCTTTGATAGTAAGGTAGCAGTTTATAATAATCACCTAATATCATGTTTTATTTCCATGACCGCTATATATGTTATGAGTGCGATTATTTTCTATCTAAAAATATTGGAAGCATTGAGATTCGAGTTCTGGACCTCAACTTTGAAAATTGGTGCAGAATTATTACTAAGTTAAACATGTAATTATCCTCAAGCATGTTCCTTCTCAAATTTAAATATCAAATATATAATAGGCAAAATAAATAAAAATAAAATGAGTTGAGTTATTCATATAGAAACTCTTTAAACATCAATTCTTTAATATTATAAAACTCTTTAAACATCATACTTTAATATAGAACTCTTTAAACATCAATATTATAATTGTCCATATATATATGAACCGGCAACCATAATAGATTTATAATACATGTATATGTATATATATGTTTTTCAACACATGCATATAATAATTATATTGTTTGACTTGCATTTTTAAAACAACATAACATGTAACATTATTTAACAAAACATATAAGGAGTACTAATTATCATCTGTTTTACAAGGAAGATATAGTTGCATAGCAAGTGCAGGGAATACGAAGACGACATATCCCATATATTTATTTATTTTAAATATATATATATGTGTGTGTGTGTAACTAAGGCAAATGGCAAATGAAAAAGAAAAATTGTTTAGTACATGAAAATAAAACAAAACAATTCACTATTTATTTATAGCTAGATTAACTATTAAATGAACACTATCAACGAAATAAAAAGCTTTTACAAAATTCATGACTAATGGAACCTTATTAGCTAGGTCAAATGGGTTTGATCGAGTAAAAAAAGACCTAATTATTAGTTAGCTATCTAGTATGATTAATATCATAATTGTATGATGGTTGTTAATCCTCCTTATAAATGACTAAAACAATTGCAAACGTGATCGTTTTAGATTTTATTGCTAATTGAGTTGATAATTAATGAAATTTATATAACGAGCACGTGAGAAAAAAAAGTTTATCTGTAAATAGAAAAATCAAAGTGTTGATTATTAATTAGTTAAAACAAACATTTATCTTACGCATCAGAACTTTAGTCATGAATATATGAATTTCTAACATATTTTGAAACTTAAAATTGATCAAGAAAAGATGCGCAATATATAAAAACGAAACTAGCCTCGTTTACATGAGGCCTTTATTAATTAAGATGTAAAACATGTTTAATTACAGAAATTACAGTGAGGTACAAATAATTTTTTTAATTAGTAGATCTCTAACCTGAGTGTTCGACGAAGATGAAAATCATCATCATGAAAGTCAATAAATAAAAGAACTTCTGATTTTTATCCATTTTCACCTCTCATGCATTCTAGGTAAGATCTAGTAGAAATTGTGGATTCCGTGACGGTTGAAAACCGTCGTGGAAAGCTACCACAACGATTTTCTAACTGTCGTGAAATCCACAATCGTTGAATATTTATGGATTCTACAATCGTGGAATGGACAAAATAACGGGGTAAAATATGGGGTTTTAGCTGCAGTTACAACGATGATTTTCGCTGAAAATGGACATTACACGACGATTTCCAGTGAAAACCATCGTGTAATGTCAATCTTCCACGATTGTTTCCAGTGGAAACTATCGTGGAAGGAAGATGGGAAATTGTCGTGGGAAGATGGGCTTTAGTGGAAACTATCGTGGAAGATGGGAAATTGTCGTAGAAGATGGGCTTTCCACGACGGTTTGCAGAGAAAATAGTCGTGGAAGATTGACTGAAAAGAAAAAAAAATGAATGATTTCCCACAAGTGGGCCTAATCGCACGTGTTATCCAAATACACGACCCAAAATGAAAATAACATACAACAACTATATTATATATTAAATGTGCACAATACAAGTACAGAGATTAAGTTACAAGTTTATAGTCGATATTAAATGAACTATAATTACAATACTTGTCCAATCTCCCATAACTAAATCCATATAATCACTGGTAAATATATAATAAAGACATGAAGAATAAAGAAGAACTCATTACTTTTCCTTATGTTCTTTGCTACTGAGGCATTATTTAATAACGTGTCTATCAAACTTTTCCTCTTCAAAACCTATCGCATTATCAAACAAAATCACAAATTAAATCCATAATAACAAAGTTGGTTCAAGCGAGATCAAAAGTTACAACAATAAAAAATAATGAATGAATTTGATTTTAGCTTTTGCACTAGATCCACATGGACTTAGATAAGACATTATTCTATAGAATATATCCTTGCAGAACTTACCTGCTCGTGATAATTCTCCTCAAATTTACTTATCTCAATAATGAACTTCTGTAAACCATAAAATAAACAAATTTTCAATCCTCAATAATTAACTTTGAAGGAAAGAAATATGGTACATAGTTCTGGGGGATTGATAAAATTAATCTAAAATTTAATTTACTTGAAAAGCAGATGTTCTAAAATCATTTTTATTTTTATATTTTGATTTAATTTTTTGGATTAACAGTCTTAAGGTGTTTCCTCTAGTATTATGATTTCAATGAGATTACTTTTAGATTAGGATCTCTATTCAGTGTTTTCTCTTCTGCAAACTGTGTAGGAACCAAATGGAGTTTTTGAGTATCTCAACCATAACTTGTTTTTTGCTAGATGAAAAGAAATGTCTGAAGATACTGTCCAAACTAAAGGAAGGGAAACATTGGCAATCTTCAAATGTAAAGGAGTGTAAAATTAAACAGCCCGAAGACTACGAAAGGCGGTTTGGCAATCCTGAACAGATCAGTCAGAAATTTTCTCTTATCTCTTGCCAAATAAATGAATAACAAAAACATAATTAGGAAGTCGGGTTGTAATGTCCAAATAAGTAAGACCTTCATTCTCATTAACCAAAATTAACCGCTAATCATTTATTTATGTCAATGCTCTACAGAGAAGCAAAAACAAAATCAAGGTATGCAAAGGGAATATAAGCAATCTAATTCCACCTGAAGTACATGTTCCCTTCAATCTTTACCCAAGGGTCCCAAGCTATCAGGAGGCCATACCTAATAACAAAAAAAAAAAAAAAAAAAAGGGGTATGAAATCTCCAATTGTACTACACTGGATAAGACTGAAACGAAAGTTAGAAGGGAACCAAAATTAACAGTAGCATGGTGGTCGTAGTACAAAAATGATAATGTAAAAATCCGAACAGTCTTCCAACAGTGATTCTATTTATGTTTGATAACATAATAACTATATGCAGAGACGGAAAAAGAAAAGAAACAACTTCTAACACCTATAAATAGGAGAGAAACATAAAACTACTTGACAACAGGAACCATTTTCTTTCCTTCATAACTATAAGAATGTTTTATGCAAAAAATCTTACATACCCACATTCTAAATTGAAAAATCCAACTTAAAATTCTAAAAATAACCAAAAAAAAAAAAAAGGAAAGCAAGATGAATACAAACCTAGATAGAGTCCCACGGCCATGACGAGGAAGATGGTGGTGGCGGCTTGATGGTGGAGAGAGAGGAGAGAGAGAGAGAAAGTGAGGACGGTGGTGGCGGCTTCGATGGTGGAGAAAGAGAGAACAATGTGGCGTTGGAGGGGCGAATGAGAAAGAAAGAGAGAAAGAAGAGATAAAGGGTGGTGGTGGGGCTTTGATAAAGAGGGAAGAGAGAGAGAGGGATGGCGGTGGTGAGGGATTCGATAGAGAAGGGTAGAGAGAGAGGGTGTCGCGCCGGCTAGGGTTTGTAGGAGTGAGAAAGAGAGAGGAGATGTGGGTAAAGGGGAGGATGGATTTTGATGGGCTTGGGCCTGTTGTTTTAAAAAAAAAAAAAAAAAAAACACGACTGTTTTGTCCAAAATTATCATGGAAAATGAGTGATTTCACGAAAATTTCAAAAACCGTCGTAGAATCAAGGCTTTCTACATGATTTTCAGAAACCAAACTCCGTTGTCATGTTTTTTAGGTACTTTAGACGACAATTTTTCAAAACCATCGTGAGATCTCTGTCGTGTATTCCAATATTTATAGTAGCATGAAATATTTGTATATTTATAACATAAATTGCTCCAATTCATAATTATGATTTTTAAAATATTCGAGGATATTCATATCAAACAGAGATTAACAACCTCACAACCATAGAATAAAAAAAAATGAAGGCCAACTAATCTTTCATAGAAAAACAAATATTAACTTAAACAATCTTTCGCTGTTTTGGATTTACGAGGGTTAACAGCTAAATACTTATAATTTATTTAAACTATAGATTTTTTTAAAAATTACTTTTAATAACAACTAATTGCGTGTGATGAGATATGATGATAGTTAAAGGTAGTCGTCGAAAAGGCATGATTATAGTTTAAAGACCGCCGTCAAATCTAGAGTGTATGGTAAATTGTAGATTGTTGTTTTAAAGAGTCTAAAATTCGTTCACATGTCAGAAAATAAAAGTATACATGTTTTTATTTATGATAAATTTCACTTTTTTCTTCCGAATTTTAGGCCCTATAATAAAATGTCCTTCTGAACTTAATATGTAGCCTCCATTCTCCCTGAACTTTAAAGTTTGTAAAATTCCCTCTTCTGTTAAATTATAAACAGGAAATGCACGTGCAAAAAATGCACGTGAATTTTCCATCTATAATCTAACAAAAGGAGGACTTTTGCAAACTTTCTTAAGTTCATGGGAACGAACAATACATATTAGAATTCGGGGATATTTTGTGACAATATCTAAAGTTCGAGAAAAAAAAAACTGAAATTTGCCCCTTAATTTAAAATTAGGTGAGTTTTGTGGATAAGTGGGTTTTTAGAATTTGAGGGTATACATCTAGTTAGTCCTTTAGTCCCTGAGATACAATGTTAACTTGGTTTCTAATTTTTAATTTTAACAAATTACTTACTGAATTTGTATTTTTGTATTTTTTGACAATTTTGATACCTAACATTAAAATTGAGTAAATATTTTTTTAAGTTTAATAAAGATAATCATATATAAATCATGTGATAACAAAATATTTACAAAATAATTACACTAAACATAAAATGTCCATTTTGTTGATGTTAAAAAACCTTGCAAAATTATAATTGTTTACACTTAGAGCTCGTTTGGGGGACATCTGGTGATGAAATTCTGAAGGTTGAGTTGAAAATGTGTGTTTGGAGGGAAAACTTTGAAAAAAAATATGTGATATAAAAATAGTAAAAATATTTGAAATGTGTTTAGAAAGAAATATGCAAAATAGATATGTCTTGTTCGTCTCGTCGTTACGAGCATTTTGACATAAAAATTATTTCATTTTGATTTGAAATAAGAAAGTTATGAACTTTTAAAGTTTGAGTTTTTTGAAAATTGAAGTGAGAGAAGTTTAGGGTCCGTTTGGTGAATGAGTTTGAATTGAAAATTTTAAGTTTTAATATTAATTTTTGTTGACTTTTTAGAAAAGATAAAAAACTTTTTCAGAAAAGACAAAAAACTTTTTCAAAAAAGATAAAAACTGAGATGAAAATTTTGAGTTTGAACTCGCGAACCAAACGAGCCCTTAATTTAGAGTTGAGATTTTAAAATCCAGATAGTGTTTTATCATCTGAGATAATGCTTAAACGGACCCTTAATTTGTCATTTTCTTTTAAATTTTCAGCTAATATGTGATAATGATGTAATTGTTTGTGTTCAAATAAGTTCATCAATTTTATCATCAGGAACCAAACTTAGACTATGTTTGGGCCACATTTGGAAACATGTTTCTAAACATTTTTTTTTATTATTTTCCACTAATTTTTACTATTTATTTTTTTAAATATTTTTAAAAACTCAAATTTTAAAGTTTATAACTTTATCATTTTAAGTTAAAGAGATGATTTTTTTTTTTCAAATTCTATTAAATTTTGAGAAAATAAAACAAGATACAAATTGCTAATTTTTTTCCGAATACGTTTCAAGTTTTTACACTTTTTTACTCTAAACAGTTCTTTTTACCAAACACACATTTTCAAAACTCAAACCATCTCCAACCTTAAAAACATCGTCTCAAAACGTGACCCAAACGGAGCCTTAAAAAAATAAAATATAAAAGTAATTTGTGAAAATAAAATCTTCAGGAACCAGAGTGACAAAATTTTAATAGTGTAGGGACTTGCGTTAAATATTGAAAGGATATTTTTGTAATTTGATCGTCATAGATTTGACCTTCGATAACTCCCGCTTGAATTCAAAAAACCCCAAAAAAGAACGAAATCCTCACCAGTAGATCCACGCTCTCCATTCTGCCACCAAACGAGAGAAAGGTAGAGAGGGAGAGAGAGAGAGAGAGAGATGAAGTGGAGATTGCCGACGAAGAGTCCGAAATGATTTCAAGAATCGCCAAATCCTAGACGAAGCCTCTGCCTCCATGGCCACCCACAACCGCAAGCTCAAGGAGCTCTCCGCCCTCCGCTTCAAGGCGACGTCGTCTTCTTCCTTCTTCTCCGCCTTCACCAAATCCTTACTTCCGCTCCTCAGCTTCCAGAGACGATCGGCGTCCGCCGAGCGGATCGTCCGATTTGTCTCCGCCTTCGCCATCTACAGAGCCCCCAACCAATACCATGGCTCCGATTGTGCCGGTGCCTTCTTGGAGGACTGCCTCCGGTTCCTCCTCGCTCCCGCCGCCGCCGCCAACAGGACCGCAAGATTCCGCGCCTGCCAGATCTTTTCCGAGGTAAAAATTCCTGTTTGTTTTGTTGCGAAGAGAAATGCTGGGAAATTGGGGACGAAATTGAAGAAAGTTTCAATCTTTAGGGTTTTTGAAAGAAAATGAAGGGAAAGAAACGAGATTTGGAAAGAATTTGCGGTTATTTTAGGTTCTATTTGGCTGTGATTTCTTTTTCCTTGTGGATGGATGTTTTAAAGATCTCATAAATGGCGGTGAAAGCAACTTAAATGTTATTGATTACAGTTTGGTTTGTTGAGTTTTGCTTTTGTTACTGACAGAATTTAGAGTATGAATCTTGAGAAAATCACTGTTGGCTGGCGGATAATGGAATTGATAAGGCGAAAAGGGACGTGATGCTTATATTTAGTCTTGCAAATAACTAATTTTGCTGTTCAATTACGCCGGAATTCAAGTCTTTTAAATAATCTCTGTATATTTGATGAAAGGAGTAATAGATGTCATGAGCTTTTGGATAGACTTATAATTAATTGCTTACCCATCCGACTACTTTGATGTTTAATTAAATTTTAGGTTTCCCTTGATATTGGATTTCGGCTTCTCCTGGATTTTTTAACTTGTGAGTTTCGTGTTGTGGTAGAGTTTTCGATGTAATTTGATCGCCCTAAACTTTGCTTTCTTTGGCTGATGGCTTCCTGCTTTTCTAGATCATTATGAGGTTACCAGATGATGCACAAGTAGCCAATGAACTCTGGGATGAGGTAATAGAAAGCTTGAAAATACGGGTGCAGGACAAGGTCCCTGTTATCCGTACATGTGCAGTAAGGGCCCTTTCTCGCTTTGCAATTGGTTTTGAGAACGGTGACATCCTTGATTTATTTCTAGAGGTGCTTCCTCTAGAGCCAAATGCAGTGAGTTTCCCTATTGACTCAAATAGATAAATGTTTTATGATGCTGAAGAATACCGTTGAATTAGTATCTTGATACGGTGTACTCACAAGTTCTGAACTTCTTATATATGTGTTTCAAAGTTAAATCTGATTTTTGAGAGATTCCTTTGTTTCAAGTAAAAAAGACTTGAGAGGTTACCTTGTTTAACAGCCTTTTCCCATGTTATCCCATGGACTCGTTTTTAGTACTTTAAAGGTTATATGAATATTTTATTCATTGCTCAAATACTAGTCCAAAGTCATAATTTTTTCCCAGGGGATAGCTTAGGCGGTAGTATGATTAGCAAATTTGTATATGTGTTAGAATATGCTAATATCTGAATGTGGTTCTATCATAGGAGGTGCGTAAGACAATACTGCTATCTTTGCCTCCTTCCTATGAAACTTCACAAGAAGTCGTTGATTGTACAATTGATGTCAGTGAATCAGTGCGGAAAGCAGCATACTATGTTCTAGCTGACAAATTTCCCCTTCAAAGCCTTAGGTAAAGTTATGATGTGATTAAAATTTTTTTCTTCTCACAATTAGTTGGCTCTTGCAAATTCCAACTATGAATGATATCTCACTATATTGGGGGTTTGTTCCCTCATTATACTGACACTGGACATTATTTCGGCAGTCTAGTTGTACAGGAGTAGTGAGGTTGCACTTGCAGGAAATAATCTCATTTAGCTGTTATCCTGTTATAATTAGCTAGATTATAGCTTACTGGAGCCTTTGTTTTTTTTTTTTTGTTTTTGGTAGCATCAAGCAAAGAACAGTAATTCTTCAAAGAGGACTTGTGGATCGTTCTGCAGTTGTTTCAAAGGAGTGTCTTAAATTGATGAAAGATGAGTGGCTTACTAAGTGCTGCGATGGAGATCCAGTAAAGTTTCTCAAGTATCTTGATGTTGAAACTTATGAACTGGTTGGGGAGTCTGTGATGAGGGCTTTATTAGAAGCTGGCTTAATTCAAATACATGATGGACGAAGTATCCGACATTACATTTCATCAGACTGTGAGACAACTGAAGGTTAGTCCAGAAATCTTAAGATATAGTTTTCATAAAAGTAGGAGATGTTAGTGCCTGGATTAGCAGAACTCTTTTTCAAATGCAAGGTGGTCTAAGAACTAATACTTTCTACCTCTCTGAGATGGCTATGAGTATTTAAGTTGGTTATCTTTTACTAGTTAAGTGAGTGTAATGTTCTTTCAATATTCACTGTCACTGCATGATGGAGGCATTTATATGAAGGATTGAAGTGATCTTAACAAACTGAGGAATTTTCGCCAAGAAAATATATCACTCTCAGAAATCTGGGTACCTGGTTTGAGGTGATCATGCTTCCAATGGGCCTCAGGTCATTGTTATTTTGGTTGCTCCAAGCACTTGTGCTGAAAAGATACATCATCTAGGCATCTAGCTGAACTACTTACCTGCAACCTTTGTAGTTGTCCACAACTGTTTCTCGAATTCTTCCCCCCACACCCCCCCCACCCCACCCTCAACTTTATGTAGTTTGAGCTCTATTAGCTTGTAATCGTACAATATATTTCAAAATGATGTTCATATTTACGTTTATGGGTTCTTGAAAAGATCTCGGTTTCTGAATACTTGGCACAATTTTATAACTAGCAATCTGAGTTAAAGTATTTCTAATTGATCTGGTGAAGCTGCTGAAATTCATGATTTAAACAACAAAAGAGACAGCTTGCTTAATTGTTTATTTTGAACATAAGTAAAGATGATTTGCACTATACACAATTGGTGACTTTCCTTTTTACTGTTAGTAGATACAACACATTCTGGCCCAAATATTCAACTAATGGAAGCAGAAGATGCTCTTTATTGGAGGATGACATGTAGGCACTTGCAGAGAGAAGCACAGGTAAGTTTGGTTCGCCGCCCCAGATTTTCTGTTATCATACTTGTCGACGTCGTGGGCCCTGCTTATTAGGACTACAACCTAGGATTTGTTGGGAAAATAAAAAATGACCTTGGGCCTTGGAGTATTATGAGGCAAATAAGCACTATCTCCTCATCCTTTAGTCCAATCTAACCTGATTTGTGGTTTCCCATCTCCCAAAAGGGGAATAAGAACAGAAAAAAGAAAGAACAGGCAGTTCGATCAATTTCAGCCTATAAAGCATTCATGTGCGCCTAAGTAGTTCTGATTTCTTGGGTTGATGGTTAAGTTAGTTGGCTTGATACTGCTTATATTATGTGTTACATCTACTGAGACAACCAAGCTTCTCCTAATGCAAGTTCATATAGTTTTATATGAATTTTTCTTTCATTGAACTGTATGCTCTCTACATTTAGCATCTATAGAAATAATTCTAAGAGTTTGTGAGGGTGATCATGACCCCCGACCAACACACACACACAAAAGATAAGAGTCCTATTCTAATGATACAAGCAGGATATTATTTATTATCGTTTTAAGGGTAAAATCTTTTGCTTGAACAGGCAAAAGGCTCTGATGCTGCTGCTACTATGGGCACTGAAGCTGCAGTGTATGCAGAAGAAGCTTCAAAGATCAATGACCTACTTGAGAAAATTTTACCTGCAACAATCTCAGATTATATACAATTGGTCAAAGCTCATATGGATGCTGGTGGGTGTGCATTCCTTTTTGGTTGAAATGAGCATTGAATTCACTCTCTAATTCCCAAATTGTACGTACTGATTTTTCTCTGATGCTTGCTTCCAGGATTAAATTTCCGCTTTGCATCTCGGCAACTTGTATTGCTTGGTGCAATGCTTGATTTTTCTGATACTACAAACAGGAAGGTCGCTAGTGAATTCCTGGTAGAACTACTGCACAAGCCTTTTGACCATGAAGTGGACGATGATGGGAACATGGTTGTTCTTGGAGATGGAATAAACCTTGGTGGAGACAGAGCTTGGGCTGAGGCAGTGTCTGGATTAGCAAGGAAGGTGCATGCAGCTAGTGGTGAATTTGAAGAATTTGTCCTTGGGGTTATTGAAGAGTTAGCTCGGCCTTGCAGGGAGAGAACAGCAAACTTTATGCAGTGGATGCACTGTCTTGCCGTGATTGGCCTTCTCTTGGAGAATGCAAGATCATTGCATTTGATACAAGGGAAAGCTGTTGAACCTACAGAACTTCTGCATTCTTTATTGCTTCCAGCAGTAAGTAACCTATAAAATCATGTTACTTTTCCCTCTCTATACTCTTTTCATCTACTACGTTTTTCCTTCAAAGAATTTCCAGGAACTATATTGAATGAGGCGAGTAGGGTGTCCACCTTTGCAACGAGTTTAATGGTCTTACCTCCGTCTTTCGGGAGAGGCATCATTGAGTTGTAGTTTCTTAATCATTTGAAGACTTTTATCTTTTCCTTTTTTTGATCAAGTATTCTTTTTCTTTTATTCGTAGTGAAACATATATGAAGCTTAAGTTATTAAAAGAATTTGCACCTAATGTACTTAAATGGATGCAAGTTCAAGGTACACTATCTAGTAAGAAACTATAGTAAATTGGAAATATGGACAGCTTAACAATATTCCAGTTCCTCATGTGCGTCACAACTATTTGTTTTTTGTTTTCTTTTTTGTTTTATTTTTGATAGAAAGTCATGTTTTAGTGTTATTAACAATTTCTATGGACTCTGAAATGCAGGCAAAACATGTTCACTTAGATGTTCAGACGATTGCCATCAGGTGTCTTGGACTTTTTGGGTTGTTAGAGAAGAAGCCGAGCAAGGAAGTAGTAAAGCAGTTAAGGCTTTCTTTTGTTAAGGGCCCCATTCCAATTAGTATAATGGCCTGTAAGGCCTTGATTGACCTTGGGATGTGGCATAATCCCCAGGAAGTTGATGGGGCTTTACGACAGGAAGTTCAAGACAATGAGGTTGCTTCCAGTCCCGTATCATTTTCTGACGAGGAAGAGAATCCGCGTACTAAACTGCTTGATCTCTTGTACGCTGCACTCAATAAAGATGATTGGGCCAATCTAATAGGAAGTGATGATAATGAGTCAGTCCAAGCTGTACTTGGAGAGGGATTTGCTAAGATTCTTCTTCTAAGCAAGAACTATCCAAGCATACCTGCTTCTTTACATCCTTTGGTGTTAACCAAGCTCGTTAACTTGTATTTCAGCACTGAAACGAATGACTTGCTGAGGTAGATAAATTTGTGCTTCTTTCTTTCTTTCATATATTTAACTTATTTCCTCCCATTTTTTTTACATGAATTTTATATGTTGACAATATAAAAAAATTTTCTTCTTCAGGCTGAAACAGTGCTTATTTGTATTTTTTGAGCATTACCCTTCTCTCTCGGCTAACCACAAGGTGCGTGCTGCATGCTTTACTTGTCATGTGTTTATCTCTTGTTTTATTTTTTTTAACTAGAAACAAAAATTCTCGTTCAACAAAATAACAGTACAAGAAAGGAGCCCGGTGTCTTTCATATAAAGCGAAAGAACAAGACAATGAAATAATTCTCTTTCTAAAAATGATTTCCGCTTTAAGAAAAATGATGTCTGATTAATTTCATTTTGTAGAGCATGGAGATGATTATAACGATATGAAATCTTTGTTAATCGCATGGGCGTGTTTTAAATGCAGAAGTATATATCCAAGGCTTTTGTTCCGGTCATGCGTTCTATGTGGCCAGGCATTGACGGGAATGCCGGAGGTTCTGCAGTTGCTGTGTCTAACATGCGCAAGCGTGCAGTACAAGCATCACGATTTATGTTGCAAATGATGCAGGCTCCTCTGTACAGAAAGGAAAATGAAATGGAGGAAAATGGTGGTGGGGACCTTCAAGAAGCTGAGAACACTACCGTGGAACCTCCACTTGAGTGTGGTGAGGAGGGGCTTGCAGTACGCATAGCCACCGAGGTAACTGTTTGTTCCTATTGAATTGAAAAAAATGTGTTGATAGTTTTGCTTAACTATGTAAGGTGTTAGTAAGAGAATTGGAAAAAGTTATGGCTACTGAAGAATAACTATTAGATGTCCAATGTCCCACGTGGAAAGATTATAAGATAGGTAATAGGTCTATAACCTTGGGTCCCCTTCCCTTGCAAGCCGGTTTTGCAAGGGTGAGTATACCTAATGAGCTCCTAATAATCGGTATCAGATCCAGCATATCATTTTCCCAGTGCACGTTTTTCCTCTTTAACAAATTTTTATAAGAAAACATAAAATTTACAGACCTCCAATACATGTTTTGAGGTTTACATCTCAAATATTACAGAAATTTTTAAGTTACCAATTGTTCTCAAAGGACTCATGCCCCATCACAGACTGATTGGTACATTGTTTGATAACCTGATATATGTGTGAAACTACCATTGACTTCCCTAGGTTCGACGATGTCCTTTGGATTGAAACTGCTGCTTCATTCTTATTATTTTGTTTTTGTGATCATTTAGGTAGCAAGTTTCCCCGAGAAGAAGACCCCTGCAGAAAGGGCGTACATCTCTGCAATGTGTAGAGTGCTTGTTTTGCTTCATTTCCGCATATCGGAACAAATGGTAATTAAGTTAATGAGGAGGCTTTTAATCCGCATTGCTGGTTCCATTTCCGCTGATAAGGATCTCATAAAGGAGTTAAAGCGGATGGATGATCATCTCAAGGCAATAGATAGTCAGCAAGATCAGGAACTGGCTCAAGATCAAGCAAATCTTATATTTGGTAAGCATATTTAGTTTCCATTACCGTTGTATATTTCAGTATTTTCCTCCTCAAGTGAAAATAAAATAAAAAATAAAAAGAGAAAAGGAAGAAAAATTCTCTTGAAAATCTATTTTCTCTCCTCTCGAATCTCGATCGGTTCTTGTAGGTCACTGCATTTGTGTAGACATGAGTCTTATCTTTTGAATGGACACGACATTTGTCCATAAATGAGATATTACAAATAACTCTTCCCTTTTCTGTCATTCCTTTTGCAGGGAGGTTAGAACTAGACTTCAAGGAAGATCTCACTGGTTCTCCCGAAAAGCTTCAAACACCAGCTCCTCCCTCCACAAGGCCAACACGTGCCAGGAGACGAGTAAGGTGTCAAGACACATCTTCTGATGAAGAAACTTTACCTACCTCTGTCGTTCCTACCGCACCTTGCACGGTGACCCGGCGCTCTGAGAGGGCGAGTAAGACAGCGGCGGTGGTGAAGATGACTGCCAATAGAACCGTCAGGACGAACGAGGATGAGATCGCAGAGGAAGAAGACTCTGAGGTGACATCTGATGAGAGTTCAGATGAATCTGGTCAGATCACGGAGTGACTATGTGATAGTATATTGCATGATAGTATTTCAGGTAAGGCCTGGAAATTCTGTGTACATATATATTTGCAAACAGAAATGCTGATTTTCAAGTTATGAGTGAGGCAAAACGAACAGAACCAGTGCAGTTGTAGTTTTGTTACTCTACATGCCAGTTCATCAAACTTGCTTAGATGATTTACTAAATATATATAAATATATATATATATTTTTTTTTTCTGATGGTGTTTGTGTTCTCTCTGCATAAGCTTTGAGTCATTTTCGGATTGATATAAAGTTTAAGTACTATCTCTATAATTAACCTTTAATTTTACAAGGTTAGACTTGGACTAACGAAGACGAGCACTGCACAGTGAGTTCTTTTTTCTAGCACCTTTAAATAAGGGTGGCAATTTGTATCATTAAGTCTGATTCGTGTCGAATTGAAGCTTATTTGATCTGAAACCCGGACACAACATGCAATCCATCAGGTTAAGAAATCCCCTACACTAACCCGACATGTTCTTTTGACGGGTTATTACAACACGACTTGTGTAACCTATCCAAAAAAAAAAAATGATATGTTTGGTTGGGTTAGTCATTGTTTATCAATTGTAAAATCTCAGGATGTTTTGTTGGAGGAACCAGTTTTTATTTTTATTCTTGTATCTGAAATTTTTTTTTCTTTGAACTTAAACGTAACAGTTCTTGTATACATACAAATAACTAATAAATTATCTATATGAATGAAAAAACGAAATTTGTTTTTTAGCATACGAATAAACATGTATATACCGAAGATTCAAGATTACAGGTCCACCAACAGAGTTTAAAATTATAACAAACACATATTGAGACAATTATAATTCAATTTTTATTGCACGATTTAAAATGCTGATAAAGACTCTACTCAAATTCAATTAATCTTAGCTACAGCAGATGTCTTTCATTTGGGGGTGATTAAAAAAAAAAGAAAAGAAAAAAAACCACGTAGTCTAGTCCTTAATGACTTGTCTAGCTCAACCTTACTAGTATGGTATGTTTTTGTGGCATGAAACTTCACTTTCTGTCCCTCTCCCTTTTTTGTTTTTGGTTTTTTTGTTTTTCATAATTCAAACTTCATCTTATGTTGGGGGTGATAATTTGTTCGTAAGTTTCAATTAATTGCCCAAGATTTCTATATTGGATAATACCTTATTCTTGACTTTTTTTTAATATTTTTTTTTATTGGATAATACCAAGATTTCTATATATATATATATATATATTTATATATATATGCATATAGTCAATACATGAATAGAAAAGCATTAATGATAGGAAATTGACATTCATGTGCCTCCCTAGACTTGCCCAACACCCACAACTTGGTATTAAATGGCTATCACCTTCAACCATGAAGGTGCTCATTGGAGCTAAAAGACATGTATGAACGACAACATGTGCAGCCACGACTCCACATCTAAGTAATGTCTAAAAGTTCAGCCACATAGACATGTTCAAACACTCTTTTGATTTAGTGGTGGTCCCTACTCTAACTGTCATAAATATATATATATATATAAATTTATATACATATATATGTATATATGCATATGCATACTTATGGAGGAGAGACTTGACAATATTTTGGGGGGGAGGCGGGGTATGGGGGCAACCTGATTAGATAGCCATATTCTAGAAGCCTCAAGTTTATTCAGCTATACTGACAAAACTAGTGGGAATTCACAAGTATAGGGTAAGGAAAAAAAGCACTAAACTTCTATTCAGAAGAATATAAACACATTTGATTACAGCATTTATGCGACTTTTTTGGATTGCAACATCACGTTTATACAAGTATCTTTTTCTAGAACCGTGGAAAATGAAGGGGGCAAAAATTAAAAAAAAAAAGAACCTTAAATCCTTGTTGTAAATATGGACTCCCTCTACCATGCAAAGGACGTAAGTCTACTGAATGAATTAATAAAATGGACTAACTTTACCCACAGATACATAAATATATGTTCACGTTTCTAGAAAAGTAGGAAAAGTCATCTAAAATAGTGGTCGTTGGCCGTTTGAAAGCTAGTAGTGATAGTGTAAGGTGGAAACGCATGGAAAATAGAGAGATCATATTTGCCCACTTATGGTTGCAAATTTCTAGGTGGACACAATTCACTCTAAAGCATATAGATATGTGTGTGTGTGTGTGAATATATATAAATATATATATGTATATAAGCGTATAATCTCAATGGCGTCAAAGGCTTTTTAAGCTTTTAAAAAGATGACAAAAATGTTAGATGATTGTTGGGAAGTTCATGCTTTCTTTAGGTATAAATTGTCAATTTGCTTGTCCCTTTCAAAACCTTCCATGCCCTTACGCAGCAGTTATTTAGTCTTCCAATAAAATTGGGACGTAATCTTATTGGATTTCGTTTGGAGTTGTGTCCTTTCTCAACTATCAATTAGGTTACTGTATCTTCTAATTAAGTATTAACTACGTAACTAATTAACCTATTATATAAGACTAGTACTTTTCTTTTCTTTTTTTTTGTTCTTGTTTTTGTTGAAGAACAATACCTAATTCCTAAAAAAAAAAAAAGGAGGACAATACCTAATTAGTTAACCTATTAGTTGCGAGCATGTAGATGAATCTGGTCCAAACAAAATACTCTCGGTTGAAACGTGGTTTTCTTGTGTGTGTTAAAGACAACTTTCTTTTCTAAATAGTTACTTTACCCCTGTCAGATTAATGCATCCAAACAAAAATTCGTATTTAATAGCTCATGTCCAAGCAGCCTTTTTTTTTTTTCCTCCTCCTCTAAGGCTTCGATAATGTCCCTAACGTAATTATGTTTTTTTTTTTTTTTATATAAATTTTTTAAGAAAAGAAAATAGAGCTCAACATTATAGTGTCTATAAAATCAAAGATTATAAATTTTGTTCCAAGCAAAATATAAATATATATGTACGTACATATTCTCCAACTTGAATTTCAGTTTCTAAGTTCAGACCATCTAGAATAACTACCGATAAAATTATTTGGATTTTATTCACAGAATTAAAAGTTTACCAATTACTTGATCTTCATCTATACCTTACTGGTGCATTGCAATTTGCAAATGTGGAATTTTGAAATTTTCTTTTGGAAGTACATATATTTACTGGAAGCCCTTAATATTGACTGTTTTATCATGACTGTTTTATACACAGATATCAGACGGTATATACCCTTGATTCTTCCATTTTCCATATTTATTTCTAAAATTCCATGTTCCAACTTTGTTTTAGAACTTCTGTTCTATAAAATAAAATAAAAAAGGGTTTTAGAACTTCAAAAGTATTCTCAAATATACACTGGATTTGAAGTATATTCACCTCATATATACACAAAGTCTTAACCCCTTAAGTTTAATTTAGAATTTATCATCTACATTTTTATATCTCTACATATACAAATTGTTTTTAACTAATCACCTTCTAAATATATATATACACCACACTAGAGATATCAGTTTTAATATAAACTTTTGAATTCTAATAAATATAATATGTGAGTTGTAATTTTTTTTATTTATAGATGCTTAAAAGATTTTCATAAAAATTGATTATGTCAAATCAATGAAAAGATGATAAAGTATTTTGGACTCTCAGCCGAAATTCTCAAACAAAAAAAAAAAAAGTTAAAAATGACAGACCTGTCACATCCTGTGCGGAAAAACCTATTAGTATTATTAATTGACGTTTACTGTAGATATTATATGAATATTCCTTGCAAGGATTTTCAAAGATTATCGAGGACTTTGTGAAACCTCTAATAAATAAATAAACAAATAACCCAACCGACACGGTGCCGACCAATTGTGTGTCACGAACAATTATTATTTTTTTAATTTTTTATTATTATGTTGTTATAATTACTAGCATAAAAATGAAAGTTCAACAAAATGAGATACTTTGCGTGGCAATGTTGGGAAGATCTAAAAGAATAGAAAAACTAGGTTAGATTATTTAATATATGAGTTATCTTTCATGTATGCATGCATTATTGTCTTGGGGAAAATGTTGAATAAATGATAACTTATTGGATTATATATAGAGAAATATGTATATACACACACTTCTTTGTGGATCCACATGTGGCCTTGAAGAGCTTGAAGCTCAAAATATGGTTGTTGTGTTGTGTTGTTGTTGTTTATTTAGTTATTTATTTATTTTTTTTTATAAGGAAAAAAATGATAACTGTTTCTGTTAATTCACCATATACAAGAATTAGTTTTTCTTTCTTTTTTCCCCCCTTAAATTGAATACCAGAATTAGATTTGAACTTAGTTACAAGTTTACTAGACAAAACGCAAAGCAAGTAAATGTTTATGGGGCAGTTTAAAAAAATAAAAAACTACATATGATTTTTTTTTAACATAATTGTTTATGCTTTTTTTTTTTTTTTTGGCTAGAACATAATTATATATTTTAATATTAAGTAAGGCACCACATAATTTTTCTTATAAAATAAAAGCACAACTAAATTAATAGGGATAAAATTGTAAATTGAACAAAAACTAAAGATAAAGTAAAAAATAAATAAAATCTAGCCCCCACTCATATCGAAGGTAGCTTCGCCAATGTTCTTATATTGTAGTCACAAGTAGAAATTGTACATTTATAATATAACATAACATAATAATAACAATAACATATATAAAAATAGCCGAAAGCCTTACTCAGCTACTAACTTGCTTGCTGAACATGACAAGTGTAAAACTATTGGTATATTTAGTTGCTTTTAGAAACTAATGTTTACTTTGGTTTCGTTTGGTTTATATTCTGGTTAAGTTTCTACAGGTACTTTTCTAACTAGAGACTAAAGATGCATTGCAATGTTAACTTTTCTACAGGTACTTTGATTACGTGTCCATTTGTCTCTCTCCCTCACCCATGTCACATCTTTTTTGCACGTGTCATATAAAGCAAGCAAGTTAGTACTGAATGAGGCTATCGGCTCTTTTATCTGCGTTATAGATTATAGATTCTCGATCTCATTTCCATTTTTTAATCTATGATTAGAGATTAAAATATAGAAATAAGTGTCAATTTTAATTACTTTTGATGATGTGGTATATTGGATGACTTATTAGAGTAGATTAATAAGCAAAAAGTTCATCTTAAATATTAATTAAAATAGATTCTTTTAAAATGAACATAGAATATCCAGAGTCAAATAGATTCATGAAAGGTAATATTTTCCTTTTAATTTAATTGCATGTTTTAAAAAATATAAGTTATAACTTTTTCTTTTTCTTTCACTCTTTCTTTTTCACAAATTTGTTTCAAAATAATTAACTGGCATGGCATTATATATACTGCTAATTTAGTGTTATCTCCAAACTGTTATGTTTTTTTTTTTTTTTTTTTCTTCTTTCTTTCTCCTCTCAAAAAAAATAAAATAAAAAAATTCATCAATTCAAGCGTTAAAGTAGCATTTCTAACACAAGGAACTTAATGCTAATAAAAAAAAAAAAAAAAGCATTATTGTTATTCAAGAGGATTTTTATCAGTTAAATCAAAAGTTTATTTTTTAGGTTTTTACCTATAGGTTGGCTATGTAGTTGTGTCTATTTAGTTTTTTTTTCCCCCTAACTCACTATTGTCTTCTTCTTCTTCTTCTTCTTTAATTTTTTTTTTTTGTCGTCTTAATTTAACCTTACATGTTTCATTCTTTTTTCTTTTTTCCGTTTTCTATTAACTTATTAATTAGTTTATTAAATATATAACGAGTAGAGTTGAATTCTATTAATGGATACTATAATGTATGTTTTTTTCTTATATGTATGTTATATGTATGTGTTTATGTATAAGTCAATTTAATCATTTTTTTTTATTCTCAGTTTTGTTTTTCCAATGCATATAATATAATGTTCTTATGTACATAGAAATTTAGCTAGTAATTTATTTTGATATTTAGTTTTTTTTCCTGCAATTATACCGAGTGTTTCTGTACACAAAAATTGAGTTACTTTTATTATCGGTTTTTTGCTTTTTTATGTTGATGGTTTTGTCCATTTTCATTTATTTTTGTTAATCCGTACTATCATGAGCCTGTTAAGCTGCTTAGCTTTCTTTAACAAAAAAATTAAAACAATCCATAATGAAAAAGACTAAAAACGGGATTGATAAAAGAGGGATTGAATTTTTAATTTAGGTTCTATTTAAATAAAAAAATTATAAAAATCATGTCGGCAAGTTAAGAACAAGTTACCCATTACTCTTTTAGTTTAATATCATTAATTTTGTTACCAATTATAAAATTTGTTAGAACCGTCTAATATATATCACATGATTGAAAAAAGATATCTATCGATAGATAAATATTATAACAGCTATTAAAACTTATGTAAGAATATACTAATAGACATAATGAAAAGACAACAGCAAGTGCATTTGCACGTGCCACTGCTACTAGTACAAGGAAAAAGCAACAATATTAAATGTGCCACATTACGTAGGAGTGGTTCACTAGGTGTCAAAATTTCAAACTAGAAATTATATTTTTTAAAACAATAATCTGTCTAAAAATTATTTTATATATGCATATATTACTATATGTATGATAAAAAGATAGGTGTTATATATATATAGCTTTATGCATGCTCTAAGCTCTATTTTTTTTTTTTGCTTAATAAAAGTTGCCTTTCAAACACGCAGGAAGAGGCGTGCCTTCAACCATTTATACATGGAAACGGATATAATTTATATATGGAAAGTTTATATAAAAGGTTAATTTAGAGACGTAACTTTAAATACATTTTCATGTAATTTGGTTAGTGCTTACGGTCGGGATAGGGTTTCTTCTTATTTTATTTTATTTTTATATTTTTCTGACCTGCTGGGTTCACATTCTATGCAAGTCATTGGTACAAACACTACATTTTGGATTCCAACGAGAAGATTATTAAAAGGGATAAGATAATTTAAATTATAATCAGAACCAATTAACTCCATATCCGACCCTTTGATCACGTGACTTTAAAAAGTTTATTATACATTGTGAACACATTACATGATATCATAATATCCTCAATGCTAGGTGTCCCTAATTTTCCACTGTATATTTTATATATATATATATATTTAAAAATTTTTTGAACAGCACCTATACATATATGTATATATATATATATATATATTCTTCCCACATATTATGGTAATAGTATAATTATCTTATATTTATGTCTGTTTTGCTATAGCTACCTCCATGGTTTTCTCAAAATATTTATATGTTGTGTGTGTGTGTGTGTATATATATATATACACTATAAACACAAGAGAAATTCCTTAGAGAAATAATCAATATGTGGTAGATTGGGTAACTCTAAATTGATTATAATAAGAGAATGAGTAACGTTAAAATACTATTGCATTTGTGATTTTATTAGATTCTTCAACGAATAGTGAACTGAGACATGATGAAATTATCGATCATCTTATTAGATTAGGGGAAAAAAAAAAAAAGTGAGTGATATTTCTACTTCATTAAGGTCCAACATACCTCTTTTTATTTAGACAACAAAGACAATAGCATGTTTTGAAGCTGAACGTTGTCGTTGGCATGAATAATGCCTCTTCGATTTTCTTCCGGCTAAAATTGTCACAAATATTGCTCTATTAGAATCTGTCCCTTGTAGGCCCCACTTTTAGTTGTGGTTGCATCTGAATTTAATATAATTTATCACGGTCCATTTCTTTTCTTATCCTACGGTTGTATAAATCGATATCTATTATTTTGAATTTTCTTTGTCATTGATTATCTGTTAATAGGAGGCCCTACGACTAGGAAGGAGCTTACTATCGTAGCCTTTTCTCCTGCTATGTCATATCATTAAAATTTAAGAATTTAACTAAATAAAAAATATAAAGACTAAAAATACTTTAGTAAATTGAAAAATTATCAAAATAATATTATAAGGACAATCATTTAGATAGGAAAATGGAACAACTAAATATGCTTATAACTCAATTAATTAAGGGATATCTTTCCTTATAAAATCCTAACAAACTAACTCTTTCCATAGGCGATAGTGAGACACAACAATCATCTTGAGAATAATAATCGTTGGCACAATCTGGTCTAAAGACACAGCAATAATCCTTATGGTGTATAGTGAGTGATTTAAGTTACTTTAGTATAATGTTTTTGAGACTTATCATCGTTGGCACAATCTAATTATATATAGGCCCCACACTTCTATTTGAGATTTGTCTCTAATGCCAAGCTAAGATCCACCCCTTAGGTGTATACTAGCTAGGGCGACTGTGCGTTTCATGCCTGCAGAGAATATACAAACAAAATTAAATAAAGCAAAATAAAAACAAAAAAGACAACAAATAAAAAATAAAAATCTACGTGATAGTAACTGAACCGTCACATGATGATGACTGAACCATCACGTGATCGATCAGGAGAAAGGATGAATACATTGTATAAAGTGTATTCATCCTTTTAATATTAATATTAGGTAGGGGATCATGTTATTTGTCCCCAATTTTTCCAAAACACATATTCACAAACCGCTTTTAGCAGTTTCTTTTGCTTTTGTTTTTGTTTCTTTAGGTCTTCCCATTTAGGTAATTATAGCTCTAAATTCTAATTCTCTCTCTGGCAAGACAACCGGCCTTTGTGTGTAGTCCCCACTTGCTCCTCTAACCTCTCGGAATATGTCGACTCAAGGCGAAATTATAGACAGAGTTAAATGAAAATTATGGAAAGAGGAGGAGAGAAATTGAATTCTTATATTATTCAGTTTCATTTGTAATTGTCAACGTAACGAAGAAAGTTGTCGCCTATAATTGAGGAAATGTGTCGACCTCAATGAACAAACATGTTTTAGGTTTTGACTTCATTTAAAATTTGAGAGATCATGTGGTGTTAAAGGAAATGTTGTTCAATATAATGTACACCAAATCATTATTCTTATGTGCATACTCTAACCTAACTATCGTTTATCGTTCACATTGAACATCGACCGCTTTAGGATTGATTTAATGCTTAAAATGTCTTTGATCTATATAATTAATAGTATGTAGGTCACATTTTCTGAGTAAACCTCCATACATAATATATTTATATTAAGTTTTCAAATGGGAAAAAAAAAAAAAGTTGTAATAAAATTCCTTATAATTAGGGCTCACAAAACAACAAACACTTCCATTCTATCCTTTTCTTTTGGAGAACTAGATGCTTAGCCAATTAAATAGATAATAATAGAAGAATATAAAATTAAGCTACAGTAAACAATTTTGTTTCAGATAACTTTAGTAAAAGAATTTAAACTAAAAAATTAAAAGCAAATATTGTATAAATTTCAGTTAAGCATCAGATTAGAATCCCATGCTCAACCCATGTGCATTTTTGACTTGGGCTCAAATTTCAAGCTTTTAATTTATTTTTTTCTTCAACAACATTGTTTTATAATCTGCTTTTTAATTTTTATTTTTCAAGTATGTCATAGATTCTGTTCTATTATCATATTCGGTTCCACTAAATAGTTTTCACTTCAATAATGTGCAATTAGATAATCCATTTTCCGTTGAAATTATACGCGGTGGAGAATCTCTCTTTTTTTTTTTAAGATTTAACAAAAATTATAGAATAAAGTCTGCTATCTGCCTCATGAAGCTGTTCGAATCGTTGAACCAAATTTTTTTTCTAAATTAAATTTTCCATTTATTTTTATTGTTAAAAAAAAAGAAAAAAGAAAATAGAAAGGAAATGTATTCATAATGCAAATCATGAACAAATGGTCAGAACACACCTACCGGTGCAATTATAACAAGAGAAAAATGATCACGAAATCAAATGATTTGGTTGACATTAATCTCAATCGTGTGATAAGTAATTATGATGAATTTTTATCTACCATATAATTTTCCCATTTTTTTCTTTGTTAAGAAAAAAAAAAAGAATCCTTTAAGCCAGTTTTTGTAAAGTTCTTATATGCACATGCAGAACATGTCAGTCGTCCATTAATATGAGAAATGGTCCTCTTCCAAAGAGTTGTAATCTCATATATTTGTAGGGTCAAAGCTAATTACGATGTTTAATTTGAAAAATAAGTTTAAAAACCTGATTCTTCTGGAGCATCAAATATATATATATATATATATACACACACACACGCACACACACATACATATTTATAGAATTTCTGCGTTCCATAGAAATAATCAAATATATAGAACGAAGAATTGCACCCAAGTCTAAATGAATTGCACCTTGGAGTTCTCATTGCTGACCTTTTATGATTAGTTGACGTTTTTTATAATGATCGCCATGTGACTTTTCATGTTGTGTGTATATTAATTGACTTTCAATCTTCTGTTTTTGGGTAATTGACATTTTGATATTGTCTATTGCATATATAAAAATTGACTTTGATCTTTTCTACACAACTATATACAAAGCATGTAAAAATTAATTAATGCTTTCAAGGGTAGAATTGCTTTTGATCTTTTCTTGTAGTTCATATTTATAATCTACGAACTCCTTTTATACCTAGGGAAGAATTTGCTTGCATGGAACTTTTATTGATTTATTTATTTTGATAATCAATTGCTTGTGGTTGTGAACTTTGCATTATGAAGCATTCAATATCGTTGAATTACAGATTAGTAAAAATTAGTGTACTGACTATATGGTCATTAACCTTTTCGGTTCGCATATAAGTTTGTAAGTGCACCAATTACAAACTAATTATCTAATTATGTAAGGATTATTCTTAATCCTGTTTAGCATTAGCTAGATTCTAAAGGGAGAAACAAGAGTGTCCCTTTTTTTTTTTTTTTTTAATATCCAAACTAATCTTTTTAAAATACAATCAAACACAATTTGAGAAACAATCTCAACATCATTAAAAAAAAAAATCACATTTTAAATTTTATATCCAAAATAAAATCATTTTCAAAACTCAACAAACACAAACTTGTTTTTCAAACAAGTACGCAATGCACCACTATAATTAATATATTTTTTTAAATATAATAATTAAATATTATTGCATGTGAAAAAACGACTTTACTACTAGGAAGGTTCTAAGTTGATAGATGGTAGAAGTTTATAAGTTTAACCTAATTGAATTTTCTAAAGCAAATTTATAATACATTCTTATTATTTTTAAGGCCGAGAAACTCAATGATGAATGCCTCAAATAATTTATAACATTATTAATTCTAACGTGTAGCTAGTTATAATATTTTGACGTTACAATTCATTTACAAAATTTGGTAAGCTTGGAAGCCATTGTGTTAGGCAGGTCGGCATGATAACGAACGTCATTGGTTCAAACCTTGTTTATTCATATACATATATGTATTATATGTATAAAAGTGGCAAAGAAAACAAACAGAACTCTCTTTCTTTTGCTTTACGTAGAGAGCTAAAGTGGAAAATGGACAAACTAGATGACATGATCGCCTGCAGACAAAGGCTTATGGCGATTGCACTTACGACCGAGAATAATATGCGCATGGAACACCCACAAAATTTTATTAAAATAATATATCATTTAACTTGGTAAAATAAATAAAACACCAAAAACATCTCTCTAGTTTTCTGTAATTTTCTCCTCTCTCTTAGCCTCATAAATTACTTTAATTATCACCGGCCTAATTACTGGGGAACAAAAAAAAAAAAAAAGGTAAGTAGAGGCGGTTACTTTAGTAGGGCCTATTGTTTAAATTTAATTCAACTTAATTTAATTTTTTGGTGGGGTAAAAATGTGATAGATGATAAACGGGTGTGATGATCAATATAATTGATCAATAAGTGAATGGTTTATTATTTAAGGAGAATTTATAACGGTGGTTGTGAATATATTCTAGTCATTATTTTACGTTTGATTTTATTATAAAGTTTAGAGAGAGTACTATAGACGAGTGATTTGTTTATTGTTTTTGGAGAATTTTGTGATAGCAGCTATAAGTGTAGCCTTGCAATTAGTTCACATTTGATTTTTCATCACAAAATATGAAGTTTAAAACCTCTCACTTTCAAAATTAAAGAGAGAAGAAAATGTTATTAATGATATATCTAAATCATTAGATAATATTAGATAAATTTTAGATTAAGAAATTTAATTCATTTAACAAACATTTAATGAAAAGTTATAAAAATTAAAACTTCGTCATGTTGGTAGAGCATTTTTGTACTTTTTTTTTTAATTTTTAGAGAAAGACCAAAATAACATAAAATAATACCTGATTTAAAAATTATAGCATAATTTAAAATATTGTTACCAAATAGCATAAATAGGATGAATAATAATAAAACACAAACCCAACCCTTAGTTTCTCTCTCTCCTCTCTCCCACTTCTATCCGTCTGTCTCACTCCCTCCCCGTCGAAGACACAACAGTCAATCGCAATGGTGATGGTGACGGCGTTGGGATCGACATCGTGACGGATCTCACCTTCGCCGGCCATCCTAGACCTGAACAGCCGCCGCCGTCCTTGTTGAAGCACAAGTGTTGCCGTCCTTTTAGGAATCGGAGTTGTAGCGTCATCATCGAAACCAATTAGCACCGACAATCTTGACGACTGAAGCGAGAAATGCGAGATTCGAAGGCAAGAAGTGCAAGAGCCAGCCACGATGGGACGAGAATCACATGATAGTGGGACCCGCGAGATTGTCGATCGTGTAATCCCAACAGATCTTTGCCGACTTCGGCCTCGCAACGGTGAAATTGCAAACTCAGGGAAATCGCAATGAGAACATGATCCATTCCAGCGAGATATCGTCGTCAACGGCGTGAGATCTCATCGGCGACGGCAACTATGGGTGGCTTTAGGGTTAGGGATTTAGGGTGATTTGGGTTAGTTTAGGAATTTTTTTTTTTTGTTGAAAAATATTCATTTTTACTAGTAAATAGTAATATTTACCTATTTGATTTTCATTAATAAATAGTAAAATATTCCTATTTACTTTTTTTTTTTGTTGAAAAATATTCATATTTACTAGTAAATAGTAATATTAACCTGTTTGATATTCATTAATAAATAGTAATATTTACAAGTAAATACATTCTTTAACTAATAGTTATTTACTAAGAAAATAAATTTATTCACTGATAAACAATTATTTACAAGTAAATAGTAATATTACATGATTTTATATCTACTAATAAATAGTAATATTTACAAGTAAGTAGTAATAATAACAAGTAAATAGTAATATTTACTCTGAAATCTCTGCACGTTTTGAAAAAATATGGAAAATTTTTGAATTTATATGGTATTATGTTATTTTCAATTTATATGTGTTGTTTTTTAATTAGTTTGTGTGGTAAATCCAAATATTTACTAATCAATCTAAAATTAAATAAGGTAAATACAGTTATTTAATTGTAAATACCGTATTTGCAATATTATGTTTATGTAGTATTCATTAATAAATAGTGATATTTATTAGTAAATAGTGATATTTACCTATATTCTCTATTTTCTCATAGAAACTTCATTTATTATAATTATAGAAAATTTTTATTCGAGACAATTGATACACTATTTCGTGGTAAAATATTAGTATTTACTAGTAAATTCATGTTAGTAAATTTTTTAAATATTTTTTAAATAATTGTTTAACATTTATAGTTAATTTGATAAAATATTTAACATTTATGTTAGTTTTATTGAATCAATACATTATTTACCCACAAATAAAAAAAAATCAAATCAACCTCAGTCTCAAATTTTTAGACTATCCTGTAAATATTAGTATTTCTAAGGTAAATCACATATTTCCCAGTAAAAAAAAAATCTTTTTTTTTATGTCAAAATTTTAGATTTCAAATTATTTTGTAAATCCATAAATTATTTTCTGAAGAAAACAAAAACATAAATATTTATGAAATCAACCCGAAAACAATCAATCAAACCCTAACCCCCAAAAACCTTCCCAACCACCCAGTCGCCTGCGCACACGGAACCCCGAGATCGCAAGCTCATGCCGAGCAGGATTTGAGATATCTCCTTTCGGACGGAGGCTCACGACGACACTGAGCGGGTTTCACGACGGTCCCTGCCGAACGGAGGCTCAGCGACGGAGAATGACGTATAATCGCGATTATGATCCGCAACCCAGCGAGATCGAGCCGACGTTTCCCTGGATGGAAGTCCGCAATGGCGGCTGAGCAGGACGCAACGAAGCTCGCAATCGCTCGGGCTTCACAAGTGTTCCCCGGCGGCGAGTTCATTTTCTCTTGCGACTGATGTTGTGTGTAGTAGATTTAGGGTTCGTTTGGTGCACCAGTTCAGTTTGAGTTGAGTTGAGATTTTTAAGTTTGAATAGTAAATTTTGTTGACTTTTCAGAAAAGATAAAAAACTTTTTCAGAGAAAGACAAAAAACATGATGAAAAAAGTACAGTTTAGTTTTAAAACGAGTTGGTGAAGCAAACGAAGCCTTAGATAGAGAGACAGGAAATAGAGAGAGAGGATAAAGATATAAGGGTAAATTCGGAAATGAATAATTTTTTTAAAAAAAATAATTTAAATATACTATAATTTTACAACTTTTAAAAATATGCTATATATTTCATGAATATTTATTAAATATGCTATATAATATAATTCCTCTTTTTTGTTTTTGGTAGAATAGTATTTTTTTATATGTCATTATCATAAAAATATGTCATTATGTTTATGGTAGAGGTATAGTGTGACATACATATAATTAACACCGGAATTTGGAGCAGTGGGAAAAGACGCTACACGTGACGTTGGTGCCCGAAGTTTCCATTAAAAACCAAACCGGCCCACCGTTTATTGGCCAATGATGTGGAGCCTATAAGCTCAAGCTGGATAAAGAAATGAAGATTTTTTTACTTTCTTGAATGTATAAAGGAATCAATGGACAACAATTCAACAAGCATTATCATGAACATCGATTTTCCCATTTTCATCCAACATCTCAATTTTTTTTAATTTAGTTTTTTTTTTCATTAATTTTTTCATAAAATTTTAGATTCTAAGGTATTTGATTTTTTGCCTCACAAATAAATGAGAGAAATAATGATATTTAAAAAAAACAAAAATTTAATATTACCCCACCGATAGTATTGAGTGGATCATATAAATGAGATCCATAGTCCAACGATCTACTCGGTATCGGATTGATTAGTATTATTACGAGTTCAATACCCATACATTGTACGGAGAAGGAAGAAAAAAATAAATAAATAACTGAGTATTATATGATAAAAATAGTTGGTTAAGATAAATATTATAATTATAATAAGTATAATTATTATCAAATCTCTCCCACCAGTGAAGATGCAAAATCAAAATAACAATAGTACTAACAATAATAAAAACGAAAATAAAAGCACAAAAGGAAAAAAAATTTTGTAGTCATACTCATGTAAAACAAAAAAAATTAGAACAAAAATAAAGCAGAAAAAAAAATAGAACAAAAATCTTTAGACTCAAAAGAACCGGAAAAAACTAACCTTAATAAAAAAATTATAACAAAATAAAATATATATCTCATTTTCTCCTTTTTTTTACTGTTTAATAAAAATTATCAGGTTATATATATGCAAAAACTAAAAAAAAAAAAGATTTTAAAATATAAACAAAACGAAAAAAGAAAAGACAAAAAAAAAATTTTTTTGCATGCAGAATCCTTAAAAAAAAAGGGGGGGGGGGGGGGTCTTTAAAAAATAGAACAAAAGAAATAAAAAAGACACACAAAAAAAAAACAAGAAAAAAAATCTGAAATAAAGATAAAAAATTTAAGTAAAAATCGTTAAAAAAAAAAAAAGACAAAGTGAGCAAAAACACAATAAAACAATAGATCAGAATGTAATGTCTAAAATTTAGCGTAAAAAAAAAAAAAGACAAAAATAATATTAAGAAAAAAAAAAACAAACTCTAAATAGGGTTAAACCGGCAAACACACTGTAGGAAAAGAAAAAGAACTAAAATGAGGCGTAAAACGGTAATTATACTGTGTGGGCAGTTGGTATAATTTCTGCATAATAAGGGTAAAAATGTCAACTCCACTGTAGATAAAGGAAAAAACCAACTAATCAAAGGGCAAATAATTCTCTGCATTGTAGACAAAACAATAAAATATGTGAGGAACAAAACCGCCCTTCCACTGAGATAAGCCAAAATCAGCACATATGATAGGGGGTAAAAAATTGACAATTTAATGTAGAAAAAAACAGTCACTGTGCATTACCTGTAGTAAAAAATAAAAAATAAAAATAAAATAATAAATAATACAACTAATTGTTTCAAAAGTATTGCATCTATTTACTGTAGTAAAGCAGCAAAATTTTTTTAAAAAAATTCACTATTCACTGAGTTATCCCTTTAGTATAAAGCAACAAAAGTAAAAAAAAAAAAAAAATTTTAAAAAATCACTATTCACTAAACATTCACTTTAGTATATATAATAAAATAATGTAGTATATAATAATCATCACCAACCAATCAAAGAGAAGCCATTCTATAGCCACCAACATAAAATTGAGGTTTGGAGCGAGGTTTAGGATTACGTAATTTGCGGAGTGCATGAACCTAAAATGTTATTATATAATAGTGCAAATGGCACACCTTAGGGAGATGAAAAGCAATACATAGCTGATTCAACAATATGGGCATTTTTTTTTTTTTTTGAGGAAACAATATGAACATTTTGCGGCATTTACATAGTGCAAATAGAGAATGAATAATGTGGAATGAAATTTGTTTTGAGTCCAATGATAAGAGAGTTTATAATTATAAGTTTGCCTAATTATTTTGGTTGAGATAACTTACAATAATTAGTATAAGCCAGATAAAATTATAAGTTAGGGGTTTTGGTAAGAAATACTTATTAATAAAATGTACATTTTTCATGTTCGACCTTATTAAAATAAAATGGTTTTGTAAGCAATAATAGAAGTGGACAGGGAATAATGGGGGAGGGAGTGATGTAACAACTTGATATTAGTTTCCCCTAATTACCTATTATTAATTATTAGCTCCTTAACAAAAGTTTGTAATTTTGTCACTGATTACGAAACATCTATCCTCATATATAAAATATAAAAATGAAGGATGTGATATAATATATTTACTCTAATAAGCAATAGCACAGTGACTTCATAAAAACTAATAACAACTAAAATTTATTTATAACAGATATATTTTATGCCTTTTCAATTATTATATTCAATAAATTTCACATCACATATCCTTATTTTTCTTGTTCTGGTGTATGATTGATCATGCTTGAGAAGTATAAAGACAAACCCTTTAATTTTAATGCAATCTGTGCTTTTATAGCTGTGCAGAAATTAATATAATACTTGTTTTTTAACTTAATTAATATAATGCATTTTTTTTGGAACTGATTAATATAAGAAAAATTGTCACATTTAACATATTCTATAAGTATTTTTAATGCTTATATCATATTTTTTTTAAATACAGATAAATCCTTAGATTTTGAGCTAAATTCTTAAACTTTTTAGTAATAATAGATATACAGTTAATATATAATAATAAATTTATGTACACGTTAAGGGGATTTTTTTTTAGGTATTATTTATGATCGAAAATCTGATATATTATTTATTATTATGATTAAAATTTTAATACTATACCTATAGTGAGATAAATATAATTTATTGTCTATACTATATTATTTTTATAAATAATAAGATACTAAAATGTAAACTGGAGAAAACATTACTTTTAAAAAGAAAAGAATGATGATTGCAAATATTATATAATGGTAAAATTATATCTTATTTTATTAAAAAATGTAGAGTTTGATTAAAAAAAGAAGAAGAAGAAGAAAAAAGGTGGAGGAGAAAACATTTTTAAAAAAACAAAGAGGGTAAATTTAACTTTTGATGTGTCATAGCCACGTAGTCGTAGATTCATGCAGTCATCGTTTCTTGAATTAGTGGGGCCAGACTCATGTTCCACCTTCTCTCTTCTCATCTCTTCTCTTCTCTCTCTCTCAACAACTTTCTCTCTCTAGAAGCTCGTTGCTGGTGTAGTCATTAAAAGGGGGGCCTCGCTCTGGCGGTCCTTCTTCTCTCATCACAGAAACTGAACAATTGTGGTCATTATATAACAACAGTCCCCAAGTTATATTTTCACAATTACAAGTGCGTCCAATATTCTCTTCCACCACCTTCTTCTTCTTCAGTGCCTTCTTTCTTTCTTTCTTCTTTGTTTGGTTTTAAGGAAAAAATAAATAAATAACACAAAAGAAAAATGGTTGCTGTGGTTTCTCCAAGAAATATTGTCGCTTTGGCTCGCACCGAAGGCATTTGCAACGCCTATTGCAAAGGCCGTCGTCAAGTTGTCGGGTTGGTACTGCTTTGTTTTTTTTTTTCTTTTTCCTTTTTCTATGTTCTACTTCTTTCCAGAATGAAGCAGAGAACTTTCTCGGAAAATTTTTTGTTGTTACTTGTTGAACTATTATGACCTTTCTTTCTCTTCTTCTGGGTTCTTTCTGGGATGTTTCTGTTTTCACCTGAATAGTTTCAACCTTTTGCCGTTTTTCCTCTATGTTTTAATGGATTTAACTTTAATTAAATATATATATATATATATATATAACATATTCTCAAAAACCTTGTTCTAGAATTTCTAGCAAAAGAACAAAAACAGATATAGCTTCTTTTTCTTTTTTCTTTGTTCTTTTTTTCCTTGTCCAAGGGTACTAATTAGTTTTGGCGGTGAAGTACAAATCTTGATGTTCATGTTTTTGTGGTTCTGAAATTCGGTGAGAGCCTATTTCTTAACTATGACTTATGAAGCAAGAAATATTCAGCCGTCTGCAGAAATTTTCAAAGTTTTGAGCCACTTGTTTTTCAATTTCTTTTACTAAATTAATTGCGGCTATAGATAAGGCTCAAAAAAAAAAAAAAAAATAATAATCCCTTAGAAAAAGGGGAAAAAAAAAAAAAGTTTATGAAATGGATAAGTGGCACAAAATGCAAATGACGTAGTTAGTAGTTGATGTCAATGAATGTTTTAAGTGCTTTCGTTGGAGACTCTTCTTCCCACATGTGACAGGGCTCTATCTAGTTGGTGAAACTAGGAGATTTCCTTTTAATTTAATTTTTTTTCAAGTTGAAAGAGCAAATAATTCAGTTTTTTTTTTTTTTTATTTAAAAAAAAGAAAAAAGAAAAATAAAGTCCCCATAGAATAGTATACTTTTTGTGCCTCTGCAGATGTATCCCGTATAGATACAAACAAGCCAGCAGAATTCCTTAAGAGAGCTACAAGTGCTTGTCATAAGTTCTCAGAAAGGCAAGGGCATGCTCTTTCCAAAGGTAAACCCACTTTTTTTATTTATTTTTTATTTTTAAAATGAAGTCAATAATATATGTAGTCAACTTTATCAATTTTCTAGATTTATTGACTTCTTCTCAATCAAAGTCCTTTTTTTTTTTTTTTTTGTTTGATGCAAAAGTGATAAATTATTCGATCTCGTCGATTCGATTGGATTTACAGGGAGGATGGGAGAAAGATGAGTCTAAGACAGAGGCAGCTCTGAGAGACATTAGAGGAAGCAGGGGTGCGTGGAGTTGTTGAGGTTAGTTTCTTCTTATTTTGCTTCCACAAACTTTTTGATTAATAGTCAAAACCTTCTTTTTGGACTGCTCCACTCTTTTTATGCAAATTTAACGGAACTTGAAGAAAATCTAACGTATTAAAACTATAATGTACTTCATTCACACCTATGGACATCTTTGTGCAGCGCCAATTGGGTAAATGGAGTTTCAAGAGCAAAACCTACGATACGTTCTACGACGGCTACATGTTCCCTTTACTTGTTCAAGAATTGGATTTGTGGCCGGAGATGGATTTCCGTCAAAGAAAATGGGTAGGGAACAAAATGCTCCACAATTTAAAGCAAGATGTTTTATCCAAAAAAAAAAAAAAAAGGATTTCTTCAATTACTAAATTCTTATAAGAATTTTTTTGTCTTTCCTTTTTTCTTTAGATGAGTGTTTTGGAAGCGAAAGAAGTTTGCCAACATGGGTGGATGATAGAAGCCTTGGACAGGCTAGTAAGTCGCTTGGCGTCTAAGAAACAACACATCGAGGGAGAAGAAGTACATCCATGCCTTTAAGCTAGAGCGGAAAATCTGACCTTGTAAATAACATCCTGCTTTTTACTTTCTTGTTACTTGCAAGAAGTAAAGAAGAGTTAGTATCCGTAACAAACGAGAGAGAGGCACAAAACAAGGACAATTAAGCGGAGCGGAACGATGATGTGATAGTTAGTTGTCATGGTTTCCGATTCTTGTCTTGTTTTCCTGGGAAAATTTCTGATGCCGGGACTTTTTAGAACTAGTGCGAGAGGTGAAAAATTGTAACACCCCCAAAAAAAAAGTTGGAAAATGAGAATTGGAAAACATGTTCCGAAGTTATGTTCTAGAACATTTGTTTCAAGAAATAAAGAAGCTTCTTCCTTTTTTGTCCTTAATTCAAAAATTATTTTGATGAACTTTTGATGCTTTAAAATTTCGTAATGTAAGGTTTTGGAGCTTTGAGAACCATGAAATTGAAGAATTTCAACGAAGGCCCTTTTCATGTGTGAATATCCGCTCTAACAAGAAGATTCTGATCATTCATAAGAGATCTGCTCCAATACTTTTATGATTGTGTATTGGTTGTTTCTCGTGGCTAGGGAAACAGAAACTTGGACTTTTTGAACCGATCAAGAGATTCCCCTTTTTTTTTTTTTTGGAAAAATTCAACTGTACGTTTATTATGTCTGTAGGTATTGTTGGATTAAGTTTTTTAACTAATTTGTGAGTTAATATATTAAAATTAAGAAATTTATATGTCTGTAGGTATTGTTGGATTAAGTTTTTAACTAATTTGTGAGTTAATATATTAAAATTAAGAAAAATATTTAAATGATATAAATTTAAGATTATTATATTAATATGATATAAAAATTTGATATTAAATTTATGTCAAATTGATTAAAAGATGAAATTTATCTCATATTAATGAACGAATAAAAAAAAAAAAAAGGTTGTAAACAGGTAATTTCTTAAAATTTGTTAAAGTACACAGCATAAAATACTTTCCATCATATATATCTATCAGTAGGAAAAAATAGCTCCTATCGCAAGTTTTTTTTTTTTTTTTTGCCCTTTTTATTATTATTATTATTTTGGCATCACTTGTCATGAAACAGTGAAACGATAAAGCTCCAATGAGGTTAAGGACAGATTGCGTCGAAAAATGGTGTGGAAAAAGTTGGGAATTATCGGATGTTATAGCTGAAAATGTTATGGTACTATTGACTATTGAGGGGTCAAAATCAATTAGAAACGCCAAATTAAACCTAACATTGCGTGTTCATAATTTTGGAGTTTAGCTTATTTTCATGTTACAATTCCATTTTTAGTAAGAAACCCATCTATCAGCACCACCACAATTTTCCAATTTCAGGGCTTTCCTCTTTCCCTCTTGAATAGGCTATCTATGATATTTTTTGTGAGTTCCACAATTTCACGTCGTAAAATATGGGTGCGAATTACTGTACACTGATCCGCAATCACTCAACCCCTCTTTTTTTTTTTTTTTTTTTAATTTCCCACTTGGATTATGGGGATATGACAGCCGTAGAATAATGATAAAGACTTGTTAGACCATCTCCATTCTGCAATATATATTCATATCAATGATATCAAATTTGTACAAAAGAATAGTAAAAATAACATAGGTAGAGATGTGCTCTAACATTTAATATTATTTTTAATACTATAAATACCTTTTTGTCGTTAACATTAACTTTGATATTATAAAAGTAAAGTCTTAGTCTTTTTAAATAGCTTTAAATTGACAAAAATTGCAATGATTAGATTAAAAAAAAAAAAAAAGTTTCAACACTAATCAATAAAATTCAAATGTCAAATTTCAAATTGACATACCACCTGGTGAAAAATTTGTGATCAAGAACCACAAAGTTTAGCAATAATATATATATATATATCAAATGACAGCACTTCATCGGAGGACTTTTGGATTAGATCATCTTGTGTTTGTTATATCCGAGTATAGTTGGTAGAAGTGAGGAAAATAAAAATAAATAAATAAAAAGGAGAGGAAGGACGAAATGACTAATATCTTTCTCATTTGCTAAAAATAGACATGGGAGAAGAAATATAAAATACTTTTGTTTATCTACCACACATTTTATCCTCAGACTGATTTTCTATCCTATCAACAAAGCTAGCTGCACAAAAATCAAAATGTTCAAACGTATGTACCCACTCTTTACGCCAAAGCCACAAGAAAAAGTAATAAAATGATTAATATTTAACAAAAAAAAATCTTTGGGTAAAAAAATATTGTCCGATAGCAAGTTTTTCTTCTTTCTTCTTTCTTCCTTCCTTCTTGGGATAAAAAAAATTAAGCAATTACTCACGACTTGGTCCTTATCTTAAAATGCCACCTAGATGAAGCATGCGTGCGTACTGCGCAATTCCTGAAATTCAAAATTATTGTAAAATGACCCTCTACTAAGGCTTTTTTTTTTTTTTTGGAGGACAAAAATAATGACGTACGAGATAAGTAAATTCATTTTAAGCGTGTTATAAATTGCTACTAAAGACGACCTACAACACCTAATTAAAGTTTTCTTTAATTGTTCGGGGAAAAGAAGAGGAGTGAGTTTTTATTTTAGAGAAAATTGTGAAAACAACCTTTTAAATGAACTTATTTATTTATTAATTTTTCTTTTTAATGCTTGTTTGCATTTTTAATCCTCCATATTGATATAATTTGAGGTAAAAAAAAAAAAAAAAAACCTGAAACTATTATAAATTTAACAGTAATTTATAGATGAATTTTTTATTGGACATCCTATAAATCATCCAAACTAGCTGCTTAAAATTAGCCTAGCTACATAATAACAAAGTGATAATTATGTCAAATATTTTGTGGGAATTTTTTTAGAAATGTGTCCATGTACGTGTAGACGAAATAGAGATGTTTAAAACTAGCAAACCAGCAACAAAAGTTTTAGAGGATTAAAAAAAATGAATACAAATTAATGAAGTTTATTCAAGCAAATCAGCTAAACAAATAACACTGATCGAGTGGATTAAAGAAATATTTGACAGATGATGTGGTTGCATGCATCATTTATAGGTAATTTCTCTGACTCTACATGTGGTTAATTAGAGTTTAATCCTTTAACTTTAATTTCAAAAAAAAAAAAAAAAGAAGAAGAGAGAGAGAGAGAGACGACGGTAAGGGGATAATATGTCGTGTGAAATAGTGTAATAAGTTTGTGAGTTGTAAAATTCCAAAAAAAAAAAAAAAAAAAAAAGTCAGCTTGTGAGTTGTCAGTGGCAAATTCACCTTGGGCTGCTTTCTTTAAAGCCCATTTTCTCACTCTCTTATTACACCTCCTTATTAAATGATTAACTCATATGATATATGAGCGTATACATACGTTGTTGTATATGAGTAGAGAAGTCTTTAGTGTAAATATGTGAAAAAAAAAAAAAAAAAAAAAAACCAATGGGTATGCAGAGATTTAATGGATTCTTTCACAAAAACTAGCAAAGAGTGAGGAGAGAGACAATTTTGACAGTGAACAACATAAACTTATTGGCTGTGAACTCAGGAGCCTTTTGTCTCGCTCTTAGTCAGTAATACATAGGTTTACCATCATTTGATATCAAGCACTACCAAAATTAAACATATTATACATATACTAAAAGGATGGAGCGGTTATTGTTCAGTGAACAGTAAACTTACGGAAATACCCTTCCAGCTGTTTGTTGCCGTTTCACTTGCACAGAAAAATGGCCGTTTTACCCTCTTCATGGTGTTTTCTCCGTTTTGCCCTCCAAGTTATGTTTACCGGTTGTTTTTTGCACAGTGGTTTGACTTTTTTGCCCCCAAAATCCTTAGGTTGTTATTGCCCTTGGTCTTTGGATTCTCTGCCGCTTGTCTCTTGCATTTAATGAATATTGTCTTCATCATTCACTTTCTTCTCTCTCTTTCTCGCTCTCTCGGTTCCCTCCCCTCTTTCTTTTTTCTAAATTTTGCCTTTGCCCTTTGGATTCTCTACCGGTTGTCTCTCCATTGAATGATTATTGTGTTCACTATTCATCTTCTTCTTTCTCTTCTCGCTCTCTCGGTTCCCATTTTTCTTCCTTCTAAATTTTTTGGGTTTTTGGAGTTCTCGTTGCTCTGTCTGCCGTTCTCCTATTGATTTTGGGCGTTTGTTCTCTTTTTTTTTTTTTTGATTTTATTTTCAGATTTGTTATTTTCTCTGCTCTCACTTTTTCTTCCTTGATGTTTTGTCATTTTGGGCATCTGCATTTTGAGGCCAAAAACGTTTACATTGTTGGTGAGGTTGGGTTGTCTGCCGCCTGTCTCTCTTATTTGTTGCATATTCTTTTAACCATTCATCTTCTTCTCTCTCTTTCTCTGTCCGTCGGTTCTCCTGTTTTTTGTTCTAAATTTTTTGGGTTTTTGGTGTTAGGCTTGCTCTAGCCACGGTTCTTCTCTCCATTTGGGTGTATGTTTCTTATGTTTTTTATTTTTTTGTTTGATTTTTGTATGTTGTTTTTGGTTTTTTTTTTTTCTTTCCCAGATTCCTTATTTTTGTCTCCTTCAACTTTTTCTTTTTTCATCTTTTCTCATTTTCGAGTATGTGCATGAAATGTTCATGGCGGAAGGTTTTTTTTTTGGGTGGGAAGACAAATAAATTTTTTCGAAGTCATAAGTTTTGATTTTACAGTGTTTTTTTTTTTTTGGTTTTTTTCAATTAGGTTGTATAATAATTTTTTGTTCTTTATTGTTAATGCATTTTTGTTTATAAGTGTAGCATTTTATTTTTATTGTTTTTGAATCTGTGTTTTCGGTTTTTCTCATATTTCGACTGAACTTTTGTCATTTTTTGTTGTTTTTTTCATTGTTGATTTGTTTATCTATTGTTTATGAGTTTGGTTTTTATTTTTCTGAGGGTATGAATAATTTTTTTCCAACTCCAGGTTTTGATTTAGGATTTTTTTTTTGTGTTTCCGAGTTACATTGTGTAATATTTTTTCCCTTATCTATTGTCTATGCATTTTTGTTTTAAATAAAAGTTGAGCATTTTATTTTTATTGTGTTATTCGAATTTTTTGCCCATCTCTATTGTTGTTATCTGTGATTTGATATTTTTTGGGGTTTTTCCGTTTTTTTTTTCCCACCGGTGTATGTATGTAAGAAAAAAAAAGGAATTTCTTAGTTTTGTTTGTTTTGTTTTGTTTTTTTTTTTTTTTTTTTTTTTGTTGTTGTTGTATACTCTTTGTTTTACAGGTTGAATTTTGATTCTATTATTTGCTTCCACGTTTTGTTCCTGTCGTTGATATTTTTTCGCTAAACTTTATGTGTCATTTTTTTGTTATTTTGATTTAAGATTGATCTCTTTTTTCCCGATTATTGTGATTTTATTTTTCCCTCAGAATTTTTTCGCTCAATCATTGACTAGAAATTGTTTGTTAAAATTTTTCCTCCTCGATTATGGTTATTTACATGCTTAAATATATTACACAGTTAAATGCAAAGAATGAAATAAAAGATTTAAGTATGTTTTCCTTTTTTCTCTATTTATCTTAGTATTTTTTTCCTGTGCTTTTTTTTTCATAATTAATTGATTTTCAGTTTTTAATTTTTGTAGATTGGAGTTACAAAGTTATTCAGATCACTCAGGCGGAAACCAGAGGAAGATATTAAAGATTTTGTTGATGTAATACTTGTATTTCTCAATTTTCCCGGTTTGTCCCCTCGGCTAATAGTTGTTTCATTTTGACCTCAAAATTTTCTCTCCATTTGTCTTTTGCTTGTCATGTTTCATGTTTCAATTTTATGATTTAGTTAGTTTTTCAATAGATTGTTAGGTTTCTGATTACTCAATTTTCTAATTATTCACGTTATTTCTATTGTTTGATGTTATCCTCTGTGTTTGCCAATTTGTCATGAGCATTAAATGCTTCTATATCATTGTGTTTGGTTGAATTATCGGTATTTGTTTTTCCTCTGTTGTTTACAGCTTGCTAATTAATTTGACTGCTAAAGATTTTTTATATCTTTAAATGTATCATTAATATTTTAATTTTCTTTCTTTTTGTGATATATTGTGAATTAATGCATTTCAGTTTATATATATATATATATATCTGTTGAAATTTGTTCTCTCTCTTTTTCACCGACCTTTTTTATCCAACTTTTCCAAATAAAATTTTTCAGCACATTTTCTGTTATAAATACTTTTTTACTCATTTATTATCTTACTTTCACATATTATCACTACTCTCTCTGAAATACCTTCTTTATTACACTTCTGTGAATCCTCCTAATTGTCAACCGAAATCCTCTACTCTGCTGTTTTTCGAAAACTAATTGTCTCACATCTTCATATCTGTGCAAAGCTACTGTTTTAATCAGGTACTATTCATATTTATGTCTCTTAATTACAATTTATTGTTCTTTTATTATATTCAGATTAGTTGCTTTATAATTATTGTTATTATCCTTATAATGATACTATATGCGGAACCATTTTCCTATTGTGTATACTTTTTTCTTTTTCCTCCGTTTTTGTTTCTCTGTTCTCTCCCCTGCTTTGATAAAATATTATTGTGATTTGTTCTGTTTTTTTTATTTTTTATTGTTATTATAAGTTATATTATTATATTACATGATTTGTGAATTTTTTTTCAGTGCTGTGACTATTACTATTGTTGTGATGAATGTTTGGTTTTTTTTTTTTTTTTTTTCGTCTGCTCCCTACTCTCTCTGTTTTTGTCTTTATTTTCTGTATTTTATATTTTAAATGTTTTGTTTACAGATTTTGGTCCAAAATTATAACATGCAATGATGATCTCTATTTATAGATATTATAATGCATATACCAAATATATTACTTAATTTGGTATATGTTGCTGAATTCAATATTATTCAACTTTATTTTGAATAACTACTTTATGTTATTTGATAGTCTTATGCTGTGAGTGTTTGGGAAATAGAATTTCGATCTTTTCTGATAATAAAACCATATTCAATATATTACTATTTAACTTATTATATTATATTCGCTATGTTTACAACTTTTTATTTTTACTGTTTTGTGTTTCCTGTTATTTTTTCTACTTCTGTTTTTAAAAGTTAAATTTTTTGTTTCTGTTTTCTTTCTTTGCCGGTTCCTTCATCTCTTTACTGCACTTGCGGTTCAGTTTTTTCTTACTATTGTTTTCTTTATGTTATTTCTGTTTTCTTCTTTTTAATTTTTTCTACATTATATATGTTCCAAACATCTCACCTAGTAGCTACTAAGACAAGGTTGAATGACATTTTAGTTATTTTTCATAAGTAATGTTATCATATGACAGGTTTAATTTTCTTTTATTTCTGTCAAAAACAGTATGTATAAATTTTTTTAATATTTTGTATGATATAAACATATTCAATTCTTTATTTACATTAGTGTATATATATTGATTGTGTATATGTTTATTTGTTCCTTTTATTTTGTTCCCATCTTATTATTACTTTTTGCTCATGATTTTTGATTATTGGTTCTGTAATTTCAAACGAATTTTTCCATCATTCTTATTAGCCGAGGGGATTTTTTTTTTTTTTAGATTGTTTAATATTAGATTCATTACAAAATTTTATGTATATAAATCTCTTTATAGTTACAAATGTTTGTAATTTTTTTTGTATAATTGAATTTTTTATATTTGTAATTTATGTTATTTTTATTATATCGCTCCATTTTTATATTATATTATGTTTTATTCTATATTATGTTGTAGTAGAACAACAAATTTTTAGGTTATCAAAATTTAACTAATTTATTAAATAGTTTTGACAAATTGTTTAGGTTCATAATTTTCATATTTATATAAAAAAACAAAAATTTTTTTAACATATTATAAAGAACAAAGAGTGATAAAAGAAACAACCATAAGTTTATAAAAAAAATTAAACTTCTGTAACTATCAATAACTTACCATCCAAGTGTAAAAATAAATGTGCAAATTTTTTTTTTCGGAATATTTAAATAAGACTAAACGAAAATAATAAAATATTAACCAACATAAATTTTCACCGAAAATAAACCCCCAAAACACAGACCAAATTAAGACAATTAATTTATACTTATAATAAAAGTACATTAATTAACAAAAATGTTAAAAAGGTTTTCTTCTGCAAAAAAAGTTCGCCCAGGCTAACAAAGCAATAAAGTATATTAATACAATCAACTTATCATATTAAAAATAATAAGCAACCAAAATATACAAATGAAAAAATAATTTCTTAAAAGTTGTAATTATAAAATTTTTATAAATTTACAACAAAATTAAGCCTGAAAATTTCAACTTAGAAAAATAATGGTATTCAATTATTTAAATTTATAAAGAGTAAATTTTTATACATAAAACGGTATATGATAATTCCATAAATTTAAAACCTAAAGTTGTATAAAATTATAATAAGTTAAAAAAAATATAAATTTCTATTTATATTTCAAACTAAATTATTATTTATGTCATGCATTATATTTATTCTGTAAATTTAAAATATTTAAATTCAATTTAGTATGTCCATAATATTATTAATTTAAATAATAACTTGTGATATTTTTTATTTTTAATATTTTGATTCTTATTAATTATTAATGGTTGTTTAATAAAAATATATTGTTTTAGTTTCGTAGATTATGCAAAATTTTATTGTTAATATTTTATTCCAATAATTTGTATTATAATATTTTATTATGTAATTGATTTTTATTTTAAAAAGAAAATTCTTCATTTATAAATTTTGTTTTATCTTACATTTATATCTATAATTTTTTGCTTCTAATAATATTTCATATTAGTGTCTTTTTGTTTTGTAAAAAAAAAAAAAAAAAAATTCTCAGCAGATGGAAAAAAATCTTGGCAATGATGCTAATTATTTCGGAGAATTAAAGCGTCAAAGATCTAAATTATATGAATAATAATGAAGCATCTACGTCAAAAATATATATCTTCACATAATCAATTTGAAGAATCAAATATTGAGATTATTACTGATTCTCAAAAGTAATTTGTGGAATTATCCTCAATTTACAATACAAAAGAGGTGAATTTGTTGATGTAACAGTTTTGAAAACTTTTGATGACGATGAATCACAATGTTATTGCCTGCACCACCAACCGAATCACCAAAAGATATCCCTCCACCGTTAACATCCATACATCCAGAAACCCATTGCCAGAAACAAAAAAAAGGTTAAAAAGACAACTTTTCATCAGCGAACCTACAACAGAAGACATTCAATCAAAGGTACAATACTGTCCATAATTTGTTTCAAAATTTATTTATTTTTTTATTACAAATATATATATATATATATAAATTGCATACAATTATATAATTATAGTCATCATTATTTCAGCCGTCAACAATATCCTCCTTCAATGGAAATTCAAACATCTTCTGTTGAGCCATCCAAAAAACGAAAAGAATCAAGGTATAATTATCTTTATATATATTACATATAATATAATTATACTAATTTAATTTCATTTATAAAAATAAAATAATTAATCTTTTTTTCATGACAGATCGGAAGAAACAGTGAAAAAAGCAAAACAAGCTTGATGACATTTTCAACGAAAGATGTTCTTTTTGTAACAACTTATTTATGAACATATATCTATATATGTTTGTCTGTATATATAAATCTAACATTTTGATACAAACCTGAATGTAAATATATAATATGATCATAACGAATACCAAAAAATAAACTTATCTAATTAATTATTTATCATAACTAACTACTTTTATTATATAATATTCAATTATTTCCTTTATTTTTTCTCCTATATTCCCGTGCATAGCACGGGCACTCAACTCATAAGTACTAATTAATGGATTCTACAATTATAGCTCTGAACTATATTAACATTTCTCACGTACATGTGTCACTCAAATCGGCTCCGATGACGGGAATAGATTTATTAGTAAAGGCCGCCCCTAGGTCAACTATGATTAGACGACTTCACTATCGTACATTGACCAATTTAGCCCTGACTACTCGAGATGACTAGCCGATGTTCTGGGAGAAATATTTTCGAATTTTCTCTTGTAACTTCCGTTTGGGGAAATCAGGGGCTTAAGGAATTTAAACCTTCTTGATTTGGCGGATACGTATTCTATAAGAAAGAGCCAAATCCAAAATAAGTATCTTCGAGATTTGTACGTCAAATCCTATTCTGAATAGGAAACCCAAAAGACGAGTTGACTGACAATCCCCTGCATAGTTCTCACCATCTCTCTCACGCTTATCCACTTTCATATATAGAGAAATTCTAGCTCTTTTGTAATATTTTCTCTCTACCCAGTGAAAACCAAATTACTATAGTGGACGTAACACTCATAATGAGGGTGAAGTACAAATAATTTGGTCTCTCCTGTTTATTTTATGAATTATACTTTATCATTTATCTAATCAGTCTTCGGTGACAGAGTACGCTAACAATCAACTTCAAATTGATCATCGACCGCCAATTGTAGATTTCACCTTCTACAACTAACCAACCTTCATTGTCTTGACTGCTACAATGTGCATATAGACGCATAACATGGATTGCGATGGCCCCATGGGATTGTTCCACATTTGTTGGGAGGATGGTAAGAGGAACCATCTTTTAATATGCTTAAATCTTCTACAAAGAGCCCAAGTAATTCTGGCTTCAATGTGTTTTTTATATGTGTATTGTGGTTTCTCTTTATTTGACAAGTGTGGCTGTGGATTTTGAGCTTGAAGGAGAACCATATGGAAAGTTATGTTTTCCGGGGTAGTCATATTCTTGAGGAGATTAATTATTTAATAGACCGAGTGTATTACATCGTTATCCTTGCCACGAGATTATTACCTGAATTTGGACCAAACATGGGTTTTGTCCCCATATTTAAGCTTAGTTTACAAAATAACCAAGAAAAAAAGGAGCTCTAATAATTAGAGATCACGAAATAGAAAAATAGAGAGCAAGTGACGAGAGAAAATGGAGTGGTGGGACGGCAAAAGCTCGAGGTCTTGTGGTGCTGGCAAGGAGAGACCAAGACAAAGTTGTCATAAAAGTAAAACGACAGCCAACGAATAGGACTCTCTCTGTGTCCGTCCCCTTTCACACCTTTTGGTGGGTTTTTGTACGTACTCTCTTCACAAACCCTAGTGATATTGCATAATGCATGGAGGTTTCCTTCCTAAGCCACTTTACACACACACACACACACACACACAGAGGAATGGTCCTATATATATATATATATATATATATATTAGGGTTTTACTTTGCTCATCATAAAAGCAACAAAAGCTGTGGCAGAGAATTAAGCAAAAAGAGGAGACCACAACTCTTGTCTTTTGTTTTCGAGTGTGAACAAGTAAGCTCTTTGCATTAAATGTAGACTGACCCATTCCTCATGAGTAGTCGTAATAGACTGGCCTCTAACCCCAAAATGAAAGTTTTTTTTCTTTTATTGTTCGGTAAGGAGGAGAGAAAACAACAAGGGAATAATAAATCACCCAGACGACAGTGAGGGAAACGGAGAATGAAAAAGAGGTCTTTTCTCTCATGATATTAGATATAAAAATTATCTGATAATCTCTCCGATTAAAAAAAAAAGATCAAAATTAAGATGTTTTATAATGATTTGGAGTTCTTCCTGTAATTCTTTCTTTTTCACACAAACCAAAAGCTTGACCATATGATCATGATCAAAACGAATCATTGGGATCAAAGATACATCTAATAGTGGACGGTCAACACAATATCACTTTTCTAATACTCTTGAAGTACTTAAGCCTCATATCATAGGTATAAAACTAATTAAATTGTACGTCGTTTAGTTTTGATTTTAAAATAATATTTTTCTTTACTGGCTGGTTCAATTCGTGTTATTATTGTGGCCAAGTGACCGAAGTTGAACGCTAAGCTAATTATTTACACATTCTATAACATTAGCAAAATTAAATTCTCCTAAAATATTATGAATTGCGAAGTTGCAAACAGTTATATATAGTTTGTTGTATAATATTGTGTCTAAAAATTTGAAACAGGTAGATACATCAACACTTTGGCGCCGCGCAATTATAATTTTAAATTAATCGTAATCACTTTAATTCTTGTCATCACTTGTTTTCTGCTAGGTTCTTTCCATGCAATAATTTACCATTGAAATTACACGATCTGCTGTATAATCTACAAATATGAACCAATTTTTTCAGATGGAAAGAGGCAATATTTGCAAAACACACACACACACCACACACACACACACACACACTATATATATAATCTGTGTGTGTGTGTCTATAGATATATAGGGTATGATAGATCAGTTGATCAGTTGAGTGCCTACATCATATATTTTTTATTAGCTTGGGACATGAAAACTGAAAGCAAAGTGAAAAGTACGTACTAGGGAGAAAAAAATAAAAAACATTTAATAGCTTGCTATGTGGACAGTAGGTTTACAATGCACCCGTGAGTGTGAAAAGTGAAATTGAGGCCCACTTTGATTTCTTCCACCAATTCACATGGAGTCCTTGTAGCCTCTCATGATTTGAGTATGGGTGCTATGTTATTTTATGTAGCCCAAAAAATATGAAAGGCTATTCTTGCTGATGCAAAAAGAAATAAATTAGATACAAAAATTTAATCCAAATTACAAAAATAGAGGCATTTTCCCCACATGTTGTAAAGTTCGAGTAAGGAAAGCATACGTATGTAGTGCGATCAGTACTGCTGTTTTTGTATCTTTAACAGGGGAGGGAAAAAAAAAAAAAAAAAGATACTTCTTTGTAAATTTGTTTACTAGGGATGATTAAAATTGCCCAAAATTTCTCACAAATATTTGAACTAAAAGGCTCAACTTAGCTAGCTAACACGATTTCTTTACTTGGCCAAGGAAGTTTACCCCCCCTTTTAATTTGTCAATAATGCATTAGAAAAAAAGAAGAAAAAGCCTCCGTTTAGTATTATGGTTGGAGTTAAAATTTTTAAGTTGTAGTTGGTTGCTTTTTTAAAAACTAATTATAATTTTTGTTGACTTTCAGAAAAAGATAAAACTGAGATGAAAATTTAAGTTTTAGTTGAATCAAATAAGATTTCAACTCTTTATTATTAAAGCTAATATCTTTTTTTACAATATTGCTCTTTTTTTTCCTTTTTTTTTTTTTCCGTTCTGAAATCAAATTATTAATAGTAACTTGCTCGACAATTTTAACTAGGGTTTATTCTTTTCAACTGCGGATGTTTGAAAACTCCATACCTTTTCCCACGAGTTCCATTATTATATCCCTTAATTAATAAATAAGAGTACTAGCTAGCGACCATATACAGTCCAATATACATATATCTCATGTATATGCACATACATTTACATACATCTATATTAAGATATAGATGTAATATATACGTGTGTGTGTATATATTATATATAGAGAGAGAGAGAGAGAGGGTACGTACTAAGCAGATCTGTGTCTTGGGAACTCGAACTGAAGATTACAGTGCAATTTCGTGAGTTCTTTATCTATTATTACGTTTATTTATATTGTGATATGTCAACCCTGTAAATTTTATACTAAAAAGTTCATATCATTTTCTTTTTAAATTTTATTTTCGCTTGAAAAGATGTAAAGGGTATGTCTTGAAGGTGCTGCGTTCATGGCTTTTGCTACTTTTAACAAAAGTAAAAAAAAAAAAAACTTATAGATTAATAAATCAAGAGGGGCCTAGACTCAAGAATTTTTAGGACAGTCCATATGGAAAGTTCCTCTTTCGGACAAGATATACCTATAACTCTACATATTTTCTTCCCTAAAGTTTTGACAGTAAAAATATTAATATTATTTCTTTGCAACAATCTTCAAATCAAGTTCAGTGAAAAATATTACCTATAACTTTTTTTTTTTTTTTTTAATGCAGATCATAATCAGTAGGGACCATGCCAAACCTGCATACCCATATTTTAAAATCGGGACCCACTGCCTAGTTGTGTAAGTAGTTGACATGGCCGTGCTAAAACCATGGATGCTCTACTTATTATTAGTTATTAAATTAATTAATTATCATATGAACATTACTGATAATCCATCTAGTATAGCTATCGCCTGTGAGAAAATATGTTTGTGTTGCTTTGTGTGGGAAAAAAAAAACCGTAATTCTAATTATTAGTCCTACTCTTTATCATTAATATTAACAAAAAGAATCAGTTTTTACATTGTGGTAATATATTTTTTTTTAAATGACAACTCCTACTTCCTATGAGTTTTTGAATTTCTGATTAATCATATTCTAATTATATTAGAACATTGACAATACATATGTATATGCACATTTAACAAAATTTAATGAATAAATAATGAAAAAAAAATTAAGTTCATGAAAGTATCTCTTTACCCTATTAAATTTTTTTTTTTTTAATAAAGCTGAAAATGACAAACTATAAAGGTTCTTATATTAAATGAAAAAAATAAATTCTAATCAAAAGGAAAACAAAACAAAAAAAGGAAGAAAAAAAAAGTGTACTAATCTATTCCTATTAAGTTAAGCTCCGAACGTTAAATTCCCAGTGAATGGTACGCATTTCCTTCGTTCCCTTGCTCCATAACTCTCTCTCTCTCTCTCTCTCTCTCTATCTCTCTCTACAACCAAGACATTCAAAACATGGTGCAGTCAAGAACTAGTAGTAGTAAAACTTCCACTTTCTTCTTCTTCTTCTTCTTCTTCTTATTCTCTCTCATCCTTTCTCTCTCATCCATTTCGGCCGCTTCGTCGACGGACGACTTCGTCTTCGGCGGCTGCACACAGCAGAAGTACTCGCCGGAGTCGGCCTACGAGTCGAACGTCAACTCGCTACTCACCTCCCTGGTCAACTCGGCCACGTACAGCTCCTACAACAACTTCACCGTCACCGGCTCCACCCAACACGACGTCATCTACGGCCTCTTCCAGTGCGCGGCGACCTCGCCATGCCCGACTGCGCCACGTGCGTCGTGCGTGCGGTGAGTCAACTCGGTCCGCTCTGCTCGCAGGCCTGCGGTGGGGCCCTCCAGCTGCAGGGCTGCTACGTCAAGTACGACAACGCCACCTTCCTCGGCGTCGAGGACAAGACGGTGGTGCTCAAGAAGTGTCGGACCGTCGGAGGGCGACGACCAGGATGGGCTGGGCCGGAGGGATGCCGTGCTGGGCTCACTCGTTGACTCCGGTGGGCTTTACCGGGTTGGTGGGTCCGGTGACGTCCAGGGCGTGGCCCAATGCGTCGGTGACCTCAGCTTCGCCGAGTGCCAGGATTGCGTGTCGGATGCGATCGGACGGCTCAAAAGCGACTGTGGCCAGGCGGATTTTGGGGATATGTTCTTGGCCAAGTGTTATGTGAGGTACTCTACTGGCGGCGGGGCCCATATTTATCCCAAGGCTCATCATGGTAAGATTTCTTTTTTCTATTTTATTTTAATAAACTGGGTTGTGAAGATTTGAATTTTATAAATTTGGATGAAATTATTTGTGATATTATGGTTAGATTTATAATTTTAATTTTATGAATTATAATTCTCAAAACAGTTTTGTAAGTGTTTTTTTCTTTTTTTTTTTGGTGCCCTTTCTGTAATCCATGATTTTGAATTTTGGAGTTGGGTTGCTTGATCCAAAAAAAAGCAAAAGGAGTCTTATCAATTAGTAGAAATTAGTTTTATGATTCTAATTAGTCATTAAATTTTGATTGTTTGAGGAGTAATTTTGTTTTTTGTTGTCGATGCATGACTAGAAATTAGTTATGATTCTAATTAATCATTAGATTTTGACTGTTTGAGGAGGAATTTTGTTGTTTGTTGTCTGTTGTCTGTTGTCGATGCTTTACTATAAGCGTGACAACATTCATAAAACGATTACAAGACAAAAGTATAATAATTAGATCTTAATCTTGTTATTTGATAGTTCTAATAAGTTGTCATATCAGTTTTAATTTTTGTCATCAATACTAATAAATAAGATTTTTTTTTTTTTTTTTTTTAGTTTGATTTAAATGAGAGGTGGATTGACTACTTGGTCCAAACAATATGAGATAAGATATGTTGAGATTTAATTTAGAAGAAGACAGATTCAGTTTCGCATAGTTTGAAATACAACAATAATGATATGTACTATCCAAGTTGGCAATTCCTACCATGAAATCATGCCACTGATTTTATTATTATTATAATTTTTTTTTTTTTCAATATCCAATCTCTTTCAAAATTATGTGGTAAACACTGGAAAGAAAATGTGGTAAAGATATCAAATATATTTGTTGTCCAAATTTTAGTAGACAAACGTAGGGCCCATGGTTCTCTTTTGATCCTAATGACTTAGAAGAGTTCCATGTAATTCAATTGGGAAAGAAATATGGGAGGAATAAAGGTAAATAGTTCTTTTAATAAATAGTTAAAGTAAACAGTAGGTTTTCTTTATATAATTTCTTTAAAGAAATTATTTCTTAATTCTTACAATTTCCGAATGTTGACTCTTTTAATCAATTGTGGTGATGGTTTTATTTGCTTTTTTTTTTTTTTAATTTATTATTATTATTATTATTATTTATAAACAACTTTGCAGATAAAGATACGGATGATGGTGAGAAGACATTTGCAATTATCATTGGATTATTAGCTGGAGTTGCTCTACTCATTATCTTCCTTGCTTTCTTAAGAAAGATCTGTGAGGGAAATGGTAATTACAAGTATTCTTCATCCTTCCAGACTTTCATTTCCATGTAACTCTTTTCTGTTTTTTCTTTAATTAATTGTTATTATACTTTTTTTATCTGACTATTTTTCTTTAATCAATGTGCTTTAATTGAAATTTAAAAAAGAGAAAAGCAGATGCAATTTGATTCACTGACAGTTATACTTTGAACATAACTTTTTTTTTTTTTTTTTTAAATCTTATGCAGGTAAATAAAATAAAAAGTTATTAATTTCAAACAGGCTCGGCGAAGCCTGTTTCTCTCATCAAAGTGACTCTTTCTTTCTTTCTTTTTTCCTTTTTTTTTTTTTTTTTTTTTTTTTTTTTTTTGCCTCTTTTTTTCTCTTCATTATGTCAGTTCTCTTTTTCCCTTTTCTTGGATTTGCAATTTTTTTTTAATATATATTATTATCTCCAAAAGGGGGTTTAAAGAAAAGATGTATGAGGGGTCACTTGCCAAAAATAAAGTTATAAAAAAGAGTGGAAAAGGGGGCTAAAAGATTTCAATCTACTCTCCACTTGACAAAAGTTGTATTGTCTAATAATGTGAAAAAAGATATGCATATTCTTTTTGTAAAGAGCAGATGATATATTTTCTTAATTAAATTTGTCATGTAATTTGGCTTGGTTTTGTGATCCATGGATCTTTTTTCTTTTATTTCTTTCTTTCTTGTGTATATTCCCTTTTAGGGATGGATTTTAGTCTATGACGACCAAGTATATACAGTGTCTTTATTATCCAAATTCTATTTGTATAGATTTCGCTCAAAGAGTTAAAGGAGGGAGAGGGGGAAGAACACTAAAATAACCAAGTTAAAAAAGATATATATATATATATATATATATATAGATCTTTAATTTGAAATACTTACTCCATTTATGTACCGCAAGATATAAAATTCACTTTCATTCCAAAAATAAAAAAATAAAAAAATAAAAAATAAAAAAAAATAAGGAAACAAAGAAAGGTAAAAAATGAGTAGCATTTCTTAACTACATATATAATATTATCAGCATTTGGTTCACACATATATCATTTTGATCGATTTGTACCTAGCTAGAGTGCTAGTTTTAAGCATTGGAATGAGAATTTTGCTTTGCATTTCAGATTTTAAACTACATATATACATATATGCATTTATATATGTGTGTATATATATATATAGGAATATATATATATAAAGAGATTCCCTCTCACGTGTAGCTTAGAATCTTTAATGCAAATCTAGACGAAGAGAGAAAACTACAGGGATCCCGTGAAATTGCAATTTTGTGAGAGAACCACTGAAGGAATAAGATATGGTAACGTACAATATTTACTGTACTTTCTTTGGCAATATGCATATTGTTTAGCTTAATTGAAAGACTATTGAAAGAGCTAGCCATCCACAGGTGATGATCATATTATTTTCACTTTTTCAGGATAAGGGTGTTTTTTTTTTTTTCCTCTACACACACATTTTTTTCAAAGGATTAAGGGCAGGAGAAACCAACTCATTTTGAATTTAAATCATTCAGACATGATAAATGCCAACGCAAAAGGTTGTGTTGATCTAGAAAATACTAATGTACCCAAAAAACAAAAAAAAAAAACAAAAAAAAAAAGATTTTTTTATACCATATTAAACTCCATAATTTTAGCAAAAAAAAAAAAAAAAAGTAAACCCATAAAATATCATGTATTGTCTTGTGAACACAACTTGCTATAATATATATATGTAAACTAGACATAAGGTTAAGAAAGATGGTTATAAAGGAACAAAAGTACTTTAGTGCCCCAATATTTACTAGCTAGTAATGAGTTACTTTGAGGTCTAGATAATTAGAGTTGGATTTTCAACTAACTACACAATGTAATTAGAGCCACTAATCTTCTTAATTTATCTAGTAATTCTTAGAGATTAAGACATTCTAGAATGGGATTGGCCCAAATAGTTATGATGTAGCTCTCCGATCGGTTTGCCCCACCACATTGGATGCAGAAAAAAAAAAAAAAAAAAAAAAAAAAAAAAAAAAAAAAAACATATATATATATATATATAGTGGGCTGCATGATCATCCTCTAACTCCTCTGCTTTTCAAGTAAAAACGAGCTACATCTTACTGTAAAAGTTTTATTACCTTTTAGCCTTTTTAATAGTTTTATATTAACACACACACACACAGAGCATATGTTCGATTCACTTTGTGGTACAAGTTCCATGAAAAGAAGATTTTGTGTGATTTGAGAATTCAGCTCATTGCATTAATTTCTCCGCTCTCTTCTTTTCACATTTTGAGATTTTCTATCTATCTGTCTATCTTTTATTTTATTTATTTATTTATTTATTTGGTGCTTGAATGTGTTAAATCTATGTCGCATGTCAAATAATAAATTGAGGTGTCATTTCTTTACATTATATATCCTATCCTTCATGTGAAATTGGAATATAGTTGTCGCCGGAATTTTTTTTTTTTCTTAATCTTTTGAGACAAAAACAAAAAATAAGGAGTATATAGGACAAGTATTCTCTTAGCCTTTTAGAGTTCAGACATGCATTTTAGTCGATTATAAATTGGTGTAGACTACTAGGGCCAAACCTGTCCCTTCAACGTAAGTTGTTAAAAACACCAATTCTAAAATCAATTTTTAAGTATTAAGTTATATAACATGTAAGTTATAATTCATTAATTAATAGATATTTAATATATCATCACATTAATAATTAATTATATTTATCTATAAAAAGATAATAAAATTGATGTTCAAAAATTAATATTAAAATTAATGTATCTAGCAATTATATATTTTGGCATCTTGTTCCTGTTTATGCCATGAACCAAGTTTGTTTGTGATAATACATAGAGCCAAAAGGAATCACTATTAACAGAACACGATGGAGTCAAAATTTGGCGTTTCTTGTTTGAAAGACATCTGTCATGAATCCTTTTTTCTTTAGCACTTTCAGACATTATAGTGGATTACATGTAAGCCTCATTCAAAGACAAATTAAAAGCAATTTTAGTTCATGTCTTCTCTTCAAAAATCAAGAATCACAAAGTATATACTACAAAACCGACCAATAATGCCTTGGCCTTTTCATATTCATTACATGACCAATGTTAATCAAATTCACAATAAAGTAACGAGAAAGGCACAAACAACTTTGGTATATAAATAATGTTTCAAACCAATTATAACAAGTCTTGACAATTTAAATCTACTCCACTAGGATATATATATATATATATATAAGTTATGTATATATATATATATATATATAACACCTTTATGCATGCATGAATATGCTATCTAGCTAGCTTCAATTTAGAGAGACATATTGATAGGAGACCCCCACTACGTTGCAGTTGTAAAGAAACTGCATTATTGGCCTAAATGAGCTTAGAGGTTAAGGAACCAAATAATGAGATTAGTATTTTCACTAAACTTAATAACAACAATTCTACAAACCCCACTTACTCTTGCCATAGCTTTTTCTGTAATTGAGTTGCAAAACATTATAAGTAATGAGAGATCCGAACTTTTTTCATATAACTAAACTTAACATTCCTCACTAAATATATATATATATATATATATATATTAACAAGTTTGCATGTTATATCTGTTAATACGTATAGACAAAAACTACTCTATAATCAAAATATTATGATTCTGATTATTTAAAGAAAATAAATTTTCTTTAAATTTTGAAAAGGCGAGTTTCTATCCAAACCTTGACTTATTTGAGGCTTTTATGAATCAAAGCAACATTAATTGAAGAGAGAGAGGGAGGGGACATCTCTCTTGTTGATTCGTACGATTTACTTTAATTTAAAGGAAAATCAATTGTACTGCTCAACCCCTTTGGTTTGGCTGGTTCTCTTGGCACCTTTTACCAAAATAAGTGTTCAATTGTGTCACAAGTACTTTTAAGGACTTATGATGTCGTTTTTTTTTTTTTTTTAAAAAAACTTATGATGTCGTTGATTCCTATGTCGTTTGGATTTTAGTGAGAATTATTGCCTCGGAATCAAGCTCAATAATTGCTTCATTCGGGTGGAGACAATATAATCAAGAGTTACACTGTAAGGCTCTTCTGCACCCCAACTTATCATCACGATCAAGTGCCTTATAGTGATTAGAGCAAAACTGCTATTCAGTTTCTCAATCACCAGTATACCAAACGTAAACAAGAGTAATTTCGACAAGTATATTGAAAATGGCATTTTATATAACAGATATAGAAGGTAGATTATTCCTGTAAGACAACATCAGAAAAAATAAATGCATTTTTTGTCTAATTTCCCTTTTTCTAAGGTCTCTTGCAAAATGGGCTTTGGTGCATGCTATACATCTACTCTTTTTTTTTTTTTTTTCTCTTTTTTTTAAATCAAGTGATTTGTAGGATTTGCCTTAAAAAGAACATCTCTGAATTATTATTTCATCCATAATATTTCATTTTTTATTTTTTACCTCTAATGAATGAAAATAGAGGATAAAAAGTTCAAGTAAAAAGACAAAAAAAAAAAAAAAAAAAAAAAACATATAAACATGTCTATTTGATAGGTTGTTTCGATAATTCTGTCTTTTTTATTTGCTAAAGATTTATACATCTATCTTGAGTCCTAGAGTATGGTAATGTGCATCCCAACTCTTCAAAGCTTAGAATGGAATTTGAATTGGCCTTTTGAACTTGGGTGATACTTTGTCCCTTCATGGAGGTAGTGCCACTATAAATTAAATGTGTTATAAACAAATGATTTATTAGTGCGGATGTTCATCTTCTTAATACTCAAATGAATTTTACTATCTCCACTTTGATTACTGTCGACATTTAGATTTAGTATTTCATAACCTATATATGATTATTTAGTAGAAAACCTTCTCGTACAATTGAACTGTCAGAATTAGAACTTAGGTGAAAATTGAAGCCCCAAAGGGAAGGAGTAACTGGGAATTTTTAGATAAGAGGATCAAAGTGGTTTTCCTTCTAGATGGAAATTACTAGAAATATGTGAAGTGTATAGCTAACTTAATAACAAAAGTTTTGTAAGGAACCGGAACAATCAGATAATAATTTATTTTTATAATTATAGATATAATCTATCGATTTTTCACACCAAACTCTAACGAGAGTTTGAAAAAAAAATAATAATAAAAAAAAAACAGTAACTTACTTTATAAAACTCATAAAATTTTGCGGATAGGCTTTTCACGATAAAATCCATTACCTTTGCTATTACTCCTCTTTTTTTTTTCTTTTTTTTCAGTTATGACTCATTCTCTATGAAAATCTATGAAAATGAACTATCGTCTTTTGTAATTGTTATTATTATTATTATTATTATTTTCAAGGACAATAATAAAATAATAAAAATTAGGAACGATCATCTTCTCCAAGGTACTAGAAACCCGCAGACAGAGTCTAGTGTAAGGTGAATGGATCAGTCCCACAGAACCTTCTGGACTCCTATCCTCTCAAACATTTCACAGTACAAAACATTATTTAAGTCACCAAACCCAAAACTCATATCTATCTGAAACAAGACCTGAGATCTGAGACCAACTACAAAACACACTTTTTTAGGCTGATAAGAAATCAATGGCTGATACCATATTTGGTCACCCTCTAAGGCGCTTCTTCTGGAGCCCTCCGATTATCCGGAGTGGTCTGGATCAACGGCTCATTTGGACTGGCTCGAAACCCCTTCTGCCCACATCTTCAAGATCAACGTTCCAGGTACAACCTCCTCCAACGTTATACATACATACAGACAACTTTATGTGTTTTTTGTTTTTGTTTTTTTTTTTTTTGGTGACATATTTTTGTGTGAATAGGTTTCACAAAGATGAGATTAAGGTGCAGATAAAAGAGGGAAACGTGTTGCAGATTATAGGAGAAGGTGAGAAAGAGGAGTACGATCAGAAAGACACTGTCTGGCATGTGGTTGAGAGGGGAACGGCAAAACGAGGATTTTCTCGGGGAAATTGAATTGCCGGAAAATGTGAAGGTGGATCAGATCAAAGCTCATGTGGAAAATGGGGTTCTCACCATAGTTGCTCCCAAGATACGACTCCAAAGCCTTCCAAAGTGCGAAACATCAACATCACTAGCAAGCTCTAAGCTCTTCTATAGCTCCGACTTCTCTAGAAACTTCTCAACTCCAAATGCAGAACAGGGGAAAAAAATAATAATAATAATTTGTTGGGTGCGTGTGCCGTTTGTGACTTTTTATGGTGGTTTTGTTGTGATAAAAATAATATTGCAACAGAACATGTATCCACTTTTTTGCATATCAATAAAATTTAGAATGGACTTGTAAAATTCATGATTTTTTTTTTTTTTTTTTTTCCTTTTTGAAGAATTTCATTGAAAATTTTCAACGCGTAGATGTCCCCCTTTCCTCTCTTATTAAGTGGCCTGCTTTACTGACGTCTCTTTTAAAGATGATTACATCGAAAGTTTCATGTTTTTCATTTTTTTTTCCCCATTTTTCTCTCTCTACTATTCATTGTAGTCTTATTATATATGTATATATATTATCAAGTCCTAAAATTTCTTGTAATATTGTAACCCGATGTCGTTTATCTCAACCCAAAATTTTGGCAGGATTTGTAGTTAAATGACATCTTTAAGAAGTTTTTTAATAAATTGTTTTTAAGTTTTATAACCACCAAATTAGCCGTTTTCAAAAAATATTTAATTAGTCAATCATTAATTGATATTAATTTTTCTAAATAAAAAAAAATTTTGACTATTAATTTGTGTTTAAAAACTGTCTATTACCTAACTCTCATCTACAGGAACGAGAAGTTTCAAGTACAAAACAATAGAAAAGCAAAACCGAACCCAGAAAAAGAAGACAATTAACTAATTAAGTTTTGGTCTCGGTTCTGAAGTTGTATTTGGAAGGTAAGAGAATCAATAACCTCAGAACAAAAAGAAATACAACTAATCAGAATTTCCTTGTACCTGACCCTCAACTGAATAGCTAGTCTCCACCTATCCAATGCCCGTTTAGTTTTCCTAGATGACAATAATTCAGCAACCCCTTCTCCATCTTGCAGACCATTAGCCTCCAAGAAAGCACGAATCTGAACTGCGGAAGACGCTGAAACATTCCTGAGCTCCAAAGGGTTACAAGAATCTTGCATTTGTCAGTAGCATTTAAAAGAAGACGGTCTTCTTCGAATGACGTCGTAAAACTCTTCAGGATGGAATTGCAGTTCTTGGATATCCATCTCATTACAACTATCTCATTCTCGGCTGAGAGTTGGGATCCTGAATAAGCAAGGTGAGCGGTAGATCTCCGCTGGTTTGGTGGGGTTGCCCAGATGCGCAAAGTGGAGAGTAAGGCAAAAGAGGGTTTTCCACTTCGATGGATATACATCGACTCCATAGGCCATGTATTGAGGAGCATATTTCGGGTTGCAGAGGAATGAAAACCTTTTCATTCGGATTGTCATTCAACAAAAAGCCATAGTGTCAAGAAGCTCTAGATTTGTGTATGTCCCATAACCCAATAAGACCTGCAGAACATCAGAACCATGAATCATGGATGTATTTCTATTATGAGACGATTGATACACCTTTGACCCCTGATATGCATTCAAAATCATTACTGAGATTCTTCATGAAATTCTGAAATCTCGGTAAATAGATGAATAACAGCGAGAAAACTAATTAATCACATACAGCTTCCATAAGTAAATAAACGACACTTTATTATTATTATTTTTAATACCTGCTCCCCTTTTTCATAATGTCTTCTCGCATAGAAGCAGTAGGCAGAAACATCTTCCTCAAAGCCACCATCAGTCAGCCTTTGTGAATGAGAATCAAGCTGCTCCGAGTCTAGCATACGAGCGGCATCCCCATTTTGAGAAGAAATGATTTTCAAGTAAGATGCATGATTCTGGCAATCTAAATCTTCAACACCAGATGGCTCCTCTCCTCCAGGTGCAGCGTAATTAATAGGTCTCCCACAGGACATAAACACCCAGCCTCATCCCATGGTACATGCAAAGTCCGCGACGAAATCTATAAGGGAGTCAAACAACAAAAATTCACAGCATTAGATTTTACATTAGCATATTGATATTGAACTATTGATGAAACTCGGTGAGAGTAAACTCATTAAACATTTGTTTAAGCAAATTGTAAGTGAAAGGATACTAAAATCCTAACCAGAGAATCATAGCCAAAGTAACAGGACTCACAAATACAAGTTATGTTTTTTACTTTCAAGGAAACCAAACTCATTATATCATGTCTAATCCAAAAAAAAGAAAACAAAAAAAAAAATGGAGTGAAATGTATTCTCACAGTAGCAGAAGCCCAAAGCCATGCCCGAAAAGTCAGAAATCGAGGCTTAAGGTTAAGTTCTTTCATCAACATGTTAGCTTCTTTCCACTCCGATTCAGCCTTCAACGTGGCCTTTTTTGCAGCCCAAATTGCATCGTCAACCTAGAAGCCACATAATAAGTTTCTTCAGAAGTCATTTTCAAATGTGATAAAGTTTTCAAACAGTTATACATTCCTAATCAAAGATTAAGGGAAACCTAACCTAAGAAACACAGTAAAAATACATGTGATCAGAAAACAGAACTTGCAGAGCTTGCTTCTCGAATTCACCAAAAGTTGCTAGAATGTCGTAACCTCGCGGCAGATCTCAGGTAAGGATACCACCATGAACTCCTTCCTTTATCCATTTCATACAATAAGCCAACAATCAATATCTGCATTTAGGAAAGCAAAAAATAAAACAGACAAGAAATCCCAAGATTAACAACCTTATTACAAACTAAACCTGCTTAACTTATCAAATGTAAACAAGAAAATTGAAAAAATAAATATTAAAACAACAACAACTATAAATTGTGTTCTTTTTTTATTTCTTTGTTGCTACTAAAAAATCGTATCTAGTTTAAAACCAGGAGGAACCATTACATTGTATTTCTGTCCTGATCCACTTTTGAAGTTAAAAATGGTGGAACATGTTTTGTTACATTCAAATAATATTCATTAAAGAAAATTTTATCATAGCATTAAACAAATTAATTGATATCAGGAAACTCAGAGAAGCAACCGATCATAATAATTCATAACAGTGGAATTAAGTAGTTTCGCGGCAAACAAACAAAAGATAACAGAAAAAGATAACAGAAAAGAAAAGAAAGAAAAGAAAACCTGAATAGGCGACAGAGAAGAAATGGGCGTTGAGAGCAGTAGAGAATCTGTGATCTTTGGAGAGACTCTCTGTTGTCATCAGAGCCGATTTAGGAACTCTGAGAACCAACTCTCCTCTTCTGAGATGGCGCACAGCCCGCCAATCCCCTTCTGCAGTATTCCAAAAAGGGAAAAGAAAGGTTAAAAAGGCATGAAATTTTTTCTAGGGAACCAAACAGTGGGAGATAGTTGAGAGAGGCGTACCCGCCGGCGTGGGGAAAGTGGGAAACGAAGAGAGAATGAGCTAAACAGGAAGAGAGATTCGTCCGGTCGGAGACAGAGGTTGGCGAGTCTGAAATTCCGATTTCTGACGCCCATTTCATAAGGATTTCCAGCTTCCCTTCCTCTCCCTCCATCTCTCCCTCTCTCTCTCTCTCACTCTCTTCCTTTTTTCTTCTCCAGTTTGTACATTTTGGACTCTTTTCTATTTCTATATAAATTCATTTCATTTGTCCATTTTTTTATTTAAAAAAAATCTCTTATTTTAAACAGAAAGTCTTTTCTTTTGAGAATAAAATCGTATTTAGATGTGTGAAAATTTTTCTTTTTAAAAACAAAAATTTGATTGAAATAAAAAAAAAATTTCTGTTAAAAAATTATGTATTGTGAGAAGATTTGAATGATTCTTTTTTTTGTTCCTCAAAAGTACTATACAAAATAATTTAAAATAAAATAGTTTTTCTTTTACAAAATGAGAGAATGATAGAAAAAATTAGGCAAACACTTTTTGTAAAAAATTTCAATTTCGAAATTAATCTAAATTTCATTCAATCTTGGAGTAATTTATTTTAACCGTTGATTCTACTATAAAATGAGTTTAAATTTCACGGATTGCCAATCTTACCTTATAATAGTTCTATCGATTTGTTGATTTTTTTTTTCTCTCTCTTTCTTTTTTCTCTACGTGTAATGTCTGTCTATTCTTTATTTTTCTTCTTCTTCATCTTCTTTTTTTTTTTTTTTTTTTTTTTTTTTTTTTTTTTTTTTTTTGTTTTTTGTGTGGAGATTATGGTCTTTATCCTCTTCAGTGTCCTTAACAAAAATTTAATAGATAGATGAAGGTTTAAAGTTCTTTAATAATCAAATATATGTTTTGAATCGTCATAATTGTATTGATGTCACGTACTGTCTTTTTCTTTAAATTTACTTTAACGTGTTGATAAGAATCCTTGATGTCTAGATTTGCTTTTCTTTTTTGGTTTAATCATTGCAACCAGAAAAATTATTTGATAAACAAAATGTATTCTCTAAAAAGAGTTATTTAGCTTATATCTTTATTGTGCAGTTCATATACCATCAATTATACATCACAATTATTCAGCAAAAATTCTTTCTGCATAATAACTAAATATGAATATATATTTAGTTATTCAAGCAAATTCTAATTTGCTGCAACGTAACCTATTGAAAATATTCTACCACATTAATCTCATTGTCCTGTTACATATAGTCCGTATAATTATCAGTTGATATAAGTAAACAAAACATATAACAAGCGGCTGAAAGTCCAAGGATACTCTCTTTTTTTTCTTTTTTCTTTTCTTTTCTTTTCAATTTTCAAGATTTTATCAGACGTTGTCTCGCAATGGTTACATCAATTTAAAAAAAGGAAGAAAAAAAACATACATTTTATCATAATTTATCTTTCCAGTTGACCATATAGCCCCCCACACCCCCCCCCCCCCCCCCCCCCCCCAAAAAAAAAAAAAAAAAAGAGAAAAAGTACAGCCGAAAATCCCCTTTATATATTTACAACTCAATCCCAGCACCACAGTAGAAAAACTCTCAAGCAAATCCGACCGCAAAATTTCCCCTTCCAACAAATTTTGTCCGGCCTTTTGGCTACTTTGGCCATTGTCATCTGCCAAGAGCAAAAATGAGAGTATTAAGCAACCCCATTTGAATAATTAATTCATATTTAATCCATTATTTTCATTTTATTACACTAGAATCACCCAGAATTAGCACTATTTACCCTAAACATTTAGTGCTTGGATTTTGTCTCTCCCCCTTCCTTTCTTTAGGGCTTGCCTTATTTGTCATGCAGCATATACTACTAGCACTCACTCCATTTCCATCACTAAATTCTCTTTCAAAATGTTAATCAAATTCCAATTACGACACCAAAACTTGATTAATGTGTATTTAACATCTCATTCTTCCCGCTCTTCTATTCTGTTGAATGGTAACTGGTAAATCCCCATTCCTCATAACATGCCTTCAAGACATGTATGTGGAAATGAGCATACGATATTACGAGTTGTTCTCCGATTATCAAGTCGAAACTTTTAACCAGATGACACCACTTATCATATTCGGAATGTGATAAACATGACATTAACACTGATGGGGGGTCAGATTGAATTATCAATATGAAGAAGCCAAAGCCTTACCATTGCTGATTTTTCCTGAACTCCGTAAGGACTGGGTATATGTTCTCGAAGGCTGTATATGTTTCGTCCCTCACCTAAAAAAGGAGAAACAGTAATGCTGGTTAAGTAAAACATGAGAGTGACACCTGAATCCATGAACGAGCACCCAAGGAAGATACCACCTTGGCTCCAGTAAGAACAATTTTTCCCGACACAAATATAAGAAGCACAATCTTCGGCTGTTTCATCCTATAAATCAGCCTGGGAATAGTTCCGGTTCATACTGACCACCATAAATGATACATAATTAGTACAAGAAAAATATGCCAAAACATTTTTAGATTCATAACCAGAATAATAATCAGTATGAAGCATTTCTAAGAAAAGAAAAGTTGTGGTTTACAATGCAAAATCATTCAGGCATGTCAAAGATAGATCGGAAAATGCCAGAACTTTCTCTTTAGCATCCCACAAAGACATTTCATAAATTTCCTTGGACAAAAATAATGTAAAAGTTAAGATTCAGTCGAGACAAAGATAGTGTATAAACATCTGCAGAACAAAGCATTTCTTCCTAGTATGCCTACAAAAGATGGGCAGGAATCCAATTCCACATGATACTGCCCTAAACCTTATTAATAGAAGAAAAGGGAACATATGAAACAAAGGAATTTGTAGCCCTTACACTTGAAAAAGCACCGTGAGAGTAAGCAAGGCCTTCAAGCCTTATGGGAAATTTTACGTCACATGAGCCAACAATATTTTGGATCTTGAAATCCTGCACCATAAAGGAAAACCTATTACTCGACGTGCAAGAATCTTTACACAAACCCGTGATAATTTTAGTTCCAGGTATATTTAAAAAAAAAAGGAATGAGGGAAGATGACAATACCTTGAACTTCGCGGGAAAACCAAGTTTCTGGATGATTCGAGCATACTGAACAACAAAAACAAATTGTAAGATTGTATGAAAATCTAGAAGCACAAGGCGCCTCCATAACTTTGGTTACAGGCCTTTTACAAAATGATTATATCAATCACGCGCTAATAGCAATTCATAGATACGACAGTTTTTTGTCCAGTTTCCCTGAGAATGCACAGTTGTAAACCTGATCCAATTCTTTGGTTCTTCAAAATGGGCATCATTTAACTCAGATGTCTAAAACAGAATTTTCATTGGAAGATAAACAATCATAGACGTATATTTTTTTAAGAAGAGGGAAAAAAGAAAAGAAACAAACTTCACACAGTTTCTAGTCTAGTAGATCTTGACTCTTGAGAACAGCTCGGCTGAGGACTTGGATAAAATACCTTTCGTGCTGCTAGTTTGGACTGTGTTTCGCTCTTAGCCCCTGTACAGACCTAATCAGGGCATCACAACAAGCACCCAAATGAGCTACAGATGCTAACCAATAAGTTTTCTTAACGTTATCACAACCTTATCCTAAGATAAGGCAAGATAAAACAACAGAATGATTGTCTAGAGAGAGACAGAGAGAGAGAATGTATGGACAGAACATAAAATAAGCTACGACATCAATAAAGCAAATGCAAGTATCAAACAGAAGAGCCCGATGCTCCTCTAAAACTTACCATCTTGCCAGAAGCAAATATCAATGCTGTGGTTTTTGGTTCTCTTATTCTCATAATGACGGCTGCAAAACGCTGCAAGGATAAGCAATGAATCAAAAAACTGGTGCACAAGACAGCAAGTACTTCCTATAGATACTACAAAACATGTTGGCATACATTCCTTTTTCAAGCTTCGAGTGGTAATTGCTTTTTGAGACTAAAATTCAGTTAAATCAGCGACAGCTTATATGAGGCTGCGGCTAAGTAAACAAAGATAATTTGAAACACATGAAAGAATTACCACTAAGATCAATGCCTCAAAGAAAGGCGCAGAAACTATTTTAGTATAAAGCATTACTAAGTGAAAACCAATCCAATCAATTTCAACTTCATTTATTTCTGGTCAGACTTCAACATAGCTATGAAACAAAGAGGTAAAAAAATATGTGGTGCTAGGATGGACCTTAAAAACAGAGAGGAAAGAAGGGAAAAGGGGTTGGGGGGGAGTATAGAGATAACATGCCTTGGGATTGTATTCTGCATTTCTGGCTTGCAATGCAATCGCCTTAAGATCCAACTTGCAGTCCAAATTAACTGTGGAGACTATATTCCTGATAACAGACATAACATTATCACTTGCTCAAGGAGTACATAAATAAATTAACGCAACAAATTATCCATCACTTGAACGATTTACCTAATGTCTTAAAATTCCAAAAAGAAACAAATAACGAATAGGTATTCACACGCCCTGTTATCTGTCCTGAAATATTTTCTTAATGTCTTGGAATTCCACAACGAAACAATAACAAAAAAGTATGTTCCCATCATAACTTTGGTTGGGTCATGGGGAAGGAAGGAGGGAAGAATATAAACCCACCGTGACAAAAATGGACTTACATTTTCCATATGTAATGTAGGGAAAAACATTTTCATATCGTAATAAGATCAGATGCGTCGCAAAGTGCAAAAAGGAAATAGAAACAGATTCAATTTCTAGCCTAACCATTCAATAACGTCATGCATAACACCATCAACATGCTTCAGCTAAGTTCAACCAAGCATGATGATTAAAACTTTAACAACTTTGCTTCAGCTAAGCACGACATGAACTCAACTCCATGAAGCTAAGTTACTCCTTTTCATCACATAGCTAGAACATGTTATTTGAACTGTTATTCCTTATTTAACTCTAAGTTATCTCAGCTAGGCTAAAGCTCAATTTGACCTTATGCCCGCAAAGTTAAGCTACTCCTTTTCGTTATATAACTAGAATCTGCCATTCAAACTCAGCTATTTCGTTATATAACAACTTTGGGTCGGTTCATTCGGCTAGGCTAAAGCTCAATCGAATCTTACAGAAAGAGGAAACTCATGTAAACAGTAAGAAACTCATGTTCAACCGGAACTTTTTTCTATTACCTAAAGTTCAAAGACCCAAAAACGTAAGACATCAATCCTTAACCATCATGATCGTTGACTTTAGGAATACCTACAACGTTGAATCCAAATCTGAGATACCCAGTAAATTAAAACCCAGGATATTATAAGAGACTCACTGAAGGGTCGGAACGATCCCTGAGGGGTGCTTCGTGAGATCTACCGGTTGGCTTCCTTCCAAACCTTGTTCCGCCATTGATGTATTACTATCCCCCTCGATCTACAGTGAGAGCGACTCAACCCTATTTATACCATAATACAAAAGACACGGGAAATTAAGAATTAATATCATTTGAGTTTTGAAGTACGAAATTAAACTATTTCAAATCAGATCTTTAGGCTGAAAAGTGACTTCTTGAAAAGATAATGAAAACCTAAAACTAATTTGACCAATAACATTAGATCAGAAATTTCTTTCTCAAGAGGGTTTTTCTTCTTCTTGTTCTTCAGAAATCGCATCAGTTTTATAATCGTTAAATTTCAAATCCATATTAAAAACAATTTAATAAATTCCAGTACAAAAGATTTAGCCCTAGAGCCACAAAATCCAAGACGGAAAATCAGGTTTCAGTCGCTTCGTTTCTCGTTAAAGGTTTGAGATCGAATGGGTAAACAAAAGCTAGATCGGACCTTTTCACAAACGAGAGGGAGATTTAGGGCTGATCTGAGCAGGAATTTTCCCGGAAAATTCAAGCCGAGAAAGAAAAAAACAAGAGGTTGTTGGATGCGCGGGAAAAATTTCGGATTGAGGGATCTTTTATACGGTTTCGATTGCGGAAGTTTGGGTTTTGATCTTTGAGAGAGAATTTAAGGAGTTTATAGAGAGAGAGAGAAATATGGAGAGAAAGAGAGAGAGAGAGGAGAAGATGAGAATTGGTGGTGTTTGGGGTCTGGAAGGATCTGAAGGAGGCGTGTGAAGAGTGAGCCTCTTAGCGACCCTCCTTTATTTATAGTTCTCTTGTTTGCCCTCGAATTTTAACCTAATTAGGACACAACTGGTGAGGGATATTATTGGAATTTAACATTGGATAAAAGAGATTAGGTTCACGGCTGGATTGGAAGCTCGTTTGCTAAATGCCCAATTGTAAGACGCCACGTATGAGGTTGAAACACCCAGCTCCTTTCCTGGCCTGTGGCCACCGAACCCTGTCACAGACGCTGGGATATTTTACTTTTCTTTTTTTCTTTTTTTTTTTTCTTTTTTTTAAACTTTTTCCCTGTGTTTTTAGCAGTATACTCCTAAAACTTTCGTATTTTGACAGAGTACCCACTGAACTTTGGATATTTATATTATAAGCTCTTCTTCTTTTTTTTTTACCAAATTACCCGCTAAACTTTTTATTCTGACTAATAACACTTTGTCAAACTATGGCAATTTAGCTCAATTTGAGAATGTTGATAAAATTGGCAACGAAAATATCTATGCACACCTCAAATTTCCGATACTTTATACTTGTGACCTTTTGTGTTTTGAAAAGTTATTACGTGATTTTTTCACTGTGCTAATTAACCATCTTCTTTTAATTATGACCCGTTTGGTGGAGTAGTTTGAGTTGGGATTTTTAAGTTTCAATAGTAAATTTTTTTAAATTTTTAGAAAAGACAAAAAACTTTTTGAGAAAAAGACAAAAAAAAAAAATTTGAGTTGAATGGTTTGAACCATTCAACCAAACACCCCTTTAGTAATTTAAGCATCGTTGTCTATTAAAGTCACATAACCATACTTTGATATGTTTAAAGGGTTAAAAAATAAAAAAGCCAAAGAGGCAATTTATCAAAATTTAAAAGTTAAGGGGTGTAGTGCCATAACCTTTGACAGGGATAACTATACAGGTTATTTTCATTTATGGCTTATAAGAATATTCAATTATCTCACTTTGTCTCCTAGTATTCACTTTTAGAGTGATGTTATTTTGACATTTTTGAAATATATATAGTTTTGACTCATTCATTAAAAACTTGTCTATGTTAAACGGAAGCTAGAATTAAAATAGAATGTGAGGGTTCTAAAAGGAATAAAAACACCAAAAAAAAAAAAGAAAGAAAGAAAGAAAGAAAGAATAATATATTTGGGAAAAAAAAAAGAGTGAAAAGAAAATATATATGAAATAAAAATTCAAATCGTGCCATCCATCCTATATGTTCTTCATTTTTAGGCCTTATTGAGTAGTGACTGATTGAAGTGCAAATTTGCAATTGACAATATTTTTAAATTTTGGGGAAAACTGATGACATTAAAGCATAAGAGTTAATTTATCAGATCACAAAAAAATACAGGGAGTTCGGTGCCAAAAACCCAAAAGCATATATATTTTTTTATTGGCTTTAAGGAATATATTATGCTTTTAATTTATTTAAAAGAACAAGAAGAAAGAAGAAGAAAGAAATAAAGAAAGTGTAACGAGTCTTAACGCAACCGTCTCAATCATCAAATATTTTCTTTCTGATCAATCGAGCAGATCTGTCGCCACCGGCACTTCTCCGTTGAAGGTATTTCTTCTTTTTTCTCTTCTCATATCTTCTTTTAGTTAATGAAGTTTTTTTTTTTTTTTAATTTTTATTTCAATCCTATTCGTTTCGCATCTTCAATTCTTTTTAGGTTTCGTTTCAGATCGGTGGATCCATTTTCCAGGGCATCATATATATATATATATTGTATATATTTTCCTTGCTGAGTTTTTGTTAATTACGCTATTATGGGTATTTGGTTTTTGGCATATAATATTGAAAGATTCTTAATGTTAATGAATTCTTTGAGAGATGGTGGAAATTCTAGTAATTTGTATGGGGGGAAATGGAGACTGTATTGTTGAAAACTGAGAAAATGTCTTAGCTTGTTTGTTCTTATCTTAGGGCTTATAATGTACCAAAAAGAAAGAGGGGAAAGGGGAAAAATTCCCAAGTAATGATTACTGTTTGAAGGTTGTAATAATCTGAAGTAAATCATTTTGGTTTCAGGTAAAATGAAGACTGTATTGTTGAAAGCTGAGAAAATGTCTTAGCTTGTTTGTTCTTATCTTAGGGCTTATAATGTACCAAAAAGGAGGGGAAAGGGGAAAAAATCCCAAGTAATGATTACTGTTTGAAGGTTGTAATGATCCGAAGTAAATCATTTTGGTTTCAGGTAAAATGGGTTTGTGGACATTACTTGAGGCTTTCTGCTTCTTGCAAACGCGCTGGCGATAATAAACGAGGACCGGTTCCTTGCGCCTAGAGGATGGAGCTTCTCAGAATTCTCGGGGGGCAAGACGAAGTCTTTCAAGGGACAGATTATAGGCCTCATTTACGCGACGCAGTACTTGAGACTTCCTCTCATACTGCTCAACTCCATCTTTATCATCGTGAAGTTGGTATCTGGTTGACGCAGTGTGAGGTCAGATAATGTTTTTAGTCGTTTGTAGGTTGTAAATTGTTTTCAAGGATTGAAAATCATGGCTATTGTAGAACATCGCGGTTTTATGATATTACATTTTCCGCTAGGTCATTCTTCACGAGATACTGATGAAGTGAGGGAACTTTGGTTTTTGGATTGTAGGACATTTATAGCAAGAAGAGAAAGAACTCTTTGATACATATTCTGGAAACTGTCTCTGTCCTAGTTTAGTGACAGAGATTACAAGAACCATCTACGAACCTATGTTAGGTGTTTTTAGGATTTGCCTTGTTGTTTTCGTGATCTTAATTTTATTACCTTAGAACTCGGTTTCATTTGTTTGTGGTCTTATGCTCTAGATTAGCTTCTAGGTTCCTTTAGGAGTGTGAATCTATAGGATTCAAATTAGTTGTTATGCAATTAATCTAATTGGTTAACAGAGCTTTTCTAGTCCTATTGAGAGCGCCTCTCCATTTTCATAACCACCCAATTTCCACTACCAAGTACCAAATAATTTCACAGACATTTTCTTCCTTAACTTTCCAAAATGATCCAGAACAACCAGAAACCGAAATCTTTTGCCATTTACTGCCTCTCGTGTAACGGGGTATCTGGCTCCTCATTGTGTGATTCGGCTTCTTCAACAATAAAAGTCCAAACTTCGTTTCGATTAGAATGCAAGACAAGTGAATAGAGTGCATTAGAAGCGTTACACTTTCTCTACTGGTTGTTTTCATCAAGAGTGGCTCGAAGACGAACAAAATTAAATTGTCATTCAATCCCATTTCAAAGCCCCCTACGAAGTCCAGCTTAGTAGCTGCTGCTCTCATTTCTGCTATCGTTCATGCTTTAGACTAAGGCATTCCTGCATTCATTCGTGTGCTGAGAGATCGACTTGAAAGATCCAACCCCCAACCCAAAGTGTAAGGCAGAGCGAATACGGAAAAGATTGCGTCAGTTTGCATTGTTCTCTGCAACTCGAGAACATATCTTCTAGACCAAAATGTTTAACACCCGATTCTTTCCTATGGGAGACTGGGCAAAGACAGGAACATGGGGACAGATGAATTTAACTTTTTGTTGATAATTTAGCGCTTCGTTGATGTATTTGCTGATAGTTGAGATTGTTCATCTCTCGCTCTCCTCTCTATTAATTCTTCCAATACCTATAATCTTAACTCCCTTTGTTATGTAGTTTTGGATTCTTTTAGAGAGCATACAGCGTAGAACTTATAGTTTTGATGTACTCTTATTTGTTCCAGGAATAACAAAGACTCGCGCAGATTGATCGGCCCAAAGAAAAGCTTCGTTATTTTTCCTTGACTTCTTGTTGGCAAGCTCGAAGTTAGGTTTGGTTCTATTCATTGTTTTGGCTAATTGGCCCTCTTCATATAGGAGTCGCACTTTGCACATCTCATGAGTCTGAACTCGGTTATATTGTCATTATTCTTCGTTTTTCTTTCATCATCTGCCTCCATGAACTTCTTGTCACAATTTCATTTCGTTTTTCTTCTTTCCTGTGTATGGTTTTTTTTTTATTTTTTATTTATTTTTTTAATCTGATGAGAAGCTAGTCCATTATGGCGAAATGTAGGCACCTTGTAATTAGTGACTAATGTCGTTTATTACTCAATTAATCATTTTTGCCTTCCAATTATCAACTTTTTTTTTTTTTTTGAAGGAATCGAATCAACTATTTTCCAATTAACAACTATTGAATCTACTCAACTGCAAATTTTGTATTCGTATTTCTGGATTCCAAGGTCTTCTTTAACACACACACACACACACACACACACACAAAAAACCCTTCCCATATGTGTCTTATTTATAATTAATGATACGCACATGTAATTATGAGCAAGAACATAATTTCTCAAGTACACAAAATATATACAAATATTTGGCAAGAGAAAAGCTGGCGTTTGCCACACATAGTGATTCCCATGGATGCACAGTACACATCAATAACATGTGGTACAATAACATTCCCTTCTTTTCCTGATAAAAAAAAAAAATAAATGTTGATATCATCTTGTCCTCTATTGCTATCACTTATTTATTGAAGAAATTCTAAAGTCCAATGATGTAATGAAATGACCTAACTAGAAATAAATTGACATTATTTTTTATAAAGTAATTTATTCCATTACAAATAATATATAAAATGTCTTGTAATGAGTGTCATATGACACTTGTAACTTTATGTTTCGAAACTTACAGCAATTAAGCTTGCGTTCAAAACAAATGTTTGAAATAAAATTTTTATGTTGAAATTGATTGATTTTTCAATAATTATTATTTTTGTTAACTTTTCAGGAAAAAACAAAAACTAAAATGAAAAACTTAGGGTTCGTTTGAGTTGAGTTTTTGAAGTTGAAATAGTAAATTTTGTTGACTTTTCAGAAAAGACAAAAAAATTTTAGAAAAAAGACAAAGACTTTTGAGGAAAAAGACAAAATTTGAGTTTAGAAAATCAAGTTTGAGCTTGGTTTCCAAACAAGCTCTTATATTCAGATTTAAGTTCCAAACAAATCTTAAAATTTATTACATGATTTTATTTACTTTTATTTGAATTACATATAATATTATTTAGATGTTAATACAAATGTAATATCACTAAAAAATATTATGTTAGATCTTTCAACCAAAAACATACAAAGAATATCAAATACATCTAGGCGACAACACTATAGTTGGGGAGAAGGTAGATATGTGGGCAAAGTCTAAATCGACGTCACTTGACCATCTTGTCAAGTGTCATTTATTTATTGATCACTAGGTGATAAAAAAAAATTAAATAAAAATTAATAATGAAGTCTCCATTTAATATTTAAATTTAACTATAATTTAACTGTATTTTTTTTTTTTTGTTACTTTTTATTTTTTTAAAAAATTTCAAAAAATTTATAATTAATTTTAAAAAATTAATCAATTATAATTTAAAAAATTTATTTTCAAATTATAAATCCGAAAACTTATCCAGCCGCCATGTGTCTGTTTCAGTAAATAAAATGAGAATAAATACAAGTCGACAGAGAGTCTTTTTCTTCCCCCACCGAAGCACACGTCAGCTCATCCAACTTTTTTGAAATTTGAAATCCATTCATTAAATGACAAAAGTACCCTTAAAGTAGAGAGTGACTCTGAGAAAGGGTATGGCTATGTTGGCACAGAAATCAAAGCTCGGATTTAGCAGTTAACGGTAACCTGACACCGAGAAGGACTAGAATGCGAACAGCATCACTAATTTATGGTGAGCCCACCCTCCTATTTGCCAAGTCAACTTCGTGCTTTTATTATTTACTAATTTTGTGTTTGCATGTGTGTTTAGTAAAAATAAAATATAATATATATTTTCATAAATAAAAGAATTGAAAAAGAAAGAAGAAATTTTATAGGTCGTACTTAAAATGTATATTATATTAGGGGCGAAAACAACAAAAAAGAGTAGAAAAAATGAACGAAACAATGAGAGAAAATTAAAGAATAAAAGAAGTTAAGGGAGAAATTACCTAAAAAAGTAAAAGAGGTAAAAACAAAAGGGGAAAAAAAAAAAAAAAAAAAAAAAGAACGCCACAAAGATGATTAAAATGCACATTTCAACCAAAACATGCGTTATGGTTGAAACTATAAGAATAGTGGGTATTATTTTTTTTATTGACATCTCTTGTTCAATTTGATGTCTCAAATGGTGTCTAACTAATTATATTTTGACATATCATTGAATGAAGTTAAATTTTAAGATGTAAAAGATAAGTTATAACCATTTCAAACATTTTAAGATAATGTGACAATATATTATTTGTTAGACATTATTTGAGACATTACAAATTCGACAAAAGTTTTGAGTCCATTATAATTATTATTATTTAATAGTGACGATTTTACACTCTTCTTGTAGATAGATAACAAAAAGATAACAAAGATACCATATCACCTACCACTCCATGAGATTCCAAGACCTACTAATAACATGGATAAGCCTAACCTAATTATACTGAAAAATGTGTACAATTTCCCACAAATCACTACAAGTCCAATACCACATAATACATTTAGTGCCAGACCTTATATGTTGGGGTGCTAAGTATCGAAATTTAGAAACATCCTAAAAGATAATTTTAGGGCAGAATTTATGAATCTTATGATATAAGTAGCTTTTATTATATAGACATTCATTATATTTGAACATTACAAACTTAATCCGATAATTAAAATTAAAAAAAAAAAACACTCAAACGTTTGGCAAAAAAGAACGTATACTAATCATATAAGTACCTTCACGTTGAATAAATGTTTTATTTTAATTTTTGCCAGAAGCATATCGAATAATTCCTAATGGCAACTAAAAGGAGCATAATTGACAAAGTTAAGGTAGATGATCCAATCAAATACAACAAACGACCATATGGTGATATGATATGAGGTCTATCCAATCCGCCTTTGAAATCCGACCTCTTTCTCTTTTGTGCAGAAGAATCAATCGAAAATTCCAATTCCATTTAACTTTTGGTATCAGGCTGAGTTGGTCTTTGATGGGCGGCTTTAAAAGCTTAAAAGTGACTGGCCTATTCACAGCTTGGCCTTTTCAAACACCCTATGTGTGTATATATATATATATATATTATATATTAAAAAAAAAAAACTTAATTTGGTGGAACATCTGAGACTACGAAACCATAGAAGATACACGGTTGTCACCAACAATGCCATTTTAATTTATCAAAACAAAAACAATGATATTTTATTTAACCATAATATCATACAGCCACGTGGTTAATCACCCTTCACTTATTTTTTGAGTTTAAAACGAATTACTATTCTCTTGCTCTACAAATTTATTTCATATTCAAATACATAATTTTCATCTTTAATTAACAAAAATCCGTCTTAGATGAGAATTTGAAAGAAAATGTCGAAATAACAATATTATTAGAATATATTAATTATGGCCCACGACTTGATTTAAACGTTACCTTTAAAGAATAGAGTAACGCCATTAATTTTACCACGAAGGCAAGTAAATATGAATCGGTAAATTGTCATGAGATTATAGTTTCAGGAAAAGACTGGTTTTGAGTTATAAGTAGACTTTTACTTTGAGGGTGGAATTAAAGAATGACTGTTCAACTAAACTAAGAGGGTGTTTGGCATTACAGTTGGAACTCATATTTTTGAGTTGAGTTTCAACTGAACTTGTTTGGCATGTCAGTTCAGTCCCAATACCCCTTTGAACCGTTGCACAGTAAACTAAACTTGGTTTACAGTGCACCCAGTCGTCTCTGTCTCACTCCTGCCTTGCCCACTGTTCACCACCCTCGTGCTCCTCCCCACCGGCGCCCATCTGCTCGCCGGCCTTGCGAGCCACTCACCACCGCCTAATCGCGAGCTCGCCGGCCTCGCGAGCCAACCACTGTCCAATCGCAACAAGAAGCTCGGCGCTGGGCATAGAGGAGAGCAAAATTTCAACGGCGAGCGGAGGCCGAGGGGCGAGCAAGGTGGCGGTGGCTCGTGAAACCCACCGGCTGGTCGTGAATTTAAATGAAAGGAAAAAGAAATGGAGAGACAGAGAGAGTGGAAAACCGAGAGAGGATGGAGGGGTGAGAGGGGGATAGAAAGAGAAAGAGAAAAGAGAGAGAGATGGGAGAGAAGGCACAGGGTGGGGGGCATGATTGTGTTGTCATGTTGGGGGGGGGGGGGGGGGGGGTGGGGGGGTGGGGGTGGACACAACCCAGATCTGGGTTCGTGTTGGGGGGTTGCGAGAGGGAGGGAGAGGGAGGGGGAGGGCGTCGGGGTATGGGGTGGGGGGCGCGACGGCGTTGGCGGAGATGGTGGAGAAGGATGGAGCGAGAGGGAGGGGGATGGGGATGGGGGAGAGAGAGAAAGGGAGGGAGAGGTATTTCCTTTATTTCTCTATTATTGTTAGTATTAAAATATTAAAAAACAACAAATAAAAAAAAAGGAGAAAGCAAAAAAGGCAAAATGAAAAAAAAAAAAAAAGAAAGGAATAATTTAAGGAAAATTATTTAAATCTCATAGTAAAACAACTAACAAATCTCAAAAAAAAAAAAAATTTATGGACTATAGTCATAATTATTCTACACATAGGAACCAATTAAGATGTAAAAAAAAAAATTATTAATTTCCAATACATAATACAATTCTAATAAATTACATTTCTCAATACAATAAATTTTTACACACAAACACTCAACTCAAGTAAACTTTTTATCTACGAAATCCATGGTATAAATTCACGGTATAAATCCATGGTATAAATTCACTTGAAATCAAGCTCAGTTTTATCTATTTAAATCAGATTAGAATTGTAATTATGATGTTTTTTTATTAGCACTTTTAGTTAGCAACTATGTAATTCTTGCTGTTATATTTTATGGCTATGTAAGAAATATTGTAAAAGATTTTGATGTATGTTGTTGATGTATCTTTTTATTTTAGTTTATTTTTATTTTTCCATTTTTTCATTCACAACCTTCAACGGAATGTTAACTTTGAGTTAAATTTTTAACTCAAATTTTTACATCCAAACAGGGCCCTAACTCAAGTTAAAACTTTTCAACTCAATTTTTTTACCAAACACTCAACTCAAATTAAACGTTTCAACTCAAATTTTTTTACCAAACACTCAACTCTAACTCTCAACTTAACTTATCTTCAACTCAACTTAAAAATCTTAAACACCCTCTAAAAACTAACAACAATAAATTACTATCAAAACCATAACCCATATTATTTGTAAATAAAACTCTAGTGATGTTGGTTGTCTCTTGTCAGATTTTCCCATATACGTAAATGAAGGGCCATAACTAAGGTGTCCTTTAAAAATGTGAATTATTAAAGCAACTAATAATTATTAAGAAAATTAATTTTATAATAAGATTATTATGATCTACTATGGCATGCTTTCTGAAAAGAAATTTTTAGTTGGGTGGATCTATTTACTAAGAGTTTTATAGTAGGGTAAATTTTTAACGGTTTGATCTATGAATATCAACCTTCAAATTTTTTTAGTGCACGACACATAACAGTTCAAATTATAGATCACTGGGGTTATTTTTTATTGATCCAATTAACGTAAATTAGTATTATAAACTAATCAAAAATAAATAGTCAACTTTTAAAAAATTTAAAGGTAGGATCCTCAAAGCATGATTCCAAATCTCAACATTTGGCTTCTATTTTAGGATATCTATCTATAAAAAAATAAAAATAAAAATACAATTATTTAGGATGTGAAACTAATAATCCTTTCAAAAATAAATAAAAAAAGATGCAAAACTAATAATCAAATTGTTTTTTTTCTTTTCTAAGGAAAGGAAAAAAGATAGTAAATGCAAAGAGAACTTTGATTTCTCAAGAGGGAAATAATAATTTAAAAATAATTACAAAGACTGATAGCATTTTCATGTTACTGTTGGGACGATTAATTAATTGCCTTTTGAGGTTAGAATATAAATATTGAGAGTGAAGGACGTTTCTTTAATAAAAATATATATATTTTTTAAAAAAAGTCACTTCCTTAATATATTTATGGTTATTTGAAACCCTTGATCACAAGCAATCTTTTATTATTATTATTATTATTTTCTAAAGTTCAGATCATACATTTGTACCTTCCAATAAATAAATCCTTAACTTAATAAACAAACACCGAGAAGTCCTAAGGATGAAACAAAGAGAACAAAAACAAAATAAAAATACTACCAAAAGCACGTTGTACACACACTGTCACCCAAGCCAACTCCAAAATGCCTCATTGGACCTTTATATATATATATATATATATATATATATATATATATTATATTATAGGGTCCATTTGAAACTTTCCATGAATTTAGTTAACATTTGTTTAGCGATACAATGGAGCCAATTCAACGGTCATAAGGGTGAACATCTTAAACTGGCTCATGCCCTTTGTGTCTTATCAAGTTAGGTCTAAATTTAAATTGATTCGGTTTAAATGTCTCTTGATTTTTACTTATTTTTGGGCTTAATAATATTATGTCACGTTAATGATAATTTTTATGATGTCACGACTTTTTTTTATTAACTATAATGTAATATTTTAATTGATATAATTTGATATTATTAAAAGATATAAATAGGGAACATGAATTAAGAAACAAATCGCTTAAACATTTTTTCAAACCAATTTATTATTATTAATTTGAAATTTATATGGCAAGACCCAAACAACAAAATGTCTTATCAATAGGACTTTGTTCTTTACAGTTAGATCTATAAAATATAAACATATTATGTATTCTTCTTATTTTGATATGATTTTGATTAAATTTAACATAAAAAATGTGCATTACCGGTATGTAATCAAATTCAGATAACCAAAGATTTTAAAAACAATTACATATTATTGAGAGACTCTAAATTCAAATATTATTACCCCAAAATAACCGAACGGACTCATATAAATTTTCTTAATTTCTCTCATTTTTAAATTAAGAATAAAGAGAATCAAACTAAAGACCTAATCACAAAAAAATAAGCTTCTGTTTAATTGTCGATTGGAGTTAAAATTTTTAAGTTGGAATTTGTTGATTTTTTCAAAACTTAGTTATAATTTTTGTTGATTTTTCAGAAAAGATAAAAATCCAGCAAAAAAAAGTATAGTTAAGTTGAAACACCAAACAAACCCTAAATATAGTGATTGCAGATATAATCTAATGGTAAGTTCACACCTAATTCCATCATGAAATGAGGAGTTTGTATCCCTCCACTAGTTAGTAAAAAGAATAAAGGAAGAATAAAAAGAATAAAATGTAAGCAATAAGAATAATTGTACATATTATTTCTTTAACTCAAGGGTAATCTAATTCTACACCTTATATTAAATTTATGAATGTAGTTGTCGCTGCTATAGTGTTTGGTATGGGGTAATCTTTATAAAGGAATAGGAATCTTAAGATTATCATGTTTGTTATGAGGTTATCTTATTTTAAGATACCTGAGAATCTGAAACCCATGGGTTTCAGATCCCCTTGGGTTTCAGATTACCCCTTATCTAAATACCATGGTAATCTTAAAATTTAAATAATTTAGACACAATTATCCTTTTAACTTTTAAAATTTAACTTTAAAAACCAAACACTATAATCTAATATTCCTAGGAATTTGATTACTTTAAAAAGATTGTCAGGTATCTGATTACATTTGATTACCTTTAACCAAACACCCCCAATGACATCTCTAGTGTATTTTTCGTTGATTCGAAAAAAAATTTATGTTTTGAGTTTGGATTTTCCCAACGGTACCCCTTTGCTGTGTATATTCTTACTTTTTAATGTTTTTTTTTTTTTTTTTTTTTCCTAACTGTTTACCCTCATTGCTTAATCGGCTCCATCAACAGATTGTCCCAAAAGTCAGCGACCACATTATATGTGTTTACATCTGATGTACCGTATTAAAACTCCTTTCTCTGTAGAATTCCAGCTCAGCCAAAGGATTTTCAAACTTTTTCTCATTGGGATTGAGAGACAAGTTTTTCTTTTTCTTTTCTTTTTTTTTTTTGTAAAAAAAAAAAAAAAAAAAAAAAGAAGAAGAAGAAGAAGGTTTTAAAGCAAAGGTTTGAAGGGTTTAATTAGTCGCAACTACCCCCCAATCCCACCAAACCGGCACTGTCCCCATTTCCCTCCCTTTTTCCTTGACTTTCTCTCCCACCAAACAGACTCCTGAAACCAGAGTAGATATCCGAAACAAGCACTCGACACGTAAAAACCAGAAGAACCGAAGTCCTTTCGATCATCGACTATGGAGGACCGGCCGTTATCGGCCACAATTTTGCTCATTTTCTGCTTAATTCTTCTTCCGGTCATAGAATCCGACCTGGAATCCGATAGAGCGACTCTGATCAACCTCAGAAGTTCCCTCGAAGGCCGAACTCTCCGGTGGAACATCTCGCTCTCCTCGCCCTGCTCATGGCTCGGCGTCACCTGCGATTCCGTCGGAGTTACCGAGCTCCGGCTTCCCGGCGCGAGTCTCTCCGGCGTACTTCCAGCCGGAATCGGGAACCTGACTCGGTTGCAGGCGCTCTCTCTCCGGTTCAATGCTCTCTCCGGTCCGGTCCCGTCCGACATCGGAAATCTCGTTGGTCTCAACGAGCTTCACTTATCAGGTAATTCTTTCTCTGGACAAGTCCCTGACTTCTTGTTTGGTATGAAAAACTTGGAGCGATTGAATTTAGCGGATAATAACTTCTCCGGCGAGATCTCTCCGCGGTTTAGTAACTTGACGAGGTTGGTCGTTTTGTATTTGGAGAACAACAGCTTTACTGGTTCGATCCCGGAGATTGATTTGCCGGGACTGAACCAATTCAACGTGTCCTTTAATCAATTGAATGGGTCGATTCCGGATAAGCTTTCAAGGTTTTCGGCCAATTCTTTTGAAGGGAATTCTCTCTGTGGGAATCCACTGAAATCTTGTAATGGGAGTGATGGGAATGTGACTGGAGGGAAGAAGAATAAGTTGTCTGCTGGAGCAATTGTGGGGATTGTGATCGGGTGTCTCATTGGGGTGCTGATCATTCTTGCTCTTTTGATCTTTTTGTGTCGGAAAAAGGCCCCCAGCGAAAAGGGTGAGATGGAAATCATCCCAAAGATGACAGAGGTCCAAATTCCAAGTGCAAAGGCGGGGACGGAGAGTGAGAGTTTGAGCGGCGATTATTCCAAAGTGAGCACCAAAAGGGGCGCTGGCGGGATGAGGAGTTTGGTATTCTTCGGGAATCCGGTTAGGGTGTTTGATTTGGAGGATCTGTTGAGAGCATCTGCTGAGGTGCTTGGAAAGGGGAATTTCGGGACAACTTATAAGGCGGCTCTAGAGATGGGGATCACCGTGGCGGTGAAGAGGTTGAAGGAAACGACTGTGCCGGAGAACGAGTTCAGGGAAAGGATGGAAAAGGTTGGAAGAATGGATCATGAGAATTTGGTCCCACTCAGGGGTTATTATTATAGCAGGGATGAGAAGCTTCTAGTTTATGATTACATGCCCATGGGAAGCTTGTCTGCGCTTTTGCACGGTTAGCATTTCATCTCGCTTATTTGCAGTCTAATTCTGCTTTTGTTTTTGCTATCATTATTTCAGCCTCTTGTTTTCTGGTCCTTTGGATGCTTGAGTTGTTGTTATGTCTATATTCTACCTTCTCAATTTACTTATCTGGGTATTCTGAAATTTTTTTTTCTACATCTTTGTACGTCTCTTAAAAATTTATTTGGTTTCCTTGCTATCGCGGGTGGTTATGCATGTCTGTCAATAGCATTGCATTCTGGTTGGACTTGTTTGATATATTCTTCAGCTCATTTATGTCATATAGATCTGCGTTATGGGCAAAAGTGAACCAGAATGAAGAAGAGTAAACTAGAAATTAGAGTTTCTTAGAAATATTAATTTCAAGTCTGGTCTTTGAGCAACTAGATTTATACCTATCCAAGTTAGTCGCGTTCGAGGAGCGTTAAGTTTTCCATCAAATCATTAAATCTATCATGAATACTGAATACTGCCGGCCGTTGTATGCAAGGCTGTCATTCTATCCTATGTGCGAGGACACTATTTATTGTGTTCAGGCATGCTTCCCATACTTTGTCAGCGTTATAACTTGAATAAAAATTAAGAGAGAGAAAAAATGTCTTGTGGTTGGACATGGCTTGGAAACGACAGTTTAGGAGAATGTTCAGTTTTTTGTGCTCTTTTTCAATAAATCTATTGAACATTATGAAAACATTCAACAGAAATTATTGGTTTTTGTCATTTTCTGCCTTTGTTGTTTGCACTTTCACGTGGCGTGTAGCCATGTCCTTGCTTCATGAATTATTCTGCTTAATAGGTTGTCTATAAGACAGATCTGGACCCGCCCTGTGTTTCTTTCCTGCTCGGTGATTCATTCTTCACGCTTTTACTTACATATATTTTATTTTTGCAACATAGTTTATTTTCTTTTCTCGAAAACCAAGTTAGTGATTCTAACTATTAGTATTTGTACTGTTTCCAAGACGATGGTTTTCTTTTCATGATCATTTGAACCAATTCCTTCGTTTTAGCATTTATTTTTTGCCTGTCAAATGAATGGTATACCCTTTGGATTTGTATTTATTTGTGAATTGATGCTTGGAATTTAGGAAGTAAAATTTAACAACTCCAGTTTCTTTTCTAGAATGTAGATCGCATGTGCATTGCCCTTGGAGCTGTTAATAACATCATTTAATTTCTCAATCTTTTCATATCACAGGAAACAGCGGTGCAGGCAGGACACCTCTGACCTGGGAAACAAGGTCTGGCATTGCCCTTGGAGCTGCTCGTGGGATTGCATACCTGCACTCAAACGGTTCGTCCCATGGGAACATAAAGTCTTCAAATATTCTCCTCACCAAATCCTACGAAGCTCGTGTCTCAGACTTTGGCCTTGCTCAACTCGCTAGCCCCAACCCTACCCCTAACCAACGCGTTGCTGGTTACCGTGCCCCAGAAATCACAGAACCTCAGAAAGTATCCTCTAAAGCAGACGTGTACAGCTTCGGAGTACTGTTGTTGGAGCTGCTCACGGGAAAGCCTCCCACTCATTCCCAGTTGAACGATGATGGAGTTGACCTTCCAAGATGGGTCCACTCTGTGGTTAGGGAAGAGTGGACCGCAGAGGTATTTGACCTCGAGCTTCTCAGGTACCAGAACGTCGAGGAAGAAATGGTAGAGCTTCTGCAGGTTGCCCTGGATTGTACCGCTCAGTACCCTGATAAGCGTCCCTCAATGTCTGAGGTGACAAGGCGAATCGAAGAGCTCTGCCGGTCCAGCTCACAGCAAGCAGAGATCGCAACCAGTGAATCGTATTATGGCACGGATGAGGGGATTTCGCAGCTGTATTACTCAGCTGATTCAGCTGGGCTGGCTTCACTAAAAGACTAAAGAAATAGCAGCAATCTTTCATTGCTTGCCCTATTCTTTGGTTTATCATAAAAAGCTCACTGTGCAGGATTTATTTATTTAGACTTTATTGATTTTTTCTTTATTTCTTTTTCTTGCCCCCCTTGTTTTCGTAATTAGCAAATTTCTCTCCCCTTGATCGTGAAAAGGGGTAATATCAGTAATACTTATTTACCTATATGTTGTGTGAATTGTGTATTTGCTATTAGATGGGTAAATTACACAGAAAATCCAATGCACATTTTGCTCTGATATGATCTCATATACAACTGGTTTTCGAGGCTCTTTATCGACATTAGTAGTTGAAAATTGAAACCCGAATTTGCCCTTTTTTTTTTTTTTTTTTGGGAGGTATTCTTCTTTCTTTTTCACAATTCAGCATATTGATTTTCCTTTCCTTTTTCTTTCTCATTCTTTCAGTATGATTCCTTTTGTTTCATTTTTGATTGCTTTTATACACACCGTAAGAACTTTAAACTTTTCCTTTATTGACATTTTTCTTCAGATAGATTTCACAAATTTCTCGAATATTTTGGACCGAAATTTCAAGTTGCCTCCGAAGAGTTGTATTTGTAAGAAATGATTCCCTAATAGACTATCAAAATGTCTCGATCAATCCCTTTGTCGGTTGTTTTTGGTTGCTAAATCCGACGTGATCGCCGGTTTGTTTTATTATATGCCAAGTAAATAAAAAATTGTATTACGATTTGACAGTGATGGAAGCAACCATGACAACCCAGTTAAAGTATCATGTTTATCTCGATTGAAAATCCTTTTTTATTTTTTTAAAGTATTATTTCATTTGAATGGTAGGATTCTGTGTATAGAGTAAACGGGCGTTGAAAGTAACTTGTGTTTTAGAATGTTGGGTTGGTTCATTTAACTAGAAATATTAAGTTGACCTATTATTTTTATGTTAAAAAATTTGTGAACAGAATGGGAGACTTATCAGAATCATAAACAGAAATGAGGACTTTATTTTTAATTTTATTTTTTTCAGACTAATTGACCATGCATCTGAATGATAGCCATGATTAGGAATGAATTTTGCACATTTTATTTAAGAATTCTAGCTCTTCACTCAAAAATGGCACCAACAAGGTTCATAGAGCAACATCAGCTCTTAAAATAATTAAACCACATGTACTCAACATTTCCTGTTCATTATATAGCAGAGAAAATGTATTTTGACCATTGTTTTTTGTTTTTGTTTTTGGTTAAAGAACTAAAAGAGTGCATTTACTTTCACATGAAAGGAAGATAGAATATATTTCTCAATTAAAAAAAAAAACTGTACAGGAAATTGAAATGATTGTTTCTCATTACACTATCTAAGAGATAAAATAAATAGTAAAAAAAAAAATAAACGATCCTCCTCTTTATTTTTTTACTTTTCTTTCCGATCCCATTACATTTTTTTTACGGTTTGATAAACATGCCCTAAATTTAGTACAAATTTCAGTATAAAGGCTATTTATAAACACTATTTAAAGGTTCGATTAAATTATTTTGTCTTTTTGTGATGATGTCTTTTTTTCTCCTTCGCAACCAGGTGGCAATTTCAAATAAAAATTAATTTAAAAAAATTAATTTTTTTAATTTTTATTTAATTTTATTTATCTATCATACACGAGAAGTGCATATTAAACAACTAGTATACAAAAGAAAAGGCAATTAAATGGAAACAATAATATATCAATAAGACTTGTAAAAGTAAAAGGAAAGGGAGGGGTACCATAGCAAGTTCTTAAGAAACAAATCAATAATGGCCCAACCAACACACTCCTACCTCGTTTTGACTTTTGATGACTCGTTGGGCAATCCAAAATTTGAGTACTCCTTTCTATTAGCAATGTGATACATGGTCTTTTACTACGGGCCTGTTTAATCTGCGGGCCTGTTAAATCTATAAGTTTAACTCAAGTTAAACTGTATTTTTTTTTATCTTTTTTTGAAAAAGTTTTCGTCTTTTTTAAAATTTTTTTTGTCTTTTCTAAAAATTCAACAAAAATTATTATTGAAACTTAAAATTTTTAACTCAAATTCATTCACCAAACAAACCCTACATTTCTGAGATGGACCTTTTTTTTTTTTTTTTTTTGGCTCCCGCCTCTCAAACCTTCTCCACGTTATAAATGTGTGTGTGTGTCACACACACACACTAGCTTTTAGGCATCTCCTTTACACATGTGTATTTTATGTGTTGATTTTAAAAAAAAAAATAAAAAATACATGAATGCTAATTTTTTAACAAAAGAATAGTAGATATTAAATTTTTAAAGACCTTTATATTTTTGCTTAATTTATTTATTGTCTCTTAAAGAGTTTAATAAAATCAAGAAACCAATAACAATTTAAAGAATTATAAGAAAAAAATTTATTGAGGCATATTTGAAAAAAATTATTTTACATAAAGACAAATTGGAAATATATAAAAAGTATTTTAAGTGAACCAACTATAAACATTATTATATATATTAAAGAGGAGTGTAACCTTTTACTGTTCAGTGAATAGTTTTTTTTTTTTTTTTTAATTTAACTTTTGCTACAGTTTAGTTTAGTTTTTTTTTTTAATTTTTATTTTTGCTGTTTTACTACAGTAAAAGGATGTAATATTTCACTGTTTAATAAACAGTGATTTTTATTTTTTTTGTTTTTAATTTTTTTAGCTTTTGTTGTACATTTTCCCCTACAGTAATGCACAGTAGTTGATTTTTTCTACATTAAACTGTCGATTTTGCCCTTATCTTATGTGTTGATTTTGACTTATCTACAGTGGAAGGACGGTTTTGTCCTCACATATTTTACTGAAACAGTGCAGAGACTTTTTTGCCCCTCTGATTTAGTTGGTTTTCCTTCATTTACAGTGAGTTGATATTTTTACCCCTATTATGCAGAAATTGACGGCTGCTCACATAGTATAATTACCGTTTCACGTCTTTTTTTTAGTTCCTTTTCTTTTTCCTACAATGTGTTGCCGGTTTTACCCCTATTTAGAGTTTTTTTTTTTTTACGTTAAATTTTAGACATTAGATTCTGATCTATTGTTATATTGTGTTTTTGCTCACTTTGCCTTTTTTTTTTTTTTAAAACTATTTTTACTTTAAATTTTTATCTTTATTTCAAAAAAAAATTTTTGTGTCTTTTTTGTTTCTTTGTTATATTTTTAAAGATACTTTTTTTTTTTTTTTAAGGATTCTGCATACAAGTTTTTTTTTTTCTTTTTGTTTGTTTTTTTTTATATTTTAAAAATCATTTTTTTTAGTTTTTACATATATATATAACCTGATAATTTTTTTTATTTATTTTTTAAATAGTAAAAAAGAGAAGATATGATATATATTTTATTTTGTTATAATGTTTTTGTTAAGGTAGTTTTTTCCGGTTCTTTGAGTTTAAAGATTTTTGTTCTTTTTTTTTTGAATTCTGCTTTATTTTTGTTTTAATTTTTTTCTTTAAATGAGTATAACTACAGAAATTTTTTTTCTTTTTTTTGCTTTTGTTTTCGTTTTATTATTGTTAGTATTATTGTCATTTTGATTTTGGATATTCACTGTTGAGAAAGATTTTGAGAAGAATTATACTTATTATAATTATAATATTTATCTTAACCAGTTATTTTATCATATAATATTCAATTTTTTTATTTCTTTTTTTCTTATTAAACTCGTGTAATACTAAATTTTTGAATAATGTCAAAATACAACTTTCCTTTATAATATATATACAGAGGAAATGTCTCCGGTACAATGAGCGGATACGCACAGTTGCCCAAACATGGCCTTTAGATTGGGAACGGACGATGAGATGAGAATGAGATGAGGCAATTGAAGGGGTAACGAGGAAAATTTCTGACAAGTGTAGGGAGTAGGGTACATAAGTAAAAAAATGACATAACTCACTTCTGTGGGAGTTGGCTAAAACGACATCGGATTCTGTGACCATTCGGAAATATGGATGCCTTGAATGAGAAAGTAAGACAAATCCGGGGAGAGGATGATCTAAATAGGCCGGCAGGAGTGTAAAGATTAATCCATACCGACTATGAACCGAGCGACACCAACCAAAACCGGTCAGAAAAAACCAACGCCGGCGATCTTAACGTCTTCGGTCTGTGAAGCCGCACCGACGAATAAGTGAACGGACGTTGCGTGGTTTTGCATCTTTAAAAACCGCCGGTAACCAAAAACGACCGAGTTTTTATTTACCTTTCTTTTTCTTCTCCGGCACCGGCAGCCATTCTTCTACTCCGGCGTCGTCTTTCCGTCTGCCGCCACCATCCTGCTACTCCACGACACTTTTTTCATGAAGATACGAAACATAGGTCACTTGCCCAAGCCCAGCCCAATAACCAACACTAATAGTTTGGCTTAAGGGTTTTTTTGTGAAAGAATTTGAGTTAAAAATTTTAAATTTTAATAGTAATTTTTATTATTTTTTAAAAAAGATAAAAAAAATTTTTAGAAAAGATGAAAAACTTAGAAAAAAAAAAAAGACAAAAAAAAAAAATTTTTGAGTTAAACTTATAAATCAAACATATCCTAAAAAAAATATAGGTCATATTTGGTAACCGGTCCTGTTTAAATTTTTTTTGTCTTTTTTTTCAAAAGTTTTTGTCTTTTTCTTAAAAAGTTTTTTGTTTTTTTTTGAAAAGTCAACAAAATTTACTATTTAAATTTATCAATTTCAATTCAAACTTACACACCAAACATCCTCTAAAGTACTTGTTAATTGGAATGATACTGTTCTAGTCTTCCTATATATATATATATATTTTTTTTTTTGGGAAGAAAAATCTAGTAATTTTATTACAAATAAATGATATCAGTTTTTACAAATGAGTCTAAAAATTAAGACAATATATCAAATCAGATGCAAGAATAAAAATTAGACAATATTAATATAGCAAGAAAGTGGGTTATCTGTCAGTTTTCTACAGATTGACAGGTTTTCATCTACAACTCTACCTGATATTTTATTCAATTCCACGTCCCAATTTTCTCACTAGTACTGATATTACTTTCTTGCCCCTATGAGGATTATTTTATATTTTTTAGCAAGTGTTAGGATTAACTTTTCAATATTTCTGTCATATCCAAAGAGCCTTTATTTCTTCAGCCTTCCTACACATGCCTCTTCATGCGGTTTGCTTCTAACAAAGCTTATTTCACACGTCACTACCGGTTTGTAAACAATGCCGGACTAGAGCCTTTTCCTCTCTCTCTCTCTCTCTCTCTCTCTCTCTCTCTCTCTCTCTCTCTCTCTCTATATATATATATATATATATCCCCTACTCTCTCTTCCCTCATCATCAAATCTACTCTTACACACTTCTTGTTTCATTGCTCTCTATTCCCTCCAATATTCTATCACTAGTCTCCCTCCTCTCTCTTTCTATTCTTTTCCTTGTTAAACAATCTCAATTTCGAACACCTCCTTTGTTCATAAACCAATCAAAAGAAGACTCTTCAAATTCACTACTACTACTACACCACCACCACTCTTGTAGTAGTACAAAATTAGTGCTAAAATAGATATCACATGGCTTCATCTACTTCTTTTGACACTTTGGTAAAGCCTAAAATCCTTCCATCAAGAAGTTGTACTAGTATGTTTATATATCCTACGACGTACCATAGTATAGGAACTCGAGTGCCAGTGCCCTGTATGGCTCCCAAATACATTGAGAAATGCCTGACGAAATCAGACTTGAAGAGGCTGATTGTGTCGCAGTGATTGGCTTTGCAACAAAGGAGGGGGCTTTCTGCCTGTTCCGGTCCCGCGGGGCTCTGCGGCAATTCCGATTTCGGCCAGGGACGAGTGGGGAAGGGACCACCCTCCACTTGAAAGTGAGGTCTCCAAAACCCGGAAAAAGGTACTACGAAAAGCTTGAAATCATGTCCCGAGGGTGGCGTGCAGGCGCGTTCGTGACGGACAAGAGGCTTTAGGTTGGGGACAACATTTATCTTTCGTTGGACAGAGGCCATATCAGAGTCAAAGTTCGTCACCCTCCTCTTCTTTACAGGTTTTCCATGGGCATGGAATATTTTCTGTATTAACTTAATTGACTCTTAGAGGGGTTTGATTTGCATGTTAGTTTTTGTTGCTGCTGTTGCTGTTTTTGTTTACTAACTGCCTTACGCCCCGTTTGAGGTAACATCTCTAAACGGTGTTTTGTCATCTAGACTTCACAACTCCTAAATTTTTAACTCATTTTCTCTTTCTTCCATTTTTAAAAACTCAAATTTTAAAAGTCCATAACTTTCTTGTTTTAAATCAAAATGAGATTATTTTTATATCAAAATGCTCACAATACGACGAGACGAACAAAACAAGATTCATTTTGTATTTTTTTTTCGAATGCATTTCAAATTTTTACATTTTTTTTATATCACAGTTCATTTCAAAAAATCCTCTACGGATACACATTTTCAAACCAATATCTAAAACTCCATCTTCAAAAATCCCTCAAATGGGCCCTTAATAATAATTGGTGTTAATATACTCAAAGTGATGATTAGGGCATGGATCATTTTGGACTTCTAATATGTCACTTTTGAGAAGTACATCATCTCATTTGTAATATCAATCCTTATCAAAGATCATTTTTACCCACCCACACATAAACAAGACTTACAGACATAATATACTTAACAAATTTTCAATGAATGTTGAAAAAAAATTAAAAAGACAAAAAACAACTGTCAACAGTTTCTTTAGGAGTAGCTTTTACTCGAGAATTGATGTAAGATGAGAATTTTTATACACAGTACAGTTGAATTTTATTAGAACAAATAAATTTGGAATCTCCATGTTAATAGTTTCCCTGGCAGTGAAAAACAAAACCCAGAGAAGTTTTTAGACCAAACGAATGAGAGAGAGAGAGAGAGAGAGGGAGGGAGAGTACATTTGTAATCCTAAAACATCTATACCCTCTAGATGAGGGCTTGAACTCCAAGCTGTTGCATTTCTCTAAGCTTCCATAATGGATATATAGCACCTTCTCCAAGCTCTTCAGGATCAATCTGTTGCATCGCCCACGCGTAGTATACGGTGTGGATCGTATCCTAACCAACCAACCATAATTTTAAAGCCGGTTTGCTTAAAAAATGCACCGATTATTAAAACAAGAATTTTGTGATAGAATATGAAAATACTCTATGGTTTCCGTTGATTTGTCTGTCCTACAGGTTCGTTTTTCTTTTCCTACTACCATAGAATCCTCCTTAGAAGAAATAAAATGACGACAAAGTCTACAACGACTCACCTGGCCACCTTCTGTTATCGCACCATTTCTGTCACGTACGCAATAGACTTGCTGTGTTTGAAACTGTTACCATATACCATCGAAAACGGTCTCAACATCAGCTTTTGTTATCAGTAAAATTTTCTGTATGACTTTTGTTAAGAAACCAGAAAGAAAGACGACATACCGCTACGATGATAATAGGAGAGGCTCCCATCATTTTGACCTCTCTAACCTCCACCTCGGATATGTGGAGAATCTGCACCAAGAACATCACACACATATATATACTAGAAACGTCACGATGACATGTTCAAATTATCTGTTGACAAGCAATTAGAAATTTCACTCCTTTCACCGTTTCACATACCTTATTGTCAAAAAAGATGCCGTGGCTTTGATATGCGCTATGCTCAGCTTTACACCGCTCAATCACCTCAGTGGTACAGAAATTCTTCAAAGTTTCAATATCTGCCTGTAATTTTAGCAAATAATTATACAATCAGAAACCCCAATGAAAAGAAAAGCAAACAAAAGTAAAACCAAACGGGGGAGAGAATTCCGGTATATATTCTTAAAAAAGCTCAACCACACCTTGATGTACGCGTTCAACACTGGTTTAATAGCTTCCTGAACTTCAGCTACAAACTCAGGCATTGAGAATGACCTAGTGCACAGAATTATTAAACGATGATTAAATCACGGAGATATTAAAGGCTGTCAACATATAATAAATTCTCAAACAAACAACTGAGAACATAGGATCATACGGATCTCGACTGCGAATCTCCTTTATGGTTGAAGCAGCATCTGTTTCCTGAAAGAGGGATTCATTGATGCTGTTGGGGAAACAATTGTCAATCAGGAATCATATATTTTCGCTTGGGTTTAAAACGTAACATCGTAATTCGTACAAAAAAATGATTGTGAGCACCATACTCTTGAATTTTATGAACAATCGGGTTATCACTTGTTTCCCATCTATCCCGCACACCTTCAGCAATCTGTTCATCCAAAAAAGGTTGGAATTAAAGCAGAGCCTGAAATTCAGATTATATATTCTATGATATGGCTACTGTCACATTACCATGGAGGAAAATCTCAGACATCTTGCACAATATTTTGTTGAATAGAGTTCTTCATAACAACAAGTAATTATAACAATGAGCACGGAAGAAAATTCAAAACATTCTTAATCGAGGAATCGGTCCCATCTATCCCTCTCAAAAACTAAAATGAACCTCCTCAGAGGAATTTTAATGAAAAATAGACAAACGCATACACCCAGCCAGGAAAGGACAAAGAACCAAAGCCCTCAAGCATAAAACGAGACAACATAGAAACACACATAGGCAAGAGTCTAAACATGCTTCTCATATGGTAGGATCTCACAAGCCATAAGAAGATTTTTCCAAACCCTTTTTGGTTTATCCTATTAGGATTTGTCAGAACAATGGTTCAGAATAGTACAACAGAATACAACCAAATGAAAAATTTTCTAAGCAAAGAATCTATATTTATATTAATATATAAAAATTTCTTAATGACAAATTGTCAGTGTACCTCATGTATATTACAAGATATCCCTACTTAATAGCACAAATGTTCATCTATCCAACCCCCCGTTATGGGAAACCTTGAGAAATAGGGACATAATTTAAGGAGTTGGATTGGCGTAATGTGAAACACGTAAATTTCAATTTCTGGCCAGTGGGCACGTTGGTAATGGTATGAATAAGAAGAGAGCAGTGAAAGAAAAAAAAAAAAAGGAAAAAAAAAAACTTTGAAAGAAAAGCTTAAAGATGAAGAAGAAAGGATAAAGAAACAAAATATACCTCTTGACTCTTTGTCACGACAGGATCAGCAGCCTTATTAATGTGCTTGAATACAGAATGACTTTGCACCTAAATTAAGAAGGGGAAAAATAATTTGCATGGTTCTTTCTGGTGAGAAATCAGAAACGTGTAATTTTGGCAAAAAGATTGGACCTTATTTTTGAATGCCTCCCACTTCTTAGTCCAAGGAGACTGCTTTGTGGGCACAATAACAACGTCGGTCCTCGTGCTTCTTTGAACTTGTGGAGAAGGATCACGCTGCAGATGCTTTTTCTTTTTTGGATTGCTGCTAAGCTCATCCTTTACAATCTCATATCCCTTCTTTGCTAAATCCATGAACTTTGCTTCCTTAATTTTATGGAAGGACGAGGAAGCATTTGAGAAAGAAATTCTTGATTTAAATTTTCCAAATAATGTTTCTGCAGTATTATTAGAACCGGGCTGCTTGGTTTCCTGTTCCCCATTCGCGGCCTTGTCTCCGTCGTTTACCTTTTCACCAGTTTTAGCCGACGCCTTATCTCCGTCTTTCACCTCTTCACTAGTTTTAGCCGATGTAGCAGCAGCCTCCTCCTTCCCAATTCCTAAAGTTTCTTTCACCTCCTCTGTGGCAGCAGAAAGCTTCTCTTTCACATTTGCGGAAACCTACAAACATAATAACGACCAATCAATTAGAACCAGACATCATAGCATGTGGGGGCGTAAAAAATCCATTGTGTCTATGAAAAGAAAAGGTCAAATAATGTTGATGCAAGAGAATAATTTCAAGAAAAAACCCTATGTCCTACCACTCTACCTTAAGATAAATTCAGTGATGAAAATTGATATTACATTCTTCTTATCGACAGAAAGATGTTCCAAACAAATGAGCCACATACATAACATATAGTGGAAAAAGATCGAAAATTTGATCGAAACGAACCTTCTTTGCTTTTACTTCGGCCTCAGTCCACACGCCATCCACCTGCTTGTACAGCTGCTCAGAAGTCTGCTTTGTTCTGCATTTCGCCATTTCACCATCTCAGGGCCTCCATTGAAGTGTCCACCCAGCCTTGACATACAAGGGTATGTCTCAGCCTATAAAATAAAAGCCTAAAGAACACAAAATCGAAACGACCATGATTAAAAAGAAAAATATTACCTAACTTTTAGCTCCTCTTTCACCCCTTTTAGCTCCCTTGCTTTCTCCTTCAGCTCCTTGACTGACTGTTGAAATTCTGAATTCCTGGCAACATAACCAAAATTTCCCAAAACATTTACCAATAATGTAAACTCTATAAACTGCAATCTAGCAACAAATTTCCTCACTTTCACATCAAATTTCCTTACTTTACAGCCCTTTTGCTTTAGGCTTTAACATTAATCAAAAGTACTACTAAATATAGATATAAATATATATACAATATATATACATACATATGAGAGAGATAGAGAGAGAGACTTATTGGCTTCGCCTTTTAGTTGCTTAGAAAATTCATTGAATACGCTGAAACGACGATTCCCAGAATACCTATTTGCCGATGGCAACAGTAATCTCGTACTTGAAACCTGCTTCATTAAAATCACGATAAATATCAGAAATTTGGATTGAAAAGAAATTAATAAGAAAAAAAATAAAATCCGTAGAAGAACGAACCTGTGGTTGGGAGTGGGAGAGATGAAGTAAGAGGCGTTGTCTGGAAAGGAAAAAATCTCGGACTAGCTTTCTAGCGGCCATCAAGAAGAAGAAGAAGTAAGAAAATTAATGGGGTACTAGTTTCTCGGGAAAATTTTGGGAGGAGACGAGCACTGTGTTACATATAATATATATGTATGTATAATTTATGTAAAAATCTCGTTAATTTCGTGAGGGAAAAGAAAAGAACAAGAGAGGAGAAGAAAGGAAGTGAAGGGAAACAACCGGCAACCAAACAGACCCTCCTAGGGTTTATGCTTCTTCTTATTTATTTTTATTTTTATTTTTTTCTTCTTTTGGGTCAATACATTTCGAAACAAAAGATGACCATTTCCTCCAAAGCCCAATTTCAGTTGGGCCGGCCCAACAAACGACATAACGTCACGAGTAAGTAAATAACAAGTTTTTAAAATATTTAACAAGCAAAAAAAAAAAAAAGTTTTAAAATATTTAAAATAAATAATAATAATAAGTTAATTTATTAATTTATTTCTATTTAATATATATTTACTTAATTTTTTTTAACTTTTTTAAATTTGTAAATGTATTATTTATCACAATTTCTTCTATAAGGTTAAAAAAAAAGTCCCTAACTTTCTATTATATTCGGCTATGTGCGGAGGATCATCTCTAAAAGAAAAAGAAATGTTGCCTCGTGATATGTTCTTATTGAAAAGGTCAAAAAAGACCATGTTGTGTGACATGTAAGTATGTTGTCGTTTCCTGGGCAAACGACATGTTTTTCTTGTTCACAATTTTTTGTTGTCTTCTAGATAAATGTAAGCTAAAAAACATGTTCCTTGCTTTGCTCTTTTTATTTTTTTTTTATTTTTTTAAACACCTTTACACATGATTGTTGTCATTACAAGAAGAAATCGACGTCTGTTGCCGTTTACAAGTTTGTTGTGTTTTAAGAAGAAAACACGATATGTCGTTTGAAATGTAAATATGATCCTTTTTAGAGCTAAACGAAACGACAGGTACTATTGCATAAATTATTCTTGTCATTTTAACCGAATGAACGTTTTCTTTTGATTTTAGGTGTTGGCTGTCCACTTAGCCCAAGGACCGGCTTGTTGGTCTTCATTTAGAAGTTGGTCTTGTACCAAGTTCAGAGAAAACATGTCCCATCTCATATTCTCATTTAAATGTGCTTTTTTCAATACACACAAAACACATCATTTTGAACAAAGGGGAATTCTAAAAATATGAAATTAATTCCATGAAAAAAGGAATTAAATTACAAGAAATTAAATTTCAGAATTAGATCAAAGTGTCTACTAATTTATCAAAAAATCTATTTACTTGAAGAATTAAATTCATATTATGTTGTTTATTTTCTAAAAAATTAGTAGGATTAGGAATACAATTACTGTAGTTACGAAATTACCCTTAAATGAAAAAAAAATTAAATAAGAATAATGATATATTCAGTATAGAGTTAGTTAGTTTCTATTTTTTTAGGGAAGGAATTTAATAATGTAGTATGTGGGAGATAAGTTCTCTTTTATCACGGAAATTAATTTTATATTTTTAGGTAGGACCCATGTCATTAATTCCCAAATACAAAAGTAAACACTGGAATTTAAAATCATGAATTTAATTTCTTTTTCCCAAATTGGATCACCCATTAATAAACACGCCCTAAAATAATTTGTTGTTTACTTAAAATAATCCATTAATAGTTGGTGAACTAAAATTCTGCTTTAATTTAAGTAGAAAAAAACAACTTTAATGATTGTAGGTATAATCTAGAAGTGTAATATCTTACCTAAAAATGCAAGTTTGAATTATAAAAAAAAAAAAAAAAAAACAACTTTAGGTCGCCCGTTAGAAGCTTTCTGTACTTTAACTGAAAACGACATGTGGTTTCCAATTTAATTACACGAATGTTGTTTTGCGGTGAAGCTTTCCTGTCGTTTGTCCGAGTAAAGGCACGTGTTGGTTTTAAATTTTAAGGCACTGCTGCCACGGCCACCTGATCGGAAAAATGACGCCTTGGTTGTTGTCTATAACTAGAAACGAGACTTTTTCCAACTCCACAACACGACATATCGTTGCTAATGTAAGTGCGCTGCTAATTTAATAACATAAACGACATCTTTCATGTTACAGTTTTGCAGTCGATTGTGAAGTCTGCTGTATTTTAAGTCCATTAACAGCATTGCGACGGATATTATAGATTTGTCGTTTTTAACAGAAGAAACCACATTTCGTTCAAGTGTTTGAAAATATGAAAATTTGACACAAAATCAATTCACGTGCCCCCCACATGATGAATTCTGTCAAAAATTAGGAGGTTTTCTATTGGATCAAGATTTAAACAATTTAATATGTGGTAGAATTTCAGGACTATTTACAAATGACACTAATTTTGACTCAATCAATACACTCTGTGACACAAATTTTTTTAAAAACTATGATATGGATACCATACAAGACGAGCACTTAATGGATTGATGTGACACGATCTAAAAAATGATCCGTGATATGAGATTCACATTCATGATTGGGATAAAAATATACTTTTTTTCTTGAGTTATTTTTTTTTTTAACCTCTTAAAAAACTAAATTTGCACAATCTACTTAAATAGGATAATATTCATAAGAACTAAGCTAATAAGAGTACATGACTATAAGAATAACTATCATGAGACCACAAATTCATAACAAAGTCATCGAAATAACAAGTCCAGTAAATTATATGTCGTGTTTGGTTTAGACGTGTGTCGTCTCATTTTCATGTTGATCTATGAATGTCCCGGCATTCTTTTTTTCTTTTTTTTTTTTTCCCCCCTCCCCCTAACACTTACTCGAAAAATTCTTGTCATTTTTCGAGCTGTGTATAGAATACTGAGTGAGGACAATCTCCAAATGACATATACTGGGCCGTTTTCCACTTCTCCTAGGGCTTCACTTGGCGAGTTCCTCGCCGAGAATATGAAAGTGGGTGTTAGTGATGGGCAGCCGCTGAGTGTTATAAAGGTGTATTTAGGTTTTGTTTGGAATTTAAGTTTTATTTTAACTAAATCATGTTTTTTTATCTTAGTTTTTATTTTTATTTTTATTCTGAAAAGTCAATAAAATTTTTAATTAATTTTTAAAAAATCAATCAAATCTAACTTAAAAATTTTATCTCCAACTGACGAATTAAACACAAGCTACTGCTATAAGTGGAGTAAAAAGCTGCTAATAAAAGAAACTTTTCATATTTTAACAGTTACACAACCAAATTATGAAATGGAAATTATTATGAGCTTATGAATGAATGGCTGAAAGTAGAGAAGCAGAGAAAAGCTGTCTTTCCAAATAAGGCCCATTCAGAGATGAACTCCACTTCAAATTGCTCGATGTCTCTCTGAGACGTATGTGGCTGGTCCTTCTTTTTTCTTTTTCTTTTTCCCCCTTTTTTTTTTTTTAAATCCATTTACATTTTACTTGTGATACTATAACACCATAGAAAATGTTTCTAATTTTAATTTAGATTTTTTTCGTTTCATTGATGCTTGTCATCTATGAATCATTTAGGAGTGGGGCTCTAAGTCTTGCATCATGTGAATATCATGTGAATTCTTGAGTTAGATTACCTGATTTATCTGTTTATATTAATAGTAAATTTTCATTTTGCTGCTGATCGGAAGATGTGAAGACACTATTGATATTTTCTTTCGTTTCAGTAAAAAATCTACGTTTCACCTTTCTTTTATTTTATTTTTTTTAATTTTATAAAGTTCTACACTATAGTTTGTATTTTTTATTCTTTATAGTTTAAGCTTTAATTTTTTTTTAATATCCAAATTTAATGGTGAATTTCATTTTGGTGCATGATATTTAAAACATCTTGCAGTCTTATTAAAGTCTTTAATTGACCTTAAAAATTTAATAAAAGTTGCGCCCATCTGTTATTAAAGTGGTCGGCATTACGGTTATTTTATATACTTTCACTTTCTTCAAGCCTTCCTTAGTACTATCTGTCTAAACAAAAACTAAACCCCGCATTAATAAGAATAATAATAATTGTCAAATATCCACTTTTATCTAAATTCTCAAGACCAGAGATGACAATGGGGTAGGGCAGGCTGGGCAGTGCGGGTGTGGGCATGTCTCCCCCACCCCCACACCCTTCTCCTTTTTTACTTCCCATACCCGTCTAATTTAATACGGGTGTGTGGGCGGGTAATACTCTAGGGACGCTATATTCATACCCTATCCCCTTTATCCATCAAGAATTATTAAAAAAAAAAAATTAAACCAGCTTCTATTAAAGTTTTCATAAATTTTAACAACAATATAGAGAATCCCAAGTCCGGTACAATTGCATCAAAGTTTTGTATTAGAAATTTTATTTGTTCTCCATTTTTTCTCCTAATCTGAGAGAATTTATAATACATTGGGAATGAAGAAGTTTAATTCTCCCTTTAATATAATAAATTGATTTAAGCTTGTAACTGTTAAATGAATTAATTTACATTAACTCGGGACTTTAAATGCCTTGGAAATAATTATATGTTTCTTGGTCTTTCTTTCTTTCAAGATCTTTTGTGTACCGACTCTTAGTGCTTCGGGTCTTGATGTTCCAGGTCTTGTACTCCGGGTGCTCTAAATACATTAAAATCCAAACCTTTATTAAAGGACATAACTTTCGTAAGGACCTAAAATAACACCCAACACTATACAAACTGGCAGATGTCCTCATATGTGCTTCGGCACATATTATGTCACAATCTCGCACTATTGAATAGTTTGAAAAGAACTTCTTAAAAAGATTTCAATACAAATTAAATTTTTAAATTTTTTTTCAAAATTTAAGGATGCCAATTGTCACAAGGTGGCGCCCATGCGACAATCATCAGGGGAGGCACAGGAGTCAAGATCGAAGTTAGAAATATATTTTAGTGGGGATATATATAATTTTTTTTTTTTAGAAAAAATTTAATTTTAATGGGGAACTATGTGAGAATTTTTAATTTTAATGGGTTTATATGAGAATTTTTAATTACAGCGGGACAAAGTAGAAAAACCATAAAGTTTTTTTTATAAATTTTTTTTTATAGAATTAATTATAGTTATGTATGAATTTTTAGTTTTTAGTGGGAGAAAAGTAAAGAGTACGTGAGAATTTTTAATTTTTAACGAAGGCAAAGTAAAAAAAAATTATAGATTTTTTGGGGTATAATTAAAAGAAGAAAAATTTTCAGTGGGTGCTTCCACGCACCCTGATATAAATCCGCGCTGACAGGGACACATAGACGGCAATTGTAAGGAGGGGATACGAGGGTAGCACCGTCGAGGAGGTGTAAGGATGTAGATACAACAATAGCCGGAATAATGACCATGGTAGCTACATACTCGTTGGAGTGAAAATACTCATAATTTCTTTCCCAAAAAAAAAAAAATAATAATAATAATAACTCTAGTAAGAAGAAGAGATGTGAGGCAAAATAAAGATGTCAATCATATAAAGGATATTTGAGTATAAATAGATCTGATATCATATTACATAATAAAAAAGAATAGATCACAAAGGGAGAAGAGATTATAAATGTTTAACGTGATTATTAGGCAATGTAATCTACGGATTAAGAAAAGAGGGAAAATATACTAGTAAGTAATATCAATGACTTCATATAAACGAATTGAGAGAGAGAGCAAATTTAGTGTGGGGATATATTTGAATTCAATTCAAAATCTATCAAATCTCATAAATTTATGAAACTAACTCAATTAGTTGATTATAAATAATTCAAATATCTAATAATCATAAAAGGCAACTATTCGTTTAGCAACCAAAAATGGAAAGCAAAAAAAAAAAAAAAAAAACCACTGAAATATGTAAATTATATCCAAAGCACAAGCAAGCACAAGCACAGGCACAAGTGCGTCCATATATATATATATATATATATATCGTATACTTTCGTTTAATTGGTCTTTATCACACATTATTTATGTTGAGCCTCCTTTTTCTTATTTGTTTTCTCTTATTTATCACACTACAAGTTACAGGAACTTCTTGTGAAAATATATTATGGAGAGAGATTTTCTGAGTTCAAATTTGGAATCAAATTCCTCTTCAGAGATTCCAAGCAGTGGTACCTCAGGTAAAATTTTTATTATATGTATATATATATTGTGGAAAATAATGTGTGAATGTTTAAATATTTTCTCTCTAAAGAATTAACTTAATTTTTCATTTGGGTTTTTCACTTTGATTTATATTATAATGGGAAAGTTTGCGAGAGTTTTTTTGAGAGTAATTATCGATAGAACTTCATCGAATCGAATGGTTATAAACTCAAGTATCGTTGACGTGTATGGTTAAAAGCTATTATGAGGATGTGTTGGCGTTATACCAAATCTAAGCCCATTGATTTTTTTTTTTCTTTCCCTTTCCATGTCCTTTTTTTTTTTAATAAGTGAGAACTGTCTTTCTCTTTCTATGTGTTTCGAGATCGATGGCCTATTTCTCATGCAATTTGAACCAGAGAGTTGGAGAATCGCAAAGCAAGAAGAAAAAGAAACTCATGAAATGATTTAAACGCTTGTCTTAAGAACAAAAAACAAATATTTATGGATACACGGTGTTTTAACTACGAATTTTTGATAGCAAAAGATGAACTTAGAAAACAATGAGTTCTTAACTCTAAAATTTTGACAGCATATAGAAAATATGAACTTAAAAATTTCAAATACCCATCGGCAAATAAAATAAAAATGATTCCAATCCATAACCCAAAAAATTCCGTGAAAGCAATCAAACCCAATTCTTCCAAATACTTCGATTTCATCAACCATTGTAATCCATGATAGCAATCAAGCTGATGACACTCGACGGCAGCGACTGGGACTGCGAGTCTGGTTCGACTTTCGGATCGAGCTCGCTGATGATTTGGTCGGAAGTATATATATATATGTATATATTTGCATGTATGTATGTATACAGATTCGTATTTATCTTGAAGCATGCATGAATTTTCAGGAACTGGTACTGGGGTACAAATACAATGGCCACACCCAAAGGAGGTGTCTCCTCTTCAAGAAGACATGATGCAGAGAAAAAGGGTTGCAGCTTATAATAATAATAATAATAATAATAAGAATAATAATAATAAACATTTTCTTCAATATTCTTCAACATTCTATCCTTTTTCAGCTGCCTAATCCTCCGTTTCCACCTCCAAATACCCTTCTTCTTGACCAGCGGTTAATTCATCTTATTCTTCACTCCTTTATCCTTTTAAAGATATATAATGTGGATTTTTGATGTTGTTAGTTCTTGAGTTATTTAGCTTCGTAATATATAAAAATTCATTTTGATCTAGTTGTAAAATCAATGATGGATTTTTTAATATCACAAAAAAAATCATACAGCTGATATAATAACTTGAAATTTCACAAAATTAATTATAAAAAAGGGTACAAAAAACTCTTTTCATGCCTTTGATAACTCCTACAAATTATTTACATTTTTTTTCAATAAAAGCTCTGGTGATGACACCCTCATCGTCCCATTTTCAGCCCCACATGTGAGATCTACTTCCCTGAAAATGGTAGGGAAGAGATGAACTTCTAATCGTCAACCCAGTTCCTATCAAATACATCACCAATACATCTATAGTCAAAGCTGGAGTGGGATCTTACAGGAGTTCCATGAGAATTGAACCTGGGTGGACGAAGGAAGAAGCTAAGGAAGGCGCCACCTTCATTTGCAATTTTGTTACCTTATTATATAAAAATTTAAAACTTTTACATGTTAGGCACAATTCAATTAACAAATTCAGTTAACAAATATATATTTGTTATTTTAAGGCAGGGGATAAAAACGTATGCAGGTAAAAAAATATTAAAGCTTTGGATATTTCTTGAAATTTTTTGTAATACATATATATACATATGTGTGTGTGTTGTTACAGAATACGTGGAATAACAACTCCCAGATGATCACCGCGAGAAACTCATTGTCCGACACACGCATGGCTAATGTTTTTACTGTTTATCCAATGAATCTTGGAGGAATTTCATCAGTCATGGAAAAACTCATCAGCTGCCTTCTTCCCAGCTTCGGCTGCTGATCAACAGTATATTCTATATGTTTATATATTTGTTTTTTCATATCACACGGCATGCTGAATTTGAAGTTTAATTACAGAGCATAATATATATATATATATATATATCCCAAACTCTTTCGATACTTATATTTTTTCACATCTATTAATATATAATCACTATTACTTTTAAAGTTGCTTTTGAAAATATTTAGATACCTTTTTAAAAGAGTTCGGAAGCAAATTGCACAAGTATCACTTTTTAATTCATTCGTTGAATTATGCTAGCTCCATTTTATTTATATTTTAAGTGATTTTTTACTAGATTACATGTTTATTAAATTTTTAAGAACTCCATTATATATATATATATATATTTATCTAGGTGTGTGTGTGTGTTTTGCAGGGAGAACTGGAAACCTTTTGGAGCACTTTCTCGACCGTTGACGATCTTATACGGAAATGATGTCCATGTTTACGACGAAATTTCACCACAGAAGGTGATCGGTATCTTTCTTATATATATATATATATATATATATATTACCATATTTTGTTTATGTAATTAGTACAATGATTACATATATATTAAATAATTATTTGATTATAATTTTATCCAGGCTGAAGCAATCATGTCTATGGCTAAAAATGCTTCTCTTGAGACCGCTGATCATTACAATCATCACCACCATGCTACTTCATTAGATCAATCTACTTATGCAACTTCTATGAGAGGAAGTACGGTTATATATATAAAAGTCCAATGTCATCCATTATATTCGAGTATTAGAGGTGACTGTGAAATTATCGCTATTAAAAAAAGAAAATAGAAATCTGGGAAATTCCAATATCAGATTCGAGTATTAGAGATGACTGTGAAATTATCGCTATAAAAGTCATGCATTCACGTAATATTTGTGTGCATGATTATCTATATATGTGATCAATTATATTCGTCTGTTAATTTGTTTTGTAGCTGCATCTCAGGCTCGCAAAGCATCCGTGGATAGATTTATACAGAACCGTAAAGGTAAGACAGGTAAATATCACACGTTGAAATAACCATCAATGGCTCTGTTAGTTAACATAACCTCTAAATGTCACTATTAAACTTTTTAGTAGGTCTAAATAAGAAAAAAAATAAAGGAGATATAGAATCTTTTGGTGTAGTATAAAGAAAAATAAAGATAGGACATAATCTTACACGGTTAAGTTAATGTATATTATGTATAATTTTTTTGGACACGTGTCACCACCGATCCTTTAAGAAGTTTGTTAACTTGGCCTAGACGGCACCACCTAGGAAACCCATCCTGCAAAAGTTATGCAGAGGGAACTGAATTAATTAATTTCCCTTTCCTTTTAAATTTAAAGAATCTCCTTTCGTTTCTGATCATTAACAAAAACAAATTCTACATCGGTCCACTGTCCTAATCTTTTTGTTAATTAAAAATAGAGTTTTCGACGCTAATCAAAAAGTTCACTTTCGTTTATCTGCCTTTATTGTCTTGATTTGCAAACGCAGTTTCAAATCTGTCAAACGGAACTTTGCCATATCCTTTTGTAGTATCTTCCAATCTTATATATGTTCGATCATTACAAGAAAAAAAAAAAAAAAAAAAAGGAAAAAAGAGAAGAAGTTAATTGGCATCTAACTTCGATTTTTTTTTTTTTTTTCCAGGTCAAATGGATAGTAAAAAATGAATCCAAATGCGCCATAAGATTTTGTACCTTCAAGTCAATAGACTGAACAGAGTGGTATTATTTGAGCCACGATTGTTCCTATGATAAGCAAGTAGATTCATCTGCCAGCGAAAAAAACAAAAACAAGAAGAGAAAAAGGTTTAAGTAGTTTCATTGGCGGTTTTGTAATTCATGAAATTTATGGTAATGTTTTTCACTGGAAAATTGGCAACTTTCTAACTTGAAAGTTATTTTTGTTCGTAAGTGAAATAATCCAAGTAGACTCCAAATACTAGTGGATGATGAGATACTGATATAAATTTGCAACGAAATAATTGAACTTCGGATGAAGTTTTTTTTAATTTAAGAGATTAGAGAAAAGGAAACAAGAGATGGAAAACATAACAATTAAACGAATAACATATGGCAAACCAAAGGTCAGTTTTCCTAATTTGACAGCTTCTAAAACAAAGATATTACTTCGCAACATGACAAAAAAGGGACTTAACAAAGCAAATATGTAAAAGACTTGCTTCAACCATGAACCATCAAAGTACTATACAGGTCCAACACATACTAGGTTGCACAGCTATTTCCAACCATTGCCAAGGAATCTAGCGAGAAAGGGGTCGTTTCGTTCGGCAATTTTCGTTTCCGTTCACAAACTCGACCTTCAATACCTTGAACTTTAACCACAGCACCCCCCACTGATTGGGATCAATTGGCTGTTTTCGAGTGTTTGATAAGCCAATCGATAACCACATCGATGTTGATCGAATCCTTGCATGAGATCATATAGCAGCAAACTTCTCTGTCACTCAAGGAATCAAGGCCTCTGAAACCACCAAAACGAAATCATCAAGATTTGGCAAATGCTTAAATATTATTATGATTTAGTTTGCTTGAGTTCAAACTGGGTTCTGGCGAAAAAGCAAGTTAACAAGTGTAATGGTGACTGATGAAGCAATTCCAAACTTACAGTTGTTCGACCAAGGCTTGCTTGGCAAGAGCCTCAGATTTGTCGATTTTATTGCCGAGAACGAGTAAAGGAATTCCTTTTAGCAAAGGCTTTGCCAAGAGCTCGTGTAGCTCGCTTCGAGATATTGGAACACTGTCTCGGTCAGCAGCATCAACAACATACCTGTCCATAATATCCATCGTAAGAGGACTGACTAAATATTATGATTGAAAGACGCCAAAACTAAAACCTAAATCAAATGACATCAGATTCCCGAAACCGTATATCAATTATTCTCGTCAAGCAAAGCGCCAAAAGAGCTTTTGGAGATCATTAACTCGTTTTAGGAAAAACGTTTGGTTTAGCTTGTTATATACAAAATCCAAACAGAGGGGTGAAAGCAAAATTCATTATCTTCTGAAATGACAGCATAATTAATGTTTTTTTCTTCTAATGTGCCTAATGATTAGTTGTTAATACCAGTCTTCTACTTATATAAGATAACAAAAATACCTCTTATCTGATGTGTGTACAATTTCAAGTCTAGATTGATTTTCTATAACCAAGATGTTAATCTTGTTGCCTACGGCAGGCAATCACTTATTTACTTAAAGCAAGGAGCACTAAATACTAATATTTTAGGGCCAAATAATTAAAAAGAGATTTCCCTAATATATAAATATATGTAAAAGAAATGAGATTTGATGGGAGAGAAGGAATTACACAATTGCGGAGACACCACGGCAGTAACGTTCCCACATTGAACGGAACCTCCTTTGCCCTCCAAGGTCCCAAAGTTTAATCGTCACATTTCCCTTTGTTACTTTCTTCATGTTGAATCCAACCTGGTAACTAAGTATGTGTTAGTAAGATATAATCTTAGTACCATAGATGTTTAATCCATGATTGGTTAAGGTAACGAAAAAGAATCTTGTTAAAAAAAGGGAAACCACACACACACACATACACACACATATATAAAGAAAGAAAGACACATCCATTAAAGTAATAAAGAGAAAGTTAAAAAAAGAGAATAACTAATACTTTCGTAAATAACAGAACCTCAGAGTTAAGCAAAGATACTTACAGTTGGAATCATGTCCTCGCTGTAGGCCCCTGTCTGGTAATACACAAAAAAATTAATGAGAAGAGAAAGCCACTAAATATACCAGAAAATATTTATAGAGATTTTTCTGCCACTTACAGCAATGGCGTTAACAAGAGATGTCTTCCCGGCATTCTGGAGCCCTACTAACGAAAGTTCCATTTCCTGTTTGAAGAATAAGCTGGCATGTAGATACATGGTAAGAATAACCCCAAAAAAAAAAAAAGTTAGCAGACTAATTATTCAAGAAAAAAATTTTCTTTTCGACACTCACTTTAAATGGAAATGGATGCAAGATATTAAAGTTAAACAATGTCACAACAAAATGCAACTCAACCAATTAGGCATAAAGTTGCGCAAAGAGCCGTGACAAAAGTTATAGCAAGGTCGATTCTTTCAGGTAGAAATGGGTAATTTGAACTAAGACTAAAGCAGGTCTTTATGGGCAATTTGAACTTAACCTAAGACAAAACCTTATATTATAGTCCAAGAACCTTCATTTACCCTAAAAAGCAGAACTCTTTATCTTCAAAGTTTTCATTTAGTACTAGCCATAAAAGGGGAAGTTTAAGCCAAGAAAGGCAAAGGACCAGAAAAATTCCGAAAACACATTACTCCACTCCAATCCAACAAATTAAAATATAGAGACATGTCCCTAATGCCCTTCAACGAAGAAAACTACAAAGGGGCCCACTACTGAATTCTATCCCTTAGAAATTTTCTATCTTACAGCTACTGTCCAAAGCTTCTCTTGTTTCTCTCCAGCCGCATAAGAAAAATACCCAAACAATAGCCAAAACAGTGCAGTTCCTATAACGTAAATTCTTGTCAAACCACTTTGTCCTTCTTTGTACCAAATTTCAGTAACCACCCTCCTCTTAGTCACCGATCCGAAAACCTCTTTAACATTCCAAGATTAGACCAGGCTGGTCCGCAACCGCATCACCACATTTATTTATTGTTTCCTTTCCTTAACCATCCATAAAATTAAAAACATAATGATTATTAAGATCTCAACAGAACCTACCCCACTCTTTCTTTATCTTTTTGAAGGGGGATTCTGTCGAGTTTTTATGCTTTCATGCCAATTCTACAACGCGGTTCACCCGATTACTCTTTCGCTACGAATCTAATTTCGTCATTAAACTGGAAAAATGAATGAATATATAAATAAGGAAACCAGAAAACACTGAAAACCTCACATTATCACTCCAACGGCAACAATTGAAACAAATCCAGTAATCAATGAATTTAAATAAATAACAAAATCAACTTCCTTTTCGTGGTTGAAAGTTTCCTCTTCCATGAATGAAATTTTCATTTTTTTTCCCCTAATGAAACAAAGCTAAAATTAAGCAGAAGTCATTATTTTCATTCACAATGCACTACTACCTTGGAATCGAAAGCTTTCTTAGGAACCAAACACAAATTGAGAGAATACCAAGAAAGTAAAATTAAATCAAAACAAAGCCCAGAAAATTATTATTTTTTTTTAAAGGAAGAAACTTTACCTGCGGAGCCAATTGAGAAAGGAATCCCACAACCCCATTTCGTCTGAGAAAGGAATTAAAGAGAGAGAAAGAAGAGAGATGAGATGAATTGAAGGAAGAGGGAAAAAAAAGCCCTAATTTTGGTTGGAAGGAAGGAAGGAAGGGAAACTGACTGGAAAGGAAACTTAGCCGACTGAAAAAAGAATCTTTTACTGGAGTAATATGATATGATGGGTATGTCTGTCTGTTTTCTGGTCGCTGTTGAAATCACCGCTGGCTAGTCTTCACAATTTTTTATTTTTATTTTTTGAGAAGTTATTAATCGATCTTCATCGGATATTCCGAATCTGGTTAAACTTGGGACGGCCCACCACTCACAAACGGGCATTTTTATTATTATTTAAATAAATATTAATTAATTAATTTATATTTCAGTTTTATATTTTCTACTTTATTTCATATTCATATTTAAATTTAACTTTAATTAAATTATATTTTTTCATATTATTTTTTATATTTTTTTTAAAAATATAATAAAATTTATAATTAATTTTTAACTTAAAAATTTTATCTAGGCGAACCAAATCTAATTAATAATAATTTTATCAAAAGACTTCAATTGTAAATCTAGGATTCATAAAAAAAAATTGTGAATTTAGCTACGAAATTACATCTTGCATCATTAAATTATGTTTTTAGCTCCGAAACTTTTTGTATGTTTTTTAAAAAATAATTATGACGCATATATATATATATATAAAGTGACCTTTTTAGAGGATTATTTTTTTGTAATATCTGTGTGCATATACGTATTTGTGTATATATATTAAAGATATCAAACACTTGAAAAAAAAAAAAAAAAAAAAAAGCTAAAAGAAGATAATTTTTAATTTTTGATTCTTCGAACTTATACTCCATTTGATAAGAAGAAAAGAAGATTTAAAAGAAGATAACTTTAAACTTTGATTCTTTGAACTTGCACTCCGTTTATTAAGAAAAAAAGAAAAAATAAGAGGGAAATAAAAACTATGATAGAAAGAAAATTATAAAAAAAAATTGAAATAAAACTTTTCTTTTAGTTATTTGGTATGCGGTGGTGGAAAGAAAAATTACTAATAGTAATTATTCTATTTTACCTTCTTTATTTTAGTTAATAATCATATTTTGGTCTGAATTTTTACGGACGAAATGGATATTTGTGTAAATTTCACTTCTTTATGTTGATGCAAAGTTTATCTTCACAAAGTCCTTTTACGTTTAAAAAGATATGTTTGAGTGCCTTCTAATTCTTCCACACACTTCTTCTTTTTATCTAAATTTGTATCCTATCAAACACTCAATATTATCAATTTCCATCCTAAAATTCCCCATAAGTTTTTTTTTAACACATGTTTTTGTATTTCCGTTTCTAAATTTTGTTCTTAACATTGTTTATGTGTTTTGGCATTTTGCTAAAAAAAATCAAATTAATTTTGAAATGTTTCAAAGTTTAACTTTTATAAATGGTTAGAGTTAATGATTATTATTATTGTTTTGATGTTTTCAAATGTGAGAAATTAAATTATTTAGGAAAAAAAAGAAAAAAATAAACGAAAGTATAAACCCAAGAAGTTTTTGTGTGTGAAATGCGCGAGGAAGTTCTTTTTTCTTTGCAATAATTCAAACGACACAATTAGTATTACGTCTGTGCTTCAAAGTTTCAAACTTGTGTCACTTCACTTACTCAAGCTTAAGATGTATCACCTTGTCTCCTAACGTTTCTAAATTATTGTACTTCCCACATTTTGTCCAAGTCCAACTCTATTAACTTTAGCCAAAAAAAAAAAAAAAAAAAAAGGTCCAACTCTCTTAAATAATTAACGAAAAAAGAGTTCTTTTGTAAGCGCAAAAAAAAGAAAAAAAAAAAAGGAGTTTTTGGAAAAGAAGGAGAATATAATAGTATGCGGTGGAATATGAGGGAAAAAAAAAAACCATATAGTTAAACTTTTTAATTAAAGCGTCAAAAAACTATATCAGAATATATGTTTCTGATTAGATTTAACATTTATATCATATTAAAACTCATTAGAATAAAACATTTAAATTATTTGTCCTCCTAAAAATGCCCCTGAGCTGTTTGTAACTTTGGAGTTAGAAGTTAGTTGAATTTTTTTCCATCTTATCTTTGTTTTTTTTCCCCCCAGCCAAAATAGTGGAATTCTATGCCTCGTATTTTTTTTTTTTTTTTAACTTAAGATGGGGATTTGAATTCTACAGCATATATAGTGAGGTCAAATATATAATTACACTGACCATTGTGAGAGTGTGTGTGTGAGTTTTTTTTTTTTTTTTTAAACTGTCGTTTGTAAAGTTCTGGTGGTTCCCAGTTTATGTCGTAAGTTAGGCAAATGCCATTTTCAAATACCTGTCGTTTTCTTTATCCATGTCGTATTTTAGGGCTATTTTCATGTCTCGTGATTGTTGTCGAATATTGTCGTTTCTAAGTTTATTATCATTTTAAAGTTACTGTCGTTTCCTGGGATTACTGTCACTTTAATGTTAATATATGTTTGCTCGACCTCGTACTGCCTTTTAAACTATAGATGTCTGCATGTCGTTTTTCGTGTCGTTTCCCAATTTATGTCGGTTTCTAAGGAGTTAATGGACTGATATCGTTTTCCGCCTACCCCGTAGTTTCAACGGAATCGTCATTCACCGTTCTTAAAGTTGCTGTCGTTTTCCCAAAAAATCTCGTTTACTTTAAATATTGTCGTTTCGGTTTGATTTTGGCATTTTGCTGATATGGTTATCGATTATGAGGTCGTATTCGGTTTTTCTGAACTTTTATCGTCTGACGTTAATGTCCTTTTCTTATATTGTCGTTTATCCAGTTTCTGTCGTTTTCTGAGGTCAATGTGTTTCTTTTCTTTCGAACGTCCGGTATAGGATGTCGAATGCCTACAGATATGCAATATTTGGTGAGAAAGCATGAGTTAGGTCCTTTTATTCCATTGAATGTATCAGTAGATTTCTAAAGTAACGTCGGTCGGGGACATGAAAACACCACTGTTTTTTTTAAGCAAAAAAGGAAAAAAAAAAAAAAAAAAAAGAAGCAATCAAAGTTATTTATTTCTCTCATCAAAGAAATACTCTTTTCAGACATGCCCGCTTTGCTAGGGTCAAGTTTGTGCTCTCTATAAATTTAGCTCTAAAAGCTTATATTTGTTTTCTTTCAATTTAAACGTTAAAAACATAACTTGACACTTTTATTCTTCTCTTCTCCTTATTGTATGTCTCCATTTTCACTCAAATGAACACAGAAAAATATACTTTTAATTTGAAGTGATTAACTATTTGCTCAAGTGGAAAATGGAAGAACAAAAGACACAAGACTACAAACAAACAATATATAGCCTAACTTGTACAAATCGAATGGATGGAAATTGGAAACTGTACAATGATAGCTAAAACAGAACATAATACCATTAAACATGATAAACCAAACAAAAATATTGCTAATTTTCCTGTGAATCATCCAAGGTACCGAATCGGTACCAGTACTCGCGAATCATTTCCAACCGTTAGATCAGGAAATCCGCCTTGATCCAAGGGCGAAATGGATACCGGTACCGACCTAGTACCTTAGAATTTTTGTTTCCTTGTGTATCAAGCAAACTAATTGTAGCATCTATTTGTGGAAAAGCTAGTGGACATCTCACTAGGACAGGGTGGTGAGTCCCATGGCAGAATAGGCTTCCAAGCATCATTTGCAGGAGGCAAACCTAAAGGGAATCCGATCGAACGGATTGTTCCCCATTGGTTATTGGCTTGAGCCGCTCCTGTGGCCCTCTTCAAAATTGCCAAATCTTCTTCTTCTTCTTCTTCTGCGTCCAATTTCTCTTGCACATCATGTGGCAGGCTTATAAGAAATCCACTGAACTGGTGCTGTGATCCATCAATCATGGCGGGATTCAAAACCATGGAAGCTTCATCAAGTGTGGACTTACTGTTTCCAGAAGCTTCCGCTGGAGAGAACATAAACCCGCTTGGGATTTCTCCGTTTGCGAAGGGAAAGAAGGGCGGTTTGGAGGCCGCAGGACTAATTGGCCTATAAGGAAGGGTGTGATCAGGAGGAGAAAAACTGATTGTGGACTGTTGAGTTTGTTGTTGTTGTTGTTGTTGTTGTAAATCACTATTAGTGCATAAATGGACGGCTGATCCTCTCTCGGTTTGACCGAGTTGTACGCAGTGTGCGGTGCCTTGAGTGAACATGTCCGATGCTCCGATCGCCGGCAGCATAGGAGAGACCCAAGAATGAGAAAGAGCTCTTTGAGCCATGGAGTTTGTTTTCTTAAATATCCTGCAAATTGCCCATGAGTCCTGCTTTTGGTCCGAGGAGGAAAATTAAGCAACGATCAATAAACTTTGAACTAACTAAGTGATTTTGGAATACAAAGGGTAATTTATATATTTTTTAAGAATACAAGACAAAGTAGGTTGATCAAGATGAGTAGTGAAGAGGAGAAACCATGCTTACTTGGGCAGGAAAGCTTTTGTCCGAAAGCCTCTTGGATGGCGGTGGCTGCGAGTCCGACATAGAAGAAGGTAAGCGAAACTCATGCATCATCCAGTCAGTTTTAAAGCCTTTAGCAGCCCTGCCTCTGTAGAACACAAGGGACTTCTTCAACCCAATACACTTGGTTCCATCAGAGGAGTAAATAGGCCTATCTGTTCCCGTAGCTTTCCAAAACCCCGCTCCGGTGACTCTGTTCGGCCGCGCACTGTTCCTGTATTTCCGGTCTCTTGGGCAGTAGAAGTACCATTCTTTCTCTCCTGTACTTGCCAGCTCTTCTTGAGCCAAAAGTCATCATAATATCAGAAACAAACACATAACATGCACATATATATACACATATTTGTAGTACTAAAGCATATTAAGTTTTTTTTTTTTTTTTTTTAAAAAAAAAAAAACAATCTTACTTGGAAGGTCCCAAGGATCATATTTGTAAATGTCAACTTGCTTGATAAGCTCAATAGGAAGAGTCTGTTGCTGAACTTTTCTCTTGAGGTAAAAACCGACAAGCTCCTCATCCGTCGGATGAAACCGAAAACCCGGCAACATAATATCATCGACCTTGTCGAAAATGTCACAGCTCTTGTCTTCCATTCTCTCTCTCTCTCTCTCTCTCAAGTTCAATTCAAGAGTTGAAAGATAAAGAAAATCAAACTTATATGACCAGAACTCTCACAAGCACATGTAGTAGTACTACCACTACTTGTGTGAACAACTGATAATGCAATAGTGAGAAAATGGTTGAACTCAAAAAGGAGAAGAAGTAGCTAGTTATGGCTTTGTACGGAACCACTTTGGAGAAGGCAAAATCTGCCTCCCGAGAAGGGGGTTCGTTTCCGAAGCTTGAGCCGCCGATTCAGGAGCAAGGCCAGCCAAACAACGTGTGTGTGTTCGGAGATCAAGATGATTTCTGTTTGAGAGAAATAAGAAGCTCAAGTTTGGTTTTGAGCTTTCTCAAGCACCACCTATTTTAAGAACTCACCAAGTCAAGAGAATATGACTTTTATTTATTTATTTTTTTACCTTTCTTTTGTTTCTTTTGTAAGTATACTTTGTGGGTTTTGTTTATTTTGTTGGTCCAAATTAAGGATCTCAAAAGAGGACTACAAATTTCAGATAAATGTTCGGATTTTAAATAAAAGCTTACCCTCTCTCCTATTTATCTACAACTAGTTGAAGACAAAATGACAAAGCAAGGTTCCATGTCAATCCTTTTGTTTTCTTCTCTCTCTCTCTCTCTCTTTTTTTTAACATTTTTTCCCTTCTTGTTTAATAAGTTTTGTTTTTTTAAATATGGTTTAATTGAATTTAAGTTTCAAACCATATAAAATGGACCAACTTCCCATGATAAAGCTCAAGTTAATAGTCAATGTAAAATGAGATCGGATTCTCTGTATTTTTTCTGAAAATTCCTCTTAGACCCCCCCTTAGGAGATCTATTATTTTTGGCATCCCAAGGTGTCAAGGAAGCCAAATATTTCTAATTCATTATTCCCAAAACTTCCATTCTCTTGTTCTCCTTTGTCCATAAATGTCACGTGTCAGAATTTAGTACGAGTGATTATTGATTAAGTATGATAAATCAGAGTTACGGGCCCACGTACCACTTTGAAACAGAGCAAATAACATTAACAGAGTAAATGTTTGAAAAGATAAGCTAGGAATGAGATGAAAAGTATAAAAATTACATATTTCCAATACATTTTTCTCGAGATATGAATTAAATATGTATTGGGGTTTTAGACTTTGTTCTAATTTCACATCGTATTTTAAATCATTTTTTACGGTATTGTCTATGATAAAAATTTAAATTTACTATTTAAATTATGAGTATGAACTTATGATCCAAACAGACAGAATCCTCCTACTTTAGGTTTTTTCTTTTGAAATTTTTTGAAAGGATGGTTATTGCTCAACATAAACCAAATCTTACCCTTTCTATTTGGATTATATATACCCCCCATCTTTTGGTACTCGAATCTCTCAATGCTTGCCCCATTATTAAGTTATAAGAAAGGAAAAGAAAATTGGAAAAATGAAATTCCTCAACTTTAGAACCATTTTTTTGGTAATGCCGGACATCGGTTTTGAGATGCCGCATTTCTTCCAAAGGTAGGGGATTTGGGAAGTTTTAACTTCAATTTTTTTGGGGGCTCTTTTTGGTGCCTCATACCGATGGTATTTGATTTCTATGATATGGTATTTTATTCATAATGGATATGTTTAATCAATAAATCTAATCAAGATCACATCAAAATAAAAAGTATGTATAACAAACAGTTTTTTTTATATAGATTTGACAATTGAATTGGTAGTGCATGTTTTCAGGTCCTATGATAGAATCTCTTATTTCATTTTTTTTAATTGAAAGTTTTATTTACTAAAAAGACAATAGTACCCTTGCTTTTCGCTATATTACTCAACAAAACCTATGTGCAATCTTGTCCTTTTACTACCAGCTTAAAGAGGAAAACTTCAAAAATTAATAATTGATGTTGCAAAAATCAGTGTGCTTTTATTTTGAAGTAATCCCTACATCGCCTAAGTTTGCTAAATATGGTCTGCTGTGTGGATAACAAGTGAGGAAGCAATAATAAATAGGGTTGAAGATCTTTACGAGTCAAAATTTGCCAACTGGGGACTCCAAAATATAATAGTGAAATTCCCAAAATACTAGCCCTCTCGTTTGAAGCTCTTCTTGTCTGTTCCAAAATGACCTAGGGTTTCGAACCCATTCGTGTAAAACTAAAGTTGAAAAAATGCTACATATAAATATATATATATATATAACACATATACATATATATGTATATAGATATGTACATAAACTAAAGTTGAAAAACGGATCAAACTCTTATAAACTAAGTTTTCTATCCTCTTAACTTGTGTACATTAAGATGTAAAATTAACCATATGTCCCTTGTGAACCAAATATCCACATCAATGCTATTTGACTAATGTTGTTTGTGGCTTTTAGTTGTAATAATGCAACTTCAAGCAATAGATTTAATAATTGTTTTCTTATTGTACCACTTCAAATTCCATTGGTCCTCACATATGCTTAAAGTTTCTCATACTTTACTTACATTATTATTATTTTTTTTTTGACAAATTTTTTTTTTATTTTAAATGTTATAGTGATCTTGTTTGCAACGTACGTTTCCGTTTGAGGAATTCGGTAATCCGCTGTCTAGCTAATTTTGCATGTTCGTAATCTAATGAATTTATTTGATTGGCTGTTTTGCCTTCTTTCACTGACTGATCTCTTTTAAAAGCAGTCATTTTTGCTTGTTTAATAAAGTCCATTTTCAAAAAAAAAAAAAAAAAAAAAAAGTATTCAAAATTATCTAATCTTAATTTTTTTTTTTTTTTTTTTTAAGAAAAGTTTTAGATGCGTGTCAAATTATGCTGACGGATTAAAACCAAACAATTTTGAATTTTTGTATCTCAGACTCCAATCAGCTGGGTGCATTATATCATTTGGAAAACCATGCAAACAAGAATATTAGTTATAATAATGAATATTCTTTTTTCTCTTTCAATTTAATAAACGATTTTTTTTTTATAAATATATATATAGATATATTTTTTTTTTTTGTGATTATCTGTTTCTAAGAAGGTTAGTCAAATACAGCACTGTCTAATTAATTTTAACTTTATGAATTTACACGCTTCTCTCTCCCAAAAACAAAAGGGAATAAAAAATTTATACATAACTAATTAAAGTTACCTTTCCTCACCGCTGCAGGAGCAACGCTTTCGAAGATAAAACTGTAATTATCTTTTAGACTTTAGTGCTTCATTAAATTAATTTATCTCTTTCATATATATATATGTATGTATGTATGTAAATTGTTCTTTCTTCTTTTGAACCTTTTCTTTCGTTTTTTGCTTTACTCTTTCGTATTAATTTGCTAATCTCGTTGATAAATTACAATATAGTTGGCAGATACCTTATGCATTCATGGTAGATAGTCATCATGCAGTGAACATTATACATATTTTAATATTTTTCAATCACACAATAAAATTTAAATGTAACAGGACTGTAGACATTATTTAATAAAAGTAAAAGTACAGTAACCATAATAAAAAAATAAAAAAAAACCCCATGTTTGAACCAATATTTGATTTTATTTACCAAAAAAAAAAAAAAAAAAGAAAACTAAACTTTTGATTTAGGCTTGAAGATATATAGACAGTTCAAAGTTAATACTATTCTGTTTTAGGTATATTAATACGTTTGTAAATTAATAATAATACAACCATGTTTTTTTGTGACCAGTCTAGGGTTTCGGCCACGTTATTTTAAACTCATTCATATATTAATAAATGGAGTACAACCTAAGCTTGGGTTATTAATTGGAGACGTGCTTAACCAAAGTCTTGCTAGCTCCATCAGCTTCTTTAATATAATTATATAAAAAAGCATGTCGTATTTTTCTAGGGTTGAGAAAAAAGAGAAGAACGCTGTTAAAATAATCTACTCTTACGTACGTGACACATAATTTTACTATAAACTTAATATAAATTTTGTTACAGCAATAACATTTGGGTTAAGTTTCCAAGTTTGAATTTTGTGAGACGAAAAGAGAGAGTTCCAGTTGAGTAAAGATGGGGATCTCAATTACTCAAAGGAATAATAACCTAGTTGCATATTAAATAATAAATATGTACAAATATTGATAAAATGAAAGTTAGCTTTTTTCTTTAAAAAATATATATATATATATATATATGTCAATATTGATCAACATTTTTAAGCATATATAAACCGGCCCTAGATGTCAAACACAATTAAGTAACATCTTTTTGGAAAGCGACTAGCTTCCCTTCTATGATAATGAGTGAGTTTTATAATCCAAGCAGATTTAACTTGTTGTTTAGCCGATAAGATACTATTCAAATCCCTCTATCGCTTGTTGAAAGCCATGTGAGACCATTGGAGAAAGCTCTATTTGGCTATTTCTTCATCAGATAATTATATTAAATATTCAATTCACAACTATTTCCTAATAAGTTTTGGGGAAAAAAAAAAAAAAACTTGTCTCCTAATTTATTTATTTATATTTTTGCAAAGTGCAATTTATTCCAAATCAAGAAATTATAAACATCAATACTGATCCATATGGTCTCAAATTATAGGAAATCTATGGTAGATATAATCGATTTCACAAGTAAATTCGAATGACACTCAAGAGAAAAAAATATGTACTAAATTACTTACCCTTGATTAGTATCATTTTTTATTCATCTTAAGGAAATTTTAGGCAAATTATTTCGTCTGATGTTGGAATTAGGCATATGGAAACAGGAGATTACCAATTATTGCCATTATAAATCAATTTGATTTTGATGTTTGAGATTCCAAATTATAAAAACTTATAGGAAACAAAATGGGAAAATGACAATAAGGAAACTAACTTGGCTAGGTTCTTGGATTTCAAAAATGATTCATATATCCCATTCATAAAAAAAAAAAAAAAAAGATTTATATATATTTATATGTATAAGGCATTAAAAAAAAATAGTAGAATATTTGGGGGTATCCTTTACATCAATTGATTGTTACATATGTAGTAATCAATGACTTGCACATCTAATTAATTCATTGCACTTCCTATAAAATTGCGTTTTAGAATGATTTGATTTGTATATCTACTACTGCTGATGGGACTTGTGGAGACGTATATGATATGATATATCATCAATATATATATATATATATTTATTCCTCTTGCAAATATATACATTATCATGATTATTATCTGTTAACCTATCATGACATGCCATGAACATTGAAGATAAATATATGATGACCAATTAAAATTTAAAAAGACGTGTGCAAAGTTTTTACATGGCTAAGCCTCATCTAACTATCAAATTATTGAATAAATCACAATTAAGGGAAGTGCATAATACAAGTGTAAAACAAAATTGTGATATATTTTGTACATATATAATTTAGAGAGCACTATATATTATAGTATGGACACTATACTGGTTTTGAATATAGTTAATTACATTAAAAAATCGATTTAAAATAGTCACATCGATAGAATATTTTCCATTCCATTTAATAGGATTTCTCCTATAATTTATTTGGGCAAGAAATCAATTATATATTTCTCATTTCTTTTTTTTTTTTCTTGATTTTCTTTTTTCTTTTTGACATTTGGAATTTGAACAGTTTTACAAAATACAAACTCCTCTATCATGAGTTGCAAGAAAGAAGAAGACAATTAAGAAACAAAACACTCTAATTCTTATTTTTTCTGTTCAACATGCAATAATTTATTTCTAATTTTAAGATGAGCTTATATTCGTCGCCTACTGTGGCGTCTAATTACAGAAATAATAGTAATATATATGCTAGACATATATAGATAATAGTAATTAAAAAGGGGCTACGGCTAGATATTGACATTTAACCGATATTCCACGTTCACACTCGTTCATACGGAAGTTAACCCCTCTTCTGTCCTCAACCTAAAAAATAATAATAATAAATAAAAATAATACTAATAAAATAGCAAAATAGAAGTCATATATATCTAGAAGTTAAATTTGCACCATTAAATTAAATAGCTAATTATTTCTTCGTAATTCATTTATACACATCATCAAATAAAAAATTTCATTGCCTTTGGGCTAGCTCCTTGTTATTGCACCAAATTTCATATTTGTTCTTTATGGAACGTAAACGTCATGTCGTTTTCATTTCCCATGAACAACATGTCATGTTTAATATATCAAACGACATCTTTAGCTAAAAAAAATATATAAAAAAAAAAAAAAAAAAAAAAAAAAAGAAGAAGAAGAATCTATTAAACGACATGCAGCTCACTTTTCAGAAAGAAAACGACTAAACGACGTTGTGTCGTTCCTTGACATCAAAAGGACACGTAGCAGTCCCGTGATTTCCTCAAGAATAAACGGCATGTCCTTTTTGCTGCAAGAACTCCAATGTTGTTTTGTGCGGAGACCTCTCTGTCATGTTTGTAATTTCGATGTCCCAAAAACAACCTGTCATCTTAATAATTTAAAACGACATGCCGTTTAAACCAGTGTTTTCTATGTAAAGTTGGATCCGACAAGTCGTTTTATTTTAGTAAATTATAAATGAAACAATACGTCGCTTTATTGTCGTTTTCTCACTCAGAACTTGGTTGTCGTTTTTGTGGTAAGTCGTTTTTGGTACCTTCTAGCCCTTGAGTGTCCAGAATGTATCAAATCTTCAGTTGTGCCCAAAAAAAAAAAAAAAGAGATATAAATATATTTTTTGGTCCTTTCTTTTATGAATAAACAGGACATAACTTAATTTGGTCAAATAATAATAGTAATATATACAACAATTGCTCATTTAACATCTACATTCAATACCACAAATGCTAATCTAAAGATTTATGATGTAAACAAGGGATGTGGGCACATGGGTCATGAACTCTTTTCCTCTAATGTTACAGGAAGCTCCAGATTTTCACTGCCCCTTTGAATCTTTAAGGTTACTTGGTCTCCTACATTATAGTCATCCAGTGCTTTGTACAGCTCTGCTTTGTTTTTGACCTGAACATTAGCGATGCACAAAGTTCGGTTGATTAACCGACGACTGATAAGACCAAAGACTCGGGCAAACACTTAGACGGATATGCTGGTAACAGAAAGAACAGTAAATAAGCTTACAGGTTTGTTATCAACTGCTATGATGATATCCCCGAGTATGATGTTACCGGCGAAGCCCCTTGTGGTGGGAAGTAGCCCAGCCTTCGCTGCAAGACTATTTCCGGGGACCTATATCAACAACGGATGGAAAATTTAGGCAATTGAATAAATGATGCAGAAGCATATTTTAAATGATGAATATCATATCCAAATATCCAGGGAGGTGCGAAATCCCCACGTGGCATCCGCATCCCTCATTAAATGGATTGCCCACATGCATCGCCTACGAACTAAACTCAATCCACGACTTTCTCGAGAAAAACAGGAAGCCTTACCACGCTTCCAAATAACTAGTTGCACTAATAGAGTGGAGTCGAATAAAATATGAGAGCATTAGCTGATAGGGGAAATAGAGAACTCCATAAAGTTACCTGAACTACAAGAGCTCCATACCGAACATTGAGTTGGTTTGCAATGAGGTCCGGGGCAATATCCACATTCAGACCAGCTTGAAAAACCTAACAGGATGAACAAAAGACATAGGAGGAGAAACTTTCACATTGGAAGGGGATGAACATAAACAAAAAATTTGATCAAATTCAGTGCCAAAAATTAAGGAACTCTTTTTTGCATGAATGAATGCTCCTCTCTACGAAGATAATGTTATAGAATCGAGAAAATTAAGAACAATATAAAAGGCAATACTATCTTTATCAACCAATTAAATTAGAGAAGTGGGAGATGAAAGACCACTATCTTTTCTCCTTGTATAAAGAACCATGAAAAGGCAATCTTATTTGCACATTTATTAATGGTTAGCGACAATATTTACTTTGCCGAACTGGATCAACTGAGGGACAATCTTTAGTACAGTTGAGGACGGAATGGCAAATCCTACACCTGCTGATGTACCTGCAACACAAACAGGGATTCTCTTTTTCTCATTAAGAAACCCGGAGAAAAGAAAAACAACCAAGATACAGTGCAAACTTTGAAGAAAACTAAACATGGAGATAAAACCTACCTGTCTGAGTAAATATTGCAGTATTAATTCCAATTAAATTTCCTTTGGAATCCAATAGGGGTCCTCCACTGCCATAGTAACAGGAAAAATGTAAGCAGCAGATTGTACAGAAGGTTAAATGATAATTTTTCATTCAAAATTCAACAAACTTTGTTCATACTGAAACCTCAAAGAATCAAAATTCAAAATGTCCTGGAAATTTGCCTCTTACCTATTTCCAGGATTGATGGCTGCATCTGTTTGAATTCCGCCACTAATTGTGACTCCAGTTTGACTAAAGATGTCTCGGTTCAGTCCACTAATTACTCCAACCGTGAGGGTGTGATCAAAACCAAAAGGGTTTCCGATCGCCAAACATTGTTGCCCCACTCTTAGAGAAGATGACTGCCCCACAAGGATTGGCTTCAATAGATCTTCAGGGGCCTCAACCTAGCAAATTGAATATTACCAAGTAAGTCCTCTTACATTACTAACACGCTTCAAAATTGGACCAGAAAATCTAAAAGAATAGATTCATCTTAAACAAAACTTACCCTCAATATGGCAAGATCCTTTGCCCGGTCAGCACCAACCAACTTGCCCTCAAAATTCTTTTGAACCCTTCAATAATTTCAGCAACAAAGGAAAAATAACGAAATAGACCATTAAATACTCAAAATTTAGCAGTATATTCGGTGCATATCTCACCCTTCTGATGCTAAAATATTAACTCGCGCAACAACCTGTCCGGGGCTTGGATTTCTTGTGAGGGCATTACCAATCACTACAAACAAATTAGCAAAAAAATTTTGTTAATTTGTAAACTTAACATCAATGTCCACATATAACAACAATATCAACATGGAAATTCAAATAACGTTAAACAACAATCACAAGTTCCTTAGCTAGCACTTACCATGATAATTTGTCACAATATGTCCTTGGGTATCCCAGACGACTCCCGAACCATTTCCCTCCGGAACCTGCCGATACATATAAGGATCCTTAATTAAATTTACAAGAGAAATAAGATGTCATAAAGCCTTGAGAAGTTCAAAACTCAAGGAGAAGCAATGATGATTAACAATTTTTGATTCCTAAATACCTCAACTGCACCAGTTACATTAAGCTGAGGCCGCAATGTTACGTCGAAAATGTTGACAACTGAGTAGGTGTTCTTCTCAAAGAGTTGAACAATTCTATTCTGTCAATTAGACACACAATACATTACCACCATAACCACAATAGAAGAAACAAAGATTTTTTTTTTTTTTTTTTTTTTTTTTTTTTTTTTTTTTTGGGGGGGAACACATTAGAGTGAGAAGGAAATTATATTAACAAAATATGGTTTTGAATGTGAACCTCAGTGGGAAAGAGTGCCCCGGAAGGAAAAACTGTGGGGGTCACCTCTTCAATGGTTACAGATGGATCCCCTAAAGCTTGTGCTGAAAATCAATCACATAATTCTCAGAAGCATGTTTTCCCAGTTAATTAGTAAAGAAACAGATTTAATGGAAAAAAAATAAAATAAAATAAGCACATTTCACACCCACAAAAAAAAAAAAATAAAAAATAAATAAAAAAAGGTTTAAAGTGGTGCGGACCTGGTAAGTACCTTGAAGGATGAAAAAAAGAAAGCAAAAAGAAAGATGAGAACAACGACCGCCTTGTGGTGAAAGGAGTAATCTTTCCAAACAATTGGGCCAAATCCTTGGTGGGATTTTTAACACTAAACAAGAACCAAGCAAAAACACACGTTACAACACATATAAACACACACACAGAGAAATGTGAAAGCTCAATGAGAGAGATATAAAGAAGGAAAAAAAAATAGGGAAAAAGAAAGGACCTTTGAGAAGTGGAAATGGAGTGGAGAGAGAGAGAATCAGAAGGGAGTGGTTGAGAAGGAGAACATGCAGAAGAGAAGGTGTCGTAGCAGAGCTGTCTGCGACCCAACGAAGGGTTTTTGGACAAACACATTGCATTCATTTGCAGAGACCAGAAATTGCATGCCAACAATTGCATTCTTCTTCTTCTTCTTCTTCTTCTTGAAGTTGGATAGTTACAGAGAGAGTATGACAAAGAATGAAGCTATAATTAAAGAGGTAACACCAAATTCTGAGTGACCAAAGATTCAATGGAGGCAGATAAGGGCTGGTCGGGATTCCCATTCTCACTGTGTTTGTTGCATTTCCTAAAATGCCCTCCATATTTTTTGTAAATGCAATGGTATAAAAGTATCTAGAACGAGGTTCTAATTTTACTAATATATTTTAACCATATATAAAGTTTAAAAATTCACAATCAATGTAGATATTCATTTGCTGGAAACTACTTTTTTTTTTTTTTTTTTAATTTCAAAAATTTCCTGTCGTTTTAAATTTTTACAAAAACATTTTTTTTTAATTTATATCAAAAGAACTTAATACCGTTATAAAAAATTAGCTGACAATTTTAATAAAAGCCTTAACACCGTTATTAATTAGAGGTATTTTGTTAATATTTTTTGAAGTTTAAGAAATAATTTTAAAAATATAAAAATGTAGTGTATAAACTGTAACTCTGATAATTTCAGGTACCAAAAAACAAAAGCCTTATAAAACATATTAAATTATAAAATTTTTAACTTATGTTGCTAATAATATAAATTATAAGATACACAGGTCCAATAGAAAGTCAATCGAGGAATAGAAGCAAACTCATAAAAACAACAAGCTTGGAATAAATGAAAAACAATATAAATAAAAAGAACATTGATATAGATCTTTGATATTTTCTTCTCTCAAAAATCAAACGAAAAGTCAAGATGGCCGAGTTGGTCTAAGGCGCCAGTTTCAGGTACTGGTCCGAAAGGGCATGGGTTCGAATCCCATTCTTGACAATTTTTTTTTTTCTTTTTTGGTTTCTTTCCCTTTTCACGTTTACTTTAGTAAGAAATGAAATCCCTAACTCTTATTATCTCAGCAATAAAATAAAACAAATATTTGAAAAAAAAAAAAAAAAAGAAATTAATTCAAGGAACAAAGGCCAACCGAGCCTTGCTTACTTCTACTTCCAAGTTCCAATTGAGTACAAGTTCACAATTCCTTAAAATTGTTTTTGTGGTGCTTGAGAAATGAATAGGATGAGATGGTTTACAAAAGCTGAAATTTCTCTTCTTGTTCTAGAAGTTTGCCTTTTTACAAATTTTCCTCATTGGATTCACACTTTTTTATTATTATTATTTTTAAAGAAAGATTCAGAAGAAGATTACTAGTGTTAGCATATTTTCTCTGAGTATTATCAAAAAGGCTCCCCAGACGTTGGCTAAAGACCTCCCCAGACATTGGCTAAAGACCTTATAGGCGGGTTCTATCTCTTGATGAGAAGTGTGTCACATAACCAACACTCTCTTTCGAGTACTAGACTGACAGGAAAAACAAATCTTTACGTTTAAGACAATCAAAAGAGCCACCCAACGCTCAAAATTATCATTTGTTGCAAAAGTTTGATGTCCAACTTTTTCATTCCTTAAACAAGCTCCTTATTGAAAAAATGGCTTCACCTTGTTGATTTCAGAGGTTTTAGCTCAACACCATAGCAACGCATTTACTTTAAGCCAAAAACAAAAAGGGCATCCAAAAACAAGCCTGTTTCCTCTTGCTTCTATTTGCTTTCCTCAGTTTGTTGTTTAACTAAAGGAATTCACTAACTTTTATTGGCCACAGAAATTAAACCTAATAAGTCAACAGACGGACAAAGAAAGGATACAACGAAATGCAACCTTGAAAAGTTGAACTAGTTTGAGCTTTCTTCAACACAAAGTTTAGAGGTTACCAAAGACAATCTACAAGTACTCGGGTAAAATGGTAACACACGGTTTAAATCCCACTCAAACGAAAATTTCATATCAGAGGAATTAACGAAAACCCATGGCCATAAGAAGTATCAGACACGAGATAATTTCATGATAATACCAATAATGGAAGGATGATGGTTTGTTTTGTCTGCAAATTGAACTAATTAACCAGCTAAGCAAAGTCGGAAACAAAAGTAGAGTAAAAACATTAACCAATTAGTTCGAGATAGAATAACTGACTTAAAAAGAAGTCAAAATTTCACTCAGCAAAATCTAATAATAGTTCAAAAGGCCTTTTGGACTATCGTCCACTCATTTAGCTCTTGGAGGCAGCCTTTTCCTTTGCCTTCTGGATCTTCAAAACCTTCTTCACAATCTTCTGCTCCTCGACCAAGAATGCTCTAATGATCCTGTGGAGAAAAAGAATTACAGAGAAATTACGAACTTGCTTTACTCGATAATAACAAGAACACATTAAGCATTGATTTACAGTCAAATACCTCTCCCTAACAGCACCTCCGGAAAGCACACCACCATAGGCTCGGTTCACGGTCCTGCGATTCCTAGATAATCTAGAGCGCTTATACTCGGCAGGTCTTAAGTGAGGAATCTGCAACACATTGAATTTGTCATCTATCAAGCAAAGCAAATCTCATTCGCAAACAAAATTCTACACTAATGAGCTCGGGCAGGAAGGGCCACATCCGAAAATGCCCGACATGAGACATCAAGCTAAAACCCAGAAGATGACTAAAATTACTACAATTCAAAAACAAGGGCACATGAACCAGTTCTTTGCATACTAAGAACCAAACAACAATATTTGAACTCCTTTGTTTCTAAGTTATCGTCAAGAAATCCTACAATTAACATAGAAAAAAGAGAGCGAAAACTTTAGAACCAGGAAACCTTAATCAACCAGACATCACCCGACTTTCACGAAGATAAAGTTGGAAACTTTACCAGCAAAATGCTAATCACGAAACAAAAGCTTCTAGATTAGATTAGAACAGATTAATTCGAGAAACAGAAAAAATCCAACAATTCAAAAGCACTCAAGTCACATAACTTAGTTCAACGCATAGTCTCAAACCCTAATCAAACAGCCATCATTTCATATTAAGCATAAACAAAAACGCCATTTATAAAGCTCAATCAAAATCAAAATCAGAAATCGAATTACCCCTTGGATTCTCTTGCCAGTGACGGGGCATTTTGGACCGCTGGCTCTCTTCTTGGTGGTCTGGTACACCAACTTCCCTCCTGTTCATCGAAACGCACAAAGCAAAATCAAATCAAATCGAATCAAAATTCCAGCAAAGAAAGAAGAGAAACGTTTCGGAGATCAAAATGAGGGAAGATTCGAAACGGCGGTGATACCGGGGGTTTTGACGATGCGGTGCTGGTTGGACTTGGTGGCGTAGCTGTGGCGCTTGCGGTAGGTGAGACGCTGCACCATTTTCGACTCTGGGTTTCGACTTCACGAACTCAACGATTTGTTTGGACTGCAGCAAAAGAATCAACAACGAAGAAGAAAGAGTTTATATAGGGGTTTTAGAAAATATGAAACCCTAAATCTGACGGCTGATATAGAGAGCGTGTCTTATTAACGGCTGGGATTGAAACTTAAACGGGGACTAATAGAGAGAGAGAGAGATAGGGAGAGAGTTTTGCTTATTTATCAATTTAGCCGAATCTTCTCTATAATTTCAATAACGACCCAATTATGTAATTTTTATGACAAAAACTACTTTTACTTCAACATTTTTTTTTGAACCTCCTTGAATTATGGAATATGAGAACCATCTTTCAAATAGAAAATTTTATTTGGGATCGTATGAGAATAATAAGTGCATTCATGACATTCAATCAATTTTTATTAGATATATATACATATATTTTTTTATATTGGTGTAATAATATACCAATAATCTTCTTGTAGTATCCAATCCTATATAAAATATGAAAAATGACCTTCACAAAGACACAAGGCATTAATTTTCACGAAATCATTTAAGCTTATTTAGATTTGGACATTAATCAGTTAATTCGTGATTTTCGAATTAAAAAAATCCGTAAATGTTTCACTTTTCACGAACACATCTTAACTTTTATATAAGAGATTTCTACAATGGAGGTGTATTATTTTCGAATTTTTGCTTTTAAAATAAGCTTTAATAGAGCTATTAATTTTGCTTTCAAAAGGAAAACGCTTTAAATTTAGTTATGTACCAAAATGTTGGTTGTATCGGAATAAAATGAAATAAAAGCCGAACTAAAACTTTTATGAGTTCCTGAACAGTCTGTCCCAAAGTAAATTGAAGAAAAGAACAAGCAAACTGCAAAAGCAAATACGTACTTCAAAATTTCAATGAATTTGCATGGTTCTTCTTATTGTTTTATCTATTTTTCAACATATTTCACAATGACTTCAAACCCAATCGTATGGGACCATTTTTCACCATTTTAATTTAAAAACCCCCCATATTTTCTAACCGTACTACTAATTCGACTCTTGAAAATGACAGAGTTAATAATACTTTAATGGTGCATTTGATGGAGATGAAATTTTTAAATTGGAGTTAATTGATTTTTCAAAAACTAGTTATAATTTATGTTAATTTTTACAAAAACTGAAATAAAAAATTTGAACCGTAGATGTCAAACCAAACAAAAGCTAAAAGTACTAACTCAAAGTTTTGTATTATTAGCAAGGAAAAAGAAGGAAAAAAAAAAAAAAAAAAAAAGAAGCCTCAATATTCTGTCCATTTAAGTATTAACGTAATCAGTAACTTAGTTAAGTTTGAATAACAACCAATGAAGATAGTTGATTGTAGTTTAAAACTTGAAGAATGATCAATGTCTCTTTTTTTAATTCGAAGAGAAAAAGTGATCGATATTAATATATCTCATATCTCCTAAATGTTATAAAAGGGCAATTATCAGACGCAGATAATAATGTTTACTGAAAACTCTAATTGCGGGATCTACACCACATCGAGGAGCGTATCATCTCAGTTGGCAGAAACCACAAACTTGTTCAATGTAATCCTTTACTCATTAGGTCACTACATTTTAGTGGCGAGTAGAGTGAAGGTTAAATAGGAAGCAAGCACAGGACCACTTCATGGTGGGCCACAAATGATATGGTCAGCATAGTATTCGTATTTGTGACTTTTGAGTTGTGAGATTAGTCAGGTATACCCGTACAAGACTTGTGAAGATCTCATTTGACCAATATTTCGTATTCAAAAGTGATACGAGGAATTATCGTATGTGGTACTTTAACTTGTGTGCCCTAATCATATACAGAAGCTAAAAATTAGGAATTAGACAATGATTTTGGAGCTAACAAGATTTTGCCAAAGAGACATTATAGATATTCTCTCGTAACTACGATTGAAAAGGGTCACCTAAAATAGTGCAAAAAGCTACAAGCTAGCTAATGTTAAAGTAAATATTAACATCAGCAAGGAAACAGCAAGAATGAAGGTTCTACGTGAATCTTTCGCTTCACAAAATTGATCCTGCTTAGTTTATTGTGACACCAAACGAGCTGATCCGTCGTTATCCGCGACATGTTTAGAGCCCGAGACACTAATCTCAGATCAACTTGAGAGAAGAAGTGAAGGTGATCCGAGCCATCTTCATGGTGTTTTCGTAATTTCTTTAGTATGCAGCTTCCACTCCTCAAGAGGTCTTTAAGTCTCTTGTCTTTCTGCATTAAAACAAATTGAATAAATTAGAGAAATTTGCTTCTTCCAAATTCAATTTTTGGTTAAAGTCTCAAAAGGAAAAGAATTAGTACCGTTTGGAGCTCGGTTTGAACCTTTACTAATAGCTCTGAGTCTGCAGGGTCTTGAAGTTCTATCTCCATTCCTCTACGGCTCTTCGGGAGCAAATTATGAGTGTACTTATCTGCTCTTATGAATCGCCAAATCGTTCTTATCGATTCTTCCAACATCTCTAATATCATGTCACTTGTAATCGCGCCGCTTTCTCCATCCCTTTTTCTTGCTTTCTTTCGTTCTTTCGAATCCTCTGCAAAATTTAATCAAGCTTGTGTTCAACCTAGGCTCTTATTTATGAACAAATGCATTTGATCAAACATTAAAAAGCTACTACTACAAAACTACAAAACTCTTTTACCTAATTCTCACCTCTTATGACCGGAACTTGGAGAAGATAGCGCATGACACATCGATTCTTGATGTAATTCTCGACCCTAGGGCCTTGGAAAGGCTCATTCTCAATGAATCTCTGAAGAAGAACCTGAAACTGTTGGAACTCGCCGGCAACTTCGTTGTATTGACGCAGTCCGTAGGGATCGGATTCCCATATCTCAAAGACTTTTTCATATTGCCATTGAAGGAACTCCCAAGAAAGGCACAATTGGCCAACATAAATCATTTCCAAGTCACTCTTTAATTCTCTCCCGAACTTCACCATTTGGTCAGATTGAGATTTTTTGCGTTTCGCTCCCCAAAGTGTCGAGGACTTGTGGCTAGAGAAAGATTGAAGTGGGTCCTTGGATTGAAGAAAACCTTTTGAATATAGAGTGTCACCAAACACATGAGAAAAATTAAAATTGTTCACCTAAACTTTTTTTTTTTTTTTTAAATATATTTAATTACAAAACTGCAAAGCAACTTTTCATGCTTATTTATTGAGGAGATAAGATTGAAAACATAATTGATGGAGCACTCAATACAACCAGTTCAAAAATTATCATGGTGACAAAAAAAGAAACAAATATTAATAATTCGGAGTTAGGTAAGGCCAATTCCATAATGAGGCAGCTTTTTAAAATGCTTACATTGGTTGGATGATGGACTATTTGTTATAAACCTTTAACCACTCTTTTAACTTTTAAGGACGCAAACCTTAAACAAGAAATGACCATTTTTATGTTGATACAAACCTATAGAGTAAAAACTTAAAATAACTTCTAATCTCCAAAAGAAGAAATTCCAAAAAAAAAAAAAAAAAAAAAAAACCCTCTTGTCAAGCACTCATTTTGAAAGTGATGCATGCCAGTAAGAAATGATGACATGGTGTTTCAAATGTTAATGGGGGTAACGCGTGAAAGAATAATATATATATGCACACACACACACTCTTATGTCTCTATACATGTGTGTGTATATATATTTATTTGTATGAATATATCTCTTCCCTTGAAATTCCAATTCAAATATAATAATCACCATTAATGAAAGGGATCAAAACAGGGTTAGCTTCAACATTGCCAACTAACGAGATTGAGTGGGTCCAACTGTCCCCAGCTCGATACAAACTACCCAAGGTAGGTTGTAATATAATCATATATCTATTTATTCACCCATAAAGTGTAGTTAAAGAGATCAGTCCTTAATTGTGTTACGGATTAGACATTTTTAATCAACATACAAAATACGAATAATAAGAAAAGTAGAAAACAGAGGAAAACAGAATCATGTGTAAGAGTAAAAACATCACGACCGATGCTGCAAGCGCAGTTTTAAACCGTCATATTTTTTAAGCTACGAGCAATGTCAAGTAAAAGAGGATAGTTTAAGAATTTTCAACTGACCAAGAGCGTACATCTTCTGGTAATTGAGAATGTCGAATTTTCGCATCCGTTCTCGGTAGGTTTTGTAGAATTTGTGAAGCTCACTCAACCTGTCTATATGGTGAAACTTCTCTTCAATCTTCCATGGCTTCAGGTCCTCGGATATCTTCGGAGACTCCGATTCTTCTAGAATGGTAGGCAATCCAGTAGCTCTGACCTTCTTCAGCTCCATCTTAAGCTGCTCAAGCAATTCCTGATGTTCCCACAAGGTCTCCAAATCATTCGAATCGTCGAAACCGTCGCTCCTTTCTGATGAATCCTCTTCATTTTGTTCTCCAGAACATTCTGTTTCGCGTAAATTTTCGGACTCCTCTAACTTTCTAAGCTCTTCAAGAATACCCTCATCTTCTTCTTCATCAATATCACTCTCTTCCAAACCAAGTTCTTCCTTGTTCGACACCGAATTTCGCCCGTCAACGAAATCGCTTAGTCCTTCAAAATCTGCGTCCGTGAGAAAATCATCGCTGGTTGAGTCGACAAACTGGCTCATGAACGAAAACTCACGGCTTGAAGTGATCGAATCGGAGTCGGAATCCGAGGCCATGTAGTTACTCTCCGACAGAAAATTCTCGTAATCTTTTTCCCGACTCTGTAATTTCTCTTTCCCGGAACGAGATTCTTCATCACAAACTTGTTCATCTTTCGAAACCTCTTCCCCGAAATCCTTCTCCGACAAGAACTCATTGCCGGAAGTTCCAGACTTGACAGAAAAGCTCGAGACTTGCTCTGCTTCTGCTTCTTCGATGAAGAAGCGACTAGAGCTAGCGAAGCCGCCATTATTGTCTGCGTGATTTCTGGTGAATTCTTCGAAACTCGGAAACTTAAATGTGAACACAAATTCCGGCTCTTTCGACGACTCTTCTCCGTCAAAATCCTCCAACCCTTTTGAATCCTCAACACTAGAAATCTCAGAACATCCCTTTTTCTCCATGACTTCTTCAGAATCAATCCGATCGGTTTCTTGGGGAAGAAGAATAGTCGAACAACAGGAATTGTTCATCTTAGAACCCTTATCATCTCCAATATATCTAAACAAAAATAAAAAAAATAAAAATAAAATTACTAATTGAAGAAGAAGTTAATGAAAATAGTAAAGAAGAATAATTGGTTTTTAGAAAAGTTAATACCTGAAGAAAACTTTGTGGAGAAGTCTGAAGAGAGAGAGCAAGAAAGAGCCAAAAAACAGAGCCATAAAACCATTGGAAGAAGAGCCCATAATTTTAATGGGTTAGTGACGCCGAACCTAACTAACGCAGACAATGGGAATTACAAGTAAACTCGGTTGGGTCACATATCAAACATTAAATCCATCGAAATCTCTGGGTTTTTTTTTTTGTTGTGAAGCAAGAAACAGCAAATCAGTCATGGGAACACTGATTCCCACGTTGAATTTTTCAAAGAGGGAAATAGACGTATGATCTGTAATAAAAAAATAAAAAATAAAAATAAAAATTGCATGGAAGAGAATTGAGTGAAGGTGAAGTCCGACCAAATCGGGGAAGGGTGAGAGAGAGGTGGGATTGGAAGAAGAAATCTCGGCGGGCAGAGAAAAGAACTTGTCAGCGACCTTTGGCTTAATTCTTCATTCGGTTGCTTAGAGCCTTGGAATTCTGAGGACCGTTATTTGATTGACATATAAAATATACTTCAATCCTTTCATATTTGTATATCTGTATATATATATATATATATTTATGTATGTATATCATCAGCAGTTGATTGATGGTCTGTTTTGCCTTTCTCTCTCTTCTCTCAGAACAGAGAGAGAGAGAGAGAGAGAGAGAGAGAGGAGAGAATTGGGTAAAATTGAAAGTTCACGTCTTTAATGGATTCTATTTTATATGTTTATATTTGTTAATAGGGGTTTGGTCTTTATTATATTTATGATGAGATTTCCTTGGAACTTTTTGGGAAAGTAGCGAGACCAAAAAAAAAAAAAGAAAAAGAAAGGACTTGTAAAAGCGGTGAGTTGCTGCCTAGTATGTAGGTGGCGGTGGAAATAAGGAAATTTCCCACTTCATTTTCAACGTGCAGTTACTTATATACGGTTGCATTATATTCCATTAACTGTGGATTTCTTTGAATGGTGGCATTTTTTGAACTATAAATTTACCCCCAAAAAAGTTTAAATTAGGAAAAAAAACGAATTAAATTACAATCTCTAACCAAAAAGTAAGAATTGAGATCTGTTGTATCGAATTTCTTATCTTATTGACTTTTTTTTAATAGTGTTATGTCATATCATCTGAATTTAAGAATTTAATCACATAAAAAATGTTAAACATTGAAAATTCTTAAACAAATTAATGAGTTCTCAAAAGCCTATTAAGGTGATAGCTTTTGAGATAGAAAAATAAAATAACAGATCTGGACTCAAACAGTAAAGAAAGAAAAATCTCGATAGATAGTTAGGTTTTTGAGGAGGCTGTGGGATTTTTTAAAAATTTATATATATATATATATATATATTTTGGAGTTGGGTTTTAAGAAAACTGAAGACTAAATTCTCTATCGGAGAATAATTAAAAGCACCAACTCTTAAACCAAAATCAAATGACACAAAGAAAATATCATAGTGTTAGCTAGGAAATTTTCCAATCAATATTCATTCTTCAATACTTAATTGAATTTGTCAACAATAGTAAAAAAAGGGAAAATGCCATGCTTATAGTAGTTTTTAATTTATTTGTTTAATGATAACCAATGATTCTAGTTGGATTTGTCGTGTAATTTCTTTCTTTTTATTCAATCTTTTACCTTTTTTTTTTTTTTTTTTTTTTGGACCAGGTAGTTAGTATTGCATAGATTGTAATTTCCAAAAACCATGCAAAGGGTAGAGTTCTCTTTCCGATAAAACAGGTTGGTGACTCATCTCATTGGGAACGTTATAAACTTTTTTATTTATTTTTAGATAGTTATAAACCTATAAATTGTGAGTGTATGGATTTCCCACGCAAACACTTTTTTTTTTTTTTTTTTTTTTTTTTGAGGGTCTCAATTTACATCTCTCAACTGCAAAACAATAACATTTTGGTGCATCACAAGTTACAGAACTTTCGAGTGATCAGTGTCTGTGTTTCTCACAAAATTTGACTCAACCTAAAATTAGGTAACTGGTAAGTACCAAAGATAGAAAATCTCAAATCCGTAAATATATATATATATATATATAAATATTTGTGTGTCGTGAGGGTTCATCTAATCAGTCTTCTTTTTTACATATTCAAATACTTGAAAGCATACTTCCTAAAACATGAGAAAAATATAAAACACTAATTATAACATGTATAGAAAAAGAAAAAAGCACTAATAAATCTATATACTATTCAGATAATGTGAATGAAATCAAATGCAAATCGAGGGTATTTTTGTAATGTGAATTTTTATTATTGATGCTCAGATGCCATGTTTAGATTCTCCTCCTTTTTGAGCTGCTTCTGACCAAATTTTGCAAATTGTCCAACAAGATTTCATTAGTTTGTTAAAACATTTATTATTCCTTTTTAACTCCCAATTACCTAAATATATATATATATATATATAATCTTGTCTATGGAAGAGAGGATTTCACTGTTACCTTGTTTATGGACAAAATTAGAGAATTTCTGCCACCATAAGCAGTCATTTTCGAGCATATATGACTGCCACAGCGAGTGGTAGGTATATATTCTTATAATACACTCTCACAGGCTAAAATAGTAGCTTCTACAATTAAACAAGACTTTTGACAAAGAAACCGTATAGCAGTTGAGATGCCTTTCATTCTCCCTATTCTAGAATCTCATTTTTAGGTCTTTGCAATGTTAATTTATTAATGAATTATACAGTGTTGAATTTAAAATACTAAGAATATTAAAAATTGAACCAAATTCTTTACATAAATTTCCATTATAGACAAAAGAGAAGAGAAAGTTGGACAGAATTGCAACAATAGTATTCCTGTTTTAATTGACTAAAAAAATTCTTTTCAAAGTAATATGACAGAACAATAATGTTGTTATACCAAAATCATACAAGAAAAGACCATGCTCCTATCATTTACCAAGTGATTTTCTCACAAACCCATACTAGAAAAGCTTATTAGGTCGAACCACATTAATTGTACTCAAAGCACCAAAGTGAACTTCTTTCTCATTTTCTAAGTTTGGCCGAACAATTATATTATATATATATATATATATATATATTCTGGTGCTAGTGATTGGACAATGGAAATTAGCTTTCTTATGGCAAGTGGAATGAGTTTTTAAGTGAAGTGACGAAAAGTTAAAAACAAAAGCATACACACATATTATATGCATATTTATATGCTCAAGAACTTAAAATAAAAAATAAATAAATAATAAAAAAAATTTAGGCATGAAACAAATGATAGCTAAAATAATATTAAAATCGCAATCAGCAAATCATGGACACATCACTTGTATTACGTATATGTATAAAAACCTGAGCCGTGTTGAACTAAGAAAGATCGATTATGTATAATTGTTTATGTTGCACTAATCAAAGTGCTGGCACAAATCTATTATACCATTTTTCCTGCTTTAATCCTTCCCTTGTCTTCATATACTTAAATACAGCTTATCGATCGTAAAATTCTGACCGTGATATCATAGCAGTCGTGAGATAAATTCAACTTCTAACACATCTTTTTTAGATGTTTGAAATGATATATATACTTCTCCAAATGTGTATATAAATATATATCCGAGGCAACAATCTTAAAATCATTGAAAGTCCCTCCACAAAGATTTAATAAAGATAACATGTGAAGGCTTTTCAAGACACACGAATGAGTGGAGATTCTACTTTTGGAGACAACTAATGCTCACGGGAAATGATGCAGGGGAAAAAGGGAATATCCCATCTGCCGTTTTATAAAGCTTTTTTGCAATATCATCTGATTGTCTCCTCTTTCTTTTCCTAATATATTGTTTAATATATATATATATATATATTTTGGTTTCGGGAGCTTCCATGTCCCACTGCACATTAAAATTGTTTCTAAAATGATAATCCTTATGGGGTTTGATAAAGCCATTGCTTTAATTAAAATTAACATAAACAACTAAACAATTATTAAAAAAAAAAAAAAAAAGATTAGTCGCGATCACTTAGTTCTTCCCAAAATCCTGCATGCTAAACATTTTTTTTCCTTCTTTTTTGAAGTACTAGAGGAAGTAAGATTCGAAGTCTTGATCTCAACATAATAGCATGGATTTATCGTTAGACTCTATAACCATCCCATGAAATTGTTTTCAACGCCCAATTTGTGTATAAAAGTGGCAGAAAGGAAAAGGAAAAGGGAAAAAAAAAAAAAAAAAAACCCTATTTAGTGTTTAGTGCACGCCTTAGTCACAGTTTTAATGACTTCAAAACTGCAGACCATCCAAAGCAAGTCACTCGCTTTGGCTTCTTAGAAAATGGTTTTTCCTTTCGTGTTTGGATAAAATAGACAATAATTATACGAGACAATTTGGACGCGGTCCACAAGCCGCATTTTCCAACACCGTGTCGGCCGGTAGGTCAGGCCTTTAGCCGATCAAAGATTCCCACACACACAATATAAATATATATCCACACGTATGGAATGGGCCAAAAAGAAAATCTGTTACACAAGTCAAACAACGCATACACAAGAAACCTGTGTTGGATGTTTTTCAAGGGTCTCATGTTCTTACCTTCCAACTAAATATTTATATATATATATATATATACACGTATATCTATATAATATAGATATATTGTAGAAAAGGAAAAAAAAAAAAAAAAATCTCATTGTTGTCACCAGATGAGGACAGACGACATGATTTTGAGATTTGACCCACCAATTTTTGACCTCTTCTAGAATCACCACACACAAAAGATAATTCACCTATATTAGTAGAACTCACCATCCTTCTAGATCACCAAAATAACTACCTACATGACGTAGGGGGATGGTAGATATATTAGTCTTAGCTGTTTGACCAAATGAAAGAAAACCCTTTTATAGCTTAACTTGCTTTTGGTATTTGAATTTGAAAATGAAATTTTAAGGTTAAAATTGATTGACTCTTCAAAAACTAGTTATAATTTTTTGTTGACTTTAAAAAAAAAAAAGATAAAAATTGATATGAAAAACTTAGATTTGAATTTGAGAGCCAAACGAAGCTTTAGATAATATAATGGGGCTTTCTAAAGTAATTCACCACCCATCACATTGGTTTTTTTTGTTTTTTTTGTTTTTTGTTTTTTTTTTTTTAACGCGTTATTGAGTTAATTGTTAAAAACCAATTGTTTATCGTTATTGAGCTTTTATATTAAGAGATGTCATTTGAAATATATTTTCCGTTTTTTTTTTTTTTAAACATTCCTTCGATCGGTCTGTAAACACGAGGTTTATTATATAGCAATAACTTAAAAAACATATAATAACTTATTTGTGACAGATGAATTTCTTAATATTACACTTACCAGAATATAACATAAATGTTACACAAGTCTTTTACATGCTACAATTACACGTGTTGATGTCCTATATTACACCTTAATATTTACATGTTATACGTGTAACATTGATCTTATATGAAAAGCCTGTAAAGTATTATGTAAGCTAGGTTAAAAAAAAAAAAAAAAGGGGCTGATGGCTGAAAGTAAAGTGAGTCTGAAAGTAAAGTGAGTCTAAGGAAATCTATGACATTTAATGAAGGAGAAAGATTAAGATAGCTGACGGCTCCCCAATTGTATTAACTAAAAGCTTTCATAATCTCCGGAGCTACAATGCATATATTAAGCGTATATTAATGCAGAAGGAGTTTCTCCCAAAGTCCAAATTTAATTGTGAACCGTCCATTTTTTATGGAAAATTCCATTGGGAAATTGAGGTCCCCATGATTTTGTCGGTGATTTTCGTTTATATTTTTGATGGAAAATCCCATTGGGAAATTGAGGTCCCCATAGTCTAGAATTTTACATAATTTTCTCTGCTTCCACGTTTATAGTTTTTTTTTTTTTTTTCCCCTAAATTTTTTTCAAATTAGGATAAGGAGATTTGAATTTTATGGTCGTAATAAAATCAAGAACGCTATTATCATATCACATGTAAAGGTTCTTTTCAAATTTCTCATACCCATAATTTTCAAGACTTTTATAAGGTTATAGACAAAATCAATAGACGGTCCAAATACGCTTATGGTTGACCCATACTTCTTAAAAGGTTCAAGCAAAAAGGCAAAAAAGGGGGAAAGAGAAATGATACAAATTGAGTTTTGTTTAAAGATTTTTTTTCCCCCTCACTAACCATATATTGTTTTTACTGTTTTTAGCAATATTTTTTATTCGGCGAAACCTAATATAGCAAATTCATAATTACATTGTTTTTCACTTGCATATTCTTGGATTTTGGATCACTCCAGCATCGATTTGTGTTTGATAATATTTTGAAAATGATTTTATTCTGACTGTAAACTTTAAAAATGATAATTTTATTAAAAGTGATGTTGAAATCGTTTATGAAATTGCATTCAATTATATTTTAGGTGGATTGGTTGTTTCTTTAAAAAATATAAAATAAAAAATAAAAACGGATTGATTTATGTATTAAAAAAAGGTAAAATTATGTTTATTCTATATGTAAAATAGTTAAGTTATATAATCTTAACAAAAACTATTCGCACTATTTTTAATTTTCATTTTCGTTTTCTAAGCATTTACTAACCAAACGTAATTAGAATATTTTTGCTTTCGTGCCTCAAGAGGACGTGCGGACTCATTCTAAACCAAACGTAATTAGAATATTTTATTTTATTTGTTTATTTATTAGACATAGGGAATTTAAACTTATAATTTATGTTGGAGTCAATATATGAGATTACGACCGGACTATTCGTGTTTTATTTGAATCGACACGAAAATACGCACCATTGACATTGATCATCTTCATTCTGCAAAGGGTTTCGGCCAACCAGTAGATTTGGGCCTGGGCCTGGGCCTTTCATATGAAAGAAGAGTCAGTACCAGGCAGGCCCATCATATCTTTACACTAAACCCACTGTCTTTTCCCCACGTGTTTAAAGTTCAAGTCCGTTACCTTTACATATCAAACTACCATCAAAAACTATATTTTCAGCCTCGTCCATAAACTTGACAAGAAGTCACTGCCATTTTAAAAATTAGTTACATCTTAGAAGACACGTGAATTATCATTTTTTTTATTGATACATATTTGTAATATTATCATATCAAGTGATTGTATTTATTAACGAATATATAATAACTTTCACAGTCACATGAGTTGTTATAAAAAAAATAATTTTAGAATTGATATTCTTAATAATAATACTCTTTAAAAAATTTTGTAGATACATTTAATTGCAAGAAATTACGTTACTTGACATGTTTACAAATGCGGAATTGAAATACAGCAAAACTTTTGGAATGTTTTACAAAAGAATAATTGGCCTAAATAGTTCATGAATTTTTTTAAAGATGACGATTTGATTCAATTTTTTTTTTTTAAATTTTGACTGAGAAGACCTTAACTCTCTAAATGTTGACAATTTTAGTCATTTCCGTCCAAATCTATTAAGTTTTTAATAGGTGGGTTTTCAGTTCGGGTGGGTGGCGAGGCGATTTGAGTTTTCAATTCTAGGGTTGGGGGGGGGGGGGGGGGGGGGGGTGGTGGGTGGGCTTGGAAAGCCTAGATCTGGGAGGGAAAGGGGCCCGAGAATGCCGCCAGGCCCGGGGGAAAGGGCTTGGCAAGGACTGAAGGGGGAGACTCGGCGACGGAGAAAACGACGTGGCGGGTGGGGGAGACTTGGGTTGGAGTCCTCTTTCTCTCCCTTTTTTTTATATTTTATTTAAATGTATAAGGGTATTTTTTGTCTTTTATTATATAATTTAACTCATGTGATTGGTCACGTGACATTTATATTAGATATTTAACGGAATTGGACGGAAATGACTAGATTGTTATCATTTAAAGAGTTTAGGGTCGTTTCGACCAAAATTAAAAGGATAGAAATCAAACCACCTTTTCAATAGTTTAAAGACTATTCATGCCAATTATTCTTTAGAAAAACCTAACGTTGCCCCCAAAGATTTCAGGGGGGAAAAAAAAAAAAAGGACACTATTTAATGGTGGGCTCCAAATGTAAGAGAGGCCCAATCTTGGTAGGTAACTGTATATTGGTGGTAAATGCTCCTTATAGATGCGAAATTAGGCACATGAAAATTGGAAAGGGCTTATAAATGTCAAGGGTCTCTGGCCTCCCATGCACTATTAATTGAAATCATTACAGTGTTTGTTTTTATAAATAAATTATTCAGAAAAAAAGAAATTTCAAAACAATTCTGGTTCCATGTGTTTGATGAGCTGTCTTTATCCTATGAACAACCAAAATTGGTAGTAGTAGTAGTAGTCATAGTAACTAATCCACCAGAAAATGGTTTGGTACTGATAATACTTCTAAAATTATATAAAAACAATTTTGTTTCAGAAAACTTAAAAATAATAATAATAATGAAACCACACTGCATGGCAGAGAGAGCATATGCTCACTACTCAGACTCCATGACCATAAGCATATATGTAAATGTATGCGTGTGTGTATGTGCATATATATATATATATACATCAGTAGTAGAATACAAGATATTATTTAAAAATCATCAAACAAAGAGGAAAAAGCGCATGACACCGAATTATAGGGCATTGCACTTTAGTATACAACTAGATCATGAAATGCATTTATTTTACAACAGAAAATGGATTGATTTCATCTATTCAATCTTTCTTAATTTAATTCAAGAAACTCAAATTTAGTACACCATCCGACTACAAAATTGAGCCTAGCAACTTTTTAGATGTTTCGTTTGGCATTTTAACTCAACTTCAACTAAATTGTACTTTTTCATTTCAGTTTTTGTCTTTTCTTTCTTTTTTTTTTTTTTTGAAAAATCAACAAAAATTATAACTAGTTTTAGAAATTCAACCAACTCTAACTTAAAAATTCTATCTCCAAACGGCGAACCAAACACAAGCTAATTAGTTTGTAATTTTATCTCCAACCGGTGAACCAAACACAAGTTAATTAGTTAGTATGTATAACAAGCTAGCGTATATCATGAACAGTTTCTAGGCTGCAAAATCTGAACCAAAGAATTCAAAAGAAATTATTGTGTGCACACTGAGGTTGTGTTTGGTGAGAAGGAAAGAAAATAGGGAAAAAATAGACATTTCTAACCTAGGTGAGAAAAATAGAAAGGAAGGATTGCCGCACCCACCACCCCCTTTTTTTTATTTTTTTATTTTACGTTGTATGATCCTTATCACTTTCACTTATTTAAAGAAAAATGAAAATATATCCAAACTTCAAATCTAGGAGCTCCTTTCTAAATCTCACGCCTCGCATTTGTTAAGCTAGCTCTAGATGGGGTATGGATTCCCGCTACCCTAATCTCTTCATATTTTGAGAGATTGAAATTGAGTTACTTTAAAATATTTGAAGTCCGTCACTCACTTCATTTTCTCATCTTTTCTCTCTTACGTATGTAGCAACTAAACGATCCAAAATTCTTCCACTAATCCTCTAATTCCTCTCTTATTTTCCATTTATTTAACCTGCCAAAAGAGCTGTGAGACAGAGAGAATGGGGAATGCACGGAAGAGTGAGCTGGCGCCTTGACCAAGCAAATGAGAAGATATATATATATATATATATGTGTGTGTGTGTGTGTGTGTGTGTAGATACGTGACACAGGACCTTTTTCTTATGGAAGCTGCTTTTCAACGGTACTATAGTATATATACTACTACAGTTATACGTTGGAGTTCTACTAAAATATTCTTCATTTAATAGAAATACATATGCTGAACTCTAAAACCAGCAGCAAAAAACTAACAACCAGTATTCGTAGAGAGCAGAAAAGAAAAATAAATAAATTAAGAAGAGGAATATACAGACAGCGGAATCATACAAAACATAGCATATATATATATATGTATACATGTATACATGTATATATATGCATGTATCTATTGGTTGCTACTTAAATAAGGCACATGGAAATGGCAGGGTGCATGACATGATGGATGACGCAAATAAGGATGAGAGAGAGAGAGATGTTCTTGCCAATTCTCATACGCATTAAAATTAAAATCTCATGCTGCATCAGTACAGGTTCCAGGAAAATGGTTTTGCTTGGCCTATTTGTAAAGTTTTAAAAAACTAGCTTTGTAGTGTGTTTGGTTAATTTGATTTGAAGCGTTCGAGAGTAACTATTTATTCCAAAAGGAACTACATATGTAGAAAGAAAACACTTTATAGATTCCAGTTTAGGTGAAGAAATTGGCAAAGAACGAAAGGAAATTATACAATAAATGAAAGAAGACTACTTGAGAGAGTGAGTGTGTACTTCAAGATATATATATAACTTTATATACATATACACACACAATGTCTGTGTGTGTACATATATGTATATGTAATCTTTCACTAAACATGGGTTGGCCCTATTTGAGGGCCCCTTGTTGATTCTGTCTCTAGGCTGGTTTCAAATAACTTGAATTGGATTAAAGTTCCTTTAAAAACTTTTTAGATCTAGCAAATATCTAGACTAATTTCTTGAATATCCATACACAGTACTGCTTGTTAATTATTGCTAAGTACGTACTAGTAAGTAAAGTACCCTGATTACCGGTTCATGCACGATTTAGATATATATATATATATATATATATGGATCTGCAACCTATATAGAGTATATTGGACTTCTAAAAACAGTAAGTAAATAATATGTAACTATTATAGCTTCCACGTCCTATCTTCCAAAGTCTATATCATTCTCCGATTGATTTGCATGTAAGAAATCATACGATTTTAGCTCTTTTTTTTTAATTTTAATTTAAACTCACCAAATTAGGGGAGGGTAAACCCCAGATTTTAGGGTTTAAACCAAAATTTTAAATTAGACATAGTCCACCCTATTTTTTTTTATTCCAAAACACAAGTTTAGATAGTGGGTCTAATTCGACTTGGACCGTAGGGCTCTAAACATAAAGCTATCGTATGTCTCTAAACGTCACATTATATTGAAATTATATGTATACAAATCTACTAAATTAAAAAATAATCTACGGTTTTATGTAATATTACAACATATATACTAATATAGATAAGGTTTTTTTTTTTTTTCCTTTCTAACCCTACAAAAGAATTTTTATCTACATAACTTGTGTTGTAATGTATTTCTATACATTATTTTTATCCTATAATTGTTGCATTTGTGAAAAGTACATATGAACAGAAATGCATATAGTTTTGGATTGGTTCTTTTTTTTTTTTTTTCAGCCTGAAAATATACCTTTTTGTGTTTTTCTTGAAGCTAGAACTGTACAATAAATATCAATATATATATATATATATATATAATGAGTGGGGGACCAATGTTGGGCATATAATTAATTAGCCGGTTCCATTAGTGGCAAAAGCCAAGCATTAATCACTCTCTATAAGCGCTCTCTCTCTCTCTCTCTCTCTCCCCTTTTTTTTTTTGGGTTTTTTGTTTTGGCTGAAAACTCTCTATAACCACCTATGTACATATCATTTTAGCTGGTGATAGAATGATTAATGGATAAGCCCAAGGCTTTGATAGAGAGAGAGAGAGAGGCCTACAAATTAAAGAGGACTACATATATAAAAATAGGAGCTATATATATATATATATATATATCTCCCATCTCTTTCTTTTCCTCTTTGATCACATGCAACCACGTGGCGATACACATACATCAATCTCCTTGCTTTGTGCATTGTCATTTATTCTTGCCTTATTGTAAAATTTTGGTTCATAAGTTACTTTCAATCGTGAATTACTAAGTAGTCGCAATTTTCTTACGGCCAAAGGGTCAAAGGAAATGGTTAGCAATACAGATTCTTTTTTTAATTAACTTTTGGATGATCTGTTAGAGGAGTTTTGAGTCTATTTAGTTGAGTTTTTATTTATGTTTTTAATCAATCTAAGAAAATATGAAAAAATTATGACTTTTTATCAGTAAGTGTTTAGAATAAAAAAGTTTATGATGTCAAAATGATTTTAAAGCTTCTAGCAAATCATGAAACACTAAAATGAAATTTATAATATCTACCTTTAATTCTATTATAAGTTTTAAAGTATATTCAAAAGAATTTCTACTAGAAACCACATTTTCCTAGTTTGACAAAGAAATTCTTTTAGAGGCCGTAAACTCTTCTGAAAAATTATCCAAACATTTTAAGAAATTGTTTTTTGGTTACTATTATAAAGCTCTGTCAAACAGGCACTTCAACTCTTTGATGGAACTTGTAACCAAAGTCACAAAAATGAAGTTTCTCAAATAAAAAAAAAAAAAAAAAATGCTAATAGATTTTGAAACTTGTGTTAGATTATAAAGTATTCTAGTATTTTTATTGCTCATTCAAAAAACTTTAAAAATAATTTTTACCAATTAAGCTATTTTGAAGATGTAGTTTTTAAAATACTTGCGATGTTAATCATGTGACTCCAAACACTTACTGAAAAGATAATCACAATTTTTACTTTTATATTTTTTATTAATTAAATAAAAATAAAAGTTGTATCAAACAGATATGTGATTGGAAAATTTATAAATAATGATTAATAAGTAAAAACGCCAAATTTTATCAGAAAAGTAAAAACATCCATCTCTACTGATAAGCAAAATTCAAAAGTAATTTAGTCACGAAACAAAACGGAAAATATTATACAAAATACATGCATGTATAGTTAAAGATAATTTATTAATTTGTAGTATTAGTGAAAGCAAAAGAACGTCATCAGTTTGAGATTTATGCATGCATATAAATTCTTAAATTTTGAATTCCTTTAAAAGCTATGCTTGCAAGCTTAATCTATCAATAATTTTAGACTTAAATCCACCATTAAAATATAGAATTCAAATCCTCCTTTCTCACTAAAAAACGAAATTCCTTAAAGGATTGTTCATACATATAAATTTAGAAGGCAACCACACGAGATCTATAAACATTAATTTGAACTTGTCAGAAAAGCAGAACAGACCAATTGATTAATAATTAATTGATATTAGGATGATAGATATATAGCGATTTCCCCCTTTAAAAAAATAATATATAAGGGAAAGTAAACTTGTATAGACAATTACTTTTATTAGAAGTTTTGTTCTTACTTTTATTAGAAGTTTTGTTCTAACTTTCATTTGATAATCTGATTGAAGGAGATTTATAGTATTGCATATATAACTTAACTATTATGTAATTCTCACTTATATTTATATGATGTTCCATTTATAAAGTCCTTACTAATGAATCTTCTTCTTCTTCTTCTTTTTTTTTTTTTTTTTTTTTTTCCTAATCTGTAGATATAGGCTCATTTATTCAATCACGTTTCATATTCCCTCCTCCTTTTTGATCTTCTTATTTAATTTTAAACATGATATTAAATCAATTAACACTCTAACAAATCCATAATCCTTCACATGCCATTGCACCCTCTTTCGAAGATTGTTATCCCTGCTCTCTTGAGCCCTCTTTTGATGAAACAACACCCTTTCACTCTCTCTTGAAGAATGTTGTCCTTACATTAATCTCGTCATCCATACCAGTTTCTTCTGTTATGGTCTAAGATTGGAATCTCCTATTAGTGCTCCATCTTGCTGAGATATATTAAGCAAAATTAACATTTGTTTATAGTATCTTTATTAGGAGTTTTGTATTTTTATGTATTTATTTTTGTATTAGGAAATCTCTTGATTAGATTTTATTGTCATAAGTAACTTATCAAATCATGTACTTGTAATTTGTATTAAATAGAATCTTCTTTCGTAACACTTCTTGTTCTTCTTAATTTGTGAATGTATTTGCAATCACATAAACGTTTGTATCTCCTCTTTTATTTTTCTTATTTAGTTTTATCAAACATAGACTGTACGAATTACTGGTTATATATGGGACTGTATCAATTTAGATAGTGGAAGATCAAATTTGTTTTAACAGGCCATATATAAAAATGAGAAATCTTTATTTCATTTAATTTTCTGGAAGAAAATTTATGCATTTAATAAGTGATAAGAGATATTGTGAGAGATCTGCCTCTATAATTCTGCTTGGTAATCTCTTATAACTAATCTACGTATATATACTACACCTTCTATATTCAATGAATCAATAATACATCATTTGATGAGGTCATTAGTACTATATATTTCATATATCTTATTCAGCCTGTAAATATATGGCTATATATACAAATATGTTTGTTAGTAGCCAGATGTGTACTATACGGCCATACCACCTGTATGTATAAAAAAACATACACACATGATGTGTATTTCTATGAATAGATACATGTCTGTGAAAGTGTATATGTGGCAACATTCTAAGAATTGTGAAGTTGTATATATAATAGAATCTGGCTAAGACTACATGATATATATATATATATATATATATATATATATGTACACCTAAGTATTTCATTGAGATTATGCTGGATCCTCTTTATCCATTTGTATCATTCAAGCCTTAATTATATAGCAAAGAAACTCAGACAAATTTGGGATCTCATATTCCCACCACCACAATATTCTATAATTATATATTTCATAAGGTGCTAAATGATAATAATAATAATAAAGTAGTGGACCTCAGTGCTTTCTGGTTCAAACGGCAATAGTCCCATTCTCGAGATTTTTTTTTCCCGAAGATAAAAGCAGCTCACGTGGCAGTTCATTTTCTATTTTGTGGTTGACTTTTTTTCTCTATGGCTATCCATGCAGCACCGCTGCATGACGATCGGACGAGAATATGTACATATTTATCACTGAATCCATAATTTTTATCTAATTTTTAATATCTCAAACAGTGTCTAACTAATAATATTATGTCACATTATTTTAAAAAGTTTAAAATACTTTAAAACTGATTTTTTATATCTTAATATCTAACTTTTTTTTAATAATGTGTCAAAATATAATTGATTAAATATCATTTGTGACACCAAAATTAGACGGAAGATGTCAATCCCTTGTCACTACCAATATGTACTATTTGATGGCCCCAAACTTATTAATTATATATGTTCAAGCACTCGCCATGTTGACCACTTGAATTTTTAAGAGGGTAATTATTTTCACTTTTTTTGTCCTTATAAAGTAAAATCTCATTTTGATACTTTATTTATAAAATATATAGTCTTTTCAATTTGTTCATCCTTAAGATCATCTTTAAAATATATGTGTCATGCGGCCAATGCTATATATATATATATATATATATATATTACAAAAAAGTGTCTAAAAAGCAACATATTTGAGATTTGTACTCTAATGCATAAGACTATTTCTAAATACTATATCTATCGTTTTTATTTGAAATTCACAAAAATAAAGTTTTAGTATAGAGTGTTATAAATAAAACATCTCATTTTGAGTAACTTGGAAAAACTGAAAAAAAAAATAATATGTCGAAATCTCAAAGAAATAGATTAAATTTGAAGATGCAGTTGTTTGAGTTGAATACAAATGAGCAAACTGATGTAAGACTGGATCATGTCAAGAAATTTTAATAAGTGCATAACTCTAATGTTAATTGTAGAGCTCAAAGTTGATTAGAAAGATAAAATTGTTGTTTCGTTGGTCTCTTTACCAAAATTGTACGCGACTTAGTCACTTTTAGTTGAAAGAACTATGTTAACTACACATAAGGTTGCCTTGTTAATTAGAGACTACAAACGTGAAGCAACCTAATAGTCCCTTTCATACTAAATAAGTTCTTTTGTTGAAATACTTAGATTCAAATAGGGGTAGAAGTAAACTGGGAGGTAGATACTATAAAAGAAAGAAAATCGTTTCTAATCGGGTTCATGGAAGGAGTTTGAATGTTTTTGCTATTATAAGAAGGGACAGATAAGGAGATTTGTGAAAAACTGACAAAGCCTGGAAGAAAAGAGAAAGTAAGCAAGCTAAGAGGCCTAAGATTCTGCAAATGTTGTTGGCGATACTGATAAGTTTGATAGCGAAGATGATTATTTTGATTTTGCTAATGACAGCATTACGTTCGTTTCATATGTGTTCATAAAAAGAGCTGTTTGATTCTTATAATATAAGACCTGGTGTAAAGGGTTTTTGGCTATCAAGAGGTTGAGGAAGTTTGTTGCATGAGGAATTTTAGACTTGTTAACGAATTTATTAATTCTCCCTTTCCTATTAAACGCAGGCAGTTTTAATAAACCACGATTTTTTTTTTTTAATTATGTTTTTGTTGATTTGTTTCAATTCTTTTGTTGGGCATAAGCGGGGGTTTTTTTTCCCCCCGAACACCTATGTATATCAACCTGCAAAACTCCCTAAAAAATGTTTTAAAATAACGTTACTAACACCTATAAAAACTTAGCTAAGACACAGTTACAATATTGATTGTGAGTCAATGAATATCAAGATAAGGATTGCAAATGAAGATGACAAGTGAGGATAAGAACTGCTTAATGAACAGGTCAACTAATAAAAAAGAGATTGACTCGTTTACAATTCTGATTAAGAATTGTATCAGTCAATGAAACGATCAACATTCCGAATGAAGATGACAATTTAAGATAAGAACTGCTTCAAGGACAAAGTCAACTAACAAAAAAAAGAGATTTAGTGAGAGAGATGAAGAGGCTGAAGTAGTCATTAATAGCGATTTAAGTTGATGCAATTTCATGGAAAAAGGGATTGCAAAAGACGCTAGAGAGAGAGAGAAAGAGAGAGAGAGAGGAGTTGATTTTTACTAGGAGTAGAGTCAGCTCAAGACACATTATTCATGTTATATTGGGTCTAGTGACATTAAAGTCGGTTTTATAAAAAGTTATTTATTTATTTATTTATTTTTGGGTTTTTTGTTTTGTTTTTTTTTTTTTTTTTGTTTTTTGTTTTGTTTTTTCCCAGTGCAGCCACATTGAATGCCACGCGGTTTTGAGAGGCAGAAGAGGTATTGCCACAGCTGACTTTGGCATGCCCTTGAGTAAATGCGTTTGCTGTCAACTTTTGACTCTTTTGGTTTTTGCCCCTCGCTCTTTGTTGATCATAGGTCAGCGTTTTCTCTTCTCCTTTGGGACTCTCTTCTTCTTCACCCCTTTCTTTTTTCTATAAAATGCACAACATGCAACAAAGCTAGTAATCTTAGCCTTATAAACTCTCTTGTCTCAGCACTTTCCAAGAAAGAAAACCCACATAGAAGTTTATTCTATTTTCCTCCTTTTTTTTCCTTTCCTTTCCTTTCTACTCTTCTCTTCCAAGAGAGCAAGAGAATAAAATAATCCCCCCTATATATTTTGTCTTTGAGCAGTAGTACTAGAAGTTTTGCACGACTTGATATAGAGAAACCAGGTGAAAATGGGCAGGCCTCCTTGTTGTGATAAAGAAGGGGTCAAGAAAGGACCTTGGACTCCTGAAGAAGATATCATTTTAGTCTCTTACATTCAAGAACATGGCCCTGGGAATTGGAGGGCTGTTCCTACTAATACAGGCAATTAGATTTATTTATTATTATTTATTTTCTGTTCCTTGCTTAATCTTCAAGACAGATTTTTTTTTTCCTTTAAATTTAGGCATATATTTTATAGTTTTAATTTTCTAAATAAATGTTGTTTATATATCACAGGGTTGCTTAGATGTAGTAAGAGTTGCAGGCTTCGATGGACTAATTACCTTAGGCCAGGGATCAAGCGTGGTAACTTCACAGATCACGAGGAGAAGATGATCATCCACCTTCAAGCTCTTTTGGGAAATAGGTACTCTCTCACTCTTCTTTCTCTCTCCTCCAAGAAACTCTTTACTCGTACAGTTAATTACTTTACTTGTTGCGTATCATTCTTTTCAAGTGTTAGAATTTAAGATAAATATAAAAGGGTTGTTAGGTGGTCCTGGTTTTAACATTTATGTCGACATTTAATGATTTTTCTGCAGATGGGCTGCAATAGCTTCATACCTTCCGCAGAGAACAGACAACGACATTAAAAACTACTGGAACACCTACTTGAAGAAGAAGCTGAGCAAGCTTGAAACTGGCCTAGACGGACAGCCCTGCGGCAGAGGAGACGGCTTCGCCTCTTCGCAGCCAACAATGTCCAGAGGCCAGTGGGAGCGGCGCCTCCAAACCGACATCCGAATGGCGAAACAAGCCCTTTCCGAGGCTCTTTCTCCCGATCAGAAGTCGCACTCATTTTTAGCCGATGATCAGGATGACCTTGTCATGCTCAAACACTCGTCGTCCTTCGGACCTGTCTCGAGCCCAAAACCTGAGGCTCGAGCATCGTCGCCGCCTTCGTCGACGACCTACGCGTCGAGCACGGAGAACATAGCCAGATTGCTCAAGAGCTGGATGACAAATAACCCTGCTGCAAAGAGATCGGCTAAAACCCGTACCGCCTCGGCGACTCAGAGTACTTCTGTGGACAATGTTGGGACAACTGGGAATGTTAATGATTCTGCTTCGAGTCATGAGGGAATTACTACTATTACAGAAAACGACAACAACAACGATTCTAATAATGATAATAATGGGACTGATTTGTCTGAGGCTTTTGAGTCTTTGTTTGGATTGGAGTCTTTCGAATCTTCGAATAATTCGGATTTTTCTCATCAGTCTAATGTGTCTGATCGTGAGGCTAGCTTATTCCAAGATGAGAGCAAGCCTGATGTTCTTGGTGGCCAATTGCCTTTTTCGTTGCTGGAGAAGTGGCTGTTTGATGAGAGTTCTACTCAAGGGAAAGATCAGCAGCTCCTTACTGATATGATCCTAGATGAAAATGCTAATTTTTTCTAGTTTTATATATATATATATATATTATAATTGGTGCTTTATTATCATGGGATTATATTATTAGATCATCTTCTCTGTTTGGTAATAGTTTTAAAATTTTTTTTTTAAGTGAAAAGAATGGTGGAGATTCTCGTACTTAAGCAATCTCCACACTTCATTTTACTTTTGTTGTTTAGAAAAACAAAAGTTGAAAATATATACCAGGCGAGTCTGGTTTTTTGTTGGTTTTTTGTTTTTCTTTGTTGTGTTTAGGTCTTGAACCTCGCTAGAATATTTCATAGTTCTTCGTCAAGGTGAGTTTGGTAGCAATTTATGCCCTTTTTATGCTAGCTTGGACATATATAAAAGTGTAAATTTCAATTTTAATTATTATTAATTATGTTAGGCCACTTCTTGTTTAGATTAATAAATTCATGACTACGAACATTATTATTTTCTTATTTGTTTGATATTTTGTTCGAGATCTTGACCTAAACTAACAAGAAGATTTAAATGTCATTAATGTTTATAAAAAAAGAAAACAAGTTACGGCGATGAACAACTCATATTAAAAATCATACCAATTCAATATTAATTTCTACAAATATATAGCAAGCTTAATTTCTAGCTAGGGCTTCTAGTAGAGGTCTTGTTTGGTATGTCATGCGGTAATCAGGATAGGACTGGAGACCATTATGTTCAATCTCGTATATTACATTTTGTAATCTACCAGATTTTTTTTTTTTTTTTTTTTTAACACGGAACAAATAACACATAGAAGATCGACATACAAGAGCTTATGCAGGCAATTGTTGTGTAATCCGCCAGATTAAACGTTTGAAAGTGCAATCTGATGTTTGGTATATCGTCGGATAGGGCTGAAGGGGACGCCGGCTAATTTCCCATGAAAGGGAAATTGACCTTATTGACCTTAATGCATAGCGTCTTTGACAAGACATGAAACGCAACTTTAGTGAGGGACAAGAGGGCATAAAGTCAAAACAAGCCGACTGCTCAATTTTAATGTTACTTGAACCAAGTCGGCCTATATATTAGGGGGTGTTTGGCATTTTTACTCAACTTAAGTTAAACTGTATTTTTTTTTTAATCTTTTTTTGAAAATTTTTTTTGTCTTATCTGAAAAAGTCAACAAAAATTACTATTCAAATTTAAAAATTTCAATTCAACTCAAACTCAACCCATTCACCAAACACAATGAGATATTGCACTTTGCAGCTTGATTATTATATTTTGAAAGCTCAGTTAAGTAGAAGTGTATGAGAAGACTCTGCATAAATTTAATGAGAAGTTGACATCTAACTACACCCTAAAGAAATGGGAACAATTCCTCACCTATTGTTCATCATGTGGTTTAGGAAAATTCGGTGTATATATATATATATATATAACAAGTATTTTTTTAATAATAATAATAATAATAATAATAATCTGATCTATCGTTTTATATGTACTGATTGATCATCTCCATCACGAAATAGATCTGCAATTAACGCATGAAATAAAAGGACAATGCTAAAATCCCTAGCCCATGGTTCCAAAAAGTGGAGGTGTCCACATTTTATTAGCTGTTATATATTTATCCTTGTGGGACAACATATAAACATATATATATATATATATATATGCACATAAATATAGAATCGTGAGACTAACATGTTGTCTCTATTATGGATGAGACTTGAGACATGGAAAATTGGACAGAATATTAGACCATAACACTTTTTAATATTTTTATCCAAGTAAAGGCTTAAAATATCACCAATATGCCATTGGAGTAGAAGATTTCATGAAGCTTTCCTAGCTCTCAACTTTAAGCCATGGAAATTAATATTGACACTTTTTGATGATCTGTCATAACTAAATCTCACAGGATACTCTTTGCTTCTTGAGCTTCTCTTTCTCAATACTATTCACAATTTTTTTTTTTTAAACAAATTTTTGAAAAGAGAGTGTTACTGGCATCAGAGTGAACTAGGAAAATAAAGTAGGAAAATACTGTTCAAGAACAATATTTTTAATATTGGGCAGAATTACCTTTGGAACAGTTTGAACATAATATGATCATGTAAAACGTTTAGATACATATAGGATATATTTGGCAGTACTTCTTACAATTTATTTTTGGCTTCATAAGTTCAAAAGTTATTTCTAAAAGTGTTTAGTTGATATGTCAAAAGAATTTTCAATCTCTAAAAGAGCTTCGTGTTAAGGTCAAAAAATATGACATCCGGAAAAATTTCTTCTAAATAAACTTCTTGTATCAGGATTTAAGTACATTATAAATTTTATCTTAATTTATTAGAAACTTTAAATTCATTTTGAGTTGACAAGCTCTTTTAAAATATGGTTCCCAAAAACTTATCGAAAAGTCATAACTTTTGTTTTTCTTCGGGCCTGTTTGGCAGAGCTTTCTAGAAACTGCTTTTGGCTTCCTAGGTCCAAAAACAGCTTTTTGAAGTATTTGGATAAACTGACAGAATAGCTTCCATTCTCTAAATTTGTTTCCTGTCAAAGTTAAAAAATATGACTTCTGACAAAAACTCTTATAAGTAGACTTTAAAACTTGTAATAAAATTTAAAATAGATATTATAAACTTCATTCTAATATTTTTATTACTTATTAAAAAAATTTTAAAGATCATTTTGAGTTCAAAAACTCTTTTATTCAAAACACTTACTGAGAAGTTACAGCTTTTGTTTCTCTTCTTCTACTGGCTAGAAACACAAGTAAAAGTTCTGTTAAATAGGCACCGACAAAAACAAAAGCAAAAACTATGTTAAACGGTCTAAAGTTACTTTGTGTCAATTAAAAGTGGCTAGAGGGGATTAATCCTTGGCAGACAAGTTATGATGCATGTACTGTAAAGGAGGGCAAAAGATGAAAACCATAAGCCCCTCATGAATACGCATAGACCAATATGGAAAAACAAAATGAGGTATTGTCAAGAAACTAATAAATATGTCACTTTTGCCAACTTGGATATTGAAGGGTTTTTAATTCTTGCTTCTCTCTCTCTCTCTCTCTCTCTCTCTCTCTCTCTCTCTCTCACAATACGTACCTTGGGGTATGGGGCTTGAATGTTAATAAGAAAGGGAAATTGGCCTACAGATAGATAATTTGGAAGTCAAAATCTTATTTTGAAATGGAAGCTTCCTCTCTTATAGACATCATTTATAGTGCATTTTGAAGGCCGTGGTTGTACTAATCGAAGTGATGACGTGGAATATTGGACGTTAAGCTGGTTTAGGCGCAGAAGATATTGCATATATATAATACTATAATTAGAGCCTGTTTTCAAGTTATATTCCACAAGGGGAAAAGAGCTTCTGAACATATAGTTATAAATATATATATATATATATATTGTCAAATTCTGTATTAGATATATGTTAACTGATAAAATGCATTTATTGCTCAATGGCGGAGATATATAAATATATATAAATATATATATATGCATCTTATATATATACATCCCTCTGAAATATACATATATATGTCTAGAATATCTTAGGAGGTATGTATGATATTAGTGGACCCCATACGTAAGTGTAGCATAGGTCAAATAATGTGTACATATAATATATACGAATTCAATTCTCTATCCGATCTCTTGTAAGATGCTGATTATTTGTAGTATATGGACACTCCTTCCTCTTGTTGGTTAATGTAGTAAAAAAGTCTTACCATATATTATCGCAATAAATAAATCTCTAATGTTGACAGAATCATGTGCGTCTCAGACACGACCTTGAAAATCCACTTCATGCGCATTACACACGCAGCATTTTCTTAGAGTATGGACGTCCGATTTATATATACAGGTATATCATATACATATATGTGTGTGTGTGTGTATAGATTCGTGTATTTTATTTATTTAAGTGAGTTGCTAATTAAAACCTAAAAATCAACACATTACAGCAAAAAAGATGCATGTGCATAATACAAAAGCCCACAAAGAAAGCTTGAAGGCAAGTAAATTAAATGATATTTGGTCTAAGTTTGTTACAATTGGCCATATATATAGAGAGAAATTGCTATCTGACACTTTTCTTATATGACATTTGTAATTTCTTTTGTGATACGTTATATTAATCAGGTGATTATAAGATAATATTTTTCAACTAGTATCATGAGATAAGGATCTAAATAGAAAGTTATTATGTTATAAATTTCTAAAGAGAAAGTTACATGTAAATCAACTAATTGTTATAAATTTCTAAACAGAAAATTATAAGTGTCAGATGGTATCCGAAACCGAGTATAAGACCTTTCTTATATATACGATCATTAAAGAAATATGAGAATATATAATTTAGTCATCAGGAGGACTTTTGATTTGCATATCACATCAAAACATTTAAAGATGTATATAGGTGCTACTTGAATCAACTTCCACAATGCTTCTTAAATATATGCATGCAACTAATGTAACATGGAAAGCAAGAACCAAACAGCCCAACTTCTAGAAAGTATTAATAAGAAAAAATTAAAAAAAAAAAAAAAGTTGAACGTGAAATTTGGTTCATGACCAAACGTGTGATTTTTATTTATTTATTTAATTTTTACAGAAAGATGACTTATAATTTGTTTGAGTCGGACTGCACACGCAAGAGGTGGGAGGGTCTTTGCAGAAGTACCACTAGTTGTGCCCCTCTTTAAATGCTGCCACATGAATGTCATAATTCGGCGCTTAAAGGGACAATTCACATGGCATTGGACAATCAAGAGTGCACCTAATTCTCATTAAAAAAATTAAAAATTTTAAACTTGGCTAGCTGGAGAGAGGAAATAAGTGGGGAAGACAATATTGGCATGGTACATAAATATGTAAACTTGTTATCGTGGAAAAAAAAAACTTTCTAGAGTGTTTATTTTTTCCCTCACTTCTGTATTGGTTAAGTCTCAATCTGAGAAACTTTTCCAAATGCATATGCTTGGGCAATTGAAGCTAAGAGCCTCCAATCTTGACGTGGAAATTAATTGAGTAAACACTGCTTGTTGTGTGAAAAAGTACACATGATCATATGGTCAAAATATCCCTATTTTGCTCACCCTCGTCATTCAATTTTAGGGTTATTCTCGATCATTGTGACTATTGAACTTAAAAAACTCTCACTTTACGTCCAAAATTTTGAATTGGTCCCACTTAATCCCCTAAGTTAGAATATTCATAAAAAATGAACAGCAAAATAGGAGTTAAGTGCACTCACTCGGTCTTTTTCCATTTTTAAGTAAGATTACTTTCCCTCTTTTTCCATCTTTTCATAATGAAAATTCTATAAAAGCGATTAAGTGAGACAAGTTTAAAATTTAAGAGGTAAAATGAGAGTTTTTAAAATTTAAACGACAAAATGAGAATGAATCTTAAGTTGAAGGCCGCCTGGCACAAGTTAAGAATAACCCTTACTTCTTTTATTAATTGCTAAAGTATAAAACACGGTTAATTTATTTTGCTAATTAAGAGATTATTTGGAAGAAATATTAATTGGTATCCAAACGCGAGAAACTATTTCTGTACTGAAGAGATATTAATTAAGATTATTTTTAGTATTGCTTAATTAATTATAGGCATTAATGCAGCTAATTAAGTTATTTGTGCTTCTGATGAACTTGTTCTAAACATCAAATTGTTAATCTGCACTTTAGAATTCCAGAGTAGCGGTATGTGAGACACGTATGACGACTGTTTTTAACAGTTTGAAATTGATGACTATTTATTGGAAAACAGTTGTCCAATATTACGCAATTGTCGTTTTCAGATAATGTCGTCAAATGTCTTAGTATTTGTTTGAATTACAAACATGTAAAGTCAACAAAAATTATAATTAATTTTAAAAAATCAACTAATTTTAATAATTAAAATTTTATCTTAAACTCGTAATCTAAACGGAGTCTTAATTTAAAAAATTTTTTTAAAAAAAAATTATTTCGTTGCACAAACAGAAAATCTGAAAACTAACGTATTTTATCAAACAAAACAAGTAACAATTTCAAATGAAATATGTGACAAATCCTCCTCATTACATAATCAACATACAAATAGCACAAATATTCCAAATTCAAAACCATAAATAAAGTTTCCCTGCAAAATCTTATTTAACTTAAAATATTTGGACGAGGTTTTTATTAGATTAGGTGTCAATCTAATTAAGATTGTTTCTTCTCGTTGTTTATATATATATATATATATAAAGACTAGCACAAAACATTTAAATACGAAAAAAAAATATAATTTATACACAAATCCAAATAAAAAACTTAAATACAAAGAATAAATTCTATAAGGATTCTAAAAATATGCTTGGACTCCAGTGTTTCAGCATGGCGGTAGCGGAAACAATGACGGGGTCATATCGTGACGGTTGAGCGAGTGAGGAGTGAGGATTTAAAGAGATCATATATAGGAGACTTTATAGACATCTGTTTCTGAAAAATCAATCGTCAAATGTGCCCTTATTTTTTCAACATATCAACGTAATTATTCTCTCTTTCTTCTTAATTTTCAAATTCTACCAAATCTTCAAGAGATTTTAGATGAGGTGACATCGTCCTCATATATTATTAAATTAAAGAGTATATCTTGCTCTTAGATATTGATCTATAATAACGACTCTCATATAAAGTCTCTCTTTCTCATTAAATGTGAGTCTTACTCTCTACTGATCAGTTGACATTATTTCTCCACCCCAGCTAGCTAGAGTCTAACCTGAAAATTTTTAAAAAGCTGCTGCTATAATATATTAATAAATATAATATATGTTCCTTTCATATGCATTTTCCGGTTTTGTTAGTAAAACCTATACATACATACATACATATATATATATATATGTCTTTTATGTTAGGACTACATATATAGCCGTCTAAGACTGCTTATAAGGCAAACAAATTATAGGTTTTAAAAATAAATTTAAATAATATATTTAAATTTTTGTGAAAAAATTATTATAGAAAGCTTTTTAAATAAGTGTTCACCTAAGAAGGCAATCAAAATTATCACTTAATGATCGTGATGGTAAGAAAATGATTTATCATTCAAGTTTTAAAAGGTAATGAGATCCACAATTAATAGAGAGTGAGTCTCACATGTGAATTTCATATTATGGGACACTTTTTGTTTATTTATGGTATTAAACAATATTGATACTCCTTTAACATTGTTGGTGAATTGTATATCTTATTAATACACCTATACATAAATGTCCTATATTTGTGTGTGTGTGTGTGTGTGTGTACGTACTTACATGATGTCTAGGTAGAGTTCTATTTGATTTCTTACTTGCAATTAGCAAAGCCTTGCTTTGGCGTACACTCATATACTATCTAGCAAGAACTGACGATGTCCACATTCTATAGTACAGTTTGGTCCCCTAATTAATTACTAAACTTATATCTTTTATTTGACGAATATTATTAGCGATTTATTAAAAATCATAAAAGAACTAGAACCTCCTGATTAGTGTTGATATCTACTCTACTATTAAATTATCAATTTAAAGCATCATTTTATTGATTAAAAGAAAATATTTTGAGAAGTCTCGACAATTAAGAAAGAATAAGAAAGACAGTCCAAAGAAAATCATCTCGTGGAGAGAGGGACAATTCATGGACAGCTCGTCAAAGTTACCTTTGAAAATAATTAGGCCTTATTAGAGAACCTGCAAGTAAAATCCAATTAAGTAAAATCCAATTAGCAAAAAAACTAACAAGAAAAAAAAAACATATAATTCTAAGTTTATTAAATACTAGTTATATGATGCACGATTAGTGCAGAATAGACAAACAAAGCAAATAATAATAAAAAAAAGGGGCGATGATGTGGCCACCACGTGATGATGACATGACAACCACGTGGTAAGTAAGGAAGTAATTACCAAAAAAGTCATTGGCTCTTTTAAATATAGGTAAGAAATTATCATGCAGCTAATTAGCTAATTTCGTAAGGAAAACAATATTTGTCTTCTATGTAAGGGTAAATGTTAAATTTTATTTTCATTTATCCTTTTGATTTAATTTTTATTATAGTAATGAGGATCAACTTTGTATTTTCTTTTTCTCTTAAAAAAACTTAAATTTTCTTTAAAATAATTTTTTTTAGGGTATGACCAGTTAACGGCATTCACTTTATTAACTTTTGAAAGAATACCTCTTAAATTTCGAATAAGAGATTTAACCCACTGAAATCAGTCTTAATAGAGTAAAATTTTGTTAAGTTTTTTTTTTTTTTTTGGCTAAACAAAAGGATCTGGTGGTAGTCCCATCATTTTCCGTTTTTGAGACTCCACACAGACATGGATAACTCCCCTGGATTATGATAGAATTTAAACCTCCGACCTCATCTTTGGTGAGATCCTTAAAATTGAATTCACGCCAATCCATCCACCCCTGTGTCGGCTAAAATTTTGTTAAGCTTAGTTGTAGAAGTTAAACACTAATTGAGTTCCGACATAATCGAGATACTTTCATTCTCTAATAATGCTTTGGTCCTTTCGTCATTCATTCAAAAAGAAAGAAAAGAATAGAATGAATGGTTATGATTATTGAAGGAAGCTTTCGGCAAGGCAAGTAAAGCGTAACTGAAATTTTGGTGTTTGCTAAAAAGCTTCTTGCAAAAATGCAATAAAACACGTATCCAAAAAGCATGGGTTGCTTTAGATAAGTGGCAGAAAATAATTGGTGAGACCAAAGTGCTACTTTGCTAAAACTTTTTTAATTATTTTTCAGTTGAACTGAATGTTTTATATATTTTTTTCCACTAAAAGAAAGAGAGAGATGTTTTTTTTTTCTTCCTTTTTTGGATCATCAAAAGAAAAAGAAGGAAAAACTGGAACAAATTACTTATAGATTCCAATAAAATTTGAATAATTAAAGGTCTTATTTTATTTCATGTCACGCGCGCTGCATTTAATTAAATAAAAAGAAGTATAAAAATTTAAAAGGAAGAAAATATAACTAACCTAAATAGTAAACTAGCACATAATAAAACCCTTCACGGTTAATATTTGATTAACTATTGTTATAATTAAAACCCTTTCCAGTTCTAAAATGAAGAGCATAAATCACGATCTTCGTTTCAAATTAATATTCATCGTCTTTCGTAATTTATCAAGACAATTTAAAGTCATCACAATCAAAGGCAACCATCTTCATATCTTGATGAGCCATTGTTTGTTTGCTTTTGAATTTAGAAATTTTTTACTTTTTCACACGTTGCCAGGATTATTTATTTTCTTTGTGTCATAATTTTCTCCTTACGAGGTAACTATATACAAGATCAATTGCTGTAAGTACTTTAGCAATTCTACAATTTTCTTCACTCACGAATTCTTGATAGTTAACATATTAAATAAAGAGGAAAAAAATTACTCTACATAAGGAAAAGAATAAACATGAACTGGTTGAAACTTTCGATTTAGGAGATTGAAAAACCCAACAATAAGAAAAAAAAAAAAAATCAACCAAAGGAGTAAAGTCATGCATACTCTATATCTAAACAAGATCAGAAAAGATTTTTCTGTTTAATTTCTAGAATCCTTAATTACATTTTCCAAAATATTAAGATCACGTCAGAAGCCGCTAAAGACGATCAGTTCCATCTCTAATTCTGAACAATTGGATAATTGTCCATCTCTAATTCTGAACAATTGGATAATTGTCAATCTTCGAAAGCCGATCACTAGAATTAAGAGATTCCTCTTCGTACGCTTTATTGACCCGCACCATAAATATTTGCAAAATCCTTCTCCATTTGCCATATATACTTGACTTATTGACAACAGATTGAACTGTGAGTTTTTTTTTATTTTTTTTTATTTTTTATTTATTTTAAACTAAGATCTGAAGCTATTTCGAATTTATGTGGAATAGTCCACATTTCACGATTCTTTTTATAATCTTAACTTTATCTACTTATGGCTTTTACTTTTTTTTTAATAAGAATGGAGAGGAGGAACTATATATATCCTCCACTAGTTATAATTTAAAACCAATTCTACAAAATAAAATAAAGAGTATAATTAATTAAGAAATCGATCTCCACAATACTTTGCAGGCTTTATAAATTAGAAAATATTACATAATTCAATAAGAAGTGATATAAGCTTAGGAGTTTCAACTTCCAAATATTAGTACATAGCACAAATAAGAATAATTTTACATCTAATTCTACTATAAGGTGTAGTCAAATTCCCCACTCATGCTCTAAAAAAAGTGAAATTTACGCACGCGCGTGTATACATATATAAAACAGGAAAAAGTTTAAAAAGTTTGCTATTTGGCATACCTAATAATTTCATATGAGCCCTAGTAGAATAGACATCTTGTGGTCCAATCTCACAAAAGGCAACTTACTCGGCAACTTACTCTAATTGAAACAAAGATATTATCGCAAAGTTTTTCCTGGAATACGATCCTCTTGGCCAAGTTGCATCAACTAATTAAGAACAGCTTTCCTTATTTAAGCTAGGATTTTCCATTTTATCTTTTTGAATTATTGATCAATATTCTTGACAAGTGAACATATATATACACATAGAAATATATATATTTATAATTGAAATCACAAGTTCCATCACAATTTGGAAAAGATAAATGTGTGATTAAGAAGCTTAAGATGCTTTATCCCAAAGGACCCCAAAAGTCATAATAACAAGCCGTTTTAATTGGGTATCACAAAATGGGTTGGGTTGGTGAGAGGCAAAAGGGCTTTTACTTTTCATTGTCTTGCCATAACACAATCATATACTTAAAGTCCCCATCAACTCTCAATTAATCTGACTAAGCGACTAATTATTTTACTTTAATTCTTCTAATCCTTCTTTTCTTTTTCCCTTTTTTGCCCCCAGCATATATCTTTCTCTATGGTATAGGGTGGATGCTAACTCATCTCTTGTTGCTACTTCATGGGCCAATCCAGTGACTCCACCGAAAATTACAATAAATAGCATTTTTACGAAACTAAAGAAAATAAATAATAAGATTTTATCGGAGCAAAAAAATGCGATTTTGACATATTAATATGAAGTAAATAGCAGTAATGGATAAATTTAATAGGTAAATATTTTATTTTCTAGAAGTAAATATTTTATTTGTTTAGTCAATTTTTTTATTTACCGTCATTTACTCTAAATAATTTTTGAAAATTATTATATTTTACCTTAATTATTTATTGTAAAAAATAAATATTTACTTCTTTCTCCTTTGATCAACGCACGGCTACTTATGCTGCTATAATATGTTTAGAGGTATAATTAAACTAAAGAAGCTAAAAAAAAAAAAGGAAGATTTTTTTATAAGCAAAAACGAAATTAAAAAAAAAAAAAAGAAATATTGATGTAAACATAGACAACAAAACATCTAAAAATTAAAAATTAAAAAGAAAACTGAAAAATAGTGTAGTATGTGAGAAAACATAAACTTAAATATTTCCTTCCTACTTCAAATTCTAAAATGGTATTTGATTTATAGGTTTCAACATAAAGTTTTGGTTCAAAATTAATTTAGTTCTTTTTTTTCTTTTAGGAAAAACACTTCAGAAAAAAGTTTTAATTGTGTTTCAAACATATTTTCCAAATAAACTATAAGTTTTAAAGACAGAATCGTACACTATCCAGTTTCTGATCTAATTAATAGGTATTCAATACTACAAATCAAATTCATCATAATTTTCATTATTCTATTGAAAACATTAACCATTTACTTCAATATATGTAAGGATTATGTGAGAAAATGTCTTAAAGAATTTTTTTTAAATAAACATCTAAAGTTTTGTTAATTTAGAAAAAACAAACCGATTGATTATTGGTGTTGATCATTGATTAACCAAAATCAATAAGTATTTGATCAATGTCAATAAATGATTTTATTGATCCACCATTGATTAATTTGATGAGAAATCAGATATATGATTGACCAATGCGTTAATCATCTTAATGGTCACTGATATTCTTTTTCCTTAAAAAAATTGTATTTTTTTTTATTTTTTATAAAAGGTGGTCAAAACCGCCTTTCTCATGCAATTTCTCCATGTGTTAATATATAAAAGGCTGGCTAAAATTTCACTAGAGATACTTTGCCTTAGTAACCTTAGCGAGGATCAGTTGAAAATGATCTGACAGTATCTTAGTTCAATTTGGGTACACAGGCAGCTGTAAAAGCTGTCCCAAATTTATACTAAATGGTCACATAATTGGAAAAAAGATTGATATATGAACTATATGCATACATATTGTTTAGTATAATCACGAAATTTGTCGTCGCTAATGATGTTGATTATAGTGGATATCAAAATGTCAACATTGTCCTAACCATATGCAAAATGCCAATTTTCTCACATTTTCCAATGTTTTTAATTAGAAATATGCTCTGGGACACAAATTTTTGTCATTATAAACTGATACTCCTTAACATTATTTTTTTAGTCAGGAGCCAATTCTCTTCCCCAAACACACATTACTCTTTATAAGTTGAGGTTGTAAAAACAAACAAAAAAAACAAAAAAGGCACAAAAATGTTAAAGAAAGATGCTTATTAAGAGAATCTAATTAATAATCCAAAAGGTAAAAAGAGAAAACCACTACACACACACATATATATATATACACATACATGGCAGAACCAAATTATTATTTATGTGCATCCACATGAAAAATGTGATATTCTAGGTTCCAAACATGGAAAAATTGTCTGCCAGACGTACGTGGTATTTTTTAACAATATCAACATGTTGGTGCTGAAGAATCATAATTAGAATGCTTAATAGTGTCCTTCCAAAAAAAAACAAAAGAAAGAATGCTTAATATTGTAAGTGACTGATCATATATATATATATATATATACGTTTCGACCATGGTATATTATTTGCTTACTATGGGTAGGCAACTTGTCACATTTAGTTCCTTTTATTTTCTTTATTATTGGGTCTGCGTGTTTTAGTTTCTTGCTCTAGCTAGTCCTATCAAGTATCACATTAACTCCGATTGAATTGTACAGTAATATGGTATCCTTGTAATAAAATATTCATTATAGTGTATAACCATTTTAGGCGTTTCATATAGATTAGTAATTGTACTCTTTTTGCATATCACAATTTTCCTATGCAACTTAATTTTCTCATACAGTCCGTGCTTAAATATTTTTTTTTCCCTTCTGATAAGTCTAAGCTAATTAAGTAGTAATTAATTATATGAAGAATGAAATTTTATATCAAAACCCTCTGAGTTAGTTAAGTTTTTAATGCGACATATTTTAATTTGCGAGTTGATTCAATCTTCTAAGACTGGTCACGAGTTCGGTTTTGACTTTAATTTGTCCCTCTTTGTTTTGCGTTGTTTTATTTTCTCCCTATGTTCAAACTCTTTTTATATATTTTTTTTTCTTTTGGTGATATTGAGTTAGGAATTTTGAAAAGAATGATAGTATTGGTAGGTGTCAACTTTAAAACTCGTTGATATCAGTTTTTTTTTTCTTTTTTCTTTTTGCTGGAACTCATTAATATCAGTTATTCACTCTCTTAGTTTTCTTTTTTTTTTTTTTGGACAAAAAAAAAACGTCAGTACATATAATTTTAAGTCTTGATGATGAACTTATTAAAGGTTTTTTTTTTTTTTTTTTTTGGCTAAAGTATTAAAGTTTAGTTAGCCAGAGGCCACTAATCTTCGGCAATCCATGAATGAACCCAAAAGTTTTCAAAAAATAAATAAATAAATAATTAAAAATCGATTATATATAGCACATGGATATTCGCGCTGCACTTGCCATGTAATAGTAGATGAATACCGAATTATTAGAAAATTCCTTATACCATTTTTTTTAGGGAACAAAATTCTTTATTTCTAGCTACTTTTTTTTCTTTTTGATGGAATATTTCTAGCTACTTTTACAACTACGTAATTATAATTACTAAATTCGTCCGATTATCATTTCATGGCCCTCTATCTCTCCTTATTTGAGGGATGAAAAAGGAAACTACAAATACAGGGAGAGTCTTTCATGTCATTTGTAATTATTAAAAGACTTATAGAGTAAAAAAAACATACAATCAATCAAATGTTCCTAGTACAAAGTGAGATTTGAAGTTGGGTATATGAAAACCTACAGCATAGTACTACTCGACTTAAATAGTGCAGACAGCTGGTTTTATTTTTTTATTTTGGTAGTAGAAAAGGAAGATGGTGATCAACATTAGCAACTTAGCATATTTTATCTGGATGTTATTATATAGGTTCTATAGACGTTAATAGGACTGTTCGTTGAAAGTTTTACGGACGGATCCTACTCCTTGATAAATAGCTAGTTATGTTGATGTAGTTTGTCTCCTCTCATCACCATCTAATAGAATATTTAATCATTATTCGAAATTTAATTTTAGTACCCTAATTAAAACATCCATGTTTTACACAATGGAATTGTTACACATATACATATTCGAATCAACGTACTTTTTTGTTCTAATTACCTAGTACTGTACTTGCAATATCATTTGCATATCTAATCTCATGATTAAAAGATCAGAAATTTTCCTCATTTCTCACGGTACGTCTTAGAATTAATGTTTTTCCCCCCTCATTATGTTGATTAACGTTTTTTTTTTTTTTTTTACCGTGTCATAGTATGACTATAAAGCAGCCTTTTTGGAAAATAGATGATTAAAGTTCTAGAATTATATGGTGCTATTTAGCTTTTGTTCACATCGAAATTTGTCTATACTCTCAATTATGCTGATCAAATCAAGTAATCTATCATCTTCTATTATCCAATTAAATTATGATTAGCTAGGTTTGAATAATGATATATACGACTTTAATTAATTATTTGTATATTTCTCTTATACAATGCTACAACGCATATACATATATATGCTCATAAAAATATTGGTATTCAATCAAAGCTAAGTGCACATGTAATAAGTAGTTCTTCTTCTTTTTCTTCTTCTTCTTCTTCTTTTCAAACATTTGTGTGATCGGCCTTACGTCCCTCTATACCCAAACTCCACAGGACCCATCTTCTTCTTCTTGGCGGGGTCGGAGAATAATTTTCCATCCCCATCCTTGCTTCTCAAATTGTCTCCCCACTTAAAAAGAGACGAGACTAGCATCGGAGATCTCTGTTAAGGTCTTCCCATATATGTCTCAATACCCATTTAAATAAGTATGCATATGAAAATCAAAGTAATTTAAAACAAAGAATAAATTAAAAAAAATTCATTGTACATTTAGTCCAACGTCATAGACAGGCCAGAGTGTCATCCCCAACTTCGTCCCCGTCAGGCTCACGACCCGGGGACAATGCTATATCCACATCCCCGTCCACATTCATGAAGATTGTCCTTCATCCTCACTCCGTTCAAGAAGATCCCCATGGACCTCATCTCTCTGTGAAATGCTGTCATCCATATCCATATAAGTTTAGAAAAGGAAAGGGGAAAAAAATGAATAAATAAGAAACTATCGGTAACCTATACCTTTACCTAATTAATTATAAGTTGGAATTTGAGAAACATATAACCTTATCTTACTTTTCAAATATTGATTTTGCTGGCATTTTTACAAATTTTAAAATGTGATTAACGGGTTCATCATACAATTCTTTTTTTTTTTTTTTTTTTTTTTTGGAAGAGGCTGATCATAGAATCTAGTATTTGTCAAAATAATTTTTTCGTCATAAATAGTAACACTAACAATAATTATTTCTTCCTAAAAAAACTAACAATTATTTTAAAAGTTCTTATAGCAATACCAAGCTGAGGTTTGGGAATAATCCGAATTCACTCAGTGAAGATTACGTACAATAATGCTCCATTGGTTAAAAAAAGTACTTCAATGTATTTTTTTTTTTTCTCTCTCTCCGATAGAATTAGAAATTAGTAGTAATTTCTGATCTCATGACCACTTACAACTCATCATAGATAGTAGAAACCATACTGTGAGTTACAAGAGTGTGTGTTACTTCGAAATTCATATCACGGGCTTCCAAACTAGAAGTGGCAATATTTCATTTCGCGTAATTACAAAATATATTTGTTACAATGGAAAGTTTATACATGTATCTATACATATATATCAGACAATGCCAGCAAATTAAGTTTCCAATTATGACATCAGTTTGAATAATTTTACATGCAAACAAGAAGTTAGTGGTGTATATAGCTAGCATCTTTGTACGGGGGCGGTTGGCCAGCTTAGCTATCACATTTGAGCTCTATATATATATATATGTATGTATGTATAAATATGTGTGTGTGTGTGTGTGTGTGTGTGTGTGTGTATGTGTCTATTTATACATATATATTTAGCTGAAGCTAGACAATTGTTGTTGACATCGTATCAGTGCACCCCACAAAACCTACCCTTAGTATCAACTCTGGGGGCCACAGTATATATTAGGTTTAAAAGTAAAAGCTTAGCTGGTTATTCTATATTAAATCAATCACTTTGAAAGGCAAAAAGTCCCCTTTAAAAAAAGAAAAAAGAAAAAAAGGAAATCCCTAACACATTCAGGGTTTGCCTTATTTGCAGTGAAAATCGTCTTTATATATATATTCTTATACTAATATAATGACCTTGTGGGGTAGTTGGACTGTCAATTCAAAAAGAATATTTTTTAAAAATATCATGAGTTCACAATTTACTAGTATGGTAAACATGAAATTACATTATAACATCATGAACTAATGAAATGGTACAGTAAAAAGTTTGGTCGTACACTGTTCCTCCCTCCTAGTCCAATTATAACACAGTGAAGATTTTACTCCAACAATGCTCATATTTATATATTTATTTATTTATAAATATATATCATATTTACACTTAACATGCTATAAATATAGATCTAGGGTTAGCTAGGGCTTGACAAACATAACTCGTCAAAAAGCAAGCTGCTCTTCTCTAAATAATTTTCCTCTTTCTCTTTCTCTTTTATTTTCCATCCTCTTTTGAAGCTTTGGAAGCTCGATCATAACAACAGGATCATGAGGAAGCGCCAAGTGGTGGTAAGAAGGTCGGAGGAGCCCGCGAGAAGCTCGGCGAATTCATCGCTGACTGTTCGGAATGTGAGATATGGAGAGTGCCAGAAGAATCACGCCGCGGGCGTAGGAGGCTATGCTGTGGACGGGTGCAGGGAATTCATGGCGAGCGGCGAGGAAGGGACGAGCGCTGCACTCACCTGCGCCGCCTGCGGCTGCCACCGGAACTTCCACCGGAGGGAAGTCGAGACCACTGAGGTAGTTTGCGAGTGCTCTTCACCTTCTTCAAATGGGGCTTAGAAATTAATTTGTAATTACATAGATTTATATATTCATGTGTGTATATATATATATGTATGCCTATGATGTAATTGTGTTTCCTCGCGTCTATTTCTTTTCTTTTATATTTATATGGGTTTCCGATAATTAGTTGTTTTGTTGGGTCCCTTTGGTTTGATATGAACATGATCATTAATAGACCATCTATTATGTATGAATTTGAAGGAAAAAAAATGAACGAAAAAAAAAGAGTGTATGTTGAGGCGTGATTTGATGAAACATGTCATACCATTTTATCCTATTTCACTTTTTACACCATATATGTATATAATATACATATATATTTATGTATATGTATCATCAGATTCGATCGTGGAGTGTGTGTGTGTGTTTTTTTTTTTTTTTTTTTGAATTAGGTATTCGGCACAATCACCAATCGTGAACAAGATAAAAACTTGACAAGGCAACAGCTTTTTGTGTGTTATTTTTGGCTATTTATAATGTGCCTGGATTTGGAAAGAGATGAATCGATGTTATATAAAAGTACATATAATTATATATATATATATATATATATATGTTTGTGAATTGTGGTGACAAGAGTATGAATTTAGTGCCATATGTATGTTAGTTTTGTGAGTGAGGTTTTTCTATATATGTGTTAATTATTCCCTAAGCATGATATGACAAAGGCAGTGAACTAATAGATGAGAATGAGATTATAAATAGATGCTTCGTCATCAAACCCAACTATATGCTTCATTTGGAAGCAATCTGTATTGGTAGTTTTCTATCAATCAGGTTCGGATTATTTCATGAAACTTCAATATATATATACACCACAACTTCTAAAGCATATCCGAATGAAACAAATTAATATCGCCCTAATTGTCTCTGATAATTTTACCAAGATCCCCAATAAATATCTTAATAAACTTGCTTGATTTTGTTTAATTACGAATTACTCGGTATGAAATAATTCTATACAAAAGAAATTTGAGTCTAAAGTTTCTAACTAGGAAGTCCACTCGAAGCCCCTTCCATTTTGTTATTGCTCCTTTATGTGCCTTCTTTGATTCATTTTCTTTTCTTTTTTTACTCAACGCATGGAAAAAGCTTCATAATTTTCCTTTTCATAAAGTATAAGTCCGTGAACCCACCTTCTTGCTGATTTTAGTAAGTTCAAATGTCGACGAGCATATCCATCCTTGCTATATCTCTAACGTTGAAGGCTCAAAACCAATGAAATATGTAAATATATATATATATATATAACATTTTAAATTAATATGGTCTAATCACTTTTTATGTGAGATTAAAGGGTCCACATATCTAATCATGTTGGTTGTTATAATGGGGGGAGTTTCTTTAGCGTGTACTTAAAAGGCAATTAATTAAAGCTTAAACCACTAAATCCACTAGTATATGATCGCAGTTTGCAAGTAGTTGATATCATGTTTCTTGGTAGGTCAAGGGCTTAATCGATTAGCCATGAATCAAACCACAAGAAAGAAAAGAAAATGTTCCATAGAAAGTTCCAATGTTAAGGATAATTATAAGTTCTAGTTGCTAATTATATATAATCTCTTCTACATAATTTGAGCGTGACGTTGTTATATGGTATTGGCTCCTAAAATTCAGATTATATTGGAGTATATATACACATAATATATAAACATGTATAGATGATTAAATTTTCCAGTATAGCAGCCTTAAAGGTTACAGCAATGTAATATTTTCGTTAATAACATTTAGCACTGACGTTATTGATATATAACATATACATTTTCGGTTAATACTAATAACATATTACAAGTAAAATCAACTAGACTCATAAACAATAACAATATATATATATGTGTGTGTGTGTGTGTGTGTAACAATCAATATCACAAGTGTATTTTTGTGCAAGTTCTTTCTAATGACAAACGCAAGTTATGGCACTGAAATGTACTAGATATGGTGGTGATCCATTATAATGGGTTCACGAGAGAAACTTTGCTTTGATCTACACACCATATGGTTATTTAGATTTTTCCATGTGAGATGTTACAATCAATAAAGTGATCAAGTTAGGCGTTGAGAGAGAGAATGGAGAGGGAACAAATCTTCTGGTATACATTACAGTTGAATCGGGCAGATGTCAGTTTCATCAAACCCTTATGACGGTACAAGCATGCTCTTGGCTTTCCAATGTTTATAACCGTATTGTCCATGGGACAAATGGTCTTGTTTTCCATATATATGTATATGAATAGAGAGAGAGGGATTTATATCACGAGCTCATAATTAATACAATGATTAGACCAAGACCACCTCTCTCATATATATATATATATATATCAATATATTATTGTGAATGCTATATTTGTTATTAAAAAAAAATGCGAATATAACATATTTGAGATGTTATCTTACTTTGATGGTGCTTGATCAACGGGACGAAGTCATATTTTCTATCTTTATAGTGAGAAAATGTAGAATCAAACTAATTATTATAGCAAAAATGAAGAATCCTATTTTCTATAGTGAGAAACTTGTACAGAAGCTAGTTGAATTCTTATTGTTGATGGTGCTTGATCAACGGGATGAAGTCATGCGAGATTTGAGTATCTAAACAAGTCCAGAAAACACAATGAGCAATCAAAGAACCTAGGGATATTACTCAAACACTTATAGTCTGCAAATTTCACAAAGTAAGCATAATAAAGAATAAAACTTGCAATTAGGGTAACCTAGTGCCATAATTAGGGATTGGAATTTTATCCATGAATCTATTTCTTTGCAATGACTTATCTTAAACGAGATAGAAGTGGAAAACCCAATCTATTTAGGCTGTAAACAGGTTAAAATTTTAACTTATTGCGAGCTACAGGTTGATGATAGATTTCGGAATCCCGACTCTGGAATCACCCACAAGAAGTTAAAATACATATTATATGAAAAATTAAATATGATAGTTCTCTTTTATTTTTAACAAAAGTCTTATATATGTTATTATTTATTTATTTGTGACATAAAAATGTAAATAACTATTTGGATAAATGGGATATGAGGGAGTACCTTAAACCGGTGAGGATTTGTCCAATATTCCTTCCAACTTAACCGGGTTTATAGGACGGGAAAGAGTATGATTTTTCTTCGTGAAGCAAATTAGCAAAAAGAACACCCCATCCCGAACCCGCATTGTTGCCGGCTAACATAAAAATTAAAATAATTGTAATCAGGTGAATGGTATATCTAGAGTAGTTATCTTGAACTCATGACAAAAGAAATAGGCTTCATTCCCGTCAACTTAAACGGGTTAATAGAAGGGAAATGAATATGGTTTTTCTGTGAAGCAGACGAATCCACCTTTTTGCCAGTCCTTAATTAGCAAGACTAAATATGTATATATAACTTATTTTAATTATCAAATATATATTTACCCAATATTTGCGCTATGCCTTGGCTTGCCAATTTCGAAAGCTTCTCGCATTTGTAATTTTGATAATTTGGTGACTTAACCAAGTGATCCTTGATTTCAAGAATATTCCATGAATGAAATTGAATTTTTGGCCATCTTGGTCTAACGCTTATAGGTCGCAATCCAAACATTGGATATTTTCTCGTGGTCAATATATAGAGATAATAGAAAAACAGTTGAAAAAGCCATCTCGTCGCCAACCTAATTAGCTCAACGGTTGTTCGCACAACAATTTTAAATTTTGAAACCTCATTATCATGCTATAATTAGAGATTTTTTTTTGCACCCGTTATTCGAATTATAATGTTTTATTGGTTACAAATATAATTTAAGAACAGGAGAGAGGTGAAAATGAAAGTACACAGTTTATTGGACTCCTTTTTATGTTTTTTTGGAAATATACAATTAAAAAAATCTCCATTTTGCTTAATTCAATTGCTAGAATAGCCTTTGTATTAAAGATATATTTAAGATTATTATATGTATTGTATTTTTTTTAATCAAACAAAATGCGCACATGGGTTTTTCTATTTATCACAAAAAATACAACCCTTGGTATCAGATTTTGTCAAATTTAATTGTATTAAAACACATAATTACCCTTTACAAAAGGAATTAAAGTTGTCTAGCTGAGGGAGAAAAACAAATGTAGTAACTTTGATGTTTTCTGGTATTTGAGACTAATCGATTTTGATTTTTTTTTTTTTTTTTTTTTTTTTTTTGCCCCTGAAAGTATATAATTTTCAATACGTACAAAGTTGTTGTCCCTAAAATAAAATGAACAGTTCCTTTAGAGGACAGAAAAATCTTTTTGTATAATTATGTATCCAAAATCATGTAATAAAAACGTGGATTAAGAAACTTATGTGGCTTTATATTAAAGAAAAAATGTTTTGAAAAATCAATGGTAGTACGGAACCCACTGGCAATTAATGTTTGTTCATGATGCTCTACCTGAGAATGTAATTTATTAGAAAAATGTTTTCTGATATATATATATATATATATATATTTTTTATAAATGTCCTTGGGCCATATATAGCAGAACCAAGCTTCTAAATTCCTGCCATTTTATCTCGATCTGAACTTCTGGGGAAAGAAGAAAAATAGACATAAGCTGAGTTAAAAAAAAAAATTATAGAAAAAAAAATTGAGAAGTCCAGCATTTGTTCTACGTCCAAAAATCCAAAATTAATAAGAGAAATTATAATAAATATGTCATTTTTAAAAATGATTAAAGTAAATAGTACATTTTAAAAATATTTGAGTTAAATAACATATCTATGGTAAATGGTTTATTTATGAGAATTTTTAATAATTTTATCGTAAATATTTTATTTGTAAAAAAATTTTAAGATAATTTTTTTGTAAATAATATTTTGTGAATATATTATTCATCGTGAATATATTATTTATCATTATTCAAAAAGTTTTATGCATTTCAACGTACCGAAAGCTTGAAGGGTTATTTACATAGATGTCCAAATAGAAGGTATTGATTTGAAATATGTTCATTTTTCTTTTTATTTACATAAACGTCTAAAAGAGTAATTATAAAGATAATTTTACTCTTCATAAAGAATAGAGAATTAACAAATAAAGAAATTATAAAAAAGGAAACAAAAAAAAAAAGGAATCTAAGATGTTTACCAAATAAGGCTAAAGTTGATTAATGAAATTGCAAAAAGAATTGATAGAAAATAAAATTTTGAAATTTTTTTGATTTATTATAAAGAATGTGTAAATATTCATAATGAACCAAAAAGAGAATATTTTATCAAAATCAAAGTTCACATTAATGAGAAAAAGCTAAACAAAGAAAAAGAAAAATCTCAAAAAATATTTCATATAATGAATCTGTCTATATCATAAAAATATATTCGATTTCATTTCTACTAATTTATATAAATAATAGTATTTTTTCATAAAAAATTTGATTCCATTTATTGTGTTATTCTTCAATTTGTTTGGTTAAGAAATAAATGACAACCCTATGATTTATAGTGGATTACATAAAGTATAGGTTTTTTTTTATAAAGAATTCAACGGTTTTTAATATGAAAGTATGAATATTCATCAATTTTTATTATTAATATTTTGTGATGTGTTTTTAATTTAGTATGAACCTTCATTTTTATAGTAAATATTTATATTTATTAAATTACTTTGATGTTTATAACTAATTTTGATTTATTAAAGGTAATTTACATTTATCAACAAAAAATACTCATCATTAAAATCAAAAAACAAAACAAAAAACAAAAAAACAAAATAAAAGAATATGTATAAAAATAAAATGATGTCAATATATAATAAAATGACAAAATAAGCACTACAGATATTATTTCTTAAAAAATAAGCATATACATAATCATCAATTTTTATCATTAATATTTTGTGATGTGTTTATTATTTAGTATGAACCATCATCTTTATTGTAAATATTTATATTTATTATAATTATTTTGATGTTTATAACTAATTTTGGTTTATTAAAAGTAATTTAGATTTATCCACAAAAAATACTCATCATTAAAATCAAAGAACAAAATAAATAAAGTAAAAGATTCTGTATAAAAATAAAATGATGTCAATATAAAATAAAATGACAAAAGAAGTATTACAGATATTTATTTCTTAAAAAATAAGCATATACATAATATTATTAAAAATTAACATATTTTAAAACGGAATTTTAAATATGAACCTTTTGTGTAATTATTGTGTGAATCCAACTGTACAAGAAATATGAAATACCCAATAACCTATCAGTTCTAAAAAATACTGTACCAATTTAGCCCAAGTTGTATCTTTATATGTCTAAGTTCTATTTCCATGGGCCTTTACAACATTTCTGATAGTGTTTGTACTTCATAGTATTTCCTCTTAAAAATGAGAATTACGTGACAGGATAAATAAAAAATAAAAATAAAAAATAGTAGGATACAATAACTGTCCGAAATTATTATAACTAAATCAAACTAATTAAAAATTACAGTTATTCAGTGAAACTTGATCAAGATATTATATGATGAAAAAATGCCCTAACAATGGAGTATTTTTGTCATATATTCTCACAGAATTCTCTTCAAAATAACAAAATAAATGAACGGGGGGTTTTTTTTTTTTTTTTTTTTTTTTTTTAATTACCAAATTGTATGTTTTTACACGCAAACTAGCAATCATATCAACCTAGAACAAATTTTACCTAATGCTAGTACTTGTCAAAACTTTCAATTAATGCTAGCTTTGCCCAATTTTGTAAGCATGAAACTTTGGATACAAGTTGAGATATGATATCCTTACCAAATTAAGATTGAGCTTGCAGTTCATAAATAGTCACATTGTCACATGGCATAAGGTTTTAGGTTGATGTAACCCATGAGATATACGTACATACATATATATATATATATACACATATATATATAGTTTTCAAATTAAGATAGACAAACGAACTCTGTAACCTTTGTTAACATGGGGTATATTTCATTTATAACGTACTTGGCTCGATTTGACACGACACACAACATATTTTAAGATGAGGCCATCTTTTTGGGCCTGAGTTAATTATAATTTCTCAAGTAATTTTTTGGTGCCACCAATAATTAGACCAAGTGGGAAAATGAAAATTGTTCATGGGAAAGCTTTTGTGTAAGACTAGTAATGTAGTTTGGTGGCAATAATAGTACCAACCCAAGGTCATGGCCCGTAGGTGTACATTAATATTTCTGTAATAATGATGGTCTTTTTTTTTTTTTTTTTTTGGCCCTTTTTCCGGCTTTTTGTTAATTATTACATTGTTTTCAGTAAAAGCACGTGTTCACTCCGCTTTTGAAATTTTATTTTTCTCATTAATTTTTTTATATGTTCCCGTTTTATACAAAAAGAAAAAAGAAAACTTGTAACCATGTTCTTATTTAATAATTAAAACTTATAATTCTATCTCTAATTTTTAGAATATAATCTTTAATTTTTTTTTTCTTCTAATAATGCTCCCTCACTGCTTGTAATAGTCCATGAATTCAAGATGATAATAAAAAAAGTAAACGTTGAGGGGATTTTTTTTTTTTTTTTTTGGTTTAAGTAGTGGAGCACTGCAATTTGTCGACAAGAGATGATAATAATATGTTGGGATATCCTGGAGTTTAGATATATTTACTTATTTATTATATAAATTGTCAACTATCTCGCGGTCAAACAAGTTCAACAATTATAATTTTTTAATAAACTATTTATAACAATTAATTGATTTATTTATAATTTAATGTGATACAATTTAATAATTATTGATTTAAAAGATAATTATCATTGAAAAAATTATAATTATAATGACGTATAAAAAAAGCAATAAATCTGATTATTAGATAAAAGAGTACGCCTATATATATATATATATATATGCTGATTCAGAAGGAATAATCAAAGGCAGAGATCGTTATAATAAGGAAGCTATATGAGGTGAAAATAAATTGGACCACCACCTCACAGAAAAAGGAAAAGAGAAAAAGAGAAAGGAAAAAAAAAAAGCGCACTACTCTTTATGCTGCAAAATAATAGAGTGGTCCTTCATTTGACTTGGATGTAAATGTATTTCAATTCGTATGTCCTCATTCAATTCTTTTATGTTCAAACCATAGTAAAGCTATATATGTATAAATGTAAAATTCGGTTCTCTATCTTTATGGATAACTAAACGACAATAAAATTTTTGAGGAATGTTGTAGAAGATGTGCAAAAGGCCAGGTTCTATAAGATACAAATTAAATCAACAACAAAATTAAAGGCCTTTTTTTTTTTTTTTTTTTTTTTTGGGGGATAAGATTTTGGAGGAAAAGAATCGTATCGTAGCCAATTAGTCATGTGGGTATATACCGATGGAAGATTTGAAATATGTAATTATTGGATTATATATGCTGTATATATAAATTTCTTCTTTATTCCTTATTTTTACCCTTTTTGAAGGTCTTTTCTCATCAGCAACATATATAAAAGCACCATTTGATAAGATAATGATGTTTGATGAAGATAACTTCCCATGAAAAACCAATGGACGCATCTTTTGGAGCTTACCATTATTAAGATGTTAGAATTATTATTTAGGGATTTCCTGTTAATTAATATGTTTATGACTAATTTAATACTAAGAAAACGCTCTTAAATTTCAAACAAATTTAACCTTTAAAGTAAAAGTAGGTGCTCAAATTTAGGGATTTCCATTTGGAATTTATATATCATGTGGTTATTACATTTTTCATGAGGGTAAATTGTTGTATATATGATATATCTGTGCTAATTTAAAGGGAAAGGCTGTTGCTCAACACTCATTTATACGTCATTGATAATTATTATGTGGTATATTATATCAAACAGATTATTTCAATATAATATTTTTAGTTATACTTGTCTTTTGCACACTCGATGCCTAAGTAATACCAGTGATATGATCATAAATAAGAAGTTACAAGTAAATCAACTAGTTGTTACAAGTTTCTAAATAGAAAGATATAAGTGTTGGATATTATTCTGTACTGGGGTTAACCTTTCCTTATATTAATAACCAATATTTAGGAATTAAACTTTGTATCTGGAATTAAGGAGAGAAAATATATTGATGGAGAGCTTTGTTGAGAAGCAAGTAAGTGGTAATTTTAGAGACAGCCTTTGGATTAGGCGTCGTTTAAAGACGGTCCACTAGTCCACATGTCATGGACAAAAGCCCTAAACAATGACACAAAATAGCCTACTATTTGGTGTAGAAAGGCCCTCTCTATGAGAATCCAATGACAATAGACTACCCATGACTCCCCTCTTCTTTTTCTTTACTCTCTCTCTCTCTCCTCAATCTCTCTCTCTCTCTATCAATCTCTCTCTAGCGTGTTTTTTTTTGAAAATAAGTGGACAACCCAGAAATTGCTTTGCCAATTCTGTCCCTTTGCAGCATTAATTGTCACTCCCTCTCAAAGTTAAAAAGATTTTCATACCATGACCAACTTGGGGTATTAATTCCACTTTCTTTGCATTATTTTTCTGTTTTTTCCACAATGTATTTTGAAAATTTGCACCAAAAAAAAAAGTGAAGGACTTCTACGCAAGGAAGGTGCCTATTCATATTGAGATCGGTACCTTATAAACCACCACATGGATCATGACTCGTGACCAAATGCGACACCAATTTGGGCAAACCAAATAGAATCGGAGTCACACTAGGGCTTCTCTTCTCATTGTGTTACTGCACTTCATGAGAAAAATGAAAGGCCTTTGGAAGTTTTGAACATGGTACCTCTTTTTTTTTTTTTTTTTTTTTTTTCTATTTTTTGATTTCTCTATATGATATCCCTTTCCCCCACAAATCCACCTATTTTCATGAAAGAAATGCTATATAAAGCACTAGATTTGGAGAGATCTTTTGATAGCGCTATTATTCGTTGTCCACCTTTCATAGCATCTTGAGGAACCTTGTTTTTTTCATAACAGGATCACAGTCACTCATGACTCTATTTTAAATCATGAAATATCTATTAAATTCTGTTAATATTATATAACTTTTTAATTTTGTTGTGATTATTATATGTTTAGATATATGTGCCGCTGGTTAGGTGAAAGCTCCTTGTGATTATTTACACACACACCAAAAAAAAAAAAAAAAAAAAACCTCAATTTAAATAGGATGATGAAAACGACGTAAGTATGATTTGGTAGGAACACCAAAACTTTCTAGTTGTAATGATATATGTTGTGAGGCTTGTAAAAATGACCAAGTTTCATGATAATTATGAGCCCCAAATAGAGGTGTTCAAAAAATTGTTTAAATAGACCAAATTGTTATTATTATTTTTTTTTATTATTTTTGTTCAGTTTTAGTTGGTCTTTTTTAACAGTTATTTTGGTGATTGGTTTGGTTAGAGGTTTTAGGGTATAAAACTGATCGATAATCCGTCCAAAAATACCTATACAAATTCTTAGAATATTATAATTGTATTGTGGGTCTTGTTATTTGGTTGAGCTAATGAAATTTTTAGTTTGGTAGTTGGTTTAGTTTAAAACTTTAGACCGTGAACTTTAGACATTTTCTAGTTTGGACTATATTGTGAATTTTGGACGGTATTCATACCAAATTTATAAATGGAGATTTTATAGTCTTTGTGACTTTGGACTTGTCCTTTTAGAATTATTCTCATTTCATGTTTTTGAATTTAGGGTCATCCTCACTTTACCCCCTTTATCCCCTGAACTTCAATAAACTTCCACTTCCACATTGCCCCTTAAATTTTGAATTTAACCTCACTGGGTTCACTAAAAAACGACAAAAAAAAGGTGAGTTAATAAGTGCAATCAGATGGCCTTTTTCCATTTATTTTTATTAACAAAATTGACCTAGTAATATTAATTTCCTTATTTATCTGTTAGTTTTTACTCTTTTATTTATATTTTTATTTTAAAGGAATGGATTTTACTTGAAAATATGATAAATGAGTCAAGTGGAGGCCAAATTCAAATTTTAAGAGGAAAAGTGGAAGTTTTTAAAATTCAGGGGATAAAGTGAGAGGTCATCCTAAAATTCAGTAGTTATTGAAGAAAATATCCCATCATTTATCTTTTACACGCAAAACAACTTATAATCTTTGTGGATATAAAAAAAAAATTACTAGTTTGTGAAAACTGTCTAGATCGATTATATAGTTTGTTTGATTTTCGGGTGTTAACCTAAAATTTTCATATCAATATTTTATATCTTTTTATAAAAAAATAAAAAAAATTATAATTAATTTTTAAAAAAATCAATCAATTTCAACTAAAAATTACATCTCATCAGAAATGCATTCTAAAAGCCAATTAAAACGGCTGCGGACACTCCAAACCTCAAATCAAATTTCTTTTACCAGCCTGATACTGTAAATTTACAAAGATTACGTAAGGAAAGTTTGAAAAAAGAGCAATATCTACGTTATAGAATGATTAGAGAGGGCCTTTTGGTGGGTCTGTGACGGAATAAGCTTTTTTAATTATTATTTTGTTTGTATGATTATTATAACTCTGACCAAATAAGGTGATTTTGAATAGTGAAAAAACCTGCTAAATTTAAAAGTTTCTAATGGATAATCACATAGTTGGGCATCAAAAAAAGCACATCTTGATGTAGAGAGACTAGAAATTATTAAATAAAATAAAATAAAATAAAGCTCAAAGCCTCAACTTTAATCATTCAAAGTTAGCTCCTTCATTAAGCAATTCTTCACCATCCCAACAACCTACTAAGTTTTTTTTTTTTTTTTTACTTATTATTATTATTGGTTCATACAAATAAAAAAATGTTGTACTATCTAACTGTTTAATTTATTGCATTTGCACCTGCTTAAACACGTAACATAAAGAGAAGACAAGTCCCTCTTATATGGCATTGGAGGTACCTTCAATTTATTGTATATCTTTTTAAAAATTATTAGTTTCCATATTTTGGCCATCTTTTATTTCTATATTGCTTGCTTCTCTAGTAGGACGTCGGAGTCCCTGTCCAGTCTCAAATGATTTGTGACCAATCAGATTATACCATGTTTATTTAAAAATATATATATACATATTGAAAAACATAATAAAAATTGATTAAACAATGTGATTAGTTAAACATCATTTAGATAAATAGATAATCTGAATTCGTTTTATTAATTCGAGTATTTATACGTTTTTTTTTTTTCCCCTTCTATCATTTAATTAATGATGTAGGTGGTCAAAGCTCGAAATTCCCAGAATTTTCCATTTCTCTCTCTCTCTGGTTTTAAGAGTAATTAAGGGGTAAGAACATGACCCCATGCTAAGAGGCCGTTGGATCTTGGGATTTAAGGCACCTACAAATTAAAACAAGATTAGTGACTTCATCAAAATGACAAAACACCAAAACAAAAACCGATGAGAAAGAGAAAGTGGTGGTAGACATTAGTACCACTTCCGTCATCATCTCAATTAATTTAATATATATATATATAAGAATATGGTGATGAACTTCGATATGCTTCCCTTAAAAGGAAAGTGATCTTCTTAAAAATATTAATATTAAGTACAAAAAGAGGTAAAGAGTTTTAGCGATAATATTTAATTAACACTCTGGTCTATCTTAATCAGTGTACCATAAAATTTAGTATTAAAATTCATATTAGATTATCTTAAATTTGATTTCTTGCCTAATCCCAATATCCTACCATCCAAAAAGATTCCACACTTCTAAAGTATCAAGTAAAGGTGACACATCACATGGTTTCAAGTGGTTTTTGCTTCATCTTGGAGATTTTTTTTTTTTCCCTTCTTCTTCTTCTTCTTTTTTAATTGAAACACAAATAATAGAATTGTTTTGGAAGCATTAGTTAGATCACAAACATTGAACAACAACAATAATTAACCCCAAAAAAAAAAAAAAAAAAAAAAACAGAGAGAGAAGAAGAAGAAAATATTAAACAATGTCCACACCAGCAGCATATACCCAATTGTAAATTATATTAAGGTTTGCTTAAAATAGTGGGGGAAATATGCAAGGCTAATCATAGAAAAGGCATTATATTATGATTATGATAAGATCTGATATAATATCTAATTAATTTAAAATATGGGGTTCAAGATCTCTTGGATCAGCTTTCATATGCATAAACTAAAGGAAAAGTATTTTGTGTAAAAGATATTTGGGATAAACTAGAATAAATGTTTTGGCGACCACCCCCATTGCAAGCAGCAGCAACACTTTCTGCTTCTTTCTCTCAGACAGACGACACATACTCAACCCCAAGAACACAGAACAAAATTCTCTCTCCCGCTCTCTCTTTCTCTCTATCTAAAACTGTGTCATTTCTGATTAGACATTAAATTCCGAACATTTCTCCCCTCCCCCCCCCCCCCCCCCCCCAAAAAAAAAAAAAAAAAAAAAAAAAGAAAAAGAAACATGCATTGCTAACACAAAACCGAAGTATGAACAAGGGATAAAATTAATAAAGATGCTCCTCTTTTTTTTTTTTTTTTTTCTTTTTTCTTTCCTCATTCTTACTGTTACTTTCTCAAATTTTCTGGTCTGATTTGAAAGAAAACTTGTACGACAGTCGAATACAGACTGAAATGAACTCCCAAGACCAGAATCCAAACAACAACAAAATCTCAAGAAATCAGAAGAGAAATGAGAAAATTAATCAAGAGAACTATGGATATAATAAAAGGACGAAAAAATGCAAAATTAAATTTCTTTTTTTTTTTTTTTACTTTCCGTTTTGGGTTTTTGCATCAATCAATCGCTTCGATCCGCTCGCATGTTATATCCTCCACAAAGTGATGATAAAGATCTCATTAATTAAGACTAAACAAAGAAACAAAAGAAGAGTAAATTTAAAAGAAGCAACTAAAAATTTAATACCAAAGTCTCTTACCCTATCTAATTAACACCTTATTAATATATAATTTTTTTTTTACTCCAAAAGGGGGTGATGATCAAGAAGAAGACGAGGACCCATTAGTCGCCTACATGATGCGGCGCTCCACCACCGTCACCGTCACCGTCACCGTCGCCGTTGTGATCGTAGTGGTTGGGATCTTCCTCGACGTGTCGTCGTCGCCGTCGTTGCTGTTATTGCCAGTACTACGTGTGGTTTGCTCCAGAATGCTGTTTGGACCGCCATTAAAGCTGTTGTTGTTGGTGGTGTCGTGGTTATTGTGGTTATTATTTTGATCCTTCTTCGTGAAGGTGTCTTTGTTATTGTGCATCCACACCTTGAGAACTCCTTTGTCGACGCCGACTTCGCTGCAAAACTCCAGGACCATCTCCTCGTCCGCTTCTGCATCTTCCACCCGACTCTTTCCGCGAATTGGTGCATCTTCTCCTTCTGATCCTGGCTGAACTTGGTCCGGAACCGCTTCCGGCTGCTAGAGCTCGGCGTCACAGCAGCTGCACCGCCGGGCCTGAGGTGGGTCCCACTCCGCCACCGAGCTGGACGTGGTTGTGATTGTGGTTGTGGTTGTCTTGGGGTGCGGAGACGGCTCCGCCGGTGGAGAGGGCGAGGAGCATGTGGGGGGGCGGAGGCCGGGTAGTAGGACGAGGAGATAGGAGGAGGGGAAGAGGAATTGGGGCTGCGTTGGGGGGAGGAGGCGGAGGAGGGTGTGGGGCGGTGGTGGGGCTGGTACTCGATCACGTGAGTGGCAGCGGCAGCGGAAGGAGTGGGCGGGTTGATGGTGGTGGGTAAGGGGTCGTCGGGGTCACGGCGGTGGAAGTTGCGGTGGCAGCCGCAGGCGGCGCATTTGAGGGAGGTGGGTCGGAGGCGGTGGCGGTCGGGGAGGGCATGAACTCGCCGCAGCCATCGAGGGCGAGGCCGCCGAGGCTGGCCGCATGGTTCTTCAGGCATTCTCGGTACGACACCACGACCGCGTGTGGTGGTGATGGTGGTGGCCGTGGTTGCTGCTGTTCTGCTGCTGCTGCTGGTGTGGTGACTGTGGTGGTGGCGCTTCAGGACTCCGTTGCCAAACGACAAGGGCTCACCGGTTGGTTCTGGGTCCGAGTCTCGCTCTCAGCTTCTGCGATTTTGTGGCGCTGCCGAGACGTTGGCTGCGGCGGCTGATGTGGTGGTGGTGGTGGCGGCGATTGACGTGGGGGTTATTTCCATGGCTCAAACATCTAGGGTTGTTCTTAATAAATTTTTTTAAATAACCAAAAAAAAAAAGAAAAAAAAAGTGTCTGCTTTTATGGGGTTGTTAGGATTAGGTCTTTTGAGGATTATAAATACGACCAAGACCGGTCATAGAGAGAGAAATTCCGAGAGATTAAAGAAGAAGAAGAAGAGAGAAGAAGGTAGTGTTTTTGGAGATAAAATTTTTTTTTTATTTTGTTTGACGAGTAGAAAGAAGGGGCAGAAGATGAAATGATGATGATGATGATGATGATGATGAGCAGTGATGACTGTTGATAATAAAAATCTTGGTTTTGTGGTTGTCCTTCTTAACCACTTGTGTTTTTAACCCTGGTTCTAATCCATGGTTAAGTTTGTGACCCTACTTGGGGTTAGATGTGTGTCTCGTTTGTGTAATAAATATACCACACCACCTTTGCCTAAGCTAAGGCCAGAGAAATATAAATTTGACCCTCCCTGTGTTTGCTTAGGTTTTGACATTGGTCTCAGTCACCCGAATCCTTATTTATGTTTTCTCTCTTTTTTTTTTTTTAAGATTAAAAAATAAAAAAAAGGGAAGGAAAATAAAAATGGTTTTTGAGCAATAATAATGACTCGGTTTAGAAGGGGCCGAGTTGACTCGGAAGAGCCTTTATTATAATATATATATATATATATATATATATCAAGTGCAGAGAGGAGGAGATGTAATCACCAGCTGGAAGAAGGGCCTCTGCAAATTTTCTGAGTCATTGACTGTAACCCATCTTATTTTGTCAAGTGCAGGTCTGGACCGCTTTTACAGTTTTAACTTTCTTTTTCCTTCTTTTTTTTTTTTTTAATTTTGTGATTTGTCAAAAAAGTTAGCAAACAAAATCTCATTGCATTAATTACTTCTGATGTGAAAAGACGACCATTGCCCTTAACTGGCAGTGGACCATGCCCATGTGTCGTTGGTAATAAAAGGTGGTTGGCACTGGTAAATTGGTCTCATCGGTACTGCGAGTGTGAATCTATGAAAAATTCAGGATATTTTTGATATTATTCTCCTAGAAGGAAATTTAAATTTAAAAGAAAAAAGAAAAAATAATATATATTTAAAGGTATCTTTGTCGGTTTGAGAGAATTTTCGGACGTTGAAGGGATTGTCTGAGAACACCCTTTTTTTTTTTTTTGGGCCTTTTTAATGTCAAATTCAAAACGACATCGCTTCAAGTACTCTTCCTTCTTTATTTCGTAAATAAAATAATAATAATAAAAAACAAAAAAAAAAGAGACTGGGCGGGTCGTACTTTAATTAAAAGGACAAAATGACCTCGGAATCGCGCAAGTATTACAATTACATCCCTGCGGCAACCTACGTTTTTCACACTAATGGAGGTTTAATGCATGAAGTACGAGAGGTTGTCGGACACATAACCATAATTAACACGTTATTAAAAAAGTGTCTTTGTCGGACGACACGTGTTTAATTCAAGTTGTACGTGGCAACTGTTTGCGATACAGTTAGACATAAACAGTAAGCCACGTGGCACTCAGCTTTGTCAGGTTTGTTTCAGATTAATTTGGTTGGATTAATAAATACTTTTTTCTCTCCTTTCCTCTTTTTATTTAATAAAAGGCCCTATTAGATTAATAAATACTTTGTCAGCCTTAAAAACAACCCCCCCCCTTTATTTAAAAAAAATAAAATAAAAAAAAAGAGAAGGAAGGAGGAGGAGGAGGTAAGGTACGGTGACTGACCACGTAACGAAATAGCCACTTGGGGTTTGCAATTTGCACTACGTTGTTGTAAAAAAAAATTAATTTTTGTTTTTTTTTTTTTGGTTTTAAAATTTGTGAAATAATTGGAAAGGGAAGGGTAATTAAGGAGAAGGTGGGAGAGGACGTTAATCGGACCAATCATAAAAGGGCAGGCAAAGGTAATCATGGAAGGGCGTGTATAGCCACAACCGTTTTTGCATGAAACTCACATTCTCCCCCCTTTGAATTAAATTAGATGAATTTCATGACTTTTTTTATGTTTTTTTTTGTTTTTTTTTTGCAGTCTTCTTACTTTTAACGACTAACTTTTTTTTTTTCTTCCTATTTGACTGCCAAAATTTGTCCGAACGTTTACACTTTTACAGTGCGTTCTCGGTTTGTTTTTTGTTTTTAATTTTGTAACATATGAAGTAGAGAACGTTTTAAGCATTTCAAAATAATATAATAAAAAAAGAATACGGTTTAAGACCTGAAAAAAAACACCTTATCATCAAGGCTTTGTGGCATACACACTCTGTAAACTAACGGATTTTGTTCATCATGTGTGTCTTTTCTGAAAAAGTGTCTATGAAAAAGTCAACAAAAATTACTATTCAAACTTAAAAATTCAACTCAACTCAAACTGAACTTGTGCACCAAACAGCCCTAAACTTATGTTTTCAATCATCAAAGTTATGTTGATTTTCATGTGCTAAATTTAGCATTTTAACATGCATTATTGATATAAATAACAATATTGAGGAGATCTTTATTGTAAGACATGAAACAATATGTTATTCAAAAAGTACTATTTTTAATTGTTGTATCTGTTTTTAAAAGTTATGCACGTGTTTAGTTGGTCCCACTCCAATCAAATAATTTTCAATTATTATTTGAAATTTTTTAAAAGCAAACTCAATTCAAACCTCCAATCACTTAAGAACACAAATTTTAATAAAATCTATATTTATTATTTCAAGTCGAAATGAGATAATTTTTTTTAATAAATTATATAGAATTTCGAGAGGAACCACAACGATATTTAATTTTAATATTTTTTTCACATTTTAAATTCTTATACTTTTTAGATTTTAAACAATTCATTTTCAACCAAACCACATATTTAAAACACAATTCAATTTCATAAAAATAATAATAACAAGTTTTCCTAACTGAAGTGGAATAACCAAATAATCTCTATATGTTCTATTTATTTATTTTTATTTTGGATTTGATTTTAATCAGATCTAACAATTGTAGACATGTGCTACCAATAATAATCCTACCATCGAAAGAGTAATTAATTTTAAAATGAAATAGAAAAAAAAAAAAAAAGAGAGACAAATAGGTTACTAATTTATCGTGTCTTCTAATACTAGTACATATCTCACATTTATGGGCAGGTATAATCTTTATATATATCTATACATTATATAGAAATGTTAAATAAAAAAAATTATTTTTGTCCTTAGTTTCCTTTTTTTTTTTTTTGTCACTCTAATTTTTTTTTTTCATTTTTGTCGCTTTTAAATCAGTTTTTTCTTTTTTTGTTCATTTCTTTTTTTGTTCTTTTTCACCCTAAATTTTGAATATTTTCTCATTTTAGTCACTTTTATATTGGTCTTTTTTTTTTTCATTTTAGTCCTATTATCTTTTTTCCTTAAAATTTTGATTATTTTAAAATTTTTCTTTTATATTTTTGCTATTATTTGCTTTATTTATCTATCCCGCACGCACGAGCGAGCGCCATTTTAGTCCCCTTTTTTTTTCTTTCACCCAATTATTTTCATTTTTTCATTTTAGTCCTTTTATGTATTGATCTATTTTTAACATTTAATTATTTTATCTTGTCTTTTTTTCATGCCTCTTTTTTTTTTTTCAGGTACTTTATTGATTTTTTGGTCTATTTTTTATTATTTTTTTAGATAATTTTTTTCAAATATATCTAATAATATGCATCATACGTGCTTTTTAACTAGTGTTATCTATATGTCGATCCCTCAATGATGGATATCTGAATCGGCCATAAATGCTATACTAGTTGACCATTAGTTTCTTTCTTTTTCTTTTTATTAAATAAAATAAAAAAAGGAAGAAGGGTTAGTGACATTAGATTCACTTTCTTTAAAAAAGAAAATAAAAAAAAAAAATTAGGGGACCAATTTTCCTTTCATTTAAAAGCATGATTAGCTTACTTCTGAATGTAGCTAATCCAAAAAAGTTTGATTGTCTAGCTTAGTGCATAGTGTGGAATTAGTACTTTTGAAATTAAGGAGACAATGAAACAGCGAAAATGGGGACTTAATGTTGGGGAAAAGGGGGTTTTGTCTACTGAGGATACGTGACTTGATTATGAGTCTTGACTGTTTCCGTGGACCATGGAACAGTGTTTGTGAAATAGACCTCCCTCACACACTTTTTACCTTTGGGATTGCCTATATACACTCACACACACACACACATATAACATATATTATATACTAATATCTTCATTTCTCACTCTATTTATGTTTATAATATCATAATATCTATTTGGATCATAGATTTGAATTGAAAAATTTTAGATTAGGGATTATTGTGATGACATATAAGATCGAGTTTTTTACATATTTTGATTGAAATTGAGGTTAAATTTTAAAAATGTGTGTTTTGGTGGACAAAAAAATGTTTTAGTGAAAAGTATAAACTTGAAAGTATTTCGGAAAATATATATATGTATATCAAAATGGATCTTGTTTCGTTTCTCTTGAAATTTAATGTAACATATCATTCTAATTTGAAATAACAAAGTTATAAAATTTTAAAATTTGAGTTCTACTGTAGACATCTGTAAAAGTTTCATTAGAAACCAAACGGTAAAATATCGTCTCTAAACATCCCCTAAGAATCTAAATAGAATTAGTGTTTGGGAGAGAAAAAAATGGAGATGAAATGGATTTTTAAAAAGTGAAAAAATCTGAATTGAGATTTGAGTTGAATCGAAAAATTTTGACTCCAAAACGATGATCGAAACCGTTAATAATAAAATCAAAAAATATTTGGTGGAGCCCCCTCTTATGAGCCATGTACCTGCGACCCAAATTGGAGGCTTTGTGAGCCGTAGGTCCTCTCATCTTCACCTTATTGAGCTGTAGGTACAAGGACAGAGCACCTGATCACCACCTAATAACTCTCCCTTTTTTTTTCTTTTTTTTAAAAGCAGAAAAAAATTCTTTCATTTTTTTATGTGTGCTTTGACAATTAATTCTCAAGTTCCACCCTCTTTTTAAAAGTAATTAAATAAATATACACACCAAAAAATATATATATGTATATATTACTCTTTTGTTTGATCCAAGATATGTCCAGGTCATGTTCAACTATTGATACTAGGATAGCATAAACTAGTGCTCGATCGAATTGGGTGTGGGTGTGGGTGTGGGTGTGGGTGTGGTGTAAATTAAGTGAGAAGTTAATTTACATCCTATTTTTTGATATTTACTGTGTAACCGAATCTCGATCTCATTGGATAATAAAAACAAATCGATAATAATAGTCGTTCAAAGTTTAGTTTTTTCAACTAGTAAAATCTTTTATTTTAATCAACAGAATTTATTGTGGTTACCGATATTAAAATATATATATCTGACAAAAAATAGGAATAACCAACCTCTATACTAAATATATCTATAATTTTATTTAATTATTTCTCTCATATAAGAGTATTTTTTTGTAACTATTGTAATTATATTATAAATCCTTATAATTCTTAGAAATAAACAGTAAAATATGAAATTAATTACTCATATAATTTGACTACTGATAGATTGGTAATATTTTAATAGATATCTGAAATTTAATTTTATGTAATTTTTTTTCATGAAATTAATTATTATATCGTTGAATTTCTGATAAGTAACGTGACATTCTAAGAGAACAGGACGATTGAATCATTGAAGTGTGGGCGATTGAATCACCACGGGAATTTACTTTTTATGGCAATCATGTGGGTTGAAAATCAGCAAGGAGGAGGTCAATATTTTTTAACTTTCATGATTAGAATATACTCAAAAGAGTTCCAAAGTAGTAAAAAGGAGTAGATAGAGTAAAAACTAAGTGTTTTGTCTTTCAAATATAATATAATATATATATAATATCAGCCTAGAAGGTGATTGAGAAAAATAAATTTTAGATGGGTTAAAATCAAATTAACGCAACCCCCTACAACAAAATGATTTAAAAGCTTGAAAGTGAATAATGCAAGTTCCCAAGTCAATAGCATACATGAAGAATTTTTGCTCTAAAGTCTCACCACACTCTCGTTCACCATCTCCCAACATCCCACAAAGGGAGAGAGAGGAGAGAGAGGAGAGAGAGAGAGAGGACACAATGTGAAAGCTCATCTACCCAAATCATTTAGACCATTGAAGATATATATATATATATATAGAAAATACAGCTTCAATCAATTAACAAGGCTAAGCCAGATGTTACACCTACAGACATAAGCAGTTCCCTACCAAACCAATAATGGAAGTTTACATAAATATTACAATCATTCAGCATAAAATTAATTTGGACCAAAATAAAAAGGAATCAAAATATTTCAGTGTAAAAATCTGGCATTGATGCTTCCCTTGATCATGTCATGGGGGGTTTTTGTTTTTTTTTTTTTCAATTAGCCTTTTTTATTTCTCTCTTATCTCTTTTTTTTTTTTTTTTTCCTTACATAAAAAAAAAAAAATTATTGAACAATGCAAGATATTTCTAATTATTTATGTGCATGTGGCATGGGGGACAGTAGTGGAATTCCCTACAATTTAATTAAATTTGAACAGATAGAAAAGACTTGTGGTACAGCCTTTTAACTTGGCTTGTAATTCAAGAAGACAAAGCACCATACCTAATTATCTTATGATTTGTGATAATGATAATCTGCCACAGCTTCATTTCAACTCTCAAGTCTTCAAAATATATATATATATATATATATATATATACCCCACTAAATTTAAGTTCTACACAATTATTATTTATTACTATGCATGCATTGCTTAAATGATTTCTTTTTAATTATTAGGAAACATATAGATTTTCCTTCTGTCCAAATGGGATGTAAGAGAAAATGTGTATATACATAACTATATATATATATATATGTTTGTATAACTAGGGTTACTTAACTTATTCAGCTGCCAAATTCGACCCCTCAATTTCCACCCATATTTGGGAGTTTGAAACGTCCATAACTCCAATATATCCATTTAAAAGTAATGTGTCCGATCTTTTATTGTCCTCTTTCTCTAACCATATGGAATATAATTTCTGTTACTCTCGAATGGACAAGTTTTGCAGCTCTTTTTGATGTTAATGTCGCAGTTTTAATTTCAGTTCGTTTCTCAATTAATTGTGACATAAACTAACATAAGAGATTTAGCGGGAAACGAGGAAAATAAAACATATATCCCTTTGTATTTCTTTTTCTTTTTCAGTAAGAAAAAATGTAGACTATCCTTACCCATAAAAATATCTAATATATATTTATTTTTTCCTCCCAAGCCTTTTCAAACTGCAAAAATCCAATTACCAACTATTGGCAACTTCTACATCGATCCCTTATTTATATACATGTATACAGTGACGGATCCAGAAATTTCTCTTAATGCAGGTACACATAAGGAGAAAATTTTAAAATTAATAAACTTTTTAAGAACAAGTTGACTGTTATAGGGCACATTTGAGGAAAAAAAAAACTTTTAAATGAAACCAAATTACAAAATTTTAAGAAAAAATAAGGGTATAATTTAAATTTCAAAAAATTGAAAAGGGCACATGCCCCCGACCCTAATGTAAATCCGTTCATGTGTGTAGGGGGGGGGGGGGGGGGGGGGGGGGGGGGGGGTGGAAGCTTGCCTTTGGCTACTTTTCAAAACTTATCTATGCTCGGTTTCTCACGCTCTGCTACGTATAGATAATTTTATAAGAAAAACCACTGAGAATAATTTTGTATACGAGTCTCGAAATTTTTCCCTTCATTTTGTATTTTGTTACAAGTACAATTCTTTGTTTTTAATTGTTTTTGTTTTTGTTTTTCTCTTTTTAAGAAAAAATAGTTTTGAAACAATTGGAATCTTATAGTTTGTAACGGTTTTATCTTTCTAACAAATTAGAGTCAGCAGAATGAAGGAGAAACGTTTCTTTTTTTTTTTTCCCCCTTATTTTTTGTTTAATGACGATATCATATTATAAGTTATTCGGATTTTAAAACTCATAAATGGGAATTTATTTTAATTCCATGTTTTGGTATTGTAGTATGACCAAGAGTTTTGAAATAAGTAAAAGAAATTTTTTTTTTTTGAAGGTAAGTAAAGAGTAATTTTGTGAGCTACAAGAAGGATAAATTTCTCAATAAAGTTGAACTCCCAAATTTATTGTAAAACTGTAATTTGCAAAAATACAATTTTATTTAGGAAAAATGTTATAATTTCTCCATGAACTCTGTCACTAGTGTTAATATGCCATTTGAACTATAAAATGTACCTATTGTGTTTTATGAACTTTAACATGTGTGTCAATTTCCCTCCTCTGTTAGTTTCTATTAGTTTATCTATTATCTTTAATGTCAAAATACTCCATGAACTTTGTTTTTGTGTCAAAATGCCCCATAATCTTTAATATTTGTATCAAACTACCCCCTGATTTTTAATATTTGTATCAAACTACTCCATTTGTCTTTTTTTCTTATCTAATATTGTATAATTACCTAATAATTATCAAATTTTTAGAATAGATAAAAATATAATTTTTTATTCTAATAGTCCGTAGGACTCAGATGCATGATTTGGATTTTAAATACGCTGTTTACTTAGTCTACATAATTTAAAATCATAGTTATAATGAATTTCATTCATGTGTTTGGTTAAACTCATAATAAGAATAAGTATTGTAAATTTACTCTGATACTCATTCCTAGTTATATTTTTTACTTTAAAAAATGGTTGGCTTGCATATTTTGGTATAGTATTATCAATCATAATTAAACTAAAAATTGTAATATTAGGACAATAAAATAATGAACATAAGCTGTGTGGTTATTTTTTGTTTAAAAAAATCAAAATGAATGTAAATTTGAATTAAAATAAACAAAATAAAAAATAGTTGGTTAAGAAAAGATACATTTTCTTTAATTAAAAAAATAATTTTTTACATATTCTAAAAAGTTAATAATTATTATATAATTATATAATGTTAGATAAATAAAATAAGATAGATGAGACAGTTTGACAAAAATATTAAAGATCAAAAAGCACTTTGACATAAATATTAAAGATCAAAAAGCACTTTGACATAAATATTAAAGATCATGGGGTATTTTGACATAAATACAAAAATCATGGGCATTTTGATATTAAAAAAAAAAAAGATTGGGGGGCATTTTGACATTAAAAATAACGAAAAAACTAACAGAAAGTAACAGACACACTTGTCAAAGTTTATGGGGTAAAACAGGTAATTTTTAAAGTTCAGGAGGTAACTTGACACTAATGACAAAGTTTTTGGGGAATTTTTGAAAATTTTCCTTTTATTTATTAGAGGCAAACAAGAGAATAGAGAGAGTACTTTTATCATGATCCAAACTGTTTTCTTATAGATGTACCTATTTAAACAAATATGTTTGTCCTTGTTCATTAAAGATTGAAGTGTTTATACTCTGCTGTAATATTTTTTAAAAAACGAATTGGTAGACAATTGAAATTCAATATCTTACAATATATTCAAGTATGGATTTACTATTGAATTACGTCTCTAATCACTATTTACTAGATCCATTTTCATCGATCACAGTTGTTGAAATGTCCTACTTCGATTACCTGTTTTTTCTTTCCTCACGAAACCATAGGGAAAAAAAAAAAAAAAAAGGCTGAGTTTTTTTCATATCTGTTACTGTTATATAAAGCTGAAGTGTTTTACTATTTAAAATTTTGGTATTTCCATTTTGTCTTTTTGTGGGCTTTTTTTTAATTTTGTCTTGTTTTTTTTTTTTTTTTTATCCTTTGTGTTTTACTATTCAAAACCTTGGTATTTCTATTTTGTCCTTTTGTGAGCTTTTTTCAATTTTTTTTTTTTCCTTTGGATGCCTTTTACTTTTTAATGCTATTATTCTCTATTACTATTTTTTATCTTTTGGGCTGAAAATTTTTAACTTGTTTTATATTTTTTTACCCTTATTTTTTATTTTTTGCTCTTAATTTTTTGAAAAATACTTTTGGGGGACTTCTACGGTGGGAGATGTTTTTTCCCCCCACCGATGGCATAAAAAAATTTGGACCATTAGATTGAAATCCAAGGGCTAAAAAAAACTAAGGACTATCCAATGAAAATACACCCTCCCCCACATACAATTGTAACGCTTACCCAGTAAAAAAAAAATCCCTGGACTCTCCAGCGAAAGATGTCGGCTTCGTGGGTAGTGGCAGTGGGGAATCGAGGCCCAGATTCTGATGGATCCGTTGGGTTGGGGGGCGGGGCGGGGCAGGGCGAGAGCGATAGGGGCAAAACCCAGATCGGGGATCGCAAGGGGGAACCCAGTCGCATATTCAACTAGTCTGTAAATAAAGAGGTTGAAGTACTTTTGCATGGGGGAAAATGATTAGCCCTTGTCAATAATTAATAATGAGATATTTACCCCCCAAAAAAAAAACTAATTAAGTTTCCAGCAAAACAATGGCTACTTGTGCATTGCAATCAATTTTTTTGGTTTTGGAGAATTAAATTAAGTTGTTTTTGTTACGTATAATCCAACAACAAAATATTTAAACAATTTAGATCCATTTCGATCATCATCTAGCGCTTAAAAATATAGCACGACTGTCTATAATCAAACACCCTGAAAATGCAGTGCGATCATAATTAAGGAGGGCGTACTCATGTAGTTCGATTCTCGAGTTTCTGTATAACTCATGATCAGTTTCATTGTCTCCTTTTGCAACAAAAGCAACGGGAAAAATCATCTCCTAGATCTCCAAGATCAAGTACGGTACATATATGTGTCACAAAAAGGCGTTGGTTCTTAACCAAAGATTTCTCCCGCTGGTCCAACACTTAGCCATATACATATACACATACAATTACTCTTGTGTCCGGTATCTTATTTTTATCGGATATAAACGACACTTATAACAATTAGTGTTTTAATTGTACCGAATAGTATCTTAAATTATACCGATTAGTCTTTTGAGTTGTCTCCCCTCTCTCTCTCTCTCTCTCTCAGCTGGACGGCAAATCTGTTGGTTAATATTACTTAATTTGGGATTACAGCTTGTCCTTGCCTTGGCAAACCTCGGATCCGTTAAATCAAACACAGAAAAATTGGAATAAGCAATAAAACGTCAAAAATTATTATTAGTGTTCTGACCGCAATCAATTGCAATTCTAGCCTTGCAAGAACGATAAAGGGAAAACACCATTAATAATCATAGTGTCCACAGTGATTTAAAGTCACCTTGTATGTCTATATATCTACCTATATATATATATATATATATATATAGCTTCTGCTATAGGTTTGGGTCCCCTTTTTAAAAACCTCTTTCATGGCTAAATTAGTAGCTAGTTAGAGGAGTTGATCACGTATTAATTGTTGTTGGTAAACAAGACTAACATTGCTGACTTAGTCAAAGATTAAATAGTTAGTTATACAATAAAAAATATACATAATTTGATATAGATTTAACCGTTAAAACACAGAGTTTTATAATAAAGTATTTTTCATTTTTAGGTGCTTTAAATTCTCAACTGTATTAATGTAGGAGAGTAAATGGTTTTGGGAGGTGGGACTCCTTAAGGCTGGGAGAGTTTGAATAATCTTTCTTTGGTTTCCCTACAAACGACAGAATAATGGGTTAAGACCACAATATGCAGAGATATAATAAACCTTTTGCGTGTCAGTTTGAGAAATCTTGTGCAATGTTGTTGGTAATTTGGGACTCAAGAATTGGTGAAATGAAAGATGAGATTTTATAATATGAGTAGGGTTAAAGATATCAATTATAATTATAACTTTTAAATACCGACTCACGTATATTATTTTTTTTATAGATGTAATTAATTAATGTGATAATATTTTAAACATTTATCAATAAAAAATTAACAACTCATATGTTAAAATAGATTGATATTTAAAAATTAAAATTATTGTTGATGTTTATAGTATTTTTCTTATAATATATATTTATTTATTGACCTTGATATATATATATATATATTTATATTTATATATTTTTGGGAAAATAAAGTTTAATAAACCTGCAGGCTGGCCCGGAGAGAAATAAAGAAAGAGTCTTTTCAAAGCTGCTGGGTTGCTGAGAGAGGGTTCTCTATTGAAAATCATTGTTCAATCTTTCTTTCTTTTTTTATAATTTTATAATTTATTTTATTTTTCTGTTCTTTTTATTATTATTAGTATTTTTAGTATTATTCATCAACTTTCTGTTATTCTTTTCCATGTTCCTCTCTGAAGAAAGAGATCATTTCCTTCTTTCTCTTTCCAATTTCAGTGTTTACAAAAACTTATAATGTTACTAAAAGAATATAAACTTGTAATGTTGCAAAACTCAACCTAAAATAAATTTCCATATAACTTTTCTTATCATTGATTTTTTCTCTCTTTTTATTTAACCCAAAAAAAGGCTGCAAATATTCACATGTTTTCACATGGCTTTGCTCTATTTTCAGTCAACCAAATAAGTGCTTTTTTGAGTGTTTAAACTCACCATCATAATTAGGTAGAGAGATTTTCAATTTTCCATAATTTGCATTCCAACTAGACAATTAAGCCCAAAATTGAATTGAGTCACCAAAAAGCTAAAGTCTCTTTAGGTTCCTCATTTCAACTTTTGGACAATTTTCAAGCAATTTGCATGTGGGTGTCAGTGTTGCCCCAATAGGTGAGGAACTTGGAAGTAAGATAAAAAAATAAAAATAAAAAAAACTAATGCTTCCATTATACAAAATTTTCACTGTTTTACAGAGGCAATGTAACTCACATAATTTGATTTTTTTTCCTCATTTTTTTAACTGATGTGACATTATGATGGAACGATCAAGAAATATTCTGCAAACGATGACATTAAAAAATAAAAAATAAAGAGAGAGAGAGAGAGAGAAGTTTTTGGCTTGAAAAGGATTTGCCAATTTCACCTCAGAGAATGGTAACAAACAAATCTTCTCCTCTCAATAGTATTTGGGCTTTTTTTTTTTTTTTTTTTTTTTTTTTACTCATTTCGTTTCCTTCCAACAAAAACGACATTATTATCTCTTATTATTTGCTCTCAGTAATAAAATTTATTCAACTATTTTCTTTCAAAATCAGTGTTTGCAATTTGTAAAATGATGTTTATATATAAATATTTGAGTAGAAATTATGTTTGGGTGATGAGTTTAAACTCATCACCATCAACTCAATTTTTATTTTTATTTTCAAAATTTTTTTATCTTTTTTAAAAAAATCAACCAAAATTACTATTTAAACTTATAAATTTTAATTTAAACTCATTCACCAAACACCCAATTTGAAAAAGGAAAAAAATAAAAGTGAAGGGGCGGTAAAAGGGCCTTGGAATATGTTCCAAGATGTCGTTTTCGGAGGCCCATGAAGAGAGGGGGGGATTTTTCTTTTTCATGAATTAGAGAGCCACTCACGAAAACAACTTGTCCCATTAAATGGTGTCTGACAAATCCACCTAATGAAGGCTTGGATTTGGTACAGTCTTTTAAATTCCTTTCTTTTGGAGTAATTGACACCAGATTATGAAGATTGTGAGAGAAACCACCTCCATTTAAATCAATCTGCTAAATGGGCCCACATGCTCCTCCTTTGGTTGTGCACTAATCATTGTGTATCCTGCAAATGACAACCCCAACCTCCCCACCCCAAAATAAAAAGAAAAAAAAAAATTACTAATTAATATCTTGGTAATTAAAAAAAGGACAAAAAAAAAAAAAAAAAAAAAAAAAAAAAAAACTGAAACTAAAGAAACGAATGGTGTCCACATAATTTTGTAGTGCCAGTACTATCACTATTGAGATAAATATTAATGAAGAAAATTATAGTCACCTAGCTAAAGATTATTTGGAGGAGTAAAAAAAAAGGTACAGTAATCTTCTTATTAGGATATACAGAGTCCCAAATTTTGATTAGGTCCAATTGTTAATAATTAATTTTTCAAGCCCAACTACAGATGGACCAACCTCTGACAGAACCAATATTTGTGAAAAAAACAATTTCAAAATCAAACTCTTGATCCCAATCCCCAGCAGCCCAAGTCCAGTGATGCACAACTTTGCAGGTCTATATATCCTTGTACAACCTTACAAGTAGCAAGCAAAAGACTTGACTCAATAGGTATTAACTGGGAGGAAAAAAAAAAAAAAAAACACACACACACACCAAGGGTATGGTGATACCTTCTCTTCTTCTCCTTCCGAGATGTCCCCAGGTTCGATTCTCGGTAGATAGTCCTAGTCAGTGTTCCTATCCGATCAAGAGACTGTGCATCGTCGGACCAATTATGGCGTAAGTGAAACTAGGCACGTCCTATAAGTAGAATTAGGTCATCCACTTTCCGTTCCATTGACAAGTACGTGAGAATGGAGTAGGATGGCAGATCCCCTTTTGTTTGAGCTAAAAGAAAAGTTTTGGTGAATCTTCACATTGTCTTTGGATAAACCAAAAACAAAAGAGACTTCTTCCATTATTGTGGATCAAGCTCTAACATTGTGGAAAACAAGGCCAAAATCCAATTCTCGAGCCTCAGCCCAAAAGTAAACTGGTTGGTGACCATGTTACATTCAAAGGCCCAAGTCCAGTGTTGCACAACTTTGAAGGTGTATCATTTGCAAATTGCAACCTTAAAATCAGCTAGCAGATTGGAACTTTACAGCTAGCAAAAGGCTTCAGTTAATAGTTCTCATCTCCCCAAAAAAAAAAAAAAAAAAAAAAAAAAAAATCTTTTTTCTTCAACAAATTTTCTTCCCAAGCATGAGTAAAGGAAAAAGGGAGGGGAAAAAAAAAAAAAAAAAAGTTTCCCCTTCCCTTTCCCATTTTGTCAAGTATATATTGAGCCTAATTAAAAAGGATGTTAATGTAGATTTACTTGTTTCTTCCAACCTACTAATTTCTCATTTTCATCCTTATTCATATTAATAATTTTAATCTTTTATAACACTAGTTACTTGAAGAACGTCAAATAAAAAAAATTTGCAACTAGACTTAACTTGAAGCAATCTGATCTACTAATACTGATTAAATGCTTGACTGTTGTTCGAGGCAATTGTTTGTTGTGGTGGGAAAGCAAACGTCTTTATATACATACATATATATATATATATATATATATTTCACAAACAGAAAATAAAAAAAAAGAGAGAAATAAAATTAAAGATAAGAGATCAGGAGAGAAATAATTACAAGGTCCACTAAAGAAAAGGAGAGAGTGAGAAGGGGATATGTGGTATAATTTTATTTAGGGGGGGTGAATTGAAATAAAAATTAGACAAGGGAAAGACCCATGTGGAGGGGGTGTGGTTCGAACATGCTCACATGCAAGAACATGGGTGTAAGTTTTTTATTTTTTATTTTATTTTATTTTATTTGCTTTCATAGTGCATTGCCGTGCAAATGGACCACCTTTTTTGCGGCTCCTTTTGCTTCAACATTGCCCATAATTTCTGTACTCCAATTTTGACGATCTGCACTCTCTACTATATCTCTCTATTTATATATACATGTATATATTATTTTCGGACATATTAATTTTCAGTGTCTATATTTATTAATCCGTGTACGATGTAATTATTTCATTGACCTTAATCTAACTTTTTATTATGTATATGTGTATATATATTCTATCCGTCAATCTTCTTCAAATCGAAAAACTATGAAGACCACGACTTCATTCTTTTCATAGCAATCTAACTCTTCATTTGATTTTCTTTGAGGTTCATCTTATGTTTACACGTAAATACATATGTAGAATCTAACTCTGATAGTTTATTAGGTCATAAAGGTTTCATTTCAAAAAGATTAATTAATAAGGAAACCGAACTCTTTTTAAATTTCTCACTTCTATGTGTCTAATTAATGTAGCTTAGGAGGCTAGCAAATTATCTCATCTCCTTCAACAAGAAATGAAATTGTTCCATAAAAAGAATAAACTTCAATATAAAACCGAAACCTTAAAAAATATATGTATATATTCATATATATTTGCATGTGACGTAGTTCACGCGAGGCACATGCACACAGCACATTAGGTATGCTTTCTTATTCTCTCTCTAATAATTGTACGTACTAGAAGTGATCTTGTATACAGGAACACGATATCCAAAAGGACTATAACTTTATTATACAAACACACATGTACACAAACTAATCTAATAATTGGTTTATTTGGATATGTGTATGTACCTTCCAATCATATTATATATCTTTCTTGATCAAGTTGTGATGTATTTATACATATTGATGTGCTTTCCACATTTTTCTCTTCCTATGATTCCTTTGACGAGAATTTGCTTGTCTTAAGTATTGTAACCAACCCTTATTTAAATTCCCAAGTTGTGAATATAATTATAAAAAAAAAAACCTTTACTTTATATTCTCAAGATGTTATTTGTAATAATAATAGAATTCGTGTTCTAGCAGCAAAAAGTAATACATATATTGAAAGAGAAAATCATTAGGTGGAGAGTTATATTTTTGAGTACCTGCTTATAATAAAAAGATTTTGATAAAATAAGGTGGAGAGTCATATTTTTAATACCTTTTTATAATTTTACCCACTTTAATATTAAAGCTGATAAATCTAGTGTTATAAAATGAAAAAATTATAAATTTTAATGTTATAGTAGGCATATATATAAGGAGATGTCAAATTTATGACATTCTTACATATAACCATATAATTTTGTCTATTTTAACATTAAGGTTGATAATCATAGTGTTATACACTGGCAAAATTATCAAGGGATTTATAGCTAAATAGCATTTTTTAAGAAGTTTTTTAATAAATGACTGAAGTTTTTAAAAATTAAGTCAAAGACCATTTTTTCTTAAATGGTTAATCAATTTTCTTAAATGATCAATCAGTAATTAACCATGTAATAATCAATTAGTGATTGACTTACGGTCAATCGTCAATCACTGATTAACCATAATATAAATCACCAAATTTCATAGTCAAAGTGATTGACTAGTAGTCAATTACCAATAATCATAATCAATTACTGAGTGACCAAATCTAAAAAATGACAAACGACTATTTTCCTAAATTAAAAAAAATTATACCATTTATTAAATTAAGTGATTAAAAAAGTCACTCAATCTAATTTTCTAATTATCAAATATTATGATAGACATAAATATAAGATGTGTCAAATTTATGATATTCTTGCTTATAACCTTACATGAAATAACAGTGTTTCAATATTCATGACAAGTAAGAGTGGGTGATCAAACAAAAAATAGAAAAATGACAAAAACTCCTTAAAATTGGCCCAAACTGAAAGTTTAATAGCTTGTTTGGAAACTTAACTCAAACTACTAGTTTGAACTAAAAATTTTGTCCTCTTCCTATAAAGTTTTTTATCTTTTCTGAAAAAGTTTTTTGTCTTATCTAAAAAGTCAACAAAAATTATTATTACAACTAAAATATCTTAACTCAAATTAACATACCAAACAAACCCTAAGACCAAATCAGACTAAATTGAACTGCCCTTGTTCGATTCATTTTGGTTCGATCGCTTTCCGACAAACGATTTGGTTGGGTCTGGATTTTCCATATCGAAACATGAACGATACTAGTCGCAATCAAAAGAGTCAATTTTTGATGATGGATGCTGTTTTGGAAAAAGCCGAAAATTAAGGAACCTTTTTATAATGCTCTATTGTATCTTCTTTGTGAAATACTTTTTTTTTCTTTTTTTCTTTTTAACCAAAACTTGAATACAAAACTCAATATAGTGAACCTTATATATTGATCTATTAGTTTGGTTATAGGAAAGTTTGAATTTAATTAAGAAAAAAGAAGATCGTGTTAAAAAATAAGTGCAATTAATGATAAATTTATATTTTAAAGAAAAAAAATTGAGTAATCTGTAGACAACATGTGTCGGTGAAAACAAAGCATCGGCGGTGAGGAGGAATATATATATATATATATATGTATATATAAATGAATTTACCAAAGTGAGGAAAAAAAAAAAACAGAGAGAGAAGAAAAAAAGATAGAATTGGAGGGGAAGAGAGGAATGTGAAAGGGATTACAGCGCAGGGTAGTCGCTTTCTGTCTGTTTGGTCACGTGGTTCTGCACTGTCCGAAACCCACATGCCTTTCCCACTTTTTACACTTCTCGTTTACGTTTTTCAAACCCCCTCACTCTTTCTCCTTCTATTTTTGCTTCTTCTTTTTTTTTTTTTTTTTTTTTCTGTAGAAATTTATTAAATAATTTTTTTATTAATGATAAAAACTATTGTTACTTTCATCATTATATAATTTTTTACCAATCTTATATATAATAATTAAAAAAATTATATGACGTATTGTATATTTTTAAGATGTACATTTATAATTTCATGTTATTAAAAATTATTAAAAAAAGACAAAACTTATACTAAAAATTATAAGCATAACTTTATACTAAAAATTATGTTTTTATTTAATTAACAATACTGTTATTTTAATTATAAGATTAAATTTAAGAAAAAATATGTGAATAACATAAATTAAAAATAATTATATTAATATGATATAAAAAATTAATATAATATAAAATTAATTAAAAATAAAAAATTTATTTCATATTAATCGAAAGATAAAAAAAGTGATTATTTATATAATTTTCTTTTAAAATATAAAGTGATTGGTTTTACGATTGAAAGGACAGCTTCTATTACAAAATTTAAAAAGAAAAAGAAAAAAAAATACTCAATATCCAATATCTGCCTCGGTATATAAAGATGTCGGTTTCATTGACTTTTCTGACGGTGTGGGACCCTCATTTTAAACTACTTAACGAACTCCACCCTCTTCCTTCAATGCACGGTTATTCTGCAAGAGGGTAAAAAAAAAAGGTTATTTAGCTAAAAAAAAAAATGAAAAACTGAAAAAATTACAAAAACACATGATTCTGGTATTAAGTAATAATTAAATTATAGTTCAAATAAATGAACACTTCTATTTGTCTTTAGAAATTCCTAACCTCATATTAATGTCACAAACTCCGAAATAAACTATGTAAATTCATTATTAACTTAAAATTATATAATAATTTTTGTAATTAAATGATTTTATTATAAAGTATAGAGTTTGAATTTTTTTATCATAAATTTATAAAATAAAGGGAATTTTTTGTACTATGCCGTTAATTTCTCCTAACATTTGCAGTGAAATAGCAATTTCAATATGCTTTGTGCAAAAGCCAAGGAATTTTCAAAAATGAGCTAGTGGGCTCACTTTTTTATTTTCCTTTTTCAAAGCAGATCTACCTCATGGAGCTTGTCATTACTATTGGACTTCTTTAATTCTTTCCACTTTTTTTTTTATTCCATAAAATTCTTTTCACCAACAGAAGTTATACTTGCCGGGGTTTTTCAACTTTTCCATACAATTACCGACACAATTTACTTGTTTTTTCTTTTACATAATGATACGGAAAAATATAAGAGCAAATAGTGTGTGTATATATATATATGAGAAAGTATGTGGTAAGACCCTTTGAGGGTCTCTACCATACATCCCTTTTCTTTGGACCGTTCAGATTGAATCGGACGGTTAAAATATTGTTGATTTGCTATGCTTATTATACACCTTACCTCACACAATCTCTCCCACCCAAATTTCTCCGTCCAGATTATACACCTTACCTCTCTTTCTCTCTTTGTTCTCCTTCTCTCTCTCTCTTCTCACGTCGGGGGTAGAGAAAGAGAGAACAGAGAGAGAAAGAGAGGGGGAGTCACGGGTGGGGGTGGGGGCGCTGGGGGGCCGGGAAGAGAGAGAGAGAAGGGAAGAGAGAGATAGGAGAGGAAAAGAGAGAGAAAGGGGCAGAGAAAGAGGGAGCCGGGGGGTTGTTGGGCGGGGGGGGGGGGTTGCCGGGGGGGCGGGGGGGGTGGGGGGAGGCCGGGGGAGGGGGTGCACCGGGCTGGGGGCCGGCGGGGGAGGGAAGAGAGAGAAAGGGGAAGGTCGTCGGTGGTCGGCCGGCTGGCAGGGACTGGGACCGATGGTGGGGGGCTGGAGGTGAGTCACCGGCGGCGAAACGGACGCCGGTAACGGAGAAAATTTGGGTGGGAGGGATTGTGTGAGGTAAGGTGTATAATAAGCATAGTAAATCAATAATATTTTAACCGTCCGATTCAATCTGGACGGTCTAAAGAAAAAGGATATATGGTAGAGACCTTCAAAGGGTCTCTACCACAGACTTTTCCTATATATATATATATATATATATATTTTGGGTAAAAAGGAGCAGATAATAATCGATAAACGTGAAGATATCATTCAGAGGGTTCCACCAGTGTTTCTTGATTGCAATGAGTGTGTGGTTTTACAATGGCCCCTCCTTTTTTGTTCTCTTTTGAGAGATGGTTGATATTCATAAAAATATCAAAAAAATAATTAGAATAGAAAAACTTAACCCATGACAGAAAATAATTCAAATGAGAATTTTATGATAAAAAAAAATGATCAATAGAATATATATTTATCAAATATGATTTGACGAGATTCTGTAAGTTTTATATGTATCTTTAATTTTTATATGATTTTAATATGCTAAATACATGTTGGTTATACAATGTGAATTTATGAGAAGACTTTTTAAGTTCCTTTTTTTTTTTTTTTTTTTTTTTTGTAATGATTAATGGTAGGTTTAGGTTTGGTGGATGAGTAAATGGATGAGATTTATTGCGTTACAACTATATTTTTGGATTATTTTCTTTCTTATAAAAAAAATAAAATTTTGGATTATTTAAATCCAAATGCTTCCAAAAGGACTATAATTGAAGGGTTTTTTTTTTTTTTTTTTTTCCAAATAATTGAAGTACTTGATCTCTGCACTAGTCTCACACAGGTTTAGATCGCATATAGTAAAGATCAACTCTTAATTCATTTAAATTTTATATACAAAATGTGGATCTAGTCAAATATTGATTTTTTGTATCAAGGTTTATGAGTCTGAAACTCAACTTCCACCAAGAAAAATAGCAATTAAGATTGTTTTTCATCTCACCTAGTCATGATCTTGTCCCCTTTTTTCCCATGTTGTTGTTTTTTTGGCAAATACCAAAAGGAATAAATTCATATTTTTGGCCAAGTAACAAGGAGGTGGTAATTGCCGAAAGGAAAAAAAAAATTTAAAAATCCATAATAATTTTATCCAGTTGGGTTACAGAGCCACGAGCCATTCATGATTCATGTCTTTTTTTTTTCTCTCTTTCTTTCTTATTTTGGTAAAACAAAGATTCAGCCACAGCCATATGTAGGATAAGATTTAAAAATGACCAAATCAAGGAAGAAAACAGAATCATTGAAGATCAATTCGGATTCATTTTTCCTATGGCTAGACACGTGTCACTTGCCCACAAACAAGCACATGCTATGCTCGGTGTGAGATAATGCACCTAATCAAAGTGCCATATCCCAAGCCCAAAAAAGAGAGGTGCTTTTATTTATTTATTTTTCTATCTATAAATAGGCAACATTAGCAAAACACTCGAAATCCGGATCAAAACCACCTCTCTTTTTTCTCTACCCTCTTCATCTCTCTCCTTGTGCTTTGAGATTTTGAGGGCCTTGATTTTTGGGTATTTTGGGTCTCTGAGAGAGGGGTTTTGTTCTGTCTCTGTCTGGTGTGTAGCATAATGGCCATGGCTAAGCTTTTTGCTCTCATGATCTTGGCTCTCATCGCCATTTCCATGCTCCAAACCACGGTAAAATGACACTTTCTTCTTCTGATCTCACTTTTTAGACAAGAAAAACTACGTAGTTAGAGACAAAGATATATATATATATATGTATAGTACATTGTATAGTTCATTAAGGTTTTTAACTTTTTTACAACATGCATTTGTCTGATCAGGTCATGGCATCTAATGGGCATGGAGGTCATCGCCGAGTAAGATCTCTCTCTTTTGAGTCTTCCACAAGCAATAAAATGTTGTGGAGATGAAAGTTAATGATTTTTTTTTTGTGCTATATATATATATATGTGTATAATTATAAGACTCCAACTGTTGTTTTGATTTCAGGGTTATGGAGAAGGGAGTCTCAAGAGCGGCCGTGAGTATTTTACTCCTCCTCCTCCTCCTCCTCCTGATCTTTTTTTTTTTTTGGTTAATCAAGTAACATAATTTTAATTAGCAAAAAAAATCACGAAAAAAGAGAAAAATAATTCTGTTTACTTACTCATCTCAGATGGGTTTGACTGAGGTCAGTCAAAAAGTGCATTGAGAACCTCAATACTTTTTGACCCCAAAAAAAAAAAAAAAAAAAAAAAAGCAAGAAAAAGCTGTTGCTGATTTCTTTTATCTCCATGGGTTATGATGTAATTTTGATAACATTTTTTTGTCGTATGTGGGATGAAATGACCAGAATGCCCATCTCAATGCTCAAGGAGGTGCAGCAAGACCCAGTACCACAAGCCTTGCATGTTCTTCTGCCAGAAGTGCTGCAGCAAATGCCTCTGCGTGCCCCCGGGGTATTATGGTAATAAGGCCGTTTGCCCTTGCTACAACAACTGGAAGACCAAGGAAGGTGGACCAAAATGCCCTTGATCAGCTAGCCAAATATCAAGAGTCCCATTTCCCATTTTGTGTCCCTTTCTTTTTTGTTTACTTCCTAATTAATTATCAGTCTACTTTCTCTAGTCTCTTAAGCATAGATTATCTCTACTATAATATCTATATCTATATCTTATATATATTATCCGCCTGGCTTGAGTTTTGGGTGTTTGGTTTGGCCTGGTTATAAAAAAAGGGCTTTGAAAGAAGTGTTTTGTCACACCTTAAAAGTCACTCCTTTAGGTTTCTCCACCTAAATGAGAGTGGCTAATTAATCTATAATATTGTCCTCTATTATGTTAATGACTTCTATAATTCTATTTGTGATAGTTCGAAGAAGTGTGTGATTACATGGAATGGTTTGATTAGCATTTGTGCATCATTACAAATTGAAAATCCAATTTATTATTATTATCATAGCACATTAAAACCGTCACATAAGAAAATAAAAAAAAATATAAGTTTATTTCTACCCGACAATTTTTTTTTTTTTTTATTAAATACTTTTTAGCTATTTTCATAATTTGAGCTTATGATCTCTTCCGAATTTTAATAATTGGGTTAACAAACATGTGTTAATAAATCAACAAAAACGATAGGAATTAATAGTGAGTTTGGAGGTTCTAACTCAAAATTTTCATCAAAGTTTTTATCTTTTTCTGAAAAATTAACAAAAATTATAACTAGTTTTTAAAAAATTAATTAACTCTAATTTAAAAATTTTATCTATAACTACCTTACCAAACGAAGTCTAAAGCAATGCTCTTAGACATTTATGCATAGCCAACAAGTGTATGTTAGTACGGTTTTTAACGGACTTAAAAACTAAGGGGGTGTTTGGTGAATGAGTTTAGTTTAAGATTTTTAAATTTCAATAGTAATTTTTCAGAAAAGACAAAATTTTTTTAAAAAAAAAGATAAAAATCATAATAAAAAAATATAATTTAATTTAAAATAAACTTGTAACCAAACTAACCCTAAACTGTGTTCCCTTGCAACTTGTTGAAGACAAAGCCATAATGTTTTTAAAATACAATGATCACTATACAGAATATCATCTCTAAAAAAAAGTTCGTATGGGCCCCACAAAAGAAGAAATAGGAGAGAGAAGTATCATGGTAGTAATAATAATTGAAAAAGAGAGAGAGAGAGAGAGAGTGAGAGTGAGAGGGCAAAAAAGAAAAGAAGAATTTCAGGCGCTCACATGCTAAGCACTTGAACCACATAGATATCGCTAGTGGAATTAAATTTAAAGCCTTTGTTGATTAGATTAGCTTTTCATGCTGAGCCAGCCCTTTTCAACGCTTGGGGGCTTGGTGGGGACCTATATATATACATGATATACATATATACATGTATATATATATATATCTGTCTGGTGTAGCTCGGCGATGGTGAGCCGGATTTTGGGGAGTTAATAATGTGCTATATCAACAACGTTGCTCTTTTTCGTGCTTGACATGAACTTAATTTTCAAGTTCGACATACTAACTTCTAGTCATTTTAATGGGCTCCTCATTCCTCAATTCTAAAGGTTGGGAAACATTAAAGGAGGCATATTTCATTACACCGATATGTACACACATATATATATATATATATATATCTCTATTCAACCAGCAATTTTCCATGAAAAGGGCTGGAAAAGAAAAAAAGAAGCTCATGGAAATAGACTGCTGTCGGACAATCTAATCGTGAAATCAAGTGAACATGTTTCTCTTCATCTTCATCAATGTGTGGGTCCTTTCTCTTTATTTGACAAAAAAGTTTCTTATATATAACATTTGTGTGTCAATATATTGCAAGAATTTTGCAATCCCAATATGGCCCCTGAAAGGGAGAGGCATTTCTATGTCCTCTAAGGTCATCTACAACCAAATATTCTATTTTAGAGTACATAAACTCTAAAATAGAGTATCTGTTAATTCAAATAACTATTTTATCTTCAACCCATTTACTCTATATCATACTCTAAAAGAAATATTATATTTATATTCTTTTTATAATCATTTATAATTTTTATTTTTACCTAAATATTACTTTAAAATTGAATTAAAAAAAATAGTTTAGAGTATGCACAGTGATACTTCAAATATGAAGTACACTGTTCATACTTCATATTTGAAGTATGATATAGAGTATGGGTTGGAGATGCTCCCATACTCTAAATTGACGTAATACTTTAAAATAGAGTTCGGTTGGAGTTGGCCTACGAAATTAAATTGTGTTGAGAGGACAATATAATCTTAAAAAAGATGTATTTTGGTGGGAGTACAAGCCAAAAGGTTGTTTTTGTGTGTTAAGTTGTGAAACTTAATTATTAATGCCTTAAGCAGAGATAATATATACGCAGATGGATGACAATTGTTTTATTAAGAGTAGTTTAGGGATTTTCGTGCTTGTAAATTCTGTTGTCTTAGTTTTTCTTTATAAATGAGGGTGTTGTCATTAAGGCATATTACGAGAGAGATTATATATAGAGAGAAAAAATACATAGAGTTTGAGAATGTGTAAATTTCTCTTATAAACTTACAATGATTATCATAAATACTGTAACTGCTGAAAAATCATGATGTGGTTTTACATTAAGACAAACCTCTATTAATCGTTGTGTATTCATGTTTATTATTTTGTTTGTGATTTTATTACTCTAGATAATATAAAAATAGGAAGTCTAATTCTTTAACATCCTTAAATATATTTGAATGAAAAAAATGATAGAATCACAAATCATAATCCTAACTTTTTATTTTAATATCGATCGATATGATATGTAAGTTGTCACAATTTATTAGTAAATATTTAAAATAATATCACATTAATTAATTATATTTATCAATAAGAATATAATAACTTACTGTCGGTGAGTTGGTATTGGTATTGAGATTACATTGCGTCTTTAGCACCCCTCTTTGCATAGTATCCTCACTCAATGAACCTCATCAGGCCCATTGAAGCCCTATTTGTTTAGTGAGCCCGTTGTATAGTGGCCCAATTAATCACGGCCCACTGATTAGCCATAGTCACAGGTGTGAAATTCCACCGGTGTGTGACAAACAACACTGTAGTAACGCTAGCTCAGGTGTACTAATTATTTCAATATATTCTAGATATCAATTCACGTGATAAGTGAGTTATTACGTCCTAATTTTCTACCCCTATTGCTAAAAGAATGATTAAACCACTTATCACGCATCAAACAGAAACAAATTAAAGCCATAATATAACTCCACGCTTAATTTAATTAAAAACTGAAATGGTTCTCAAGCTTCCAAGTTCCAACAACAACAGAATAACAAAGATACAACAGAAATTATTGAAAAACCAGATAATATAAACATAACTACATCTATATATATATATATATATATTCTTCGGTCAGATCACTCCTTGTGTACTTCTTCTTCATCAAAGAGATTTTGTAATTGTAGTTCTTATTGGAAATGAGTGAAAAGATCGGTCTCGAAACTGTCAGTAAGTGGATATTAAAACGTTCATTAGAATTTGATCTAGTTATTAAAGAGTACACGTATATTATGTGAGAACAAAAATAATATAATGTAACATGGAGAAGAAAATAAAAACTATTTGCTAGTATGATTTAATAAGTACTTACCAGGCCATTAAAGGGGTTGCATTTGACGCAATTTGTACATTCCTGCAAATTCAATCCCCAACAGCAGGACAAATATTCCCCAGAGCTACAGTTCATCAGTGAGTTTTTACAGTATAGAGAGTCGGGATAAATAATTGTGCTCTGTTACGTTAATTATTATAATATTGTACACACACAATCAACTTACAATGATGGTGCAATATAGCTTATTCTCTTCACGATCTTCGGCTCGGCCGGCAGCGTGGACGAGGAGGGCCTCTCTTGCAGCTGCATTGTCCCTTCGGAAGATAGGCCAAAGCCCTATTAATCCCCTAGGTCCCTCAACATAATACGCAGCATGACTGTAACACGCCATATATATATATATATATGTATTGAACATTATTAGAAAAGATTAAAACATAAATTATTTAATGGTGTATTGATTAAAAGAGAGGTTATTAGACTTTGCCTGACGTTGTTCACGGAGATCACATGTTCGGCGGCCGCCGGCTGATTGCCTTGGGGCGGCGGGGGAGCTGGGACGACATAGTCAGGAGAAAATGCCTGCATATATATATATATGTGTGTGTGTGTGCGCGCACGTGTAAGTATTATATATAGCGATACGACACGTGATTTATATATATATATATATATTTATATATATATATTGAAACATATACATGTTATAGGCATACCTTTCTGCAAATTTCACAAGTGAGATTCTTTTTCTCATTGCACCACCTTTGAACACAGGCCCTATGCGCATACTGAAAGCCAAAACATATATACCATATACAAGAATATATACAAGTTGAGTGAAAAAAAAAAAAAAGAAATAAACTGATGAAATAGAATAGTGCAAATCATGTTTATACTATGCTGAGATTATGTTTATATAGTGCAGATCATGTGTGTGTTTGTATTTATATTTAACTTTTATGTCATAAATATGTAAAATACATACATGTATATATATATATATATATAAGTATATACCTTCAGAGTTCCAAGGCAGGCACAAGGGACCTCCATCTTGATCATCAAATCCTCCTCCTGGCAAATCCGGCACTCGGTGATGTCAATTGGTTTTCCTATTTGACAGCAGTCAACTTCCTCCATTTTCAGCCTATTAATTTAACCAAAAAAAAAAACTTAATAATATTAGAATTGGTGTTTTACTAAATTAATTTATTATAATACTTGCAAATGCAATATGTGTAAGCCGTGCAACATTTAATCCTTTTTTTAAATATTTTTTATTTATTTTTTGCAAAACGGTAAATCCACAGCCTCCATTTCATGAAAACGATTAAGAAGGGGCCGGATTTTTTTAAAAATTAAAAAATAAAAACAAATTGGACTCGTGGTTGATGAGTGAAAGAAAGAATTATCTATATCCAGCACTTGAAAATAACATAAAGAGACAGAATTTTATGTATATATAATATACTTGCATACATAAGATCTATATATATATATATTTGAGATATGAAAAAAGGAAAAAAAAGAAAAACCAACATGCCATTCATATGAAACGTATGACCCACAAGTTCTTTCTCTAAAATTTTTCGTTATAATCTGAGCAAGAAAATTCCTAAATCTTAACAAAAATCAACCTAATGCAGATCTGTAAAACTCTCTGGACAAAAGACAATTTGCATACAAGAATTCTTCTTAAAAATTGCACACAAAAAAAAGTTAAAAAAAAAATGGTATAGCTCTCCATTATCTGATCAGTTTCCTCGAGCTAACGACAAAATCAAAACAAAAACGACATAAACCCGGCTTTTCATGTCCAGATGGACAGCAAGCCTTATACAAGATACGTTATACACCCAACCTAAATGTGCCCTCTTTGAACTGAAAAATAACAAAAGAAGAACAAAAAAAATTCAAGCAATTGAAAAACAGATAGCTTGAACCCAGATCATAAAAACAACAGCAAATTATGTAGCTCAACATAGCTTGCTTTATATCTATGAACAAATATAAAGCATAAGCTATTCAAGAAATTGAAAACAAAATGGAACTAGAAATTAAAGAAATTTGGAAGCAAATTACAAGAAAAGAAAAAAAAGATAAGATTTTGAGACAGTGAAACTACACTGAAGGGAGGGATTTTTGCTTTGGTTACTCTTTGGCTTTTTTCTTTCCGAGGGTGAGTCTCATTGCATGGAAAATGCTCGTAATATATAGGCTTGAGGGAGGCTCGGGTTTGGAGTATCTGAACCCGAGTCCGAGCCTAAACCTAGACGGGTTTGGTAGGGTCGGGCCAAGAGGGTCCAGTTGGCAAAAGGGCTCTGAGGAAAAACGCATGGTTTGTGTGAAATGGTGGACGCGTTTGGAAAAAAATTAGATTTTTTTAATAAAAAAATTAGTTTATTGGGTAGTAATAATTACTATGACTTTTAATTTATTGTTTATTGTTATGCCCTTTGTTGTTTTCTGGGTGTCTTTCTCTCTTTGACGGTTACAAAGCGTTGGATTTATCTTGCAATAACTTGCATTGAGATTCCTCCTCTCTCTCTCCCCACCCCCCGCCCCTTTTACTTTTTTTTAATATTATTTTTTCAGCAAAAAAGGAAAAATATCTTTGAACCCTGATCATCTGGATTTTGAATTTTTGGCTGTGCACTTAAAACAATTTGGATTTGTTAATTAAAAGGGTGAAATTTTCTTCCCTTTTTGTTTTGTTGATTTCTTAATTTACATCATGTTACCGTACAAAATTCTTCTTGTGGAAATAAATATTACTTTGATAGCAATATGGACATGTTTACTGATGAGTAATCTAATTCGAGAAAAAGGAATTAAATTCGTGATTTTAAATTATAATATTTATTTTTTTATTTGAGAATTAAATAACGTGGGTCCCACCTAAAAATAAGAAATTAATTTTCTTGATAAATGAGAATTTGTCTCCCAATACTACCTACGGAAATAAATTCATTCCCCTAAAAAACATGAATTAACTAATTTTTTATATCAAATATACTTTTATTCTAATTTAATTATTATTTTTTATTTAAGGATAATTTCGTAACTACAGTAAATATATTATCAATACTTCTAATTTTAGAAAGTAAACAACATAATATGAATTTAATTCTAAAGTAAATAGATTTTTTGATAAATAAGTAAATATTTTTATCTAATTTTAGAATTTAATTTCATGTAATTTAAATTTTTTTTCTGAAATTAATTTCCTATTTTTAGAATTCCTAATAAATAAACGTACCATATATATGTTGTGTGAGGTACAAGTTGGTTTATTAAAAGTACATGTTTTAGGGTTTTTTTTTTTTTTTAAGAATAAGAAGAAAAAACTAAAGTGCATGTACATTTTTAATGATAGTTTAATCGTTTATTATTCTAAGGAAAGTTAGGATTGAAAAAGTGAATTCAAAATGGAGTGTTAAAATGGAGAAGAGTTATACTCGATCGTCTATAGAATTAGATGCCGATTGAAAAAACGAAAAAAGGGAATAAAATGAATAAATATAAAGATAACATTGAAATTAAATTATACAACACTCGTTTTAAAATTAACAAGTAGTTTAATTTGTTAAACTTTTGTCTTAACAAACATTAATTTGCCGTCTTTTAAGATTAAGTAATGATTTACCATTGCTTTTTTAGGATTAAAAGATATTAATATTTTGGGTGTAACTAAGAAAGGCAACAAAGTTGAAAACGCGAAATAGTTAACTGCATATATAAAAAATGACATTTTTACCTGTACGGTTATCGTTAGGGTTTTTTTTGTTGTCAATTATTTGGTCATCATTTGACATTATGAAAATTTATCGTCTTCTGAACTGTCAATATACGTTATGATGAAATAAACATATCGACAGTCTTGTCATAATTGACGAAGACAATCCTGTCGTAATTGATGAAGCCAACAAAGTTTGAGTAAATGATACAGTTAACCGTTAAATGAACTGTTATTTTCACGTGTACGAGTATCATTAGGGTTTTCTTTATGACGAAATTTTTTATCATGTTCAAAGATTACAAATTAACAATTTTGTCACATTTTCTTTAAGTTATCGGTCGCTAAATCACCATGCCAATGGCTAGTATCCAATCCATGGTAATATCAATTGTTGATCAACCGGTAGTCACTATGTTGGTGATCGGTAACTTAAAAATGGTATATTTAATTTATTACTAAAAAAACTAGTATGATGCTGCGGCATGGTTTTTTTTTTTTGTTTGTTGAAATAATTATGGTTCAATTGAAAACATCATTCATTTTACATTTTATCTGAATGCAATTTAATATATATTTGGATACCTTATATATTTTATTCATATACAAAATACAAAAATTTGAATCTAATATAACCATTATTCATCATTCTCTATTTTTTTTATATATAATTTTACTAATTACATCACATATTCTTTATCTCTTACTATCAATTCAAACATACATTACATTCGAATACTATATAATAAGTATATATCTAATGCATATTATATTGTGTTATATTTAAATATTATATATTATGAATATAGTTTTCAAACGGACTATAAATACGTGGCATTCTTGTAAAGAGCCCTTTGTTTTGTTGTCTTGTCGGAGCACTAAACGGGCCGTGCCAGATCAAAGTGGGCCGAAATGAACCTAACACAGCCCAGTTCTGAATTCTTCTTCCCAAAAACTCAAAAATTGTTATTTCAGTTTCCCGCCAATTCCATTTCGTGTTGTTCTTTTGTTTTTTCTTTCCTCCTAACTTTTAAAATTAAAAAAAATTAAAATCTTTATAGTTAACAATGGAGGTAGCAAGGCTGTAGCCTGTAGCAGAGAAAAATCCCAAATTTCGCCTTCTCTTCAGTTTATCTTCTCGATAAACCCAATCGGAAAAATTACCAAAAGGGCTTTTCTTTTGGGTTGAATCGGAGTGAGTCGCGATGGAAACTCGGGAGGAGTCAATGGAGGACGTTTCCGACTCGATCCCGGAACGATCCAGAGCCCCAAGGCTGTTCATCAAGGAAATGGTGATGAGGAACTTCAAGTCCTACGCCGGCGAACAGCGCGTTGGCCCTTTCCACAAGGTTAGGGTTTCGATTTGCTTCGCTTTTTGTTCAAATCAATTTTCTCCTAGATTTTGTTTCGGTAGTTGAGTTTCTCTGGTCCGTAATGGAAAAATGGGAAAAAAGGAAGTAACTTGGAGTCTGTTCTTTGAAGTTCTTGTTTCATTTTCTCAAAATTAGAGATGTTTATCAGCAAGGCCGGGAATTTTTTAAATTGGCGTCTGAAGTTTGTCTATATTGGATGGAGAAATTGTGTTTATTTTGATTTTGTGTGTGTGGAATCAGAGTTTTTCCGCAGTTGTCGGACCAAACGGAAGTGGGAAAAGCAATGTGATAGATGCGATGCTGTTCGTATTCGGAAAGCGAGCTAAGCAAGTAAGCAAAATTTTGAATTTTTTTTTTCTTTTGGGTTATAAATTTTAATCTTCCAATGCATTTTATCATCTAAATTTTGTCTCTTTAAGTTTCTCTCACTCTTGACTGGGCAAATTTTGTGTCTGTAGATGCGATTAAACAAGGTTTCAGAGCTTATCCACAACTCCACCAATCACCAGAATCTGGATAGTGCTGGGGTTTCTGTTCATTTCCAGGAGATCATTGATCTCGTAAGTAATTCTCGTTTGAGTTCTCTTCTCGAATATTAATATTTTTAATCTACTGTTTTATTATTGAGAAGAAAGAATAGTGAAAAAAGAAAAGAAAAAAGAACCGTGAATTCTAAGTTCTATGTGTTTTGTCAGACTATGTTTAAAACGAATTAATCTTGTTCCGATGGCTCTATTGAGGGAAAGTGATGTTCTCTGTTGGTTTGGGCCATATGTAATGGGAATTTTAGCACCTAAAAATTCTTCTATTGGGTATAATATATACAATTTTTGATGAATTCCTTTAAACTATGTTTGCATATATTTACAGGATGATGGAACCTATGAAGTTGTTCAGGGAAGTGGTTTTGTAATTTCCAGGGTGGCATTTCGTGATAATTCTTCCAAGTATTACATCAATGATCGCGGGAGCAATTTTACTGAAGTTACGAGGAAGTTGAAAGGGAAAGGAGTTGATCTGGATAATAACCGTTTCTTGATTCTTCAGGTTCACAGTTGTCATGCAGCTCTTGTACTTTGAACAAGGAGTATGTCTCCTGGTGTTCTAACGATTTTCTTGTTGGTTGTATTCAGGGTGAAGTGGAGCAAATTTCTTTGATGAAGCCAAAAGCTCAAGGACCCCATGATGAAGGCTTTCTTGAATACCTTGAGGACATCATTGGAACGAATAAATATGTTGAAAAAATTGATGAGTCATTTAAGGAGTGAGTACTTTGTCTGTTTTCTAATTCAACTACATTTTTCAGATTACTGTACCTGCCTTGTATATCCACTTTTCATTCCGATTCTGCACTACATGCTCCTTTTATGAGTGCCAATGGCAAGCCATTATTGTTATCCAATACAAAAACAAAATATGGTATATATAGGACTTCTATAAGCTGAATCTAAAATCCCAGGATCCAATTGTGAATATTCATGTGTACTGAAAGAGCCAATATTTTGCTATGTGACAACAAAATTCTTGATTGAGATAATAATGCATGGAGTGTCTTGACGATTCTACTGTTGTGCTTCCCACACTGGATGTTTGATTTATTTGAACATTGCTTTGATGTAAAGTAAGATTTTGTTTAACTATTGACTAGTTTTATCTCTGCTTTTTATGGTTCCATATGTTCAGAAGAATCTGAAAAATTCTTAATCTGAATAAGATTCTCAAATGCATAATTCTCTGTTTTGCTTTCTTGGTTTAGGCTAGAGTCCCTTAATGAGAAGAGATCTGGAGTGGTGCAAATGGTTAAGTTGGCAGAAAAAGAAAGGGATGGCTTGGAGGTGCGTGTATTTGTTATATTAGATTTTTGCAGACCATATTTAGGTAAGTTTTTCCTAAAGCGTTCAGTAAATCTGTAAAACAGGGTGTCAAGAATGAAGCAGAAGCCTACATGCTGAAAGAGTTGTCTCTTCTGAAATGGCGAGAGAAAGCCACAGCATTGGCTCATGAGGATACTGGTACAAAGATGGTTGAGTTACAAGAGAAAGTATCTGGCTTAGAAGAAAATCTAAAGACTGAGAGGTAATTTTTAAAATTATATCTGTATAGTCGATGACAAGGACTCGAGTTGAACTTTGATTTCCTTAACCAGGGAGAAGATTCGAGAAAATAACAGTGCACTGAAGGAGCTTGAATCTGTGCACAATAAGTATATGAAACGGCAAGAGGTTTGATTACATGTTTATAGTTTCTTGATTTTCTATTAAATTCTTAGTTTGTGTAAAAGAATTATTATATTCATTTTGTCATGATTGTGTTCAATATTTTCATCTTCATGAGTAGGAACTTGATAATGAACTCAAAAAATGTAAAGAAGAATTCAAGCAGTTTGAAAGGGAGGATGTCAAATATCGGGAAGATTTAAAGCACATGAAGCAAAAGATCAAGAAACTCACAGATAAAGTTGAAAAGGTAAGTAAATGCCTTAGCTATACAGTTATATGAACTGCATAGACAGACAAACTCATACCTGGCTTCCAACTCAGGATTCATCAAAGATTGAAGATCTAGAGAAAGAAAGTGAGAACTCAACAAATCTGATACCAAAACTTGAAGAAAACATTCCAAAACTGCAAAAGCTCTTGGCGGAAGAGGAGAAAGTACTAGAGGAAATTATTGAGAATGCAAAAGGTGGTACTTAAGTTTTCTGATCTTAGGATCTAAAGGAGTCTTTTTTTGTATTTGTTTTCTTATAATATTCTATGTTGTCATGCCTCGGTTACTTTAGCGGTAAGGAAAATATTTGTTGTCTTTTGTAGTAGTAAATGCTTACAGCAGATGTGGCTGAGCAACTTTTTTCTAACTTACTGTGTACTTCAATAATCACAATCGTAAGCAGGTGAAACAGAGAAATACCGTACCGAGCTTACAAAAGTTCGTGCTGAATTAGAGCCTTGGGAAAAGCAACTGATTGAGCACAAGGGAAAACTTGAAGTTGCAAGCACTGAAAAAAGCTTTTGACTGACAAGGTGAGGTTAATTTTTGTCTTAAGAGTTAGGGGCCTCTATATTAATAACGCTATCATACTTTAGCTACAATGTTGTTTGTGTTGTCTTTTGAGTTTCGTATTGGTTTTTTTTTTTTCCTGGACCAAAATATTCAATGTTAATTTTTAGCTGACTTGGAATCTTTGCATTCTCAAACATTTCCGACATCTTTTTTGTTTAAACTCCAAAAAAATTTCAAACATTGAGCTGAAAGTAGTGGTTGATTCTTTCAGCATGAAGCTGGCCGTGCAGCTTTTGAAGATGCTCAAAAGCAGATGGAAAGTATACTGGGAGCCATTGAAACGAAAACTGCGAGCATCACAAAAATTCAGCATGATCTAGAAAAAAGCAAACTTGAAGCAGTGGAAGCTCGTAAAGTGGAGCAAGTTCGTGTTCAATGAATACGTTTGAACTTGAAGTTCTTAATTTAGTCTTTGCAATCGTAGGATATAATGAGAAATGCTCTAATTCTTTTGTAGGAATGCATCAAAGAACAAGAAGAGCTGATTCCTCTTGAACAAGCTGCAAGACAGAAGGTTGCAGAACTCAAGTCTGTTATGGATTCTGAGAAGAGTCAGGGGTCGATTCTAAAAGCAGTTTTGCAGGCTAAGGAGTCCAACCGAATACAGGGAATATATGGGCGAATGGGTGACTTAGGAGCCATAGACGGTGAGTGTAATATGCATCATGTTTCTTATTTGATTGCAGCACTTTTGTTGCTTCTCAAGTTTCACACGGTAGAATAGTCTTCCCCTGATTTCAATGGGTGAAGATGCTACAAATGGACACCTTGTTATGTTAACATTCACATTTTCTCTTCCTCTTTTAATGTCGCTGGCGGTCTATCATCTCTTGATCAATTTTACAGTACTCGTATTCTGTTATTTATCTTTCAAAGTTGGCTGGTGTGAAGCAAAAAGATCACCCTGTTTATTTTGTGTTCTTCTGCTCGCAATGTTTAGAGTTGCATGCTAAAATATATTATTATAGTTTAGTTGTTAACATCTGGTTTATATTCTGCCATTTGATTTGGAGGAATTAATCTGATGAAATGATGTCTTTTTTGCAGCAAAATATGATGTCGCCATCTCAACAGCATGCCCTGGACTTGATTACATTGTAGTGGAGACAACTGGTGCAGCACAAGCATGTGTGGAGCTGCTGCGGAGAGAGAATCTTGGTGTCGCAACATTCATGATATTGGTAATTAATGGGTATTCTAGTCATTGATCTAATGTTTGCTTGCTTAAAAAATATAGTGAAAAAGTATTAGAAAAGAAATAGTAATTACTATTTACCTACCCTTTTCGTTTAAAGTTCATTAATTAGTCATATTTTCTGGCTGAACATTAATTAGTCATTTTTTAGGCAATAAAGTAATCATGTAGAAAGTTGGACAAATTATTATTTATTAAACTTATATTCATGGAACTATATAGAAAAATTTGTTGGTAAATTTTGATAGTCCTTGATAATTTTCAGACACTAAATTCAAATCCTATAATACTATCATATAATTTGATACTTACTTATCTATTAGTCATTTTTCGTGACTATAATACAGCCAATGTCTATTGTATCTCACAAGCCATATGCACCAACCACGGTAAAAATTTGTAAGCTAAATTCATCTCAACAATCTTAAATAATCACCGAGCATTGTGACGTTAGAAGAACAAATGGAAACTTTATAGATCCTTTGGTTGTGCTGTACTCGACTTGGTAGCCACTGAATATGTAATGGAGTAAACTGTAGATACTTTTCTTTCTTCCCATTTAATTTCTCTCTAAATTCTCAGTTGCATATGCAGTACGTACCATATCCGGGACTCATGACGTTTTCTGACCATGTTGTAAGTATAATTTCATCCTCAGGAAAAGCAAGTTGATCTTTTACCAAAGATGAAAGAGAGGGTGCAAACTCCTGAGGGAGTTCCGCGGCTTTTTGATCTAGTTAAAGTGCAAGATGAACGTATGAAGCTTGCTTTCTTTGCGGCACTGGGAAACACTGTCGTTGCTAAAGATCTTGACCAGGTGGGTTTCAGGGCGATGTATATTTAATGGTTTTTGTTCTGTATGCATGCATGACTAAGGAACTAAATGGCTGTATCAAAATCTTCATTCCCGATTCATGGTTCTAGAAGCATAGTGACATTCTTCATTAATGCTGATGAGATGAAAAAATGGCTGCCTACATGTCCATTTTTTCTGGATCGGTTGCTACAATGTCATGTCAAGTTTTTTTTTTTCCCTTTCTGATATGCCCAAAATTCTTTAGTTTGAAGTTGTTCATTAAATCAAAAAAATGGGTCAGATAAGTTACATCAGTCACCATTTTCAGATGCAACCAAAATCTAGGAGTTTCTATGTTTTTCCATAAAATTCATTCTTGGATTTGACGTAATGTAAAAACATTCTATGACCAATTATAGGCAACCCGGATTGCATATAGTGCAAACAAAGAATTTCGAAGAGTGGTAACTCTTGATGGTGCATTGTTTGAAAAATCTGGTACAATGAGTGGTGGTGGAAGTAAGCCACGTGGTGGTAAGATGGGCACGTCTATTCGAGCCACCAGTGTATCTGCAGAAGCTGTTGCAAATGCCGAGAAGGAGCTCTCTACCATGGTTGAAAAATTAAAAAGCATCCGTGAAAGAATTTCTGATGCAGTGAGAAGATATCAAGCCTCCGAGAAAACAGTTGCACACTTGGAGATGGAATTAGCTAAAACACAGAAAGAGGTGATTTTCAGTTTGTCCAAGGTTTCTTTTATGTTTTGAGAAGAATTTGTTGCCTTAATAATTTTCATCTTTCGCAGATCGACAGTCTGGATACGCAACACAATTATCTTGAAAAGCAACATGATTCCCTGGAAGCAGCGTCACAGCCAAAGCAGGAGGAGCTTAATCGGCTGGAGGAGCTCAAGAATATTATTTCTGCCGAAGAAGAGGAGATTGGTGAACTCATAAAGGGGTCTAAGAAGTTGAAAGACAAGGTGATTGAAATATTTAATTGTATCTTACTCTATCCAGTTCCATCTTTACCTTTTCTTGATCCTGACCATAGAGTGGTTGACTTTGGTCCTTGTGTCGTATTTTTGCTCTAATTTTCTTTCTAGTAGAATTTTGAAAATTTGGATATTTCAGCTTACTTTACCCATCTATAAACATTTCTCTTTTCAGGCCTTGGAACTTCAGAGTAATATTGAAAATGCTGGTGGTGGAAGATTGAAAGCTCAGAAGTCAAAAGTCGACAAGATCCAGTCTGTAAGTACATAATGCCATTAAATATCTTTGAGATTGGTTTTCTTTTCTAATTCATACTTCCAATCCTAGGATATTGAAAAAAATAGCACAGATATCAACCGTCACAAAGTGCAAATAGAGACTGGCCAGAAGACGATAAAGAAGTTAACAAAGGGGATTGAAGAGTCAAAGACAGAGGTAGAACGACTCACTCAGGAGAAGGAAAAATTGCGAGACAAATTTAAAGAAATAGAGCAGAAGGCTTTTACAGTTCAAGAGAACTACAAAAAGACACAGGAGGTGTAACATCATTATTCATTTATTTTTTGTCTTGGTTGTGTGCATTTTGAATACTATAAATGAAGTTTTTGTCAGCTTACTTCTATCACTTCTATGCTAAAATTATCATTTGTCTTGTTATCTTTACATTTCATAGCTTATTGATAAACATAAAGAGGTACTGGACAAAGCAAAGTCTGACTATAACAAGATGAAAAAGACCGTGGACGAATTGAGAGCTTCGGAGGTACCTCAATGACAAATATTCCTTACTGTTACTTCATTTTCAATCACTACTTATTTTGATCAGGTTACTATGGTCATTATTTACTTTCTAGAATAGATATTAACAATCTCTTCGAAATGTCACAGGTTGATGCAGATTATAAATTAAAAGACATGAAGAAGCTGTTCAACGAGTTGGAACTGAAGGGGAAGGGATACAGGAAAAGGCTCGATGAATTGCAAAATGCTCTTACAAAGCATTTGGAGCAGTATGTTGATTTGATTGATTTCTGTTAATAGTGTGCATATGATCATAGTGTATAATTGCATATTACTAATATATCTTATCAGTTATACGGAAACTGAAATTGTTGATATCTTATTGGTTACAGAATCCAGAAAGATTTGGTGGACTCTGAAAAGCTTCAAGCAACCCTGACAGATGAAACTCTTAACAAGGCTTGTGACCTCAAAAGAGCCCTTGAAATGGTCACGTTACTGGAGGCACAACTGAAAGAGATGAATCCAAACCTTGATTCAATTGCGGAGTATGTCTTTCCCTTGGCGTCAAAATTTTGTTATGCCATAGTTATCTGCTAACTGAGTTCACTTTTAATAGGTACCGGAGTAAGGTCTCTTTGTATAATGATCGGGTTGAAGACCTTAACACGGTCACTCAACAGCGTGACGATATAAAGAAACAGTATGATGAATTGAGAAAAAAGAGGCATGATCCCTTTATGTGTATATATACCTTAATGTGTGCATATATCTGTATTGTTCGTTCCCAATTTATCAACTCTAAATCGACTGAGATGACTATAATTTTAGGTTGGATGAGTTCATGGCAGGATTCAACGCAATATCTTTGAAGTTGAAGGAAATGTACCAGGTTTGTAAACTGAGTTCTCTGTCTGAATCTTGATTTTTGTTAAAAACTCCTGTGTTAGAAAAGTTTGAATTTCCAAAAACGTCGTCGCTGCACTTGTATGCCCAACAGTATATGTTTATCTTTCCCAAACTCCTTCACGGGAATCACAGCCAATAAATTGGGTTTCTCATATCAGATCCTACTCCTGTCACATTCTTCCTTTCTCCTTATTGTACACCATCGCATTCTTTTTTATCTTTTTTGCTTCCCTTATGTGCATTGGCAATACAATGGCTATACTTTTCCCACTAATGAGGTTTCTATAGATGATCACACTCGGTGGTGATGCGGAACTCGAACTAGTAGACTCCTTGGATCCTTTCTCTGAAGGCGTTGTTTTCAGTGTTAGGCCACCGAAGAAGAGCTGGAAGAATATTGCCAACTTATCTGGTGGCGAAAAGGTTCTCTTCATATCCTTTACTATCTCTATCTCCATTTTTATTGTCAGCTGCTGAATGACGATATTTGTGTCCAAATGACATTTAATTTGACATTGGTCTTTTACCCCTTTCAGACTCTAAGCTCATTAGCTCTTGTTTTTGCACTGCATCACTACAAGCCTACGCCGCTGTATGTTATGGACGAGATCGATGCTGCTTTAGGTATGTCCTCTAAATACTTGACCTTCTTTCTTAAACTAAAAAACACGCTGCTTCACTCTTCCACTCATTCGTCTGGTTTCTGTGGCGTTATAGATTTCAAGAACGTTTCAATAGTGGGACATTACGTCAAGGATCGAACAAAGGATGCACAGTTCATAATTATTAGGTAAGTTAAACGCTCCAAGTTGATCATATTTTGAATTACTTGTATTTAAATATGCTTAAGCAGTTAATCCTTCTCTTGCCATCCGACAGCCTTAGGAACAATATGTTTGAGTTGGCTGATCGTCTGGTCGGCATATACAAAACCGATAATTGCACGAAGAGCATTACCATCAACCCAGGGAGTTTTGCAGTGTGCGAAAATGCTGCTTGATTGGTTTTCACATTTGATTGCATGGTTCCATGATGTCATGACCATCCTTTTTTTTTTTGATAATTATGTATTTATATTACCCTTTTTGAGAAACTTCAGAAATTGTATCTACTCTTATTCTGGAGAAAACACAAATATTCCCCACGGAGGTACTGGGACTATTCTAATCCTTATTCAGGTAATACATAAGCAATAGATAAGCTGCATTTAACTTACGAAATAGTACAATAATGCAAATTAAAGTAGGGTAATAACCACAAACAGTACATACGAGTAGAACTGGTTAAGACGAGTAGGTGCATTAACTATGGGGCTGAAGAAAACCCCTATTGGCACGTACAAAGCATGCAGCTTTTCTCACACCAAATCGAGAGATTCTTTGCCGGAAACATGGCCGTCGTTGCTCATCATTCGGCGGAGTTTGAGAGAAACTGAACGTGAAGGGAGCTCATGGACAGGCCTATCAGTCACTCTAATGAGATTGTAAGACCAAGCACCAAGTAATGTTCCGGTGATGGGTCCAACGACGTACACCCAAATGGCCTTGTAGCATGAACTAGCAATTGCTGGTCCTAATGTCCTTGCCGGGTTCATCGATCCACCTGACACTGGTCTGTATATATATACTTCATAAATTGTTATCTACCCTTATTTTTCTGTTGCATTTATTTCGTATACCAGTCAAGTTATTATGCGACTCTTACTTTACCCACCTACCGACGCTTCACATGGGGTCACCTTTATGTGAGATTTAAAATAAAAAAAATTTTAAATAGTATCGAGAGAAGAATTATCGACACTATGATAATTTATATTTCAGTTTGGAACTTATAAAGTTTATTAAACGTTGAAATTGTAAAACTTACAACGACACCAGTACCGTGTCGGCAACATAAAAGATCTTTTTTTTTTTTTTTTTTTTTTTCAGCGTCATATTAGAGTCTACTGTGATCATAGGTGGGATGACAATGATCTTGACTCTAGGTTTTCAATTGCTAACAACCCTCAGGATTTAAAAGCGGAGTTGATTTTAAACTCTAAGTATGACTTCTTTATCACTATATCATCACCACCGGTGATTTAAAATGTGTGTTTAGATCTATCTCAAGTTTTCTAAAGCAAAAGTGAGTTATAATGTGAAAAGCCACGAATTTTTTAATTTGATTTAATTATTATTATTATTATTATTACCTTTTTTTTTTCTTTTTTCTTTTTTGGTTTTGCTTACCCAGCCAAAATTGAAGTAATGCATACTGCCGATCCAACTGCAATGCCTGCCAACTCCCCAATCTGTGGAACAACAAATTGACATTAAAGTCATCCAAAAGACAGCATTAAAGTAACAGAAAGATATAAATAGAACTGGACTAGTTTAATACACTAGTAGTAGCAGCGTTGACTGATATGAATAAACAAATAAATACGTATAAATATATACATACAGCTTTAGTGTCGGTAGCCACGGCCGAGGTGATAAACATCATAGAAAAGGTGACGGCAATTTCCATGATTAGGGCCTGGAGGACGGTCCCAGAAGGAGAAGTAGTGCCAATGTTTTTGATTGGATGCAGTAGCTCAGCCAAAGTAAATGAGGCACATATTGATCCTGTTAGTTGAGCTGCTGCATAGATTGGGACCTGCAAAGAATATTATGGCAAAATGTCCTGTTACTCTCCCTCTCTTTCTCTCTCTCGTTCTTTTCTTTATTAACTCGTGTTTGACTATTTCACGTATGTTAATTTGTGGAAGAACGTCCTGTGGTCCACTGCTTATATCAGTTCTTGACTGAAGAAAATTAATTTCTTTGGTAATAAATTCTTATTAAAGTGCCTTTGGAATCGTACACATTCAATGGTAGTCTGGTTAGTCAACTCATGATCAAATTTAAGAGGCTCTTGCACTTGGGAGTATTTATTGGTATATTGACCTTTAGGAGCATCTCTGGAATGATCAGTGATATGGACTTATCTTAGCGTGCGGTTTGGTGCATTATTCTAAACCTAGAATTTCCTTCTCAATTTTTGTTATTAATATTTTCTTTTTCCTGAAAAATTAACACATATTATAACTAATTTTTAAAAAATCAACTAATCATAACCTAAAAATTCTATCCCTAACCGGTGCACCAAATACATCCTTAGAACATGTGAGTCAGTGGGGGCTGCAGTCTCTACTAGTTAGAGCATTTATTGGTATATTGACCTTTCAGAGCATCTCAAATAATGGAATGCTAAATTGATGTGTTAATCGGTGATGGACTTATATAGAACGAGTGGGTCAGTGGGGACTGCAGTCTCTGATGTAAATTAATTTTCTTTTAGTTTAATTCTTAATTTTTATGATTTTTCTTTTTTGCCCCTTGTTAAAAAAAATATATATATATATAATCCATAGCCTCACTAAATTAATTCTATAAAAAAAGTTTAATGGTTTTTGTGCTTTATCCCCATCAAAAATTGAAAATTCTCATATACTCTCCACTAAAGTTTTACTTTTTTTTTTTTTTTTTCTGTGGGTGGTGTGCACCCTAACGCATTCAAAATTTTAGGTATATGCTTAAGATCCACCACTTGAGATATATTTCTGGCTTTGACCCTGGTGCTCACTATAAAATTTGACATCTGGGTCATGAAAAAAGTTTTTTAATAGAGTGTAATTAATATTTGATGTCAAATTTATCATATATTAAATTTGGTAGTAAATTCCCACCGAGTATAGCCAATGCTAAAATTTACCATCTGATTTCCATTTATTAGTGTCTCAAATTTTTTTTTATCTAATCATTATAATTTTTATATTATTTGAATTATTTAAATACAAAAACTTTATTTTTACAAATTTCAACACTTCATGATGAGAAAAAACAGTTAGAACATTAGAAATAACATTATTTATTTATGCATAAATATTAAATATGCTATTTTTTATATTTTTCAAAAATAAAAATCATAGATGAAACGTGATCTTATAGTTTGTATAATATGTATAGTATGTACAGTTTTAATCCTATCCTACAAAGAGTTCTCAATCTTTTCTTCTTCTCTTTTTCCCCCTTTGATTTATTCTTCATCCGAGGTGTTCGTTTATTCTTTCTATATAGTTATTGTTCAATAGCATAAGAGAGTAAGAATAAATAACTTATATATTTACCAAAAAAAAAAAAAGAATAAATAACTTATATGTTAATAAATGTCACGTGTACATTCTCTTCATTAAGTTGAGAACCTTCCTCGTTATAACATTGATATAGGTTGAATTGATGAGGGTTTCTTATTGCACAAATAATGTTTTAATTGTTCACCAAAATTTTTTTCTTTATTACCCCCAAAAAAGACCAAAAATTATGATTGAAATAGAAGAGTACAACTAGTATAAGAATGATGAAGATAGATATACGTCTTATCCATCAAAAAGACAAGCTAGTATGGAACGGATTCGTTTTATGATTGAGTGATTTATGCTCAGGCCTCAGTGCATGTGCGCTTCTCCATAAATAAATAGATATATACATCGAAGCTAACCGGATGAATATGTTTTTTTTTTTTTTTTCCTTATTTTTATTTTATATATATTTTCCCATTACTATTTTTGTGTTCTCTTTTTCGTTTTTGTGCCAATTTGACCGTGAGGAGGCGACTAAAGAAACCGGTCATATGTTGTGGGACCAATTTTGGTTGTATAGACCTTTCTCCAGATGTGCATGGCGTTACGTTTGTCTAGCTGCTCATTAATTGAATTAGACCCGGACGCAAATATATATATATATATATATACACACACACACATACATACAGATACGTATATATACATATATATATGTATTTTTTCATTTTTTCTTTTTGTAAAATTAGAGGTTTATATATATATATATGTGTGTGTGTGTGTGTGTGTGTGTTTTATTCCCCTACATTCTGGAGATGGTTTTTATTTTTTATTTTTAAACTATAATATATTTTAAAGTGAATTTTAAGTCTTAAAAAGGTGGTACTTTTAGTTATGTAAAAGTGGAGAATCTCAAGCTTTATAATCTTCTTCTTTTTTCAAAAGAACCGATTATTTTTTTATTCCTGATCTGATGATCTTCCTCTAAAAAATTAACGGTTCATGCACATGCCAATTCTAAAATGAATATGAACTTAGATAGGTTTGGGATTTTAAAAAAAGAAAAACAAAAAAAAAAATGATGATGATGATATAGATACATACGTACCTGTTTCCATGGGAAATGCCTAACGGCGGCGAAAGCTAGAGTGACGGCCGGGTTCATATGTGCACCGGAGATGTGACCGACCGCATAGATCATCACCGTCACGATGAGGCCACTGGCGATTGAAGCTCCGAGCTTTGACACTCTGTGCTCATCGCTTGAGTTCAATGCAGCTGAACCACATGTCACAAACACCAATAAATACGTCGCTATGATCTCTGCCACCACCTGCCATCCAACAGTCGTAACATATATATGTTACAATTCATTTTTTTTTTTGGCAAATAACATATGTTAGAATTCATACAAACAGAATGATCATTACTAATACAGTTCAATATACATGATATACATACAGAAGCCTGATATATACATAATATATGTATATATGTTTGCATGGGAAAATGAAGCTGTATTATAAATAATTGGAGACCATATGATTATAAAGAGTAACATTAATGATTAAACGAGAGATGAATTGAGTTAGTGGTACTTTTAGATAAATCATGCTTAATATATGTATATATACATATACATATATATATATAATATAAAATACATGCATGACGTACGTACCTTTTTGAGAAATCCGGGAGGGTATTGTTCAAGAGATTTCCAGAAAACATTGCGATTTGGAACGGAGATTGGCTGATCATTATTAGTTATGTCAGTACTACTAAAGTTGGTGATGATCGTAGGTTTTGGAACAGTTCTATCCATTCTAAAAAATATTCAGAGACAATATATGGATATGTATATGGCATATGAGAAAGAGCTCATTATATAATCTTATAAAGTTTGCAAGAGCTGGGCCTGGTATATATTGCCTTCAGAAAAGCTATTTTTGGAGTAGTAAGGATAGGGATGACATTTTTACTAGTAGGTCCTGGTAGGTATAGGATATGGGTATGGGAACGGTTATCCCACACGGGTATGGATCGGGGGTGAGGGAAGCTCTCCCATACCCGCACCCATCTTGCTTATGTTCATTTTTATAAATATATAGGTATGTATTTGTGCATATACATGTGAATTTTTAGTGGTTTAATGTATTCGTTTGTTTTATGAATTTAATTTATAGATTTCTAGTGTCTAAATTTGTTTTTAAAAATTTCAGTTTAATTTTTAGTTATATATATGTGATTATGTTAATAAATTATTTAAAAAAAATTTTAATGGAATTTTTTTTGAGTTTTTTTTTTAAATGAGTAAATGGTCGGGTAAGGTAGGGATATAGCACCCCAACATGTATTACCTGTCCTGCATCTGTATGAAATTAGACGGTATAAAAGTAGGTATAAAGTGTAAAAAAGAAGGCAGACATGAGGGTAGGGTGGGGGAAGCATACCCACCCGCCCCACCCGATTTCCATCCCTAAGTAAGGCAATAATAGAGGGCAAGGTTGGCCCCGTTATTTATTTATATGTTTTAAATGCATCTTAAAGTGGTAGGGATAAGGCACTACTTGACATATTATAGGTAAGGTTTTGATTGGGATATTTAAGAAGAAAAGAACAAAAGAAAAAAGAAAACAGAAAGAAGAAAGAAGAAAGAAGAAAAAAAGAAAAAAGACTGATGAGAAAGTAAAGCAGTGAAGGAGTGCTATCTTATCAATTCTTGGTAGGTACATTACCTTATATTAATATACACCAAATTAGCCAGTTTGAATTGTACGTGAAATATTGTATTTTCTAGTTTCTCTGCAACGCAAATATTATTCCTTTTTCTTTTTTAACTGTTATTATTGTTGCGTATATGCTGTTCATAACCAAAGCCGTATCAGAATTATCAACTTGCATGGTCAAAAAGAATGAAAACAAAGCCACAAACGATAGTAGAGAAAAATAATTAATTATATGTAAACAAAGTTTAATAGTTTTTTAAAGTACTAGATATAAAACAAGATGATATTTGCAAATGAAGAGAATTGTATTCCTACTTAAAAAAAAAAAAAAAACCTAAAAAGAGAGTTAAGTGCAGTTATGTGATCTTTTTTCAGTTTATATTTTAATAGATATTCTAATAAAAAGGGACTTAGTGAGATTAATCCACTCTTTTAGAAAACAAAAATTTAATTCACTTCATTTTTTTAATCTGTTTTTAGCCGAAATTCAAAATATAAAAGATTAAGTGAGACTAATTCAAAATTTAAGAGATAAAATGAGAGTTTTTAAAATACATGAGACAAGAAAATAATGATCATAGAGTTCGGAGACATAAATGTGAGATTGATCCTAGTAAGAATTCATTTGAGAAAATATTCTTACAAAGTTCTTACTTCTCATTGTACCAACGTGACCGTATATATATATATATATATATATTACACATTGTGGTATATGCGTACAATTTAGACCAAGTATCTCTCACACGACGTATTCTACATGTGTAGTACTCGCTTTATTTAAGTATAAATAGAGAGAGAACATCATCAAAGAAACTTAACAGATCAGAGATCCCAACTACGTATATGTGTTGGCACGCACTAAACAACTCTCTCTTATCGAACGTTTATATATATATATATATATATATATATAGACACACCAAACATTAAAAACTAAAGCTGAGCTACTCTAGGAATAGAAAGTCCCATGCACACAACTACTTTTATATATATAAATATACACACATATATACATATATAGATAGATATATGATATGTATTCAAAAGGAAGAGCCAGGTTCTTTGTGGTCATCGGCCTGAACGTTGTCGGTCAACATCCGACGAAGTCTAAGGGAAACAGAGGGAGCGATGATGGGCTTGCGTTGACTGAGCTGAATGATCTTGTATAAATAAGAGCCGAGCAATGTGCCAGAGACTGGCCCCACAAAATACACCCAAAGCCCTTTGTACTCCGCACTTGCAAGTGCTGGCCCTAGTGTTCTTGCCGGGTTCATTGATCCACCTGATACTGGTCTGCAAATATATATATATATATATATATATACACACACATAAATATATATATTTCACAATTATAATATAAAGTTTGTTAGTGGCAAGTTTTTAAAGGTGCTCCTTTCCCTGCTTCTTGTCCCATTTCCAATTTTTGTGTGTATGTGGAATATATGCGTCATGCGTGTATTTATCATTATAAGCCTACTATACTTGTACATAATTTGGCTTTTTATTACTTAGATTGTAATTATTTTTTTCCAAATTTATTGGTTAATTATGGTACGTACGTAACTTGTCACAGGCTACGAACTTTGGCCGCCCAATACTTTTGACCTAAATGATAAATACTAGTACGTACTATAGCATTAAAGTGGATTCAGAGATGGATTTCAGACTCAAACTTTGAAATTACAATTGACATATATATTAATTAATGTAGATAGCTTAGCTAGTTTTTCTTACCCAGCTACGATTGATGTTATGCACACAGCTGAACCGACTGCCAAACCTGCCAACTCTCCTACCTGCAGTAACCCCAAATAAATCATTTCGAAATTGTCAAATTAAAAGGATCAGAAATCGATATTGAACATTAACCCCAATTAATGATATATGTTACAAGAACATAATATTAATTTATTGTAATATTATCGGTTTTTGAGTATCATTTTTTATCTGACACGTGAGTTATTATTATTTTATTATTAGATATTTAAATAATTTTCACATCAATTAATATATCTAGTTATAAAAAGATGATAGTGTAATTGTCACGTGATTTGATACTTAAAATTTAAAAATATATAAAATGTTGAGATCAATGAACGTGTTTTTACCGCTTTAGCATCAGTAGCTACGGCAGAGGTTACAAACATCATGTTAAAAGTGACAACTATTTCCATGATTAAAGCTTTAACATTTGATCCAGAAGGTGTTGTAGTGCCAATGCTGTGAATCGGGTCAAGTAGTGCCCGAAGTGTAAATGCAGCTCCAATGGCTCCTGTAAATTGAGCTACCCAATAGAACGGGACCTGCAACTATTACACAAATTAATATATATATATATAAATATATTGTTAATCAAACCATTCGACTTACTTCATTTCTCTGTAATTCATTCGATTTTTATTAATATGTGATGCTTAACACTATAGATGTCCTTTAAAATATTATTCTACAACAATTTGTATAGAAGAAAGAGATCTTTCAGACAATTAGACAATAATATTTTATGAGTTATGGTGGTCCAAAATAAATGAATTAATTAATAGACTCATTAATTAATATGGATTAGTAAATGAACTTAAAGGATAAAGGTCAACTAATAAGTACGTAATTAATAGCGCCTCTTTTGTAATTGACCAAATTACGGCCTCAATATTTGAAGGTCGTCTTAAAGTTAGTCAAAAAAGTGGTCGTTCCAAAAGTTGAAGGAACTGAAGGGGGTGTTTTTTGGATATGTAGGATACCAACTTAAAGCTTAATCAATTATATATATATATATATATATATATCCATTGAAATACAACGTTAAGAAAAGAAAAACACTAAGGATATCAATTTTAATCTCAATTTTTAAGTACCGATCTATATGGTATTTGAGTTGTTGATATTTTATTAATAAGTATTTAAAGTATTATCACATCATCAATTGATTATATCTACCAATGAAATTATGACATGTGAGTTGATACTCAAAAATTAAAATTAGAATTAGTGTTCCAAACACTACTATTATGAAAAATATCACATATCCAACATATAAGAGGAGAGAGAAAAAAAACTGTTTTGTGAATAACAAAAATTAAAAGGAACACAGTTTGGAATATATTTTGATATATATGGAAAAAAAAAAAAAAATTCAAAACCATCTGATAGATGTATGCTTATTTAGTTGATCTTGGGTTGATGTCTATCCGTTTGTGTTGTTTAGTTGCAAGTAGAAGGATTTAGTAAAATATATATGATATATGATATATATATATATATATATATAAAAACATTTGTCCTTCTGTTTAATGAGCTTTATTATTTGGTAATATTATATAACAATTATATACCATTTATGATTTTCTCTGTTTGAATACGTGCACCAAGCACTACAATATTATCACAACTTCGTAATCTTTGTGGGTCCCGTGACCAACCTCGTTACACGTGGCATGTTAACATGAAGTAACAAGTCCTATATGTAAATTTTTCCAAATTTGTTGGATTGTAATTTTTGTTATATTGTAATTTTTCCATATAGGTTAGATTGTTATTTTTCCAAATTTGTTGTCAAATTATGGTACTTAACCTGTGACGGGCTAAAAACTTTGGTCGTCCAATACTTTTGACCTGTACTATGATGAGTGACCTTTTTTTAAGTTCTGTGTTGCACTTCTTTTTATTTATTTATTTATTTAATTTTTTTTAAGTCTTGTATTATCAGATTTATGGCTTGTACATCTATTTCATTTATCTATTTATTTATTTTTGCTAAAGACTGGCTTATATCTCTTAAATGAGGTAAAGTGCTGCCTGGCCAAGTTCCTAGAGTTCTTAAATTCGATCGATGTTAAAGACTTTATTTTTATTTTTATATTTTTGCTGTCTATAACACATTAGTTTACATTCACATTTGACGCTTATATATATATATATATATATATATATATCTAAACATATATATGCTCACACTTAAATGTTAAATACTATGAATGATTAGAAGAAGAAAACTTTGGCCACAAAAGGATTATGTGACACTAATTGCAACCTTAACACATACAGCAAATGACTTACAAATTTATAGAAGTACTTTTCTCCAACAAAATTGGCTCTTAAAATTAGAACACCAATATCACGTATACCCTACTTTCACTATAAAAGGAGATATAGGAAAAAGAATTCACGATTGTAGGATAAAAAAAAAAAAAAATTAAAAGTGATCTATTGTTCCCACTAGGGTTTAGGTCAGCGAGTGGGTATATGGAGGTTCAGGGTTTTAAGTCTCAGATTCGAAACCTCAAGGATTTTTGGGTTTTTCTCTCTCCTCCTTTTGAATTAATAAAACAAGTGTCTGTAAGTTCTAATCCATTGTGATAAAGTGATATACCTGTTTCCATGGAAAACGAAGAAAAGCAGCAAAGCCGGTAGTTACGGCAGGGTTCATGTGAGCACCGGACATGTGGCCAACAGAGTAGATCATCACGGTCACAATGAGTCCACCGGCAATTGACGCTCCCAATTGTGAGATTCTTTTGTTATCACTATTAGAAATAGCTGCTGCAGCGCATGTTATGAACACCAGCAGAAACGTCGCTATGACCTCTGCCACTACCTAAGGCACATTTTTTTTTTTTTTTGGTTTTAATACATACATGATATTACTATATATCATGACCTTACCAACTATATATACATACACAAATATATAATATATACACATAATGTTACATATGTATTACTAGAGTATTGATAAATATATATACCTTTCTGAAAAGACCAGGTTGAAAATATCTCTTATAAAGTGCCCAGAAACCGGAATATGGCAAACTAGGATTTTCGGATTTTAGATTCAGACTGGACGTCTCACCATTAGACAAGCTTCTAGGTAATGCTTGCTCTATTTTGTCCATTTTTATGTTCTCTTGGAGTTGGAGTGGGAAGGCCTTTTACTGAGGTTGGTGGATATTAGTTGGAGAATGTAATTAGAGGGCTATATATATATATATATATATATATATATATATATAAAATTTGGAACGAGGGCCAAACTTTTAGCTTGGGTATGGGCCTTATAGGGGAGGTTTTCATGCATCAATAGTGTTTGGAACAAAGGCTTAAATAGAGGTCAAATGTGCTAATCGACAATTTAACCTTTTACATCACGTAATGTCACATTAGTTAACAATATTAAGGGTGTATATGTTTAGTGTTTAAAAAAAATTAAAAAGAAGAAAAGAAAAGAAAGGTCTTCCAATCCTAAAGCATTAGAGGGGTAGAAAATGGATATACAACCACAAATAAACTACGCAAAAATAATAAATGACAAAAGGACAAAGAAGCTACCAAGAGATAAAACAGCAATGTTTTTCAATTTATAACCTTTCCCATTACAAGCTCTAAGTTAGATAATTAGGTTACCTAAATTGATTAATATAGGTTACCTAATTTTCCCTAAAAAAGATCCAATTCTACTAATTCGTCCCAAGAATCCAAAGCAAAAATTTCGTGTCTTTCTGAATAATTATACGGCTTAAAACATTGTTTGCTATCAGTCCAATATTTCTTGAATGCGGAAAACACTAGAATTTGCTTCCAAATTTTCTCTCTGTCTGATGACCAAAGATTTGTTTCCTTTAACTTCTATCCAATTATATATATCACCCTAATGGAGCAACAAATGTGCGGATCGACCTCAAGAATTTCACACTTGTAATTTTAATCTTCCTAGGTTTTCATATATAAAAAGGGTGCTGATTTAGATCTTAATAATAGAACTTAGAGAAAACAAAACATTGGGACCAAATTACTATTATAGGTGAAAGTGGACATAACTCTCATATTAAAAATGAACTATTATAAATTTTATATGTTTTTATACGTTATTTTTCTTAAAAGATCTTATAATGCTGCTCTTGGAAATATAAAGGTAAGACATATAATTCTAAATATACTATTCTCAACTAGTTGAAACACAGAATTTTATACTCTTATAATTTTCTATTTACCATCACATGAAGAAAACAGGAGTGCATCCGCAATATTGGGGTTTTAATTTTTATGTTCATTTTATACATGTTATAAGTCACATCATGACATATAATAATGTACTTTTTTTTTTCATTGGTTAGAAAATGTTTTTTTTAACAACTTTTTGGTTTAAACGTGATTGTGATTCAATTGTATTTCCTTCCTTAATATCATTTATTAATTTTTTCTCTCAGCCCAAATGTGGATCACCTTGCCAAAAGTCAATATTTTAAGAGGGAGGCGAGCAATAATATGTAGAAATGTTGGATAAGATTTTGATCTGGTCAGCCCCAAAATAAATAAATAATTAAAAAAGAGTGATTTGGTCAGATCATGATGATCACAACAAATATTGAAGTTGATATTAATTTGCTTCTTGTCAAGACATTGGTTCTGTCTGTGTTAGGAAGACATATATAGTCTACATGGCTGCCACAAAGATATATATTTTTGGCAGCCATATATTTTCTTCTCTTCTTAAATCCGCACTCAGATGAATATAAATACATAAGACATATGAAATAAACAATTACTTTAGACAGCTTCTAATGTAAAATGCTTTAGAATATCAGTGATATTTAACATCACACTAATAAAGAAGTTGACCTCACCGATAGACCTTATATTATGGGACTCACCCTCTATTAGTGAGTGATGTTTAATATTACTGATATTCCCTAATTTGTTCACTTCTAATTGAATTAAAAAAACTAAATAAATAAAAATGAAGGCCTGAATTGCATGCTTGGAAAGATTTTACAGCTGGCAATGCTCAGCTACAAATTGTGGAAGAAACGACGCTCTTCTGACGATGGTTTTATAGAAAACCCATGACTAACCCCTTAGTAAAAATACGGTTTGGGAACTAAATCCAAAAAAAATACCGGTCAGGTTATTCAATGACATCTTTTAATCGTTGTGAGTTCTGTCCCAATCAAAAAATGGCGTGATACGTAGAATATTCAACAAAAGATAGATGTGAAAGGTCCCGAGTTCAATTCTAATCAAAATTAATGCCTCAAATAATATATTCAATATATATCTATATGTATATATATATACATAGGGGAGTGCACATAACATGCACTTGTTTGCTTCAACTTGAACAATATACACTAATTGGATGAATTAGATGCTTGATTAATCCTCTAAATATTCTACGTGCACCGGCGTACCCTTAATTTTTTTTTTCTAATGAATTTTACATGTTGATCTACCTTTTTTTTTTTTTTTCCTTCCCTATAACGAGTTTATGATAAGCGGTTTTGATTGCAAATACAAAAATAAGCTTTTCCTCATAATTAGTTGCAATCGACTAGTACTACATGTGTGTGTGTGTATACGATTTAATGCCTTAGGTATCGTCAATCCAATAATCTTCCAGCAGACAAAAAATCTATCAATTTAAAATTAGGAATATTATTTGCGGGATTAATAAAAAAAAAATAATCTGTCAACTAAATTTAATAGGATGATACTTACCGATGGGGAAATGTTAGAAAACGAAATACACACACACACACACACACACACACACACACACATACATATATATAAGCCTAGCTTATCATATCCTATGAGCTCACTCATGTTCTAAACAAAATAGGGAATTCAATTAAAATTATTTAAGTTGAGATGGTTTAATTTTTCCTGGTGTTAATTTCCATGGTGTTTTGGATCTTTTGAGTGTTGGAACAGTTTATATACTAAAACCGCCCTATATCTCCTATTGGTCTGTGTTGGTCCTCTGGAGAGGTTTTTTATTTTTTATTTTTTATTTTTTTTTTATTTTTTAAGTCCTGTGGGAGTTGTTAGAAGGTCCCTTTACTAGTTTACTTCTTTATAAGGAGTGTCGTTATAGTTATAGTTTTTGAGACTGAAATATGGAGACATTCAAATTTATTAAAAAGAAAAAATAAAGGGGGAAGAAAAAAAAATTATGAAAAACGAAGTAGAAAATAAAGACAATAAATTTGAAATCCCTTTGTAGAAGGTAAATGAACCCAACAGATATTACTTTCATTTATATATCCAATACTTTATTATTTTAATACTAAATTTAAATGCACTTTTCGTTTCAGAATCAGCTATATAATGTCTATCCGCAAAGCATTAAGTTCCATCAATATTTTATCTAACTTTAATATCATAATTTCCTTTTCTTTTTAAGTAAGTGCAAAATTATAAAATTTTCCTGCTGGCTTGACTAATTTCCTGGGGTTTGGAACCTCTTTAACATCTTTGGCCCTATATAAAGCATGTGTAATATTAATTTAGTTGTTCTCTCCATTGCACAAATATAAATGCTCTATTTGCTTTATCAACCTAATTTTTCCAAAAAAAATTCTTGCGATTGTACTGACTTCCTCCATATATTGATTTAAAAGCCTTTTTGAGGTCAGATGTTTAGGAATTTCAAAATCTCAACTTTACTTCAAATTTTCTCACTTCCATTTTTAAAAAATTCAAACTATAAGGGTTTGTTCGGTATTTTAGTTTAACTATAACTAAACTATTCATTTTTTGCTTGATTTGTGTCTTTTTTTGAAAAGTCAACAAAAATTATAACTAGTTTTTGAAAAGTTAACCAACTCCAACTTAAAAATTTTAACTCCAAATGGTGATTCAAACGTAAGCTAAAAGTCCATAAATTTCTCATTTCAAATTGAAATGAGATGATTTTTTTTTTTTGTCAAAAAGCTCGTAATGACGAGATGAATAAGACAAGATTCATTTTGCATATTTTTTCGAACACATTTCAAATTTTTGTATTATTTTCTATATTTTTCAAATTTTTTTTTCTAAATACACATTTCTAATTCAACCTTCAAAACATAATATTCAAATATCCCCTAACGGATCCTAATCATTGGATAATTCTAAATAAAATAAAGCATGATTGAAATGGTTCCTAGTTGACTCTTAATGCTCTTTTTTTGCTCGAGGCATGTTCTCAATGTGTCATCATACTTGGAATTTGTGCTTTTGGACACCCGTGCTTTTAGTGCCATATCTTGATTGGAGCCGTTCTCTTGATAATTGTTTTACTTTTGGTGCTATTGTACAGCCGTGAGGAACGAGTCTCTCGAGTGACTTCCTGAAAGTCCAATTTTTATTCCTAAAGAATTATCCTGGACTAGAATGTTGTTGTTATTGTTGTTGTTGTTTTTTTTTCCTTCTTCTTCGTCTTCTTCTTCTTCTCAAAGAAAAGGTTATAAAATGAGAAGTTGGAGTTCTCATATAATCTTAAAGTCTTGATGACTCCGCGTCGTATATGTTACATAATTTCTTGAGCGACTCGAACCCAAGTCATATGCAAGAAGGACGAGCATTCTATCAATTCACATGTACCACGTTTCGGGACAAATGTTTTGATGAGATGACAAGAGTGCCCTTATCAAGAGCAGCGGCTCCTTTTTTTTTTTTTTTTTTTTTTTGTTGTTAATTAGCATATTTCCTTTTCCAGCTACGTTCTCAGAGTTTTCTGGACAAATAATGTTGGTAATTTTCGCACAAAAGATCAAGCATGATTTCGTATATATCTTGAAGAACAAATCTGTATTCAGGATTTAAATTTTTATCTAAATGAATAATAATATGTCACATCTAGATATAAATTTATGCTTTCTTTAATATTGTGTCATTTTTCCTAGCGTAAATGACCTAAACTCGTGTCTCCTGGCATCATCTTATGCTAACGTACGGATTTTTTGTTTGGGGTAATTAAATTAGTCATATATATCTAGCTATTACCTAATTAATATATTGTAGTGCATATATATATAACCTGCTTGATGTCAAGATGCATGTTTCTAGCCTTATTGGTTATATACAAATATGAAAAATGTTAGCGACACAACTTTAATTTAAACTTTTGAGTACAAATCTATATGACATATGAGTTGTCACTATTTTATTAGTAAGTGATTAAAATATTATCATATGATCAATTGATTATTTTTACCAACAAAAAGATGATACGTGAATTGATACTTAAAAAATTAAGATTAAAGTTGGCGTTCCTGCCTCTACTATATAAATATACGTATCTATATCTTTATATGCAATTGCAGTGACTGGGCCTAGTCTAATATTTTTCCGCGGTGGATTCATTGGACGCATTTGATAATGGCATGAAGACTCCGACATGGACTTCACAAGTTGCTATATTAATTAGTATAACAATTTCGGTTGTCTCTAATTTGACCTTTTAACAACCGTGTAAATAAGTTTAAAAAAAGGAATACAATAGTTTATATGTTTTTAAAAAACACAGTGCCACCCTCGTTGTAGTCAGCTCTGTCGACACTGCAGTACTCACATTTGCAAATATGAACACGTCGTTGTCGATCCACTCCATGCAGTCCACTTCATTCCAGTGTCATCAAGCTCGTGATCTCGACTCTTCCACGATCTCAGCGTTGAGCTAAGAATTGTTTTCTAACCGTTTGATTAATTTTTTTCATAATCTAATCTATGTATTGTCCATTTATAAAAATATTTAGAGCACACGACGCATAATTACTCTAGTTTTAGATCAGATTATTAAAACACTAATCTAAAAGTTGAAATAACAGTTCCTACAAATTGTGTAAAATATTAAATTTTAGTAGTTGAGACTCCCTATGTTTTCAATGTAGCTGCATATATATAAATTATAGATGTCAACTAGGTCAGTGGGTAAAACCTCTTCGAATAGATCTAAAATTTAGAATCAAATTTAGCTTTGGTTGAGAAGGGTTTATGGATGAAATTTAATCCATGATCGTTCTAGATCAATCTCTACAAAACAAAAAAAAACAAAAAAAAAAAAAAAAACAAAGAAAATTAAGTAGTAGGAAAAAAAAAAAAAAAAAACACTCTTATCAGTATAAGTCTAAAAATTAAATTTTTATATCTTAAATTTTGACTGGTTGAAAACTATATCCTACCTTTTTTTTTTAGTTTCCATTTTAAAACTAACATACATCAATGCCAGCTTAATATATATATATATATATATATATATAACATTGGCTGGTAGAGAAATAAGTGAGTGTATGTATAAAAAAAATTATACATTTCTTTTCATACTAGAAAAAAAAAAGAAAAAGAAAATTTTCCTTTCGTTTGTAGTTTTTAAAGATCAGTCGGTGCTGTCATTGTTGTTTGTAAAGAGTTTTTATGATAATACCTCATATTTTTATATTATTGGTAACCATTATTGTAGTAGTCGTTGTATGACTGTTAAGAGAAAATTAGGTAAAGAACCATAATTTGAGTTTCTACTTATAATTTTGCCCATTTTAATATTAAAGTTGATAAATTTTAGTCTCATGAAATGACAAAATCATCAATTTTAATGTTATGATAGACATAAATATAAAGATGTGTTAAATTTATGACATTCTTGCATACCCATTTTTTAAAAGTATGATTTACAATTAGAGTAATTTTACATCGTAGTATGTTAATTTTTGAGATGAACACTTAAAAATTAGACTGTTATAAAAGTTTTATCCAATGATTAAAATACAGTTTCTCTCTATATAACATTTAAATAAGAGGGTTATCCAACGGAGTAGAGTTTAATTAGTGTTGTAAATGTTTTATGCAATGATCTCTCTCTATAGAACGTTTAAATAAGAGGTTAACCAACGGAGTATATAGTTTAGAGTTTAATTAGTTGAAATTTAGTATAAAAAACTCTCAAAGTCCTCATCAAGAGAAATGTTTCTTAAATATATATGTTATCGGATAAGGAGGTTGGTTAGTTAGGGTTTTTTTGTTTTTTTGTTGTTTTTTTTTTGGTATAGTTAATACAGAAGTCGGCCATACTTTATACAAGCCCAAGACGTCTGTTCTTTTCCTTATTTCTAGCAAAAATAGTTATTGTTATTTTTTGTTTTCCGATCCAAAAAAATAAAAAAATAAAAACTCATGTGTGGACTTTTTTTTTTTTTTTTCCTGAAAAAATTAAACAAAACATGGACTTTTATGCATTTTATAAGTCAGTAAGAATGCGACGTTCTATAAATAATTATTATATATTGCAATTGATTCTCCAAAAAAAAAAAAAAAAAATCCCTTGCATTTGCGCAAAAAAAAAAAAAAAAGAAAATTCACTTTTATCATGTAATTTATACAAGAAATGTACACCAATTTTCGGCCGGGACAATTCATTCGGTAACCTGGCATCCCTGGCGTTTGAATTTTTTTTTATTTAAAATTTTAGTAGCTAATTTCTTAAACTTGTCAGACAGTTGAAATGTAATATTCCAAGTTGATGACATCGAAGAAATTGGCGACTAAAATATACATCCATGCTTCACATTCTCTCACACTTGATTAATTATATATGGCCTAAACTTTTCACACATAATAAACTGTCCCACAAAATTTTAATTTCGACAATTAACCCTTCTACATACATATACATAGGGAGGAGTTTTTATCGGGCATCCTCCTTATACATCACTTGTAACTTTTTTGTGGTATATTATACAAAGCAGGTGTATAATACAACATTTTTAAGTTAAATATACTTGTCCCTTGCACTAATATGTAAATAATATAATGTGATAAGATTCTAAATATGAAGTTACAGATAAATCAATCAGTTGTTATAAATTTTTAAATAAAATATTATAAGTGCCAGATGGTATCCGATAACAAATATAAGACGTTTTCTATACAAGGAGAGCTATACTTTCTAGTACCATATATATTTATATTTTCTCTAAAGGTTAACCGCTTACCTTCCATCACTCATTTTGATAATCTCAAATCATGTCACTTTTCAGAAAAGCTAGTTTATTTACCTCCTTTTGATAATTTTATACCCTTAAAGAAAGGGATGATAGGGGGGAAATTTTTTCTGTTTATAATAGTATCATTTACTCATAAATCGCACAAGTACACTTATTTCGGTTTCTTTAAGCCTGTGTTTGGTAGAGTGGTAAAAAGAGAGAAAAACAAAGTTGGCAGGTGGATTTTAAAGAGTTAAAAGAAACCTTAAATTATTTGGTATAAAATAAATTAGAAAAAAGGAATTTTAAAATCTATGGGACCCAACATTTTTAATTCTTTCAAGAAAACAAATAGAGGGAAAAATTGGAAAGCAAAGGGATACAAAAATATCTATTATGATTTCAATATCTATTTATCTTCTTATTTATATAAGGGTATAATTTTTAAATGCACTAAAGTATATATTTATGTTCCTCTCTTCTTTGTCTTATACATACCAAACAACATAAAAAATAAAATAAAAAAATAAAAATAAATAAAATCTTCCCCATTCCTTTAAATTTCTTCACCTAGATATTTTATTTCTCCTCCTTTTTTATTTTGCATAACTCTTACCAGACATAGTATAGAGTTATAATCGAATTTTTCATTCGTTGATGTTATATCATTGGTGTGCGCACTCCATATATTGTTGATGTTACATCCATGGTGATGATCGCATTACTCAGAGTGAGAGTCTTGCATTCATGTTTTGTACATGCAAGCTTGTCTAAGGTAATCGGTCAAGTTTTGACAGCTTATCTTTTTCTCTTTAAATGTTTTATTAGGAGCGATAATTTGTCGTCATTTTTCATATCTCACTTTAGATGTGAAAAGGCTAAGAAAGCTCTTTAGAAGGGTGCCCAGTTTGGTAGCTATGGGAATTGACAATTGGTGTGACAGGAGTTTTTGGACGAATTAATGGCACGAGTACTCTTTTTATTTGATTTGAACACAAAAAAATGCACTTGACACATTTTGATAATAATAATGAAGTTCTTATTTTACAAACGTTACACATTGCGCAGCAACCAGAAACATTCACATGATACAAGTAATTAAAACTTAACTAAACTTAATTACTAATACTCTTAGAAGTTGGCAATACATATACGTACGTAAAATATATATCAAAGATATAATGATTTCTCTAGAGGATTATAGTAGCTAACAAGTAGTGCTCTAAAACCAATATATATATAGATAGATAGATTACGTGTGTGTATATATATATATATATATCAGACAGAAGTGACTGTGACAGGCTCTATGTTGTGATCAGTCTGGACGATATTGTTGCTCATCATTCGACGGAGTTTAAGTGATAATGAAGGATTAATGATGGGTTTGCGCTCACTCAACTGAATGATCTTGTAAAACCATGAGCCGAGCAATGTTCCGGTGACTGGTCCCACAAAATACACCCAAAGTCCTTTGTACTCTGAGCTGGCGATTGCCGGTCCTAGCGTTCTTGCCGGGTTCATTGATCCGCCTGATACTGGCCTGCATACGATTAAGGCATGAGTTCGTTAACTCATAAGTTTAATGATCCGTTTGAAAACTACATTCATTTTGTATTGTACCCAAATATAATAAAATAAAATACAAAATGCGTTTAGATGTTTTCTTCTTATATTATTTTCAAATGTAGTAATGTGTGTTTAGGTTGTTGGTGAGGGAGAGAGAAAGTATGAGATGTGATTGGTAAAAGTAGATATTAAAAAAAAATGATGGATAATACAAGTTATATTGGATTTAAATTTTAAAGTATGTATATTTAGATAAAGTATGTGAGATATCTAAACACCTATATATTTTTTTTATATTAGGATATAATATCGGATAAATGATGTTTTCAAATGAACCATAAATCTCATTAAAGTTAATGTCTAAATAAATCGCTAGATTAATAAGCTTGAACCACAATAACTTATCAATTTACCATATGAATGAATAAAATATAAGCTTGTGATTTATAACTTGATATAGAAATTTATCAGGTCAAAATTAACTAATTATTTATTTTAACCGGCCTCTTGGTCCAAAAAAAAAAAAAAAGAAAAAAAAGATAAATAACTTGAGATTGCGGTATCATCAGCCTCCAGAATTGTTTATACCCAAATTGAAAATAATGGTATATGGTCGTGAATTAAATTATTGTTCATACGACATTTGATTAATATTAGAATAATAATGGTATATGGTCGTGAATTAAATTATTGTTCATACGAAATTTGACTTATAATATTGCAGTTAATTAGGTCCCATTATTTAGATATTAGTGCTGGCATTGCCATGTGAACAATGGTGTGTCCGTGTGACCAATGAATGTTAAATGTACTTAATTATATACTTATACATACATATATATATATATATATATAAACACTCCCTGCATGCGTGGCTTATTTGGTGGCCTTATTGACATCCTACCTTTTTAATTGTAAGAGACATGTTTTGTTGTAATTAAGATATAAATTTCTTTATATCTAATTATTAATTTTGCCTAATAATTAATAACGTACCCAGCGACAATTGATGTTATGCACACAGCCGAACCAACTGCTAAACCGGCAAGCTCTCCAACCTACAACCGCAAAATAAATCATTGAAAGCGATCAAATTAATTATATCTAGAAAATATGTTAAACATTCACCCAAATAAAAACATAAATAGATACAGTCTTAAGTCTAATAGCCGTACAGACTGACAGAGGTAATAATATTAATGTTGTGTTATATTAGTTCATTAATGTGTAAAATTTTTTGTTGATGTAAAAATTTTAAAATATAATAACATATTAAACATAAAGTTACGTAACATTACAAGTAATTAAATCAACTAATCGTTACATAAATTAAAAAAGACAAAAGAAAAAAAAGTTACATTTATTAGATTCATACGACTGACGGATTTAAGACCAAAGTAGATAATAAAGTCTTAAGTCTATCGGCCATACAGTATTGTAATTGATGTAACGAGAACCATAAATATATATATATATATATATAAAAACAAGAATTTGATGTTTATGATGTGATATTATGTCAGTTATAAATTATTACATATAAAATTTAAAATGAAAAGAGAGAGAGAGATTTTGAATTACCGCTTTAGCATCAGTAGCTACGGCAGAGGTGATAAACATCATGTTAAAGGTTACAATAATCTCCATGATTAAAGCTTTAACATCTGTTCCTGAAGGTGTTGTGGTGCCTATACGCTCTATTGGTTCCAGAAGTTCACGAAGTGTCATTGCAGCTGATATGGCTCCTGTGAATTGAGCTAATGCATAGAATGGGACCTACACAATTATAACAAATTGATTTAATTATTATTAAATACACCACTATCATTAATCTACTTTTCTCAACCATTTTATTTATTTCTTATTTTGCTACCAAACGAAATGGATAAAGACAAAAGGTACATTTTCAAGGCCTGTTTTTCTATCAAGGAAAAGAATACATGTGTGTGTTTATTCTATGAATGGTAAAAGGAAAAACTAATTATGATTTGCATTTTTATGTTAATTATTTTATTTAAAAAAAAATCACCACTATCAGTAGACCCAATTTGCCTTGTATTGTTTTTCGTGCCCATCCTTTCGTCTGGTCTTAGCAAAAATAGTAGACCATTTGTCCCCTAATGGAGTTTTCAACATTCGTTAATAAGTAGCTTTCACAGACTCTTGTATATATTACCAATATAAAATTACGCCTTATATATCATTTTCTTAGAAAGAAAATCAGTAATATCTTTATGTTTAGTTGGAATCAATACACGTTCCCATTAATAATTCTTATAATGTTCTACACCTCAAAACACAATCTTATTGTTTAGATAAGAAAGAGATTCAAATAAAATAATTGTCACTTTATTGTTATGTCACTATCAAAGTTTGATTATTAATCTCGTTGTTTGATGTGGTGTCAAAAAAAAAAAAAAAAAAAAAAACCTTGTTTGAGCCACCTTGAGGCATTTGTCGCATGGTGAAAGGTGCGGAATTGAATTCTAACCCTTTGATGCACCCAAACAAGTTCAATGTCCCATGACTCATCTCGTTGACCACTTTTCTTTCTTCTTTTTTTTTTTTCCTTGATAAGTATATATATATATATAGACACTTGCCTATTAATGTGAAGCAACACCAACCCACATATTATAGGAAGACACTAATTCTCTACTTTATAGCATCATGTTTTTTTTATTAAATAATATACTAAGTAATATGTTAATCCTAGTAAACTTAATTTCAAAATATAATATGTAGAGTTGCAAGGACATGTGCATAGCCAATCAAATTATATGGTCCTTTAACAAAAAGAAAGAAATTACTATTTTTCTTTTTTTCTTTTTAATCAATTAGCATGTTGCTGTACTATATACGAAATAACGGAATTTTGGAAATTTTAGAGTTCCTTTAGAATTATCCAATATTCCTTATAAAGGATTGAAGCTAAGTCTTCAATATATGGGAGTTACAATTAGTATCCAGCAGAACCAATAGTACCGTCGCATTTACATATAGACACACACACACACACACACACACACACATATATATATAGTGACATTAAATGATGATGCTCTTCTTAGTTATTAGTGGATAAATTGGAAAATTTCTCAAAAGTAATTGCTCATCTAGAACATGTTTTAAATTTAGTTGGTTCATTACAATCAAGTTGAAATTAAAGGGGTTGTCTTTGTTTGCATGCAGAATACTAATGAGTTCCTTGGACAAGTCATGAACTAAACGGGAGCCAATTATAAATTAACTGCTCCACCATGACCGCTACAATTAAGTTTTGTAATTATCATTTATAAATAACATTAGTCCAATATTCAAGTGAAAAAAAAAAAAAAGAATGTTCAATATGAGATCAAAATAGGACTATTGCCTTTTAAACGTGTATATTTTGTTCCAATCTAGTAGCAGCCACACACACCAACCACCCGGGACTCTTTTTAAGTGAAGCTGTTATTAAAGGGATAATTCAATATAAAAAAAATGAAAATAATGCCAAAAGAAAACATTTTTGAAAAAGAAAGAGAAACTTACGGTTGAGTTTTGTTTTTGTTTTTTGTTATTCGTTTTTTGTTTTTTTGTTTTTTTTTTTTTTTATAAACTTGAGTCTTTGTAGTTTTAAGTCTTCTTTTTGACATCTTTCTTCTCCACAGGGGGAATAGCACTCATTGCTTATTGTTCTTCACGAGAATAACCATTTTGTTCATTTTTCTAGTCCAAGTTATGAATTGAAATCTTGACAGCTTAACTATATACTTTTCTCCAACAAAGTTTCTGTACGAACAATGGTAAACAAACGACTGAAACTAAAAAAAAATTGTAGTAACAGTTTCTGAAGTTCCTTAAAAAAAAAAAATTAAAAAAAAAAAAAAAAGCAGAAGAAGAAATCGTTCAACTGCCTCTGGAATTGGTGATTGAAATTAGCATCAACACACTTTCAATTGCCTTAAAAGAAAAAAGAAAATAAAAAAAAGAAAAAAGATTGTTGACTTTTCTTTTTAGATCAACTAATTAATTATATGTGCACTTAACAGGTTTTTTTATTAAAAAAAAAAAAAAAAATCATGGTGATTAAAAAGTGCCGAGAGATTTCGGAAAGGGATACGGATCACAAGCACCTGTTTCCATGGAAAACGTAGGAAAGTTGCGAAACCGATAGTGACGGCCGGATTCATGTGAGCGCCGGAGATGTGGCCTACCGAGTAGATCATGACCGTCACTATGAGTCCTCCGGCTACTGATGCTCCCAACTGTGAGATTCTGCGGTTGTCACTCCCGCTGATTGCTGCTGCAGCGCATGTCACAAACACCAACATAAACGTTGCTACGGTCTCTGCCAATACCTGTACCACGTATAACATATACATATGATCAGCTACATACATATTTATGTAATTATTATATATATTATATATGTGTTACAATTGAATTTTTTTTTTTTTATTTTGTTTTGTTTTTGTTCTTTGTTCTTTGTTTTTTTTTGTTTGTACCTTTCTAAGAAGACCTGGTTGGTAATTGTCCTTATAGAGTGCCCAAAGACGGGAGTGAATCTGGGATTTAGGATTCTGAACGGCCACAAATTCATTTATGTCATTTTGAGGCGAGTCTCTAGGCACGACTTCTGCTGCCTCTACTCTGTCCATTGTTATATATATATATATATTTTTTTTTTTTCTGGAGATATTGGCAAATCTATAGTTCAGCAGAATTTGAAGGCGGTGTGTTAATTACAGAAATGGAGAATTAGAATTACATCCTATATAGATGATAGAAAGGAGAGAGAAGAGATGAGCAGAGCTTTAGCAAGGTGTTTGGCAAGAGGAGAGTTTTTGATGCATAAGTGTTTTTGGGAACTCAGACTTATATAGAGATGAAATGACTACAATGACTAGCTTAGGGCTATGCTTTTCATGCCTCCTTCCAGTCTATATGATTCACTAGTACTAAAATAGTCAATTATATATATATATGTGTGTGTATATAAATATATGGAGTAAGAGGAAACTTATAATTATATACGACTAACTTAGCACATCCCAACATAGTTGAAACTCATTAACTTTTGTCTTATGTTAAATCCTCTACTCTAATCTAGTAATAAAAAGAAAAATTACAAAAAAAAAAAAAAAAAAAAAAAAAAGAAGAAAGAAGAAGAAGCGGCAGCTTAGAGTCTAGCCACAAGGGCGAACAGAACAGAAAATAAGAAAGGCAAAATAAACCAAATTAAAAATAAAGAAAATAACTGGAATGTTAAAAGATTTATTACTAACGCAACTGGATATTTGAATTTAGGAGCCAGCCTACGTGGTTTGGCTTCGAAAGATATTGGAGTCTGTTTGTTGGGTGTGCATATAGATTCGTAAGGTACTTCTTAGAGTAAGGGTCCAAATAGATAATTCTTGGGATGTATATTTTTCGAGTTTGACCTCTCTATCAGTTACAACTTTTGAGAAAACAAATTATCACTCCTACATCATCTACTCATTTAAAAAAATTAAAGATAGCCCTCCTTGACTTTATCTTAATAACATATAAGTCTACGTATATATACTATATAAATTATTATTTTTTAACAAATATCCCAAAGTAGACTTGGAGACATGAAATAGTTTTTGCCCTACCATCACATGGATAAATGAAAAGGGTCCACGAAAATAATAATGTTAACATACATTAAAGGAACTACTAATGACATTATGGTCTAATTATTTATTTCTTTGTTGGTGTGCAAGATAAGTTACTTCAGGAACCCATTGGTTGGTTGATTACGATTCAATGACTATTTTTTTTCCACTTATTTTCTTTAATTTATTCTGCCTCTCACACCACAAGTAGACCTCAATTCCTCCAAAAGTGAAATCAATATACATTATATTATTAAGAGACAATTATATATTGAATAAATTATAATATAATATTGTTGTGTAGAGCAGTTTGATCGGGTCAAGCAGCCCGCACAATGAAAAGTGACTATAATTTGGTATGGTCTTTCCAAGGCCACTTCTAGTCGTCCACTAACTTTAATAAGCAAGGGAAAAAGATCACTTTTGCTTTACGAAGTGCTTATAGTATATATATAAATAGCTGCCATCTGTTTCTTGGCAGATTTTGGGTGCAATATTCGGCAGTCTTATTTTCCTCTCTTTAGAACTCGGGAATCTGGAAAAAGATCAACCAAATCAAAACAACTTTTGGACTCTTTGGAAAATTTGATCATCAAGACCTACAATAATTTACAAGTTTGGAAGAGTGCATTTCCAATGTGAACTCAACACATGCATTTCATGATTTGCAGCCAAAAAATTGAAAAAAAAAAAAAAAAAAAATCCTGATAACTTTATACTACTTCACCTTTTTTTATTTTTATTTTTTCATTCACGCTCTAATTTTCGTTTTGTCTCCGTGTAACGAATGCAGAGAAAAAACAGTGAAGCTTTTGAAAGAGTTGTGCCTAAATATACAAGAAATTGACAGGTAACAGTTTTATTTATTAAGATGGGTACAGAATATCAATTCTGAATATGGCATGCCTCTTTCTTGATCATCAACTTTCTTTTTCTCTTTTGCTTTCTTTTTTCTTTTTTTGGTGGAGAGAATCTTGCTCATAATTAATCATTAGCATTATTATTTTTGAATTTGAGGATGATGATTCGAATTTATCTCTTACAATGAAACAAAATATAAAATTACCGTTAAGTTATTACATGTAACCACTCAATATTAGTAGAACAATATTAAAGATATAGCTGGTATGTAATATTAAAAGATATAATTGGTATTTAATATTATAAATTAATACAAAATGGATCCAATAATATACAATATATAATACGTATAAATAAGATCCATTTTTTCCAATAGTATTATGAGAGACATCTCCTTCAAATATATAAGTAGCCAGTTTTAGGTTTTCAACACCTCGGCCGTCGGCCCGTAATCTAAGTTGGCTTTAAAACCGACGACAATCTAAAAAACAACAACAACATAGAAACGACAGATAAGAAAAAGCTTCTGATGAAAACGATGATAACGAAAGAAAGAGCTTTAAACTAATAAAATGGCAAAACAAGAGTGGTTGGAGACATATTTGAACGATAATACACATGATTCCACAATAAAATATAGAGTTCCAATCTCCTCACTCCTTAAATTCCTAAAAAAAAAAAAAAAAAAAAAAAAAAGGCAGACCAAGAAAGGGTATTTAGCATTCATACCCTCTAAATTTGTTGTCTTTTAGCAATTTGTCTCTCAAACTTTTAACTTTAACAATTTACTATTAAAGTTGCTAAATTGTTACAATATATATCCCATATGGTTAAATTAATATCAAAAAACCCATGTACGGCTCATTCAAAGATGAAAAAACTCTATTTTTAATAAAAAAAAAATTTCCAAATCCAATACAAATTAATAAAATTTTCTAAATTCAAATCTTCAGTTTTATGTAAAATTAATTAAATAGGGTACATTGTCATAATTTAACAAGTTTAAGAAATAAAATTACTAATATTAAAAATTAAGAACAAATTATTAAAGAATAACAAGTTTTGAGAGACATCAATACTAAATATATACCGGTTAATAACCACAAAAAAACAGGAAACGAGACTGACTAAGAAACTGACAAAAAAAAAAAAAATAAACGACACTAGAATAAAACTAAATAACAATAAAAAGGAAAAAAAAAAAAGATAAATAAACAAAAACAAATCAACAAGAACCACGAAAACGATACTTAACTAATAAAACGACATAGGGGAAAACCATAAAACACCAAACTTATAAACGACAGCGGAGAAATTACAAATAGAATATGAAACTTGAAAGACACTATACGAAGAAGACGACAGAAGAGTAAATTGGAACTAGATGAAGAAAACAACTAAAAAAAATGAAATCTAAAGTTAGAAAACAATATAATGGAAAAACTTTTTTCCGGTACCAGATGAAAGGCGACACTGAATGATGTAAACGACACAAAAAGTACAGCTTAATTAAAACGACAAAGACAGGGGAAAGACATGGCCTGAAGACGGCAATGAGTAAGGACGACGACAATCTACTTAAAGGCAAACAAGACAAGAAAATAAAAACTAAACAATGAAAACGACATATTCCCCGCCGGGGGGGGGGGGGGGGGGGGGGGGGGGGGACGACACCAGATTGATGACGACAATGAACCAATTTAAACGACAGAAATAAGACAGCACCATTAAAACCAACCAAGATAGGGAAAACGACTGAATTGAAACTGGCATTGGCAACCGAAAAAGACGATAATAATGGAAATTATGGACAAACTAGAGAAGCCATAAAAGACAACAATACATGAATCATTTTCCAAAAAAAAAAAACAAAAACAAAAATGACATGAAAAAACTAGAGATAACGAAATCACATGAAAAGAACAAACATTTCAAAAGAGATGACAAGAAATAAAATTAAAAAAAAAAAAAGAAAGAAAAGGGAAAAATCATAGAAAGAAAAATAGGCTTATAAGATAAAATAGAAACGATAATTACTTAAAAACTGACGATTAGAACAACCGACAGGAAAGCTAGACATCAGTAACGACATGAAAAGACAAAACGACAATAAATTTAAAACAACAATAAAAATATTCGAAAAGACAATAAACAAAAAATAACAGATAATAGATAGAATTGCTAGCAACAAAAACTACAGCAGTAGAAGAAAATTGAACATAACGACTAATTATTAGAAAATAAATAATAAATAAAACAAGTTGGATAGCAGACAAGCTATACTAAAGCCTAAAAGGAGACCATAAAGGAAATGACATCAATATAGAAACAACTTTAACTCGAAAAAAAAAAAAAAAAAAAAAAAAAAAAAGAAAAAAAAAGCGGCAGATTAAACCACACCAATCCTGTAAAACGACAACGTACTTAACAACCTATATCTATTTATTTATCAAAATAACTTCCATCTAATCTAATAATATATAGTGTTATAAAAAAATAAAATAAAAAATCTAACAATATATATAGAAAGGATAAAATTTTTCATTCTTTTCGTCCAAAAGACGAAATGTCACTTTCTTCTCTTTTAGTCCTTTGATTTTTTTTTCGGTCTTTTTTTATTTTATTTTTTAGTTGGGTCCTTCTTTTTCATATTGATCTATTTTTCATTTTTAGTCCTTTTATCATTTTAGTCTTTTCATCATGCCTCCCCATCTTTTTCTTTTTTTTTTTTTTTTTTTTTGGGGTCTAAACATGGACGTTATGATTAGGTGGGGATTAGGTAGGGATTAGGTTAGAAGAACAAATAAGTAATTATAAAAAATTAACAGATGACAGATATACAAGGGAGTGATTAGATTAGAAGGGCAACTATACAGTCACTATTATAGGACAAAAATGTCGTCTTCTCAATTCACTCTTGATTTTTAGTGAATGTCTATCCTATATAATAATTTAATATTCAAATTTACCACTTATAAAATAGTTACGGGTGAATAATCACACTATTTTATAAGCAATGTCGAGTCTAATTTACATGAACCGATAAAATATATCAATAACAAAGTTAGGACCAAACTAAATATTCATAAGATGATCATGAACATGAACACTAGATTTATTATTTATTTACAATTAAAGTACTTCTACAAAAATATACATACTAGCAAAATTACTGGATTTTGAACAAGTAGATCACATTCCAATAAGATCTGAACTCCTCTTACCCTAACAAATAGGCACTCTAAAAAGAAAAAGTGGAAACTAATTAAATTAAGAAGACACACCAAAGGTTACAGATAATAAAGAAAAAAGAAAAAAAGAAAGATAAATAGAGAAGGCATTAGTTTCAAACCGAAGAGCCCGACAAACGTGTTGTTGTTGTTGTTTATTTATTTATTTTTTAATGTTTTTGACTCAAACATGCACTCGTCCTTGGCCGTGGCTGCTGCTGCTATTCTTCCTTCGAGCAAATTTGAAGGAAAAGGAGGGAGTAGTCATGGCGTGGGCAGGCTTGTCACTGACCTGAATCACCTTGTAAGTCAAGGAACCGAGAAGTGTTCCTATGAATGGGGCGATCATGTAGATCCATATCCCTTTGTAGTACTTACTAGCAAGTGCTGGCCCTAGGGTTCTTGCTGGGTTCATCGATCCTCCCGATACTGGCCTGCGCGTACGGTTCATGATTGATCATCATCAATACCGGGTTTTATCAACTTTATTATTATTATTATTATTATTATTATTCAATAATAAACATGCGGGTATCATGCTTGAATGTCTTTTATATATTCCAGAGAAAGAAAAATTATTTGGGAGTGCAGATAGAAAGTAGAATCGTATGTATGGGAGGAGTCACACATGACTGAGTGGAGGCTTCTCACCAAATGACTTTACATTTTTTCTTTTTCAATTTTGTCACTAAAATATTATTTATTTATTTTTTTCATTTTACCTTCACTAAAGTATGATTATCGTTAGTTAATTCTCCTTAAAACTTTATCTTTTATTATACATCCCCACTGAAATAATAGACTGGCTCTACTGTTATTTATATTATGCGAAACTCACTTTTTACTATTGTGTCGGTGAAGTTAGATTTTTTTTTTAATAGCTGCGGCTCTGACAAAAAAAAAGAAAAAAAAAAAAGGAAGTTAAAAATATTTTTCATCGAGTAGGTAGGACCACAACTATACTTTTCTTTACAGATAAATGAGGATATCAAAACTTTAAGTGGAAAGACAGTTCTAATTTTTCTTATAAAGAAAAATTTTAAAAATTCTATTAAAATTTGAAGGATAAAAATCTAATTTTTAAAATCTGATAATCAGCATCGAAATATGTGGTGTTGGTGCCCAGGTATCGTTTCCCTTTATTTTGTGGCTTTTTGGCTGACCATAATAGACCTTGTGTGTGTTGATAATTTGTTGGGTGCGTATCGTTTAACATATTTTTTGGCCAATCTATGCCTATACACACACATATATATATATATATTTATATATATTAACATTAATATATAATATTGAAATACTAAGAAGCAAAGCGAGGCAAATAATTTTGCTTGACCCTGCAAAGATTGATGTTATGCACACTGATGAACCGACTGCTATTCCTGCTAGCTCCCCTATCTGTGTAACAGTAATATAAATCAGTGTCAAATAAATCAAATTAAAAAAAAAAAAAATAGGAATGAAAAAAAAAAAAAGGAAACTTGGAAATTTCATGAGATAAGGGTATTGATAATTTACAGCTTTAGTATCAGTTGCGACAGCTAAGGTGACAAACATCATGGTAAAAGTGACGACAATCTCGATTGCGAAAGCTTGCCCGTCTGTTCCAGAAGGCGATGTTGTGCCAATTCGGTTTATTGGGTCTAGTATTCTTCTTAGTGTAAATGCAGCTGATATTGCTCCTGTCACTTGTGCCACTGCATATAGTGGGACCTACAACAGAAAAGAAAAAAAAAAAAAAACCACTTCTTAATCTCTCTCTCTCTCTCTCTCTATATATATATATATATATTTTATAATTTTATGATCAATTATTCGTCTTAGTGTATAAAGGTTTCACGATAAGATTTTTTGAGGAATAACATTCTCATGTAACGTACCTGCTTCCAAGGAAAATGTCGAACGGTGGCGAAAGCGACGGTGACAGCGGGATTCATGTGAGCACCAGAGATGTGACCGACGGCATAGATCATCACCGTAATAATGAGGCCACCCGCCACTGAGGCTCCGAGCTGCGACACCCTCCTTGGATCATTTGCATTGATCGCCGAGGCGCCGCAGGTCACGAACACCAACAAAAACGTCGCTATCGCCTCCGCCAAAACCTGCTAATCAAATTGTAGTATTATTATGCAATCAGAATGTTCCTATGCACTAATTAGTGGGAACGATATGGAAATTCTCGGCCGTATTAACTCTATTAATGATGAGAGTGAATAACTGATAATGATAGAAAAATATGTTCTAAATTTAGATATTATTCGCACACAATATACTTACCTTTTTATGTATACCGGATTCGTATTGCTCCTTATACATTACCCAAAGAGGGGATGGAGGGATCTGATTTTGGGGTTGAGGACTCTCAGCAATTGGGAACACCAATGAGTTCATGTTCTCGTTCAAGTCCCTTGCTTGAGCTGGCTCTATATTGTCCATGATTAGATTTAGATTAATCTCTCTAAATTAAGTTAAGTGCAATTAAATTGCCTAAGAGTTTGCTAATTAATTAGATCGGTATTTATAAGAGGTTAATATATATCTAGAGTGAATGCGAGAAGAGAAAACTTTAGAGACTACTAGGTTTTGGTGCAGCAATTATACTTGGAACAGCGGCTTAAATAAAGATCACTAATTTACACAAAAAAATATCAAAGCTCTAACTAATCATATAAAATAATATAAGATCTGTTCAGAATATTCTCTCTTACATATATATTACTATGCATCTATATATTGCCTATTGGTTCCCGTTATTCCTTAAGAATTTATAAATAATTATTAGTGTATAAGCAGCACTAATTTATATCTTTTATTTAACGTATTACTTTTGTGTTGATTTTTGTCACAAGCATTGAAAAGAACAGTTAAATATTTAACTATATGGATTCAAATTTATAATTATACATGTGCAATACTTAATTATAATCAGATAACAACCTACTTCATTAGCATAATTTAAAAGTTAACAAATAATCTACTTTAGCTTTTTCTTCCAACTTGTTGATCATGATATGTTTCTTTTTAGCACCATATTTACGTATTGGTCGGCAACGATGCAGGTTCAATTCTTATTTTTACCCTCATGAAAATTTCCGTCTGTTAACATTGAAATCAGCTTATAATAATAATAATTATTATTATTATTTTAATAAATTAACTAACATCAGAGAAAATTAGAATATCTTAACTTATTAGAATTTGAACAATGAAAAAGTAATCATAATCCGATGATGCTAGGCTTAATTAACCTTGACCTACTCCGATATAGAGATTAAGTGAACTTGCTTTTACTTGAAACGAGATATTAAATATTGCTTGATCTGCTTTATAAAGGCAAGGGGGAAGCCGATTGAGTAGAATTTACTACATCTTGCTTTGCTGAACTGTACTTTTTTTTTTTTCTTTTTTTCGTCGTTTAAGTTTCTTTCGGAAGCTCAACAATGGAGATCAATTCTCCTTTTAACTCAGTGGTAGAGTAACACAATGATAAAGCGTAAGTCATCGGTTTAAATCCAATAAGGGGCTTTATGTGTCTGTGATCTAATTATCTTGTCCCAAATTATAGTCCTTCCTTCTCCTGAAAATTACAATCTCGATAAATAAAAGATAAATGAGGACCGTATATGGTTTGTAAAGAGTTTAATTTTGTAAATTTTACATGTTATGAAAATGATTGTTAAGAAGAAATCTGAACAATTTTTTCTGTTGATATTTGGATGGATAGAATAACTAACTTGAACAACTTGATTTATTAGCATGAACTCGTTTTGATATGTTTTAAAAATTAAGAATCAAAAAGAGATTTTATTTATAGGGATTCAAAATAATACTAATCCTTTTTTTTTTTAACTTTTTTTTTTTTGGTGGAATTAATTATTTTTTTTTTAACTTTAACACGCTGGAAATAGAGCAGCATGTACTAATGGAGTGGGTGCTCGCCTCCTTTCGGCAATAAAAAAAGTGAACATGATGACAACCATAAGACAACAAAGAACTCCATTAGGGGTATAATAATACTTGTACACACTACAAAAAAGAGAAGTTTATTTATCTATAGAAAAGTAGGATTTATGACGTCACACACTAATTCTATTTATCTTTTTTTTTAGACTAAAATATTAACTCTATTTTATTGGCTAGTAGACACATTGACTGCAGCCAGGCCAATAGAACCTCGAAAGACCCAAATTAAAAAAAAAAAAACAAAACAAAACAAAACCACTCAAAATTTCTCATACGACATAGGAAGGGTCAACTTTGATGTCGTTGGTCATATTTGGGTGGAGTTTAAAAGAAAACGACGGCGAGATAGCATGGACGGCATTATCATCCACTCGAATGAGTCTGTACGACAATGAGCCCAGCAATGTTCCCACCACTGGGCCTACCATATACACCCAAAGCCCTTTGTAGCAACCACTTGCAATTGCTGGGCCCAAAGTTCTTACTGGGTTCATCGATCCACCAGAAATGGGCCTGTAATTTATATATGGACCAGTTATGTTCAAGTCATCGGCCCAACTTGGACTAGGCCCATTGACCAGCCCAATTTAAAATGGAAGAGTAATTACTATAACTTCCTTTATGTTTTGTTCTTTTTATTCTTGAAAATAACAGTTTAATTACACTATGTAATCTATAAGTTGAGGAAAAAAAATTTCTCCTTTGTTTTTTTTGGAATGTTATATTACATGTGTTATTGTTGGGAACTTGGGATATATTCCATTCATGTTCAAAACGAGTGTTTTTATTTTTATTTTATTTTTATTATTATAATTCGGGAGTGCTTTTTATTGTTAATATTATCGTTTTCATAATTTTGTGAAAAAAGTAAAACCTGATTTAAACTTAATATCTTTGTCAATAAACTTTTTATTTTAAACAATTTAAGAAAAAATATATATAATGTGGCTATAAATATAACTTAACAGTATTTTACATGTGTAATATTCAAATCTATTTGTCTCAATTTATATATATTGGTTTCAATATGTTTTTTTCCCCTCAATACGGAACTAGGTAATACTATTTGTACAAATATATTTTTGAATTATATATTAACGCACACTTATTATATAAAAGTAATTATAAAAACTAGACATAATTAAGTCACAAGTCATTATACAAAAAAAAAAAAAAAAAAAAAAAAAACCTCTATTTAAATTGCCGTATTATATTGTTTTCGAAGTTTACTAAACTATTTGGTATTATTAAAATCAAGATATGTATTAGTGATTCACATAAAATAATCTACATTAATCGAGCCACTTTTCGCTTACCCAGCAAAGATTGATGTTATGCACACCGCTGAACCGACTGCTATACCAGCTAGCTCTCCAACCTATACATACGTACATACATATTTACATATTATATATATGTGTATAAGATTTGGGTCAAGTTTTGGTATCATACTAATGAAAAAATGAAAATAAAGAGAAATGATAAAATGAAGCTAGAGAATATAGGGATTTATACAGCTTTAGTGTCAGTTGCCACAGCAGAGGTGACAAACATCATGGTAAACGTGACAGCAATCTCCATCACTAAGGCCTGGACATCTGTTCCAGATGGTGTTGTTGTCCCCAATTCTGGTATTGGATACAGCACTTGTCGTAACGTAAAGGCACCCATTATAGCCCCTATAAATTGGGCCACCGCATATAACGGGACCTACAGCATAATATTTTGTACTTTTAATATGATTTAATCAATGATAGGTACTATGTTTCTCTGATATCAGTTACTAAAAATAAAAAAAAATAAAAAAATCGTGTTTCGCATGACGTTCACTAATAAGGAGTCCTATTGGCTCCTAGTGACCAACTTCTTTACTAATATTCTATTATATGGGAACAAGTGTCTATTGATGTTAATTAGTGTTTTGCTATAAAAAGTTGACAAGGAAGAGAGGACCTGTTTCCAGGGAAAATGCCTAACAGCGGCGAAAGCGACGGTAACGGCCGGGTTCATGTGAGCACCGGAGATGTGGCCAATGGCGTAGATCATAACCGTCACTATGAGGCCACCGGCGATCGACGCTCCCAGTTGCGAGACTCGGCGTTGATCGCTAGCATTAATTGCAGCTGCACCACATGTCACAAACACCAACAAGTACGTCCCTATGATCTCTGCAAATACCTGTCATGACGTTGTGTATAATCAAGATTAATTCTCAAATTAAGCATAATCTACTTATGACATCGGGATTAATTAGTTTTAATTACCTTTCTGCAGAGAAAACCAGATTGATATTGCTCCTTGTAATATAGAACCCAAAGAGGAGATGATCGGGTCTGATCAAGGACTTCTGCAGATTCTCTTCTGTCCATATCTAATTTGTGATAATAGTAATTATTAAGTGAGAGATGAAGAACTTTGTCTAGCTTCTTTGTAATGCATCTCAATTCGATTTTGAATGAAAGACTTAAATAGACAGTTCCTCGTATCTAACAACATATTTTAAGGTTACACTTGTAGCTAGGAACAAAATTAGGGCTACAATAAATATATTATCTAGTATATTTCGCTGGATTTATCAAATAAATTAGGATCTTAGATGATCACCAAAGTACGCGGTATTGGTAAATCTAATATACTATGACATATATATATACGATATACTTGAAACTTGTCATCTTTTTAGAATCTAATTATTATATTATCATCCATCGGTTGGCAATGATGTCCAAATCATATATATGCATGTAAACAACACACTTCTTCCTTCTCTGACCAATTTTTTAAATCTCTCACTCCGCGTACTGGGCTCCTTTTTCCACGTCCAATACTCTCGTCCCTAACTTGGAGACAGCTACATAAATAAATATATTTATATATATATATATATAAGATTATATATTTGTCTCATATATTTAAGTTACATGATTATTATGATATATTTATGTGGGTGACTCCTTCTCTTTTAGAATTAGGTTTTAGAGATAGTTTTATCTAAGTCCATTAAGTGTCAGTTTACAGGCCATACCATGCTAGACGTGTGTGATATATATATATATATATATATATATATGTGAATTGAACTTCTTTTCCTTTTGAATTTAACTTTCAAGATGAGTTTTACCCAAACTCAATAAATAATATATACATGCAAATATCGGTATAAAAATCTTAGCAAGCGTGGGAGCACAGATTGAGTTAAGATATGGTCGCACTGAGTAAACCAGAAAGTGGAATGGTCAGAGGATTACTTGATTTTAACTTCCACTAATCTATATTATATATTATATATGCACGTAATTAACTTGCTTCCACTATCAAAATTAAACTACCATATGCTTTTAGAAAAGACGTCGTATATGCATGTAAGCTGCCAAGTATTTATTGGCAAATTAAAGTAATATTTTAGGTGCCCAACTGGCTGTCTTATCTTAATATATTATCTTGGTATGATCTAGCTGATCGTCAAAATCTAAACCAAAATTCTGATGAAATTAGCTTTGCCAAACATCCTCTAGTCAAATAATCAACACAATTTCTATATGATATAAGTAAACCAGGTATATATACTAAAATAAATAAATTAATTAATTAATAAACCAGCTAGCCTTCTGTTAGTAAGTGATTAATATTCGCGGCAAGAAAACAAAATCAACGACGTCGTACATATAGCATGTCATGTATTTGTGAAGTCCCTTAAATATTTTGTTAAATAATTTGGTATTTGGTCTCATTTGGCTTTTTTTTTTTTTTTTTTTTTTTTTTTTTTTGTGTGTGTAAAATGTGATAATACAATAACCTATGAGCCGATACGGAAGAGGGTGACAATACAGTTTAAAAAATTTGGTTCTTCTGTTGAAAAAAAGTTGAGCAAAGATAACTTAAAAAACTGTCAGTTTCGATCGGTAAAACATGCACTACAACTTTAAAACTGTCAGTTTTAATTGATTTCGGTTTCAAACTAAACTTGTCAGTTTTCAAACCTGAAACCCGCTGACCAAGTCGAGTAGGAAATTAAGTTCGGTTTTCCAACTGATTGTGGTCGCTTTTTGCTGGATAATCTAGAGGTCACTAGGTAGTATACAGGGAGTAAACAAGCAGTTTTTTTTTTTCCCCAGTTTTTTGTACTTTTCTAGGGGTTTTTTTTTTTTTTTTGAACCGATCCGCGGTGGGGGGGGGGGGGGGGGGGGGGGGGGCAAGCAGGTTTTTTTTTCGGTTTTTCTGATGATCATACATATATAATGGTATTGGATATTTGGAAATTGATAGTACAACTTAAAATTAACGAAAATTGTAACAAATAGCATATTTTATAGATACTTTTGAAGTTTATAGCATGTCTTTAGATAAGTTATAGCATATATTCTGATAAATTCTTAGATTTTCTAAAATATTTCGGATTTACGATGCAGATAGTCATTTTCACAAATTATATCAAGCTTGTCAATTTATCTCAAGACCCTTGATAACTTTCTTCATTTATTTCTAAGCAATTGAGTAATTATTAATTTGCATCAACGTCAGTTTTAAACACCTCTTCTTTAATTAGTTGATTTTTTTTCGGTTTTTTTTTATCTTACATATATATTGGTATTGGATATTGGAAATTGATAGTACAAAAACAAACAAATTAAAAACAAAATGTGGCAAATAGCATATTTAATAGATACTTTTGAAGTTTATAGCACGGCTTTAGATAAGTGTATAGCATAATTTCTGATAAATTCTTAGATTTTCTAAAATATTTCATATTTACGGTGCCGATAGTCAATTTCACAAATTATATCAAGCTTTGTTGCATTTCAAGACCCTTGATAACTTTCTTTCTTTCTTATTGATTTTTAAGCAATTGAGTAATTATAAATTGCATCAACGCCATTTTAAACACCGCTTCTTTAATTAGTTGATTTTCGATGGTTTTTTTTTTTTTTTTTTTGGCACATGACTCTTAGAAACAAATTGTAGTTCACCTTCGATTAGCAATATCAATAAACATGACATAAAACTCGGATGAGAAGAATATGAAGTTAGTTAAAATATTTTTGCTCTAAGACTTAATCGACCATATTTGATAATATTACAAAAAACTTATAGTGAAATTAGATATAGAATTACGGTTTTGCTATAACTACAATCATATCTTGACAAACTCTGTTTGTTGATGGAGCTAAGAACTTTAATTCTAAAAACTTATTTTGGAAAAATTTCTGCAATGTGGAACACAATACCTATCTAATTCAAATAAGTTTTTTATTTTATTTTATTTTTTTACTTATTTGGCTGGGATTTTTATTTATTTATTTATTTTTATATAATGAAACTAATTAACTATCATTTTACGTAACAAGGGGAATTAGAAAACTTTAACACATTCTGAGAATGCAACTGCAACTGATTCCACATATTAAAGCTCTCATCCCACACTAAAACCACATTCAATCTATTGAATAAAGAAAAATTAACTAACTAACTAATTAATTAATTAATTATAAATTGGATAGAAATTGTAAAATAGCAATGCCATACATTCTAATATATTATATGTTATCACAAACTAATTATTAATACATATGTATTAAAATTCCATAGTTCTATAATTTATGTTTATTTATTTCTGAGGTGAGTAAATAATTTATGCTCCTTTAAAAGAACCATTTGAGTAGGCCATTGAAATGAAATAGCCCAAATTGAAGCAAACAATTCAATCCAATTCAATATCTAGTATATTTTAAGTTTTTATAGTTTTCTGTTAAAAATTCATAAATGAAATAGTTGTTCTCAATTTTAAAATTAAAATTAGTGTTATATTCTTACTCATGCCACCTTCGAGGAAGTGCTTACAACAGTTGATAATGCCGTTCAGTCCAACATTCTAAATCCAAATAAGATATTTTTTTCAATAACCATATTAGAGTTCGCATGTTAGATAGTAGATGTTTTCTACTTATGCAAACGAGTTACAGATTGCATAGATTAGTATAAGCTGTGCATATTTAATTTTAAAAAACCAAAAGTTTAAATCGGTTTGAATCGTCGACCCCGCAAACCAAACAAAGCCGTTTGATGATTTGTAAGCCGTTAGGGACGATTTTTGTTTTCCACGTGTTTGGTAGAACTCTTGAAGCGTAGAGCCTGTTTGGGCAAAAGTTGGGACTCAATTTATGAGTCCAACTAAATTTTTTGCGTTTGGCATTTACAGGCGAAGTGAAACCGTGAGACAGTGATTTGAAAGTACGTCTGCCCACCCCGGGAAGTTATTCCTGAACCTCGGAGCCCCAACTGACGAAAGCTCTGTCTTCCCCATCTGCAAGTATGTGCGCTGCTTTGTTCTTCCTCTCTCCCCATTGTTAATTTGAAGGTTCCCAGCCCCCTGGCAACCAACCCCCCCTCCGGTGAACAAGTTTGACCCCCACCCACCGACTAAGACTTCTCCCCAACCGCCAGCAACCATCCCCCCTGAGCCATCCATCGTGCCCCCCCACCAACCCAGTTACGAGCTTCCTATTTCCCCATGTGAATCTGCCTTAGCTTCCCTTCCACGTTGAAGCTTGACTACCGGATCTCTCTATGAGTTAATAAACCCACTTTGTTTGTTTCTCCTCTAGTTTCTCTCTCTGTTTTTACTTGAAGAGAATGAAAATGGATAATAACATAATACACCAAAAGAGGCTCGTTTGTAGTTGTATTTGTGTAAAAGGGGAAAACAATTGCTTCAACTTGGGAGTACAAATACTACCGTCTTTGCAGATAAATCTTTGAATTTCCCAGCACACTTTTCTTCTTCTTCTGCTAGGGACAAAAAGGAAAGACCTTAGTTTTAGACCCTCCTCTGCTTTCCACGAACAAATCATACTTATTAATTGCCCATTCTGTCAGGCCGGTGATCTGTTCGGGCCCTTAGGCTCACCGGCCCGACAGTGGCTCCCTCCCCCTAATTCTCGCCGGATTTAGAACCTGCAATTTTTTTTTTTTTGGCAGCTTTGTTGTCGTACGTTTGTTAGAGCAGATGGTGGGTGTGTTTATTGCAAACAATCAATGTCGTTTCTAACAGCAATTATGTTGGCGTTTGCTGGATGGATGGAATGTCGTTTTTCAAAGAATGACATATAAATGTCGTTTTTAGTTAATCACTCTTGACTGAGCAAGATTCAAAGTCCTGTAAATGCAGTTCTTTTTTTCTTTACTATTAGTAATGCCTGTTCAAATGAAAATAGGAAATAGTTGGGACAAAAAAAAATCGATAACCAAATCTGAGAAAAAAAATATTGGTTTAAGAGAAATTATTATTATTATTATTATTTGCTCAAAAGATAAATTTACCAATTAATTACCTATGTGGATATCGACAGTAGTTGAGCTGTTAAATTTCCATTTAGTTGGAGTTTAAATCAGTTATCAAACACAAAAGGCAAAAAAAAATGGTTAAACCTTCAATTTTTTATACATCCAAACAAGGGCCCTTGTTTTTTTTTAAAAACTTTTTAACTCAAATTTTTTAACCAAACACTCACATTTTAAACTAAACTTAAGGGTTGAGTTTGGTGTGTAAAGTTTGAGTTAAGTTTATAAGTTTAAATAGTAAATTTTTTTAAATTTTCAGAAAAGACAAATACTTTTTGGAGAAAAAGATAAAAAACATGATGAAAAAAGTACAGTTTAGTTTAAACAGAGCTTTTTGTCAAACAAGGCCTAACTTAACTCAAACTAACTTATGAATTTCAACTTGAACTTGTGCACCAAACACCCCCTTAGAAATCCATTTGATTCCTCCCGTTATTTGTTCACAATGTAGCACAAAGTGATGTCAAATCAGTGTAATTATAGGTTCAAACTCATTATTTATTCATTAAAAAAAAAACCATTTTTCATTAAAAAAAAAAAATCTCAGTATCATGGCAGTCATTCCTCTATCTGTCATGAGCCAGCATCATTGAGAAAGTAGTCCTAAGAAATATCTGCGGACAAAAGGACAACAAAAACTTCGTATTTATAATTATTACTTGTTGTTGCTGTGATTAGCAAAAAAAAATTATTACATGTTGTTTTGGCTGTTCTTCCCTTGAAAAAGATTCCTTCGTCCATTTTTATACCGTCCAAGTTTTAAGTCAATATCATTTTGGCATTATTGAAATTTTAAAACTCCCGCTTAATTAAATAAATTTTATATCAATCCTCTTTAGACTTTTTTTTTTTTTTGAATTTCAGTAATAGCAGACAAAAAAATAAGAATTAAATGTAGTCAGATGATAATTTTTTGTTTTGTTTTTAGCATATAAATTCTAACTAAATATGTTTAACAAGACTTAATTCCCCGTCTTTTTTAGTCCGTTTTTACTTGAAATCCTAATAAATAAAATTAAGTAAGATTAATTTAAAATTTTAAATTTAAACGAGAAAATGAAAATGACCCTAAATTGAGAGACATAGTATTAAAAATAACAGAAAGCACAACATGTGCGTCAAGTAATGAAGAAGCAATAAAACAATAGGAATCATGAGGGCCCCAATCAAAGACCGATGTATTATCCAGAGATCTAAAGGTTATGGGCGAGCGTGTGAAGATAAAAAAAGACCAAAAATATCGTAACGAAATTAGCCTCTTATCATTAATTAACGCCCTCTTCATATATAGAGAATATATATTTGTTAAACTAATATGCATCCAAAAATTACTTCTAAGCCGTGAATTACTTTGTGATTTTCTATATTTTTTTTTTTCTAGTGTTTGATAATTCACATGCATGTAAGCATTATAATTTGAAGAGGTTTTGTTTTATCGTTCAAACGACTATAAAAATGACATTTTCAGATTCGTTTTAGATTAGATGCGATACAAGATATACTTTTATGTTATATTGTCGTGATTAACGTTATTGAACATCATCAATTCTCTCTCTTTATTTTTTATTACCGCATATAATGAACAATTAATAATGGCCATACATATAATTAAGACATAAACCCGACGTTGATAGTATCTTCCCTCCCTTTCAATATTTTGTGTTCCTTAATGAGATTGATCTTTTGGCCATCTATATTACTTTATGTAATATGGTCGGTTATTGTAGGGATGATAATTTTTCATGTTAACTTATTAATTCATAGTACCCATCTAAAATGAGGCGGGTATAGTGTGACCCCTTGTTGGTTGAGTGCATATCGAAGCGATAAGGGGATATTGGACTTTTGTCTGCTGTTGAAAATGGCGTGCTAGTTTACTCTCGATGGAAAATTATCCCAGAGATTAATGCTACTAGTGTTGTATTCTCCTGTTATAAACAATAATGAAATAAATATTTTTTATATTGAAATGTTACGTGTAAATTATAGATATAATTAATTGTTTTAAATGTTTAAATAACACAATAATGAACACAAATAACTCGCACAAAAAAAAGGTGGAACGTAATTATACATATAATATAATGGTAATTTCATACTTGACTTCCCAAAATTAGAGAGCTCGAATCTCTCACCCCAAATTCCAATAAAAAATAAAAGGTGAGAACTCAGGAAAACAATATTTCTTTTATGATAGATTGTTATTTTTAACACACACAATATTTCAGGCTTATACATATGCCAAATACTAATAATAAACAACTTTCGAAATCATAGCCTAATAAGTAATATGACACTTAACTTCATTTAAAAGTGCACCCCCACCACAATCTCAAAAAATGAAAAAAATAAAAAGGCACAATTTACTAAACACTCAGTTAACTTTATGTCACAATAGCTTTTCCTTTAGCACATCTGACAAAAACTTTTTTAAAAACTATAGCATTATCAAACTGACCCTATCTCACAACCAATCAACAAATATTATTGGACTTTAAAGAAGATTACGGATCAATTTGGATCCCACGCGTAGCTTTTGTGAAGTTAAGTAAAGATTTCATATTACAGTAAAAATTTTAAATTGAAATTAAACTTAATTATAAAGTATCCCAAATTTATTTCTAATATCTATTAACCTAAAAATTATATTAGGACTAATATATGTTTTTCATATTGTCTGCTAAATGAGATTTAACATTGTAATTTGAAAAGATTCGTAATAATTTCTTGAAAGAGGATAGACATTACTTCACTTTCACTTTACATGCTTTGTGTTCTTGTCGTGATCTACGTTATTCAATGTGTGCCATTCTTTCTCTTCATCTTTTTTTTTTTTTTTTTTTTGTTACTATAATTAATATTAACAGACATTCATCCGATGTTGATGTGTTCCACGTGATTATTGACATTCCTTCTTATCGCAAATGCACATCAGGACCCAATAACATAACTCTTTCTTTTTTTTTCTTTTTTTTTTAATGTAATAATCTTGTATATATACTTTCTTAATTAAAATGTTACTATTCTTTGACACATCCCAGAACTCATAATAAAATTTAAAAATTATATATTCGCAAGCTAACCTCAGTTGACAATTATATATACATATATACACACCTACGCGCGCGTATATGAACTTGAGTAATATGAAATCCCACAAAAATATATTTGATGTACGGTGCACCCCCACCAATATACGCACACAAGAATTTTATGTATGTGTATATCTATAACTATATTATATTATAAAGGAGAGTTGCTATTTTGATATTATTAAAAAATTTGGTCCTTTTTTTGCACTTTTTTTTTTTTTTTTTTGAGCTACTTATCTCATTCTTGTTTTATTTTTTATTTTTACTTTTTCTCCCCATAAGGTTTACATATTTATAGTTGGCTCATTAAAATACTTTTTAGTTTTTCAATTTGTCCTATGTAAAATAACTTTTTTCAAATATGTCAACAATTTTTTTTTTTTTTGCTTAAAATTCTTAAAAATGTTATGTTCCTTTTTAATAATTGATTACTTGATTTTGTTAAACTCTTTAGGAGACAACAAATAAATTAAGAAAATATATTGATTTATTCCGAAATTTAACATCTACAAATTCTTTTTTTAAAAGGCTATTTTGCATTAGTACACCCTAAACTTATGTAGAGTTATAATTTGCACCCTGGATTTTTAATTTTGACAATTTACACCTTTAATTTACAAATATGTAGCAATTTACACCCCACAATAATATTTATCTTTTCCTTGGCTCCATTGTATGGACCGGTACTTTTTTGATGGAATTGGATTTGATGATCAAGATGGGAATTTGATAAATTGGAGTGGAATTCCAACGGCTGTGAGCTTGTATGCCTTCTGTTACTGTGCACATCCGGTGTTCCCTGCCCTTTACACTTCCATGAAACACAAAAGTCAGTTCTCCATGTTAGTAACAACAAGTACTGTTTCTTTTACTATTATTGTTAAATTTTTTTTGTCGGACTCTTATTTTTTTTTTTTTTTAACTTTATGATGGAAGAGTTTGGACTTATATCTTTTAGGTGATCGGTGCGAAATTATTGTTGGACAATGTCTATAATCACGAGTGGTTTCTTTTTTTATTGACTAGTTTTTTATTGGAAGCTGTTTTCCTGATTATTAGTGGCCTTTTTCTTTTATTTATTATTATTATTATTTTGATATCTTAGTATTCCCACTTCTTTATACGAGGAAAACATGTATTGCAATCAATGACGGACACACGTATAGGGAGTGGGGGCACGTGAAAAACAAAAAACAATTGATTTAGTTTTTTATTCTAGGTAGGCATGAGCGCCCCACTAGATAGATTAGTCATCATGCTTTTGTTAAGTCTTTGGACTTGTTTTGCTTGTTGCTGAGCCTTGGCCTTTTTTATTTGAGACTTTTTTTTTTTTTTAAATAATGTTAATATATAACGTTGTTTGTTTGTTTTTTTTTTTTTTTTTTTTGGTTTTTTTCTTCACTCTATTCCTTTTTTTTTTTTTTTCTCAATTATCAATTTCCATTTCCATTACCATTTTTTTTTCTTTTAATTCATCTTCTTTCTTGTAGTTTTCTTTTCTTAATTTATTTCATATTACTTTCAATAATCCACAGTTAACGTATTAAGGTGTGTCAATTTATATTTATTGGTAAAATATAGCTAAAATTTATGAATGCTTTTAATTTTTAAGATTAGTTTATATACATATATTTTTAAGATCTTGTAATCATCATAATATATTTTTGGAATTTGCATAATAAAATTAGAGAAAGAAGTTTTTGTGTATAATGAATGATAAAGGAAATATTGATAATGAGGTTATCATGTAGCGATATGATAGCATAAATTTTTTTATAATATTCTAATTAGATGTATACAAAGACTCAACAATCAAAGGGACTTTAGCCAAAAGAAAAGAAGAAAAAAGAAAAAAGAAAAAAAAACAAACAAACAAACAAAGCTAAGGGCGAATTAGAAACTTCTAGTAGAAGATTTTGAGACAAACGTTTTACTCTATGTGTGTATATAAAGATACAAATATGAAAGTATATAATAATTAGTTTATTTCGGAACGTTAAATTAAATAACATATTTACCAAATTATTGAAGTATATAATATATCTATTAGTAAATAAATTTATTTATTAGGTAAATAACTTTTGTTACTCTTAATAAAAAATTTACTAACTTATAAATATATATATTTTTTATTTTGATAGTAATTTATAAATATGTTATTTACTTCTTTTAATTTTGTTATATATGTATATATTTTTAATACGTAAAAGAGAAGAATGACATGATCCTAGAACATCGTAATTAAGTTTGCACTTGCTACTACAACAAAATCATTCAATACCAAGACCCCCGCTTTAAATGTAATTGAAAGCAAATGAAAAACTCACAAGAGAGTTTACTCAAAGGCCAAAAAAAAAAAAAAAAACTGAATAAAACGAAGCACATCCAATCAAAGCACTAAAAACAACTGAATAAAACGAAGCACATCCAATCAAAGCACTAAAATTAAATAAATTAAAAATATAAAAAAAAAAAACCACATCCAATCAAAGCACTAAAAACAACTGAATAAAACGAAGAAAAATAACTACACTAATCATAGGATCTTCTACACTTCAGAAAAAAGAGGCCTCAATTAAAATCTTTGATTGAAAGAAACCTGAAGAGGGAAAAAAAAAAAAAAAAAAAAATCCCTCTCATGAGAAAAAGGCGCATGATTCGAGTGTATACTTTATATATCTTGATATTTTTCTTTTATCTTGCTTATATGTTTTATTATCTGCATAGGTTGTTTATGCATCAATGGCAGTGATTGAGTACCTAATGTTCGGATCAGAAGTCGAATCGCAGATCACTTTGAACCTCTCGACCGCAAAACTCAGCTCAAAAGTGGCAATAAACACCACCTTGATCAGTCCCATAGCCAAATATGCTCTAATGGTCACTCCAATTGTGGATGCATTCAAGAGTCATTTAACTTAAAAATAGATTTGTTGGCATGATAATTGGAACCTCAATCTTGATTCTAGTTGTCTAATCATAACTTTTTTTTTTTTTTTTTTTTTTTTTGCATCTCTCATGTCACTTGTTGGGGGGCGTTTTTTAGCATCACAGCTTCAATTATTCTGCATGTTTGTGTCACTTGAAGATTTCTGGCAATTTCCAAAGACTTGGATGTGAAATGGCAAGTTTAGTTGGTATTATGGTCATGGGATTTGCTATGGCTACTAGGGGTGGCAATTCGTGTCACGTGTCGGATTCGTGTCGTGTTTGAGCCGTGTCGAATTTTTTCTTCTCCAACCCAAACACGACCCTTGACACGACATGACACGACACGAACTGGACCCGCGACACGAAATTGACCCGAAATTGACACGAAATAGTGACCCGAAATGGACACGAAATTTGACACGAACTTGACCCGAAACTGACACGAAATTGACACGAAAAAATGGGTCCAACCCGAACACGACCCGTTTTTTTTTATTCGTGTCAAATTTTCCTAACCCGAACACGACCCGCCACCTATTTTTCCCAACCCGAACCCGCGAAATTCGTGTCATTTTCAAGTCGTGTCGTCGTGTCGCGACCCCGTATTGCCACCCCTAATGGCTACGATGGGTACTTACACTTCTGTACTAGAAATAATATCCAATCTGCAATTGTAAAACGTTTCTTCTCGTTTGTAATAATAATACTATTATTAATTATTATTATTATTATTATTATTATAGAGTAGGGGGATCTACTTTTCTTCACCAATCGATAGAGTACAAATGTAAATTGTTAGATGATAAAACAAAGGTCTCAACTTACCTTTCGACCAAAACAAAATAGAGATAGCTATATTTGATCGCAACTTCTGTTTAAGTTTAATAATCACAAAAGTATTCTTCTTTTTTCTTTTTCTTTTATTTTTTTTTTAAAACCAAATTTTATCACTTAGACTTTGTTTGACTATTTAAGTTTAATTCCAACTAAATTGTATTTTTTTATCTTAGTTTTTGTCTTTTTCTGAAAATTTAATAAAATTTATATTTGTTTTTGAAAAGTTAAGCAACTCCAACTTAAAAAATTTTATCTTTAATCGACGAACCAAACGCAAACTTAGTTTCGATGATGCAAATTTAAACAAAAACAAAAACAAAACAACAAACTCGATGACTCATTTGCCGGGGAGGCCGCACTATTGAGACCCACACCCCCTTCCGCACCATAAGCACTTTTGCAGGGCTCGAGGGAATGCAAACCTAAGATAGGTCAAGACAACCATTACATTGTCATGAACCTATATGGTTACCCAAAAACTGATTTTCCAATTGATCATTATCATCTCAACAAAAGACTAATGGTGCGTTTGGAACAAATGTCCAAACTAAATTTTTTTACTTGGACTTTTATCTTTTTCTAATAAGTTAATAAAAATCATAACTAGTTTTTGAAAAGTCAACAAATTTCCATCTCAAAATTCTATTTCAAATCTTTATTTCAAACGGAAGATAACAATGGAAGATAACAATGTAGCTGTCCAGTTTTTGAATCTCTCATGTTACTTATCGGTTAAATTATCTTACGTTGTCTGTGCCAATAAAAATTTCTCACCAGAGATTTGGGTGTGATCAAATGGTGATTTTAGTGGGCCTAATATTTTGATGGTGTTGCCGTCGGTATATATTGGTACATACTCCATAATCGTGTAGAGAAATAAAATGAATTCTTGAAATCGACAACTGCAAAAGCCTAAAAAGCGGCTGGCTTCTCCGGTTTTACAGTGCCTATATGAATGAACTATATTCAATGCTAATTTTTCCTCTTTTGTTTCAGTTGTTCATAAACGCTGTATAATGGTTGATAAGCACAATAAAGTTATTTAAATTAATTTTCCAATTTTAGCCAAAAGATAAATAAATAAATTAAAGAGTTTAGAAGGAAAACGGAAAATATGAGAATCCAAAAAATATATATGAACGAATAAACATTAAAAATATAAAATGAGCAGTACTGCCAACAAATAAGTACTTGCTTTTTATCAGTTATGATGTGCTACAAAACTGGTACAAAAGAGACCCCAACAAATTAATAGAAAATTCGTAATTAATATCAGTTTATTAAAAAAAACTGCAATAAATAACAACATTTTAAAATATATAAAGTAAATAAAAATTTTAACTAGGTAAACAGTAAATTTACTAAGTAATAACATATTAATGTCTCGTAAATATATTTACTTGATAAATTTTTTTATTTTTTGTTATTTGTTTGCTAATATTTTAAAAACTTATTATTTACTTTACTTAATTTTAAAAAACTGTTTCTTTTTCAAAAAATAATAATAATATATATATATATATAATTCATGTCAGTATCCAGCACTACTTCTCGTATCAAGATTCTAAATTTCTAATTCATGATTAAAGAATGAAAAGGGGAAGAAAATTAGGTGGACAAGCGTTTGAAAGGGGAAAAAAAAAAAAAAAAAAAGGAAATTTTTTAGTAATACTTCTTATTTTACCTTATCATCGTAGGAATGAATGTCTTAACCATTTGATTAAAATTTTAAAATTTTGATCTATGGTTGGATAGTTCTCATAATCAGATAGGTCCTATTGTAGACCAAATATATGAGCAAGAGAACATATATATATATATATATATATATATATTTACTTTAAATTAAAAGAGATAGAAGACAATGATAGTTTAAAACTTCAAATAAGAGGAAAATGAAGGACCCTAAGGATGGCAATAGTGCGGGGTGGGCGCAGGTATGTCTCCCTTACCTCCATACCCACCTTGCTTTTTATCCACATATCCGCCTAATTTGATAAGGATGCGGGGCAGGTAATACCCTATTGAGAGTAATTATACCTATACCCTACCCATTTATCTATCAAGAATTATTAAAAAAATTATAATAACTTCTATTAAAGTTTTAATAAATTTTAACAACATAGTTATAATTGAAAATGAAATTAAATATTAAAAACAAATCCAAACTTCAGAAATTCATAAAATTAAATTCATAAAGCAAACTATAACATTAAAACACTAACTTTGTTCTTCTTCTATTATAAGGGAATATATGTGGGGTGGGTGTGGGTACAGGAGAGCTTCCCCCACCCCCGTCCTGCAACCGCATGGGTGATTAATCTTAACCTCCATACCTACCCCCGTACCTATATACTATCTCTCATACTTGTCCCATGAGGGATGGGTACCCGTGGGTAAAAATGTTATCCCCAAAGGACTCAAATTAAAATGGAAAAACGAATATCGGAAAAATAACAAACATATCAAATGAGGTACATGTATATATATGTTAGGTAATTAGTATAAATTAATTAGTTCCTAAAGTAAGGGTGCGTATAATTTGGTTGAGAAGACTGATTCTGTATCCCCGTTGGCGTAATTAAATTTGACACCTCTGCCAAAGATGTTACGCCACTGAACCAAAACACATTTAACTGATCAAATTAGGCCGTGTAAATAAAAATTATTGTTAGAAAAAATTAACAAACATATATATTATGTATCACTTTGATCTCACAAATCTTTCGAGGTTTGATTCGACGATGACTGAGGCTGATCATCATGATCAAGTCCATGAGAGACATGGCGGGTTTTCGCTGACTACGCCTCTCCTCGCAGATGAATTGTCGGAGGTCGCAGAAACTGGTTCTGGCGGCCATCATTTCCCAGCCTCCACCGCTCGCAACACCTCCGTTTTCACCACTTGTTTCAATGGACTCAATGCTTTATCTGGTATTTTCTCTTTTCTCTAACTTCTACTGTTTTTAATTTTATTTTATTTTATTAGCTAATCACTTTTTTTTAAATTATAAGAATTTAGATTTTTTTCAAAAGTAAATATCCCGAAAACAACCCTTTTAAATCTGGCCTTCTGATTAACATAAACCCTAGCCCTGGTTTAAAACATCCATAGCCGCACAAAGACAAAAGTAATTATAAAAATGATAATAACAATAAAGATTATTATTATTATTTTTTTTGCGGATAACGTATAATTTAAATTTGTTAATATGAAATGATTTAGGGTTTTTGCAGTGCGGCTCGTTTCCATGGTTTTTTTTTTTTTTTATTTTTTAAGCTAAAGTTTCAAAGGATTATATTTTATTAATTAACTTTTCCTCGTGTCCTGGAAATAAGTGCTTCCGCGTTCGTTAGTGTAGCTTTACACATCCCGAAGAGAGACTGTTACTACTAGAAGCTAACAATTGAAGATTATTGAAGATTTTGTTCATTATTATTTATTCTCTTTTTGCAGTTTTCTAACGGGATTAAGATCAGAATAAATAAATTAATCTTTTGGTACCAGTATCGCATCCCCATCATCAAGATAGCTTCATTTTGAATAATTACGTCAAGATTTGCAATACTATAACTTAAAAAAAATGTTTGGAGACACTATCGATTATAAACACTAGTAGTTAATAAAAAATTCGCATTTGTGAACAAATCTGAGTTGATTCGGGTCTGTCTGCATATAAACTAAACTAACTCCAGCCTTCATATATGGTTGCGCCTAAATCCCTAAATCATGATTTCTGACATTTGAAAGTGATATTTATTTCTATCATAAGGTGTATGTTTATCTATATACTTGTTTGATTATATGGAGGTGACTTGGGATGTGTTATCACAAATGAATTATTAATTCTAATGTAGTACAATTTGTGCCAACCAACCTTTGTCAAATATATATATGTAGAAAAAGCTTTTAATTTCCTATTGACTAACTTTAATTAACTAAAATAACTGTGTTTGTGTTTTGACATATTTTACAATTGTAGTGTTACAGTATTCGTTTCTTTTTTTAGTATTTTTTTAGTGATCCAATGTTGACAGGCCAATAAATTTGCAAACTTGTGCCTTCTCCACTTGCAAAGTTGTCTACTTGATTACTTGTCCTTGTGCACTTTTATTTATTTATTTATTTATTTATGTCTTCTTGCTGTGAAAACAGTGTGTCTCACATGCAGCTTCCGTAACCAAATTGTGTCAATCAGAATACAAAACATTATTCCTGGTTTAAACATAATAATGTTTTTTGTTGAATTAAACATAATAATGTTGATCTAAGAAGATAGACATAATTGAATGGTACCTAACTTTATGCAAAAGCTCACAGAAACAAATGAGACTTTAAAAAGATTTTGTTTGTTTATGTGGAATGATGGATAAGACTAATCCTAAATGTCATTTTCTTTATTGATAAATACAATCTTTTAATTTTTATTGATCGTATAGAAGTTATCTTTAGACTTATCAATTAAAAAATGATAATTCGTATGTCATATAGATTATTATTTAAAAGTTAGAATTATAGTTAATATTCCTAAAATTATTCTTATTGGATGCAATGCAAAAAACAGAATGAACCAACGGCTTGCTAGGCTCTTTTGTGTGTCCTATAGCGTGCTTATTTCAAGGATTCGAATCACAAATTTTGATTAAAATTTAAATGTTACGAGAAAAAATGCTGTAGAAAAAATTTTAATCGGGTTCAAATATTGTCTGACAATAAAACAAAAGGAACAAAAAAAAAAAAAAAAAAAATCTTGAAAAGGGACAGGAAAATCTTAGCTGATAAGGGGACTTGTGTGGTGCTCATTTGCCTGCAATTCTTATCATTCAGTTCTCCATACTGTCTTCCCCTTCACAGTCACTTGGGTTCATTTAATTCCAGAAAACTATAAAGATTGTTTTTTTTTTTTTTTTTTTTCATTATTTTACAACAATCATATTCTCTGCTAACCTATGTATGAGGGTTTGTTTGTTTCATTGGATTTTGAACCTCTCCTGACGTTTATTTCTCCGAGCACCACTGAAAACTACATTACTAGATAAAAATATAGGTGTAAACAGCATAAGATACGTATCGTATTAGAATTTAAGCAATGACGTAGCATTTGTATTTGGCTAATATTTTCCACGTTCAAAGCATTTTTGTGTTGGGATTTGAACTAATTAAAAAGAGACCTTGTCTCCTTGAACTTTCATGGAAATGAAGGTGCAAATATTGGGTCCAATTATGAACCCAGCTTCGATGCAGTCAAGTGTGTGTACATATAGATATATATGTGTGTGTGTGTATATGGTCCCCCCCCCCCTCCCCCCCCGCCTAAGGGGTTCTCTGCGCTTTTGTGTTTCAACATAAATAGGTGGTCCCTTCTAAATACTGGCCATTCACTGAATAAAAGCAAAAACAAATAAATAATGAGAACCACATGGGTGTGGAATCTGTACTATGATATTTATATATCAGCTTCAGTACACTGTTTGGCATGGGAGCCTAGCAGCACAAAAATTAGGATATCATATATACATATGACTTATATATATAGATATAGGAAGTAGAACACGTGAATTTTGTTCAAAACATTCGGTTTAACAACATGAAAAAGTAGGAATGATATTTTCACGTCTTCTCGTAGAATTCTCATTTTTCTTGTAAGAAATTTCAACCTTTTTCTGGTTGAGAGTTTGGAATATAAGTTCCATTTTCATGGTTGGTGCAAACAGTGAAGAACAAGAATCACACACATGATCAGTAGCAACAAAATATCTCTGAAAAAAAAAAAAAACATCATGATAAACATGATTTAACTTGCGTTTGGTTTACCAGTTAGAGATAAAAATTTATAATTAGAATTGATTGATTTTTCAAAAACTAGTTATAAATTTTGTTAACTTTTCAGAAAAAGATAAAAAATAAGATGAAAAAAGTACTATTTAATTAGAATTAAATTTGAATGCGAAATAAATCCATAATTTTAGCGTGTAAAACGTTACATCGTACGTATTGAAATGTCCAAGACATAGATAAAAAGAGCAAAACATATACAGTTACGTCTAAGTTATCACTACTAGACCAAAATAAGACTCCAAATCAGACCCGTTTTTCAGTGTGGTTCTCTCTTATTTCTTGCGAACGTGTTTGAGTGTGACGCCTCTAAAAGTTTTGTAAGATCAGCAATAACTATCCCATCCACGGTCACATATATTTTATATATATGTGTGTGTGTGTGTGGCCAATAGATACAAAGTACATCTCTCCTACAACTCTCACATGTTATCTCTGCAAGTTTCTGATTGTACTTCTAGAAATCTCTCTCTTCTCTCTCTCTCTCTGTTTCTCGCATCTTCTCTACAAGTTCTTGAATAGAAATCTCTCTCTCTCTCTCTCTCTCTCACTCTCTCTCATCTTTGTGACAATGGAGGCTGAACAAAGAGATGGATTTTCGTTGACCTTGCCTCTTCTGTTTGAAGGGAAGATTGGACTAGGAAGCAATCCTAAGCTAGAGGAAGTAGAGTCAAACCATGACCAAGCCACCCCAGGCACCACCACTTTCTTCAAAACCTGTTTCAATGGACTAAATGCCTTATCAGGTTCTACTCTCCAAAATCACATACTAACTATATCTTCTTTTTCTCACTTCTTTGTTTTCTTGAAACACCAAGCCTAGATTTCAACTCTTATCAACATATAAACATAACTTCACAAACTAAATCATGTAACAAACTTACAAGGCGTAAACTTGATGCTAAATTTGTTTGTCCTTCTCGGGGTTTTTTCAGGAGTTGGGATACTATCAGTTCCTTATGCACTGGCCTCAGGAGGGTGGCTAAGCTTGATATTGTTTTTCACCATTGCATTAGCAGCCTTCTACTCGGGCTTGCTTATCAAAAGATGCATGGATTTCGATTCAAACATTCGGACATACCCCGACATCGGAGAACGCGCTTTCGGAAGCAAAGGGAGAATCATAATATCCATCATCATGTACACAGAGCTCTACTTAGTCTCGGCAGGGTTTCTAATTCTAGAAGGGGATAACTTGAGCAACTTGTTTCCGGGCGTCGGATTTGAATTCGGAGGATTTGCTATTGATGGGAAGCAATGCTTTGTGCTGATTGTTGCCCTTGTTATCTTGCCATCAGTTTGGTTAGATAATCTGAGCCTTTTGTCTTATCTCTCGGCAAGTGGGGTTTTAGCCTCTGCTATCATCCTTGGCTCTATTCTCTGGACCGGCGCTTTCGACGGAATCGGATTTCATCAAGTGGGGACACCACTTAATCTGAGTGGAATCCCTACTGCTGTTAGCTTGTTTGCCTTTTGTTATTGTGCACATCCCGTTTTCCCTACCCTATACACTTCCATGAAGAACAAACACCAATTCTCCAATGTAAGTAAAATGGATTATCTTTTCGAATTCATATCTTACAGTTCTGAACCATAAAAGTTTCATCTAGTTCGGATATGATTATAATCTGATCTATCAGAACAAATGAAAAGATAAAATAAAGTACCTTATCAAAAAAAGAAACTTTTTTTTTTTTTGGTTAAGCTAACAAGATGGTTCTTTTCTTGTGTAGGTCCTGCTTCTCTGTTTCATTCTCTGCACCATTTGCTACGCATCAATGGCGGTATTTGGGTACTTAATGTTTGGGCCCGGTGTTCAATCACAAATCACTTTGAACCTCCCAACTGCAAAGCTCAGCTCAAAAGTGGCAATATACACCACATTGGTCAATCCCATAGCCAAATATGCTCTAATGGTGACGCCCATTATTGATGCCGTGAAAAACAGCTTTCCATGCCCTATTAACAAGACACTCTTCAGTCTATTAGTTGGCACCACCTTGGTCATCAGCAGTGTCATTGTAGCTCTGTCCGTGCCATTTTTTGCCTCCTTAATGTCATTGGTTGGGGCGTTTTTGAGCGTTACAGCGTCAATCATACTTCCATGTTTGTGCTACTTGAAGATTTCCGGCACTTACCGTAGATTTGGATGTGAATTGGTGCTTCTAGTGGGGACGATTTTGATGGGCGTTGCAGTTACCGTGTTTGGTACTTACACGTCTGTATTAGAGATAATTGGGAATTTGCGAATGTAAAGACTTCTATCTTTAGAAAATTCAAGAGGTGTATCATTCGATTCGAATCTAGGATTTTTCTTTTCTTTTTTTTTTTTCAGACTAGTTATTTTCATAACCACCACTTATGAGTTGTTAAGCAATAAACATTTTTCAGCTCAACTGTAAGTTTCATCCTGTCAATCTATCTAGTGATAAAGAAATTGAGAATGAACAGTTTGTTATGTGACGCAGAAGCTAAAAATTAAAATGAAAAGAAAAAGGAGTAGTGACAAAAAGCAGTATATACAGTTGATTTGTTTTCACGGTTTAGGTGAACACAATACTATTCGACATTTTTCATTTTCCACACATTGTCGCCGTTTGATTTTTGATGTGGTTTGAACACAATCTTAATCGATAAAGCATGTTCCTAGGAAAAGAAGGCTTCTGTTCTTTTTCCAAATTTCCACATTTGCAACAATAAAGGCAAAACTGCCAACAAACTTTGTTATAGATTGGCCATCTTCGTGTGCAAATTCAATACAGGTAATAACTGGTAGATACACTCATAATCAGCATCCGAATCATAGCCAGAGAGGAACCTACGGGTTAATCCACCTAACTCAATGCAACTCTCTCCAGCCGACTTTCTCATCCTTCCTTTTCTCATAACCCTCCTCACATCAGCCGCTTCCTTCCACCTCCCAACATCGGCATACATGTTCGCCACCATCACCAGATTCCCGCACCTCCTCGGCTCCAACTCAAGCAACCTCTTTCTCACCTTATCCCCCACACCTTTGTCGTCATTGGCGCCACTTGTGCTGCAGGCACTGAGCAGTGTCCTCCACACGACGGGGTCTGGCTCAATTGGCAAGTTCTTTATGAAAGCATATGCCTCGCTGAGCTGACCAGCACGGCCTAAGATATCAACCATGGCACCATAATGCATCAACATGGGCTTAATTTTGTGCACATGCTCCATTTCGTGAAAGTAGCGGTACCCATCTTGTACCAGCCCAGCATGGCTACAGGCACAGAGGACGCCAAGAAATGTGACGTAGTTTGGAGGTATGGAAGAGTTCATCATTGTTGAGAAAAGGTTAAGAGCTTCTTTGGCAAACCCGTGTTGCGCTAGTCCTAGAATCATTGCACTCCAGGTCCACACGTTTCTCTCTTTTAGCCTATCAAAGAGCATCTTGGCGGAAGACAGAGTGCCGGACTTGGCATACATGTCAACAAGGGCAGTGCCGAGTTGGAAATTTAGAATCAATCCCCTTACAACCACTTGAGAATGAGCCCATCTCCCTAAGCTCAAGTTTCCCAGCTCTGCCGAGGCGGAAAGCAAGACTACCATTGTAGTCTCATCGGGTTCAAACCCAGAATTTCTCATGTTCACAAAAAACTTAATTCCATCACGAAACTGCAAATTCTCAGCATAAGCGGTGATAACCGAATTCCACGAAACAGTGGTTCTCTCAGGCATTTCGTCGAACACTCGTTGTGCATCCTTAATCTTCTTGCAAGACCCGTAAAAGTTAATCAAATTGTTCCCAACATAAACATCGCCGTCCAATCCAAACTTGAATGTGTCAACCTGCACCTGCCTCCCTTCTCTAAGCGCCGTGACCGCAGCGCAAGCCTTGAAAAGAAAAGGGAAGGTGAGATTGTCGGGTCTAATTCCGCGACATCGCATTCGGCGGAACACCCGGATGGCCTCTCTTGCAGAACGTTCGCTGGAGGCATAGCCTCTGACGAGGAAGTTCCACGATGCGGTCGGCGGATCATCAACGAAGGAATCGACGAGCGATCGGGCATAGCGCAAGTCTTTCGAGGGAGAAAGCGCGCAGAAGCGGACGAGCTCTGTGAAGAGAAAGGGGTCTCGGTGAAGCCCAAAGACATGGAGGCGAGCGTGAATCTGAGAAAGGTGTTTGACTGATGAGCAGAGGTTGAGGAGAGAGATGATATGGTGCTTTACTGAGAGGAAATTTGAATGGCCGTTGGGGAGTTTTGGAGGGAAGACTTGGTTGGCGATTTTTATTGAAAGCCCAACCATCCATCCAGTTTAGTGGTGGTGGTGGTGGTGGTAATGCTATAACCTTTATTTATTAAACCACCAGTGATAGTGACATGATGATAAGAATGTCCTATTTAGAATTTTTATCTTATCAAATCTTAAGAGGTGACACGTTTATTATCTAAATTTGGTCCAAACACTACGACCTAGTTTAAAAATAAAAATTAAAAGGTTGATGAAACACCCTATAGAAGTACCTTGAAATGGGAACTTAAGATTAAAACTTGTGTTTTATATGCAAGTTTCATTAATCTCGCAACATTTTTTTTGGTGTTTGGACGTGATTTAGAATATGTAAATGCTACATTTTACATAAAATTTTCACAACACTTTACCAAATAGAAGGGGAGTTTTGTAGAATATTTTTTAATTCAAAGGAACTTTCCGAATTTATGAGAATACAATTATAACTCTAGGAAAATGCAAACATGGAGGAATTTAGCTATCACCAAATTATTTATTCATATTTGAATATTAAGCCAGATTTATTTATTTTTGTCTCAATGGAAACATATCTATAGTGCCTAACAAGAGCTCTGAAAGCTTTTTATGTAAATGCTTTCGCTCATAATGAACTATCAAGCTTAGTTTCCCTTTTCATTTTGTAGTTAAGTTTTCATTTGAGGGGCAAGGTTTGTTTGTTTATAGGCGCTCACACACACACTAGTCTTAGAATTGAAAATTAACTTTGTTTCTTTCTCGTAAACACTATATCTTACTTTACACATACATTCGGGATTCTTTGTTCTGTAAGCTATACTCTAACCTAACTGTGCATTACAGTTTAAAACTAGACTATTCAAGCTTCAATCATTTGGCGGACGGCGATTTTGTCGACCTTTATAGGAGTCTCGGTAAATTCAGACAGAACTGTCCTAAATTCATCTCCTGTGAGAGTCTCCTTCTCTAGTAGAACCTCAACTAGTTTATCTATCGCCTCACGGTTGTTCCTTATGTGGTTCTTTGCAATCTCATACGCATTCTCTACTATGCACCGCACCGCAGTGTCAATATCCTCCGCAAGCTTCTCTGACATGGAGTTCCTCGCCAGCATCCTCAGCACCACATCGCTGCTTTGAACCGCCGGGTCTGTCAAGGCCCATGGCCCAATCTCCGACATGCCAAACATTGTTACCATCTGCGAAACAAAAGGGACAACTTATTTAATATCATGTCATTTGATTTGAAGTCGTACTTATGATTCTGATATGATTTGACGTTGGCAAATCTGTATATGTACCTGTCTTGCTATCTGAGTGACTTGTTGCAAGTCCCCTGCAGCTCCGGTGGTGATTTCTGGCTCCCCAAAGATGATTTCCTCGGCGGCTCGACCCCCTAGGCCTCCGACAATTCTGGCAAAGAGTTGTTGCTTGGAGATGAGGGTGGGATCTTCTCCTGGTATGAACCATGTCAGACCACGGGCTTGGCCTCTTGGAATAAGAGTTACTTTCTGTACTGGGTCATGGCCTGGTGTCATTGTGCTGCAAAATAATTAAAAAATGCATATTAGTATTCTGATTAAAAAGATAATACTATTTGTTGAAAAATTTTGTATGAAACTTTTTTTTTTTTAATTTATTTAATTAGGAGAATCTCATAATTTCTTGAAGATAAAATGTGAAACTAGTACTTTCAACATAATGAAATTGATTTGGATGAAGAGAACTTACGCGCAGACGGCGTGACCGACTTCATGGTAAGCCACGAGAGTTTTGCTCTTTCCATCCGTCATCTTTGTTCCCTCCATTCCGGCCACAATTCGATCAATCGAGTCGTCAATCTCCTTCATTGTGATCTTGTCTTTGCCTCTCCTACCAGCAAGAATGGCTGCTTCATTCATGAGGTTAGCCAAGTCTGCTCCACTGAATCCAGGCGTTCGCATGGCAATTACGCTAAGAGAAACATCCTTGTCAAGCCTCTTGTTGTTGCTATGCACCTTTAGTATCTCTTCTCTTCCCTTTATATCCGGTAAGCCAACAGTAACCTAAAAAATGTCTTAACAAATTACCATTTTCGAGTCTTTAACTCAAGAAATAAGCCTAAACTATAGTTTTCAAAGCATATTGATTAAGGAACAATACCATACCTGTCTGTCAAACCTGCCAGGCCTAAGCAAAGCCGAATCAAGAATTTCAGGGCGATTAGTAGCTGCAATGACAATCACTCCGCTATTTCCACTAAATCCATCCATTTCAGTAAGCAACTGATTCAAAGTCTGTTCCCTCTCATCATTTCCTCCTCCAATGCCAGTCCCTCTCTGCCTCCCCACAGCATCAATCTCATCAATGAACACCAAGCACGGCGAATTCGCCTTTGCCTTGTTGAACAAGTCACGTACCCTCAACGCCCCCACTCCGACGAACATCTCAATGAACTCCGACCCCGAGATGGAAAAGAAAGGAACCCCTGCTTCCCCTGCAATGGCCTTGGCCAGCAATGTCTTTCCGGTCCCAGGCGGTCCCACCAATAGAACCCCCTTGGGAATCCTTGCCCCTACTGCAGCAAACTTTTCCGGGGTCTTCAAGAACTCCACAATCTCTTGAAAATCTTGCTTTGCTTCATCAACTCCAGCCACATCATTAAATGTCACACCTGTGTTTGGTTCCATCTGAAACTTGGCTTTGCTTCTGATGCAAATTCAAGAATCATTGTCAGTGAAAATAAATAAATAAATAGTGCCAGAAAATTATATTTATTTTTTTTCTTAAAAAAAATAAATAAATGTTCCTCTTAAGGAAAGTATTACCTAGAAATCAAGAAATCATGAAATTAAGAGAAATGTTAAACGCACTCGGGCTATTCGTGAGTGCAGGATCTGTCATCAATTCATGTGAGTTTTGATACCGGGAAGACTACAATAAACGGTCCAAATTATACAGTTGCGCCACTTGCGAGTGCATATAACATTCCTCTTTAAAACGATAACCAAAAAAAAAAAAAAAAAGTTAAATAAAAATTTTGTTAGATTCGTACTTTCCAAGGCCAAAAGGCAAGTTGGGTCCTCCTGCAGGAGAGTTTGGACCTGAACTACTTAACAACAACGAGCCAAGCAATAACAAAGGAAAAGCCAAGTTTCCCAACAAGTCTAGAACTGCAGGCCAATTGTTGACTTGCATTGGGTGAGCTGCAAAATCCACATTCTTTTCTTTCATTTTCCTCACCAACTCTTGTGGCAATCCAGGCAACTGAATCTTGACCCTCTGGATCTTCTCCAACGCCGGGTTGAAGATCTCGGCGATCGCGACGGTGCCGTTCTCGAACAGGTCCACTTTCTTCACAGCTCCTTGTTCCAAGTACTGCAGGAATCTGGTGTAGGACATTCTACTCGAGGTTGAAGCAGCAGGGCTCTCTGGCTCAGCCCTTGCAGGCTTAGAAACAGAGAGCCCTGTTCCTATTAGCCCCAAAGCTGTAGGGTTTACCAAGTTTCTCCGACTGAGTTTGAATTCTGAGAAATTTTTGTGACTTGGGTCTTCTCTGTTTGTGATTTTTGGAAGGTGGGTTTCTCTAGAAAGGTCCTGGGATTTGCAGATTGGAGGGAGAGAGACAGAGAGAGATAAGGCCATTTTCTTTCTGTGATCTGGCTTGTGTTTTTTTTTTTTTTCCTTGCTTTTGTGTACCGTTAGAGAAGTGAGTTGGTGATCAGAATGGTTTGGAGGGAATGGGAAAGAGTTGTTTAAATATGGGAGATTATGGAGATTTCCAGCGCTTCCGTTTGTCATTTTCTTGAGTTTGATTTCCTTTTTTCTACGTACTTTCTATTTGATTCTTGAAGGATCCAGACATATAGTTATATAGTTATATATAAGTAAGATTTAAGGAAAAGTTAAATATCTCTTTCTCAGCCACACACTTGGAAGGAAAAAAGTGGTATAGTCCATCTGTGGATCGGCATAAGTTCTAAAGTATGTCAAGAAATGATGCCACGCAATAATTGGCATTATTTGGTGGGTGCTTAGTATTATTTGAGTTTTGAGACTCCAAAATTTCAGTAATTTTTGGAAAGTTTCTGGTTAAGAACTTTAATTGGGTTTAAGTTGCTTGTGGAGACTGCAAATTAGACACACAGAAGAAACTTTTCTGTATTCGATATATGAAAATCAATTAAATGTTCCAAAATTAAAAGACGAAGGAGGGGAAGAACCAAACGACACCACATGTAAACGATAAATTAAAAAACTCACAAAACGTACAGAACGACAGTCTTTTCCGAACAACAAAAAACGACATTAATTCAAAATGACATGGGTACCGAAAACATCAGGAAGTCAATAACGACTGGACGACATAAAAACATCAAGACGTCAACAATTGTAAAACAGCATTAAAAATAAATAATAATAATAAAAACAATTCTAAGAACATGGAAGGAAAAACTCGATAACCGAAAAACTAGATCAACGGAAAATGAAGAAAATATAAACAACAAAGAATATGTACTCACACCACATGAATTGACAAACGTCACAACAAAAAACGACAACAACAGGGAAACGACAAAAATATGAAAATAAAAAATAGGAAACTAATATCCATTTTCTACGACACCCCTAAAAAAAAAAAAAACACCTACTACATCAACGGATGGTTGTTATTAAAACCGCACTTCACATAACCGTCAATAACCGCCAAAAAAAAAACATTCAAATTCAAATCCACTCACAAAAAAGCCCTCCAAACTACACATATAACTTCATAAAAACACCCCAAACACTCACAAACATCATTACAACGAAATTCCTTTCTCCTAAACTTCACCAAAAGAAAGGAAAAAAAAAAAATAATGGAACCAACAGACGGAAACAACATCGGCATCAAAATCTACAACACAGCCCCACAAGACGTCGACGACGTCGCACAGCCGTACCCCGCCGACCCCACCTCCTCATCATCGGCGGCGGCTCCTCGGGAACCGGGCCGCAAGCGACGCGCGGTGGCGAAGGGCGTGCAGAAGACGCTCTCGAAGACGTCGATGCTAGCGAACTTCCTCCCGACCGGAACCCTGCTGACGTTCGAGATGGTCCTGCCGTCGATCTACCGCGACGGCGGGTGCTCCGCCGTGACGACGACGATGCTCCACGTCCTCCTGGGGCTCTGCTCCCTCTCCTGCTTCTTCTTCCACTTCACCGACAGCTTCCGAGGACCCGACGGCAAGGTCTTCTACGGCTTCGTCACGCGGAAGGGCCTGGCCGTGTTCAAGCCGGGGCTCGACGTCCAGGTTCCCAAAGACGACAGGTACAAGGTGGGACTCAACGACTTCGTCCACGCCGTCATGTCGGTCATGGTGTTCGTCGCCATCGCCTTCTCCGACCACCGCGTCACCGACTGTCTGTTTCCGGGACACCAGAAGGACATGGACGAGGTCATGGAGAGCTTTCCCTTGATGGTCGGCGTCGTCTGCAGTGGCTTGTTCCTCGTGTTTCCCACTACTAGGTATGGTATTGGTTGCATGGCTTCATGAAAATATATTTTATATATATATATATATATATAAAAATATATTATGGAGTAGTTCTGTAGTAGTACTTGTTGTCGTTGTGTGTTTTTTTTTTTTTTTTTTTTTTTTGAATATTGTGTATCTATTTAATTAGAGACTCGGAGTACTTTATTAACTTGTGACTGCTTGGATTATTATTTGTTAATGTTGTGTTTAATGGTAATCATTTGTTTAGTAGGCATTCTTCCATCTTTATTTTTCTATAATCCATTTTTGTTGATGTAATTGTCATGTATAGTAATTTATTTAGTGGTATTCATTCTTTTTTTTTTTTTTTCTTTCTTTCTTGTTTTATAATCTTTGCATTTCATGAAATTGGTAATGTTTTAAGGATAAATATATAAATCACATGTTTCACGAAAACGACATGTCTTGATCTTCTTAAAAAATGCATGACATGTCTTACATGTCATTTAAATATATTTGTACACGCTTCCTCTTTAAAAGAGAACGACGAAAAAGGTGTAAAACTTATTTTATTCGTTTCTCTCTAATTTGTAAATGACATTAATACGTTGCACAAGCAAGCATGAAACGGCGTGTCGTTTAATGGTAGAATGAAGACGAGATGTTGTTCAACTTTTGTTAGTAAACGATGTGTACATTTTCCCAAAAAGAAGAGGGGGTGGGAATAAATTTTTTTTTTTTTTTTTTTTTTTTTTTTTTTTTTTTTCTAAAGAACTAAAAGGACACCTCGTCCACGTCCATATCCTCTTTTGCTGGAAGAGTAGGAAAGATTAACTGTAAGATGGTCATTTTTAATTTTTTTTCCCTCAAATAAACGTATGTCGTTTATTGAACAAAAAGACACATGATTTTTTTGTCGTCCATATACGACATGCTAGGCTATGCCTGACAGCCCAGCAACCACAGCTTTTGTTAGTTACTAGTTGCAATAACGAGTTTCGCACATATACTAAAATTGTTAAATATTTAATTTATAAATATAAATATTAAAATTTTTAATGATATAATATTTTTGACACATAAATTTTAGGCTGTCATGAAAAAAAAAAAAAAGTAACTACATATAAAAAAAATATTTTTATATGAACAAATTTGATTAAGAAAGCAAGTCTAATAAAAAAAAAGATTAAAAAGTTGAAAGAAAAAAAATAAAAGAAAGTAACAAATTAAGAAAAAAGTTTTTTTAAAAAAAAAAAAGACATCATCATAAAAAACAAAATAACTTTATCAAATTTTTGAATATATTTACGACACTACAGTTTTTAATATCGTTACAAATTTAAAAAGCTTGAAGTAAAATTATTTTCACATACCAATTGCGTCTACATCTTATTCCTTTGCTCAGAGAAACCAAACATGTCTTCTTCTTCTTTTTTTATTTTTTTATTTTTTTACTTTTTTATTTACAATTCCTCAATTTGTTTTAGAGTAATTGATCCAAATAATCCATGAATTCTTTACAGGATAACGATTTAATACATATTTTATTGTTTTTGATCGAAATGATCCTGAATTCTTAAAATATTAATCATTATAATCTTTTTTATTTAAGCCCGTTAAATTTTTAACAGAATGAATAATTTGATATGGTATTTTAATAATTTAATAATAATTAAAAAAATTCATTAAAAAATAATTCATCACTATTTTCTCTCTTCCTATCTCTCTCTCTCCCTTCTCATTTCTCAGATCGATAGATTGGGGGGCGGGGGAGTGGTTGAATTTGGGAGGTCAGGGCCCGAGTTCGGTGGTGGCAGGGGAAGGAAATCCAGATCGGAGTGCTTGGACAGTGGCAGGGGAGACCCAGATCGGAGTTTAGGGGTGGTGGCGCTTGGTTTTTGGTTCGAATTCGAGGGGAAGGGTGGCAAACCAGATCAGATCGGAGTTTGGGTGGGGGGTAGGGAGTGGCGGCACTTGGTTTTAAGTTCGGATTCAAAGGGAGGGAGGGCAACCCAAATCAGATTGAAGTTTTAGGGGGGGACCCAGTCGGGGTTTTGCGGGGGAGGGGACGGACCTAGATCGGGGTTTTAAGGGGGGCCGATTCAAGGTTTGGAAGGAAGAGCCAGATAAGAAGTTTTTTTTTGTTGGGGGGGCTCGTCACCGGTTTCTACGCGATCGGCTAGCAGGAGGGGGAAGGGGTTGCACGGATCTGGCGCGGGGTGGAAGGGGCTCGTCGTCGGCGACAACTCTCTCTCTTTCTCTTATTGTCTCTCTCTCTCTCTCTCCCCTCCTTTCCGGCAACTCCCTCTCTCCCCTCACTCTCCGCCGGCTCCCTCTATCTCCCCTCTAGCAAGTACTCCCTCTCTCTCCCCACCCCCTTCAGCGGTTGCCTCCCTGTTTGCTTATCTAGGTTCTTGTTTGGCTAACTAGAGGTTTAGGTGTTTTGTGGTTTGAGGAAAAAGAAAAAAGAAATAAAGAAATAAAAATTGAAGGTGAAGGTAAATGAGTAAGGAGATAGAAAAATAAGGAGTATTTTGGGTTTTTTACTATAAAAATTATTATTTGAGTAAGATTATATTAATAATTTAATAATTTTGGACAAAAATGAATATAATGATTAATATTTTAAAAATTTATGATTATTTTGATTAAAATAAATAAAATATGGATTAAATCGTTATCTTGTATAGAATTTAATGATTATTTAGATCAATTTTTTTTTTCTTACACTCCTCGATTCAAAGGTAAATGATTTTTTCTTTTTTTTTTTTTTTTTTGTAATGTCACTTTGTTTTCTCAACTTTTTGTTTTTTTCCTATGGGATAAATACTTTCTTGACTGTTTTGTAATTGTCCCAACGAAAAGAAGAATTGTCACTCATTTCTACATTTCGTGCCTTATCTTTTTAAAAATTGAAATGAGAACGTATCTAAAAGTTATACGCATATACAAGCGCATATATATATATATATATTAGTTGTATTACACGTGTAGAATAAATAAATAAAACAAAATTAAAGAAATAAAATTTTTATTTGAAATTGTCACGTAACGAATTTAGAACCCGTTACATGACAAATTGAGAAGGAAAAAAAAAAAGACATCATCACAAATAAAAGATAAAATAATTCTTAATAAAAAAAAGACAAAATAATTAAATCAAAATTTTAATAATGTTTTAGAAGAACTCTCCCTTTTTAAGATAGTTATAAATATATCTATAGATATATCTTTGTTTCTCTTTAATTTGTTCAGCCGGCTGATAGAGTGAAGTAGCAAGGAAATTTTCGAGAAGACTTTCTAGAAGCAGAAGCATAGGGATAAATTATATTCCCTTGACTAACCCGCATTGCGCGTTAAAGTGTAATTATCATAGTGAATAGCATTTCCAACACATGTGATGACTTCAGGGGATAACTCAGACAAAACTTTTTCTTGAAATTACTCATCAAATTAATGAAGCAATTATTGTCCTTATTAGTTCTTCCTCTTTAGAATTCAGTTTGACAACTTTACAATTAAATTCTCAGAAACCAAATTATAGAGTCAAGTGAATACCGTGATGAGAAGGTTGTTTGTGAAAGCTATTTACAAACTCTGTGGCTACCCTTATAAATAAATAAATACCGTGATACTACTATTAATAAATATATGATTTCATATTTATAATTTCGGTTGTCTTAATTTTTAATATAGACTATTAATATCATAGATGATTATCAAAGATATTAGAGAAAATTTGAGGTTGTATAATTTTCGATTATAAACTGCTTGTTGGAATCTATCTTAATCATAGTGAATTATGACAGAAACTAGACAAATCTTGTGTGATTGTTTTTTACTACAGTTTCTATTACTCTCTCTAATATAGAATTAAGGCAAATCTTTTATCAGTTCGTTCATATATATTAGTTAGCTACCATTTAGTAACATTACAAGTTTGGGGTACAATGTCATCCCTTGACTAATACGGTGTTTGGTGTAGTGGTTTGAGTTGAGATTTTTAAGTTTGAATAGTAATTTTTGTTGACTTTTTCAGAAAAGACAAAAAAAAATTTCAGAAAAATATATAAAAAAAGTACAGTTTAACTTGAGTTGAGTTGGAGTGCCAAACATCCCTTAAATCTAATAAATTAAGCATGCGTTTGGTGTTAAGGTTTGAATTGTAGAATTTGGATTTGAATTGATTGTATATTTATCGAGGCGTTTGAATTACTTGAGTTTAAAAGTGTAAAAACTTGAAATGTGTTCAAAAAAAAAATATTGAGCTTGTTTCGTTTGTTTCAAAATTATATATAATTTTTAAAAATCATCTCATTTGAACTTGTCTATGTAAAGTTATGGAATTTTAAAATTTAAATTATAAAACTGTATAAATGATGAATCTGAGGAAAAAATAAAAAAATTAAAAATTAGATTATAATTTTAAAGTTTAGATTAATTTTAACAGTGAATGGCATTTCCAACACGCGAGATCGAAGAGATGACTTTTTCAAGAAACTCATAAAATAGTCAAAATTCATGCTTTGTGTTTTGTCTGTGAATCTTCAACTGATGTCAGTATGGTTGTTATCATATTTAACCTTGACAATTACTTGACAGAAGACAAAGCTATTGCGGACCATCAACATTTCTTCCACATATTTATCCACAATAGTAGTTTGGAATACTGCAACAAGAAAAAGACCAATACACAACCCAAGTAACAAGTTCTGACAGTTGACTTTTAGTTACCATTCACACTTCTTTTCGAAATTTGTTCTTTTATAATTCTATTTACTTTTTGGAATTCAATCTTGTTTTAGAATCAAATCTTCAAATCAACAAAGTAATTACCATCCAAACTCAATTTTCACGCACTAGAGGTCGTAGGCAATAATGGGTTTAAACTCCTCTCTATTTACATGATACATTAGGCATAAAAGAATATGTCAGATTATAAATTTACCCTCACATTATTAATTTATTGAGTTGTTACAGTATTTAGGTCTTGTTTGGCACTTTCGTTTCATTCAAATAAAACTGTACATTTTTTTGTCTTTTTCTGAAAAAGTTTTTTATCTTTTTTGAAAAGCCAACAAAAATTATTATTGAAACTAAAATATTTCAACTCAAACTTATACACCAAACACCCCCTTAGATATGACTCTTTCTCTTTTTGTGCGGGCTTTTGGAATGTGTTGTAGTACTTAATCTCATTTAACAAGGTCTAGGTAATAGGAAGTTTGTTTGTGAAAGCCATTGACTGAATTTGTGTTATACATATATATATATATATATATATATATAGACACACACACGTATATGAGGTAAGTTAGGCATGTCCCTTGACATATATTGCCTTCCCAATTCCATTATTGTTAATATTTTTTTTTAATGTAAGATTTGGTCTTCTGTCCTGGGACAAACTGTTATGCTTTCAGTTTCAAATTTTGGTACCAAAAAAATGATAATAAAGGTCATACTTGATAAAATATAGTTATGCTGTCCTAACACTCCCCCAACAGCCAATCATAGGAGTTGGCTTAGATGACTTTTTCCCTTATCTTTTTATTTTTTTATAATCCTAAAATTACATCATTCTGTTGGCTAAAAATTTCAGTAAAATGAAGCAATTCAGCAGAGACAGAGATTTGGGAATCCCAGTTCTAACTCTGTTTCCGGATAGGATCCAAGTAAGCAACCAAGTCACATATTTGTTTTAGGATAGTGACCCCAAAAAAAAAAAAAAAAGTTGGTCAACATTATATGTATTGGCAAGTTTTCCCCAACTTGAAAAGAAAAGGAAAAAAAAAAAAAAAACTAAAATATTATTTAATCAAGTCCATTCTGTCCCCTTAAAAATTAAAATTTTCTTTGGTGATTGGAGAAAAGAATTTCATTTTTGTTTCTTTCCTCGATGTTTCTCAACAACTTCTCAACCTCATAAATACTTGGAAAAGAGCCACCTTTAAACTGGTCCTCTTGTCCCTAACAGAGAATGTCTTTCCAAAATATATATATATTGATATATGTATAGGCATATAAAGTTAGATTAGTAGACAGTTTTTAAATATTTATTAAAATAAATAGTCGAAATTTTTTTCATTAGGAAAATAGTCATTAATCAACTATTGAATTTAATTAGTGAGTCAATCAGTATAAAATTCATATTTACGTTGATAAATTACTGATTAATTGTGATCAATCACTGATTAATTATGATTAATTATTGATTAATTTTATTAAATAGTCCATCACTGATTGAATATTTAAGAAAAATAATCATTTTGTTAATTTTACAAAACTTTCATCAATTATTAAAATCTTTAAAAAGAAAAAAATTATTTATCCACAAATCCCACATATACATATAAATATATATATATATATATATATATATAGAATAGTTTATATGTGTGTATGTGTTTGTGTATGTGTTTGTAGAAGTCAAGAGAAGTTAAGAATGGCTTTTCTAACATCCTGTTGGTTTATCATTGAAAATGTAATAATCCCAGATGGATTTCAGAAGTGGTTTTATCTGAGCTTCTTTATCCATCCCTTGATTCTTGTTTTCTGCCAAATTTTCCTCTGGCTCAAACTGCTAAAACACTGCCTTGTAGTTGTCCTAGCATTTCCTCTCAGAACCTTTTGTGTCATCTGTTTGTACATATTTGGTGTTTGTAAAAAGTTTGTCATTTTTGTTTTCTCTTTCACTAGATTTTACGTAGGTGAAGTTAAAGACGAGGCTGAGCAGTATTTTGATGCTCAACCAAGATTTAGCTCGAATCGAATTGCCGATTCGTTTACGCAGTCGCTTGCAGCGCCTGTTCGGTGCAAGATACAACTACTCGAAGCTGAGGAAGATGTGTTTGAAGAAGCAGTTGGTTTTGCAGAAGATTCTCTTCTCTCTGAGGATCAGAATCTGGAGGGATCTTTGTACTTGTTGTGCAGTTCCAACTCGTTCGCAACAAACGAAAATTCGAATGGATTTCCACTTCAGATTCAGACCGATTTCGCTCAAGATTCAATTCTCTATGGAAACTTGGAAGAACCCATGTTTTGTCCGGGTGAAGATACACATAAGAATGAGTACTTTCTTTGTGGCTCCAACTCATTCACAGCAGATGAATATCCAAAATTTCAAATTTTACCTCTCAGTAGCTCCAACTCGGATGATGGAGATCTCTACACAAATGAATATTCACCAACAGCGCCTTATGCCTCCGATTTTCAAATCGTCGAAAGAGAAGAGAGCGCGGAGTCGGATGAATTCTACAAGATGTATAATGAAAGAATGAGCTGGTTCGATGTACTCAATTATGACAGAACATGTGGAATAAGTAGGTCTCCTTTCATCAAATTTGTGCCTAATTAGAAATATAGTCACATTAATAATCTCTAAGCATATAGTATTTTTGGTCTAGTTAAAAAAAAAAAAAAAAGTTGCATAGTTCATGTGACATATTTTATTGTTCAAGTTCTAATTGGTTGAATTTGGCAATTCTAGGTGCAATTGAAGAAAAGCAGTTGGGAACTCCTAGTCCTTTCAAGACCGAAACCGGCGTTGTTCTACATCTACCGTGGAGCAAGACGACTAAAAGACGGCTGTTGAGAAGCGTAGAGAGCGACTTTGAGATGGTTTATGTGGCTCAAGCATGCTTGTCATGGGAGGCTCTTCATCATCAGTACAGAAAGGTCAAGGAAATCGAATTCTGTTCCTCTGAGAACAACATATTTTGTAGCAATGTCTTTGCTGAATTCCAAAAGTTTCAAGTACTACTAGAGAGATTCATGGAAAATGAACACTCCGAGGGAACAAGAGTTTTGAGTTTTGTTCAGGGAAGGTTTACTTTCAAAAGTCTTCTTCAGGTCCCTGAGTTTTCAGGTTAGATAATAATAATAATTTCTTTTAACGATTAATTAATCAATAATTAATTAATATTTCTTGTTTAATTCAAATTAGTAGTTCCCTTGGCTACTCTTTTGTACTTTGTCCTATGTGTTGACCAAAGACTTGATAGTTACTACGAAGAGAATAATTAGTTTAGTGTTTATCCATTCCCAAGGTACTTTTCACACTACTATTATATTAATGTATAAATTAACACACACACACACATATATATACATATATTTTGTTTTTCTCATGCATCTAATTGTGTGTGTTGTTATCTGTTACAATTCTGTTCCTACCTTTTTTTTTCCTTCCTATTGCCTTATAATAAGTGGGCACATTTTTGTTTAAGAGAAGTCTGTCATCTTGCTTAGGAGACGTATTCATATCAACTTGAATAAAAATAGTGGCATATATATATATATATATATATATATATAGTGTGTGTGTGTGTGTGCGCTCTCGAATGAAAGAGACATTAGAAATTTCAAAGGAAGATTGAAAACAATGATATCCTAACTGCTGCAACGAAAGAACTTGGTTTTATCTCATTTTTTTATTTACAAACTATAATAGGAGTTCACATAATTATTTGAGAATAAATTATAAACTTATGGTCCATTTTTTGGACACTATTCAAAAAGTTTTTATAATGTTTTCTCTTATACAAATTTAAATTTATTACCTTTCAAACTTATGATCCAAACAAATACCTAGCCGTTTATTTATTATTATTATTATTATTATTATTATTATTTTTTCAGTTAAGGGGTTGATGGAGGAGAATAAGGAAGAGATGAAAGGACAAGGGACAAATGTGAAAGGAGTTTTGAGGGCCATAGAGGAATGCATAGAAGCCTTCTGGTTGTTCGTGAAAACAGACGAAATGAGCAAAAAGTCTTGGTGGAAAATCACTTCTTCATGGGCTTTACCACCTGTGGAAGACCCAAGAGATCTTGAGCTGCTAGCTGATCTCACCAAGAGACTCCAAAAGGTAAATCCAAATAACCATACTCTATTATGAACTTAAAAAATAAAAATAAAAGTAGCTTCCGCGGGCATCTTTTGGATTTTCATGTCGTTTTCACTTTTATTACTTTAACTTTAAAAACTCTCATTTTGTTCAATAAATTTCAAATCAATCACATTTGACCATGTCAGATGAGATTCTTCTTAAAAATAAACATTATATATTACATTAATTCTGATAAAGGGAAAGTGAAAGTTTTTGAATTCAATAATCAAAATGAAAATGATCTTTAAATATATATATATATATACATATATATATAAACTGATTGAATCTATTTGACTTTCTTAAAGAACAAACTGTGGTTGAAAGATTTACAAGGGAAGAAGAGGTGTTTGTTGAAGAGGATAGTGAATCATGATATGGAGGAGTCTGAAAGACAAGAGATGTTGTTCACAATGATAGACATGAAGCTGGTTTCAAGGGTACTCCAAATGGCAATGATTTCCTCATCCCAACTCAAGTGGTGCCAAGAAAAGCTAGACAATATTGAGTTCAAACATGGAAAGCTAGTGAGGGCTTCTACTTATCCTTTGTTCCCACCTTAAGCAACTACTATATGAAGATTCATTTGAGAAAAGGAAAAAATGACGGCCAAAAAATATATATATAATATAAAAATAAAAAATGTTTGTTGCTTTGTGCATCAAGATTTGTATGTTTAATTAAAGTCTAGATATGCATGTTAATGTAATCCTCTCTGATATGAATCTCTCTCTTTTTCTTAAAAAATTTGGGCCAATTCTATTGTGAATGGGCTGGTCAAAGATGGAAATCTCAAGAAGCTTCATTTATATCAAAGGGATGATTGTTAGTGTATATTTCCAAAGTATTTGCTTGTTTGAAAAAATAGGGAGAAAGAACTAAATAGCAGAAAGTAATTAAAGTTTATAATGTGTTTTAAAATATTTAGAGTTAATAATAATGAATAATAAATTTATCAGATAAATTATTTATTTATATCTTATAAATATGTTATTTATCTAGTAAATTGTATGGTTATCTATTTCATTTACCTCGTAAATTTATTATTTATTTAAAAATTTTGAAATATGACTATTTATTTTAATTATTTTCGTTACTACGATTTTTCAAGAAGTAATTTGTGACTTTTAATTAACTATATTGGAAATATACACTAACAATCACATACTCCACTCCAAGTCATCACCTTTTGCCTTTCATTCTCCCTCCCTTTATAATTATTTTTTTTTTCGGGTCTAAAGAAATTGGTTTTTTTTTTAATTTAAAATTAAAAAAAAAAAACCTTTTTGCCTCTTTTTTGGTTAAAAGATAAGCTGAAAAGTTAATATAATGAACAATGGAAACTTTATTTGGAATACAATTTCCATTTTCAAAATAAAAATGACCAAAAAAGTTCATTTCATAGGTTCATTCCTTTCATATTTTCAAACATTTGTTAGAATTGAGAACCACAATTTTTCTTAAAAAGCTAATGGACAGCCACAACGATAATAACCTTTATTTATTGGAAAATATTCCCCCACATAGGCCCTCGCCAACAAAAGACAACCAGCCTTTTCACGTGATCAAATAGGAGAGGAAATTTTTTCTCAATAAAAAAAAAAATTTCTAAAAATAAAAATGAGACTTTACAGCTATGAGTGCCTCTCTGTAGCACGTTTTAAATATTAGATGAAGTTAAAAGAAAAATAATATTAATAAGACGACTTATCTTCTTCCTCCCATGTTGGAAGGTTGTGGTGTGTATGCATTTATGCAAAGACGGAACCATAATTTTAGTTCGGTTGGGATACTATTGACTTCTTAGATAGGTTTTAAAAAATAATAATAATAATAATAATAATAATAATAAGAGAAATAAATAAGAGAACTGCATTTGAGAAAGAAAAAAAAAGTATTTTATTAGAGACACTTTTAAAAAATTAAATAAAACTTATATGTCAAATTAACAATTTTTTTAAAAACGAGTCACTACTCATTTCCACTTAACTCCGTGCATGGTTCTATGGAAGTGAGAGACAAGTTAAAACCATTTTTTTTTTTTTTTCATTTCTTGTTGTAAAATTTTCCAAATAAAAAAAATTCTATTGCAATAAATATTGGTGAATATTCACCTCTAGATTTAGATAATAGAGTGCCATCAGAAGCGATGAGCCTTTCATGACGCCAACACGTTTCAACTCCCTAATTTTTGTCGTTTTTCTTCTACTATCTAATTTTGTCGTTTTGCTTTTGTGCTAAGAACACGTTTTCAATAAGTGGAAAACAAAACACAAGGTGACGGTCTCAAAATCTCTAAAATATTAAAAAGAATTTTGTACACACTCGATTAAAAGATTGTCGAGAAATTTAAAAAAAATTTCCGTTATCATATCTCGATTTTTGTCTTTTTTTATTGAGTTTTATAAGATTTTTCTGATAAAATCAATCTTAATAGAAGATTATATCTACTGTATTATAAGATTATTTTATCTTTTGATATTAATATTTGTATTTAATTTTAATTTTAATGATAATTTTTCAATAAAAAAAATCTCTCAAATATTTTGCAATAAAAAAAATTTCAAGAAAATTAGTGGCCTCAGTCAAGGGCCTCATCAATAAGCCCAGGCCCACACTCCTCCACCGTTTTTGGCAGCATTCTTGTCGTTTGGCAAACAGGAGAGAGAAACAGAAACACGGAGAGAGAGGAAGAGAGAGAGTTGAGAGATTTGTGGTAGCTAGCTAGAGAGAGAGCAAAAGAGACAGAGAGAGTGACAGTGAATGATGATGATGAACATACAAAGATTCCGAAAGAATCACTCCTCTGTTCTGAAATTTACATAAAAAAATCTGAATCTCAAAACTTCCCTTATGATTTCTCCTTCTGAGGGACCCATCTAACAACCTCTTTTTTTTTTTTTTTTTTTTTTGTTTGTCCATGGTTTCTGCTCCTTTTTATTCTCATAATATCATTTCACCTTCAACCACAATTTCCTCAACTGGGTTCTTCTCCTCTCCCGATTTCCTCAACTGGGTCCTTCCCATTTTCCACCCCAATTAAGTTCAAAGTCCTGAAAACTCGAGCAAATCGTTCCTCGCTCGCTATGGCTTCCATAGGAGGAGGGTCGTCTCTGCCTTTTATCTCGGACACCACCACCAACAAGAGCCTTCACCGGCGACCAAGATTCTTGTTTTTTGGGAATCTCCCGAGAAGCTCTCTCAACAGCTGTTCTTCTTCTTCTTCTTTTTCAGTGGTGCGATTTCGAAGGAAGAAGAATGAAAAGGCTCTGAGGGCGATCGGAAAGGGCGGGTTTGAAGAGGCCGACGATGAATCTTTTGAAGAGACGCTTGGGGCCAACATTGAGAAGAGCAAGAAAGTTCTCGCTATCCAAAGAGACTTGCTTCAACAGGTACTACTTTCTTACTTGCTTTCAAGTTTTGTCATCTTTTGTTTCCTGATTTTTTTTTTATTGTATGTTCTTTTTCTTTTTGGTTAGGAAAAAGAAATGGGCATTTTTTAGATTCCTTAATGGAGTAGAAAGTAGAAACAAAAGCACAAAAAAATTTTCCTATACCCTTTAAAAGGATAATTAGAGAGCCAAATTGGTGTCTGGGTGTTGTTTTTTTTTTTTTTTTTTTTTTTTTTTTGAGCTAGATTTTTCTACAGAATTATTACTGTGCAATATCAAAGTTGATCATGGGAGTAAAATAATCACATTTCCATGGAATTAATATCCCTTTTGCAAGGCCTATAATCCAACTTTATAGATTTTTTTTTTTTTTTTTTTTTTTTTGGTTAGTTCTTATATCCAAAACAATTAAAAGTTCTTATATATGAGTATTTCAATACTTACGATTTATTATTATTCTGAAGTTTACACTAGAATGTAACAAAATCGAATCTGTCGAACCAAACATTGGAGAATATTAAGTATAATCCAATGCAATCCAAACTTAAGTAAAACCTTTATCTAGTTCAATGCACCAAACACATTCGAAGTATCTTAACTCATTTGTGTGTTTATTTTCATATAAAATATTTTTTTATGCAAATTACACCTCCCTAATTCATTTATCTGTGGAAATGGTTATCTCTCCTCATTTACACAAATCTAGTTCATGCTTCTTCATCTTCTCCGTCCTCTATTATGTGTATATTTCATTAACATGTAGGCAAAGGCATTAAATTACACAGAAGAAATACTTTTCTTTGTCAGTTGATGCATAGTTTATTTGTCAGTTAGGAAAAATGTGTGCGCCGTTTATTAATAATATTTTAAGTTAAACGTGGCTTATTTAAAGCGTTAACGATTACGGTTAATGAAATTCCTTTTCCAATTACTTGATTCATTTCTTAGTAGCAACCATTCTTCTTTCCCCCTCCTCATGTTTTTCACTTTTCAGATTGCAGAAAGAAGAAAATTGGTTTCATCTATAAAAAGCAGTACTATTGAGTCAGGAGAAGATGACTCTTCTTATGACGAAGGAGAGAACTCTATCCTTCATACACAGATCGCTGACGATAATGAAACTGTTGAAGATCAGAATAAAAATGTTTTTGTTTTTTCAAGCACCTATGCCCGCTCTACTAATGATCAGAAGCCAGAAACCTTGCCATCCTCTGCTAACAGAAAGATTGGTGAAAGCGAGAGTACATATGGAAAAGATCTATCAAAAGAAAATGATTGGTCTGATCCGCTTCCATCTTTTCTTTCAAGTAAGTCCGATGCTTCTACTTTTGAAGTCAAGAAGCGCATAGATTTGGAAGAACCAAGTTTAGAGGTGGTAAATGAAGAGACCAGCACTCTTGATAAAAATCTATCCAAAGAAAAAGTGCCCACACAAGTTGCTCCTATCAAACAGTTGAAGAAAACTAGTTCGGGAGCTGTCAAAAAAGAAACTAGTTCGGGGAAAAATTGGTCTGATCTACTTCCACCTTTTCTTTCAAGTATCTCTAATGCTTCTACACTCAGTGATGAAAAGAATGTAAATTTGGAAGAACCAAGTCCGCAAGTAGTTGGAGATGAGAATGACAATGCTGAAAAAGAAATAGTAAAACCCCCTCCTTTGGCCGGGGCGAATGTCATGAACATCATATTGGTGGCTGCGGAGTGTGCTCCGTGGTCAAAAACAGGTAATATATTTTGTGCCCATATTCTTGAACGGGAGGTCATCTATAAAAAGTATTTCCAGCACAGCATGTCTCAACTCCTTTGCAACAGACCTAAAGACCTTCATTTATACCCCTCGTTCCACAGCCAGAATCATTTAACTAGTAAAAAGTTTTTCTTTCTGTAATAACTAATCAAGTTTGTCGGTCCTTTATTTCATGGTAAATCAAACTTTGCTATCGTTCTTTTAGACATATGTTTGAGAAAACAATTCCAAAATTATTGTTAGTGCGCGTGTTGTTTATAAGCATGAGAACGTGTTTTCATAATTTAGAAACTGATATAATGAATCTTGTAGGTGGGCTTGGAGATGTTGCTGGGGCTTTACCCAAAGCTTTGGCTCGGCGTGGACATCGGGTTATGGTAATGTCTTCCTCCTTTTAATATTTAAATGGGGGAATGTCATTCCGGAAGTTAGAGCTATAGAACTGATTGAGATTTCAGGTCTAAGGTTAAGCTGTACGTACATTTAGAATAACCAGCCTTTTTGCCACCAGCCTAGCTGTTCCCTTTGCAAGTATCTTTTAGCCTTAAAGCATTACCTTGATGTAAAATGTAAAAGACAAAAGAAATATCTGGAATTGCACTAACCTATAGGTGTCTTTCTTTAAGTCAGTCTTTGATCATAACTCCCAATTCCTCCCTGATTTACTTTGATACGGCTCTTGGGAGCAAGATTTATTTATTTGTTTTCTTTAAGTCGCCTAACTTTTCCTTTCTCTTATAGGTTGTGGCACCTCGCTATGGTGACTATGCTGATGCTCGAGATACTGGAGTACGGAAAAGATATAAAGTAAATGGACAGGTGCATAATCGTTACAAAATTAATTGTCATTACGTTTAATCCTATTAAAAGGTAATATTGCACTTTTCTCATCGTAATGACAATTTACCTTACAGGATCTTGAAGTAGCATACTTCCAAGCCTATATTGATGGAGTAGATTTTGTTTTCATCGACTGCCATCATCTGTTTCGCAGTAGAGAGAAAGATATATATGGAGGAGACCGATCGGTGAGATATCTATTCTTGCTCTGTTAGCCTCAATTAGTTGCATACTGCTTGAAGATAATCAGCTTTGACTTAATCTGGTAGCGAGTGAAATTTGCAATGATTCATAAAGGAATTATCATAAGCAACTGCCACCAAGTTTTTAAATTCTTGTATCTCTGTCTAAATATCTTTAATTATGGTTTATGTTAGCTTAATTAAAAATCTCCTCCTTCTTTGGTGTGGCCATCTGTAGAAAAGCCTGTCATTGCCCGCCAAATTTTTTAAGGATTAATTAGATGCACATAAGAAAACTAGCTTATGTGTCTTGTAGTCGACAAAAAGTTGTGCTTGCACTTGTACGGAACTAGGGGGTGCGTTGATGGTACACACCTATAGGAAAAGTTTCACTTTATTTTACATGATTTCTTATTGTAATAGCTCAAGCCCAATTATACTAAACTCTAGCTTAAAACATTAAGCTATTATTATTTTCATTTCTAAGTAACCAAACCTCACATGGGTTTAGTTTCATGTTGCAGGAGATTTTGAAACGCATGGTGTTGTTTTGCAGGGCTGCTGTTGAGGTACATCTGTTGATTGCCCATTTAAGCTGATCCTGTGTAGGAGAACTGAGTTTTTACTGAACAAATATGCAGCACTTTTTACACATAGAATATTGTAGTCGAAGATTGTTAAAATTCAGAAATAATAGGGGCAAGAATCATCTAATGTCACTCGCACCTCAAATTGAAATCATAATTCGTTTCATGTAGAAGGGAAGAATAGAAAACTCAAGTGATTATTTGTGGCCAGATTAGTAGCTATGACTCTCTATTGACGTTCCAAACTTCATATTAATGTGGTGAGGATATCGTTTATGTGCGCTTGTATGTGTTTAGATGTGATGAAGATAATGTGGTGACTTTCAGGTCCCTTGGCATGTTCCATGCGGTGGTGTCTGTTATGGAGATGGAAACTTGGCTTTTATAGCAAATGACTGGCATACAGCGCTTTTACCAGTGTATTTGAAGGCATATTATCGTGATCAAGGTTTAATGAAATATGCGAGGTCAACACTTGTAATTCACAACATAGCTCATCAGGTTCGTTCCTATTCGATGAATTCCCGTTAATATAAGCAGAACGTCTGTTTGTAAACCCACAATTTCCATAATTCTACCGGAAAACCAGAAACATCATTAGCCATATATCGATTGTTTAATTTGTCATTTTTATTTCTTCTCAAATAAAATATATGTATCCATCATGTAATACTAAAAGTTTAGCACAAAATGAAATTTCAAAATTTTGAGTTTGCATTCATTTGTATCCAGGGTCGGGGCCCAGTTGATGATTTCTTATCTTTGGATCTGCCAGAACATTACATTGACCTTTTTAAATTGTACGATCCGGTTGGTGGCGAACACTTCAATATCTTTGCAGCGGGGTTAAAGACAGCAGACCGTGTTGTTACCGTAAGCCATGGATATGCCTGGGAGCTTAAAACTCCTGAAGGCGGCTGGGGTTTGCATGGGATCATCAATGAGAATGACTGGAAACTGAGGGGGATTGTGAACGGAATTGATACGAAAGATTGGAACCCAGAATATGACGTCCATCTTACAACAGATGGTTACACAAACTACTCCCTCGAGACGCTCCAAACTGGCAAGCCTCAATGCAAGGCAGCATTGCAGAAGGAACTGGGTTTACCCGTTCGTGCAGATGTTCCCGTCATTGGCTTCATCGGGAGACTGGATCAGCAGAAAGGTGTAGATCTCATAGCTGAGGCTATTCCATGGATGATGGGCCAGGATGTGCAACTAATCATGTTGGGAACCGGGAGGCCGGATTTGGAACAGATGCTTAGGAATTTCGAAAGCCAGTATCATGATAAAGTCAGGGGATGGGTCGGTTTCTCAGTTAAAACCGCCCACAGGATAACCGCCGGAGTCGACATTTTACTCATGCCATCAAGATTTGAGCCTTGTGGATTGAACCAGCTGTATGCCATGAAATATGGCACAGTTCCGGTGGTTCATGCTGTTGGTGGACTGAAAGACACCGTGCAGCCTTTCAATCCGTTCGAAGAATCGGGACTGGGTTGGACATTCGACAGTGCCGACTCGCACAAGCTGATACAAGCGTTAGGGAACTGCTTGTATACTTACCGAGACTACAAGAAGAGTTGGGAAGGACTCCAGAGACGAGGAATGATGCGAGACCTTAGTTGGGATAAAGCTGCTGAGAACTATGAGGAGGTCCTTGTGGCTGCAAAGTACCAATGGTGACGAGTCTTTGCCGGTTATGTTGTTCGACTTGTGGGTTTTTAACAAAGCCCCCAACTTTCTGAGAGGATGTGTGGCTCATGGACGGTGTTAATGGGTACCGGTGGTGTTGAGCATCACCCATTAATAAAAGGTAGATCTCATAAGATGGAACCCACAGTCAAGGCCTACCTTTTATTAGTGACATTGTTTAACACCTGTGGTGTCCCAAGCATTTTTCTTGGCTCGTGTAGAAGAAATTTTTGGGTAAATAATGTTTGCACCCTTTTATGTAACGTCAAGTCTAGAAAGAAGATTACTTAGAACATGATTCTTGTGAATATGATAAAGACTATTATGTATAATATATAACCCATTTCGGGTTTAAATGGGTAATTTAATCTGTGCTATGACCAAGCTGAACCAAGTTTTGCAATTTAACGTGTAGCTGACCGACAGAATTTGACATCAAACGTTCTTCTGAAAAGAACTGAAAAACAGAGAAATTACAAAACACGACATTGGAAAAGACAGAATTAACGTCAAACGACATCATTTTGGGACAGGATTAGGGGGGGAAAAAAATACATACACGCACAAACAGCTCCAAAGCGACATCATATAACCAAAGTAAGACAATAGCATTATGGAAACCACAAGGAAAAGACAGAAAAGGATAATATTGACATAAAACATCACTTTGAAAACGACAGCATTGTAAAATCAAGAATATTGAGAAAACAAAGCATCTTACCAACCAAAAAGACAACAACACTAAAAGAGAACAATTTTGTGAAAAAACGACACGTCTCTTAAAATGACAGCATCTAACAAATACAAGCAACCCCAGTATTTGAATGGGATGGGCACTTCTTGAGCATCAAAACCTTCCAGAGGAAGTGAGAGATTTCGGAATTCAAGCGTTAGTTTGTTTCATAAGTTTGAACATAATTAAAACCTTTCTTTCTACTATATTTTCTCTTCACAAAAATTTTAAATTTATGTTCAAATCTACAAAACAAATAGATCCCAAATTTGTTGTCGACGTCGTTCAACACTTGCCTTCAGCTTCAATCGCTGCTCAGACAGACTTCGAACTTCTTCCTAGCTATTCTCCGAGTCCAAAGTGTGATGTCTGGTGCATCTCTTATGTACAGGAGGCTTGGCAATTTTAGTGGGAATGCAGTTGCTCTTGAAGGAGATGCGCAGAAAGATGTAATAAGAGCAATGTTAAGAAAAATACAATACAACAAGGCCATTTTGAGGGACGACATCACATCATCTCGGAAACAAGAAACCGCGTTATTAAGCGAAAACGACGATATTAAAAAACAAAAGTAATGAGATGACCTCGAAAACAACATAATTTCTACAAAGATCTCACAAAACAACATTGTCCAGAAGTTGCATTTAGAAACCGCATCATGTCTTGAAAGTGCCAAGTTCTGGGAAAACAACCAAAGTCCAAAAACAAAAAAGACATGCATGTTTCTCAATCGATGCCCAAACGCATAACCAAATCTTTTATTGGTTTTTTCATCAAATGGCCATCGAAGATATTCACACCAGTAACAAAGATTTCCAAGAATGACAAAAGGGAAAAACAAACAATAATAAACGTAGAGAACAGATTATAAGTGAAAAAATAATAAAACGAAATGAAAAACATAAAAAACAAACAAGCAAAATTATATCAGTCTCTGTAAGACTTTTTCAGCGTTGGAGGGTCTCGGTCTCTGTCTCTGTGCAAAGGAAACTCGCCTGTCCCGTTTAAACTGCAAACACGAGCGCGTTGAAAAGAGCCCTGCGAAGCCCTCTGAGAGACAACCTTCAATGGCACAAGGAGACCTGGTGGAAGCATTCAAAGTACTATTACACCTACTGATATCCATGCTGTCGTTTTCCACATTCTCATCCTCCCAGTTTCCGGTGCTGTACGACATCAACCTGTTTCTCTTTATACTCATAACAGGATTTAGGTTGGTATTGTCCGGGAAGATGGTAATTAAGGATCCCAAATCACCTTTATCGAGGTCCTCGAGGGACTTCCTTTTCAAGCCAGGTAAGCTTTTCAATCCTGCAACAAACCTCAAATTCTCAACATCATCAGAATTTAAAAAAATAATAATAATAAATTAAATTTTTAACACACGATGTCAGGGTTTTGTGCCAAAAAAGAAAATAAAATTATAGACCTGGAAGTGAGTCATCATATGCACATGACTGGGATTCCGACTCGCCACATTTACAGAAACAGTTGGGATTTGCGTTAGATCCGGAGACCCTGCAAGATGAAAGATGCATTGGACATTTAGAATCTGAGATGCAAAACAAAGGGCGATGGTCAGAGTTCCAATATCTACAAGCACTTTTCTTAACCTCAAATTTCTGCCTTACACGACTTCAAAAGATATCCATCTAATTGCTTTTCCGCATCTTTAATAAACATCCATATATAGGACTACAGTCTACACTTTGACATTTTAGAATAAAAGTCGTACACGAAGCATTAGCCTAATGTGATGCAGTGTTCCAACATTGTAAGAGCGGGTTCTTCAAGTTTCATCACTCAAACATAAAAGAAATGAAAACATTCTCCCATTAACAATCTCCATTGGTAGTTGTATTTTTGTTTTTCTTCAACCTCATTTACTTTATATCTTAAGAAGGTGATTTTCCGACAAGTGGGTATAAATTCATGCCCAGTTTTTTTTCGTATAGCCTCTCAAAAACTAAAATCTCACAACCACTACGTGAACCACACACTAACACTAAGAAAAAATACATAATGGAAAACGCAAATTCAGCACGTGAAAAATAAAGGGAGCATGTTCCAACGGGAATAAAATATCAAACCTGTACATATGCTCAACAAAGTCGTCTATTAAAACAGGCCAGGCTCCTGTAGCAATGAAAAGAGCAATTCACTGTCAATTACAACAAAATGCAATGGTAAGAAAGATAAAATTCCGAAGGAATATACAAGTTAGAATATCCTCCTGCAAAAAGAATTGTTTATTAGTCTCCAAGACATCTTGTTCAACTTGAGATTTGTCCTACTTGACTAACAACCATCCAAGTATTCTGAGCTACCGAATCTATACTGAACAGCCCAGGACCAACGAAAATGAAGTAGTAGAAGAGATAATTTAGTCAGTAATTAGGTAAGAGGAGGAGAGAAATTAATACCTTCTGGATCATAACCTTCCAGATTTTCATGTACACACCGGCTGAAAGCTAAAACTTGTCTCCACGTGTCCTCAGAGATATTATGCCGCTGATTTTTCTACAAGGATCTAAGAATATTAGTTTCCAAAAAGAAGCAAGCACACAGGCAAGCAGACATTTGCACAAACACTTTACCATAAAAAGAGAAAAATACTTCAAATGATGTCAAATGCAATGCAATTAGCAAATCACAAGATAAGCTAATCTAGTATTCAGAAATTTAAACCATCAAATATTCCAAATGAAGTCACTCCAAGACTCCAACCAGTGCAGCATCAACTTTTACATTTTAAAGGGGAAAAAAATCTAGAACCACGTGGCTTAATACTAATAATACCCCTACTATTTGGGGCTCCGTATGATTTCCACACTGGTAAAGAAACCAGGGAAAACATTAAGCATTAGAATCAAAACATCATCATACCTCAACAAAGTCACACCATTGATTAAGTAATCGAAACCTCCCAGACAACACTATTCTCCATGCACTAACAGCCTTTTTTACAGCTGCAAGTAACAAAGATCAAAATAAGAAAGGTCAACTAGAATATCTGTGAAATAATGTTTTCAACATAGATATCAAACTGAATCTTTAAATAAGGAAGAAAGAAAAAGACAGAGATATCTTTTTGAGATAGAACACATAAACGGGGAATAAACTTACTGATGTTCTTTTGACCACTTTCACGGCATATAAAGAAAACAAAATCATAGAAGCACGAGAACTCAGAAAAATCTGTCTGCAAAGGAGAAAAACGAACCCTTTACTAAATTAAGCTTGAAAACTATAATTAAGAGAGAGAACGGCAACATGCTGATCACAAGTCAGGGGACAAATAAAGCAGTCAAGAGTAAGGAGAGCACTCATAGAAGAGCTTAACAGTGAAAGAACAACATAAATCTTACCAACAAGTCAAGTCGTGACATGAGCTTGAAAATTTCATCAAAAATAATTATCCTGTCAAATTAAAAGACCATTAAAACTCTAGGTAAGAGAAAAAAAGAATATTAATAGATTGACGAGCTGATCGGTATCATATTACGGATCAGCTCGTCCTTAAAAAAAATATATATATGAATACGATGACCAATAAAATGGTTCAAGTTCAAAAAGTAATACAGTCATGGCTTGTATATGGATACCTTGCATCTGCCTGACTTGACTCTACTAGTTGCGAAAGCTGAGCCAATGCTTCCCTTGTACATTGACCCATTTGTGATTCAGCAGTTTCTCCATAACCTTCTTCTCCTTGAAAAAAAACATTTCCCAATTTGATATCTGTAAGGTGAATTCACAAATTAACACAAAATAAAATAACCATTACATCTGGAACCATCATAAATTCAACCGGAAGATAACGGGAAAGTATCAAAACAGTCATAAGACCAAAAAGATAAACATTAAAACTTAAAAAGACCAAAGAATTTCAAGAACTATCAGCATTTGAAATATAGGAATCCAAATATCATTCCAAGGAAAAAAAAAAAAAAGGAGGTCCACTCTAGCTCCAAATCCTTAGCCAAATCTGCCCGATATAGAAATCCAAAATATGGTTTCTTTCTTTTTCATTTGCATTTTTTTTTTTCAATATTTACAGAAAAAGCTAAATTTGCATGCTCAATTTCCCAAGTTTTCTCAGCTACAACTATCCGACGAAGAAAACAATCAACCTAAAAAGCAAAAGCACAAAAATCTCGGATTAAAGCACAAATTATTCACCGCCAAAAAGCCGCTTAAAGATTCAAGAACGCAAAAAAACACTTAATCGAACCGAACAACCTAGGAAGAAGAGAGAAAATACCACAGTAGCGCCGATAAACCTCGCAAATATCGAACCAACCGGACCTCGGAAGCGAATCCATGGAGTTCACCCCGAGCTTCGATTGCACGCGATTTGGGAAGACGCCAAACCCTAGAAACACCTAGAGTCTAGAGAGAGAAGCAAGAGAGAGAGAGAGATATCCTCTCTTTTGTAATGGTTTTCTCTATCTTGCCAGCGTCCGTTGAGAGAACTGTATCATAAACGCAGAGAGAGAGAGAGAGAGGGAGGTTGTTTGGGAATATGTGTGAACATAGTGGAGAAAACCAGATCTAGTGTGTTTTTTTCAGTGTGGCGAAAATCGGTTCAGGTTCTTTTCAACGGTTCGATCTTTTTTCAACGGTTCATGATAGACCGGTTTGTGGGGTCGGAGGTAGATGGATGGTGTCGAATTCAGAGGGAAGCATTTACGGACACCAAAGGTCCATTGTGTTTTTTATTTTTTATTTCCTTTTTCTTTTGCCAATTGAAACTATTATATGATTTTGAGGCGCAATTCAATTCAGCCGACACTTTTTTTTTAGTTCAAATAAACTTATGTAAATAAAATATTTTGAGTAACTACTTAAATAAAATATTTATGTAGTTACTCAAAAAATATATTTTTTTTGCTGTGGAAAAAGATTTTTTTAGATGGTGAAAAATAGAAAATCACTTTATTGCATAATATATCTGTGTCATTCCGTATACTTTTTTTAACAATTTCATAGAGAGAAACAAACGTAACATCAAAATTCTGTTTTTCACTGTGTTTTTAAAAGTAAAAAGAGAACAATTCTAGACGGGTATAAAATAATATTCTATCAATACAATAAAATCACATAATAGGATCCGTCAATTTTGAAACACTCTCGAAAAAAACAAATTTGCTATAAAAAAAAATGTATTTGTACTTTTTTTTTTTTAATTTGAGATATAGAATTCGAACTTTGTATTTTATGATGAATTTAAAATTAAGTGTATAATTACTATTTTACTCTACCTGCGGCCACATGTAATTAAGGGATCTTGGAAAAGGGACACTGATTTCTATCAACAATATAGTCATCTCATTTTAAACTAAACTTTATTTTTTTCATCATGTTTTTTGTCTTTTCTAAAAAAGTCAACAAAATTTACTATGCAAACTTAAAAATCTCAACTCAACTCAAACTGAACTTGTGCACCAAACGGGCCCAAAAAGAATTTACTACAGAAACTTTTGTAAAGACGCTACAAGATATCGGTTGTTTAACCATAAGTCATTCAGTGTAATGAAATTTCTTTGTTCATCACCAATAATCTCCGCAAGAACAAACGCCATCTTTGAAATGATGAAATCTGCTGCCATCCCTCAAGACAATTTCCCTTCCGGTTACCATAGTTATCAACTTAATCGCGGAGTGGCAGTCGCCGCAGACTCGATGGCTCTGCACAACTTGCAGTGGCGTTCCATCCGAAGTGCTAATCAGTCCGTATGCTATTGCCAGTTTCTCGCTGTGGTACAGCAGTATCCGCTCTTCATGTTCGTCCACATCGGGAAGCAGAGACTTCTGCTCGGGAACGTAACCGTGTTTAGAAATCTCTGTCATGAACTCGTCTACTTTCCGGTAGATTTCTTTTGTTTCGGCATGAGTCTTGTCTCCTGAATAGAAAACACGAGCCTGTTTCTTGACCTCAATCCAACTGCACACCGGGAGCATTCGCAGGCCCTTTCTTCTCAAAGTGTGAACAACAGCGGCAGCTTCCTTCAGCTTGCCAGAACTATTGTAGATGTTCAAGAGTACAATATAGTTGCTCAGCTTCTCGGGCTCCATTCCGTAGAGTTTTTCAGCTGCAAGCTGGCCAAGCTCTAAATCCTCGTGGATCCGACAAGCTGTAAGCAGCGCAGCCCACATGTTTGCCGTAGGCTTAAAGGGCGCTGTTCTTATTAGCGAATAGGCTTCATCCAAAAGCCCCTCTCGACCTAGTAATTCAATCATGCACGCATAATGCATTGCACGAGGCTTAATCTTGTGATCCCTTCTCATTGACTCGAAAATCTCCCATCCACGTTCCGATAATCCAGAGTAGCTACAAGCGGATAATACTGCAAGAAAAGTCACATGGTTGGGAACCATACCTTCCTTAAGCATCTTCTCAAACATTTCAATTGCCGCATCGCCCCTACCATGATTACCATATCCAGCAATTAACGCATTCCACGATATAACGTTCTTGCTTGGCATTTTATCGAAAACATGACGAGCATCTTCCACTCTTCCCCATTTGCTATAGAAGTCCACAAGTGCCGTGTTGGCCACTATATCTAGGCCATATCCATGGCGAACTAAACCTGCATGAGCTTGCTTAGCATGTTCCAACGAAGCTAATCTTGCACATATTCTAATGATTATGGAAAACGTAAAGTGATCCATTTTAACACCGGAATCGCGCATCTCATAGAACAAGTTTAGAGCCTCCTCACTGTAACCATGGAGTGCATAACCTGCTATTATAGTATTCCATCCCACCGTCGTCTTCTCCGGCAACTCATCAAAAACAAATTGGGCATCTTCTATGCAACCACACTTACTATACATGTCAATCAGAGCACAAGCAACGAAAACATCTTGGTCCACACCCATCTTCAAAGCACAAGAATGAATCTCTCTTCCGGGAAACAGGAGTCCCAGCCCCGCAGATGCCCGAATCATCGTAGCAAAAATGCGAGACCCGCCATCAGAAGACTCCTCCCACATCATCAAAAACAGCCTGAAGGCCTCCACAAACTGTCCGCAATCCACGAGCCCGGATATAATCGTGTTCCACGAAACCAAGTTCCTCTCAGGCATTTCTTCAAACAGCCTGCGGGCATCAATCATCATACCGCATCTCACATGCATCAGCAAAATCCTATTCCTCAAATACAAATCCAGCTCAAACCCATTTCTAGTCATGTAATTACACACCCTTTTCACTCCTCTAATCGACTTCAACCCAATGCAAGCACTCACCAACGCATCAAAAGTACTACCACCCACTTCACAACCACCACCACCTTCAAGCTCCAAAATCTCAAACAACTCAAGCGCTTCTCGGTACCTCTTGTAGAGAACCATCTTCTCTATCTGATTACAAATCCCGCCGGTGGGTGGTTTTCTCACCTGGGTCTCCTCCAAAACCGGCACTTTCCGCTCGCCGGCATCGGTTCCCAATCGCTGCAGCTTCGGGCGTGGCTTAAGTCCCTGTTCCATGGCCGAGGAACACCTTATCCGAGAAAACGGGTTATTCCTCCTCCATTTCCTTCGGCTGAAAAACACAGAATCCGGCAAAGAAAACGGGAAACCCCGGCTACTACTACTATTACTACTACGGATCTCGTCGGAGGCAAAGCTATGGAAGCGCGAGAGAGGGACTTCCATGGGGAATGAAGAAAAGAAGAAGAGAAACAGAGAGCAAGAATTCGTACCTTGAGAGAGAAGAGAAGAGGGGGTAGATGAGATCTGGATGGAGTTCGTAAAGTACGAGGAAGGGTGTTGGAATGGTTTGGAATTGAGGGGAGATAGGTTTGGTCATGTTGGATTCAGTGATGGCGGGTGAGGATCAGCATTGGGAGCTCCGTCTGACTTAGTTGTGTTTGTGTTGCCTTTCTGATTGTCTGATACGATATTTTCAATGATTTTTGGTCAAACTGTCAAAATAAGATTGCTGATAGATGCGGGTTGCGCGCTTTCATGGAAAAAGATTTGTCAATTCCTTTTTGTTTTTTTTTTTTTTTTTTTTTTTTTTGTTTTTTTTTTCCTGAAAATAGATTTATCAATTTCATATATTCGTATCTCACCTCCACTGAGGAAAAAGGAGAGAGACTTTTGATTGTATATGATTGTTTTTGGCAGTTTATATTTTCTGAAATTTTTATTTTAGGAAAGATATTTTCTCGAAACTTACTTCAAGTTGAATATGTGGAAATGATATGGTGGTTTTTTTTTTTTTTTTGGTTCATAGAGAAGAATTAGTCTACTAATATTTTCATGTTTTATAATGTTGAAAGGAAAATGATAACAAATAGCATATTCAAAAGATACGGTAGAAAATTATAGCATTTTTTCATTTCATTTTTATTTTATTCCTATTTTACCTTTTTATTCAACATATCTCCTCACCTCTCTTCCCCTCTCTATGTCCTCTCTCCCTTTCCTCTCTCTTTTCTCATCGATCGAAGATCAAGATAACAACGGCGTTGAGACCGTGACGGTGACGAGGCTACGTGATATGGAATCCATCGAGTTTTTTTGCCAGTGACGGGTTTCCCTCGCAATCTTCTTCTCTAGGATTTGTTGGATTTTTATGCAGGTGAACTGGTCAAGGTTTGGCACTGGCGACGTTCGAGATCAGGCAAAGTTGCAAGATGGCGGCAGAGCGGCTTTGTCGAGGTTTTTGGTTGTAGCATATTGTTGTCAGCTTTTGCTTTCTGCAAGTACTGCATCGAGGTGGGAAGCTGCTCTTTCCGTCGGTTGTTGCTCCGTCCTGTGGTGTTGCTCTAGTGGTGGCGACGGTGGGCCGACTAAATTAGGGTATTTGGGGCTGGTTTAGGACTTTTAGATTTGGGATTTAGGGTTAGGGTCTAAATGAATTTAGGGTTTTAATTTAAGAAAACTTTGGGGTGTATTTTGTAATTTAAGAAAGTTTGTAAAATAAGGAAAAGAAAAAAAAAAAAAAGCTAAAAATTACTTATAGATATTTGAATTACCAATAAATATTGGATTTACTTGTAATAATAAATTTTTTTGATAGAATATCGTATTTATTGGTAAACACATCCATTGTCTTTATTATTATTATTATTATTATTATTTTTGGTTAGTTTATACGTCATAAGTTTATTTTGCTTAAAAAAAATCAGCTGGTAAAAAAATTAAAAGTATTTTTAAATTAGTAAATATTCGTTTATGGATATACAAAAAATTTTCATTTATCCATATTTTAGCATAATGCAAACACAATGACCTGAGATGACGAAAAGGCACATTTGTGATTTTAAAGAATAGTATAGATATAGATTATTGTTTTCATTTTTTACATGAATTGTAATTGTGTTAGAATTTGTTTTTCCTATATTTTTAAAATATTCCTAAATCAGCTGGAAAAATAAATTCTATATTTGCTTAGAAATATAGAATTTATTTTTCCTATATTTCATGTAAAAAAGTACATATTTACTCTTAATAAATATGTACTTTTTTACATGAAAAGTACATATTTTAATATAAATTTTTTTGATAGAATATTGTATTTACTAGTAAATACTAGATTTATTAAGAGTAAATAAATTATTTCCAAGTAAATATTAATTTCTAGTAAATGTTTTATATTTTAAAATATTGGATTTACTTTTTTTTTTTTTTTGAATAAGGGCTATTTTATTAAGCAATAGCATCAAAGGAAACAGCATTAGAGACTATAATAAGAGTCTCACAAATCCACACATTGAAATTGAACTCAAATCTAGCTAAAAGATAAGCTACATGATTAGCACTACGATGAATGTGATAAACATCTGGATTTCGCAACTGGGCAAGCAACTGTTTAACATCCTCTAGAATCGGACCTTCAAAAGAAAACTCCAGATTATCCGAAACAGCAGAAATGACATTGATGGCATCAATTTCCACCACAAGAATAACACTCTCCAATTCCTTCACAATCATCAAACCTTCACGAAGAGCTATACACTCAGCCAAAAAAGGAGAGAAAGTCCCCTCCACTTAAAAATACCAGATTTACCTAGAAATACCATATTTCAATAAAAATCCAAAAGATTTTGATTTGAAAAATATTAGATTTACTTGGAAATATCAAATTTACTTGGAAATACCATATTTTAATAAAATATCAAAAAATTCGAAACTATCATATCTACTTAAAATATTGTATTTTAATGAAATGAAATCCAAAAGATTTTTATTTGAAAATATTGGATTTACTGGATTTATTTAAAAATACCGTAATTTAATGAAATATCAAAAATATTCAAAAATATCGGATCTACATGAAAATATTATATTTAAATGAAATATACTTAATTATAAATATTTTAGAAATATCGTATTTAATTGAAAATATCATATTTTAATGAAATATCCAAAAGATTTTTATTTGAAAATATTAGATTTACTTAGAAATAACAGATTTATTTGAAAATATCGTATTTTATGAAATATAATTAATTGAAAATATTTTAGAAATACCATATTTACTTGAAAATATAATATTTTAATGAAATATCCAAAATATTTTAATTTAAAAATATTGGATTTACTTGAAAATATTGAATTTATTCAAAACTATTAGATCTACTTGAAAATACCATATTTTTATGAAATATTCAAAATATTTTTATTTAAAAATATTGGATTTATTTAGAAATATCAGATTTACTTAAAAATATCGTATTTTAATAAAATATAATTAATTGAAAATATTTTGAAATATCATACTTACATGAAAATACCGTATTTTAATGAAATAGCCAAAATATTTTTATTTTAAAATATTGAATTTACTTAAAAATATGACATTTTAATAAAATATGAAAAAATTCAAATATATCGGATCTACTTAAAATTATCTTATTTTAATGAAATATATTGAAGTGTAATTATTAAAAATATTTTGGAAATACATAATTTACTTAGAAATATGATATTTTAATGAAATATCCAAAAGATTTTTGTATGAATATATTGGGTTTTTTTTTTAAATACTGAATTTACTTAGGAATATCACATTTACTTGATATTTTAATGAAATACCGAAAAACACCGTATTAGTTTCCTTTCTTTGACATATTATCTAAAAAATAAAATATATATATATTTTTTTTTCAAATTATTTTCCTTTCTTTTAAACCTTATTGTTTTATTATTATTATTATTATTATTATTATTTGTTATCTAATTTTAAATCCAGCCCCAAATTCTTGAAATTCCTAAATCTACCCCAAAACCCCAAACCAAAGTCGCCGTCCGCTGCAGAGAAGCCATCACCGGAGACGACGTTAGCGACGACGGCTTATGGATCGCGATTTCATCGCGGTTCTAGCCATCATGCAAGGGAGTCGCATCGTCGATGGCGGACCGCGATTTGGCCGGAATTCTTGCCGTCGCGATAGGTCGGTGGGAGACGCAATTCCTGCAGTCGCGGAGCTCCGTCCGAGGGCTTCGTCGGCGCAATTTCCCATGACGAGATCGTGCTAGGATCGCGATCGCGATCTACACGCGATTCCTGCCGTCGCTAGGCTCTATTCGAGGGACACCGTCGGCGCAATTTTGCCGTGACGGAGTTGATGATCTACGTCACTTGCAAGGATGCCGGAGTTGCACAGTGACAGCGACGGCGAGATTCGCTGGTGGGAGTAACCTGGGAGATAGAAAAGAGAGTCGAGGTTATTTTGGGAAAGTTGTATATCTTAAATCAAAATATGCTATTATTTTCTTTTTTTTTTGAAAAGAATATGCTATTATTTTCACTCTTAAAAAAATTGTGCTATTATTTTTCATTGCACATGTGAAGTATGCTATTTCCCTCTTTCTCACAATGTACAATTAGATCAGAATAAAGAAAATAAGTAAGTTTAAGAGATATGTGAAAAAAAAATATAGATATATATATATATTTTAACACACTTTTTAATAAAATATTTTAAATTATGTTGATTAATGATTTATTTTGAATATTATAAACCGGCACACCAACCATTTTAATAATCACCCCTTTTCTTTTATAAAAAAATGACTAATTTTTAATAAACGTCCAAACACTTTCATCTAATCTAATTTCTAATTTAATGAAAGTCTAACAATTTTAAACAATGTATAAATCATTGACATTAGACTTCTACATTTTACAAACCTATATTTCTCTTTTTTTTTTTTTTTATAAATAAATTTCTCTTCTTCTTTTTTTCCCAGTATATTTCTCTTTGTTACATGTTAGGAACCAATTCTAATCCTAATATAGTAAGTTACTTACGTATGCCCACGCATATTACCTATAACCTTTGTATATTTGTGTGTTCACTTCCCAAAAAAAAAAAAAAAAAAAAGGAAAGAAAGAAAATAGTGTAAATTTTGTACTTTTGTAACTTCGAATGCATCAGTTTCAATGCGAAAAGAAAAGAAATTCAATCTTCAAGATGCAGCTTTTTCTTTTTATCCTTTTTCCGTTAAAAATGGTTGCAGAATCTCGAGACTCCAGAAGAGGTTCATCCTAGGTTATGGTGGTCAAATTACTGACTCCCACAAATGCTAAATTTAACGCCAAATTTTAGATAGCTTCACATTACGAAAAGCTGTATGTTCTTGTGAAACGCAATGCAATAATATCCAACTCTTTGCCGAATCCTCTGGAGCTCTTCTAAATATGTATTATTGCATTTCGCTTAAGAAAGAGAGATTTTTTTTTTCCTTTTTTTTTCTTCCTTTAAAATGCTCGAATCGCGTCTTCTCACCGTATTTTGGATGGACGAATTCTTGCCTTTCACCTGTTCTAAGTCACTCTCGAGTTTCCGGCTGTTCCTAGACTGAAGCAGCCTTTCTTCAATAACTGCCCGAACCACTACACGAGCCGTCTTGACAACATTATGCATTGTTGTCATGGTTATCCCATCAAGAACTAACATCCTCTCTCAACAAGTCAATATAACTATTTTGTAGGACAAGGATTGACATTAAAAAAAAAAAAAAAAAACAAAAACAAAACAAAAAACAACTTTTCAGACAGTGTTATAAACCATACTTTGAAAGAGTTTGATCAAGCTATAAAAATGTAGCATGACATTAAAATCTTATCTAAATTCTTCAAAGACCTCTCAGAAAAACTTTCTCAAGCAGTCACGGAAAGCCACGAAAGATCTCCACAAGGGCAAAAGCTCTTCTAGAAGGTCATCCAAACACTCTACGAAAGTAACTTTTGGACTTCCAGAAAGAAAACCATGCCAAACAGGCCCTATGATTACAATAAAAAAGACTTTGCTACAGCACATCTTGTGACATATGCACATTTAAGGCGAAGACTCGGCTTGTGGCTAAGGGGAGAACTCACCGATCCACGGAATAACTTATCTCTGTGATAGCTATTCAATCAAACACTGGTAAATTCAACAAAAAGAGTACTACCTACGACGTTCATCTCACTATCACAATGGAAACCGGAGGTACTCTTCCTTATAAAAGAGCTATCTAAGTTAGATTTGAACTATCCTTCCATTTCTAAACTATAGAGTCATAAGAGGTTAGATTTCTGGATTTAATTAAACAACAGTTGAGAAATCCTCTGCTGCTTTGGGGAATACAGAATTGCTATGTTGGACACTACAGAGTACAAGATTTCTTTATGCATGCAAACCAGGAAGGCACTCTGCTTTACTATGTACTTTTCATCCTCGAATTGAATTGAGAAAAATTTCACTCATCACAGGTTCCTATTGCGTCACCGAAGATTACACACATCTAGAATGCATTTGCTAATTGATCATCGCTTTGCTTGAAAACAATATATTTATATATATATATATATATACACACACACACATGTATATGCACAGATGCCAACACCACTAATTGGGAACAATCTTCTACCAAAAATATGTACCTCTTTACTTTCAATTTGGGATTGTTGTGCTTTTGAAGTAAACATAAAAGTTAAAAGCTAAGAATCTTGCTACTAAAAATGACAGTAAAAGTGCACTTGTGTTCGAGGCTTTGAGCAAAAAAAATTATGAGCAAAAAAAATTATGTGCATTTTTACCAGACACACCGGTCGCATCGATTTTAGGCCAAAGTACTTTTGATGACTCCAAAAAAAATCTTAAATTGGTCCTTGTATGCCCAAAATAGCCATAGACTGCATTTCCCCTATTCCTACTAAAAAATTTCAACAGTGCATATACCTCTACTACAACCATAATTCCTTTCAAAGATCAACAGTATGAATCTACATGATATCAAATTGTCCGGTGCACAACCAAAGAAATCAAAATTCCGATTTTATCATAGCAGATTGACGGAAAACAAATCGATCAAATCACGCAAATGAAAGCAGAAAAAATTCATCATACCACATGCAGTCCAAATGGAACGTAGAATTTCTGCATCCATAAGATCCCACTGAGCAAATCAAGCGGCTTCAATCTGCACAACACAAGCTCAATGGAAAAAACGAGCTGCAACTATAGAGGTCGGACCATCGTCCGCACTCAGTATTTTAGTTACAAAATAAATCTCTAAAGCTTTTATCTTTATTCTTTAACTTACAAAACAATCAAACTATAATCAACAATTTAGCAAACAAAGTACTGTTTCATTCTACCAATCCAAACTCATAAAGCCAAACTTACTTTAATCTACTTTAAAAAATAAAATAAAATAAAATAAAATAACTCTAATTTTTTAAAATCCAAGAATAATAGCTAACAAACCATGACAAAGAAGAATCAGCAAACCGAATGATTTGCAAAGAAAAATTCAGAATCTGCAAAAGGGGCTTAAGAAAAAGAACCAACAATCATTACCAAATTAAAATGATAAAAATTTGTTTATATTCCCCCACTATAAAAATAAACCAACTGTATATCAAGGTCCATCCATGGTCGGTCCTTACAATTTATTGTTATCCCCCATTTGCTAACTCAGACAACCTTTATTCTTCATATTATTATTATTATTATCTAAAAGACAACATAGTTCCAAGAAGATTAACACTAAACCCCACTGTATTCATCGTCTCTATGTATAGGACTATATCTATATATATAGATATATAAGAATATCCTACTTCTTGATCTTTCGATGCTTCTTGGGTCCGGGAACTTCCAATCTCCCGACAGAGCATCCGCACCTCGACCGGAAAACCAGGACGGCCCGGCCATTCGGCGGCGCCATCTTCTTCAGCTCGGCCTCGAGTTCGCGGTGGTGGTCGCGGGGCAATTCGAACAAACCCTTTCTCTCTGTCGAATTCAACATGTTATTGTTGCTGTTGTTATGGTTACTGTGATGATTCTTGAGGCAGTCCTCGGTCTCGAGCTGGATGTCGAACTCCGCCGCCTTTCGGAGGCCCTTGCAGTTCGGATTCCCGCATTTCCTGTTGGTGCAGGCTATAACTCCCCACGCGGCCAAGACCGCCGAGCAAACACTGAGCCCGACGGATCCATACACCAGCGGAGCCTGGGAAACTTCATCGGCGAAGATGTCTTTGATGGTTCCGAGGATTTGGAGGGATTGGGAGAGGAGGAATTTCAGGGAAGGAAGGATTAGGAAGCCGAGAGCCACGACCACCGCGATGAAGATCACGACGTCGATGGCCGCCGATCGGGATCGATGGCAGCAGGAGGCGGAGGAGGACGACGACGGCGGATTCGGCGGAGAGTTCGGGTGAATCTTTCTGGATTTGTTCAGATTCTGATGATGATCGGATGATAAGCTCGTTGAGACCGGCATGAGAGAGGAGGCTTGGTCAACGGACTTGCAGACCGAAATTGAGCTTGGCAGATGATAGACCATTTCAGAGAAACAGAATCCCGGAGAACAAAAGAATCAAACAAACAAACTGATTGATCCGATCAAAATTCGAAACACCCAGAAAGTAAAAACTCGGAATCGGATCGACCCAACTGGAACGCAATTGAATTGATCCTCGAGATCGGGAATTCGGCGGTGCCCAGATGGTTAAAAAACCAGGAAAATAAAATTAAATTGAAGAAACAAAGAAAGAAAGACCGAAAATCAAAATTCCGAATCCAAAATTCAGAATCCGATCAAAAAAGAAAGTTGAAAACGAAGAACAGTACTAGGCCGGCAGAGGAGAGAGAGAGGGAATGGGGCTTAAATCCAGAGGAAGCAGAGCGGACAAGGAGAAAGAGTCATTTTTAACTAGCAGTAGAGAGAGAGAGAGAGAACAAGAAGAAATGGTTCGTTTTCGTGGTCATGGACCTCTCTCTATTGCACTCTCTCTCTCTTGTCTTGGTTGTGTTTCTCTCTCTATCAAAGCAAAGCAACACGGGACACGCTAAGGAAGTTGAAGAAACGACACGTTGTGTGTGTTAATGCGAAACGTTATAATTACGTGGGCTGGTGTCGGCCTTCTCGGAGAATCGGCTTTCAATTTGACATCCAAAACGGGTACCATGATGTGTCAATGATTCGGTGGGCCACTCTAATGGGCTTGGCCCACCTTTTCTTTCTTTTCTATGATTGCCGTTAAAAATAAATAAAAATAACTATACTCTTAATTTTTAAATATCAATTCACATATTATATTTATTTATATATAATTAATTAATATAACAATCTTTTAAATTTATTAATAAGAGAATAATAATTTATATGTCGTATAAATTAATATTTAAAATTAAGATTAAAATTTATATTCCTAATAATTTTCGCTCAAAAATACATTTTTATTGCTCCGTTTGGAATCATAATTTCAATTTGTTAATTTTCAATTTGATAAATATAAAAGGTCGTGATTGTGTACATTAATTTCATACTTGATTTTATTATAACATATAAAGTAAATTCTTTCATCTTAACTTCAAAAGAAAATATGAAAGATCAAAAATTTTAATAAATATTTTTTTTTTAACTTACCAAATAAGTATTAAGAGATTGTAAAAAGTATGAATATATGTGTTTTCACAATCTTTTCTATTAATGGGCTTGTTTTCCTCAAGTGCACCTTTTTCTTTCTTTATTTTCTTCTTCTTTTACTAGTTGAAATGCACGCACTTTATGTATCCGGAATAGACAAGCAAAGCACAACAAAACAAAAAAAATTAATTTTTTTTTAATTTTTTAGTTTTTAAAAATTATTTATTTATTTAAAATAGTCACGTAACAGGTTTAGAACCCACGCGGAATATACAAACAAAGCAAAGTAAAGCAAAACAAAAAATAAGAAAATTTAACAAATTCTTTTTTTATTTTAATTTTTAAAAATTAATTTTTTTTATTAAAATGCCACATGACGGGCTTAAGACCCATGAAAGGCACTAAAACACTATTTTAGTGCATGTTTTGGTGCCTTTCATTCTTTTAAATAAAGTTATAGAAAATACCTTTTGATTCCTTCAAAAGAAAGAAATATATTACTTTTTTAGAAAAATGTTTATACAATATTAGGAGTTCACCCGGAGTCTCAAGACATTGTTAACTTTTTCTTAGGGAAAGTATCTGAATGACACAAATTTAAAAATTATTGTACTAACATGACATAAAAAAGTAATATTAGATCAATATGATACAAAATCAAACTAAAGTAAACTACACTTTATGTTATGTTGGTCAAGATAATAGAATTTGTGTCATATTAATCAATAGATGAAAAAGGTGGTTATTTGGGTAATTTTCTCCTTTTTCTTTTCATTTTTAGGATTACTAAAATTTATCAGTTGTTAAAAACTTATTTATCAACTTATTTAGTATAAGAAATAATTAATTTTAGGTCCTCTTTCTTTTGTGTCTTGAAATTAATTTTCTGTCGCATTAAAAAAATAGTTTTCTATCTAATTTTGATGCATTTACTCATGCCATATAGTCTAATTTTGTTACACTAGTTTTAATTTATAAAATTTAGAGCCATTTAAAACTTCTATTAATTGTCTTTTACTAAAAAGAGAAGAAAAAAAAAAAAACTATCATTATTGCTTTTTATGAAAGTTTCACTTTAATATGTAAGTGTACTAAGGATCCAATGGGAACATTTAGACATGGTGTTTTGAAGGTTGAGTTAAAAATATGCATTTGGGAAGAAGATTTTTGAAAAAATTATGTGATATAAAAAATAATACAAAAATTTGAAATATGTTCGGAGAAAAATATACAAAATGGATATTGTATTGTTTCTCTTGTCCATTTTGACATAAAAATAATCTCATTCTGATTTAAAATGAAAAAAATATGAATTTTTAAAGTTTAAGTTTTTTAAAAATAAAAAATAATGAAAATTTGATATATAGTTAGAGATTTTGAAATCCTAATTGATGTTTTGCTTTCATGACAATATCATAGTTATTTGTTTTTTTTTCAAATGAGTTAGTTTTTTCATCGAAACGTGGGGCCTAATTTGTCAATGGAATGAGTAAGGAAAATAATGTATTTTATCTCAAATGTGTTTCCTATCGCGTGCAAGCTATGATACTTTTCTATGTTATTATATTTGTCATTATTAGTCTGGAAAACGGTAAACATAACATTACGGTGATAATTTTGAACGCTCCCATTTAATAATATAAAGTTTAAAATTGTACTACGGCATGTTATCTTCATTTTTAATTTAAAAAAAAAAAAAAAAAGCATGTAATCGGTCCAATGATTGTGGGCGATTATCACCATTAACAATATAGTTGATGTGTATATTGAAACAATAACACCTTTTCAATACATTTTTTCCTCTTTTATGGATTGAATTAAATCTCATTTTATTTATTAAAAAAAAAAACACAATTCAAGTATGTTATTTATTGCCCCCTATTCATAAGGGAATTGAACAAAAAAAAAAAAAAAAAAAAATCTTCTAAATGTATAGTTAATGTGTATGTATAAGTTTTGACCAACTGCCAAGCGTTCATTTTCTTATAAAACTTGTATATATATTATAAAAGAGAAAGGAAACAAAAACAAACTGCCAAAGTTTTGACTTTAAAAAAGAAAAATCCTTCCTAACTTAATAAATGGGTAGGTTTGGCCGATTTGTATCAAGGAAAATCAGTCAAGCGAATAGTCCAAAACTTCAACTATCATTACATAAGCATCCAAAAGAAAGGTGGTGACACCCAATTGATCGGCAATTTCTGTTGTTGATTGGGATTTTGTTACATAAAATTTGGTGTATGTTTATTTCTAATATGTCGAGGTATTTTTTTATTTTTGGGTTCCAAACTTGTACCGTTTTTATTATGCATCAGTTATTTATATTTATAGTTGAGTGTTATGACCGCCTAATTACAGGATCTTTACATTAAAAAAAAAAAAAAAAGACGGTTGAGTGTCAATACATTTTTCCCTTAAAAAAAAAAAAGAAAAAGAAAAGAAAGGCGGTGACATGATTTTCAACCAAATACATTAACCAAGGCCATAGAGTCCATTACCATAAGTCTTCTTGGTGTGGCTTCACATTTCTCAAAAGTCGCAACATTAGTCAACCACTCAATATGGTATAATAAAGTTCCCACTCCTCCATTTTCGCTTTGGATCATTGTAGATCTGACATTAAGACAACCACTATACAAAAGAACCAACTAGTCCACATTCAACCAAATTGAATTCTTCTTACGTGAACTTAAAAAATGAGAAATGACGATGGGACCATCATCATATATATTTTTTAACCCAAAAAAAAAAGATTCTAGCACTTTGTCACCAATTGAGAAATTGTAACAAACAGTGACGGAGTCAATAATTATTTTCAGGAGAGCTTGAATCGTTTAGAGGGACATTTGAAAATGATGTTTTGGAGGTTGGATTATAAATGTGTCAGGAGGGAAAACTTTCGAAAAAATTATGTGATATACAAAATAGTGTAAAAATTTAATATGTGTTCAGAAAAAAAAATACAAAATGGATCTTATCTTAATCGTCTCATTGTTACAAGCATTTTGACATAAAAATCATTTCATTTTCGATTTGAAATGAAAAAGTTTGAGCATTTTGTAAATGGAAAAAAAAAATTTTTGATGCAAAATTAAAAATTTAAAATCCATATGATGTTTTGTCGTATAGAATTAGTGCCTCAAACGGGCCTTAAAATTAGACATGAATGTTTGTTTATCTATTTATGTCTTCTTCTTTTTTTCTTTCTTTCTTTTTTTTTTTTTTTTGGTCAAAATAAATTAAGCTTGTAATAGATATTGACTGAATTTTTAAGTTTAGAATCTAAGAATTATAAATTTTTATAATAATGCAGTTGATTTTTCATTTATTTGATATTTTAAGTTTAAAACGTGATTACTTGGAAATTAAAATTAGAGTATTAGTTATAATTTTTCAAAAGATATATTAGACAAATGTTGCAATTGAGGTGAATAAAAAATAAATTTGGATTAGAAATAAGTTTTTATCAGATACACATGTTCAGTAAATTTTTATTTTTATTTTTATTTTCAGTTCTTTGTATGCTTTTTATTCTTATTTTTTGTAGTCCATTCTTCATCTTATAATAGAATTCTCATAGTTTGATTTAAACTATTTGTTAAGTCTTTTTCTCTCAGGTTAACACAACACGACCTTGATAATTAAATTGATTTGCGTCTATATATTTGTGTCTGAGTGTGGCTTACTTGGTGATCAAGGACAGGTTTAGTACACGTTGCACATAATTATTAGAGAATTTTCCTATGGCTAAACCATGACATCATTAGTAATTATAACTTATTAGCCTACCTAACCCCTAATAATTAGGGCCTGTTTGGTATATAAGTTCAGTTTGAGTTGAGTTAAAATTTTTAAGTTTGAATAGTAATTTTTGTTGACTTTTTCAGAAAAGACAAAAAAATTTTGAAGAAAAGACAAAAAACATGATAAAAAAGTACAATTTAGTTTAAACCAAACTTACCAAACAAACGGGCCAGTCTCTCTTTTTTTTTTTTTTTTTTTTGGCTCTAATAATTACTTTAGTTCAGTTTAAATGCCATTGAAGAAACCTGACTTTTCAAAGCTTTTCCAATTTACATCATATAACTTGTCAAAGGGGTTAAAGTAAGTTCATTTGAAAGAGGTTTTAGGTAAACCTTAATTATGGGTATAACCGCTTATAATAACTCTAGTAATTGCAATAGACAGTGACTTCCACCTAATCACCCGTTATCACTTTCTATTCTCATTTCCATTTTTTACTTTTTTTTTTTTTTTGTCTTTTTCAAAAAGAAAAAGGAAAATCAATTTTTTTCCCAAGTACCAACTGTAATTCCATCGCCACTCTACAGTCTCAGAATAGTTGGTGTCTTTAATTTTTGGGAAGGTAGTTTACCAACTTTTTCACTCGGATTTTCAACAAAGTTCCGTGTGGAAATACCCTTTTCACTCAGATGACACATTTTTATATTATGATTTTGTTTGATATTTAAGTTTAATTTTGATTAAATATTATATTTTTATATTAGTTTTTGTTTTTTAAGAAAAGTTAACAAAATTAATAATTAATTTTTGAAAAATCAATCAACTTTAACTTAAAAATTCATCTCCAACCGACAAACTAAAGACAAGCTTAGTTTAATTCACATCCCTCTATTTTTTTTTTTTTTTTTTTTCAGAATTGGGTTCTCTCTCTTTTTAAAAGCAGTTATTTTTCTAGTGTTTTTCTTTAGGCTAATGCTTGGGCATAGAAGCTTGCAGATTTTGGAGTGATGAATGAAACAAAAGTAAGATGTGGTGATGCACAACTCCATAATCTGTTTGGGAATTAGAGCCGTAAGTCTCAAGTTCAATTCTGGATATGTGTAAAATATTATATTAATTTAATTGAGAGGCGTGCACATATGGTGTCTATAATAAAAAAAAATTATGTTTTATTTTTTATTTTTTAAATTCTTAGAGATTGTTTTGGCTTGTCTATTTGTTGATTTACTTTATAGTTTTGTATTAAAGTTGATTGTTAACATCTTTTCACTTTTAAATAAAGACTATGGTACTGTTAAAAGATTTTTAAAAAATAAAAGAAAACATCATACTCTATATGTAAAGACGTGTTCATTATTTTATATATGAAAAAGTTTTCAATTATTACTCTAATATTTATCAATCCATTGTTATTATTGTTTTAGTCACATAATATTGATCAGATAGTTGTAACAACATTAAGTAGTGATCAAACAAAATTACTAGCAACAAATGATAGAGAGCTCAATAAATATGATTGGATGGGCAACTTGTAGGAACTTGGTGACATGGCTTTTTCAATTTTTTTATTTAAATAAATTATTAAATTAAAGAATTTCATTCCTAGCTTTGGAATCTTATTCCTAGTTTCATTTTCATTCACAAATTTCATTCCTAGTTTGGGAATCCTATTCCTAAGTGCATTTTCTTTCATTCCCAAACTAATTTTTCTATTTTCTCCAAAACTGTTATTTGTTTTCTAGTTTTTTTTTTTTTTTTTTTTTCTTTTGGAGGTGTTTGGTGTTTGAGTTTAAGTTAATATTTTAAGTTTCAATAGTAATTTTTGTGACTTTTTCAGAAAAAGATAAAAAAACTTTTTCAGGAAAAAAGGACAAAAATTGAGTTGAAAAATTTGAGTTCAAGTTGGTGAACCAAACACACCCTTTTGTCTTTATCTGCGTTTATCTTTTTATACCCCTTGTTATATGAAAAAAGTCCCCACAATTTAATTTTTATTTATTTTCTTTTTCACCCACCAATTAGTATCATATTCAATACATTTTATATTTTTCGTTTTTATTAACACTTAACTAAACTAGGGTCCAAATTTCATTTCTACTGTGTTTGAAAGGGTGTTATTTCTTTTCTTAGAGCAGGATGTGTATGGAGTATTTTTTTAAAACAATTATATGCTTAACAGTAAATTTATTAGTGACTAATTAGTAATACAAATTTTATTGAAATGAAGTATATAAATAGTAGATTAAGAAGTGTCAATAAACCCACCCTAATATTATTTTTGGTGTCAATTCATTGAATAAGAAAATCCACGTTTGGGTTATAAATGTTGAGTTGTCCATCCCATGTTTGTGGGCTATAAAATATTGGGCCAAAAAGACCAATAACTTTTAATTAAAAAAAAAAAAAAAAAGGGAATTAATGGCTTGTTGAACAAGCCTTGTGTGTGTGAGCTGCAGAAAACTAAGTGGTGAAACAGTGGTCTGTTGGTATTAAATTTGACAAGGTAAATCCTTGTGACCAACATTTCTTAATTACTGATTCTAATTTTTGAATTGATGTCTCTAAGGTGCTTTTTCCAAATACCCATTGAGAACTAAAATTGATTTCTTTTTATGCTATGTGTTGAAATCCATCTTGTTGATGATGAACCTTGTTGTTTAGCCAAGAATGTGTTTTATCTTGATGATTGTGAGCCTCTAGTTGCATCTAGAGAGAACTTTGTAATCCCATTACTGTTGATATAGTGAAAGTTGATATCGGACTACGGTCCCGTGGTTTTTTCCTTCGCATTGGAGGGTTTTTCACATAAAAATCATTGTCCGTTGATTATTTTGATTTTCTTTTGCTTTGGTTGTTTTGTTGGTTTGGTTAAAACTTACTTTTGGAGAACTTATTTTACCACACAGAGAGGAAAAAGTTTAGTTGTTGGTTTTTTTTTTTTTCAACAATAAAGAACTATTTATGAGGCTCATTGAATAAATAAGTCACGTCCATTTAAATACATCACACTCTATGACTGCCCAATGAAATGAAACTCTCGTTCATCCTTCATTTAAATACATCATAAATGACTCCGGAGCCCTAAATCTAGTTCGCGGAGCTACAATCACAACAAATACATTAATGTTAAAAAAATTAAAAAATTAAAAACTTTCATGGAATTAAGAAACTAATATTTAGTAAAACTTATTACAATCTCCTTAATTCTCGTCCAGTAAAATATCGGCCGTTTAGCATCAGCTAGTGAGTCCCAAACTTCAACTATTTTGACATTTTTACCAACACTCGTAAAAGAATGTAGTGCTCCGATATCAGCATGGGAATGAAAATCTAATAGTTCAAGTAAAACAGTCAGATTTTCCAAGGTGGTATGTATAGTGACATGATAATATTAGCATTGCAACACAAACAAATTATATATATATATATATATATATATATTAGACTACCCATAAACGTTTCATAGTATTGCATTTTCTCCCAACGTTTATGTAATGGTAAAGCATCATTACTAAAGGGTAATCTATCTTTCTGCAAAACAATAAAGTTAAAACTATAATGATTTGCGTTAGAGACTTAATGTTTACCGATATTCAAAACTTACAGTTATATACATAAAAAAAAAAAAAAAAAAACTTACATGGGTACTAGAAACTTTTTAGGAGTGTATGGACGGTAAAACACCCAAAGACAGTGTTAACGGATGGTTGTCGGTCCATGAACAAAGCAATTGATGAGGTCAAGGAACTGCCCAGAAACGAAAAATGGAGGAGTGTAAAAGGAGACCAAGCTTCAGAAAAAATAAATATGAAGCAAATGTGTTTTCATGTTTTATCCATTTTGTTTTGTTAGTTATTTGGCTTGATATAGTAGTTTGGCTTTCTACAGGTTATTGTTGTTTGGCAGTTGATACTTGTTTATTGGAGCTTCTATTATACTTGTTTGGACTTGGTAATTGTTATGAAGAGATGTCGAATGATGATATTTCACCCATTTTGTTTTATTGTTATTATAAAGAAATGTTGAACGATAATATTTGAAAAAAAAAAAAAAAAAACCACGGATAAAAGAGAAATAAAAGTTTATTTTAAAACCTGTAATTTTATGGGACAACCCATAAGTTTATGGTAGATATTTAAATTTTGTTTTTGAATCGTTGACGGTGATCCAGAGAGAGAGGGAGAAAGAGAGTGAGTGAGAGAGGGGAAATCCGGAGAGAAAGACGGTGACGGTGATTCTCGCTGACACTGGAAAATAAGAACTTATTGGAAGATGAGGAGAGAAATGTGATTTATTTATACTAAACAACAAGGTAAAAAAAGAAAATAATAATTTATTTAAAAAACGAAGGGAAAAATATGCTATAAATCACTAATATAAAAAAAATGTTACTTTCGTTCTTTAAAAAAAAAAATTATGATCTCTTTCCATTCCAATCCATTCCAAGTAAAGGAAATTTTGATTCCATTCCACTCCATAATATGCATTCCAAATATTAATTACTCATATTTAAAATACAAAAATAATATTTAATTATATTTTAAAGTTAGTAGGTTGTTTACAAGTTATATATAAAATGTCACAATCACACCCAAAAATTCTTCCATATATATATATATATACCTACATATTTGTATTATATGCAATTCAGCTGGTGTGGTGCTGTCTACATGATGATATGAGACGTAATATGGAACTCAATTTGGAATAATACTTGAGTTGCTGGTTGTAAACAAAAGAGTTTGGTGATTTTTTTCTTTTGTTTTAAAGAACACACTAAATCGACACGATCGAGTAACAGTCTATCTGAATTTGACATAAATAAATTTGTGAATGTTAATGTAAATCTCAAGGAAGAGGAAGGGTGGGGGTGCAGTCTCTATTTTTTTTTTATTTTTTTTTGGGAGTGGTCACCCGTTGATTCCAATGACCTTCTCAGGCGGATCACGGGTGGTCATCCAGTAGGTGACTCCTGCCATCGGGGACATGCAACTGTGAACACTGATGGCGTGACAATATATATATATATATATTTTTTTTCTATAATTTAAGGCGGGGAATTTGAACTCCACATTTCATACTAAAAAATTCTCTATAGATCTTATGTATAATCACCGCGGTGTGATAACTTAAGGACATGATTGGCACATAAATCTAATAGCATTAAGGTGGGACGTAAATCCTAGGTTTTTGGACAGAGGCCGTCAAAGTTCGGTTATAGCCCGAATATATATGAACAATGTTTGCTAAAGAAGTCCATCTTGTTTGTTTCTCATTGAAAACAATCATTACAGGAATAAAAACGTATTCATGGAACATGCAATAGTTTATTTATCATAAAAGAATTATAGTTAAGAAATAAAAATGAGATTTAAAAAAAAAAAATTTATAGTTAAGAAATAAAAATGAGAATTTTTTTTTAATTCCATGCGAAGTCAGTTCCGAATTACATAATAATGATAGGTTTTCACAAAAAAAGATTTATCTATGTGGGGTCCGTGGTTTATCTCACGCAGAGCTAATTTTGTAAAAAGCTTTACACCTTTCAAATAAGCTAAAATGACTAACGTCTTTTTTTTAGTTGGAATCATCTTAGGTCTAGTGTTACTTTGTTTGAATTATTTACAATTGCATATTTACCATACAAATGTGGTGATCAATTAGAAGTAATTAATATCTTCTTTTTATTACCGACCTTCTACTTTCTTTAATCTTTGCGAGGTCAAATTCGTGTTGTTATTCGATTACTTCAGTGTCATTCTTGGAGAAAATTATTAGAATAGCCATTAAAATAGACCTACTAAGGAATTTTGTCCCATTTTCCCTGAGTATATTTTTCTTTTATTGATTTTTTAAACGACATTTTTACCATTACTATTTTTTCTCTTTTGTTATGTTGTAACTGATTGTAATTCTTTTTCTTCCTTCTCTCTCTCCTCCATTCCCTCCCCCCGGCGTTTCTCTTCCACTTTCTCTCACTATCGGAGATGTTTCTCACTTGGCCGTAGTGTCGTCACCAATTCATTGGACCAATCTCTCTCTCCTCTCTTTTCTTCTCACAGTGCTCTCTCTATGCTCTCTTTTCAGTCTCGTGATCATACTCTAATAAAATATGTGTGTTATTCTATTAGACTATCTTTTTAATTGATTTGGGGTTATTTGAAAAACATATATATTGACCTTTGACTCATCTTATACGAGGTTAAAAATCCTAAAATCCTTATAGATTAGGCAATATTCTATAAATATACTCTTCTGCATAATAGTTCAAAATTATCTTAAGGCCCGTTTGGAGAAACTTTTAGAGATGGAGTTTTAGATATGTTTTGTTTGGAGATGAGATGTGTTTTGTAAATATGTGTTTGGGGTAAACTCTTTTGAAAAAAAAAAAAGTTTTGAATTTTTATGTATAATGGAAGAATAATTGGAAAAAAGTAATGCTTTGGGAATGTATGTATGTATTGTTAATTTGATGATAACAAAAATAAAATAATTAAATTTTTTATTAAAACTATAAAATTAATAAATTTTTGAAAAAGTGAATTTAAAAACTAAATTCATCCCAAACACATTGTTGGAAAAGAAACGGCAAAATACCGTCTCCATTAATGCCCTAAACAGCCTCTTAATAATAAGAAGTTTTATTTTTTTAATCAATCACAAAATTCTTAATTAAATAAAGCGGAAAATAATTGGAAAAATCGTGTGGCTGATGTAAGCTCAAGGTTTTCACTTTACCTTTTCGCATGGGTGGGGCCTACTTAGAATATGATGCTGACTTGGCACATATTGGGCTACTCATTGTAGGTTGCGCACGTGGCACATTGGTGGGCCCAATCCCACGTGGTATGTTTTTTCGATCAGATATTGACGTAGATTAGTGATGAGAAATTACCCATTCTGACCTTGGGTTTCTCCAACCAAGTTAGTAAATTACTCGGCAAAAGTTCGGGGACAATTCTGAAATTACAAGTGGGTTTTTGGTTTTTTAATTTAATATTTAAATTTAATTTTAATTAAATCGTATTATTTTTATTTTTATTTTTTTTAAATCAATAAAATTTATAATTAATTTTTAAAAAATCAATCAATTCCAACTTAATAATTTATCTCTAACTAACTAACTAAATGATAGTTTTATTTTATTCTTTTAGGAACAAGTGGGGGCATTCCTCTTATGCCTTTTCTATTGTTTTTTGGAAAATTTCCTCTAAAGGATTTTGGGTTTTTTGCTGAACCGTTGAAGTTCAACGGTCTCCATTATGGTAAAAGCCAACCTCTTGCTGTTTTTATTTTATTTTATTTTTTCATTTAAAAAAGTATAGATGATAAATCTGGTTGTCTTATAATCATGTAACTACCATCATAAATTCTAGATAAGTTTTGTAAAATTTTTAATAATTTTTTTAGCTGCCGTCAAGTAATTAATATCAAAATTAAAAATATATACCAAAATAAAATAGGAATATTGATGCATTAAATGTGAGGCTAAACAATTTGAAAGGAAAACAAAAAAAAGCCCATACATAAAAGGAGAATTATTTTTAAAGGTAACAAAAAAAGATATTATTTCAACTATTAATGTTTGTTTTAATATAATATTCGACGAGGATTAGTTTAGTCGATCAGAAAGGAAAACTAATATTTTAAGATTCCAAATTCAAAAAATATAAGAGGTTTTCTAAAAATTAATAAAATAGATATTCAGAAGACTTCGTAATAAAAAAAATATATGTATTTTATTGAAAAAAAAAAAGGTGACTTTGAGATTGGGCAATCCACTATGGCAATTCCACATCCACAGTGCACGAAAAAGATTTGAAAGCAACACAAAAGTCACAAAGTAAAACAAAGGGTGCCACACTTACGTTTCTCAACCACAAAAATTATAAACCATTATTTATTATTATTTTTTATTAAAAATTTGTAAAAGTGTAATTTTAGGTTAGGAGAGGAGCCGACGAATAGGCGATGTTTGAAAGAAAAAGGGCAAAAAATTAAAAAGAAAAAGCTGAGTAGGAGAGAGAGAGAGAATAATATTTAAAAATAAATAAATAAATAAACTAAAGAAAAAAGAAGCAAAAAAAAGGAGGAGAAAAAGGCAAAGAAAAGAGAAGAGAGAAGAGAATCAAAAAGAGGAAAGAAAAAAGAGATTTTTTAAAGACCACAAAGAGAACTTGTGGCTGAGAATTCTCCCCCAACAGCTGACGTGGCAACCCCAACCTGCTTAGACGGATCAACAAACCAACGACAAACGACGATCATCCAACGAACGACACTCACTTTTCTCTGCCGCTTTTTGCACACACACACATCCACACACGCACACACAACAACGTGTCAGATCTCTTTCTCTCTTTCTCTCTCTGGAATTTTATCGCTTTTCAATTTCTCTGTCCATTTATATCTAGAGGGAGAGAGAAAAGGAGGAGAAGGAAAAAAAAAAAAAAAAAAAAAGCAGCAGAAATGTCGGAGCCTAAAGACCCGGCGATCAAGCTCTTCGGAAAGACGATTCCCGTAGCGGAAGTCGGCTGCGGCGGAAGCTCTCCAGAAGCTTCGTCTGTTCCTGCTGAGGTTGAGGATAATAATAATACTAAGAATAGTAATATGAATATGGATCAGGATAGAGCTATTTCTGTCGCAAATTCTTCTTCTCTCGAGAGCAATACCAACCACGATGCCGAAGATGATCAAGACGGCGATTATGATAAGGTATCGTTTTTTTTATTTTTGTTTTTTTTTTTTAATTTTTGGGATTTTGGAAGTGGATTTAGCGAACTGACCCATTGTTGTTGACTTTTTCTTTCTGTGGTTTTGGTTTGCAAGTTTCTTTTATGGGATTTGGTTCGTAATCTTAAGTTGGAAAGTTGGGTTTTTTTTTCTTTTAATTTTTTAATTTTTTATTTTGGTCCTTACTATTAATTTGTTTCTCCTGAGCTATTATTTGGGGATTTCATTTTTGTTAAGAAATAGTTTTCATGAAAAAGGATTAATTCGCCTGAGCTAGTGTGGCTACAATTTTTGATCAATTTTGATTATCCAAGCAAGCACCTTTGCCATTTTATTGCTTAAAAATACTTTTTTTTAGTGCTTTGTTTAGACACAGATAGAGATTCTTGTGAGTTATGTTTGTCAGCATTTGAGAAAATGTTATTCCAAAGTGAAACCCTTTGTCGCCGATGTTTCTATATCGGAATCAAAACCATCTATAGTGTGTTAGGTTAGTTTGTGGAAGTGTTCAGTGATTCTTGTTCTTGTCTTACTTCTACCAGTTTGATGGGGTTATGTGGGTGTAACGCGAGTCGGTCATGTTTGTTAACTTTCTATTACGTTTTTATAAGTGAACATGCTGAGAACTCAATAAGGAGATAAAAATTTATGTAGTTTGCGGTTTTAGGAGAACCAGCAAACCTTCACCTGTTCCAAGATGAGAGTTAGGATTAAGGAGTACTAGATATCTGTATCGCATCTTCAAAGTCATTGACCTCGTATTTGTTGATATGGTCCTGCTATGGGGATAGGTCACGGTGAAGTTAATTGTACCAACAAGTACGAAGGAGAAGAAATGAGGAAAAGATAATTTAATTACGAAACACTCGCATAGGGGGGGGGGGGGGGGGACGAGCTTTCTGTGAGGCGTCCTTCTCAGTGCACTTGCATGAACATTAGATCCGATCTTTCTATACGAGACAGCGATCTGATTTTCTACTAGTCTAGTTTTAGTTGGTTCATTATGTGAATGATAACTAGTGTGTAAGTGGGTATTTAGTTTACGGCCTATCAAACCATGAAGTTAAACAAAAACAAGGTCATTTTTACTTTGCCTTGTTAATTTTGATGGCTTTGTTGAAGTTTTACGGATATAGTATTTTGATAAGATACAGTCTTGAAGTCATTCTCAGTGAAAATTTTGGTGAATTCAGGAAACGGTGGAAGAAAAGCCTAGCAATACTAAAGAAGAAGATGGAGCCCAACCTGTTTCTTCAGAAGAGCTAAGGAATTCAGATGCAACTTCTGGAATTTCCGAGAACCCTAAAACACCTTCTGTTGAGAACGAGAGTGCTAAACTGAAAGATTCAAAGACTGAAGAAGAACAGAGTGAGACAAGTAATTCACAAGAGAAGACCCTGAAGAAACCGGACAAGATACTTCCTTGCCCCCGCTGTAAGAGCATGGACACCAAGTTCTGTTACTACAACAATTACAATGTTAACCAACCCCGACACTTTTGCAAGAACTGCCAAAGATATTGGACAGCTGGTGGGACCATGAGAAATGTCCCCGTGGGAGCGGGTCGTCGCAAGAACAAGAGCTCTGCTTCTCACTACCGTCACATAAATGTTTCAGAAGCTCTTCAGAATGCGCGAACTGATGTTCCAGCTGGAGTCCATGCTTCCCATCCTTCTCTAAAATCTAATGGCACCGTCCTAACATTTGGCTCAGACACACCCCTCTGTGAATCAATTGCCTCAGTGCTGAATCTTGCTGATAAAACAATGCAGAATTGCACACAAAATGGATTTCATAAACCTGAAGAATTAAGGATTTCTGTTCCTTACGTAGGTGGAGAAAATGGAGATAAAAGTGCAAATGTATCTTCAGTTACAACATCAAATTCGAAGGATGAGGCCAGCAAAAATGGGACACAAGAGCAAGTCATGCAAAATTGTCAGAGCTTCCCACCTCAAATGCCATTCTTTCCGGGGGCTCCTTGGCCTTACCCTTGGAATTCGGCTCAGTGGAGCCCTCCAATGCCAGTGCCTGCCTTTTGCCCTCCAGGATTTCCGATGCCATTCTATCCTGCAGCAGCTTATTGGGGTTGTAGTGTACCAGGCACTTGGAACGTCTCTTGGATTCCCCAGCCATCATCTCCAATCCTCAATGCCCCAAGCTCCGGTCCAAACTCTCCGACATTAGGGAAACATTCGAGGGATGAAAACCCACTCAAATTCAACTCCCTTGCGGAAGAGGAGTCGCCAAAAGAAAGCAATTCCGAGAGATGTCTTTGGATTCCAAAGACATTGAGGATTGACGATCCAGGTGAAGCAGCAAAGAGTTCTATATGGGCAACACTGGGGATCAAGAATGATAAAGCTGATTCAATTAGTGGGGGAGGACTCTTTAAGGCCTTCCAAGCAAAGGATGACGAAAGAAATCACGTAGCAGAAAACTCGAAAGTCTTACAAGCGAATCCAGCCGCATTGTCTAGGTCACTCGGCTTTCAAGAGAGCTCGTAATTTAGTAACTTACGAGGCAGTTGGTTTATAGTGGTGCTGACAGAACTGTGACGCTCAACCAGTAGGACAGTAGTCGCAGAAACTTTCTGTCGAACGGAATCGTAACAGATTCAACAGTCCCAGAAGCAAGACTCAATTGTTAAATCTAGCCTCATGGAAGATTCTCCTCTGGTTCCTCTTTGGAGAAGGCGTCATCTTACTTTTTAGCTTAAGTTGCCACTGATTTTTTTTCTTCTTCTACCCGAGTGCTAGCAAAAGGAGAATGCTTTTTTTGTTTGTTTGTTTGTTTGTTAGATTGGTTTGCTAAATTCATGTATATATTTCTATATGTAACAGTGAGAACTAGAGAGACTGAGTTTTGCGTACTAAAATCCCAGATGTACTTAAATAATATGGGAATTCAAACTAAACCCTTTTTATGCTTTTGGCTGGAGTTTGTATTTCTAGTGAGAATTAGAAGAGATTGATTTTTTTTTTTTTTTTTTTGAATATGCTTTTGGTTATGAAAATATGTAAAAAAAAACATAAATAAAATCCACGAGAATGAAGCCAAATTAGATAGCATCATTCTCAAAACCTCAGCAAGAACTAATGTCTGAGTGGAGGGATAAAGTGTGGGCCAGGGAATATAGAAGATGGGGCTTCAAGTTTGTCTAAAAAACATAAAAGATCAATGGTTTGTAGGCCCTATCCCTCCTTGTTATACTTGGCTCACAAAAAAGGTCCATTTTCTATCCCTTTCCATGACAAAGAATCCAAATAACTACAGCCACAAGGACCAAAACTGAGTACAAAGTTTTCCTGTCTTTCACTTCTAGTTGCTTCCCCCTTTTCCTCTTTCATCTCCCCTCGTTTCATGAATCCATATTCCCCACAATAGTGGAGCCAAATTCCGCTAAAGGAATAAATAAAAGATTCAATTTAAAAAAAGGATATATTAACAATGACATTAAGACATGAAATATGAAATCAACTATGGTGGTGGTATAGTGGTAAGAGGATAATGTTTTAAGACTCTCTTTCTTTTGCTGTGAGGTTGTAATTATACCTATTCAATGGTGATTTTGGATTCCCTAGATGTTTGGTGAGAAAGAATGAGTGACGTTTTTCTTTCATACTAGTAGATTCTCATAATGACGTTGTTCTGGGGCATGAAGACACCATTTTCCTTCTTTAAATCAGCAATACACCAAGGTTGTGTATCACAAGGGTGAAAATTACTATGAAATTGTTATGGTATCTGTCGTTTTAACTGTTATACCAGTAAAAAACACCAGGGATCTTTTCTGCTATAATAGACAACATCTGCCAACCTTTTGGTGTGCCTAGAGCTGTTCTTGGGTCCCTATGCATTTGATGCCATTAAACCTCTTTCCCTCCCTTACTATCCTCTTTTTTTATTTTTATTATTATTTTTATTTAATATATATATATATATAACTTTATCTCTCTTTTTGCACAATGCAGAAAAGCATAATCTGTACTAGTTATAATACTTTTCTCTTCTCCAAATTTTCTCAATATACATATTTAACTTTCAATGTCAGACTGACTTTTGATGTAGGAGTGACACAACCATTTTTCCCCAAAGTTGCAACTTGATGAGAGAGGTGCAATCAATTCCTTTAAACACCACCCACTATCAGACTTGAGAATCCACCCTAAACATTTCCGTTTGGGCCTTTACTTCGAGGAGTCCCTAACGAATCTGTAGGAACACCTAATGGACGGGCTCAGACACTTCTTCGAGGTGTAAGTCACATAAGCCGCATCCCAAGTTCAAGTATGCTCCTGTATCACTTTGAGTTTTTCAAAACGGGAAACTTTTGAATCCTAACCTACCAATGGAAATGTCTCATGGGTTAACAAATAGTACGATTTTTCTAGCTCTGCAAGTTTTGGGACACATTCAAAGTTAAAAAGATCTGCAGCATACACACAAACGCATATGTGTGTGTGTGTGTATATAAGTTATAACAGCCAAACCTTCACCTCCCAATCCTGTGGTTGTTTTCCATTCACATCTTGATCTGATACATATACTAGCAAGTGTAAATTGTTATCTCCTGATCAGCAATTGTTCTGTTGTATTCCCGCTGACAAAAGTGACTATATAATGTAACTTGCAATATGATCTCCTATAATTATATTATTGTCCTTTGATAACGAGAACCAGCCTAGAATATCCCTTTCCCAAAGTTGAATTAGATGCCTCCAAATATGCCATTAGTCTGTAAGTATTAGGACCTTTTTTCTTTTTTTTTCCTTGATTTTTTTATAACAAGTTACGTGATAATGAGTTATCATCTTGTTATTAGTAATTATAATTTTTTTAATTAATAATTAATATGATAATATTTTAAATATCTACCGATAAATATAATGATAATGTATATATCACGTCAGCTGATACTAATACATAGTACCTAAAATATTTCTTTTGGTGGGTTTGGCCACAGTTTTGAAAAATTACTAGCTTTACAATTTGCATCTAACCATTGGGATTAGGGATTTAAATGTCAACTCATCCACTCATAACATATAATAATGACTCTTTTCCAAGTCATTAATTAATATATAGAAGTTGTAATACAAAGTCCAACTGTTGGCAGTGCTTGATGACTCTGTCTTATTAAATTATTGTAGAACATTGTTTATTTATTTATTTTTGGAAATTAGAACATTGTTTTATCAAGACCACAAGATTAATGAGACAAATCATGAGTACTTTGTTGCCAGTGGTGAAGCCTACAAAAAACACATCATCTGCCCAAAATTTGCAAATTTGGCCATGCATGTTCCCTCTTCTAACCCAAGTGCTCCACCATCCACTGGAAAATATGGGACATGAGCTAAAAGGAAACAAGAGATCTAGAGAGAGAGAGAGAGAGAGAGAAAGTCATATTAAAAAATTAGGAAAGTTTTGAGTAAATACCATGTGACAAATCAAGAGGAAATGTAGGAAACTTCCCTTTGTCTAAAAAGCAAAGCTAACCAACTTGTCTTTAAAGAAATATTAGGGGTGCTAAGTTTTACTTTGAGCACTATAAAAAACGACATATTTTAATTGATTTAAACTCCTATTCGATACACCGTCTTGAAACAAAATTTTCCTATGAAATTATATAAGACCATCATGTCAAATTTTATCTTGACAATTCCTTTTTTTTTTTTTTTTAAACCATCATTTCTAATTTTTACCAAACCTCACATTAGCGGTGGAATTTATAAGGGTATTTGACAATATGAGGTGGGTTTACTTTTGTAATAATAATTAAGGGAGGTGCACGTGGACATGTGGTTCTTGGGTTCCAAGTTGAAGTAGTTTCTTCAACTCTTATGATTAAACTGAGTATTATCCCCATAAACCCACATGCAATCACACTACTACACATAACGGATAAGAATGAACTATATTTATATATATATATTATATTATATTATGTTTTGTTATTGATTTAATTTTCAATACTATGCCGAGTAAACTTAATTGGATGTAGTCTATATATTAGTGCTAAAAGAATGAGACACCGTCGTTTTCATGCAATGATTGTTGAAGAAAATTTGGTTAACAGTCATTCTTTTTATAACAACAAAGTATATATATATATATAGATTTAGTTTCTAGCCTAGTCTTACTTTGTTCAGGTCTCCTTCCAAAAAATAACTCTCTCTCTCTCTCTCTCTCTCTCTCTCTATATATATATATATATGTAGTAGTACAAATTGATTTCGTTTCTTGCCCAGTCTTACTTTGTTCGGGTCTCCTTCCAAAAAATGACTCTCTCTCTCCCTCTCTCTCTCTCTATGTATGTATGTATTATATACACTACAAGTTGGCTACAAAAATGGGAGTGGAAAGCCAACTCGAAAGGATGTTTTTCCTGCCATCAACTGTACTTTTATCGCGGAAATATATCACCCATTATATTTTTATTATTTTATTTTTGTATTTTTTAACATTCATGATTCATGAAGATCACATTTTCTAAACTCAAAGCAATAGGAAGCTTAATGAAAAAGTTGACATTTTTTTTTTTGTTTTTTTGCTTAGAATTGCAAAAGTTGACATGAAAGATAGAGCAGAGACTACACTATTCATATTTTTCATATTACATGTTTATAGTTATAAATGACCATATTATTTTCTGAAAAAAAAAAAAAAACCATGACTGCTAAATATATATGTAATCCCTCATTTAGTCAAATTCTTTTTTGCTATTAGTTTGTTAAAAAAAAAATAATAGCCATTCACCTGTATATAAAATTGTCTCGAGAACCAAACTATTTGCGCTTAAAAAAATTAAAAAAATGAAAGTTGACCATACATTTTCCATTTGTTTATATTGACATTAAATTTAAATAGGGCAACTACTTGGAACGCAAAAAATAAACACCAATCATGATTCATATGTTATATCTATATTAATCAATATTATTGAAAAACAAAAAAACAAAAAATAATAATAATAATAAAGAGGGAGAGAACGGCATTGTACATCCTCTTTTGAATTTTTTTTTTTTTTTTTTTCGGTCGAACTCTTTTGAAAAGTTGTCGACACTATGGGGATTTCATAACTTGCAATTTGACTTTGGCACAAGTGCATGTTATTTATATTTTAGGAAAGTAAAAACATCCAAATTTCTAAATAATTTTTCCGAATGCCAGATGTGATATAAGAACATGTTTAAATTTAGGAGGCGGTTTATATTATTTAAACTTTGAATAAGTATGTTTGCATCCGTCTACGTCTACGGAATTTTAAGAGACTTTTCAAAATAAGAGTTTAAATAAATAGTGCTTGAAATTCTTCATGTTTATTTACTCTATGATTATACCTTCTGCAACTGGATCAAACGATCATTAAAAACAGTTGTAAATATGTCCATAATAAGGGAATTACGAAATTTTTATATATTTAATTGTATCAAAATCAAAACTAAGATGTAAGATATTATTGTTTGTGTGTGTGTCTCTCTCCTCTCTCTCTCTATATATATATATATATATTATATGCTAGAAATGTATAAATCAGGTCATTCATACTGTTTAGAAATTACATGGATTCATATGCTTATTTTTAGTTTGTCAATGGTATCCTTATTTAAATCCTAATTAACAAGCCAGCATTAATATTTAATAATGTGAATTGAGATATTATTATACTGTATTATGTCGGTCCATTATCACTCTTTCAGTTTTTTTTTTCCCCTCCTCCTGGAGAGAGCCTATAATTAATAATTAGTAAGAAATTACCGACATTATAAACTTTAATTTGCTATGATCAAGTGCAAAATTAAGTGATGACCGATATTATAAAGAGAAAAAGAAAACTCAAAAAAAAAAAAAAAAAATTTAAGGTCAACAAGGAACGACATAGAAAAATATTGGTACACACACAATAGTGGACCTATAAGAATACTTAAATATTATTTTTATATAGAACAATAAATTTAAGATCCTCATTAGATTCTTCCATTGACATCACAGAGGAGAGGAGGTTTAATAAATCTTGATACTTAGCTGGGAAAGAAACAAAAGAAGTGCTCCATTCCCAACAAAAAAAAAAATATTTAAAAATTAACCAATTTTCCAGGATTCGAGGCTGACCATAAATATGATAGTTATATGATTACAGACATAATTTAACAGATTTTCATATCTAATTTCATTATAAATATAAAATGTGAATCTCGCACCTCCTGTTAAAAAAAAAGCCATTATATATAGAAAAATTAGGTGGGTGATTGTTTTTTGAATTTTTTTTTTAATAACTTGACAGTTTCTTTTTTATTAGATTTTATTATGGTCTATCAGTAATGTACCAATAATTCATCACTAATATACCAGTATTCCACCAGTGATGGATAATGAAATACCACTGAGAATTGGTATATAATTGAGAATTGTTCATATTGGTTAATCACCCTAGTCCATAAATGATAGACCATCAAGGATTGATGGGCTGTTTAAGAAAAAAACTATAATTTTCTTAAATTAGAATAACTTAATACATTACTTTCAAATGATTTTTTTTTTTAAAGGAGTTCATAGATAACCACCTTATATATGTATATATATTATATTGGACAACGCTGAATAGATCCGACTTGTAATTTTCTAATAAACAACTTGTAATATAATTTACTTATTTATAACTTTATGTAATATTACATATAATATGATATTATTTAATAACGGTTGATGCAGAAAATAAATATTACTAAAAAATGTAATAATGTAATCAACTAATTATTATATTGATGTATAAAAAAAAAAAGTTACAAATACAACCGTTGAACAAGAGTGTAAATACAAACAAAACATAAATCACTTTGTTAGTTGTTCCCCGTGATATACATTGAATAGATGTAGACTCTTTGCCTTATGCGGCACATAATTGCACTAATTGGCCCATATTAAAGGGCGTCATTGGAACTGAAAACTTAGAAAGCGGTTTCCCTTCCTGTGCATTATTAAATTCTACATTTCCATTTTCCCAAAAAAAAAAAAAATTTCTAACATTTCCCTTTTATTTTTTTCTTTATTTTTTTCTTTTAAACAAAAAAAGGAAAAACCATTACTATTCAACAAAAAAAAAAAAAAAAAAAAATTCTATAAAACCAGAACCCAGATTTCATTTTCACAATTCTGAGAGCTACCCACTTCGCAGTAAGCCTAAAACAAAGTCATGGGTCGGCCTTGTTTCCTCTCGCAGCTTCTTCTTGTTTCCTTCTTCACGTTTCTCCTTTTCTCTCATGGTACTCACGGTGCTGAACTACATATGTATATTTGTGTGTGTGTGTATATATTTATATACACACACACATATATATATATATATAAATATATTTCTCGTTTGACAGTTCTTTTGAATCAATATGCAGTTTCTATCTTTCTATTATCAATATTCGATTCCTTTTGTCTGACAGTACACTTTTCTTGTTAATTGTTTAAGGATTCGGGAGAACTCTGAAGAGTACTGTTCAAGATGATGTAGATTCTTCTGTTCCAGTAATGGTTGCTCTGGTTCTTAGTTCTATATATTATATATATATATATGTGTGTGTGTGTGTGTGTGTAATATAAGCTACATGAATTTACTGTTTTTTTGTTTGGCAGGAAACTGGAGGGAAACCTAGGGAGATGATAGAAGTAATGGATTATGGAGAACCAAAGGCAAACGTAAATCCAAGAGGGGTTGTCTTCAGTCCTCCACCAAAGTGATCATAAATCAAGACCATCTCCACAACAAAAATTAAGAGTCTTGTCATAATTCGCCTTTTGCTTTCTAATGTTGATGTACTACTTTTGTATTTTCATCTAACAAAATTTGAGAGTTTCTTTTCCTTATATATTGCCCTCCGTAGTTCTTTTTTTTAACAAGTGTAATTAAGTAAGTATGTCCTTGTACTTGGTAGTATTTGCTTTTATCTTGGTTTCCTTTTAACTAGTTTATTAGTTTTCTATCTTGTGAAATATTAACTTATATGTTTGTCTAATGGGATTTTTGGTCTTTCTTTCTCTGTTTTTTTTTTTTTTTTTTTTTTCCAATTTGTGTTCCATGAGATTACTGATCAGTAAATTATTCGGCAAACGAGAATTAATATCTCGATTAAGATGGTTTAAAACACCTTGAGCTTTTGTTGGGAATCTGATGGAATGCCCTCAAATTGAGAGATCATGTATAAAAGTATTTGACTTTGCTATCAGTAGAAAAGATAAATGTGTTGTGTCTTGGTGTGTTTCATGTTCAAAACTCGCGTCAAGCCTACTAAATTTAATAAACATGTCAAAATGAGCATGTATTTGGTGGTAAAGTTTGGATCATATAAAAGTATTTACTTTGCTATTAGTAGAAAGAAAAATGTGTTGTGTCTTGGCGTGTTTCATGTTCAAAACTCGTGTTAAGCCTACTAAATTTAAGAAACATGTCAAACTGAGCATGCATTTGGTGTTAAAGTTTGGTGCTAAAGTTTGGTGCATTGGGATTTTTGGTCTTTCTTTCTCTGTTTTTTTTTCAATTTGTGTTCCATGAGATTACTGATCAGTAAATTATTCAGCAAACGTTCAAGGCAAACGACAATTAATATCTCGATTAATATGGTTTAAAACACTTTGAACTTTTGTTGGGAATCTAATGGAATGCCCTCGGATTGAGAGTTCATGTATAAAAGTATTTGACTTTGCTATTAGTAGAGAAGATAAATGTGTTGTGTCTTGGCGTGCTTCATGTTCAAAACTCGCGTCAAGCCAACAAAATTTAATAAAACATGTTAAACTGAGCATGTATTTGATGCTAAGGTTTGGATTGTAGAATTTGGGTTTGGATTGTTTGTGCATTTATTGAGGCATTTAAATTGTTTGAGTTAAAAAGTGTAAAAACCTGAAATGTGTTCGGAAAAAAAAAAAATCAATATGGAGCTTGTTTCGTTCGTCTCCGAATTCTATGCAGTTTAAAAATAAAAAATCATCTCATTTGGACTTGTCTATACAAAGTTCTGAACTTTTAAAGTTTGAGTTACAAAATTGTATGAATAGTGAAATTAAGGGAAAAAAACAAAAATTAAATTGTGATTCTAAGATTTAAATTGTGTGTCCAAATGCATGTTGAATTTATTTGATGATTGTGCCGTGTCCGTCAAATCTATTAGGACCTATTAATCGAGGCATACGTTGCTCTTGCACAAGCCATAACTTTGATATAAAGACACCTTGAAGGCTGATATATGCTTTTACGTGCGTTCAATGGTACTTTAATTCAGGTTCATGAGTTTTAGTGAGAATACCAAATGCATAAAAATAAGTTTGTCTCTTTTATTAGTGTGTGTACATATATATATATACACACATATATATACACACATATACATTTTCAAATTTTTCTATTGATAAGACTTATAAGCTTATTTGATCGATATATTAAAAAGAAAAAAAATCATTAGAAAAGGGGAAAAAATTGCATAATCCATATAATTTCCAAATTCCGGAGGATTAATAAGATTAACCCACTTTAGTTCTTATAAAACATAGGAAAATGGTAATGTGGAATATCACTTTACTATTGGATGCTGTAAAATTTTCGAATTATCTGCTATGAATAAGACTGAACAAGAAACAAGTGACAATCCTGGCTTTAGTATTGGGATAAGGTAGTTACATTTTAAATGATTTTATAATATGGGCAAGGAAAAAAAAAATGAAATAAAGTTTCAATCCAACTAACTACACAAACACAAGTAAAAGACAAGAAGTTGAACGAGTGGACTCTTCTCAAGGTTATCTCCTAAAATTAAGTATGAAAACTACTATACCAGATACTGATAATATTCCCAACTACTGCATTTACTTTGATATTTCTTTTGGTTCCAAAAGGAGAAGACTTCCGAGTAAATATTTAATTTGCCTTGTAGAACGTGAAGGTTGTTTTCAATCTCATCCATGAATCTTACCTAAAAAGAAGTTCATAAAACAAGTTGGGTAATGTATATTTTCAGATGATTAACTTTTTTCTTGACTAGATTATAATTCTTTTATGAATTAATGGTTATAGTTGTGATGTTGGTAGATTTAAGAAGCATAGTTGTTATCATCGGTGGTGGTGACATGATGACAAAAGATGTCTTATTTAAAGCTTTTGTTTTAATAAATCAAGGGTTCAAGTTATGCATGCATGTAATGTTGTTAGTTTGGCGATCAATTGTTGTCTATTGATGAACTTTAGGAGCTTTTAGCTGTTGAAAATTTAAAGACATGATCCTTTACCATCAATCACATCGATGGTTCTAGTGCTGCTTATAACAATCAAAAAAAAAAAAAAAAAAAAGAGCAAAGTTGTTATTTTAAATTATCCATCCATGTAAATGTTGTATATACGACAAAAAGAAAAAAAAAATGGTGTAATCATATTTTCTGGTAATGTTGTTTATAATACTTATTTTTTATCATTATTATTATGTTGTGAAAGTCATGAAAATGAATCATTAAAAAAAGAAGAAGAAAATATTGTAATGATTCCACGAAAAAACAAGGCAGTAATTAAAAAAATTAAATGTTAAATTTGATTTGATTATATGTTGTGTCAAATTTGTAAAATATACTTTTAAAACATTAATTTTGCATTTTTCCGAAGTCTGAACTACCAAAACTGTGAACTGACCATGTCAATGAAAAGCGAATTGCGTCTTAACTATAATCTTATCCATAGACCATGCCATTTGGAAGTGCGTGCACCACATAAATGACAGAGCGCTCAAAAAAAAAAAAAAAAAAAAAAAAGTTTAAAAAAAATACAGGGAGAACTAGAGGAATAAATTATATAACTGTCCAATTTTTGGTATTTATGTTTAAAACTGTTAAAAAAAATTTTTATTACAAAACTGTCTAAAATCAAATATACAATGGCAATAGTTTTACTAATTAAATCCTCATAATAATGATATAGAAACTGAAAACTAACTTTCTTAAATTGAAAAAAGAAAAAAAGAAAATGAAAGCTAACAATTATGTACCATAAATCAAGAGAAGATCCAAAACTTAAATTAAGACTTTTTAATTGTGTAATGTTTTAAAATTGTTGGATGAAACTGAAAATACTTTGAGGTCTTGTTTGGCAAAAAGCTCTGTTTAAACTAAACTGTACTTTTTTCATCATGTTTTTTGTCTTTTTCTACAAAAAGTTGTTTGTCTTTTCTGAAAATTCAAAAAAATTCAAAAAAATTTACTATTTAAACTTATAAATCTTAACTCAAACTTACACACCAAACTCACCCTTAAAATACTCGGAACATCTCATCATTACCGATAAATTCACAAAATATTTGTCCAATTTGTTAAGGGAAGAGAATTAAAAACTATTAAAGATATTGAAATTATGATAATGAATAACCGGTAATTACGAAGCCTATTTTTTGAGGAATTACAAATCCTATTAATTGAATCATTAATGCCAAATAGTACAATAGAATCAACAAAATAAAACGAATAAAGTAGATTGCCAGAGTAATTAAATCAAACATTGAGCCAAAAAAAGGACTTAAACTAAAGATTTAAATTTAATAAAAACAGACAAAATGGGATTCACTAACCATTAAAAAAAAATTTATTAGCTATTACAAAGTAGGGTTGTTCAAGTACAAAAAGGTGTCCATTTCTTTCTTATTATTACAAAAAAAAAAAAAAAAAAAAAAAGGTACAAAGGGGTGTTCTTATAAAAAGTACAAAGAGGTCGTTTAACCATCAATCAGGCAATGAGAGGCCTACTAGGCCTAATAGTTTTTACTGAAGGGCCCAATTGACTCAAACTAGTGCATCAAATCTCATCTTGGGCTAAAGGCTTGAACAAACCCAGCCCATTCTTCTAACGAGTGAACATTTACCTAAACTTTTTCTTTTGGAAAATAACATTTTTTAAAAATATTTATGATAAATAATTAATTATAAAAATGTTTAAAATAAATAATGTATTTATAAGGTATACTAGCTACAAAATTATCCTAAAAAGATTCTTCTAAATAAAATGTTTGCGGTAAATATCATATTCATTATAGATAATTTATTATGAAGCAATATTTACGATAAAAATTATCTCAAAAATCGTAAATGAATAATCTACCATAACTATGCAATTTATCTTAAATATTTTTATAAAATTCTATTTACTTTAAATATTTATAAAAAATAATTACCTATTTGCTGTAATTTCTTCTTTAAAAAAAAAAAGTTCTAAAAAGAAAAAAATATTAATGATTACATATGTAATGTAGCAGAAATTTTACATATATAATGTAGCGGAAACTTTACATCTAAATTCTAAAATTCACCATAGTTTGACCAATTGGATAGAAGAGAAAGCATTAAAATTTAAAAATGGCAATTCTCAAGGAGTCATAGTTGGGTTGAGATTCTAATCTACGAATTTTATGACCAAGTAGTTGAGTCTCAACAGGATTACAAACTTGTCATATGAAAAATTGTTGAGCCTTTGGAAAAATACCACTATTGACTATTCGTTTGTTGTTACACCCAAACAAGTTTCCTATTTTGTCCTTATAGCGGGCGATTGGACAAAAAATTATTTTCCAAATTAAAAAAAAAAAAAAGAAAAAAAAAAAACTTGGTCATTTCATACTTGCATTAGTTCCTAATTTCCATGACACCCCCACCCAGACGAAAAGGAAAAAGTAGCTTGACCTTCCCTTCTCATACGTTTGAAAAACAAGCAAAAAAAAAAAAAAAAAAAAAAACGTGTGTGGAACTACAAAAACCATATAGAGAAGTTTTGTACTCCAAATTTTAAGTCCAAAAATAGAAAACCCATTTCCCAAGAAATTCCAATAACCACTTCCTTGCAATTTCTTACAAGGTCATCCTGATAAATCACTTTCAAATATTTAATTTTTGTTTGGTATTTCAATTGAAATTCAAAATTTTTCATTTCAATTTTTATATATATATATTTTTTAAAAAATTAACACAAATTATAACAAGTTTTTAAAAAGTCAATCAACTCTAATTTAAAATTTTATCTCTAACTAATAAATCAAACGGAGACTTAAGTGTTATTGCTTCATTGACTAAAAAAGTTGTTTAAAGAAGTAGACCACCTCAAAAGGGCAAAAAAAAAAAAACTAATAAATTTAATAGGTAGACAAATCGACAAATCCCACTTTCATGGAAACTTCAAAAAGGCGTGAAATATTAAGGATCGTGGAAAATGGAGAGTAATAATGGGACGCCCACTACTTGACATATATTAGGTATCCTGTAAGTTTCAACGAAACTTCAAAGTTCCCGTTTGATTTATTATTAATATTCTCTGGTCAAAATTTAGAAAACAGGCATATTCCTAGAAAAATCCAACATAAATAGTAAGAAAGTCACGCTCAAGGGAGAATTCCAACGTTCTTATTTTAACTTCACATCTTTATTAAGTTTTTATCAATTTTATTTAAATTTTCATTTTGATAAGATTTTGATCAAATATAGGCCTTGTTTGACAAAACCACTCAAACTACTCAACTTAAACTTTTTTTTGTCTTTTTCCCTAAAAGTTTTTGTCTTTTTCCCAAAAAGTTTTTTGTCTTTTCTGAAAATTCAAAAAAGTTACTATTTAAACTTAAAAATCTCAACTCAAACTACTCCACCAAACAGGCCCATAATATTTAAAATCATAAATTGTCGATTGGAGTAATTTTAGCATTAAAAAAAAAAACCGTATGTATCTATGATGTTCATACTAAAGACTTTTAATATTATTGCTTTATTAGAATAATTTTGTTAAAAAAAATAAAATTCCATATGATGTTTTAATGGTGACCATTTATTCATGTCCCTCTTTCCCCCCACCTCTCTAAATCCATTAAATCCAAAGTGGACGGAGACTATAAGACAAAGAAATGCAGGCCCCAAAACACTTAAAAAAAAAAAAAAAAAAAATCCCCCTTATGACGTGTTATAATTAACCAATCTTCATGTTTTTATTTTTTATTATTATTATTATTATTTTTTTTTTTTGGTCTCTCCCACCTTCTATAATGACTTAGTGAGGGCAACACACAGGCACCTTCCTCTAGCTTTGCTTTCCCTCTCCCCAGTCTTCAAGGCTGACCAAATCTGTTTTTGGTCTATAAAAACAATTTCTCCTCCTCCTCAATCTTCAATGTAAAAAAATTCTCTCATATTTTTGCCTAATTCCTCTACTAACCAAAACACAAGTTTTCATTTCCTTTTACTTTTCAGGCACAACAGATATTTTGTGTTTTAATTTCATTACAAAGAAACAACTATGTACAATAACGTTGTTCCTATGGAGATGACACCCTCGGATCATAACATGACATCAATTTCAGTTTTGCTGCTTTCTATTCAATTCTTTTTGATAACTCTAAGCTGGTTTCAAAACATAGCAAACTTTATCCCAGGATTCAAGTCTTATGTCCGGTCCAAACTGGTTTTCCTCACGTCGAGTAGTCGGGTTGAGAAGAGCTTGAATGCCGAGGTTGTCGACAAGGCGGTTCCTCATGTCGACAACAGAGTTGATGATGATGGCAGGTTTAGAAGAGATGATGTGGAGATGGTGATGAGGAATCTTGGATTTTTTTGCGGCCGAGATTGGGAGGAACTGCCGGAGTCATTCAGTTTCGATGAGCTCTCGTCGCTGTTTGAAGAGAGCGAGCCGAGCTTGGTGGAGGTCAAGGAGGCTTTTGATGTGTTTGATGAGAATAGAGATGGCTTCATTGATGCAAAGGAGTTGCAGAGAGTTCTGTGTATACTCGGCTTGAAGGAAGGATCAGAGCTTGAAAACTGCAGGAAGATGATTAAGAACTATGATATAAACGGAGATGGAAGAATAGATTTCAACGAATTTGTGAAATTTATGGAGACCACGTTTTGCTGAATTTTATTATTTTTTCCTCTGTTATTTTCAATATTATCCAATAAAAATATCATATTGGGAACTTTGAGATGTTTCTTGCAATATTTCTTGGAGAATAATGTTTTGTTTTTGTTTTTTGTTTTTTTTTTTTCTTTTTCCTGGAACTGCCTAAAAAGAGCTTCACGTAACTTTTGTATATAGGTCAATAAGAATGAATATGATAATGTTTTCAGCATATAAAATAGCTTGGTCAAAAAAGTACAATATAATGGTATATTGCAACAAAAGAATTTACAATAAATGAGTAAATAATATCCCCAATTAAAGAATAAGATTTTACAGTTTTAAGAAACTTGGAAAATCTTTATAAGACTAAATCTGCAAGAGAAGATATTATGTCTAAGCTGCTAGAATTCATAAATTTTGGCCGGCTTGAAAGGGAAATTCACCAGGTATAACCATTTTCAAAAACTAATTCTACATTCCTCGTCAATTTTCTTCGGGAATCTTGTAGTCTCACCATGGTGACTCCAGTAAACCCTACGCTAGAGTTCCACAATCTGAAAGACAGGAACTTCTGTCGACAATCTTTCTAACCCACAAGAAAATGCAGTGTAAGAAACTCAAAAACTGTAGAAACACTGCATTGTAGTCAAGAGTCTCGGTGACTCCGACATGAGGACTCATTCTACGACGTGAAAATTTACTGCTCTCCACTTGAAAATCAAATTATCACCAGTAATCTGCACAAGAACAGTATCCATCTTTAAAGTGATGGAAACGGTTCGCATCTCTGACAATAATTACTCTATTAGTGAGTTTCGAAATCAGTTTCACCGCAGTGTGGCAGTCATCACACATCCTAAGGTTCTTAATAACACGGATGGGTGCTTCAGAAGGTGTTTTCATTAGGCTGTATGCTATGGCCAACTTCTCACTGTGATAACTGAGATAATCTTCTTTCTGCTCATCCTCCACATCATGCAACACCGCTGTAATATCTGGTGCATACCCCAATAGTTTAATCTTCGCCAACAGCTCCGCTACTTTCTCGTATATCTGCCTAGACTCCGGGTGTGATTTATCCTCTGAAACAAAGACATGGGCAGTGTCCTTTATTTCCACCCAGCTCACTCCAGGTTCTTTCTTGATGTTTCTTTCCCTCATCAGTTTCCGAATCTTCACAACTCCATCCCACCTCCTCGCTTTTGCATACATATTTGATAAAAGTAGATATGTTCCCGCATCGTTATGGTCCATCTGCATAACAATTTCGGCAACCCGCCTGCCCAAACCATAGTTTCGATGTAGAAAACAAGCATTGAGTAAAGTACGCCAGGCAATAGAGTCCCACTTGATCGATACAGACCTCATGTAGCTCTCGGCTTCATCAAGCAGTCCAGCCCTGCTCAGAAGCCCAACAATGCAGGTAAAGTGCTCCACTCCAGGTTCAACACAATATTGTTTCATTAGTTGATTCACATAATAGAACCCTTGCTGGACCAGACCAAGATGGGCACAAGCAGAGAGGACGGCGACAAACGTTATGTAGTTGGGATGATCTCCAGCAGTCAGCATGTCTTGGAACACATTTAGAGCTTCCTTTCCAAGCCCATGATGGGAGTACCCAGATATCATCACATTCCATGTCACGATGTCTCGATGTATCATGTCTGAGAAGGCTTCATATGCTGCTTCAATGTTGCCACTCTTGGCATACATGTTGATCAGTGCATTCCCAACAATGACATGATCCTTGAAACCCAACTTCTCAGCACAGGCATGTATCAGAGCTCCATGTCTTAGCACAGACAAAGATGCGCTCGAGTTCAACAACACGGCAAAAGTATACTCATTTGGACTGATATCTTCAAGTCTCATTTTCACAAAAAGGTTCAATGCTTCCTCGAAGTACCCATTTTGAAAATTGGCAGCCATGATTGTCGTCCAGGAGACAACACTATGAGTTTGTAAGCATTTAAAAAATCTAACGGCATATGCAAGTTTCCCACATTTCCCATACATATCCATGATCGCGCTGTAAACATAAGCATCATACTCAATGTTTGTCTTCAACATACGGCAATGAACTTGCAGACCTAATCTCAAATTTCTAAGACAAGAACTAAGGCCAAAAATGTTAACAAAAGTAACACTATCCCAAGCCACACCCTCACCTACCATTAAACTTAAAACTTCCATTGCTTCCTTTTGATGCCCGTGTTCTACTAGCCCATCCAAAACAGAATTATAAGAGAAAACATCATAACCCGGAACTGTACTAAAAACCCGCATAGCGCCTTTCACATCCGAACACTTCGAGTACATATGAACAAGGGCGTTCTTCACATGCTGATGAAACTCCAACCCAGACTTCAACACGTATCCATGACACTGCTTGCCCTCTTCAACTCCCCCACAACTAGAACATGAAGAAACAACAGTGGTCAACACAAACTCATTCGGCCGCATATTATCCACTGAAACCATACTCTTGAACAAGCCAAGAACTTCCAAGGCCAGCCCTTCACGCAAATACCCGGCCATCAAGGCACCCCAAGAAACCACATTTCTCTTGGGCATACTATCAAACAGATGGCGGGCAACCGAAACCCGACCACATTTGCCGTAGAGATTGATCACAGAAGTTGTTTGGGCAACGTTGTTGTGACTAGAAACCTTATTTGTAACAACTAAATTGGCATGGATTTGTTTGCCAACATTAAGGTTATTAGAATCAGCGGCTAATTTCAAGAGCCTAACTGGGTCTTCCCCAAGAAAGAAGAGTCTGCTCTTAGGAGCTTTTGGAATGGCCATTAACTTCATTACCTATTAACCATGCCTTGGTTCTTACACGGAAGCTCTCAAAATCTTTCGACTATAGTAACGAGCCTGTTAATTTCCATGTCATGACTAATAACCAACAAAAAATAGTGTCTCATAGACACTTCAATGAGTAATGAGCCTTTTATAAGGATTTTTCTTTAAATAATATTTTTACAATATCAGTAAGAATTACTGTCTTAGTTGTTAGTATGCATCACTGACTAATGAACTTTTTATAAGGAATTTTTTTAGGGTATTTCTATGGTATCGGTAAAATTATTATTTTACATGTTAGAATAAATTTTCAATGGTTAGATTTATGATTAGAATACTTCGATGTTATGTTAGAATAAATTTCAATGGTTAGATTTATGATTAGAATACTTCGATGTTATGTATGTATTTTATAAATGAACATTTATATATCGGATTATTAAAAAATTAATTATATGAATAAAAAAATAATTCGTATCTATAATGTTAAATAAATGATTGACTCTTGAATTTTTTTTTCCCCTGTAAAAGAGACAAATTTCTTAGAAATTTGTGCCCTTAGAAATTTGTACTATTCTCTTTACAAATTCAATTTAAATGTCTTGTGCTATTTTCAAGCTGATATGATTATGATATTTCAAATGTGTTTTCTACTGATGAGGTTAATGTTTTTTTTTTTTAAAGTAGATATGATTATGAATTTTGACAAGTGTAATGTACTAGTATTTTTTTTTTTTTTTTTGAACCCGCCCCTAATTCTCTTTGTTATCCTATAAAAGTTGTTAAAAAAAAAAAAATTACGCACGACTAAAGAAATCATCACGAAGCGCATGAACTCAAAAACTCTGAATTAGAGTTTTAGGATCAAGAGTTCCAAAAGTGTTTCACTAGGTCAAGGAAGGTAAAGGAAATTCTCGTGTTATTGTTTGTTGAACATTTTCTACACTGTTAAAATTTTCTTTAAACTTTAGTTGTGAGGATATTTGAACCCATGATCTTATTGATCTTATTACTAAGATAAACATGATTTTATTATTAGGTTAAACTTATTAATGCAGCAAAATATATATCACTGCAAAATTCACAAATATGGACTTATAGTAGTTGAATGTATAATTTAACAGTAATTTTATATCTAATTTTATTATGAAGTGTAAATTTAAATCTTTCATTCAAGTTTAAAAAAGAAAAAGAAAGTATGGGCTTATAAGGAAGTTAGTCATACCCCACATCCAACTCCAACTACAAGCCCAAGACTAGGCACAACAAAAATGAGCACAAAAAGTACCTTTACCAACATGTGAATTACTAGCATTTGGCTTATTGGCTACATTCGGCCCCTCCATGCCCTTAGCAATGGCCAATAAATCCTGTCATATCAAAATTTCAAAGATTGAAACACCACGACAAAATCTATTTTACAGCAGATTCCTTGAGTGAAGAGTCACTCTGAGGATGGGCCCAACTAAGGGCCCATCAAGAGAGTTGTTGTATATTTTAATAATGGATCATTTTGATTTATATGACAATTATATCAATAAAAAAATAATAATTTACAAATCTCATATTAAATATTATTAAAAAATTGATATTAAAATTGGTGTTTTTAATAATTTTTTTTCCGTATAAAATCCAAGCTAAGCTGTCTTGCACCATTGTGAAAACAACGCTTGCCCCTTTTCTTTTTTTCTTCTCTCACTAGGCATATAACATTAACTCTATAGGACCTACTGCTTCCTGTGCGGTGTCACTCAAATCATTATATATAGACCTGTTTAGCATGTAAGTTTGAGTTAAAATATTTTAGTTTTAATAGTAATTTTTGTTGACTTTTTAAAAAAGACAAAAATTTTTTCACAAAAAGATAAAAAAAAATTCAGTTTCACTTGAGTGAAACGAAGTGTCAAACATGCCCTATATATATATATATATATATATATACACACACACATATATGTACATGCGCTAAGTGTCAGGAACCACGCTTCCCTGTATCCCTACGAATGTGACAAAGGGGGTGCAATGGACAGCTTTGTGTATTGGAAAACAGCTTGGCTGGATGCCTACATGTGGTGGTGACTTCATGATGTGAAATGGATCGTCAATGCAAAATGTGGGATTCTAATAATACCCCAAGACTAGATAGATTTATAACCTTATCATAAACGCTTCGTATACCTATTTGTGATGTGTAATTCTAGAATCATATCCGCCATGTTAAAAAAAAATGTAGATATAATAGAATTGGATGAATATGTGACGATTTGAAATTATACAATATTCATAAGATATTTGAATATTCTTTTTCACCGTGAGATATAATGCCTTCAAGTTGTTAGAGCAAAAGTATGCATAAGAGTAATTGATCTAAATAGTCCCTGAACCCTTGTAAAGGTGACGGTTTTGTTATTGTTTTTTTTTCTTCTTTTTTTTTTTTGGTCGAGATGATCATAAACTCTTATTTTCTGACCGTTATGGTTATTTCTGTCAAAATCCGTTAAATTTTTAACGGAATCTCACAGAAATGATTATTTTTATAAATAAAATGACTAAAATACCATTCCCTCTCTCACCCTCCCCCCTCCCCTCTTTCTCTGTTTCGCCCAACCCCCCTCCTATCTCTCTCTCGCTTTCTCAATCTGGCCCCCCCACCCCCCCTCGAGCCACCGTTCACCCCCCACCAAGCGACTGGGTCCCCCCCATCTCCATTCGGCCCCCCCACTCCTTCCCTCGGTTTGCCACCCCCCGCCTAGTCACACCCCACCCCCCCCCCCCCCCCCCCGGAACCCAAATCGGACTTGCCCCCCCTTCTGCTCAGTTGCGAGCCCCCACCCTCCCACCGAAACCCAAATCGAAGTTGCCCCCCTCCGTCTTTGCCACCGTCGAACCCCCCCCCCCCCCCCGAATCACCAATTTGGGTCCCCATCATCTTCGCTGTTGTCGAGCCTCCCCCCCCCCCCCCCTAACGTCTTCGTCCTCGCTGAGCTCGACTCAAATCCCAGACACCGAACTGGGTCCCCCTCACCCCACCCCGTTGCCGCCCGAGGTCCTTCCCCCAACTCCCATTGCTGCCCAAGCACTCCGATCTTGGTTTCCTTCCCTCCGCCCCCAGTTTTGATCTTGGCCCTCCATATTTGGGCTTTGGTTTCGAGGAGAAAGAGAAGAGAAGAGATTTATTAATTTATTAATTTTTTAAATTAATTATAGTAAATTACAAATATATCCTCTTATTTTGTTAGAAATTAACGGATTTTGATAAAAATGACCATAACAGTCAAAAAATAAGAGTTTAAGGTTATCTCGGTAAAAAAAAAAAAAAAAAGAACAAGGACGGAACCGTTACATTTTAAAGAATTCAGGAACTATCTGAGCCAATTACTCATGCATGAATTGGGGTGTAAATAGTAAATACAAGTCTGGGCGGGCACGGATTTACGGAGCTATACAAACTAGGTCGGGTCAAGGTCCTGATTGTGAACCTGAGCCCCACTTTGTCTTTAAAAGCCCGATCATTGAAACACGAGGTATGGAAAATATATTTTATCCAAAAAATAGAAAAGAGAGAAAAAATCTACACGGGTCATACCAATCCGTTCCAAACATCGGGCTAAAGAGGCAAGTAACCCAATATTTATGGCTCTACGCGGGGTACTACCTCTGTAGCCAAAAAAAGGGAAGAAAAAAAAAATACTAACATGAATTTAAATGTGAGAAATGTAATGTTGGTGATTTTCAAGTGAAGATCTAACCGTTATATAAGCTTTCCTTTTTTTTTTCTTTTTCTTTTTTTTAAAACCTAAATAGGTTAATTAAATTTTAATTTTAAAGCAGATAAAATTATCTTAAGTTTAGACTTTTGAGTTTTTGTTGCGTGGAGAAAGATAGGGCCAAACTTTTATTTATTTATTTATTTTTACAAGACGATAAAGCAAAATTTTGCTATCGTTTTTGAAATGGACCCGCACAAAATCCCAAGCATCAGTACCGTTTTCAGCACAGCAATTGTGAAGCAACAAGGGAGAAAACAAAAACAAAAAGAGTCATTCAAAAGAATCTCTATAAAAACAACCAAACGTATTTTAGAAACGATCATATCGTTGCTCTCTAAAATTCTAATTTTTGTTTTAATATCCAAACAAATAAGCTATTTTGAAAACACTTCCAAACGGTCAATTTCTGCGAAATGAATCTTTGGAATCAGACCAGAATATCTATCTAGTAGTAGAATGTCAACTTGAGGGCCTGCTTTTGTTCAGTTGTAGTACCCCCATCCATGAATGCTTTAAGTGTCGGTGCTCTTCAATGCTTTCCAAATTGCAACTCCAAAACACACACACACACACACACACACACACATATATATATATATATATATATAAATTTATAGAACTCAACTAAAATTATAACCATAATACCTAGGGGACGCTTGCTAGATCTTAGCTTTTTTTTTTTTTTTTTTTTTCTTTATGTTTGGTCTAAAACGTTTCACTTTCCGTTTGTTACTTCACTTTGTATTAAAAACATATGACGAAATAGTACTCGTTGGATGGAGAGAGAGAGAGAGAGAGAGAGAGAGACAAGGTAACGTACTCTTTTGTTGTTTCTTATTTACTAGTTTTGTTTGTTTGTTTGTTTGTTTTTTGGGTGATGGAATTCACTCTCCAAACGGTAACAACACGAAAAATCTCTCTCTCTCTCTCTCAAAACTCATAGGGACAAGGAAAACTTCTGTAACCTTGTAGGTCAGCTTGTGTAGGTCCTCTCTCTTAAAAGTTCTCTCTCTCTCTCTCTCTCTCTCTCTCTCTCTCTCTCTTTTTTCTTTAATTTTTTTTGGTGGGGGCAAGAAATTCCGTCGGCAGGTTAATTGTAACCATTTCAATGGTATATAGATGTGTGTGTGTGTGTGTGTGTGTGTATATATGCATATCATGTGTAGGTGTTTAATTAGTTTTAAGATTAAAGTTACGTTTACTTAAGTGTCAATACTTTGATCAAAATTATGTTAAATTAATAATATATATAGCTAGTGAAGTATTTTGGACCGTTTTGGAGTCTAACAATATTGTGTCGGTTAATTAAATTAACCGTTTAGAATTTCACCTGGTCCATTATTATAATAATGTCAACGTGACTTGAAGTACGGCCACGAGAATTTCCCCTACTTCAACCAAATAAATAAATAAAAGAGTGTGTATTTATGATAGAATATATTATTTTTTTTCTTGGTAAAGAAATGATTTTTAACCATTAGATTAGTATATTAGATTAGTATCTTAATATATATTAAAAATGTATAACGTATGACACAAAACTACTTCAATCATAAAACAGATGTTGAAAATTTAATTTAATGATTAAAACAACAGTTTCAATTGGTGGTGTAAAATAAAAAGCTTTATCGTCGAAATTCCCAAAAATAAAGATAAAGAGGGCAAGAAATTTTGTGACAGTAGGAGAGCTAACAGTCGTGTTGTATTCTGATCTATTGCATCAGTACTTTTGATCCATGCATGCAAATTATTACATATTTATTGATCTATATAGCGTAAGACCAGACACTAGTACATTATATATATACTATACATACTGCAGTATCTACTAATCATAACGTACAAACAGTTAAAGGTTTTAAGTCTTATTTTCAAATCATATAGAATATATGAATACATTGTAGATGCCATCAAAGGAAATATAAACGCAAGTACAGGTTGCTAATTGTACTTGACGTTACAAAAAGCAAGTAGACACGCCTTCCAATCTCTGCTAATTTGTATATTAAACAGTACATGATATATTAATCGGAGCGTTATTAAACATCTCCTCTTTATATATATATATATTTCAATTAACAGCTCGTGGTAACCCCTAGCTACCAAACTTGGCTGCATACAAAATTACTCATCACTCTCTTTCTCAGAAACTATATGGAAGATAATTACATAATTAAGCGTTATAATAATAATAATAATAAAAGAAACAAAAAGCTTCAAACCAACCTACCATGAAAAACCACTAGTGCAATTTGGGCCATTTTTAAAAAAAGAAAACCTTGATGACCCTTTTTAATGGACCAATATCTTTAATAAATTATAATTAAGTACAACTTAATTATAATTGACTAGAAGCGGAACTGTCTTCCAGTGTAAGTCATCCCGAAGGACCAGCCGGTGGGCGCGACGTTGTAGGAAATGACGCTGCGGCCGTCGCTGGCGGTGACGATAAAGGAGATGCTTTGGCCGTTGAGGTAGGAATTGCTCTGCCAGTTTTGGCCCCAGTTCCTTGACATTGGCTGCCAACGAGACCTTGACCCTTTTATGGACACTGCATGCACGTCACCGGCTCCACCAACGTTGGTTACCAGCACCAGATTGAAGTATGAATGCCCATTTATTGTAAACCTAATCCCCCCCCTTCTCATGCACCTCACCCTACACCCCACCAAAAAAAAAAAAAAAAAAAAACGTGAGGGTAAGATGGTAAATTTACGAAGTTTTAATTATGACACAGGAAAACAGTTAAAGATAATGAGTTAGTAATAATGATAATATTTTTCTTGCCTTCTATAGGATACGGGGACTACTCCGGCGCGGTATTGGGCAATGCGGAGGAAGACGGGCTGGGAGAGGTCGAAGTGGAGCTGCGGAGGGTCGCACCACCCTCCCGGAGGACAGAAGTTAGTGGCGGTGACGGTGATGGTGCCCGGGAGGCACCACTGAGGGTCGTTGACGCACCGGAGCTGGAAACATGCCCCGCAGCTCAGCCCGTCGTTGAACAATGCAGTGCTCAATGCCGCTGTGTTTGTCCCGTAACCCTGGCTGTACAGGTTTCCGTACCCACAAGCCCCACCTGTGAAAATTTTTCAGCATAAAAGCTTAGTCATCATCTTTCTCTTTATTTAGCTGTAACGGAATCCAGTCCAATAAAAATCTGACCGTTAAAAAACATTTAATTTAACAACGTGAGTACAATAATCATATCATAATCAAACAGTACGTGAAAACACAAGCGTATTGTTCCATACCCATTGTCCCGGAAGCATCGCTTCCTCCGTAGAAAGTGGCGTGAGCGTTGGTCCAACCGCCGCCATAGTAGTAGCCTCTAACTGTTGAAGCCATATTCGAGAGCAACCCCAGCAGTACAAGAACCCAAAACAGAGCCATTTTTTTTTTTTCTTTTTCCTGCACATAAGGGCAAGTAGTTATGGTTAGTTCTTGGTCAGTACCGGCTTTGTTGCTTTATATTCATAAAGAATCGGCCCAAATCTTGTGCACGTTTTTCTGAGTATTGGAAAGAGAGGCAAATTTGGAAGATCAGAAATTATGTTAGAGAGAGAACAAAAAAGAATTAACCTTTTATTATTTTATTTTGAGGAAATGAAGGAGGGAGGAACTTGAGGAGGAATAAATAAAGAGGGGGAAGTGCAGTCAACCTCACACAGACACTGACCACTTGACATCCTTAACTGAGCTGTTACGACCTCATGAAAGCTTTTTTTTTTTTTTTTTTTTGGTTCAGTAATTTGTTGAAAAATTATTGGGGTTTATGTTTAGGATTGAAACCGCGTGGACTTGGCCGGAATAATTATGCAGGAATTTCTTTTCCTTTTTTTTTTTTTTTAAATTTTATTGTCACCATATTTATCTAGCTAGGAGGTGACAGATATAGACCATATGTATATAATAGAGACGTATATAGCCCGCTGTGGGATACAAAAAGGCCACAAGAAAGCCAAACTACATATGACAGAGTAATATTTTGCGAGTGAAATGACCCCACCATTTATATTTTGTTCTTCAATAGTTTTGAATTTTACGTGTCAGATCACATTAGATAGACAAATCAACAATTTAACAGATTAAAAGTTATGATTACAAACATAACAATTCCAAATAGCTGATTCTATCATGTAAAGTTCGAATCTCATCTTAAATTAATATATCTTATTCTAGAATTTACTTTTTAGTACATGGTCTTCATGTTAGATTTTTAAAAAAGTTAGAATTAAAATGTGGGAAACTTCTAATAAGCTATAATATCTGATGTTCAGAACTTAATAAATTAATAAATCATACCTTCACCAATATGTAAGAATATTATTATTATTATTTTATTGCAGCAAAAATTCTCATTCCCAAAATGAATAGTAATATAATAATATAATTTCCCGCGCTGTCTGATCCAATTTGGTATCTGAATATATAATGAAATTGGCCATTAAATGCCACTCGTGATAGTCTTTGACGAGTGGACAAATGTGTTGAAGATATAACAGCACATGGATGATGTTCCTCTGCTGATTTTTCAACAGTAATTCATATGAACGAAAATGATGTCTGATTAATATGAACGAAAATGATGTCCTCTTCTAATTTTTTTCATTTACTTTACCAATTTTTACTATAAGAACTACTAGAGAATTCTTTATTGCCTTTATTTTTCTGCGCTTGCTGTTAATTCTCCCTAAATATTCCCTGGAAATGTCACTATTTTTTTTTTCTCACTTATTAAATAAGTCACACTTAAGTGTGAGATGGCCGTTCTCTAGGGTCCATTTGGACATAATCATTCTAAAAGTACGTATTTTCTGCAATATAATATTTATTCAACATATTACTTCTCATTCAAGTATAGTTCCATAAAATATTTTAGTCAGTTCAAATTATTTTTACATCTTTCTATATGGGTATTACTTTAAACGAGCCCTCTAAAAGGGACCGTAGACAAGCTTTTATCCTTAAATTTAACGGTTTTCTTAAAACCTTTTGTTATACTAGAAAGAATCTTTTTTATTTTTTATTTATTTTTTTCAAGTTCGAATTATTAATGATGCCTTGTTCTATCATTTGGAGAGTAGCAGCCAAAATCAAATGGTCCAAAAGGACCATAATTTTTATGAAAAGGCTGATAGAAAAATGTTGAATTTAATCTCTATTTGTTTGTTTTTATTGTTTGCAATATTAATTTAGCTTTCAAGTTTCAAAAGGCCCCGGGACCTTGAGATATTTTTATTTATTTATTTTTTCCTTTTGTTCGTCAGTATTATGATTTCCCTACCATTTTCAAATAAGTTTTCCTACGTTTTTTCTAAGCAACAAAAAGGTTTAGATTGTTCTATGGAATCATTTAGAGCAATATAATTTTTGGACTCTTTTCCTCACTTTTCCGATCAATATCCTGTATCTATAGTAGATGTAATCAATATTAATATGATTCAAGGGTACAGTTTTCCCTTCTTATGATTTATGAAAGCCAAGATGAACAATATTTTTTTCTTTTTAATATAAATGGTGAATAGGACTATGGGGACAAACAACAGTTTTGCTATACGTCACATGTTGTTTTACATTTATTGGTTCTACTGAGGATCGTATATCTGGCTTGTCTTGTTGCATTGGTTGTAAGCTTGGGAGTAAAGGAAGTCACACTCAAAAAAAAAAAAAAAAAAAGGGGGGGGGGGGGGGGGGGGTGGGGGGGGTGGTGTGGGGGGGGGGGGGGGGGGGGGGGGGGGGGGGGGGGGGGGGGGGGGGGGGGGGGGGGGGGGGTGGGGGGGGGGGGGGGGGGGGGGGGGGGGGGGGGGGGGGGGGGGGGGGGGGGGGGGGGGTGGGGTGGGGGGGGGGGGGGGGGGGTGTGGGGGGGGGGGGGGGGGGGGGGGGGGGGGGGGGGGGGGGGGGGGGGGGGGGGGGGGGGGGGGGGGGGGGGGGGGGGTTGGTCCTGCCCCTGCTTCTTGCTTGAACATCGAGCAGAAAATTTGTTCGAATTTTGCTCCGTTTGCTCCGTTTTTGCTTTTCTTTTTATTTAGTCTCCGCCGCCCCCCCCACGTTGTACCTTTTTCTTCAGTCCTTTGGGCTCCCTATTTTTCGCCTAGCCTTGTTCCAAACGAAGTTTGTAATGTTTAATTAAAGCTTGATACAGGTTTAAAGCTGCTCACAAAAACTTTTTATAAAAGTTAATATTTCTGGTTTTCCAAACTGAAGTTCTTCTGACAAAACATCTAAACACTTCCAAAAGTAAGTTTTAGACTCAAAAATCTAAACAAACTCTATCAAACAAGACATATATATATATATATATATATATAAAATAGCGGCTTAGGCATATCAATAATGAAGTTACATATTTACATTCTTGACTTTATATCTTGTTATATGTATTAGTGCTACATATCTACCATAAATCAACTAGTCCCAAATATTGATATTATGCAAAAGTTGGATGAGTTTTGGAGCGTACAAGCTGGTTATTCTATCTAATTTAATTGCTTTAAACTAAATAAAGAGTTTGGTTATATGTCAACAGAAACTTGGCAAAAATAATCGTGATTTCAACAAATAAGCATCATCTAATTTGGATTGAAATGGGGGCCTAATCTTAATGTTAGTGTTTATGTGTGTGTCTATACATATATAGAGCTGGACTCTGACAAGAGGGAGATAACATGAGAAGTTGTATTATAATATATCTTTTTTTTTTTTTTTTTCATCAACACTGTTAATTTTCACATCCAATAACCTCAAAGGGGCGGCCGTTCTTGTCCGACAAAATGGGATGCCGGACAAGAGAGCTATGGTATATAATCTCTATCTGTTGGGGCTCAAGAAAATTACTCATACGCCCACAAAATTTAATTCCACGTACGTGAGTTTAATTTGCCAATATGTTTATAATCTCTATAATATTATTATTCCCATAGAATGACAGAAAGGTACTGAGAGGGCTTGTTTCTTCAAAAGGGGAATTAAAGAGTATTTATTAGTTTACTTAAGTTAGTACACATCATATTAATTGATTTTAAGTACTGAGTGAATCCACGATACAAAGCTAATAATAGCCACAGAATCCTTATAATATCATATGGATAATAATGTTGAATGTAGTTTGATCAACCAAATATATATATATATATATGTAGTGCATATATATATGTATGTATGTATGTATGTATGTATGTATGTGTGTGTGTGTGTGTATATATATATATATATATATATTGCTCATCAACAATCCAATTATATCTAGTTAGGCACATGCATCTGCTTTACTAGCGCCATGTGATCATAGCGATTGAAGAACTGTTGGTAAAAGTGACGTAAAGCACAATGCACTGTGCATGAGATTGTGACCGACCTTGTTTGAGCTTTAATATTAATAATTGTAAGGGGCTTTTTCATTTAAAATAATATTCATTACTCCGATTTATGGAACTAGCTATAGGTAATTTAACTATGGTCTGTGAAAGCTAGAGTTTCTACATTAATTATTTTTATCTTCCGGAATATGTTAGTTTAATTTTATTTTTGATTAAGAAATAGGGCACCAATTGGAATGTAATATAAACAAGGAGAAGATTTCATAAAGAAAGAACTATACATACCTTGATATGTAGAATTCAAATAGATAAAACTTATGTCGAAAAGTATATATATAAAAAGAAATATATATATCGTATGATCAGCTAACTTTTGAATGTTTTAAACCTTATGAATTCAATAACGATTTTGTATATTGTTTGATTTTCTTACGTTTTATATTTAAATAAATACACACTAGTATTGTCTCGTCAGAAAAAAAAAATATTTTTTTTTCATATACCTAGGTTCAATTAGAAAAATTACCATTGAGTTTTGTTTAAGTACTATACTTAAAGTATCTTGCTTTGGATCAATCATGGAGGGTCTTGTGACGTTTCAAAAGACCCTTCATGATTGTAATCTCGAGTACACACATGTACAGTAGTACCAATCTTGAGGTTTCAATGATCTTCCCTTTTCATTACCGTCAGGCCAGACCTAGGGCCTCTCAGATTGGCCATATTGCATATTGATCACATAAATATGGTTGTGTGAAAACACATTAACGAAGCAAATTGTTTTCTTTTTTCTCCAACTCTCCCTGACTCGTTATCTTGAATTTTAGTTGACAAAATGGTACAACCATATTTAATGGATACACACCCATTTCATGTACGTGTCATTATTCACCGTTAGGGCATCAACCATAATTATTAGTGTCATGACCCCAATTTTCTTTCTTCATTAAAACCCACAACAAAGACCCCCTTTTGAATCAATGACTTGTGTTAATTTCCCAATTGAATTTCAACTAATTAATATTGCTATTTTGATCAGCAGACGAAGAGATAACTAGCACATATGCATGTACGGAACGACAATTGTACTTTTTTGTGCATTATTATAACAACTACTTGATTGTAATATAATATTTTTCAATAATATAACGTGTTCGTTTCTATTAATAGTTTTAAGTTACAAGATTCTTAATAAAAAGTTAAATGTAAATCAACTAGTAGTTACAAAATACAAAATATGATATGTTACAATTGCTACTTCCCGTCCACTGCGGGAGAGGAGAGTATTATATATATATATATATATATATATATGTGTGTGTGTGTGTGTGTATTGTTGAGAATTATACGATTAAGAGAGTTTGATAAAAATGTGACATTGGGATATATTGGGGGGATGTGGTCTCTTCACCAGCCAACATGGACAAACCATGTTTCTGAGACACTTCAAAATCAACCTAGCAGGTTTGTGTTTGGAAAGGAGCTTTTCTTTCTCTAGGGATTAAAAGGTGGACCATGTACTTGTATAAGTGATAGCCACCTAATGGACATAACATATTTGGTTTCGAGAACGAATATATATATGTATATATGTGTGGTAGGGCTATCACAACATATATATTTACATACTGCAATGGTGAAGACTCTCTCTATCTCTCTCTCAAAAATCTCTCTTTGTATATAAGCTTTTAAGCCTGTTAGAGTTTGATGACCCGAATTCTCTTTGGCTCAACTCGAAAAACTTGCGGTGGGACATTTGTGATGAAGCTTTAATCATGAGATTTTTTTTTGGGGGCACGATGGTGGTAGCGGCGGGATCGGGCCCAACCCGGTTTACACCCCGGTTTCAATTTAGGGTTTTGGGTATATATATATATATATATATATGATGTAATTTAGGGTTTTATAATCAGGCTTTTTTGCTATAGTCTCTCCTCTTGCACTGATATTTAATTTAGTGGATTTTCTTCTCCTCTACCCGTGATTTTTTCCCATCTAAGGTTTTCCACGTAAATCTTGATGTTCTTGTTTTTCGGTTTTCTTATTGCCTATTTTCGTTCCTAATTTTGTAACAAAGCCTGTAAATAATGTGAAGTAAATCCAGCAACAGAGATTTCCTGATTATTAGCATAAATAGTTAAAGAGATAATAACAATAATAATAATAATAAAAACCTTCTGCCAAACACATGCACAACTTTTTTAAGTAGATATATATATATATATATATATATATATATCACTGAAGCGAGTGAATAAAAAATGAAAAAAAAGGCCACATATAATCAACTCCAAGGATAATTATTATCTATTAGACTATTAAATAGCTATAAAGCACGTGGACTATTTTTATTTTTCGTTTAAGTATTATTAGTGTTTGGATATCCGAATCCCTAAAATCTCTCTCGTTTACTAACATTCTGCCCAATGTGCATCATTTTTTTTTTTTTTTTTTGCTTAGAGAAAAATTTATAGTAATCATATCATTAGCCTGAACTCTGTCCAAATTAATAATATAAGCTGACCGTTGGATTAATAATGATTGCATTATGTTATGTTCATTCTCACCTCACATTAGCACGTCCAAGAGAGCTTTTTCTATGATGTTTATTTAATACGATATTTTAGTTAATTAAATTTGTAAATGCCTAGTTGTTATAACTTAACTATAATATCACGGCTAAATCCACAATTCAAGACCGATAATCAAATAGCTAGGTCCCCTAACAGTGAAAAACATTAGAGAAATTCTTACTAAACGAAGGCATTATTATAATTTCTAATTGTATTAGTAACGGGATACAATACTAATTTTTCTTATGATTAGAAGCACATTAATTAACAGCTCATAAAAATTTAGTATAATTTTAATATCTTGCGCTCGAACTGAAATGTTAGCAACTATGAATATATTATCTGAAAATCTAGAGATAATAAGTAGAGATCTCATAATTACTTGCTCCTAATTATTCTCTAATCTTGTTTATCAAATAACAAGCAAATTCTTAAATATTTTTGGGGGATAAATCTGAAACAAAAAAACAAATTTTATTTTTTTTATTTTTAACAGCAATAGAGACTTTAGAGACAGGTTCACGTTCAGGTAACATCAGTAGGGGTCTGCAACCTCGAGTTTGATTAAGAAACTTTGCTTGCACGGATTGCGAAAGCCCTTCTTCTTCTTCTATTTTTTTATTTTATCATTTTTTTAATATATATATATATATATATATATATATATATAAGTATTCACTCACACAAGACATCAACATGGCCACTGTCAAGCTTCAACCCTCCAAAACTCACTCTCTGATGTCTCAAACACACAAGTAGGCCAACCAAGTGCTGACTTTTCCACAGCATTTTGCTTGCTAAATGTCCCTTTTTTATTTGGGTAAATATGTGATAAAGTCTCATTTATATACTCTATCAGTAGAGTTCATTTTTAAACCGTTTAGATGTAATCAAATGGCTAATATGTTACTTGTGTATGATAGTTATAATGTATCTTACCTCATACTAGCATAAACTAAAAAATTTAAAAATAATATTAAAAAAATAAATTAAAAAGAAATGGGTAAAACACCCATTCCCTCCCCAGCTGCCGGCGACACTCCCCAGCTGACGACCCCCCACTGAAGCGCCCCCATCCCCTACGCTCAACCCCAGGACCCCTCCCTTCCCCCCTTGAAGCCAACGAGCCCCCCTCCCCATCCCCCTGCCTTCTAGTCCAAGCCCCCCCCCAAAGCCAGATCTGGTCGGCGTTTGGGGGGGGGGGGTTTGTGTCTAGGGAGGGGGGGCTCCTCGGCGTCTTCGCCGGTGTCAGGGGGGCTGCTGGTTGACTAACCAATTTTTTTTTAGTTTTTTTTTTTAGAATCTCTATTTTTTTATTTTTAATATATAATATTATAGGTTAATGTACATTATAGTTATCATGCACAAATAACATTTCAACTGTTTGATTAAATCAGGACGGTTTAAAAATGAGCTCTACCGATAGAGTATATAAAAATAGCTTTAATGTAGTTTTACCTTTTCTATTTTTTATTTTTTATTTTTATTTTTTTTAAGGAAAAGGGTGCTTTACAATTACTGAGATTAAAGAATACGAAGATTTCACCAAAAAAAAAAAATACGAAGGAAAGTAAGGGGTCGAAAATCTTGGGATCGAAGGTCGTTACAAGGGATTGTAAATTCCTTCACCTTTCAAGATCCATCCAAAAGAGAATCTTATTCTTGTCTGTATGCCTCTCTTATTACTTTTTCGCATCCCCTTGTTCCTCAGATATAATTCGATCCTTGCGTCTTCGAAGAGGCTTCCTTGAGAAAGAGAATTCTACAATAGGGCATTTGACTTTACCTTTTCAAAACGATAAATTTTATTTTAGAAACAGTTAGTTTTACATATTTATTTTATAATAAATATGATTTTGATCAGATTAAACATATGTAAATGCCAAACAATATGCTACCATTTTTAGTTGCCAAAAATAATAAATAAATAAAAATAAAGAAGAAGAAGAAAGCAAGGGAAAATTTGACAAATAAATAAATGCTCTTGGATTAATATTAGATAATTGTATTTATGGCATACAAAGAGCACCCTTTTTTTTTCTTTTCTTTTTTTTTTTTTTCCAAAGACTCAAATCGAAGCTGTAAAATATTCAGACAAAGAGCACCTCTTTTCTTTCACCGTCTGAAATTATAAAAGTTGAATTCTCAAAGGAAGCTCCTAAAACTCGGCTGGCCTTGTATGGAGTAGCAAAATTTGTGAATCATGCCATTTTGAAAATGAAAATGTAACTAGAATCACACGTTCTAGTCAGAGCAGGGAAGACATGAATTCCAGTCGACAACTAGATTTGAATTTGGGATAAAAAAATTCTTTCTTCCAAGAAACATTCCGAAGAAGGCGAAAAAAGACAAGGGTAAAAGGAGCTAGAGAGAACAGGGGGAAAACGGGTAAGAAAATGGGATATAATTGACGGCGATTCGCATCTAGCAGTTAAAAAGAAAAGAAGATACAACCTATTGGCCATAATAATGAGGCTGACCAGGAGGTGAAACACCTCCAGGTCTCACTCCGGGAGGTGAAGCACCGCCAAGCCGCACACTCGGTGGAGGTCCAGGCTGAGTAATTGTAGAGGCCACACCAGAAGCAATGGGAGCAGTTTGTGCAAGAGGTGACGAAACAGCAGGCATTGCCGCTGCTGCATATGCAGGAACCGACGAGGCAGCATAATTTTGAGCAGGAAAGGTGCTAGGAGAAGAGGCATAAGTTGATCTTCCAGCCTGCATGGTTGGATCCCATGGCGGTATTTGACCTGGTGGAATTTGACCTTGCACAGAACCTGCGCCACCATACTCATTCCCAGGGTACAATGGAGCAGCCTGAGGATTCTGCCACAGCGGTGGAGCGGTAGGGGCTCTGGGAACTTGTTGTGCTGCCAGCAGACTAGCATCCGGAATTGTATAATCCCTACTCTTGTCACTGTAAGCCTACAATTGGTGTTAATAAGACGAGTAATAATTAGAACAGATTTTTGGAAGATTTTGTAATAAAAGCGATCAATCAATGTAAAAAGAAACTCGAGTGTCGAGAAGCATACAGTTAAGGACCAAATCTTTTTCCATTCACGGACCCACTTTTCCTTCTAAGGATGTCTTTACTATTTTTCTCTCAATTATTTCGTTTTCTCATGAACGTAACTCAAAAGCACATATTTATACCTTTACATTGAGATCAGTATGACGAGAGTATGATAGATGAAGCTTACAATAGCCACCATCATAAATGCAGTGTCCTTCTAAAGCTTCTCTGGCAACGGCTGCAGTAGCGATATCTGAGAATCATGGCCCAAAATGAATTAATTCTAAGAGAAATTGCATTAATTTATCAAAGAAACACCTGGAAATAGAAAGGCTGTGTGCATATAAAGTGGATCACAGGCAAATATAATTGGAACAGAACTCAGTAACAACTAAATGGTCATGGAGTAAAGGAAATACCAGGATATTGGACTAATGCCTGTGTTTGACCATTCTTCTCAAATATTGCTATTTTCTGCACAGTGCCAAATGCGGAGAACACCTGTTGCGTTGAATATACCAATTTAATGAGCAAAATTGACCTAGAAATTGTCACTTAAAGAGGCAGAAAAGGAAAACCCCACACCGTATGAATAACATCCACAGTAACAGCATACTGCATGTTCTCAATTGAAGCAAGAAGCACATTACTCTCCGGCTCTTTCCTTTTTCCATCAGGACCTACAGCAGGCTGGAAATAATGGCCCATTAGTTCTTTTTCTATCATTATCTTTTAGGTTACAATACTCGAGTACAATTTTTTTTTTTTTTTTTAATCCATATCTTTTAGTTACAACAGTAGAGTCCTCCGTACTGCACAAAAACATGAACAAATAAAGGAAAAATGTTCAGTCAAAAATATACCTGAGAAATTCCCTCTATAGCAGTAGGATTCACTGGCAGGTATGGATTTGTGTAATCCCTGCAGAAACAAGAAACCAAAATACATGCATTGGACTTTTAATTTTTTAACTTAAGAATTGAACAACATTTTTCATCATTGCATCTTTATACCAAGATGATACCAATGCTAAAAAACAACATTTAAAAACTGTGCCAAACAAGAATAAACTTCACAAAACCAATAGCATGCCTAACATAGGAATGTATAAACAAGCAGAGATAAACAAATAAGACAATTAATGAATAAGAAGATACAAAATTGTCCACTGACTTATTCAACCTCAAAAGACCAAAAGAAACCATTTCAAAAATGTTTTTGTAATATAATTCTTTAATGCCATTAGAACTATAGGTAGAAACTATGACATATTCCGTTAAATTCTTAATGATCGGATAGACACAATATTTAGATTTTAAACAAATTCTAGCATGATTTGCATCTTAGTGTATTTTCAATGAAACCCTTGACCACTAAAGCGGTGCTGATATCTAAGAACCTAGGAACATTCATAACCACAAAGGAAGATAACAGAAAAATGCCTAAATATTTATCAAGACTCTGTTCGATTGAATTTTGTTCTCTCAAATATCTTGGTAACACGACTCTCATGAAACAAATGACAACAGTGCAACCTAGCCAGAAAAGAATTTCCATCCAAAGGAAGAACCAAGAAAGGGAATAAGGGGAAAAAGAGGCTTCTTACAGCATGTGTTTACAAAAACTCTTTGTGGCTAAATAGTGGAATTACCAGATCCCTCGAACAAAACAAAATTTATCAGTAGCATGATAGTTGGAAAAAAAAAACAAAAAACAAAAAATACAAAAAAAAAAAAAAAGGAAGTAGAAGAAGAAGAAGAAGTTGACTAAGGTACTTTGACAAAAATGGCATTAACAAATGCATTAAGCTACAATCAGAAGATCAAGGAAATTACTAAATTGCAACACATCTGTGTTCGGGCTAGCAGGCTTCACTAAACCCTAGATGACAAAAAGCACCATCAATTAGCAGCATCCCAGATGCCAAAGCCAATAACATACAGAGACAATAGCAAATAAACTTAAATAAGACTAATTTCAAAAACAAAATCAGGAAACGAAATGGGCTAATAGATATTCTTCCTGCACTCTTACCTGCTGCGGTGTGACTGAAACTTGATATTTAGATCAGTGTGTGCAGAATATGAAATACGCAAGTGGCATGAACCAACATGCTCTGGGAGGAGATACCTGGACATAAGAAATCAGAACTCAAGTTTTAGAATATACAAGATTTGCAAATTTCAGTATATCCATAAGAAGGAAAAATATGGTCATAGAATACCTAGGTATACTCCTTCCATCCAAGGCATTCCTTGCTGAAGATGCAGTCTCGGCATCACTGAATTGAATCAATGCCTGCAAAGTCAACATGGGAAATGAGAATGATACAGCAAGACTGTAGTGCAAAAAGGTACCAACGTAACTGGTGCTAACCTGGAAACCTGCAGCCTTCTCAAAAGTGGCAATCTTGTGCACAAATCCAAAAGCAGAAAACACCTGAAAGAAGTAAAAATCACTTGTGAAGAAACTGATATCAGAAGCAACCAAAAAAAGTATGCAATATCAGGAAACCTCTCTAGTGAAATTCCTATAAAACTACAAAAATCCAAACAGAGAAGCAATAAGCGTAGAATGACACCTGTACATAAAAGTGTGACCTTAGAAAGGAGTATGACGTATATGATAGTAATTCCAAATTGTCTCCAACAAAACAATTTGAAAAAGATACATCACCACCTGTGATTCAACTATTTCAACTATAAAATGGAACTTAATATAATAAGGAAGGCAAGATGACACCTCCAAATAAAGGTCACAAGAAAAAAGAAAAGGGAAAAAAAAAGGTCCCACATAATGAAAGGAGAAAATATGGCAACTATTCTCAACAACATGGCGTTTAAAATATATAAAAGCCGAGAAATTTTTCCTTTCATAAATTTGTTCACCTAGTGGACAAGAAAGGTGAACAAATTCTTTAAAAATAATAATAATGATAAGAATTTTGCTACCACTGGTTATTGAATATTCAGTTCATTCAAGATGAAATTATTCACATTTAGGTGACTATAGAAGAGAGATCTAAAATGATACAGGAAAACATTTGACCTACTTTAAGCAAACCATCATTTTTAAATTATCTGTATAATACATGCTAACTAATTAATGAAAAATAATATTCTTTGTGGTGAGGTTCATACTATTCTGGGAGGTATTAAACTTGTTATGTACATCTCGGAGTTGGAAGTTATCATATTTATAAAACTTGAGCAATGAGAATTGCCGTAGTAGCCCGCGATAAGAAGTTATCTTAAAGTCTTATCCCTCTCCCAAAGTGGGTCAGCTAGTTTCCTTAATATCCGTTAACTACAGCAGAGTTAAGATTTCATAAACTTACAATGCCAGTCGCCAGAGCACTTACCAAGTGGATAACATCAATGCTCACATCACCAGCTTCTACACCCTCAATGGTTACCAAAAGGACATTACCAGGAACATCTCCAGGACTTTTGTTGTTGACGATTTCATGCCTATTTGAATATTGGATATAAACAGTTTTACCTCGAACCTGAGCAGGCTCTGAAGATGAAGCATAATATGAAACCATTGAGATAGCCTGATTTAAGTCTGCCTGCAACGAGTAATAATTTTGCTTCTATTAACAACATATAACTACTGAGTTTGAGATACTATGAAAAGTAATAGGATATTCAAAACACGCCGAAGATTATTACCATAAAATCGCAGAAGCAACAAATTAAGAAAAAAATACAATTCCCACAAATCAACATTAATGGATATCGAGTATGGACAAAGCAAAGCAGACAGCAAAAAGTTGCCTTTACTTAAGAGTTAAGCATTTGTAAGTCTTAGTTACTGGTTTATCGGAAAATTACTCAGTATGCCAATTACGTCATTATTCTAATATGGTACACCCGTCTAATAAATAGTTAACTTTTTTGAGTGATTTATTAATGTGAACCCTACTTATCATTTTCCTCTCTCCTAATTTATTTTATCTTAATTGCTTACTCACCTTATGACTAATCTACCTAATCTCCGATATTCAAACATGATTGATTGTTTCAGAAAAATCACCCAAATGACATGTAACTCCGATCTAGTTAGTAATTTTTCAGTTCTGGCAGCTTATTACTTTCCCGTTAACGGACGAAGATGCGAAAATCCCAGTCTATCAAACAAGTTTTCAACTTTAAGTATCCTTTTGGAAGGACTTTTATCGTAACTACATTGTTTTAAGAAATTCTTCAAGTTCTCTCTCTAGTTCTTTTCTTGTTTCATCGAGAACCCGAATTCTGCCGCACCAATAAGTTTATTTGTATTGAATCAGACATAACTCCCAAATAGTTACTAGGTGACAGCAATTTCACCTCATTTACAAGAAAAAAACACGAAATTTCTACAGCAAATGCTACTGCCAAAAAAAAAATTATACATATATATACTACTTCACTGGAAACAAAAAAACAAAATTTCATCTATTTAGTTAGTTCATAGAAATAAGAAAAAGAATCCAAAAAAAAAAAAATCTACTTCTTCACTGGAAACAAAAAAACAGAATTTCATCTATTGAGTTAGTTCATAGAAATAAGAAAAAGAATCCACAAAAAACATAGAGTTGAACTCTCGCATGGAATTCTACTTCAAAGCCCTAATTGGCGAAAACAAAATATATTATGGAAAGCGAAAAGGAGAGCTAGAGAGCGAGAGCGAGAGAGGGGCTTACGAATTCGACGAAGGCTTGGTTGCGATTGGCGCCGACATTACACTTGGTGTTGACGATCTTACCGAAGGGCTTGCAGAGCTCGACGAGCTCCTCTTCCGTGCACTCCCATGGGAGATTCCGGAGGTGGAGAACCTTCGACGGCGTCTGGGTGTACCGGAACTGGGGCGTCCCCGAGGTTGACATCGAGAAGAAATCTACGGTGGCCAATACGGAGGGAGGGAGGGAGGGAGGGAGGGAGGAGGGGATTAGGGTAGGGGCGAGGAGAGGAGAGGAATTTTAGGATTGTGTTTGGATGACTAGAAAGTTCTCTGAGAATTTTCCGTAAAAAATCGGGACAAAGAAAGCGAGAGCCTAGCCGACGGATTGGATTCTTCTTCTTTTAAAGGGGGTTTTTTTTTTTTTTTTTTTTTTATTGTCCCTGGAAAATTTCCTAAATAAGTAAATACCATTTTATATTCCAATAAAATCTCAACTTTGCCCCTGTTATTGTAAAATTTTATAAAAAAGTGATCCCGATGGGCCAATATTTTGCAAACAATGCAAAACTAACAAGGGCTATGTGGAAATAACCATAACAGCAGCTCTATTTGTTAAAACAATATTTCGAAACTTTAATTAGGGTTTGTTTGGTATGTTAGTTTGAGTTGAAATATTTTTGTTGTAATAGTAATTTTTGTTGACTTTTTATATAAGACAAAAAACTTTTTCAGAAAAGATAAAAAACTTTTTAGAAAAATGACAAAAATTTTAGTTTGAGTTGGTAGTTTGAACTACCTTTCCAAACAAGCCTTTAATATATAAATGGCCCGTTTAGTTGACAAGTCTATAATTTAAGTTTTTTAGTTTTTATTAGTTTTTTTTTTAAATCAATAAAAATTATAATTAATTTTTAAAAAATCAATCAACTTAAAATTAAAAATTTAACATCAAATTCATGTACCAAACGCATGTAAAATTACTTCAAAACGGCTACCGCGATCAGCATTAATTAATTTCATTTTGTGAGGTTGTCATTTAACATGTGTTATTAATCATGTAATTTTTACAAAGTATTAATATCCCCTCATAAATATCAATAAAAATGTTATTACTGTTATATTGACCATCATGCCATGAGTTTTTCGGATTGATATAAACAAATAAAGTTGATAAATTTGATGGTTCTCCATTGACTTCTCTCTTTACCCCTTTGCATGTATTTTTAATTGGGTGTGCACCACCAGACCCTCCCATTCTCTTATGCAGCGTTGCTTCAAGCAAAAAGGAAATGAGTTGGCTTTCCTATCTACCTTCTCATCACGGGATAAGGGTTGAGGCTTATCTAAGTACTAAAGCTATTAGAGTGGCTGCCTTCTGGCTTGAATGCAAGTAACAATTGGCTAGATTGCTCGATTTGAGGATTGGCTTAGCTTGCTGCGAATTATTATTCTTCATTTACCTCAATTGTGTATGGGGTTAATGGAGATTTTAAACATTAATTCACTAGAAAATTTACAAAATAGTTTTCAACTAAAAAACTTAAAATGTTTTACTAATCCAAACCAAAATGAGTTGGACATCCAATCCTCGTCAGATTGATTTGGATTGAAAATTTTAAAATCAGAGTACATTAAACCGATTTCGAATGAGAAAATCGTGTAAAGTCTTTGACTTTAAGATTTATTTTTCTCTAATTAATATTTTTGAGTAATAATTTGATATGATTAAATACAAATTGGAATAAGAAACAATCGACATTCAATCTAACATTTAGAGAAATGGATTGAATGCAGCATCTCAAAATTGGTTGATTGATTACTCACTTAAATTCCCTTGGAAAAGATTTTTTTTTTTTAAATCCCTTGGAAAAGAAATAAATTAATATCTGGGGTTAAAATTAAAATTTGAAATGTTTTTACGGTGGCATTTGTAATTTTAGGAAAACCAGGAGGTTGTTGAGTGAAATTTTGGAAATGAAACAAGGCAAAATCCAAAATCGGTCAAAACCCTAGAAAAGAAGGGGAAAGAGATCCAGTCTTCGATTTTGCTCGATTGGGAACCAAATTTCCCAAATAGCTCCCACAGTTATCTTTCCTTTCATTTCCACAGTTTTTTTTTTTTTTTTTTTCTCTTTTCTTTTTACATCGTTAGGGTTTTCGTTTTCTTGCCTCGATACGAAGGTACCAAATTTCTTCACCTTAATTAATTAATTTTTTTCCCCCGATTTCTGCAATCTCCTTCTTCTTCCCCTAATTCGTCGTTTATTTCGTCTGGTGATTCTGTTTCAGTTCGAAAGTTTTGATTTTTGTGCATCTTTTTGGTTTGTTGTTTCTCTTGGATCTGCGTTTCTTCTTGTGCAAACGTGTATTCCGTATCCATTGAAAGGGTTTTCTGAGCTTTTTCCATTGTTGCGTTATTTTCTTTTATTATTTGGAAACTTTTTTTTTTCCTCGCAAGTAAGTATTTGATGATAGATTTTTTCTTTTGTGTTAGAGCGCAGATTGGGATTATACTTTGAGGAAGTTTTGGAGATCTGAACTGGTAATTGGTTTCATTATAATAATTTGAAGCCCAAAATTGACTAAAAAATAATGGGATTTTATTGTTCACATCAATTTGTTTGCGTTTCAATTATGTTGCTTTGTTTTTGTGCTCTTTATAGTGGTGGGGAAGTTAGAGTACTAAGATTTGACTACAGAAGATTATATTTCTGTTTTTCTTTGTTGAAATGATGAATAACTGAGAAAGATCATCGCTTTTCCGATCGAAAACGATTCAGTTTTGATACTTATTTGACTATTTTCTGGTCTGTTTGTTAGTAATTTTCTGAAGGGTGTATAATTCCGTTTGTATACAGTTTGACGAATCTGTCGTAATCATGGCTGGTCAGAGGTCTAGTTATGGAAAGCGTGCTCATTCTCAGACCGACCATTCCGAAAATGGAGGAAACAAAAGGAGAAATCACGGTGAGGAAAGAGAACAGTTTGTCATTGATTCAGATGATACTGTGTATCGGTACTTGTGCCCTGTGAAGAAGATAGGAAGCATCATAGGGAGGGGAGGGGAGATTGTCAAGCAACTAAGGGTGGACACAAAGTCGAAGATTAGGATTGGTGAGACGGTCCCCGGATCTGAGGAGCGTGTAGTTACTATTTATAGTAAGAGTGAGGAGAGTAACACCTCTGAAGGTGGTAATCATGTTTGCCCAGCTCAGGATGCTGTCTTTAGGGTTCACGAAAGGGTTGTTGCTGAAGAATTGCATGGTGACGACGATAGCGAAGGAAGTCACCAAGTTACTGCTAGGCTTCTTGTACCTTCTGACCAGATTGGCTGCATCATTGGAAAGGGAGGACAGATTGTACAGGCCATTCGTAGTGATACTGGTGCTCAGATTCGCATTCTCAAGGATGAACATCTGCCTCCTTGTGCCTTGAACTCTGACGAGCTTGTACAGGTAAATTTGATGGTTTGTGTATTTTTCCTTGATATACTAGCTAGCTCTAATACATTTTCGTGTAATGCCACTGCTTGTTAAAGTTCCGGACCTGTTTCTGGTGTAGGTTCCAACTTGCAATCATTCCAGAAGAAAATGTTGTTTATGAACTTTTAGAAATTTTTTACGCATGCCCTTGTTTGTTCTAAAATAATCTGGTGATTAGCGATATTTTTTCTGGTTGCTAGATGACGTGAAAGATTTACTGATATTAATTCAAGGCGGGGTTTTCTAGAATTTTTTTGGTTATGTATGGGTGAATAAAATTTTTATTTCACCGTGATAAATGGGTGGAATGCTTATCTATTCAATACTGGTTTTTGTGGTTCAGATATCTGGTGATGCTCCGGTTGTTAAAAAGGCTCTCTATCAAATTGCTTCTCGCCTTCATGACAATCCATCGAGATCTCAACATTTGCTTACATCTGCTGTGCCTAATGTATATCCTTCTGGCGGTTCACTCGTCGGTCCAAGTGGTGGTGCCCCAATAGTGGGAATAGCTCCTCTAATGGGCCCCTATGGAGGATATAAAGGTGATGCTGGAGATTGGTCACGTTCTTTGTATTCAGCACCTAGGGATGAAGGGTCTTCAAAAGAATTCTCTCTTCGCTTGGTTTGTCCTACTGGAAATATTGGTGGTGTGATTGGGAAGGGTGGTGTCATTATTAATCAGATCAGACAGGAATCTGGTGCAGTAATCAAGGTTGACAGTTCTGCTACTGAAGGAGATGATTGCTTAATAACTGTTTCTGCAAAGGAGGTAAAATCTTTTTCATACAGATAATATATCCTAGCATTACTTGGAGGACGCTTTAATTTGGTCTTGATTACTTTTTTATCCTTGCATTTTCAGTTCTTTGAGGACTCATATTCTCCAACTGTTGAAGCAGCAGTGCGCCTGCTACCAAGATGCAGTGAGAAAGTTGAAAGGGATTCGGGAATTATCTCATTCACAACCCGCTTACTTGTACCTACCTCACGGATTGGCTGCCTTATTGGTAAAGGAGGTGCCATTGTAACTGAGATGAGGAGGGCTACCAAAGCCAATATTCGTATACTTTCTAAGGAAAACCTTCCAAAAGTTGCTTCTGAAGATGATGAGATGGTGCAGGTGAATACTTAGTTTATTTTGGTGTTAGTGGAGCCTTTGGATTATGTTTGTCTGAGCTATTTCTTGGTCGTGTTGGTGCCATATGAGACAATTTTTTTCTCTTCAATGATCAGATTGCTGGAGACCTTGATGTGGCAAAGGATGCTCTTATACATGTTGTTACGCGATTGAGGGCAAATCTTTTTGATAGGGAGGGTGCTCTCCCTACTTTGCTTCCAGTTTTACCATATCTTCCTGTATCAGCGGATGGTCCGGATGGTGTAAATTATGACAGTAGAGACAGTAAAAGACATGGGCGTGGTCATTCGTACTCCGCTGGTTATGGTGCCTCAAGTGATTTGACATCTTCTGATAGCTATGGAAGTTATGGTGGTTCCCAGGTATCCTGCTAATGGCCAATACTTTTTCCATACAACACTTCTGAGTAGCCACTCTCTTATGTGTTTATGTTGTTTCATCTGTCATGCGCTCTGCATAATGTATTCGATGTAGTAAAATCTTCAATAATATAAATCTTCTGTTTAATCACTTTTACTTCCTGATCGCAATTTCTTTTTGCTCTTGTTTTATGCAGATTGGTGGTAGTGGTGGTGCCTATGGTGCTTATGGAGCTTATTCTTCTGGGCGAACCGGAGGTTCTGGGTGAGACTTTCTTGTTTCCTTGTCATGTTTTCTTGGATACTCCCTTTCTTCCTTTCTTCCTTCTTCTTTTTTATTTATTTTTTTATTTTTTTATTTTTAATGTTTTCTTCCTCTATTGAATACATGAATTATTTGGGTATAGTCCTAGTTGTTTGTCCCCAATGTATGTGGAATAATGAGTTCTATTATTCCCTAGTTGCAGCTTAATGATGCTCGAAGTTCACATTCAGTGTGAAAAGCATTGTAATGTTTATAAAATAGTTCTGAATACTTGCAGATTATATGCCATGGGAGTTTGGTTAATATTTTCCTGTTCTATACTATATTCCCATTTTATTATAGGAAGAAGAAAACTCCATTTATTCTTTACTATGAGTTTTTTTGTGATCGTTTTCTATTTTTTCATGATAATATCTCTGTTGGTGTTTTGAGATGCCTCAATCCTGATTTAAGCTTCTGATACCAGGTTGTCTAGCCAGAACTCCGTTTCTCGACGGAGAAACTATGGTTACTAGAATTTATGATGCATGCCTGCAGGTAGATGACGGATTCCTTGATCCCTTTTCTTCTCTGTTAATATAACTGGCGTTACCTCTGGTCCTCTGGGCCAGTCATGTATTAGTATGTGACATTTGATATCATAGCCTATCCAATACCCGTGTATAAAATTCTGATGCACTTATTTTCCCTTTGTTGCCTTTCCCAATCCAACAAAACAGCTGAGATCTATGAAGCCTGAAGTTAGCCCACTGCCTCTTTTGATGAAGCCTTCTGCCTAAACCGGAAGACCAGATGAACCAGCGTTTCACATACTCATGGCCTACCTTGACGAATCTACTTAAAGGACCAAATCTATGTGGAGATCTTGTTCACTTTTAATATTTTCCATGTCCATCGAACCAAAGTTACCAAGCTTAGTATCTTGTGTTCCCAAAGACCTAAATAGCCGGCACACCTGTTCCTGCTTGTTTTTCCTGTTGACTTTCTTTAAGATTAAAAAGCCATGTTGCTTCCATCCTCCTTAAGTTGTTTTAATGTTGCATTTACTTTCTGCTCTCCTCTTTGTTGTCTGAATTTTCATGGTATTTTATATGAGGTTGATTGGAAAAACTTGTTTTCTCTCTCTTTTACAGCAGAATTGTTATATCGTTTGAATTTGCAGGCATTGTTGTATATCATGTGGCAGCAGCATTGATCTTTTTGGGTGCACTCTTTATTATTAAGACGCATCCATATTAGAAATGCCTCTCTTGGTCTACATGACTTAAATTATTTCTATTTAGTAAGAAATCCTTGAAATATCCAATTGGAGCCAGCTCATTGAACTTCCAGATGCTGCCTTTCCTTGGCTCGTTTATGGTCAGAGGACTGGACGTCAAATTGGGAATGTTTATTTCTAAGCTGCCAGTCTGGTTTATATATTTAGTCTTGGCTTTGTACTTGGTTGTGTTAAATGAGAGGATGCGGAGACAAGTTTTTGAGGTTCTGCTGTTTGCCATGTCAAGGGAATCTTGAGAGTTAACTTGGCGGCTCTTATCTTGTGTACTGAAATTTTATGGAAGCTTGGAACTTCAGTACCAACTATTCGATGGTGCTGATCTTTTGAGACTGAAGGTACAAGTGGTACGTCGATTTGTTGTGTTTGCTAGAGTGCAATCAACAACTTTATCATCCTCGGAAACGGATTCTGTAAAATCTTAAGCATTTGTTACCATAAATGGCAGGTACTTCGGATGCTCGATGCATTGGAGGAGAAAGATTCGCTGTTTCGCCTGAGGGGAGTGCATGATTTGATTGGTCTTCATATTTTTGCTGATTACTTTTATTATTGGTGTTATTGTTAGTCTCATTATTGACGTTTTCTTTGTTTCTGGTGTGTGGCTGATTGTTGGTGTGTAGGGCAAAATCTCGAGCTGCATGAACCGGTGAAGATAAAAAGTTAAAGTGAAACATTAATGGTCCGTTTGAGGTCACGTTTCAAGATGGTGTTTTGGAAGTTGGAAATGGTTTGAGTTTTGAAAATATGTGTTGGGTGGAAATGTACTGTTCAAAATGAAATAATATTAAAACTTGAAATGTGTTTGGAAAAAAAGTAATAATATGGATCTTATTTCGTTTTTCTCGAAATTTTATTTAATTTGAAAAAAAATTCATCTTATTTCGACTTAAAATTATAAAATTTTATACTTTTAAAGTTTAAATTTTTTAAAATTTTTTTGGAAAAATAAGTAGTAAATCTGAGGAAAATGCAAAAAAAAAAAAAAAAAATGTTTGGAAACATAACCCAGGCTAATTCTGCCGAAGAAAACAGTTGCCTGCAATTTACAATTTTGAACTAATTTTAAAGATATGAAATTAGTTTTTACTTATTTTTGTACAGTTGTAGTGTGTTGATGTAGATGTTGACCACAATTACTTTTGAAGAATTTAATGTTGGTTAGTTTTTAAGGACAATCTGGTCAACACTAGTGTGTAAAATACAGATTTGATGGAATTTTTTATAGATTTGCAACCAATGGTTGGTCCTAAAATTTTAGGTTTATCCAAAAATTTGGCCACCCGTGAACCCGCAAAGAAGCCAGGAGTCCTTAAACTATTGTTTCAAGTTCTCGTCCAAATAATTTAAAATATTTATATATATATATATATATATTAGTGGCAGTTACAATTCATTTTTATGTCCTCTTATTTATGTTCTCGGAGATTTAACTTGCATCATATGCGCAACAAGTGCAGTCGTAGACATTGGCCACGGGATTAACCTTTATATCCTCTTATTTATCTTCCCTTTTATGCCACCCATTATTAAGATAAACACTTCAATTAAAATATCATATTATTTATAATATTAAATTTTTTTTTTAAATATAGTTTCTCCCATAAATGAAATTCAAAGATTCTCGTGTAACTGCATTGAGGCTAGCTTTTGCCCCATTTGTAGTCAAAGATTTTTACTTGATCCTAACATGGGACACCAATAAATCCTTCCACAGTTTTTTGCCTCTTGATTCTTAAAATTTAGTGTCAGTCAAGTAGTCAAGGACCAACTGGCTAAATAGCTTTTAAGACCCTTTTCATTGACGGCACCTCTTCCTTTATGAATAGACAGTACACATATATATAGGTATACACATATATATATATATATATGCGCATAATAAAGAAGAGACTTTGTTTTTTTTTTTTTTTTTTTGCTGATAATAATGCAAAAATAACACATAGGATGGAATTATTGTAGATGTGACACGACTCTCATGAAGACCAGTCTTAAAAAAAATGAAGTCCTGTACAGCTGGTGATTTCTCCAAAAATTGGCCACCCGTTGATGCGGCAAAGAAGCCAAGCGTCTTCCTATTGTTACTTCTAAGTTGCTTTCGTCGGTTGGATTATCATCATAATTCGTCAAACAAATTACATGACCCTTTTTTTTTATTTTTTTATTTTTTTAAACCTCCCTTTTTGGGCTTTGTCATTCACAGAAAAAAGAGAAACAATCTTCTTCTTTTTCCTCTTTTTCTGTTTTTTTTTTTTCTTTTCCTATATTTTCCCATTTCAAATAAGAAGAAGCAAAACTTTGGCATGCCATTTTTTCCATAAACAAACTAGGTTCCATATAGATGGCCCTCAAGAGAAGTCATACTTTTGCTTTGCTTTACAAGAGCTTTGAGATAAAATTAAGCAGATTGGTATGCTTCTTTCTTTCTAGTCATCTTAGTTTCAATAGAATGTGAGGAACTCTCTGAAGAAATTAATGTAGTTTTAAATAGGGAAAGAAAAAAATAAATAAAAAGAGAAAAAAATAAAAAGAAAAAGGTTTGGTGAGGACAGAAATGGGGAAGAAGAAATCTTTGAGCCATATGCATACTACAAAGGTACCCTAGTAGTACAACTTTTTCAGTTTTTTGGTTTTTTGGGTTTTTTTTTTTCCTTTGCTTTCCTTGCCTTGATGTTGACCAAATGGAGTAAATTCTCTTCAACCACTCTACCTACTTGTACTAGTTCTGAGAAGAAACTTAATTCAATTCAAGAAACTAAAGTCAGAAGAGGGCTTGAATCTTGAATTGAATAAGAGATCTGATAATCTAGTCAGTGCTTAGGTGATGGGGATGGCTCGCTAGGCTTAATGTGTCTTGGTTTCCACGACAATGATAAGTCACATCCAAGCCTCAAAACTATACATTTTTTTTTATTCCGATAATAATGATATAGTGATTGTGAAAAATTTCGGATCTTTATTTTATATATCTATATATAAGAGAGATAGTAAAAATAAAATTTTATGTCCCATCTATTCTGTGATAATAAAAGTATATTTTTATGTTAAATCTATTCTAAGAATATGATAAATCAATAAATATTAAGTTGTGATATGTGAATTTTTAAATAATCTAATATTTTTTTTTTTTATGATATCAATATATTCTTAATATAATATTAAATAAGGACGTGATGAGACTAGAAAATTCTTGGATGAAGGACAAAAAATCAAGCAATTTCTTAAAGCTGCCCCTTTTACTGTGCAAAAGCTACCATCATTAATACTTTAGATATAGTTATGTACTCCTTCTATCTTTGGCTTTAAAAATAAGATCATTCTTTCATAGTTTCATGGCCTGCCAAGAGAGATTTCTAGTCCAATCGGCTTCTTCTTCTTCTTTCTTCTTTCTTCTTTCTTCTTCTCAAACTCCCTCTTTGGGCCAATGCTTTGCTTCCTCTTACAATATTCTCACTTGGGAAATGTTGGCTTTCTCCTTTGGGAAACTTATTCCGTTCCTGTCCCCCCCTAACTCCATCTTCTTGTTTTGATTGGTCAAGTCATTAAAGCCTCTACTTCTTTCTTGAAAAACAAAAAAAAAAAAAGAAAAAAAGAAAAAAAAAAAAACAATGATTTCCCTTTCCTTTTGTGACATTACATCATATGATGTCGTGGATTTTAAGTTTTTTCTTTCATCAAAAGTCTTGCATGTGGGAATGAGGTTGGTAGTGCAGCCAAGGATGACTTGCCGGTCTTATTTTTTTGCTTTACTTGGTCATCCTTTTTATGTAGTACATGTTATAGTTGCTGTCAGATCGGCAAGCCGTCTTTGGCTATGTAACCACCTCGTTTTCTCATGCTGGATTTCCGATGATATTCGCATCGCGAGGCGGGGCAATGACGGCAATGACTGATCAGTCCCAGACTAAAACTGTTAATGTTGTGAATGTTGATGATGGATGTGGTCTATCAGAATATGTAACTTGTTCTTCATTATATGCCTCACAAAATAGGACCTTGTTATTAGTGTGATTAAATTACTTTGGTACATTCTATTTATTTTATTTATTTGGTATACATTTGAGATAAAGTTTAGTTCAATGCAGGTTTTGCAGGTACAAAAACTCCTTGCTTGGACGAACATGCAGAGCAAATCCCAAGCCTTTTTCTCTTTTTTATCTGTTGCGAATTCTCTTCCTTGACAAAATCATTACTAAATATGCAGATGGGTTTTTCAAGATTTCAGTGACGGAAACAAGGAAACAAGTATAGCAAACAAGGCTTTGTTCTCTCCCTTTAACTATTTATTTCTTGTATCAACATGACTAAATATGCAGATTGGTTTTTCAACATGACTATATTTCTTGCACGATCAACATATTTCTTGCATATTCATTACTAAATATGCAGATTGGTTTTTCAAGATTTCAGTGACGGAAACGAGGCTTTGTTCTCTCCCTTTAACTATATTTCTTGTATCAACATTACTATATTTCTTGCATGATCAACATGATTCCAAAATTTGAAAAGTAGTCGTTGTGCCTCTCGATATATATAATACGTCTTTAGATTCGACTCTCAAATTTTGAAACGTGCATTTTTTTTTTTTAACAGAATATCTTGTGCTTCAGGGGATAAATTTATCAATTTTATTAATCTCCTAACTAATCAAATTGAATTAAGGTTGATTCTTTACTTTTATTCTATTTTGAAGAGAGAATATACATAAGAATTTATGTACAATTAATTAAATAATTTATGTGAAATACAACTTTAATTATTTTATCTAACTTTAAACCTAACAACTACTAAGCAAGTGAATTTGGAGATACACAAAAAGGTGTATTCCATAAATTTAACCTTCCAATAAAGTTTATCAATCGTCTTCAGATCAGCCTATAAAGATAACTTCATTAAGATATTTTTGCATTTATTGACACACAAAAACTTGCAAAAAGTTAAGACATAATAATAACTGACACTAGCTACCAAACCACACAAGATCTTTCAAGAACTTATTACATGAAACAAGCCAAGATCTGACATTTTAGTATGAACTGGTCATATATAGGAAATATTCAAAGGCATCAAAATAATAAGTGTCACTTTTTTATTTTCTTGTCCAACATTGAAGCAAAAAAAAAAAAAAAAAAAAAAAACTAAAGGGTAATGAGACCTTCCCTGACAATCAAGCCAAACATGAGGACAAGGAGGCCAACTGTGATGCACTGAGATGGAGAGATGATCGTCTGTGAATAGGCACACAAGGTTAGTGCTGCACCGACCAATCCGATCACGAAAGCACTCGAGTTCCGATTCATTATTTTCTTCGGTTTTTTTTTTTTTTTTTTTTTTTTCGAAAGAGAGGAAATTGGAAAGAAAGGATTTTGTCGATTGAATTAAGAAGTCAAAGCGGAATCAAAAGACAAAAGACAGAAGAAAGAGTTTTTGGCTGTGATTCTTGGGAGGGCGATGAAGATTGGCCGGCTGTGATTAGTTTGTCCTTTCAAGCCAAGTTTAAGGCAAATTATTAAGGGTCAACCCGATTCCCGATTCTCCAATTCTCAAACAAGTTGTAAGCTTTGTTGTTTTTTGAAGTCAACTCAAAAGATGGATAGATCTTAAAAAGTTTAAAAATTGATTGATGGGCCTCTCTACTTTGCTTAATCACGTTTATGTTCGTACTTTAAACTGTATAAACAATTTGGCCCTGATTTTCTTGTTTGTAGTCATTCTAGTCCATGCATCAAATAATCATAATATAATAGCTTTGCATGCTTCCCTTGGTTGTAGTTTTACTTTTCAAGTTAAAAAACAAAACAAAAAACAAAAACAAAACAAAAAACAAGAGCTTTGTATTAGATATGAAGAAAATATGCTATTTTCCACAACCCTGTTTTCGCGGTTTAAGTTGTTCTTATTTTGCTCGTCGTTACTACGTGAATCGTTTTCACATAAATAATTTTTTATCTCTAATGGAAAAAAGTTTTTCTTTTTTATTTTATTTTAAGGAAAATCCAGAGAAAACGTTATAAATACACACACATTATCAATGTCACGTTATGATGATCATCACACCTTTTTAATCTATCATACAATATTTTAATATCTAACTAGTTAACTGGTTAAGCATTGTCCACTAGAATGTATAGCATTCATATCTTCTTTTCTTAATTTTTTTATATATATAAAAAAAACCATACATAAACAAAAATAATGATAACAAATATGATTAATTTCATTTTAGTTCTTGAATTAAAGAGAGATTGCACCTAAAGAAAAGTAAAATCTTTAATAGTGGTAACTAGCATTTTTCTCGTTGATTTTTTTTTTTATAAAAGAATTTTTTTTCCCTATCTCCTTTTATCATTATTACTATTAAAAATTATTTATTCGTTTTTCTTGGGGAAAAATAGAATTATGTTATTAATCTGACTCCACCATTATTTAGCAAAATAACCTTTAATTAGAGCTATTGACCATAAAAAAAAAAAAAAAAAAAAGAATAATAACCTGATCAATCATGGAATCAATCGATAATTGACTGTATTGATTATTTAATGGGAAGTTCTACAATGAGGGCAACCTATTTTCCCCCATTTATTGGGTAAAAAAATTTGACCATTGGATTGAGTTTATACGACCAAGATTGAAGATATATACCAAATTTACCATACACTACCCACACCTGATTACATTAAAATAAAAATTAAAAATTAAAAATTCCTTCCTCTTCCATCATTCAAAACATAGAGCCACCAACTGGCAATGAGATCTGAGCTAGCGATGTGGGTTTGGTGGCAGAGCTCGTGATATGGGCGACGATGTCGATGCTCGCGCTGCCGTCAATGGAGATTCGCCCATCCCACTACCACCCTGCCAAATCTGAGGGTGTATTGTGGACGATCGGATGTTGAAAAACAGTGGGTGGTCGAAAAACTGTTTAGGTATAAAGAAACAAAACAGAAAGAGAGAGAAAATCAAAGGGTTTGAGGTGTAGGAATAACTTTCTTTAAGGTTTTATTTGCCTCTACTACGAACAGTTTATCATCGGGTGTTGTGGTAAATTATCTCCAATATACAACAAACTCACGAATTTAATAAGTACCAGTCTTATTAAATTCTAAAACAAGATATGAAACTGACGTCAGAAACTGGAGTTTTATAACATTTGATATGTATATTCATGAAGAGTTTTATAGCCTTTGATATGTCTGTTCATGAAGAGTTACAACAGATACAACAGACATGCCTTTTAAAATTAAAAGATGTCTTTTCATTCAAGAAACATATTTTTTTCAACAGACATACTCGTTGGTCATCATAATTTAATTATGACTGTTGAATTGAAATAATTCAGTTAACGGTTTAAATGAAATCTCGAGTCATTCAGATCCGACCGTTAGATTGTGCATGATCATATCAACAGTCTAGATTGAATATGAAAAAGCACCACATTCAAAAAAAAAAAAAGTGTTCCTTGACTCCTTGCAATGATGCGTACGTGCGTCCTAAACGCCCAAAAGGGCTCGTGTGGTGATGCACAATAATAGCATAGTTCCTATTATACACTAGTAATTATTACATTTCACTTGTTTTAATATATATAAATATATTTGCTTGTACTTTTCTAATGTAGAACTTTATTGTTTTCACTACCTAATGGTAATAGAAGATATATTACAATCTCTCTAACATCGAAGGGCGAATTTGTAGCCGATTTATGGGTCACCGGTAGGGGTTCCGAGCGTCGCAACTGTGTAGTCGGCAACTCGTCGGACCACGTGAGCTGTCGAGTCCTCCGGCAGCCCCGTCCCCCTCCACTGCTCACCGGAGTTCTTCCCCCTTCCTCTGCTCGTGGCAGCAGTTGTTATTTTATTTTTTTAAAAAAATCTGGCATGGAAGTTTTATTTGCTGGAAATAGTGGTCTGGCGGAGAGGTTTAAGAATTGTTGAAGGCATCAACAATTTTGTTTTTTTGTTTTTTTTTTACTTTTCTTTCTTCAATCTTTAAAGTTTTAATCGCATGGCTGTAATTTCTGATTTGGAACTTGCCTTTGGTTCACTTGATTTTTGAGAGATGATGAAGTTTTTGATGAACTTTACTTTCGGTTTTTGCTTTGTTCAAAAATTTCTTAATAACCAAACAAATCTGTAATTGGAAAAGGGATGATAAAAATCGAGATGTTCAAATGAACATGAGAATATGGTCGTATGTTACATCCAATGTATTTACACTATTGGATCTTGATCGAACAGTTTAAAAAAATTTAATCCAGCTATGGGGTAGTAGAATTGTCCATATTTAGGTTCTGTTTGACACTTTCGTTTCACATTTAAATGAAACTGTACTTTTTTTAATTTTTTTTGAAATTTTTTTTTATCTTTTCTGAAAAATCAATAAAAATTACTATTAAAATTAAAATATTTTAACTCAAACTTACACACAAAATACTCCCTTAATTATAGAGGATTCTACAATGAGGTAAATAATTTTAGCTCATAGATGAAGTAAGATCTATTGACACGGAAAGAGTGGATTAGAATGAGGGCCCAATTAGTAAATGAGGTAAAATACGATAGCATGCATCTGATTGCATCCGAATAAGGGTAGATAAAAGATATAATTAACGGAGTGAAGCATTGTTATTTTTACTGTAGCAATTAAAAAAAAAAAAGAAAAAAGAAATTATGAGCCATCGGAAACCTTTCCAATTGTCTGAGAGTGTGCCGAAGAAAAAAAAAAAAAAAAAAAAAAAACGGGGGATTCAAAAGGAAAGGGCAGCTAAGATAAATTGAACAATTTTAGGTTGTTGAATCGTGGAAGTAGAGAGGGTGAAAGCATTGCAGAAAGAGCGGAGGGTGAGTCGGAAAATGGAGAGAAATTGCGAAAATAGTGAAGGAAGGTGAATGAAATCCGGAGAAAATCTCTATTTGTTAGAGGTTTTGCAGCTGCTGAGCTGACTACCTTGAAGGAAACAAGAAGCACATCGCACAGATGTAGATGACACCAAGGATCGCCCTTCCGACAACCACCACCACCACCACTTCCAAACCTCTCTTCCATCGAATGCTCCGAATCCTCCTCTCCTCTCTCTCCCTCTCTCCTCACCCCCACAAACACTTCCCTTCTCTCTCCTCTCTCTTCCCAATCCTTCTCACCACCAACTCTCCCTTCTCTACCACCAGACCCGTTATTTCTCCATCACTTTGCTTCTCTGGAATTGCCCAAGCTGTCATTTCTCGATGTTCCCATTTCCTCGAGAAACACAAAGGTGAAAACTTTACTTATGTTAATCATGTTTCTTCCAAAAAGGACCTTCTTTTAGAAATTTCGAATGTAGTTCCCGAACATACACGTAGGTTTCGTCGAGTTTCGGAGCCGAGACCGAAAGATGTGCTTGAATTATTACTGGGTTTTGAGTTTGAGTGTGGGAAAGTTGGGTTTAATGCTAGAAAGGTTGGGGCTTTATGGGGTTTGTTCAAGTGGGTTGGTGGAGAGAGTGAGGGTTTTAAGCATCTTCCACAGTCGTGGGAAGTCATGGCAAGGATTCTTCTCCATGTGGGGTTGTTTAGAGAAGTCGAATTCTTGCTTTTGGCAATGGAGAGGGAGGGAATTTCGTTGGGTTGCCATGGATCTTTCAGTGCTTTGATTGAAGGGTATGTTTGTAGTGGTGAATTGGAGAGGGCCGTTTCGACGTATGATCGAATGAGGCCACAGGGTTTATCCCCGTCGTTGTCGTGTTACCGTGTTCTTGTTAATAATTTGGTTAGAATGAAGAAAACCCAATTGGCATTTAGAGTTTGTATGGACATGGTTGAGGTGGGTGTTGATTGTAGTGATATGGTGAAGGCTACTATTGAGAATGTCACAAGATTGCTTTGTGCGGATGGAAAGATTCAAGAGGCGAGAAATCTTGTCAAGAAAGTAACGGCATTTGGATTCAAGGTTAGTGGCTATGTTGTTAATGAAGTTGTTTATGGCTATTGTGAGAAGAGGGACTTTGATGATGTGCTTAGTTTCTTTCTTGAAATAAATTGTACACCGGATATTCTTGCTGGGAATAGGATTATACATTTTTTGTGCAGCTATTTCAGTGCGGAAAGTGCGGAATCGTTTATGCATGAGTTGGAGAATTTAGGTTTTGTTCCTGATGAGATAACCTTTGGTATCTTAATTGGTCGGAGTTGTCACGAGAGGAAACTGAGAAGCGCCTTTGTCTATCTGGCGGAGATATTTACAAGAGGGCTAAAACCCCATATATGTTCTTACAATGCTCTCATTGCCGGGTTGTTTTTGAAGGGTATGTGGAAGCATGCTCGAGAAGTTTTTGATGAAATGGTGGAGAGGGGAACAAGACCCGATTTATCCACTTTCAGAGTCCTTTTAGCAGGCTATTGTAAAGCTAGACAGTTTAATGAAGTGCAGAGGACAGTTTGTGAGATGGAAAACTGGGGTCTAGTGCAGAATGTTTCGGTGGAGGGTCAATTGTCGAGGGCCTTTTCAGTTTTGGGTTTTGATCCGTTAGCCGTGAGATTAAAGAGAGATAATGATGCAGACTTCTCTAGAACAGAGTTCTTTGATAGTCTTGGTAATGGACTTTATTTAGATACAGACTTCACTGAGTATGAGAAGAGAGTCACGGGGATTCTAGAAGACAGTTTAGTGCCTGGTTATAACTCATTTGTCGTAAAAGAATGTGAGCGCGGAAACCTGAAAGGTGCACTGACTTTAGCAGGTGAAATGGTCCACTGGGGACAAGAGTTATCTTTGTCTGTCTTCTCTGCTCTACTTAAAGGACTTTGCAAATATCGTTACCTTCACAACGTAATTTCAAATCTTATGGAGAAAAGGCCAAAATTAGTTAATTTGCTCGACCAAGAAATTCTGAATTCACTTGTCCAACTGTACTGCATGAGAGGATGGACATACAAAGGGAAGGGCATCTTGGACACCATGTTCCAAAGGAAAATGAAAATCGATAATGAGACGTATACTGCCATTATAACAGGTTTGTGTAAGACGGGAAGTTTGCGAGATCTTCATGTTTGGTGGGCTATAGCCCGAGAAGAGAGATGGTTACCAGGATTGCAGGATTGTAAAGCTCTTTTGGAATGCCTTTGCAAGAAAGAAATGCTTAAGGAAGCGTTGGAGCTTATTGAAAGGATGTTGGTGTTTTATCCTCCTAACTTAAGATTAGATGTATGTAACCTGTTCCTCGAAAAGCTCAGTTCGACAAATTTTACAAGAGTTGCGCATATATTGCTGGAAGAACTTAATCAACGGGGCTTTGTTGTCGATCGCATAGCTTATAACTGTGTCGTAAGGGGAATGTGTAAGGAGAGAGCTTTTTCTGAAGCTCTAAGAATATTGGACAATTTACTGGCGATAAATTTGGCCCCATGTTTGGATGTTACACTTCTATTAATTCCTCACCTGTGTAGGGCTAATCAGCACAAGAAAGCTATTGCCTTGCATGAGATTGGCCTGAGGGACCATTCATTTTCTTCACTTTCTGTCAACAACGCGTTAATAAAAGGATTGTGCATGATGAGGAAGGTTGGAGAAGCAGCCACTGTAGTTCTGAAGGAAATGGTGTCGAGCGGGATACTTCCAGATGCCGAGACGCATAATATTCTGGTACAAGGTTTTTGCTCAGTCAACAACTTGAGGAAAGTTGGGGAGCTTCTTGGTATCATGACAAGAAAAAATTTCGAGCTTTCAATCTCAACTTACCGAAATTTGGTGCGCTTGATGTGTATGGAGGGCAGGGTCCTTCATGCAGTGAAGCTGAAGGAGCTTATGCTCGGACAATGCAAGTCTCGTGACCTCATCATCTACAACATTCTAGTTTTTTATCTTTTCTCAACTGGAAACATTTTGTTTGTTAATGACGTAATACATGACTTGCAAAAGAAGGAACTTGAACTCGATGAAGTCTCTTACAATTTTCTTGTGCATGGATTTTCATGGTGTAAAGATGTGTCAAGTTCGTTGCACTATCTTTCTGCTATGATCTCTAAGGAACTTAGGCCAAGCAACCGCAGCCTGAGGGTGGCTATAATGACCCTGTGCAATACTAGGGAGCTTGAGAAAGCCTTGGAGTTGAGTCGGGAGATGGAGCTAAGAGGCTGGGTTCATGATTCCACCATTCAATACACAATTGTTGAGGGCCTCCTTTCTTGTGGTAAGTTTCAAGAAGCCGAAAATTTTCTCGATAGACTTGTGGAGAAATGTCTAATTCCCGATGGTATCAACTACGATAATCTCATCAAGCGATTTTGTTCACATGGAAGACTGCTCAAAGCAGTTGACCTTCTCGACATGATGTTAAAGAAAGGCAGTCTTCCAAGTTCCACCAGTTACGATTCTGTAATCAGCTCTTGTTGTGCAAGCAACAAGCTGAATGAAGCTATGGATTTTTACGCCGAGATGTTGGATAGGTCACTTAGGCCAAGCATCAGAACATGGGACATCCTTGTCCAACACTTTTGCCAAGATGGGCAAACTACAGAAGCAGAAAAGCTTTTGATTTCCGTGCTTCACATAGGCGAAACACCAACCAGGGAGATGTTTGCCTCTGTGATCAATCGGTATCACCTCGAAAACAATCCCAGGAGGGCGTCGGAGCTTGTGGAGATGATGCAACGGAGTGGTTATGAGCCAGACTTTGAGACACATTGGTCTCTCATAAGCAAATTAAGAAGTTCGTTCGACAAGTCCGATAATGACAGCAGGCAAGGTTTCTTGTCAAGGCTTCTTTCTGAAAGCGGATATTCTAGGAAAACCGATACCAAGACCAAGTAGGGATAACCAAGAGTGGACGTACAATGTTCATTCACTCATTCATTCATAAAGCTGAATTATTTTTATAGCTTTATTTATATACATAACTAGAGAAAAAGGTGCTTAAAAAAATTATATACAGATCTACCAATTTTTTGTCTCTCCCAAATTAAAGGTTTTTTTTTTTCTTTTTGTTTTGGTGGAGCTCTGTCAAATAAAGTTGAACAATGATGTGTATAGCTGGGTACAATACAAATGCATATTTTTCTCGTTTGAAATATCTCTAGGGGTGTTTAGTGTGTAAGTTTGAGTTGAAATTGATAAGTTTAAATAGTAAATTTTGTTGATTTTTCAGAAAAGATAAAAATTTTTTTGAGAAAAAGACAAAAACTTTTAGAAAAAAAGACAAAAAAAAAATTTAAACAGGACCGGTTATCAAACAGGGCTTAAAGTTTTGGTTTGGGCGTTGGTCGTGCATTCTCCCTCCTTATTCCTCTGATGACGTATTGATCTGGTGACAATAAAAAAATGGAAGAAAAATCACAACAAAATCAATTCGAAGACTATTTAAATCACTTCAAGAACCTGTTCTTTGCCACGTGTATGTTAAAAATCATGAATTGATGACAATGCAACGTAATGTAATTAGATACTTCAAAAATTATTAGAATTGGTATCGATAATTATTTTTTTTGATAATAATATTCTTTTTTTTTTTCCGGACAATCAAATTCATGTCGTTTTGTCTTGGGTATCATTAGGATAATCAAAATTCATAAACTTTTGACGAAAAACAGTTTTGCACTAAACTTAAATTTAGAAGGGAAAGATTATTTGCATTTGGAAATTTTGTTTTTTTTTTTAAATAATTTTTAATGGATTAAACAATTCTAAAATTAAGTAACGCATCAAATGCAATGAAAGATTGAATAGGATGAGTAGATTTCTTCATTCCTCAAATTAAATAAGTTCATTATCCAAACCGAAAACGAACTTTGCTAATTCAATATGAGTCGATTTATCGAAAATGTACAATGAGATTTAGCATCCAAATTTACCATACAACGAGATTTACAAGTCTTCAATGCTTGAAGTGAATTATGATTATTTGAATATCAATAATACTATATACATATATAAAGGGCATCATTCCTATCTAATACTACACACTTTAGTGTGAGTCCCATGACATAAAGCCTACAACAAGGTCGACTCTGGTAATTGCGGTGCTCTAACACCATTTGGGCACCTATCACTTTACTTTGAATCTACATTTATCTAGAACGACAGTATACACATGCTAATAGAATGTGGGTCTTATAATATAAAACTCACACATGAAATTCATTCTTTATTAAGTGTGATATTTAACATCACTAATGCTCAAAAGCATTTTCATTTACCTGTAACAAGGGAACAAGTGGATCGGTTTGGTTAACATACACACACACATATATATATATATATATATAATGCAGCAATGAATCATCACCAACTCAAACTGCCAATATTCAAACACTTAGCACAACCCCAAGACTAAATGTCTAACTGCCCCATTTCTAGACGTGTGTATACCATACCATAAAGGGAATGTTCTATTTCACTCTACCTTGTATCTTTTCCACTTGTCATAACTTTACTTTTCCATTTTAGGTTCACAATTCGTGGAGTTGGAATGATATCCTCATTATGAGGCTCAGAATATTCCTTTTTATTCGCCTTCTCCTAATAAGAATCGGTTCGGAATATTCAGTTGATGAAGCAATTATGAGCAGGTAGTCCATAAAATGATAAAAGATGGGTCTTATAATACGAGACTCACAGATGAAACATAGTCTTTATTAAGTGTAATATTCAACATCACTAATGCTGTAAAGCATTTTCATTTACCTGTAACAAGGGAACAAGTGGATTGGTTTAATTAATGCATATACACATATATATAATGCAGCAATGAATCATCACCAACTCAAACTGCCAATATTCAAACAGTTGGCACAACCCAAGACCAGATGTCTAACTGCCCCATTTCTAGACGTGTGTATGCCATACCATAAAGGGAATGTTCTTTTTCTCTCTACCTTGTATCATTTCCACTTTTGTCATAACTTTTCTTTTCCATTTTAGGTTCTCAATTAGTGGAGTTGGAATGATGACCTCATTATTAGGCTCGGAATATTCTTTTTTATTCGCCTTCTCCTAATAAGAATAGGTTCGGAATATTCAGTTGAAAAAGTAAGTATGAGCATGTAGTCCATAAACTAATAGAATATGTTATATAAACATTATCCTTATATTAGTTCTTTCGCATTACATCATCATAGCCACTTGGGTCCCGCTTTAGTGATTGGGTGCATGAGTATGTGAGTATGTAATCAAATATTCGATCCCTGAATTTTTCATTTCTTAACGGGAGAGAAGAAATGTGTGGGTCAGGTTCGAAATTGAAAGTGTTTTCGTTTTTCTTAAACAAAGAGTCATAGATTTCCTATTTATATATATATATATATATATATATGTTACATCATCTTTTGATTATGCAATCTTGAACAAAGTTTTCTGAATTTCCTTTCGGGAATGATGATGCAGAAAATGTAGGTCCTGGTACAACAACGTCATGATTTTGACAAATATTTTAGACCCAAGAAGTTGTATATAAATCACACCACTTTCCAGTCTGCTACATCATGCAAATTCAAATTAGAGTTTGTTAATTTCTTCTTTGTTTCCAAGAAGCACATCCCAAAAGCTCTTGCATAGAAACATGAAGCGAATTAGCGATGTCGAACTCCGAAATGAGCAGACCAAAAGCAGTTCATCCCCATTTGCAAGAAGTACTACTGCGGTGAACAAAATTCTTGCCATATTGGATTTTATTCTGAGGCTCATTGCAATTGTTGGCACCTTAGCAAGTGCAATTGCCATGGGAACAACCAACCAAACACTTCCTTTCTTTACAAGGTTCATTCGCTTCCGAGCCCAGTACAAAGACCTTCCAACATTTACGTAAGTACTTTTGATCTTCATATCACATAGGCAAGTACGCATATCAGATATAGTCGGGATATCTTGGTGTACCTATTGATTCGCATTTCTTGTGTTGTTTGTTGAGAAACTGATCATCAGGTTCTTTGTGGTGGCCAATGCGGTTGTGAGCGGGTACCTGGTTCTATCTCTTGTCCTTTCTTTCTTCCACATCGTGAGGACCACTGCAACAAACAGTAGAATAATTCTGATCACATTTGACACGGTAATTATAATCGCAGGCACAATTTAGTGATTATCATTAAGGTAAATAATTATTTTTTTAGTGACCATGAGTTAAATTTTGGTGTAGATAATGCTGTGTCTTCTAGCAGTAGGAGCTTCCGCAACAGCAGCCATAGTATACTTAGCACACAATGGAAATGTTAATACCAATTGGTTCGCCATCTGCCAACAGTTTAACTCCTTCTGCGAGCGCATCTCCGGTTCTTTGATTGGATCTTTCGTCGGAGTTGGTGTCTTTATACTCGTAATCTTGTTCTCAGGCGTGGCCCTTTCTCGACGTTGATCAGTCTCGTGTGATGATCACAACATACAAAAACATGTGATCGATGCCTATATATCTGAAGTTCGGTTTTTTAGCGCATTTGTGTTAAAACTTATGTACCTGGTGGTTGATCATGAGTTTTTCCTTGTGTGAATTCCCTTTTTATGTATTTCATCTTTGATGCTTTGTTATTCTGAAATGTGTATCTATTGATCTCTTCTATTTTCTTGCCAACCCTACATTATATATATATATATATATATGTATGTATGTGTGTATGTAAGTATGCAAAAACATGGTGAAATGGATGACGTTCCATAAATTGCTTCACAATGACCTGAATTTGTTATTTATTTAATATTATTCCAGTCACAAATATATCATTTTCTGAGAGACGCTCTCTAAGATCATTAGTCTCTTTTTTTTTTTTCCCCGAACCGAACTAAGAATCTAAGATTTTGAATCAAACAAAAATTGCTTAACAGAGATGTTATTAGCTTCAATTAGACTACAACCAGCCTCTTTCATCACCCCGCTTTTGTCCATCGAATTCCTTACCTCCTCAGCTCCGTTCCACTCACCTTGCAAAGCATAGATGTTAGATAGAAGTATGTAGTCTCCACTTTCGTTCGTTCTAATTCTAAGTAGCTCCTCACTTGCTCGCCTTCCGAGCTCAATGTTTCCATGTATTCGACAAGCTCCAAGCAACGTTCTCCAGACAATGGCATTGGGTTCAATCTCCATTGTGTCCACGAAATTGAATGCTTCATTTAATAGCCCGGCACGGCCTAGAATGTCCACCATGCAGCCATAATGTCTTATGTTTGGCTTAATTGTGTATCTTGTTCTCATTAAGTTGAAATACCCCTTCCCCTCTTCAACTTTCCCTGCGTGACTGCAAGCAACCAAGACGCCAACAAAAGAGATCTCGTCCGGCCTTATTTTCAACCTCAACATCTCTTCAAACAGATCAAGTGCTTCCTCAGCATGGCCATGAAAAGCCAAACCCCCTATTACCGAATTCCAAGTTGTAACATCTCTGTGTGTCATTCCCCTGAACACTTCAAGTGCCCTTTCAACACTCCCACACTTCGCATACATATTTGCAAGTGCATTTCCTAGTAGAATGCTCAAATACCCTGAACCCATCTCCAAAATTGAGCTATGAATCATTTGGCCAGCACATAAATCTCCTAACTCCGTACAAGCGGACAAGAGACTGAGCATGGTCACTTCATCAGGGCGTTCCCTCACGCTTCTCATCTCCTCAAACATCTTGAGTGCCATCAAATTATCCCCGAGACTGACATACCCTGCAATCATGGCATTCCAAGACACCACGTCTCTTCTAGGAACCTCATCAAAAAGCCACCTCGCATTCATCATGTCTCCTTGCTTCGCGTACCCTGTTATCATCACATTCCAAGAAACCAAATCTCGTTCAGGCATTTCATCGAACAGCTGTCTAGCAGCACCGAGATTCCCACGCCTCGCATATCCCGCAGTCAAAGCCGACCACGCCACAACATCCGCTCTTGCCGATTCATCAAAAAGCGCACACGCAACGCTCAAATCCCCGCAGTTTGCATGAAAATAGATAAGGGCATTCCTCAGGTACTTATTCGATCCGAACCCGAACTTCACAACCTTCCCATGGATCCCAAAACCCATCCTGACCCAAGAAAGCTTAGTGCAAGCCTTAAACAAGTGAGGGAAAGTAAACCGATCGGCCATGACATGTCGTCTTTGCATCTGGCTGTACATCGAAATAGCGCTGAAAGGATTTCCGCTCAGAGCTGAGCCTCTAATGATGGAGTTCCACATGAAGACGTCTGGTTCAGTAATATAAGCAAACACCTGGTGGGCATAGTCAATGGTGGACGAAACGGCTACGGCGGCGGCGAAAATGAAGTCCCTGAGAATGGAAACATCTGAGTTGAAACCAGTGACTACCATGGCAGCGTGGACTTGTTTGAGAGCTCGGAGATTCGTGCAGTTCTGCCATAGGCTCGAGCTCATGCGACGGTAGATACTCTTGTCGGTTGTTCTGTATCTTATCATTTCCAAGTTGTCGTTTTAACTCTCCATTGCTTTGGCTCTACGCAATGTTTCTACTTTCTAGCATAAGGAACCCAAACAAGAATGTTATAGAATTCAGTTTTAAAAAGTACATGTCGTTTCTCCCCTAAAAATGTCGTTTATGAATCAAAGAAGACGCAATTTTATTATTATTATTATTTTTTTTTTACAATATTTATAGAATGGTTTGATATATATTACTGAATTTGGGGTAAGGTAGACGAATTTTATATTTTTTCTCTTTCATAAGAAAAAATAGGTATAAAATCTTAAGAAAAAGAGCGATATTTATATGTTGATGTTGTGTGAGTTGGAGGAAGGGGAAAAAAAAAAAAACACGATTGATCGCTTTCACATTAATTTTGGTGTCGTTCAACTAACGACATGTCTTTTCTTTTTTGTCGTTTTACGTATGAAATATATATACATATATATATATATATAAAACAATATGTATTTACTAGTTTGTTATTTACATTTAGGCACGGATTTATCCTTGGATCTCGTCTGACTTTGAAAAAGACAATTCATTTATCATCTAAAGTTATGCTGTTTTCTTTGTATAAGAACGACTTGTACTTCGTTGTTAAAGGTTTTACTATCCTTCAAGTTCGAAACTACATGTCATTTTTTACGCGGCTTTTGTCTTCTAAGTTGAGAAACGACACTAAACATTGTGCTGCCGTTGCTCAAGGAAAAAAAAAAAAAAAAATTTAAAAAGGACACTCTGCTAGTGCTCCAAAATCTGCTGTCGTTTGAATCCCCCTAAACTATTCTCAGCACTGCACACAGCAGCAGTGCTAGAAAAGACCAAGTAGAACTCCACCCACAGACACAGAAATTGCTAGTCAAACCAACAAAAACAGCTCAACATTATTTTCTCAAGTAACTCGCAGCGGTAATTCTAAACCGAACTCTATTATTAAATGTGCACTCTAAATTAAGTCGGAAAAAAAAAATTAGTTTCTTCTATGATCCTAAAGTAGGTAGAAAAGCCAACCAAATTATCAAATTTATACATATAAATATATATATATATATATGTGTGTACACAATACACGTATACCATTACTTACCCGTGTGTATTTTTGACTTTTAGGAAATACATGTCAAACTTTTATATCGTCTGTCAATGGTAGAACTAGAAAATTTCATTGTAAAGAAGCTTGTGTAAAAGCAAAGCACATGCCATATAGGCACATATATATATATATATATACAGCATATATACATATATATATATATATATACACACACACATACACACACACCAATCAAAGGAATATTGTAAAAAATTACAACAGCCTACTACATATATAAATACTTTTTTTTCCCCTCTCAAATCCATCTAACCAGAATATTATAATACATCCGTGCCAAATACATGGAAACTATAGCAATATTAAATTAAGTCGATCACTCAGAAATCAAATTAGAATTGGATATGACTTTTTTTTTTTTTTTGGGTTTGTTATAGAATGAACCAACCAGGATCTACCACTTCTCTCTCCTGAAGTCTCATATCACAAATTAGTTGGTTGCAACTCCCACCTTATCATGTGTTTATACTTTTCTCTTTCTTTTATTTCTTTATTATTATTATTATTATTTTTTTTGCACTATTGTAAGCCATAACATATATATTGATAAAGAATGAAAAATAATAATATTTGATTAACACAGCATTACAGCCATACAGATACACTGATTATTAGAACATAAATCATTAACAAATCCTCCATTTTATTTTGAAACTATTATCTCCCAAGAGTGTCTCCGTTGATTTCTACATTTACATCACATAAAATAAAATAAAAATGTTCCATGTTTTTTCGCATATATGAATGGAGAGGTTTGAATTTTTTTTATAAGTAATTTTCATATCAATACTATAATTTTTATTTGTTATTGGCTGAAAAGAGAGAAGGATAATATATTTAATTAAGTAAACTTTCCAAGTACTGTTCCAACACGCTTCATCTTAGGAAAAATAAAAATATAGTTAAGAAAGCACAAATGCAATTAAGAAAAAACCGAATCCTTTAACAATGGTTATAATCATACTTCAAATCACACGAAATCCAAAGGAAGCAAAAAAATTAATAATTATCTTCTCTAATTAATATTTTCTCAATCCTATAGGTCATTGCTCTAAATTTGTTCACTACTTTACAAGTCTAGATACCAGCATTAATTTACAAGATGTTGCATTTTATTCTTTTGTTATAATTAATTCTTGCTAATCTTAAATGATTGACAGATTAATCTTTTGGGAACATTTTATTTCTTCATCGTCATAAACTCATAATAAATTAAAGTGTTCGGTTATACGCTATCAAAGACATTCAACAACGTTTACCGACCGTTGTCGAATAACAATTTTCGTTTAGTGTCAACTATTGTTCTTGGACAACTATGCAGTGTTAACACACTAATTTATAATTTGACTTGTAGCCAACAAAGCGTTCAATTGCTGCGTTCTTTCCAGCACCGCCTAATTAAGACTAGATCAAACTTTATTTTCATCCGTAATCTTCTTTCTAAAATTGATCGAACAGACGAAAAGCATTGCGATTCATGGTAGGATTTGTTTCTGTGTTTGTGGTTTGGGAAAGAAGCTCGAAACTGCATAATTGATGAGGGGTACTCTTGGAAATTCGTAATCATGTTAGGCACAAGCCCTACCCTCTATGATGTCTTTTCTTGACAAAAAGTTTGGTAATGAAAGATATTGTTAAGGTATACTAAGTCTAAATGATACATCAAGAAGCTGATTAGGGATTAAATCCACTTATTTATTGCTTCTCCTCAACTATGACAAGGTCTTTGCATTATCACGGTGACTCGGAAGATTAAATCAAAAAAAACATGAAAGGAAGAAGCGTGTGTTGTTGGTTGATGTTTCGAACTTAACAATTAGTTCACGACATTGCGTTTCTCTTGCCGATTTCATTTTCATTGCGAAAGTTGCATTTAGAATTCGCGAACAAGTGGTATATGGTTTAAAAGCTTATGCATGTGAAGCAAGATTTATTAGGAACCAACATGAAATAATAATATTAAATATTCATTGTGAATTTTCTATGATCTCATGATTAAAATAGATAACTAACAATAATTAATTTAATAAAAATACTATGTAAGTTGAGTTCAAGTTTTATCCATTTGAATACAAACTAAACTTTAGCTTCTTGATTTGATCTTTAACAGGTCAATATGATGATAATTGATCATCCAATTATACCATGCAATCATGCAAAAAAAGAAAAGAAAAAAAAAATGCAATCTTAATTAAAATAGTTTGATTTGAAATCGTTATTTATTTATTTATTTTAATCTTGGGACCACAATATAAACAACTTTTTGATAACTACTACCAATTTGATCTAATAAAAGTCCAAAACTATTAGAAAACGAAAATCATTGAAACTTATACAGGATTATAATTAAATACAAAAAGAAAAAGGAGCCGACTGTTAGCAACATTGATTTAAAAAAAAAAATCTCAAGAAGCCTAACTTTAATTAATCTAATCTAATCCGATTTAATCAAACCCTAGAGGGTTTACTTTTATGAAGCTTTACCTCCAACCAGAACTTGCCACGTGTTGGCTGGCCCATAGGCTAATGTCGGAACAGAGGAAGCAGGGCCCACAATTGTCAGCTGGGCAATGGGTTTTCATTGGTCAAAAGTTCAAAACCCGCCTTTTCCTTCCGTCCAATCAGAACTGGCCAAGTGGACACGTTAGCCTGGTTTTTCCGTCGGCAAGTGGCGGCATAGTCTAGGATCAGACGTGGCAGATGCAATTGCTGACTGTTGGATGGAATCTGGACCGTCGATTGGTTTGAGGTTGCCAAAAGGATTGAAAAACCTCGAAGTGGTTGGGACTGCCACGTGTGAAAGCGAAATATTAAAATGTCTCCTGAATGGGAAAGATTACTTTTGGCATTATTGAGTTAATTATGGAAAATAAAACGTTTAATTTTTTTTTTTTAGTAAATAAAACCTTTAAATTATTGATGACTAAATAATCAGACAAAAGGAAAAAAGATGAACAAATTACTTGAATTTCGCTTTTCTTTTTGCCCAAATGACCAATTATGGGTACGTCTTCTATTATTTGTGTCCATATTATTACTTATTGTTGACACTGAAGTCACTACCAATATGATAGTTTTATGCTTATATGAAATGGGTGTGTTTGGTTTTCCCATAACTTTGAGAAATCTGGTTTTACAGATTTGGTTTCATAAAAATTAAAAAAATAAAAATAAATAAACATCATATTATGAAGGGAAAAAAAATAATAAAAGAAAGGTAGTGTTTTCAAAGGCCATGACTTTGAAGTTACCATCTATAGTCCAAGATAAATTTTTGTTCACATCAATATAGCAATTTAATATCTTCAAATGAAGAAAAAATTTAGAGATTTTTTTTCTTTTCTTGATAAAGATTGACCACGTTTTCCCTTGAAAAGAAAAGAAAAGACAAAATATCTCTTTCCTCCCGCCAAAAATTAAAAGAGAGAGAGAGAGAATAAGAAGAACAATTTGGGTTTTTCTTTTCATAGTAAAATGATTGTTACTTAATTGTATTAAAATAGCTGTTCCATTGTCAATTTGAACGTACTAAATTATGAGGATATTGATTGTTGCAAAAAAGAAAAAAATAATTATTTGATTAAATTCAATAATGGTAAAACTCTACAAGTCTAAAGAATATTTTGCTTCTAATGTTGTACCGTTGGGAATCAATAAGTACATGTTTTCAAGTAGGCAAAACTTATTGCAATAGCTATACATTTTTCTTATCTATGGGTACTGTTACTTTAATTATTTGATTAAATTCAACATTTAATTTATGATTGGGAACATTTCGTATCACATCACACGTTGTAATTTTTTAACTTTTTCGATGAATCATAAATTTTTAACTCGAACATTTATAAATTATTATTCTAACAGCTAAAATAATAATGTTTATCGTTTAAACAAAAGTATGATTTTGCCCTAAACTTGTAATTTCATGCACGATGAATATGAACAATAAAACAAGACATGAATCCTTTGTGGATAAGGCTTACATAAGACAAGAAAATGCAGTCCAACAAAGGGCCACACACACACACACACACCTCGTATGTATGTGAGAACAACACAGGTTTGAAAAGACAATCTCCTATAGGAGTGGTGTAATTTTTGTCTACTAGTTCAACAAACTTACTCCTTTACACATACAAAAAGAACTCGTCAAATACATTTATAATAAATAAATAAATAAATAAACAGTTTTGAATTATTTTGCAGACAATTTAACAAAAATAATATGGATTTTTTTTTTTCTTGTTCAATAGTACAAATTAATTTTCCCTCAAAAAAAAAATATACAGTAGAAATTAATTTTATTAAAAACAGCTCACCAATTCAGTGGATGACATGTTGGGTATGGGTCAACTGGGCCAGATTGAAGGGAATTCTTTTTGCTGATGCTGCAAAGATGTGATGTGGGATTTTGTGAGTCTTTTCACGTTCAGACTATAACAGATGATTTTAAAAAAAATAAATAAATTTGTAATTAATTGGGCACAAAGAAAAACGTGCAGTTTTATGACGTCGTATTTGGTGGTAAGTTTGTATTTTTATTTTTTATTTTTCACAAACGAACAAAAAAAAAAAAAAAAAAGGGACATAACTTTGGTTAAACAAGAACAACTAACAATGTGACTTTGAATCTGGAGTTACTTTCTTTCCTTTACCTAATGAATGACAACGGTTTACAGCTAGAGTGAATGTATTAGGTCAACTCAATTACAGAGGAGTTTTAATGACAAGAATTCCGCTTCTTGATATCGAACCGCTACATATTATTAAATTCTTATTAAGTTATGAGTTATTTTTAACTTTTTAAGTCTAAAAATTACTTTTAGAATTTTAGATAATCTATCAAAAGAGTCTTGGTTATTTGTAAGAGTTTCAAATCAAAATTATAATATATGACTTCTTATAAAAAATTTTAAAAAAATCTTCGAATAAGCTTTTATCTATGTATCGTGTTTCAATAGATTTTTAGAAATCATTTTAAAAAAAAATATAGATCCAAACAATTACTGAAAAATCACTGTTTTTTTTTTTTATTTTTTTATGCTACTGATCAAAAGCAAGAACTATGTCAAATAGACCAGTAATCTGATGTGCATAACAGTCTAGAACTGTAAATAGAGTTGTTTTGCACCCTGTACTGCAAAATTCTCCAATTAAAATTTTAAAAAATTCACAAAATGAGGCTTTCCAAGATAGAATATCCGTAGTAATAATGCATAATTCTGACTATTATATCTTATCAAAATCATATTAAAATATATTAGAAAATATAACATCTACAAAATCTGATAAAATCTGGTACAAATATAATGGTTTATTTATTTATTTCTCATTTACAAATTAAAATGATGCAGATATTCCGTTTGCGCTCTACCACATAATTCTCCTAATCACAGTGTAGTTAAAAGGCACAAGTAATGCAGGGTATAGAGGTGAGTTGTTTCTAGTCAAGTTTTAAAGAAAGGCAAATTATTACACACACACACAAAAAAAAAAAAGAAAAAAAAAAAAAGGATGAGCTGAAAGCTTGAAACTACCCACTGGAAGTTGCCTTATGAACCACGCTTCTTTCATTCTCTCTCTCTCTAAAAACCAGTATTTAAATGCCTCAGTTCCAAAGAATACACTTTTCTTTTCTTAATAACACCCTCTAAAATCTCTCAGTTTCAAACCCTCTTCCGCTCATAGCTTTCCCCACCCTTTTTCTCATTTGTGTTTTTTTTTTTTTCTTTTTTTTTTTTTCCAGATATTTCAGTACGTAAAAATCTCTTTAGCTTTCGTCCTCTGGTTTGTTTTTCTTCTTCTTCTTCTCCTTCTTTTTGTGTTTCTCAAGCTTGGATTTTGAGGGAGTTCGGTTCGTGGGGTTGGCTTGTTTTCTGTTGGTTTATCAAATTTAGAGCCTGTTTCTCAAAACCCATTTCAGATTTTGAGAAAAAAAACTTTCCAATTTGACTGTAAAAACAGACGGTTTTTTTCTCTCTCTCTCTTTAAAAAAAAGAAAAGAAAAGAAAAGACGGGGTTTTAGGGAAAAATAAATGGAAAATCCTATAGTGCTTTGCAATGAAGATGAGCACATGGAATTGCCTCCGGGATTTCGGTTTCATCCGACCGATGAAGAACTCATAACTCACTATCTTTCCCCAAAGGTTCTCAACAACGGGTTCTCTGCTAGAGCCATTGGTGAGGTTGATTTGAACAAGTGTGAGCCTTGGGATTTGCCTAGTAAGTTTTCTCTACCATTTTTTCCTCTGTTTTCCTCTGTTTTTTTTTTTTTTTCCCCCTCTTTTTTGAGTATTTATTGTAATCTAACTTTTGGATTTTTTGATTTCACAAAGGGAGGGCCAAAATGGGAGAAAAGGAATGGTACTTTTTCTGTCAAAGAGACAGAAAATACCCAACTGGTTTGAGGACAAACAGAGCCACAGAAGCTGGGTACTGGAAAGCCACAGGGAAAGACAAGGAAATCTACAAGGCTAAAACTCTTGTTGGGATGAAGAAAACTCTGGTTTTCTACAAAGGAAGAGCCCCTAAAGGAGAGAAATCCAACTGGGTCATGCACGAGTACAGATTGGAAGGCAAATACTCTCTCTACAACCTCTCCAATACCACCAAGGTAAAATACTCGAAACAATATATATATATATATATATATATATATATCTCGACAGCTTTATCAATATTTCTCCGATATTATCTGGAACTTGTCAAAATCTAAACTCTGTTTTTTTTTTTTTTTTTTTTTTTTTTTTTAGAACGAGTGGGTGATTTGCAGAATCTTTCAGAAAAATAATGGAGGGAAGAAAACGCACTTCTCAGGGTTGTTGCTGAGCCCTTATGGGAACGAGCTTCGTCCATGTTTACTGCCTCCATTAATGGACTCTCCTCCGTTCAACAACAGCGACACGAGAACCGCCGTCGGCAAAACGACGTCGTCGTCGCACGTGACCTGCTTCTCCAACCCGATGGAGGACCAGAAAAGCTATGACCAGGAGATGATTGAGACCAGCTTCAACCACAACCACAACAACAACAATAGTCCTTTATTAGCTTCTTCGAACGCTTCATCTTCTTTTCCATTTTACTCCAACCAAATCCCGCAACGCTTCGGGAATTTGAGCTTCGCCGATTCGGTTTTGATGCAAGACCAGTCTGTTCTGAGCATTTTGCTCGAGAGAGGCTCCAAAACGGAGTTCTCTCAGGAGACTAACGTGTCCTCAACCATGTCTAATCAATGTCACGACATGGCTCGGCGGCCGTTTGTGGATCAAAACGACCCGTCGTCCTCCGCTGGCCCAGTGGACTTGGATTGTCTTTGGAACTATTGAGGCCTCAAGGATGAAAAATAGTAGACCCTTTGTGAAGAGCAAGGAAAAAAAAAAAAAAAAGATAATTTATATTATGGGGTTAATTGGTTTATTATTGTTGGTTATTGAATTTACTTTGTTTATAGATCTTGTTGATCCAGATTCTAGGCAAGTACATAGGGGTAGCAAAAAAAAAAAAAGTGCTGTATTATAAGGGAATTCAACTACATTCACATATCTTTTAGTCTTGGAATTGGATATCCTAATTTCCATTGAATATTGAATTTGTGTATCATAGCATTGCTTCCTTTTTATGCTTGTTTTCTCTTCCAACTTTGCTAGTGTATATTTTTGGGATTAAAAGTTTACTTTTTTAGCATTGCCCAAATGTATTATATTGAGAAGAAAAACTAAAATTTGTTGTTTCTTTTGGTAGGTGTAGATTACCTAGCAAGTATAATTGTAACTTTTATATGCATTCTAGCATTTAAAGCATGTTTCCAAAGAGAAACTTGATTCCAAGTGTAGAATTTTGTTAGTATACGGATAATAATGCTTTCGTTTACGTTTGGGAAATTTTTACAGTAGAGAAGGGTATTTTTTTTTTTTTTTAATAAATTGTTTGGTTAATTTTTTTAAATTATGACGGTTTGATTTATGAGCAAGAGTCTTTGTACGTATTTTAAATCTAAAAATATTTAGATCAAACAATTAAAAAATTAATTCAACAATTAAAAAGCCTTCACTATTAATAATGAATAAAGGCCTTCACTACCACAAAAATTTCCTTTCATTTCTCAATAAAAAATAAAATTAAATAAAACAAAACGTCCTATCAATAGTGAACATTAGATTAAGTCAAAAAATCATATCAAAGTACAAAAATATATATATATATATATACACACATATAAAACTAACAGAGAATCTGATACAGATATAATAATTTAAGATAAAGTCCTATTGATTGTTTCATATTCTATTATAAAATTCTATCTCTCTCTTGACACGGTGCTTTCATTTGCAACTTGGTAAACCGATAATGTGAAAATGTCTTTGGGTTGAATCTAAATGAAGTTCAAAGATGCCAAAACTCATTTAGTTAGTCATAATGCTTATAATATTGGGTTGATTAGTTACTTGCAAATGTGACATCATGAAATGCATCTCTCACTATCTCTTTGTTTGGGTTTCGCATGTTAGGCCACCAACCAAGAGTTCATTAGCCAAAAAGAATAAATGACAGAAGTATACCATATTCTATAAAACTAATAAACAAAGTTTAGGCTTTAAAATTTTTTGGATTGAAAATAAAGTGCGCTTTATCGAAGTATATAATTTGTCCCATACATACATGGGGATTTTGTACTTGCATTTCAATAATATTGTTGTAACAATTCTAAAAGACGTATGGCATCCAATCTCTACTCACTAGTACTTATCACCACACAGTTATCCTTATCTATCTCACGTTTTATTCCATTAAAAATATTATTCACAAAAATGAATTAAAAATTATTGTGAAGTATAGTGTGGGCAATAATTTTCACATCAAAATAAAAAATATAATAAATCTAACAGCGAAAAAATAAGATAGATAATGATTCTTGCATAAAAATCTCGCCAAAATAAATACAAAAAAAATCTAAAAATACTCAGCTGTCTCAACCCAATTAATACCTCCTCCTTTGTCCAAGCCTAAAATCCAGCAAGCAATTCATAGCATGACGCTAGCAAGTCAACAATTCAAGAGAAAATAATACAAGCAGATTCTTTTTTTTTCTTTCTTTTTCTCTCTTTAAAAGCCGTTAAGGTCCACCAATTATGAACACCTTTTTTTTGCCCCTTTCTTCTTTCTTTCTTTCTTTTTTTTTTTTTCCCCACATGATTTAAATGCCTTTGTTTTTCCAAGCCTTGCACGAAATGATCGAAATTCTTTTTCGAACGATCAAAATTCTTCATGGTTTTTTTTTTTTTTTTCCTTCTTATATATTTAAATTATTCTCTGCCACTTAGCACAAGAGGGACAGAGAAACAAGTACAAAGTTTGGAAATATACCTCAGCAAGTATGTGGCCTTTTGACATATATACACACAGACACATAAAAAAAAAAAAAAAAAAAAAAAGAAAAAAAAAAAAAAAACAGTGCAAGTTTGTCCAATACTGTTTTTCAGTAGTTCATAAGTTGCGTCAAATTTTAAATACGTGTTGTCTGTCGTGATCAATCTAAAAAGAAATATACGCTTTCCAAGTAACTATAATTACCTTTTATTGTTTTCCTAACAACCTTAAGTTTTAGATAGCTATTAAGTGAGGTCTAGTTTCATTGTACCATGTTCTCAAGTGAGAATTCCTTCCAAAAATGAACAAGAGAAAATCTTGAGTGAGAAGATTTTATGTGTTTGTATTGAAGGAAGAAGAAATTAGTTCCAGCTACTTTTTATTGTTTATGGATTTGGCTAATTATATTGTTTGGATTGAGAAATTGCTAAAAAAAACAATAGTGATATTTGCAATAGACACCATATTATATATATGATAAGAAGTCTCTTTTTTTTACATTTTTTTTTATTTGTTGTGGTATTAAGCAACGATAATATTCGTAAGTGTTGGGATTTTTGACTTCCATTCTAAAAAGTTATCATATCAAAAAAAAAAAAAAAAAAAAAAAAAAACAGTAAAATTCATTTTCAATTTCATATTTAGTCATTATGAAATTTTTGTTTACACATTCCCAACAATACCCCTCCAAACGAAACCCACGATCATTACAGCCTGCACAAACGATGATCTATTGGTCCATATTCCTTAAACAGGAAGCCAAGAAGATTATAACTCCGTCGAGATAACTATCGCGTCGGAGTCCTGCATTCCCATAGAGTTTCCATCTTGATAGTTCATTTTCGCACCAAGGATTTTCTAGCCATAGCGATCTGTTTGGAGGTCCACCAATCTTTATCTTTTTTTTTTTTTTCCCGAGATCCATATTTTATGCATACATAATTACATTTGAAATCTGACTCTAATATCACTTATTGAGGTCTTGAGATTCCATCTTAAAAACATTTACCTATTGGAAATAATCCAAATTCTATTAAACCTGTTTAAAATCTCATGTCCAGCAAATATAGTATTTTGATTCGCACACTCCCAATAATAAGCGTTATTATTTTATTAGCACTAGTGTATCTCGAGCATAGAATGATTCAAATGGTCAGTCAAGGTGAAAAACAATATATATATATATATATATATATATTAGTGTTGTCGAGATCACGTTAAGAGTGGTTGGCGTAACACAAAAAAATAAAAAAATAAAAAAATAAATAAAGAGAGAGTGAATTGGTAATGATTAAGAAACGACAAGAATTTACGCAGCTAGGCGCGAGAGACAGCAAGGGGGCAGGCCCAAAGGGCTGCTTTGCTTTTCTCCATCCACGTCAGTTTCGCAACCATCCCTAATTCGCCAATCCCATGTTAAATGTGGTCGTTTTGCTCTCCTCACGTTTTTTTTTGGGTTTCATAGCTCTTTGCCTTCATGTCTTTACCCTACTTTGCACCTCCTCCCGAACATCCTCCCTCACATGGCATGAAGATGAGCTTTGCTTCTAGCCACGTCATCCTTAAACTTTAGCGTGTCACTCGCTAATAGAGTCAGGTATAGAATTAACATTAAATAATCATGTAAAAATATTACTTTTATCACTAATAATTCATTAATGTAACATGTACATAGCAATTGAACAAAACAATCATATATATATAATTATTATTATACAACAATACGGGTTAATAACATATATACATCGACCGTAACATCATCCGAATCTTTAAAAAACACACACGACAAGAAGAAGATTTTCTCAATCATATAATTACAAGATAAATTTCAGTTTTTCTGTAGAAAAATACACTAGAAATGTCTATTAATTTGTCCACTAAAAATCCGATAAGTAACTAGTGATCAACATTAGATTAAGGTTTGAAATATAAATTACTTCTACAAAATTCAAAATAAATATAAAATTTTCATATTTTTGGTTTGTAGCAAATTCTGTCCTCTTTTGTTTTCTTCCTTTTTATGGGGAGTATAATGGACAGCCCATCGCTTAGGCATGGAACGTCGGCATGCTATTTGTGTGGGTGCACTCATTTTAGAATAAACCGACACCCTTGATCAAGGAAAAAAGATATCCTAAAAGAAAAACAAATTCATCCTAGATTTTTTGTTTAAATTTTTAAATTTTAAATTCTAAATTTATCACAATTGGTTCATGAAAGGCATAAAGCAGAAAGTCATATATATATATATAAATACATATATATATATTTCAGTTGAAAGTCTCTTCTCTAAAGGTACTTTAAAGGCATGGAGCAGCTGTTCTATCGTTCGTAAATTGCGTATTTTATTCTAATCTTTTTCTTTTTGTTAAACATTAAACACATGTTTTATATTTGTCTTCATATTAACCTCCTTTTTTTTTTTGGTTTTGTTTTCCAACATAAGTGACTTGATCAAACTTTTGGACCACAAGGTAAGACCCAATTGTTACAATTGTCCAAGTTCATCTAATTTATTTGTCTGAGTTGTACCTTTTAAGTAACGATGACAATGTGGAGTTCTCTATTTGCAAATCTTAACATAAAGACTAAATGTCTCCAAATGTCCACGTCAGAAGCATATTCACAAAGTAATCATGAAGGGTTTTTTTTTTTTTTTTTTTTTTTTTGAATAACAAAGTAATCATGAAGTTAGTTTGTAGTTCATAAAGTATGCTTAAATTCTTACATAATCAAGCAATAAAATATATGCATGAACCAGATCAACCACAATTAGTTTTTTAAGTTCAAAACTTACGGAATTAGTTCTCAAACAATTAATTTTCCGATCATTTCTTCCACAATAACAATGTTAAAAATTGGATTATTATTATCTTAGTCAGGTTTAGTTTTATCATTTTCATGTTTTGTATTTCAATTTTGGAAATTATAAATTCTCAAAACAATTGTGCCTCCTAAAATTAGAGTGACCAAATTAATCTCAGTAATTACTGTCCAGTTTTTAGCAGTGTTTTGAAGCGATGAACTATTATGGAAGAATTTGATTATTCAAAAATCGATTCCGAAATATTTTAAAATTTAGAGACTAAATAATTAATACGATTGGACCTATAATAAGTGATCATGATTAAGGTAATTAAACGAAGCAACCCACATATATGACTAATGTCCAGCAGCAGCAAATTAAGCCTACTAATAATTAAATGTCGCATTAATCAGATTGATACATTTAACTAACCCTAACCATATTGGGTTCCTATAATGGCAATTAATATTAATCTGGTGTGCAGTCTGATGCTCATATATGTATGTAAACGTATGACAAACACTGGCATAATTTACTAGTGTGTAATTATATCATGCTATATATGGTTGATGATCTAATCGCAAATAAATACCCCTTTAATTAAATGGGCCTTCGATTATTAAACTTGCATTTTCAGCAATGAAAGTATGTAAAGTCTACTACACACACACACTCACACACACACACACACACACATGCGTTGAAGAAGTATTTACTTAATATGTTATTGAAATAAGTGGAAGAAACGGATTATATACACATATTAGATAGATATTACTAGCACAGGTACATGTATATATATATATATATATATAGATATATGTTTGGTCATTGTGAAGCTTGCTTTATTCTCTTTTTTTTTTTTTTTTTCAATGGCTTTTATCTTCGATATCTTTTAATTGGAAAAGTCCGTAATGATCTCTCTCTCTCTCTCTCCATGATGAGGTGACGTCTTACTGTAACAAGATTATTATTAAGTGCTGTTCACGTGTATATATATAATTCATGACGTGACATACAAATAATTCATTAAAAACTTCCAACTTACGAAAATAAGGTATATATATGTATATGTGTATATAAATAATATATCTAAATACACACACACACACACACACACACACACACATTATAGTTAATTAAGTACACCTGGCGGTCTATCAATATTAAGGGTGCTCCTATATATATTTAGCGTGGAATTTTTCTCTTGTTAATTTCTTTTCAAGGAAATTATATTTATGCAGAGGAAAAATTATTCATTTAATTTGTTGGATGCATAATTTATCTCTAAATTAATGGTTTTCGATAACAACGTTGAAGAGATTATGTCATCCAATAATAGAAGCGAATATCGCGCCTCTCTATACGCGTTATTGTTGTTAATTTCATCACTAAATAATTTTACTTGTAACGACAATCAAATAATTATTAGGTCTAAAAATTACGCATAACACACCCTCATCTAGTAACGAAGTTTGTTCTCCTAAAATTTGGCCCATTTTGATATTTAATGCTCTTTGGATGTATATGAACATGAATATATATATATATATATATATATAGTGTGTGTGTGTGTGTGTCTAATTATCATATTTCATATTTAATATAAATGGAATCGTGAAGGGATTTGGCAAAAAACTTACGTGTGTGTACAGATTTTGATAATTATTCCTTTTTAGTGGTTTGTTATTCATTTTAGATCTTTCTGTTTTTTGGAAAGTATGAGGTGTAAAACTACTCATTAATATAATAAAATTTGTATAATATTAGTTATAGTAATTTGATAATATATATGCATATACATATATATACATATACACACAAAACCCTTCATCCATCTTTGACATCATCGTCTTGTTGTATTGTCCTTTTGCTAATTGGGTAACTTTTATGTGGTCTCTCTCTAAACATGGAATGACAAACTCACCAGAAAAGAAGGTATAGTTTAGCAAAAATAAGATCAGTAAAAGAAAATGACGTGGGTATAATAAGGGGGGTGGGGGGGTGTTGTGGGGAAATATTCTTGAAACAATATTCTTGGAATATGTCAAAAGAAGTCTATCGTAAATTTAATTAGCGAGAGAAAATGAGAGGTAGCTAATTATGTTTTTTTTTTTTTTTTTTTTTGGTTTACAGAAAATTTTAGTCATGAATATTATATCAAAAAGAGGCAAATTACTTTGTGTCTTTATCAACTAAATTGTACTAGAAGGAAAAACATTACAAGTAATACCCTGGAAATAATACGATGAAAGAGATCATTCAACGTTCAATTCATACATAACAATATATCTGTATATGTATTATACATATATATATATATATGTCATAGACTATATATATATATATGTCATAGACAAAATGCAATCAAGTTTGTCTAACTTTGGCTTGTTGCTAACTTTGTAGGCGAGGACAACGCAACAATAGATCATTTTGGTAAGAAAAAAGCAAAACGAATATGAAAAGCTGATCACAACAATATCTGAAAACCTAGCGTGTTGGTCTAGTTGGTAAGGATTTGACGGAGATTAGCAGAGAGATTTTAGAATCACACCATAAAAACAGTTAATTAAGAACGTATTTAAAAATAAAAAAAAAAAAAAAAAAAAAAACTAGCGTGTCTCACTAGCTTAACATATTCGGCAATAATATGCATGAATTTACATAATCATAGTTAGAACTAGATTATGTCACACTTATGAAGGAAAGAATTAAAACATATGTATATTTACATTTTGTTTGGCTTGGCCAATATGGTAATGGAAAACGAAAAAAAAAAAAAAAATATATATATATATATATATATATACACAAGTATTAATGGACGAACTCAAAAAAAAAAAAAAAAAAAAAAAAAAAAAAAAAAAAAACATACACACATGTGCATGTGATACAACATGGAAAATCATTATAAAACCTTGCCTCATCTACATTGAAATAGGTCACAATTTGTGACCCAAACCCACAAAGGAAGAGTAGACAACTCAGAAGCCCAAAAGAAAAGGAGAGCCCAAAACCATATGTCCAACGTCTTTATGTAGTCGTATTCATGCATTTGTGCTTTTCCACTCCGACCACACACACACACACACACACACATATATATATGTACGTCAATGGAATCAATATTTTCAGTTTTATATGACTCATATTAAAATACCTTATTCATTTTGATTGCCTACATAAATAATATTCAGGGATTCAGTGAAATTATGTTTCCTTTGACTTTCTTGCTTGATTGAATTTGATGGTTCAATTATTAGTTAAATAGGGATAGAACTCTTTTCAATAGGATTTTAATAACCATTTCTTTGCTTGAATCACGATCAAAAAGTAGTTATCTGAATTAGATGTGACCACTGAGAAATTATTGAGTATATCGGATATATCATATTATCATACTTACGTGATATGCTCATTTAATAGATATTGATATTTAAGTGATTTGTCAATGTGAGTCCTATGTTACATCTTTAATCATCATTTTCTTTCTTAATAAATTTCACATAAATTAAATGATTAGCATAAAATTGATATTGATATTGATAAATCATCTAAATATTAAATATTTATTAAATAAATGTATCATATAAATACGATAACGTGATATATCTATTTCACTGAATAATTTGTTGTGAGTCGTGATCACCGTACCCTATATACAACGGTATTAGATGTAGCACTATCATCAAGTAAATTTGTTGAAGGCATGTGGGCCGTGTACCATGGGCCTTACCTATATTAGACACTAGAGTAGCTAGTTAGTATAATTATTGTTCAATTAAACGATAAGTAAGTGGGAGACTAGGTAGCCAATATCGATTTGTCATGGTTTACATGTAAAGAATTGATGGGACAGAGGGTTGTTAATTCATGTCTAGTAACATTAATGACAATAGTTGGT